>CM028614.1:1420000-2840000 GCA_016735795.1 Caenorhabditis tropicalis | reverse complement strand
TCCTTCATCCTGTACACTTATTATATTGACACGTTTTTTATCCCGAATATATCCAAATATTATTGCATTTTTGGCTGATGTATCCACAAACAATGGATATTTTATTGATTTTCTTAAATGACATCTGACGATATTCATTGTTTTATGGGAACACAATGAGAGATAAAATCTGGAAAAGAGAGAGAGAGAGAATGGAGAAGAAAAGAGAAAAAATACTTACATTTCATTTAATTCCAATTGATTGACAATCTCATCGAAAACGACGTCAGTCACTTCAAGAAGACGAAATTGGGTAGACATTTGGGATGAGGGAAATGGAAATGGTATGACACACTAAAGAGAGTCTCTTTTCAGAATTACCCTTCTTTCTATCTCTCTCATCTCATATAAGATCGTTCTGAAAAGAGATTGGAGCATCGTAGTGAGACGATTTTTAGTGAGAATACTGTAGGCACAAAAGATAGTCCAGGTGTCAATTCAATATCGGTCGAGAGTTGAGCTTTTTTAAAAGTGGTGAGATGCCGTTAAGCAGAAAGTTGTCCCGCCCCTTTTGTTGCAGTTTAATTATGAGTGATGGTTAAAAAATTTCAAACTTGGAAACTTGGAATTAGAAATATGAATACTGTATTTTACTAGTTTCGTTTCAATGAGAACACATTATTTAATGAATCAATAATTATTAGAATTCATTCAAAATAAAGAAATAAAAACTGTAGACACGAAGGATAGTCAAGGTGTCACCCCCATTTCCTTTTTGAAAAATTGTATGAAATAGAGAAATAAAGAATGTAAACAAGCTCAACTCTCGACTGATATCGAAGTGCAACTCTGCAGAATACGTTTGCCAAATAAGCCACGCCCACAAAGCGACCTCAGTTCGAAAACCTGGACTATCTTTTGTGCCTACAGTACTCTCACTAAAAATCGTTTCACTACGATGCTCCAATCTCTTTTCAGAACGATCTTATATGAGATGAGAGAGATAGAAAGAAGGGTAATTCTGAAAAGAGACTCTCTTTAGTGTGTCATACCATTTCCATTTCCCTCATCCCCAATGTCTACCCAATTTCGTCTTCTTGAAGTGACTGACGTCGTTTTCGATGAGATTGTCAATCAATTGGAATTAAATGAAATGTAAGTATTTTTTCTCTTTTCTTCTCCATTCTCTCTCTCTCTCTTTTCCAGATTTTATCTCTCATTGTGTTCCCATAAAACAATGAATATCGTCAGATGTCATTTAAGAAAATCAATAAAATATCCATTGTTTGTGGATACATCAGCCAAAAATGCAATAATATTTGGATATATTCGGGATAAAAAACGTGTCAATATAATAAGTGTACAAGATATAGAGATGTATAATGGAGAGAAACTCGAAACAGTCTATACTCATGATAGGGAAATCGAAATCAGCAAACACAAAGATCACTATGCAATGTTTGCTAGTTCTGAAGATGAGCAGGTACTTTTTACAAACAGTTTTACTCTAATGACTTGTCCGAACTTTGAGGATCTTCAATACTCAAATAGAAGATTTCGGGTGTTTTCAGTGAAAAAAAAGCTTCTTTAAGAGTGTACCACTACGTCTGAAAGCACCCGATCATTCTAAAGCATCGGAAGATATTCTGACGTTTAAAGAAGTCCAAAATGAATTGATTTCTTTTTCAGACCGTTGGATACTGTCTTAGTTTATTTCACATCACTCATCTATTCCGAAACGATATACACACTTTGTATTGCAATGATCCATGTTATAAGGTCTTCGTCATGCTAAAATATAGTGAATCCCTTCGAATGACATATGTTGTTAGAGCGAAAGGTCAGCCACTTTACGCTTTAAAGGATTACGAATTGGAAGAATCAGCGAAAACGAATGGTTTACAACTATGTTCTTTTCTTCCAAGAGGTTATGACTTCACTCTCAAAAGAGATTATGATTATATTCGAGTGGAAAAAGCGATGTATGCCTCATTAGAGAGTGTTCTTCAATTGTCAGAGAGAAGTAAAGAAGTGATTTTAGATGATTCAATACTCATTTCAAAGGGTTTAAACAACTTCTTCAATCATTGGCTTCAAAAACGAATCGATGGTTTGAAGTTTCTATCGATTCGAATGGAAGCGTATAGAGAATTCTCAGTTTACAAAGGAATTGAACAGAGAATATCGGATGCAACAGAGGAAATCAACTATAAAAGGTAGGGAATCGTTCTGATATCTTCTGACTTCTGGATTCTGATGTTCATTGACATTCGTATTGTCAGACTTCAGAAGAGAAATGAAAGAGAATCGTTATTCCAAATAGAAATCTTGTTTCTTTCAGTTATACTGGAGATTTATATCGACTGTCTCCGGGGAAATACCTTCGAAGGGATGATGGAGTCATCGCTTCATTCTTCTACAATCCGAGTACTCGAATCCTTAATTTTGGTATTGTTTCTAAAACCAAATAATTCTAATAATTGATTTTTTCTTTTAATAAATATAAATGCTTGTTGAATTCTTTCTCAAAATCAAAGTTCATATTCTTTTTCTAAGAAATTTTTTCTAATTTTGGAAAACGAATTCCTTTTACAACGTGATGGAATCGAAGAAGATGGTCCAGAATCCAAACAACATTGTTTTTTATTTCATTGTTTTGAATGAACTCTAATAAATATTCAATGATTTGATAATGTGTTCTTATTGAAACGAAACTAGTAAAATACAGTATTCTTGATTTCTGATTCCAAGTTTCTCAGTTTCAGAATAATCGTTTTTTGTTACCATCTCTCAATATTACACCGCAATAAAAGGGGGGCGGGGCAACTTTCTGCCCAACGGCATGTTGGGGGTCCTGTACCCAGGAATGGGAATGAATAGTTTTCATATATTAAACATGTCTTTATGTAATCGACTTCGTAGAATCTAACGGAACTGTCAGTTTTCTCCTATCTTCACTTTTCAAACCAACAAATTCATTTTAAAAACCGGGAAATTTTCGAATCGGCATGCATTAAATCGACCAAAAAGACCCCTCAAAAGTTCATTTTATCGGCAATTTTCAATAGTTTCTGACAGTTTTTTGAAACGAGGAATTCAATTTTTTTTACCGTTTTGCATAGAAGATTTTCAGAAATTTTCTTCAAAATTGTCCATCAAAAATAGAATGAAATTTTCAGATGGCCCCCGATTTTTATGACGGATTATAAATAGAAAGGTGTTTTTTGAGTCATATTGTTTCATTTTTTAGAAGTTTTTTTCATTGTTAAAATTTGGAAAAAAAGTGTTTTTTTCATAATAAAAAATAGAATTTCTAAATCCACGTGGCTCTCTGGAAACACGTGGATTCCAAAATATCCGCCGATTTATTAATTTTTCTTTTTTCCTCCAAAATGACCAAAATCTTTTATGATAATCCAAAAATAATCGAAAGAACTTTCTGCGGAATTCGACTAATCGTAAGTGATGCAATTGCGCTCTATTGACAATTTGGACCTTTTCTAGGTGATCATTCAATTCTATTCATTTTTATTTCTCTTATGGGGAATTTCTCAATTTGGAATTTCCCTTTTCAAAGAGAAATATACTGGAGATTCTGATGAATCTTTCTCTTTTATTATGGTATTACTGTAGTTTTTTGGATTTCATTGATTCCAGAAATTTCCAGATAATCGAGGGATACGGTAGTTCATTTCTTATTGCTGTTCGATCCAAATTCGCATTTCTTCTCGCTTCTTTTTACTTTGTGGGCTTTCGTTTTTTATAGTTTGTAGTTTTTGTAGTTTCAGGTGATTCGATGTGCATTTGTGATCAACCGTTTATCCGAAGAGAATCCAGATCCATTTTTCGTTTTTGTTGTCTATTTCGATGGCGAAAAGGAGGAGAAGAAAACGAAAATTTGGGATAAGAATAAAGATTAATTACATTTAATTCTTTTTAAAAATGATGGCAATCAGAGTGAGATTGTGAAGAGAAATCAAGAGATCGACAAAAGAAAATTCCAGAAATGAGTGGGCGTGGCCTGGATATGGGGGAAAGGGGACAGAGAGAAAGCTGATACAAAAGTCAATATAAACCTAGAAAACATTAAAAAATCAAGCATCAATAGTATCCGGAGCCGAGGAATTCGAACCGCCCGTCTCGTTGACTCCGCCCCTTTCTGTCATTGGTTCGTCTGGGACAGCGTGTCTTTGATTCCTCATTTTCCGTTCATCAATCAATACTCGAATCTGTTTTAATGTGATCGCATCGATAATCGATTGACTGATTCCGTTGACGAACGATCCGATTGTTCCGCCCATTATCACGTTACAGTAGGCAATGCAAATGAGAAGAACGAGGAATTGAATGGAGAAAACGATGACGTGGAAGCCTCGAGAGTTTAGAGAACTCTGAAATCATACGAAATTTGTAGTTTTTGTAGTCTAAAACTCACCAAAAACGTCACAAATAAATGAGAAACAAGAGCGGCGGCTGCCGGAATAAAAGCCGATGGAGATCTCTTTATCTTATGACACGTGTCCCATACCATAATCGTCCATGTCACGTGGAATACGGTAAGAAGAAAAGCCGAAAGAGTGTAGTACAATGGAAGATATTTTCCTGCTCTATTCGGATCAATGACTCCTGTTTCAAGGGCATCCGGTAGTCCGATGGTTCCGGGACCCGAGAATATGGCGAAAGCGTTCATTGTGTAGAAGAGAGCCGAGATGACACCCATTCCGAGTCCACAGACCAGTGCGAGCATGTGACGGGCGTTGTGAAGATCGCTGACTCCCGGTGCCACCGATATCTGTCCTTGACGTGTTATCTTGTTTAGGCCTCTGAAAAAAGAAGAGATTGTAGTTGTTTTATTGTCAGAAATAATTAGTTTTCGGCATTGGATCACTGGAAAACGGTGTTTCGCAAGCTAGACGATAGATAGTTTTTCCTTATTTCTATGAGATTACAGACAGGAAATTATGAATAATAACTCAGAAAAAAAGCCTTAAGAACCCAAAAATAGGAAGAAAACTGTGTTTTTCCCTTTTTTTGGCGAGTTTTTTTTTTTTAACTTCATTCGCTCCCGGAACTTCCTCATTTAGACTTCCAAAAAAAACTCACTTTTGCGCCTTCTTTAACAACATAAAATAGGCGACTCTCGAGAACTCCTGAACGAAAATACAAATCGCTAATGAGATGAGAAAGGTGTCAGGAAGAATGGAAGAGAGTCCGAACCATATTAAAGATGAGAATAGAATCGAGACGAGCCAAAAGAATGATCTGGAAGCGGGATATTTGAATTCTCTTGTTAAGGGAGGCTAACCCCAGGAAGAAAAGGATTATCCGGACGGGATCATGGGCGATGAACGAGTAGAAAAGGGCGATCGCCGGTGAGAAGGATGCGATATAACAAGCGATTGTCAATGGATATCCCATTCTGTAAAAATGGAGTCCAGAAGTCGTTTTAAAGATCTGAAATAGTGTTAAGTATAAAAATGAATTTCTCACAAGTTAGTAATACATTTTCCGTCAGAAAAAGACCATGGAACAAGAATTCATTTGTTCTCGAATTAAAACTAATTCCGAGATGAACATGCAAATCTGCTCTAGTGAGAAGAGACGTACATACAAATAATTTAGAATGAAGAAGAAAAAACGGGGAATTTGAAGAGAGAGGATGGAAAAGAAGAGGAGGGAAGGAAAAAAGAAGGACTCGCATTTGGAAAAGAAGACAAAAATATGAAAACGTGGATAGAATTGGTCAAGAATAATATGAGAATTTGGATTTTTCAGATTCTGGATCTCATAAAAATCCAAGGGTCTCCAAAAAGCAAATTGTTTTGATATGTTGCCTAGTACTACTTTGAATTCTATCACACAGTGAAATACCGAGGATTCACCAGAATTTGACAAAAAAATAATTTTCGTGGGGAAATTGCAAAACTAGGGTAAAGCTGGCGTCGGGATGAAGGAAGAGGGAGGAAGAGAAAAGATACATAAACGACAGGAAGAATCAATTGACTTTCGCGTAGCTCGGCGGTGAGAATTTCCTTCGAAGAGCCTTGACAATGTAGAGTGGAAGACACGAGACGGCTGTGATTGCTGTCGTCTTCGAAACGAAAACCCACGAGAGCACGAATTGACGATCAAAGTATTGGTCGAATAGAATCAGTGAGATCATGTACAATCCGAGGGAGAGAGCCTGGAAAAAAGATAATTGATGATTGGGGGTACAGTAACCCTTTTCTTCCATACCTGTGCCAAAAGCATAGCCCAATGCCACGTGTGCACCGTCATTGCCACCATAATCAGTTCGGTGACGATGAGAGCCGAGAACGAGATCGAGACGACGTGAATGAAGTCGGCGTCGAAGACGAGAAGAGCACCGTACATGATGACGGCGCCCTGGTAAAGCGAAATGAGTACCCAGATGCAGAATGTTTTGTAGGAGAGTGATCGTCCTTTTCCGAGCTCTTTGTACAATTCCGGATAGGTTAGAGCGTTTGTCGCAGTGACGTCACGATCGACGACCAACGAGAAGACTGGGAGCATTGTGTAGCACGTGGAATAGGCGACCATAAGGACTCCTTGATAGAGGGAGACAGATGCGAAATAGAAGACACACGAGAAGATCGCTTGCATTGTTGAGATGATGAGACCACTGGAATAAGAAGAAGGGAAGAGAGTTAGAAGAGTCTACAGTAATCTTACCGATGCATGACAAACTGCGACAGGGCACACGATCGTTTGTAGCAGAATCGACCGTGAACGAGTAGAAGACGACAGACGTGCGAGAACTGAGTGATCGAGAAGTCTGCGGCAAGCGACGCCTGCTTTCCTTCGTTCGCATCGATTCCGATACCGGCATGGGCGGCCTGGATCATTGAGACGTCGTTTCCTGGAAGATTTTTATTGAGTGAGTGCTTAGAAGCCTCTCTTACCTCCATCACCAATTGCTGCCACTCGCAACGGAGCTCTATACTTCCGCAACAACTGCACAATCTGAGCCTTCTGTTCTGGTGAGCATCGACAGCAGACGACTGCAGTACATGCGCACACTAGCTCCGCTACTTCTGCCTCGTAGTACTGTAGACATACGTTGAGAGCAGATCCCGGCATCACAAGGGCCACGTCGGTTTTTCGGCGAAGATTGTTGAGTTCGTTGTGAGCGTCGGTTCGATTATGAACATTTCCAAAGACGTGAATGTTGTCGGATCGTGAGAAGAGACCCGACGATTTGGCAATGCAGATGGCGGTTTCCAGTTTGTCTCCGGTTAACATCCATATTTTGATTCCGGCGTTTCGAAGGAGTTCGAGAGAGGTTGTCACCTGATCTTGGAGCCGATCTTCCACTCCAGTTAAGCAGAGCAATTGCAAATCTCTTTCGAGTAATCGATTCACCACATTCGCCATATTCTGAGATCTATCCGAAATCGACATTTTTGCCGCATGATACGCCCGATCGAATGCGTCAAACTCTTGTTGGGAAAGCGGTTTTCTCGCGACAACCAGTGTGCGGAGTCCTTCTCTCGCCATATTCGAGCACTCCTCGTCAAGCCAATCGTTGTACTGAACCATTCCACTCATTACCGTATCCGCTCCTTTCATGAGAAGAGTCATCTCGTCTGTCGTCTCATCTTTCACAATAATTCCCATTCGTTTCGTTTCGGAAGTGAACGGGAAGACGTGAAGAATCTTGAATTGTTTTTGGAGAGTTTGACCATTCGGTAGTTGTACACTGAGCGACATTTCATGAAGATCTCGATTCGCCAGACGAACTCCGACTGTTTCTGTCCATTTTACGAGAGCGACCTGAAGAAAAGACAGTAATGGGATATAGACTAGGGCGGGACGTTACCTCATCTGGACTAGCTGCCTGATACGACGTTTCTCCGTTTTCAAATATTGGTGTGACGTTGTGACAAAGGGCAATGGCTTCGACAGCGTTTTGTAGTTTTATGGAGAACGAATGTCTGGAAAATATGAAGATACAGTAATCCGGAGAAACTACTCACTTAGCCAATCGTCCCGCATATGCGCTCTTCACGTGTTGTCCAACCTCTTCGAAAGCGTCACTACTGAAAGCAACGGTTCCCAGATGGATCTTCTTAAAGTGCATCTCGTTCTTCGTCAGTGTTCCTGTTTTATCTGATAATAAGAACGAGATTCGTCCGAGTTCTTCTGGAATCGTCGACGACCGAATGACAGTCTCCGGAATGTGTTTGTCTCTTCCGATTTGCCACGAGTAGAAGAGTTTGGCCATATCGAGATTGACACGAAGAGAGATCGGAATGATGTAGGAGAAGAGAAGAATGAAACGCATCAGGTAACGATACCATAGATTGTCGAGTCCTTTCATCACAACCATAACCGAGGAGAGAACCAGGACGAAGCAGAAGAGGAGTTTCGTCAGATTATTCACTTCCAGATCCAAAAGTCCAACTTTGCTCTCCGGGAGTGTGGTATTCATGACGGATCGAGTTTCTCTTCCGGTGTAGACGACTATTCCGATGGCGGTTCCCGATGCAACTACTGTATTCGCCCATAGCACGTTTTCCACGTTCAGCGATCCATCTTGGACTGTATCGTCGACAGAGATCTGGAATAAATAGGATTTTCAAGGCTTTTTATTCGATTCTTATAATACCTTCAAAGTTCCAACGAATGCATGAATATCTTTCTGCGGTTTCTCTGCATAAACTTCACAATTCAATTCCATAATATCGGCTTCGTTCGGCAAGTGTTGAGTATACGGAACGGGAATCCGGAGTTTCCAATCCGTCTCTCCGTCCAATTGATCCGTTCGGATGAAGCAGGCGCCCGATTTGTCTGTTGTTCTCAACAATACAACGTCAGCCGGTACTCTTCGATCTTTGTGCATAATGATGACGTCACCAACTTCGATATCGGCTGAACGGATTTCGACGCGTGTTCCATCGCGTGTCAGCTTCTCGTACTTCTCAGAATTCAGATCGCGGTCACGAAGATATCGGACGAAATCGTCGAACGCCTCTCGAATCAAAGTTATCGTCAAAACGAAGCCAAGTGGTCCCCAGTAGGTGATGGGTGCGCCGATTTGTATGGCCGGGATGAATTGAGAGCACGCCATTAGTAGGAAGTAGAGATTCAGAAAGAATTTGAATTGTTGAAATAGAACCTGAAGGAAAGGGGATAAAGAGAAGCTGATGAAGATTTCTTACAATAGGCACAAAACTGAAGATGTTATACTTCTGATTGCAAACCGTATTCGGTGAGAACGTCACATTCGCATCGTGTCCAACGGGTCCGTAGCCGACGCGAACCGTTCGAGAGTGGAGGACACGTCGACGAGAGAATAATGAACGACAGCATCTGAAAATATTCATTATTTCTTGTGAATCTCTTGTTAGACCCCTTTTCAGTCATTTTCATACCTGCTAAACCTAGATTTGGGCCTTAATTCTAATACTCGATTAATAAGTATCGTATTCGTATTCCGATCGAAACCGATCATTTTTTGCCGGAATCGATAGGAAAAAAGTGGAGGAAACAGCCGTTTTTATTGATATTTTCCCATCACATTTGGATGGGGAGAGAGGCGAAGAGAGATGGTTTTTTTTATATTTGTGTGTGTGTGGCTTTTGTTTTTGGTGATTTGAGCACAGGGATTTGTACATTTTAAAGGAGATTTTTGAATTTCCGGGTTTACTCACAACATGCCACCTTTGGCTGCGGAAGCCGCCGAGAAATGGGTGGCATTCGATTTCAGGGAGGCCGTCTTATCACGAATCTGTGTTGTGATCACGTCCTCCTCTTCGGCTTTCACAAAATGCACCGAGAAGTCGTCTGTGGAAGTGGATGGATGGGATGAGGTGACATGAGAAGAAGAGGAAGACTCGTCGGTCTTCTTCTTTTTACCCATAGTCTTCTCAGTCAACCATTTAGTGTAAGTATCTGGTTACGGTAGGGATATATCTCTAGATATTCGAAGAAGAAGGGGAAGAAGGGGGTCGCTGAAAACCATAATTCAGAGGAGAGAGAGAGAGAGAGGAAACGGAACGGAGAAAAGGAACGAGTTATTGGCCTAGAAAAATCGGTGCAGACCAATAAAAGAATGAGTAAACATGGGGAGGAGGACATCGGAAAAGGGAGATGATTCATTTGGGTCATGGATCTTGGAACCGTCAGGAGAGCTAGGCTAGATGATTTTAGGGAGGATCCAGTGGCATTTCATGATTTGACTTGCCATCTTCTTTTTCGAATCAATTCTTCTTCTCATACCCCACAATGCGAATGAATTGAGGGAAGAGACCCATAATCCGTCGGGTTTTTCGATTTTCGAATTGAGAAAGAAGGAAAGAGAGAGAGAGAGAGAGAGAGAGAGAGAGAGAGAGAGAGAGAGAGAGAGAGAGGAGTTTGATCGGCAAACTATAGACGAAGGGAGAGGAAGAAATCAGTGGTGGTAGAGGTGACCATCAGAGGAATTCGAAAACGAAAACAAATAGACAAACACAGAAACAGAAGAGAGGAAGAAAGAGAGGATGAGGAGGAGCGGCTGGGAAGGAAAAGAAACCAAAAAGTTTTTAAAGGATCTATGAAGCATCTAGATCAGACAATATTCAGCTGTGCAATAATCCAAACAAGGTGTGTCCATTTCTGATGAGTCAGCGCGTCATTCTTGTTCTGATTCGGAGGAAATGATTCAGAATAGTTCTGTGTGTGTCACGAAGAAAAGGGAAAAATACTTCTATTCTAAACCAGAATAGGGGAAGAGAGAAAGAAGGCAGGTGGTGTTCGGAAAGAAAAAACTCGAGAGCAGGTGGTTCTGGGTTACTGTACTTTGGGGAATCATGAACGCTGGAACCAAAAAACAGAGAGGACACGAAGAACGCTGGAATCGAAGAAAGAGCAAAAAATCGAAAATATTTCTCTAGATGGATTGAAAAGCGAATGCTGATGATGGAGAAAGGGAGAGAGAGTTCAATTGAACAAATATATCCAAAAGAGATTCCTTTTCGAAGTGAAGAGTGAGAGCGGAGAGGAAGAGAGAGGAGCGGTTCGCACTCTCGCTTCAAAATGTGCGTATTTGCGCGCTCTTTCGATTGATGCACACCGCGGTGGTGGCGGCGATATGAGAGAGGAATGGTGAACAAAATGAAAAATAGGAGCAACTATGTCGAGAAGACGACTGGAACCCACTTCCGGATCCTAGGGGAACCTACTAATTAGATTAGTTGACCAATTAGAGACTTAATTCGGGGGTTACTGTACCCGGAATTCTTTGCATAAACCGATACAAAACGACTTTTTGGGGAAAGCGATGTGTCAAAGGGCGTTCCCTTTTGAATGCAATATGCATACACATTTCCAATTTCCTTTCGTCTAATAGGTTTGCTTAGGAGAAACGAAACACCTGGGAAACCGGATGTTCTTCGGATTTCCAGAGACTTTCAGAATTCTACAAGAGAGAGGGGCAAAAAAGTGAAATAACAACACAGTTTTTGGTTGTGTCGAAAAGAATGACATCTTCTTCTTCTCCTCCTCTTTCCACGCCGTCTGCGTTTCCACAAACAGATCACCGATCATCATTGCGTCGTGTGTCTCGCAAATTAACTGTTACAACTACTCTCTGTGTATGTATGCGTGTGTGTGTGTTGACTACTCTTTGGCCCTGGAGAGGACGACGGATGATGGCGTGGCGGCTATTGGAAAGAGAGAGAGAGAGAGAGAGAGAGAGAGAGAGAGAGAGAAGAAGGAGCGACAATGATGCAGTAATAAAAATAATAACAACTTCCGAATGGAAATCAATATGAAAATCACATTAAACCGTGCGAATTGGAATTTTCGCGGGAGAAATGAACTATTCGAGCCTTGTGACGCCTGGCGGCGACGACTGCTGAGATTTGACGTCTCCGCCTGACAAGAGCACCTGAGAGCACACGGAGAAGAAACGCTGTGGTTGTCAAGGAGAGAGCATGTGCGGAGGAACAAAAAGAGCCCCGACTAGTAGAAGAGAAGGCGTGTGTCAGTTTCAAAAGGTGAGAGAGCAAGTCGATTTGAACTGCCAACTAGTAGAGGCGTTGGCTCTCTATTGAATGTCACAAATGCAATTGATGAATTCAAATGTTGAATTCATTTGAATGATGAATAGAGTCATCATCCTATCCCTTTTATTGCATTTTTTTGAATGATTTGAACTTTTAAATCTTCACTAGGGGTTTTCTCCCAAATTTTAAATTTCAGAACCCTACCGTGTCATGCTGAACGTGGACGAAGACGCCGATGAGACAGAGGGCAGAAGGTAGACGTCGTCCGAACCCTCGATTCCGATCTGAACATTTTCTTTTTGCGGTCAGCTTGGTTTTTCTATTTTTAGAACTTTATTTTTAAGATTCAAAAGAGAAGTGCGTTTGAACCTTACAGTAGCGTTCAAAAGTATATAGAAAAGTTGTTTTTCCAGTTGATTTCAGCGGTTTTAGGCCATTTTCAGGGGTCTGTTTCTCGGATCCTGGGTTTCCGATCGTTTTGAAAATTATTGGAGACTTAGAACATGCCTTAATAAATTTCTTTATATTCACACAAATTTCTAAAAATACCTCATTCTCTTTTTATTGGACAAGTTCTAGAAGACACCTGAATTTTGAGTCATTGTACTGAAATCGGGTATCTTCTAAAACTCGTTCAATAAAAAGAGAATAAGGTATTTTTTGAAAATTCTGTGAATATAAAATTCTTTATAAAGGTCTATTCTGAGCCGCCAGGAATTTTTAAAGCCATCGCAAACTCAAATTCTGAGCATCATACCCCTAAAACCGCTAAAATCAACTGAAAAAACAATTTTTCTAAATATATACTTTTGAACGCAATTGATTTTATTTATTCATTAAACACGAGAATGGACTCGTGAGAATGCTCAAAAAGGGCAATAAGATTTTTAAAAATTATTTCAATCAAAAAAAGAATTACCTCAGAATCAGGCATTGGTAGAAGACGGGAATACTCGTCGGCTTCTTCGTGGCTCGTTGCCAGCCGACTATAACGCATACAATGTTGAAGCTTTTTCTGTCTGAAACTCCTAAATGACAAGTATAAATCTCCAAGAACAAATAATCAGCCTGGCTAAAAACCAGAGAGTATATTCCGAATTTCAAGAAAAAAATAGACAAAAGCTCTTTTAATCAGACAAACATCGGGTAGAAAGTGATGAGAAATGTACTGGATAACTCGTTTTGAGAGATAGAGGAAACTGGTGGGGGAAATGGCATATAAAAACACGTCAGTTGAACTGAATGTACAGAAAAATAGAGATTTTAGGAAAAATGTCCATAGAATGAGAACAGAAGAGATACATGAGAAAAAGTGATACAAAATGACAGTTTAGACTAATTTGATGATCAATACTCCGAGAATACCACCCATCATGGCGGCGGTGACTCCGATGAGCGAGATGATACTTCCCGCCAGCTCGCGGCTCTCTTTTTCGATGGACCTGTAAATTAGGTTCATTTTTTCAAGATTCAAAGAGAGAACCCTACTCAGTGGCTCCAATAGTGGCATTTGTGATACAGAAACCGTGGGAGATTGAGAGAAGGATGACAAGGAGGATGAATACGCCATCATATGGAATCATTGAATGAGTGTGAGCACGTGGTGCCACGTTGCACATAGCGATCAGTGGGATGAGCAAGAAACGGAAGAAGGCGATCGTCAGCAGGTATTTTCGGGGCTGGAAATCGGATTTTTAAATATTTTTTTTCCATTAAAAAACCAACCAATCTCAGCGAATTAGCACTGGATCGTCCAATTAAGTCTCCGCAATTGTAGAGAAGAAACGAGGCGACGGCAGAGAAATAAGCTGAAAAGAAGAGAAAATTAAAGATTTTTATCGATATTCTTACAATTCCACGTGTGATTCCGGGAAGTTGAATGCACGAGACTTGTCAATCCAGGATAGGCGGCCAGGGTGACGATTAGGACGACCGAGATGGTTGTTAGATCGATGGAGGACTATAATAAGATAATTTTTCTTCAGATTTGAAGCCAGAAAACTCACTTTCTTCAAGATATCCGTATACATTGTCCAATTCACTTGCGGAGTGATCACTTCTACCGAATCTGTATCAATCGGTGGAAAATGGCTGGCCTGTGCTTCAATGCTCACTTCATTCTCGTCTTGATTCTCGATCAACCCGTTTATCTCATCGTCCAATTCCACTGGAGGCGTCAGAGTCGTCAGATAGTAATAGGTGGCGAGGCTTATGAAACACATGAGAAGACTGAATCCGAAATACATTTGACCGTTGAGAATGACATCTGAAGTGATTGCCTGGCAAAGGATACTCATCACTGCCGCCAAGACACCGGCGAACGATTGACCGACCATTACTGCTTGAGTCTGAAAGTTCAAATTCGAGTATTTTACTAGAAAATGACTCTAGAACTTACATATTTCGATGGGAACAATGCGGACAATCCGAGAACACCTCCAGCCATCAGACCGAGGGATCCGAAGCAAGCGATTGAGATGAGACCCATCGAAACGTTGAAGAACATTGACTGATCATCGTCAAAGTTCAGAAAAGTGAGCGCAATAGTCGGAATGAAGACTACAACGACGAGAGCATGTCCCCAGACCATTCGAGTGCTGTTTGAAAGGCTTTTCGTTGCAAAAACATTTAGAATCGAGCCGAGAACACAGGCAACACTTCCGTACACTGTCAGATAGGCCTCGAAGTTTCTTTGAAGCTCAGTCGGCGCTTCTTCGGAGACTGAAATTTTAGGTTTTTAGATTTATAGCAAAAAAGAAATAAAACTCACTTTGTCGTTTGATAAACCAAGTGTTCGTCGTGTTAACCGGATCCTCATCGTGTGTCACATTTCGCAGTTTATAGTAGAAGTACTGGAAGCATTAAATAATTTTAAAATCGAAAAAAATCATATGAGAAACAATTCTTCTTTTCAATTATTTCAAAACCTTATGACTCATCTATGTTTCTCTATGTCTATTTCATTCTCCATTTTTCTCCGCGTGGCGTTCAACCGCTGTTGATGTTATCGAAATGAGAGAAAGAGAATATGAGACGGAGAGGAGAAAGGAATCGAAAAACTGGACAAAACCTAAACATTTCTATGACTGGAGATTGGAAATGAAGTCGGTGGAAGGTGGAAAATGAGTTGAATAGTCTGTTAACAGAGGAAAACCTTCATTTGGGGTTATTGGTACAGGAAAAGAAGCGGTTTTACTGAATTTTGCCCGTTTTTAGACTAAAACTGGATATTTTAAAAATATTTAAAAAAAATATAAGCTAGATAATTAGCGTTTTTATATATTAATCGACTTGTAACGGGAAACTAAAGCATTTTCTGAAAAAAAAGGTTTTGCTTACAAAATTAAGTTTTGTGAAAGCTTTTTTTCAGTTTTTTCAATTTTTTATCCATATTAAAACATTTTTCTTCAAATTCCGTTTGAAAACGAACCTCGTGCGCATTCATGAATGCGTTATTCGGGAACATCGAACTGATCGATACAATCGTGAAGGCGACGAATATTTTTATTGACATGATGGTAATATGGTATTATAGAGAAGTGATAAAATAATAATAAACTTTATTTTGTACAGGAAAAACAATGAGAATCGATCAGAAAGCGCCTTGCATCCGATGACCGATGAAAAGGAACAGGGGGAGGAGTTCCGGCGATAGGGGGCGGAGCCAGTTGCAACGCCGCCGCACACTTTTTTCAGTGTTTTTCTCGGGGAAGCTTTTCTCTTTTTTTTGCGAAAAACAAAACTTGTTCAAAAAAATATTATTTATTTACAAAATGAATTGGAATTTATATTACATAATCTGTTATTTAAATCTCAATATTCTCTACATTTTCATCGTCAACAGTTTTCTTTGGAGTTGAATCGCCGGCAAACGTCTTCACAAATCCATCAATCAAATAATCAGATTTCGATTTCCACGTTTGAAGAAGGCCACGTCCCATTTCATTCACTGCGCAAACTGTGTCCTGGATCCGATATTTGCTAGTCTGAATTCACTTTTTAATTTAAGAAAAAATCCCCCGCCTCACCGTAAAAAATCCAACATTCAAATCATCAGGAGTGTATCCTCTTTGCAAATTTCTCCTCACATACGTATCATAATCTCTGATAATACGACAAATCGAATCGCTTGTCGAGATTCCTTCAGTCCTCTGTGTCTCCAGAAACATCCCCGCATTTTTGTGCTTCTCATAGATATCCTCTCCAAGAGGTCCTTGGTATGGAAGCGCATCGTGCGACATAAAATCCACCTAAAAATTATTTTTAAATAGAAAAGGAAAGGGGGGTTCACCTTCAATTCCTTCAAAAAAGGAATCGGACATGTCCAAGGGGAAGCCTTGTAGACTTCATCCACATATCGACAATGTCGAATCGCTTCGTATCGTTCTTCTTCCGGTTGTACTGTTCGTCCTTTGTATTTTAGAGTCTCTTCGTCAGAGCATACTGGAATTCGATTGTTTTATAGAGAAATAGCTATTTTTCTCATTTTTAGAGTCTTTCCGTTTGCCAAAGAAGTTTCGGAAACTCAGAAGCTGAGCATTAGACCTCTAAAAATGGGCAAAATAATTTTTCTATATTCTATAAAAGGTGTTTTTCTAAAAAAAAAACCGATTTTTAATAACAAAAGTCATGTGTATGTTTACTATTTATCACTAGAACCAAACCAACCTCCAACAATCAAATAAACATTCGGAAACGCCTGCTTAATCTGCAAAAACTGATTGGCGTGTCCATAATGAAACATATCGTAAACTCCATCGGCATACACACGAACCGGCCGGGATACTGTAATCAGGTGGTTGACCCTAATCAGATCCAGGATCTTACCGTCTCCCGATTTGGCAGCTTTCAGTGTGATTTGTGTAGAGTAGTCGATGGATTCTCTTTTTCGAATCACTTCTGGATCATCACTGAATGGGGCTCGGATACAAGAAGCAAGAGGGTCATTCATTCTGAACATTAATTTATTTTAATGATTATACTCATTTTAAAGATATCAACTCTCGGAATTCAAAAACCGTAAAACCCGTAATGGTCTTGCACTTCCCGTTAGTTTTTCAAAAAAGGTGGGCGGAGCTTCAAAAATGGGCGGAGCCTAATCAACTTAAAATTGCTCGGGCGATTTTTATTAACCGATAATACCTGTATTCAAAAGACGGGAGTTGTAAATGAAATTTTAAAAATGAGCAACACGGCCATATGCTCGCCACGTGTTTTCAACGCGTTTATTCATTTATTTTTGCGCAAAATTAAAACTAATTGGGAATTTTTTTTCTGTGGATTGCTATGACTACAGTAGTCTTCCATAAGCACTTCAAGTTCGAACTAAAAATCTTTTCCAAAAAAAGAAGAAAGATAACAAGAGTGTGAAAATAAATAAAATGAGGGATGATAAAGGCGTGTCTGAATGAATGAATTGTCGATAAGAAGGTTCTGCCCCATGTAACTGATCATCAGCCAACATAACAAATGATGTTGGAAGAAGAATTTTTATAGTTTATAGGGCGGAATTCCTTCCTTTTTTGAAATCTCTCACAAAGTACAGTACTCTCCGAACTTTCAACTGATAAGAGACCATCGTTACGAACGAAAGATTCCGTTCGTCCGAACAAAAAACCAAAAAATTAAATGTAGACACTGGTTTTTTACTTCCTATCGTGTCATCGTCAGAAGAATCAAATGGAAACCAAAAATTGGTTTGAACTTGTATAGAAAGGCTATACGGTAGTTTCTTCAATCAAAAATCAAATCTATATTTTTTTTCTCTCTGAAAATTTATTTTAGAGAAAATAATATTTATTTTTTGTACACCCGGGGAATTATTTATTCTTGTCTTGGTATCCGACTTGTCGCGTAATTGCCACGTCACGCGCAAAAGTGTGGATGAAACTTTCGATGAAGTGATCGGCGTTGGCTCGCCAGTGACGAAGAAACTCTCGTCCTTTGTCGCGGACTTCGTCCATTTTGTCTTGGATACGGTATTTGCTTGTCTATAAAATTTTTTTGAGTAGTCAAAAATAAAGTATTTTGAATGGAACATTTGAAATTTTGTAAAACAGATTTTTTTTTGAAAAGCTCGAATTTTCAAAGTATCATTAAAACTACCGTAACCAGTCGATTTCCATAATTTTTATCATTTTGGAATGAGCAATTCAAAACGGTAAAAAACCTACTCACCGTCCAAATGCCAACATTGAGCTCTTTGGCCGAGTATCCTCTTCTCAAATTCCTTCTCGCATACGTATCATAATCCCTTATAATTCGACAAATCGAATCGCTCGTCGAGATTCCTTCGGTCCTCTGCGTCTCCAGAAACCGTCCGGCTGCTTTGTGAGCGGCGTAGACGTCTTCTGTATCCGGGCATTGATAAGGAATCGCGTCGTGTGCGATGAAATCGATCTGTAGAACAAAAGTAAGATTTCGGTCACCAAGACAATTAAAATACCTTCATCTCCTCTAGAAACTCAACAGAAACCTCCCATGGAGCATCTCTGAGCACTTCATCCACATATCTACAGTGTCTCAACGCCTCGTATCTCTCGTCTTCCGATTGAACCGTCCGCCCTTTCATTCGGTTCGTCTTCTCATCTGAACACACGCCAACGATGAGATACACTTCTGGGAACATTTGTTTGATTTGAAGAAATTGTTTGGCGTGTCCGTGATGAAACATGTCGTAGATACCGTCGGCGTAGACTCGAACACACCGGGATACTGTAATCCTTTTAGTTTACTCATTTTAATTCTAGCCTACCATTTCCCATTTTCGCATCTTCCAAATTGATTTTCTTGCCATCATAATCAATCGATTCTCGCACCTTGATCACCTCGATTTCATCGCTGAACGGCGCCGGCTGACTTTGAGCCATAATTAGTTTAGTAGTATCAGTAGTTGACATTATTTCATTTATACAATTACAGTATCTGAAAATATTTTTTTTGGAAAATAAGGGGGTAAATAAGAAGATAAAGCTAGCTTAACGCATTCCCCCAGATGGCTATCCAAAGATCCCGCACGCCGATTAAGCAGTCTCCAACCAGTCAGTTGGCCTATTTTCCCTCTTACTAAGCCACTAATGTACCTTCCACACCAACTACAACCCCTTCTGATTAGGCTGAGCAATCTGTTCAGTGTCATTATTCTCAAATGCCGTTGCCTATATTTATTCGTCATTCTTATGGTATTTCTTCATATTTTTCTACACCCACTTCCCGTTTTACGTCGTGTTCGAAATGCGTATACTTACAAGATGAAGGAATTGGATAGCGATGAGAAAGATTTGTTCTTTGTCTCCGCTTATTATTATGGAAATGAATATGGGTTTGTTGCGTTAAAATAGCTGTTCTTATGCTCCTAGATTCCAGGTTCTACGAAAACCAAGTGTCGCTGACATTTATCGCGCCACGTGATGCGAATTGGGATCGTCGGAAGATCATAGTCATTAAGAGCAATGATACAAGCGCCGTCTTGGAGCCGATGAAAGTGCATCGTGCGACACCGCATAACGTGTGTCGGTTTGTGACACTACAGGGTACAGTGACGCTTCGAAACGATTTGATGGATTTGGAGGTTCTTGTTAACAAGAATATCGCTCCGATACGGTATCTACCGGCTGACAATAAGCAAAGAGACCTGGTCGTTTGTACTCCGCCGATTTATGGAAATGTTCGATGGCAGAGTGTTCTACTTGCTGCTCATGTTTATCCAAGGTAAGTTCGGAATCCCAAATTGGGATAGGACAGCTCAAAAAATTCTAAGTTTTCAAGATTCGGAGGTCATCTCCAGACCTATTTCTCCAACTCAAAACCCGAATTCTACGAGTTATTAGAAGAGTTGAAGAGATTAAAAGGGATATCGGTAACCCCATTCCCACATTTCTTCGGAAACACGAAGCTCGACGAAATCGAGTTCGGCGGGATAACTGTCGCCAATGCGGACTGTTTGAGCAAGTACAAAGTTAGTTCTAAATAAGAACCCAAGTACTTTTTTGCTTCCAGAGCTCCGCCAGTTTCATCACTTTTCTTGAATGGAATGAGCTTCTCATTCCGAAAACGTTCGACTCATATTTCTCCGAATTCGCCAACTATTTCGAGTCGGAAATATTCGTCGGGCTACTCGAATTTCGGAATGCAAATGGGACGTCGAAAGTGGTGACACGCCCGCTGTTAATTGATTCGGTGTGGTTGAATGAGCCAGTTGAGAGACCGTTTAAGTTAAAAAGGTGAGGGGATAAAAGTAAAAAATGAAATAAAAGTGAATGCTTGTTGTTTTCCATCGGGGAAATGTAAATTTTCTAATTGATTATTCAATTATTCGGCCAAAAAAAAACAGTTCATCGATTAAAAATCAAAAAACCAATAAATTCCGCTAGAGCGCACTTTCACTTACTCAAAATTTCAAATCATTGATTTTTCAGCAAACAAATGAAAAATAACAAAATCTACGAGATCGGCGATGATCTTGACATCGAGTCAATGAAACGTGGCGATTTAATGCCACGTGGCAGTCCACGTGGCGAGAACGATGGTGGCAAAGAAATATTAAAATTGGAGGATCGACGAGCTATCGGGCACTCCATTCAGAAGTGAGTCTAGATGTTTCTTTTCAAATTATTATTGATTTATTAGGTTATTTGGGGGATTAGAGCGAGTTTAGGGGGATGGGAAAATTAGAATTAGGAAGAAACGGAAAAATGGCACACGAAAAATATAAAAGAACCTGGAAATTAAAGATGATCTGGATATTAAAAAGGCAATAAAAATAATGAAAGTGTCTAATATAAAGCGTCAATACAAGCTTTGGTTTGAAAAATGGCTCAAAATACATGAAAGGTTACAAAACTATAGAACATGAAATGCTAAAATAAATTATTTTTTCTTCTTCCATGGATCCTCTCGACGGTATTTATCGTCCACCGGTTCCACATATTTCAGCGGCGGTTTCGATTTCGGTTTCTGCCGTTTACCTGCTTTACTTTGCTTTTTTTTAACTTTAACTTCATAGTCGCCCTTCGCCGTCATCCTTCTCTTTTGATAATCATCTAGTTGCGCATGTGACATGTTATTAATATCTTCATTATCGGATTCATATCCGATTTCTTCTTTCTCATCTTCACTTTCATCTTCCGAAACTTCCATTTCCGGTGGGATGTAAGACTTCATCAGAAGGCATGCGGCCGGAGTGAAGATGGGCGTTCTTGGAAACGATATTGACATCGGTGGTCCGGTCGTCGACGTCCACGTCCATGATTCGTTTTCATCGAGACTGAGGACAGGAGACACGGATACAGCCCGTGAAGGTTGTGCCGTATCCGGGGGGTTGGGGGTCGATGTGGCAATCGGTGAGGCGGAGGGTTTCGGAGAGAATCTCTCATCGACGTCTTCCGAAGGCTTTGAAACCTCTTCTGTCCACGTTTCCATAGGCGGATCATAGGCTGGAAGCGGCGAAGGCGATTGAGAATCTCGATCATCCAGTTCAGGCGTCTCCGGCGTCTCGGAACTCTCCGGCCTCTCAGGCCACTCTGCATACGAAATGCCATTTTTTGGGGGCTCGTTCAGTTCTTTTCTGGCCTGATCATCCAAATATTTTTCCATTTGATCGGCATATTCCTCACCGTATTGAGCCCGAATGGCAACGATACATTCTTCTGGTGATAGCCTGCGCTCTTCAGATGGGCTCTTCTCAGGATTGACACCTTCTTTAGGTGATGGATTATGGTCTTGAGGAGGAGGTGAGCTGTTCGTAATGATCCCTTCTTCAAATGAGTCACTGTTTTGTTGAGGAGGACTTCTTTCCTGACTAAGTTCATATGATGGAGTCCGAGGAATGTTCCTATCTTCAGAAGGATTACCGACGTAAGATGGAGTCCGTGGAACAATCCTTTTGGGAGGAGTACCGTCATAGGATGGCGTCCGGCGACTAACCCTTTCAGAAGGATTCCGATCGTCTGATGGAGTACGAGGAACAATTCTTTTCGGAGGAGTACTGTCGTAAGATGGAGTCCGTTGAATAACCCTTTCAGAAGGGTTAGAGTCATAGGATGGAGTACGAGGAATGTTCTTTGCTTCAGAAGGAATCCGGTCGTCAGATGGAGTCCGAGGAAGAATCTTTTTCGGAGGAGTACTGTCATAGGACGGAGTCCGATGAATAACCCTTTCTGAAGGATTCCGATCGTCTGATGGAGTCCGTGAAACAATCCGTTTAGGAGGAGTACTGTCGTAGGATGGAGTCCGGTGAATAACCGAAGGATTATAGTCATAGGATGGAGTCCGAGGAATGTTCCTATCTTCAGAAGGATTACTGTCGTAAGATGGAGTCCGTTGCACCGCAGGAGTCCTTCTTTTAAGTGGGCTTCTATCCTCCTCTACAGATGGACTACGATACGGACTTCGATCCGCCCAATCTTGATTCGAGGATGAGGAGAGTCTTCGATTCCGTATAACTGGACTATCGAACTTTGGTAGTGGAGACGGTGATTTGAAGTTATCTTGCAAGTGTATAGAAACTTCATCCCAGTCATCAGGCTCTTCAGACATCATCTCCGACTCCTTCGCTTCTGGAACACTGTCGATGCTTCGTGTTCTTCTTTTGTGTGTCAAGATCTCTTCTTCAGCTCTCGAGACCTCCTCCTTTTGCATCTGCAGCATCTTCTTCTGCACCGCCCGTTCCTTCGCCTTATTTCTAGCTAGGATACACTCCGGATCAGTTTCCCCCTGCAACGTTCGCGTCAGAACTTGGATCTCGTTCTCGAGCTCCGCGTTTTTCTTGTTTTTCGTCTTTTTAGAACGTGCTTTGCACATATTCAGTTGGTTTTTCAGTTGATTGTTAGTCAATTCATCGAGTTCTGCATCGTCAGTCGGTGTGGAAAGTCTTCGAATCTTAGTGGGTGGTTGAGTTGGGGAAGATCTTGGTCTGGGACTCATTGGCTCTTGAACTGATACAGCAGTAGCCGATCTTGGTCTTCCTGGCCTTCGAGAGCCCGGGCTTTTCATTTCTGGGGAAGCAACATCATGTGGCTTAGGAGAGGGAACATCTGTCCCATTGGAAGCTCTTGTAGCCGGCTGCCTAGCTTTGGCGGGAAGTCTTGGAACTTTGAAGACAGCATCCTTAGGGGTTGATTTCTTCTGACCATTTTTCTTCGGGTATGTCGACCGCATCAAATCGTCCACCGTCTTCTTGATTAGTTTGTACGTCTCTTCTTCAATCTGTGGCGTCGACTCTCGATTCCAGTGATTCAAATGAAGCTGCTCGAGAAGATTATCAATCAGATCCGATGCTAGCAGTCTCTCAATTATCTCCGACGGCTTCATTATCAACTTTTGTCGTTTCCCTTGAACTCCTCCACGTCTCCTCATTCCAGGCAAGTAAATCCGAAGAGGTTCGCTGATATCCGTAAGCGCCAGAAGAGCCTGGTATTTCGCTTCCAGCTCTCGACGCTTTTCTGGATCCGTGGCCTTTTTCACTTTCCGTGCCGCCTTGTATCTAGCTCGCTCTTTTTGGCGTCTGGCGAATTCGATGACGAGTGAGATTGCCAGATGGTTTCGGCGATTTTCTGAAAAAAGCTTTTATTATGGACATCAGGATCAGGTTTTCTTACGAAGAATGCTCTTCTTCGAGTATTGACAAGGGCGTCGAAGAAAGCGTTCGCAGGCGCTGAGGATCAAGAAATCTTCGTTGTTCGGCTCCTGTGGCCAGTACAATTTGAACTTTCCCATCGGATCCTTACAGTATAATATTTGATAGGGGTTGGCCCATCCGTCCTTGAT
The DNA here is from genome assembly GCA_016735795.1 of Caenorhabditis tropicalis. Lineage (NCBI taxonomy): Eukaryota > Metazoa > Nematoda > Chromadorea > Rhabditida > Rhabditidae > Caenorhabditis > Caenorhabditis tropicalis. Next base: position 2,816,247 of record CM028614.1, on the reverse strand, counting down.
TACGTAGACAAGTTTAACGCTCTGGTCATCATCGTCTCGCAGGAAACGAAGAAATCCTCCAAGGAATACAAGTCCTCCAGGACAGACTACTGGTGGCGCTTTTATCACTTTTTTCATGAATTCATCATACGTCATCGACATCTGCTTCTGCTTCTCTGTCAGCTCACTTTCTTGTATCGCGTATTCCGATGGTGGGAGGGATTTCGTGTAGTATCGATAGAAATTCGCGGCACTCAATCGGAAGTCAGAACAAACGTTCTCAAAGTCAATGGACAGATAGTTGATCAGATCGGGAAGCCGTCGAGCGCCAAACCTATCCGCCACCTCGTCATTGGCCCTCTTGTGCTTAAAATAATACATCTGCATCAATCTTCGTCTCTCTTGATCCAGCCTCTTTCTTTCTCTTGCTCTTGCTTTTCTGCTGTTGCAATACAAGTCTAGGTTGAGTTGCAAGTGAAAAGACGGATCAATTTTATCCGGACACAACGTCGAACTCCTCTCTTTGAACTTCTCGGGTTTGTGTTGAATCGGCTCCAGTTTCACCTTCGAAAGTCGAATTTTCTTCGCCTTCTCCTCTTTCTTCAGCTTTTTTCTGTACGCCATCGCTGTTCGTGACTCATCCGGCTCAGTTTCCAGTAGTTTATCCACTTTACTCTCCTTATTATCATCATCTTTATCCTCTTCTTCTGTTTCTGCTCCCAGAGAGGGTTCATCAAACTCTGAAACGAACTTTCCTCGTTTCTTCTTTGGTTCTTCTATTTCTTCATCAGATTCAGAGTCTTCTGAACCTTTCTCCGATATTTCATCATCATCATCATCATCTTCTTCATCATCCAGATCGAATGCCGAGGGATCAATCTCTTCGTTCTCCGAATCCTCTTCAGATGATCCTCCCTCTTCATCCGAGGAACCAAGGAACTCAAGGATCGATGCCACATCCAAAGGATTGTTCTCCCCATTTTCTCCGAAAAATTCCCGATTGTGCTTTAGGACTGCTTCTAGAAAAGGACCAGTTAGCACTTCTTTGGTGTACGGATCCACGAGTTCTTGCGTCTCTTCTTCACTCTCAAAGTTCTGAAAATAGAAAAAATGGTCTAAAAAAGAAGAATTTCGTTACCTCCACTCCTCCTCTCTGCTTCTTCTTGAGATTTTTTACCGTCTTCAAGTCTTTCGGAAAGTACACTTTCATCGGATAAATCGGCTCAGGGGCCACAATCGCATTCGACGCGTTTCCAGCGATTCCGTCGTGACTTACGATGAGAGGATCGACGAGATCCACTTCACGAAGTGTCTGATCGGCGCTCCATGGGGCCAGAATCGAGGATTTGTTTCGCAGGTCGTTTGTCTCATTGAATGTCGGATCCGAGTGGGATTGACAACATTTGTTGTATCTCTCTTCCGACATCATTGTCATTTCGATTGGGTACTCCGAGTTATCGATTAGTTCATTCTAAAAACTTCATATTTCTTACTGTAGTTTAGGCTAAACCCACCACAAATTGATAAGTCGAATATTTCTGACTTCTCCACTCTTCAAACAGGGTTTTATTGTCAATAGTCGGATAGAAGTGACGATTCTTCAAATGATCGTAGAAGACGAGATTATGGTAACGACCGCCTGAAAAGATCCAGAAATCTTTGGATACTGTATCTAAAAGACTTACCACAATGAGGGCAAACAACAATCAGTTCTTCAGTTGGTTTGAAGTGTTCTCGACTCTTGACACGTTTCCTCCATCGATCTCTGGCCTGACCCAGAAGCTGCACCAGTGCTTTTTTCAACTTCTCCAGGTTTTTATCAGAGATAAGGAATGAGATCTTGTGTTTCTCGCCGATACGCTCAATCGTTTCTTTCTGCGGAGGATTTCTGTCCACTCCTCGACGTCTCGATATCCATTCATACTTCACTTCAGAGTAATCGCGTAGTGGGCCAATGATATTGGTGACGAATCGCTCGTCAGCGAATCCACGTTGTTCGGGGTTCGGAATGATCACTTTGAGTGGAATGCATTCAGAGAGCCAGTGTTCTCGTTGACAACGATTCGCAGTTCTGGAAATCTTTGGTTGGATTCGGAGGACATGGTTAAAACTCACATTCGCTGACAAAGAGGGCAAAGACGGATGGGTTTTTTGGGTTTGTTGGCCTCCTTATATTGAGAATATCTTGCTTCGGAAGGCCATTGAACTGCGTGCAAATATCGTTCTTCTGAATCAACACTCTCCGGTTCGGGTCCCTGAAATTGGGCTTCCACATTGAAATCTGCAGGCTGGAAATTCGAGATTTCCAGTTTTTGTGGGCGGAGACTCGGACAAGTGCGGGCGTTTAATTTGTACTGAAAACTGTGGATTAAGAGAGAATTAAAGGGATGCTCACCGAGCCAATGACAGATCCAGCGGTAGAGTATCTCAACACAACTCGGAAAATAGTTCTGGGATCCGTGCCGACTTTCTGGAGTGCGCTGATCTCGACGAATGACATTCCAGTGGCGTAGAAATCCGGGGAGGACATGGCTAGGAGATTGACGACGTGGCATGGGATATTCGGGTTCCGGATGTTCTGAAAATGGATTAATGATATCTCAGCTTCAGGAGAAAACTTACAGTTTCCTTATTCACATTCTGAATAAAGGCTCCAGGTCCATAAATCGGCAGCGCATCTCTGATAAAATCGAGTCCGATGTTTAACGGAAGAGGCCAAATCTCTTGTGGAAAGTGATGGTAGAGGTCAAGGCAATTCAGGAGACCGTGCTCTCTGGCATGTCTTCGTGCCCAGTTGTTCACCATCAAACTGAAATTCTTGGCCATCGTCACAATTTGTTCGTGGGGTACTGTAGTTTGGAGGACTAGCCATGCCAAGCCAGTGAGCTCTTCGTCATCTAGATACACGTCAGTCGGAGTGTAGGTGACTAATTCGGGGCAATCGTGACGCCAGTGTTGAATCAGGCTTTCTTTCTTGCTAAAAATCATTCCGCAGACGTGACAAAAGTGATCTCCATAGATTTTTCCATCGATTCTGAATCTTCCACGATGAACGTCTCCGTGGCATTCGATATATTTGGTCGGCATCATCTGATAGCACAAATGACACGTGGATTGGTGGATGGGATTGATGAGATTATATTTTGAGTTGAGGAATTTAGTCGATGGAATATAGATGATACCACCGAATACGTGGAATTGCTGAGCACGTCCCTCGGATCCCATTGCGCAGAGAACCAGCTTCCGGAGGTCGAGAGGATGAAAATTCTGGAATTTCGATATTCTACAGTAATCCCAAAGGGCTCCTACTTACTTGATTCTTCGCATCATTCTGGCATTCAGCAACTTGGGAACACGCATGTCTCCAATGACCATACAGATTGGGGGCGTGTCCGAAGAGCACAAAGCACGCTTGACACGCAAAGATGCCTGGGTTCTCGTGAACCTCTTTATGACGAATCAACCCGGCTGCCGAATCGAACGACCATTCACATTTGATACACTGATACTTTTTTCGGCTCCTCGGGGGTGGTTTCACTGGAATCAAAAGATTATTAGGACTGTTTAGCTGAATTAAACTCACAATTCTTGCTTTTCTTCTCCGTATGTGCAAACCAACTGCTCATTCGTTCACCATAGCTCGCATAATCGTCAGTTTCACTGTGAAAATGCTGCGTCTCGATAGGTGGAAGACGTGGCAGTGCAAGTGCTATCTGCCCATTCTCTGTTTTATAAAAATTGCATAGTACTGTACACTCTTTCGCGGCGATGTCAGTGTTCTTCTCTTTTCCAGCAGATATGATTCCTTTCGAGTATAATCTAAAAATATATAATTTCAGGACTGTGAACAACCCAAAAGTGGCTTCTATTCTGGAACGTCTTCCAAAGAATTCAGTGATGAAGTGTTTGAAAACCTTCACTTCCTACTATACAGCACCCGATCGTCTCGAGTGTCCGGGACCGTATTTGTGCGCTGAGCCGAGGAATCACACGTGTTTTAAATCGAATGCCGAGTTTAAATTGATGAAATACACTACTAATTTCTATCAGTTAGAGACGAAGGGATTTGTGAAAACTTCTTGTCCTTGATGGTTTTTTGGCAATGATTTTGGAGTAGTAAATGAATTTTTTTATTTTTAGCCACGTGTTTTTATCTATTTTCCACGTCTTGAGGCTAACTTTCGCCCCTTAGCCCCCTAATTTCTTTCATTTCTGACAATTAATTCTTGAAATCTCGACGAAAGGTTGACAAGTTGGAATGGCTCAAAAAGAGCTGATTCGAGCCCAAAATGGAAACTACGAAGTGACGAAACCTCTAGCGACAGGAACATTCGGTTCGATTTATCGAGCGAAACGGGAGTCTGACGGGAAGCTGTTCGCTGTCAAATGCGAATCGTTGAATATGAAGAGCTCGGTTAGCAAGGGATAGCTACTACAGTAACCCCCCTGATACTTTCCAGCTTCTTCGTCAAATGTCGGTGGTTCTCGCCTCAATTCAATATCCATCGCCTTACTTTGTGACTATTGAAGAACGGGGTACTGTACCAAATCGCTTTTTGTTTGTTGTCATGCCTTTGGTATGCCTTTTCTAAGTCTCCCCCTATAAACCCCTTTCAGTACGGTGACAACCTACACGATCTGATGCTCAGCTGCAACAAGGACCGCAAATACAGTACCGCCACAGGCCTTCACCTGGCAGAACAGACATTGACGGCGATTCGTGATCTCCATCGAAATGGATTCATTCATCGCGACATCAAACCATCGCATTTCTGTGTTGGACGCGAAGACGAAGGCAACTTCCATCAAATTTTTCTTTTGGATTTCGGATTGTGCAAGCGTCCAAGGTAAACTTACTTAGCGGGTCCATCGTCGTTTCCATCCACTGAAACATCTGGTTCTTCGTCGCTTATCTGCTCATCCTCATCGCTCTCTTCGCCAGAACACTCTGCCAATTGCTCTTTTTCCTCTTCTCTCGACATTTTTTTCTGAAAGTTTATATTTTTTTATTTTCAGATTTGCGAACAAAAATAATGAAGCAGAAGAGCAAATGCGCAAGAACGCTATCCTCTATCGCGGAGTCGTCAAATATGCTAGTGTTCATGCTCATCAGGGGGTCAGTATAATGGGATTCTCTACTAAAAACTAGTTATTTCAGAAAGGTTTGGGCTATAAGGACGACATGGAATCGTGGTGGTACATGGTGCTCGAGTTCTTCCTCGGGGCTCTTCCATGGGCTTTGCTCAACAAGGAAAGCGAGCAAGACGTGGCTCATTTGAAAAAGAGGATCACTGCACCGATGGTGCACGCCGTTTGGAGAACCACACCGGAGACCACTGCCACTTTCTTCGAGATGCTTGCTACTATCCGCGAGCCGAAAGACGTCGCCGAGTTTGTGGATTATGATAAAATTGCCGATGGGATTACGAAGATGTTCGAGAAGTCAAAGGCTAATCCGCAAGAGCCGCCAGATTGGGATTGTATGAATGACTACAAGGGACCATCTTATCAACAGGTTCCGATGGTAGCACCGCCCGAGGTTGGGTTGAAACCGGAAAGTAGCGATTTTGGAAAGAATGATCCGGGGGCTGGTGGATCTCAGGAGCCTAACAAATCATCCGAAGCGCCGGGAAAGAAGAAGAAGAGGACTAGAGTAAGTACATAGTTTCTCTCCCTTGTCATTCAATTATTCAACAGAAATCAAAGGGAAAGAAGGGAAAAGGAAACAATCGGTCAGTTTCGGAGGATGAAGAAAAATAAAATACAGAGGACAGTTGATACTTGCACTTTTTAAATTAATAAAGTGTTTGTCTATAGGAAGAAAAAACAAGGAACGCCGGAAAGATATTGCCGCAAAAATTGACAGTGATGATTGAGCGAGAAGACAATAACCAATTGATCGGGCAACAGATGTTGCATAACCAGAGTGTGACGAACGAAGACGTTCTCTGCAGAGCAAAAGAGCGTGCGTCGTCCGCCCTTTCTATACACTCTCTTCTACCCGTAGCGCTTGTTGCATTCTGCGTCTCTTCATTCTTTGCACTGTATCACTTTTTTGAAAAATGTTTGGTGTATTGCAATGGAGATTGTGGTAGAGAAATGAGATGACAAGGTTGATATCTAGAGATCGCTTCTCAGAGTGTATGAGCATTATGGAGTATAGAAGTCAGAACAATCTAGGCTATTATCTAGGGGATATGGAAAAGAGGAGGATGAAAGGGGCGTGTCGTGTTAACGCGAGAGATAACGTCAAAGTCTGAAAGGTGAGAGGGAAAAGCAAGAGAGCAGGTTTTTAGCATTTAAGGTCAGAAGCAAGAAGCGGAAGAATCGAAACTCTGTTAGAAACCATATGATGAAGAGAGTGCAGGTTTTCTAAACGGAGAATGAATGAAACAAGGGGATTTCTGGTGATTAAGACGATCAAACTGCTCTAAAATCTTTTTCAATTAAAAAATCTTTTAAACTTTAAAGAAAAAACTAGAAAAAAGCTGAAAATCAGCTGAAATTGAGCTTTAAAAATACTTTTCCATTTGAAAAAAGGCGACGGCGCTCCACTGGACTCATTGAATAAAAACTTATTTTCGAATTTATTTTTTCTTTAAAACAAACAAACTCAATGTTTTTATTTGTTTTTTTTTAATTTTTGAAGCAAAAAATCTAAATTCCTGCAGTTTTCAGCATAAAAAGCAAAAAATATGTCAGACTTTGTGCCAGAAACAGAAGAAACCGAAGAAACTGTAAATACTAAACCGGTAGCGAAAATTACAAAGGAAGATGTTATTGTGGTGGATCAGAGTGGGTTATTATCAATTTACAACCATCGCAACAACCAGATTTCAGGCTTTTCTCGTCGTGCCCTCAACAACAAGTGGTACGGAAAGTATGGAGAGGATGGCGAGCTGTTGGAGCACGTGGGAGACGACTGGGTACCTGTTCCAGAAGACGAGCAAGAGTTTTTGAGTCAGCTTTGGTTTGAACAAGAAGAGCAGGAGAAAAATGTGAGGTTTTGCCTAGTTTTTTGAAATTTGATGTAGAATTTCTAGGCCCGAAAGCACTACGATTGGGATGAGGAGAAGAAAGAATGGATTCCAAAAGCGTCGTCTGCAGCAGACGGAAAAGAAGAAGTGAATGAGGATTTTATTGCAGAATATCAAGCGAATTATGGAGTTAGTTATGATGATATTTACAGTATGTATAAAATATAAAAACTAGAAGAAATATTTTGTTTCAGAAAAAATGGACGAAGAACTACAAGAAAAAGTTGCAAAAGCGCAGAAAGAAGAAGAAGAGCGGAAAGAGTTGAAGAGGAAGAAAAAGGCGAAGAATCATACGGAAGAAGCGAAAAAAGCGGAGGGATGGGTGGATTTGGGGGATAAAGTACATGCAGTCTACGTATCGAATCTTCCTCGTGATATTACGGATGAAGAATTTCAAGAATTCATGTCAAAATGTGGAGTTATTCAACCGGATATTCGAACGAATAAACCAAAGTGCAAGTTGTATCGAGACGAGAATGGCGAGTTGAAAGGAGACGGGCGGTGCTGTTATATTAAGGTACGACTGGTTCCTGTTCACCTTTATGTTAAATTTTCAGAAAGAATCCGTGGAACTGGCATGCAATATTCTCGATGGAGCGCAACTAAAAGGCCACGAATTAAAAGTAGAAGAAGCGCAATTTCAGATGAAAGGCGAGTTTGATCCATCGAGAAAACGACGGAAATTGACGGCGGCTCAGAAGAAAAGATACATGGAGCAGCAGAATAAGTAAGTGATTTCAGTCTTCAAAAAAATTAATTTTGATTCCAGATTCTTCGAATGGACACCAGATAAACCCAGAAACTATCGTCCAAAATCCGATTGCACTGTCATTGTCAAAAATCTGTTTACTCTAGAGATGATGGCGAAAAATGCGGCGTTGATGCTTGATTTGAAAGAGGAAATGGCGCAGAGTTGTCAGAAATATGGAACTGTCAAGAAGGTTGTCGTGTATGATGTAAGTTTTTGAATGTATTCTCTGAATATTCTAGATGATTTCCAGAATCATCCGGAAGGCGTCGTCTCGGTGACGTTTCCAACGACAGAAGAATCCGATATGGCTGTGAAATATTTGCATGGACGAGTTGTAGATGGCCGACGACTAACTGCTGAACTATGGGATGGAAAGACGAAATACAAGATTCAGGAGACAGAAGAGGACGAGGAGAGGCGAAGGAAAGAGTTCGAGAAGTTTATCGAAGGGGGCGGAGCTTCTTCTGAAGATGAGGATGAGGAGATGGAAGAGGAGGATGTGGACTCAGACGACGATTAAATTATTTTATGTGTGTTTATCTAAATATCTCTGAAAATGATTGAAAGATTTAAATCACAGAAACATAATACAGTAATCCTCAAACAAATAAGTATGGAATTGAAAAATCATAGAAAAATGATAAAGACTATCAAATCGAGCGGTATTTCCGTTTGGCGGCCGGTTCCACATCAAAATCATCATTGTCATTGTCGAATTCAATTGATTTGTAGTAATCGATCACCTGGAATTCCAATAGAAAAGACTTCCAGACGAAAAAACTCACTTTCGAGTTCGCTCTGACACACGAAACATCGAATCCAGTGATTCGGATCGCTGACAAAGAACGGGCTCTCGATAGAGCCACGTAGGCTTGGCCGTCGGCGAAAACACGCTCCAGCGATATTTCGGCGCAGTCGAGCGTCATTCCCTGCGATTTGTGGATTGAAATTGCCCATGCTAGTTGGAGAGGAAACTGGCGGCGGATGAATGGAACGTCGCATCCCGGGATTCGAACAGAGAATTTCGAGCGGAGAATCTGAATGTTTTTGGATTAGAAAGATCTGGAGGGGATATGAGAACCTCCATAACCAAATCCTGGGTGATGAATCTTACAACCGGATTCCCAGCCTCTGAAAATGATTCGACGATTCCCCGAGATCCATTACACAATCCTTTGTTAACATCCAGATTCTTGATAAGCATCACTTGAGCGCCGATTTTCAGTGCCAACTGTTTGACAGCCAACGTACGCGCCTTCTCGTGGAACTGATCGTCATCGTAGGCGTGGAATGTCTTTTCGGAGCCTTTCGTCGCTTCTAGACTCGATTTATTGATTCGATCGGCGTCATCAGAATGCGTGCATAACTTGGTAGGGACTACGTTAGACGGGAACTGATTTTTGACAGAGTCTCGCAGCAAATCTGCTGATTTTTGGTCGCATTTTCCAACTCGAACTGAATTCAAAATTCTGACAAATGTCATATCATTTTGACGTTTTACATTGCTCAGCACAATCGTTTTTTGAATGCATCGGTTCCAGGCTTCGCTCTGGAATAAAAAATATGTCAAAGAGACTAGAAAAAGTACAAACTTCAAAGCAAAAAGTGGGCGGTTCGTTGTTCTTGGTGACTGGCGGAAGTTGGAAGAAATCTCCGGTGACGATCAGCTGGATTCCGCCAAACGGATTGTCGTTGTTACGGACCGCCCGTGCAATCTGAAAAGGAAACCTTGAAATTTAGATCATTTTCTGTGTGATTTACATATTCGAGCATTTCAAAAAATGCCAAATCGATCATGGAAATCTCGTCGATGATCAAATGAGCGCACTGTTTCCACTGTTTAACCATATGCGAATGACGAAGAACTTGTTGGAGACATTGCTCGGCCGTCGAGTTTTCATATCGAAAACCGCAGAATGCGTGGAGAGTGATGCCACCGATTTGAGACGCGGCGACTCCTGGAATAAAAAAAAACTTCTGGAACCTTCATTTCAAAGTGTTACCTGTGGCAGCTGTGATATAGGTACTCCCGGCGGGAAGCATTTCTATTATCCTCCTCAGAATCACCGATTTCCCTGTTCCAGCTGATCCGGTGAAGAAGACGTTGGCTCGAGACTAAAAAACCTTAATAGTAAATAAAAAGGAAGAAATCTCACATTAATAACACATCGGACAACTGATTTCTGTTCCGAAGACAGCTCGAGACGCTCTTTTATTGATGGAATATCTGTTAGTGGTTTCAAAACTGTCAAATTCTGAAAATAAAGAATTGAAAATAGTTTTTTTTTGTGGGGTTTTTTTCAGAAACCTCTGCTTTTTCTCGATCATCCCTGGCGAAACTGGTCATTCTTTTCAGACTTATCGAACGATTCATTATTCGATTTTCTAGGAGATTTGCGCTTCTGCAAGAACTTTCTCTTGAGGTTAACATTGAATAATTTTACCTTCGTTTTGGTGTTGTCGACGTGGATTGTTTCTCTGGTTTAGTCGACGGAGACGTTAAACCCAATGGATCTCGTAATCTAAAAAAGAATCATAGATTGAGACGATTTCTAACTCAAACCTTTTCACTTTTCGCATTTCTCCGATCGTCAAAGGGCTGAGAACATTGAAAATTCCTGAGGGTCGAGAGAATTGTTTTGGTCTGAAGAATATAATGATAAACGCTTCGCGAAGCTTCGAATCATTACTCACAGCGCTGAAATTGTCTTCTCCTCCATTTTCATGATATCCAGTTTAGCTTGAAGTGATTTCATGAACACGTTCAGTTTCCGCGGAGCACAATTCGACATTTGAAACACTAGGGATCTGGAAAATAAAATTCATTGAAGATTAGGCATTTAGATTCTTACAAAGACGGTATTTCGACTGTACACTTCCCATTGGCGACTCCTTTCAAATGTATAACTGCATCTGTGACGTCGTAACTCACGAGAGCCGGTTGTCCACTCGCACTGGTTTTTAACTCGATTTTTACATGGATTTTTCTAGAAAACTCTTTTTTCATTTTGTTTTTCAAAAAAGCTTTTACCGTTTCTCATTTCGTCCAACAGTCAGAATAGCGTTTTTTGCGTTGATAGGCGTTTTTTTCTTCGATGATGATGTGGATTCAATGCGAATCGAGCAGTCCAGTGTATAACAATATGTGCAATTTGATGGAGATTGACTTACTCCGTCATTTTCGTCGTTTATCAGAGCTTTACTCATAAGGAAAATGAATAGAAGATAACGATAAAAAAGGATTTGTTAAATATCGGATTTCAAACTCGCGGCGGAAAATGAGTACCGTGGAGCACACTTGCATTTTTGCAAATTAATTAATTAATTTGGAGCCTAATTTGGATAATTGAATAATAAAGTGAAAAATCACAAAAATGGATTCGAATTTCTATCACAGAACGTTTAAACGTATGTAATATAAACTTCTTGAAGTGGATCACCATGATATTCTTGTAGGTGTCCGCGCAGACGCTCAACTCTCTGAGGCTGCTCGATTCCAACGTCTTCCGAGAGAGAAACGAGAAGAAGAGATTGAAAAAGCTCGTGATCGACTTCGAAAATACTTGAAGCACAAGAAAAGGATAATGATTGAAGACAGCAGTTCAGAGAGCTTGAATAATATAGATATTCCTGGAACAAAAGAGTGGCTTGAAGACTTTTCGAAGCAAATGCGGCAGGCGAGAATCGATGTTTGTGGTTATGGACCAAACGAGAATCGGGAAATAGAGGATGAGGAGATGGAGGAGGTAGAGAAGACTCGGGAAGTCAAAAAGACGACAATTCCAACCAAGAAACCCAAAAAACAAGGGCGGAAGAAGAAAAAGAAGGATCCAGTGGAGACTCCGCCCTCAATTCAAGTTGAAGACTCAATGGTTATCGAAGAGATTGTTTATGATGCACCGGATCCTTTCCTAGAAGAAGAACAAGTTGTCGTTGAAGAAGTGATGGCAGAAGAAGAAGTGATAACAGAGCGAAAGCCAATGAAAATCGAATTTGACTCACAGAAATCAGATCGAAACTTCATTATTCGCGGTAAATTTTTCCAGTGTTTTCCATTCCAAAAAACACTATTTTTAGAGGAAAAACTGATAAAAATCAAGCAAGATTCGCAAATTTCAAATGTTGACACTCCAGAAGACAAAATGAAATGGTCGCTGAAATCGCCGAAAATGTCGCAGAGTTCTGAAGCTTTCTATCCTCCGATCTTTCCAGAAGAGACAAGTGATACTTTGAATCAAACGATAGACGAAGTGGATGTTAGCTTGGACGAGGACAATGCTCCGCTTATGAACGACTTCTTTTCTCAGGATTCTAGTGAAAAGTGTCTTGGTAATAGAAGTGATTATCCAGAGATTTATTCTGAATTTCCAGAGCCAACGCTACAAAGATCCGCATCAACAGAACTCCTCGATGACCCATTTAATTAATTCTCATGTAAATTTCTATACTTTGTAACTTATTCATGATCATAATCACCAGTTTTCCTATTTTGTTTCAAACCATGAAATTGTTTTTTGTTGTTTTTAGCTCTTCAAAATGTTTTTTCATAGATTTCTATCTTGTTTTCAATTCCATTTCGAAAAGAAAAAGTTCGCTTCTCTTAATTGATGAGTACTAGTTTCCGAAGGGCGTCTGTGTTGTTTTCACAGAAACCACGTGGAAAAATGGATCATTGAACAAAAGAAAAATGTGACCTTTGGAGAAATCCCTTCTGTCATGTTTTGAAAGCATAAAGTTATAACTTTAGCTTCCAAAGCCACAATCCTTTTCTATAAAAAGTCCTCTCCCGGGGAATGTCTATATAATAGTGTCCTCTCTCTTCCCTGTCATAAAGTGTCACTTTCCGCTTCCCTTCTATCTCTCCAATTTCCTTTCACTGTCTCGCCCGCTCTCTTCACCATTCAACACTATTTTATTTCTTTTGGAAACAGAAATGAATTGTTTGGAAAAAGCCCTTTATGCCCGTTTGGATATATAGTATGAGTTAATTATGGTAGGGAATAAGGTCAAACGATTATTAGATCGTCTTGTCTCTTGTAATTATTTTATTGAATTTTCTGTTATTTTAATAGTTTTATTGCTTGCTGAGTTTCTATTCATTTATTATCTTAAATTTTTTAAAGATTAATCTTGAACAAAAGCCACATTTAAATTAAAAATATAGCTTTCAAAATAAATCAGATTGTCTTTTAGAAAAATTTTATATTGAATGATGTAACTTAAAATCGCTCTCAAGCGCTTGCTAGTTTCAACTGTTTAATTAAATAAATAGTAAATCGTCTAAAAACGCTTTTTTTCAACAGTTTTGTATACAATTTTTATAATACATACAAATATTTAAATGTATTTGTTAAAACTGTTATTATCTATCTGAACAAATCGCCCGGAAAGTTTAACGTTTTGATTGAAATTCAAGCCTAAATTTAATGAAACGTCAAAATAATTGGGTGATCTATTTGAAACGATAATATCATTTCGATCTTAGTGCTTTTGAATAAACTTGTCTTTAACGTAACTCGTCTCTAACATTAATAATGATAACATTAACATTGAACACGCTAAATATGACTTTCAATCAAACTTTTAAAAAATTCATTTCTTGCTATAAATACTGTTCTTTAATAATCAAGTTCCCAACAGCTAATATAATCTAAATATGGTCCGTGTCTTCTCTGAAAAACCATATTGATTCTCAGCTAATATTGTCGCTTTTCTCTTTTTTGGTCTCCGAACAATTGTGCACTCTCACACGGAGAGAGAAAGAGAAACGCACAATGTTTGCTGATTCACCCGCAGTCCAACCAGCCTCTCTCCCTTTTTTGAAACTTTTTCCCCTTTGGATTATTAGCACTCGAAAATCTTTTTTCAGCCCTTCCCTCCATTCCCCTGAAAGTTGGCCGCGTCTGAATAGAAATTTGAATAGAAATGTTCGCCCGAAAGGGCAAATCGTCCGATGTGCAGGCGAGCATCTCTCGATTCACCGATCTGAATCGCGATTGTGTCAGCCGAGTCAAGCATCTCAAAATTCTACTCGACACTTTGACTACTAACGTGAGTCTCTAAGCTCCGCCCCCTTTCCAATACCGAATAATTACAGGAAAAGCGTCAACTCCTCGACGAGCACAGTTTCGAAACGTTTCATCTCGTCGACGAACTCCTTCTCGTCAACGATGTCAGCAGTCAAATCGACAGTGCAATCGAAGCGGAATCCGGTCTATGGACCCTCGAACAAGTTCTTTGTTTGGCTCCAGAACTCGTCGGATCCGGATGGCAACGACACGCTATCGAGTCGCTTCTCAAAAAGGCAGTTTACCCGAAAAACTTGATGGCCGTTCGGAAAATCGCCATTCGTTTATTCCTGGTCTTCTATCAGTGTCTCGGAGTCTATGGAAAAGCGACGCCGGATTTGGATCGAGTTTTTCAGTGTCTTCTTCCATTTTTCCCGTTGAAAAGCGGAGAAAATGCGGAAGATGTGCTCAATGAGTACTGCCAATCGTCCGGAACTGGAGACTGGTGTGAACGTTTAAGGTACTCTTGATAGCTGGAGCCCCCCAAAGATATAAATGAATTTTCAGAAATGGACCGATAAAATCGACAGCCTCCGCATCACAAACTTCCAAGGAACGAGCACAGATGCTCCAGGTCTATCTGGATAAATTTCTGGAATATTGTACCCGAGAAACCGTTCGAATCGAGTGGAACGATGAGGGAAAAAGACAAGAGTGTGCTAATTTTATAATTGATAAGTGGGTTTTGAAAATAATTTTTTCACAAAAAAATTTTTTTTTACAAAAACTAGTTTTCAGAGTAATAAAACTGTACATGGGCGAGTGTTTCACTGAACTTGAGACCAATGGAGTCGATGTATTCGGTGGATGGGAAGGAGCCGATGAGACTGGAGAACCACTCGATACAGCAGATCCTGTAGTCATCGCGAGATATTGGCTCATTCGATGGATCAATAACATCGCATCGGCGACCCATCAATCATCACAACCAATACAATCAGCACATGCATCTCTTCTTCTCTACAGAAATGCTCTTTTCTCATCTCACAAAGCCACCAACGTGGCACTGACCATTATGAGAGAGGCAATGAAACTCCCTTTGGCGTGCTCAAATGTCACTCATAAAGTGGTGAATGTGCTCTCCTCGTGGATTCTACAATACGAAATTCCGCCGTTTGTGGCTTCCGGAGAAGTTTCGATTGAACGTTGCTCATTGTTATTGTCGAATATCTTGCTCAGTTTCTTTCACAGTCCATATCTACCACAATGCGGAGAAAGATACTCATCTGCGATATCCATCGCCTTTGCCATTTTAACATCATGCAAACAGTTAGTGTCACATCGAATTCAACTTCCAAAGCCTCTTCCACAAAAGTTCTGGTCGGAATTAATGTCTGGATTATGTGCAGTGGCAGCGAAGATCTGTCACCAATCAGACATCTTCTCACAGCATGTTTCAGCGGCCTTCACCTCCACCCTCGTCTCAAATGTAGTCATGATCAAAGCAGTAAGACGAATTGAAATCGACGATGACGTCTGGGATGAGCTACACGAAGTCATGAAGAAGGGGGTTTGGATTCCGATGGCCGAGCAATGGGCGGCGATTGTGAACAGTGTGACGCGTGCTCTGATCCTTCATCTCGCCCACATCGATATTTTCTCTCGGGAAGAAGCGATGAGAAAAGCGACAGAAGTGTCACAGACTAGCCGACGACAAGCCATCGAATCGGCCAATGCGATGATGGAAGAGGCTCGGAAGGAATCGTCGGAAGGAGGCGATAGTCTCTCTTCGAATAACACTATTTCAGAGGATAACGTCTTTCATGACACTGATGATATTACAAATGCGGTTACGGTAGGTGCATCCCGATTATCTCAAGAAACCCTCGATTTCAGTCTTGGTCTGGCGACAAGTTGGCGTGGCTTCAGACGTGGCGTCGAGTGATTTCTTTGGTGGATCCGTATACCAATTCCAGTGCACACGTGGCAATCGATTGCATGTCATTGACGATCAAGAACTCGCTTTCGGTTCGTTCCACTGTTTGAAAACACAAAACCCGCTTTTCAGGTCAACCTCCACCCACTAGCCCACTGGCTTGCCTGCCGTCTCGTCACCGTTCCACCAATCCTCCTGCCCCGATGCGTCCCTGCCCTCAGTGCGATCCTCAATGAATCCTCCATCAGAAGACCTCCACCACTTCTATCTGCTAACATCCTCCTCTGCTTCATTCGTCTAATGCAATCAAAAGAGCAGTCGGTGGTACCGGCGATCTGTGGACTTTCAGCCCAAGAGCTATCTATTGTGGCTCCACGCGCCCTGGAACACCTCCCCAAAATGCTTCATACCGCCCGCTCGTCAAAGGACTCAAAAGTGTCATCCAACTCTCTGAAGCTGTTCTCAATGCTATCCAGCTCATATCCGGGAGCCGAACAGATCCTTCTCGATCAACTCGTCCACACGGATATCTCGGAGAATGCGGTTGTGATAGTCAACACTCTCGCCATTCTTATCGTCCAAAAAGCACAAATCGATATGGTACTTTCGGCGTTAAAAGTGATCGAAAATCATCAATTCGCCATGCGACTCATCCCTCTTTTCTGCTCTTCAATCGCCACACTCTCCCAGTTTTCTAGCACAACTCTCCTTCAGGCTCTCCTCCGGGCAGCGAGTCTTTTGAGAGACGAAAGGACAAGAACAGAGATTGAGTGGCAGATGGTTAAACTGTGTGTACAGTATCCCCAACCACAGATGCCACTAGTCATCAGAGGAATTCTCGCCGATAGACACATGGTCCTTCATGGAGAACTTGTCACTCTTGGAGGACAGTTCCCTGTGAAAGGATTCGAAGTGGAACGATGGAATTCTGGGGGTGTCGTCCCTTCTGAACAGGATAAAACGGTTTATGTCAATCGGCAATCGTCGATCATCTCAATCGCTTCGAAACGATGTGAGATCACGGCACGTACCGTAGTCGGACGACATCTTTGGGATCTTGACACTCTCGATGTATCCCCTAGAAAGACTCCGGTCAACGTGACAAATTGGCTGAGAAAAGAGGCATTGAAGGGGAAGAAACCGGGCAGGGAGAGTCAGGGAATCCTCGGAGCGATGGATGATCCATTCGATGATCTTCCAAGAGCACCTTCGAGTACCGGGGCTCCGAGTCCAATTGAAGGATCAGCTCAGTTTGCATCGATGATAGAGACTTCTAGAAGGCAACCACAGCCTCTCGGACAACCAAGTTCCAATTTTGGCGCCGGTTTCACCCCTAACTCGAAGCTGCTCGAGTGGAGATCTCTCTCAGCGTCACTTGGATTCGTTCCGCTCGTCTCTCAAGTTCACACGAATTTCCTTCGTGATCTCAAACATTTGGATCAGACGTCGTCTCGAGAAGTGCATAAAGTGGCGGTTATCTATGCGACAGACACTCAACAAGACCGCGCATCGATTCTATCGAACACCAGCGCTTCCCCACATTTCGACGCTTTCGTCTCGGAACTCGGATGGGAGATTCGAGTGGGAAGAGGACACGAAGGATATAATGGAGGTCTCCCGGTTGAGTCGCGTGCTCCATACTACGCAGACGCCGAATCCGAATGTATTTTCCATGTATCCACGTGGCTCAACGGAGACGTTCAACAGAAATGGAAGCACATTGGAAACGATGAGGTGCACGTTGTGTGGACGGAGAACTATCGGAAGGTTTACACGAGAGAAACGATTGCCACGAAATTCTGTGATGTTCTGATCGTTTTGGAGCATATTGGGGATAAGGTAAGAGAGATAGCTACAGTAACCCCGGAAGTTCCAAATAAGAGTTCCCTAAAGTTTCAGATGGTTCGTGTTCGTGTCGATACCACTTCTTCACTGGAATTCGGACCTCTTTTCGATGGAGCCCTTGTCACAATGTCCGAATTATCGCAGTTGGTCAGACTCACTGTGGTAAGAAGACCTCTTTCTCTCTCTCTCTCTCTCTCTCTCTCTCTCTCTCTCTCTCTCTCTCTCTCTCTCTCTCTCTTCCTCCTCTTCCAACCATATCCTTCCAGATAAACGCATCGCGTGCCTATCGTCTCGCCCGTGTCGAACACTCTCGACCCCTTCGACACCGTGAAGAAGTCTTCTGTAATGAGGCACTGGCTCACATGAGACCAATGCCACTCGCTCAATCGATCAATAATTTATATGTACCCACAATTTGATGGAATTTGCTTTATTTTCTTCTGGAAATTGCTAATATTTATTGATTTTTGTAAGGAGAGCTCCTTTCTCTGTGATTTTTTTGACACGTGATGATGATACCCCACTTGTGATACATAATAAGCATACGGTAATGAAGATTTTCGGATATGTAGTTATAGTTTTTCTATTGGGTCCGGTGTTTTTATCATTTTTTTGATATCTTTGAAATTTTAGAAATAGGAAATTCCATATTATCAGGTCTTCAAAATTATATAAGGGAAATTTTTTCTCAAAAAATCTTCCGAGTTCAGATTTACCATTTTTCCGATTCTTCAGGATATTTTACTGAAAAAAAAGAATTAAAAAACTATGAATTTTTCTGACTTTTATTAGTTTTTCAGCCTATTTTCCGATCAAAATTTCGTTTTTTTTAATCTTTTAATTGAAAAATTGCGATTTTTAAAGATTTTTACATAGAAAAATTGTTTTTTGTGAAAAAAGAGAAAAATAGCTAAAATCAATTGAATTCTTTTAAAGAGGTGGTTTCAATATTAAACGCTAAATTCGTCGTCTTCCATATTAAAAAACCTTTTCCTAAAAAAGCAAAATAATCCTTGTTTCAGATGAACATTCTCCACCACAAATCATGGCACGTCCGCACAAAATCCAACATGGAACGTGTCCGACGCGACGAACGAAAAGCCGCCGAAGAGGAGCAACGAGTCCTGGATCGACAGATTCAGGCGGAAAACGAGCGACGGATCAATACATTGAGAGCTCGTGCCGATGATCGAATGAGCAATATGTTCGGAGGAGGAGGTGGAAGTAGTTCGAAAGATGTCAGCATTTCGGATGAAACAGGACACGTCAATCTGTTTCAGGTGTGTTTTATAATCTAAAACAATCCTGAAAATAATAATTTTTTACAGGATCTAGAACGAGAAGAACGGAAAAATCATGGCACCGGGAATGCGGATTACAAGAAAGAAAAGGCGGAGGAGAAGAAGGAATGGGAGTCAAAAATGGGAATTCAGGTGTATTTCGCTGATAATACGAATGATTTGAACAAGAAAAAAGAGTGGTATGAGGAGATGCCATTGAGGAGAATGGAACTGCCGCCTAGGTCGAAAGCGAAGACGGATGCGTTGCCACGGATGGATAGGAAGAAGAGAGATGAGGAGGAGGAGAAGGAAGAGAAGAGGAAACATAAAAAGGATAAGAAGAAAAAGAAGAAAAGTGAGATTTATTTGGAATATTTGACAGATTGTGTATAGTTGTTTTCAAATAGCAATCCGGAAGATAGCAAGAAAAGCTACTCAGGATGTTGCTCAGCATAAAATTCTGAACATTTCATTAGTTGGAAGCTTTTCTCTAGCTCCCCTCCTTCTGGAGATATAGGCGTGGGTGAGAGACGCAGACTCTCTAGCTTCTCTGCGCTCTCTCCCCCTAACTTTAATGGGCGGTATCTCGAGAACCAGAATAGATAGAGAAAAACTTCAAGAGACAAAAATGATCAGCGTAAGATTCTCTATTAAAACATGTGAAAATATTCTGAAAATTGGGAAAAAAAATTTTTTGAGAAAGTTTATTTGAATTTTCAAAATTTGGTTTAAAAATATTTTTGAACTTTTTTTTGCCCCCTCTAACCAAATCCATTTTCCAGAGAAGCATCGCCATCGTGACCGATCGGAAGAACGTCGTCTCGAAGAGGAATTCGATCGAGAACGGAAACTAAAAACGGCGAAAATGCGTGACGAACGACTGAAACGAGAACGAGCGGAGAAGTCGAGAACCTACGCGTTATTACATCCGGAAGAGATTGAAAAACAGAAAAAAGAGAAGGAAATGGAAGAGAAGCGCGGAAAGAAAACCTATAATTCGCAGTTTAATCCAGAGTTTTTCAGAAAGTAATCTAAATCTTTTTTTCTTTTCTGCACCTGAATACGTGTCTTTTAATGATCCTCAGAATAAAATTTCATGTTTAGGACTCTTCTGAATGTTTATATTTCGTAACACTTTGTGAGATGACAAAGTATTCGATTTCATACCTCACTTTCCCGTTTTTTCCGCATTTTCCCATTCGATTTTCAGCTGAAACCAACCTCTGATCTCGTCAATATCTATAGAATGACTATCAATTATCCACGGAAAATTTGGATTGTTCGGCACGCTGAGCGGTTAGTTTTGAAGTTAATTTTCTGGTTTTTCAGGGTATTTTTCTGCAAAAAATGACAGAAAGTCTAGAAAAAAATTTTGAAATGTAGATGTTTCGACGTCTGAAAATCCAATTTATGGTAGAAATTTCGTCATTTTTTCGGAATTTTTAAAAAGTGTTTTTTTGCCTATTTTCGATTAAAAACCGGTTTTTTCTCAAATTTTTTTTCGTAGAAAAATCTGGATTTTTATCACTTTTTTAGTGCGTAAAATACAGATTTTTTAGCTGAAAATACGCTAACTTTTTGGATTTTCAGGAAATTCTTCTCGAAAAAATGGCAGAAAATCTGGGAAAAAGGAATTTTTGAAAAGCTTTTTCGCCTATTTTTCAATTAAAATCCGGTTTTTAAACTTATTTTTGGTGGAAAAATCTGGATTTTTTATCAATTTTTCTTGCCAAAAATAGGAACTTTTCAGTTGAAAATAGGATTTTTAGAATTTCTTTCATTCCAAAAAAGTCAATTTTATTAGGGTTTTTCTGGTAGAAATTTCGTCATTTTTTCTGGAATTTTTCTAGCTAATTTTTTGGTTTAAATAACATTAATTTGATAAATATCCTTCCAGCGAGGACAACATCAATCGAAACTGGCGTAAACTCGACGGCGCCGACGGTCTCGCATCGGACAACTCAATGCTCAGTCAACGTGGAAAACAACAGGCGGCCGAGTGTCGGAATCGATTCAAAAACGCCCAATTCTCGCATATTTTCGCTTCGCCATTCGATCGAACAGTGGAAACGGCGTCGGTGATTATAGAGGGCAAGAATATGAAAGTAAAGGCGGAAGGAGGCCTCTGCGAAGCGTTGTATTTGTGTGAGAAGCCACCTGGATTCTGGGAGACCGACAAATTGAAGGAGAAGTTTCCGTTGATCGACGAGGATTATGTGCCCGTTTATTCGAGGGTAAACTTTTAATTCGGAAAGCGATTCCAAAGAAAAATCCATTTTTCAGTATACACTACCACGCGAAGCATGCGGAGACGATGCATGTGTGACACGTGTCGGCGCGACGCTTCGGAAACTTTTCGAAAAATATGATGGTATCTAATGGGATTACTGTACCCCTTTCTACAGTAACCCTCTTCCAGGAAACCTAATCCTCGTCGGACACGGCGCATCGATAGGGGCTTGCCACGAAGTTCTGATGGGCGATTTCAAATACGTCGGACAGGCTACCGTATCCGAATTCGAAGAGACAGCCCCCGGAAAATATCGATGCAATTATAGTTCAGATTCGTCGCATTTGTCGGATAAAAAGAACTTGAGACCGTGGTAGAATAGAGTTTTTGAATTTAGTTTTTCCGGTTTTCTCAAATAAATTTTTTTTTTCAAAAAATTCAAACTTTCGGATCGCTTCTCAAACTCTTCTCGTCGCTAGACCTAAAACCACCGGATTACTGTAGTCTTACTGTAGAGACTCACGATTTAGAAAATTCGGTTTTTGCCGTCGTTTTGGCAACCTCATCACTCATCAAAAGTGGAATGATACACATGAGGAAAACCGATAGAACCACATAAATCGGAACGATTCTCAAAATGAGAAAAGCCATTCGAAACAAGTGTTCGAGAACCGTCGGCCGAAGTTTTTTCGACGGATTCTCAAATACCATATACATTTGAATGGGACTCCGTTCATCGGTAGCCGACGCTCTTTCGGTTATCGCTTTCCACGCGTACGAACTAATCGTTTCTGTCCATTTCGAGTAGGCAGTCTCGAAAACTTTCGATTTATCGATTGATCTAGACCATTGACACACTTCTTTTTTCGTCGAATTGAGTCTGAAATCTCTGGGAATTCTGATAGAAAGTCTCAGCTTACCTCTGATGAATATCCACTGAATACGAACACTTTGTCATCAATTTTCTCAAAAGAATATCCGAAGCCCTGGTCGCCGCCTCACAAGAACTGTTCACCCAATTACCGTACTCATCTACCGTAATCCTTGACAGACTTCTCACAGTCTCATTGTAAACTCCATTCGGTTTGAACACCTTCTCCACATTTATACAATCCGGAATCTCTTTATCCGTCAATAAATTGAATAGAGTCCTTCGCTCTTTCAACGATTTTTGAAGGATCAAGCCGTAGTTTATCGAATAGTTGTGGCCGTTTTCAACGAGATTAGTCGGATCGACTTTCCGAAGAGTTTCGAATTGATTTTGTTGTGATTGCCAGTGAACGACTTCGATGAAACAGATACGGTAGATGAGGGCTCTGTAAGGGAATTTATTTTGGGGTCAGGAGGTTCAATCTATTGATTAATCCCTGAATTTCGAAGTTTTCCCCATTTTTCTGGGATTTTTGATGATTTTTCTATATATTTTTGTGAAAAAAAGTGAAAAACAATGGTTTTTATTAGTTTTTAAGAATATTTTCGAGGAAACTTTCGTTTTTCAAAATGATTTTTCGATCGAAAAATTGAGACTTTTAGAGATTTTTACAAAAATAGAATTTAAAAACAAGGTAAAAAATTCAAACACCTGACTCCAGAAAAAAAGAAAAATACCGTTAAACATGTAGTAATCTTGCACCCCCGCCATTCAACTTTAGCAACATGTATCTCAGTTCCCAATAAAGATAATAAAAAGTAGTCAACTGATGAAATGCTCAGCTTAATCTGAGCAACATTTTGTTAGTTGATCACTTTTCCATATCTTCATTGGGGACAGAGGTAAATGCTGATAAATCTGAGTGACAGGGGGGCAAGACTATTACAGGTGTTATGGTATTTTAGGAATTTCAGGTCTGTTATCTCATAGCTACAGTACTCCTATGTCTGAAATATGGGCATAGGATGGCTCTAATAAGGAACTAAAATTCTAAAAATTTCAGTTTCAAAAGCCTAGAATGATATCTAAGAATCCCTGAATAAAATTCGAAAAGCCTAAAAATTTGCCCTAAAAGACCTAAATGCAGGCCTGATATGCCTGAAATAGGCTATAAACTCTAGAAAAAAACAAGACTGAAAGAGTTGAAGAAAATATTTTAAAAGTCCGGATTTTTTTTTCAAAACCGAATGTCGCTACCGTACCCTATCTAGGCTAGCCTTGTAGAGAATAGACTCTTTCAAGCGGATTTTAAAGCCCTTCACAGGAGTTTTCAAAGAAAGTTGTCAATTGATAAAGTTTTCCTCTTACACTTGTCTACATTTTCCAAAAAAGATAATCCAAAAATCTTGAAAACTGGCAAAGTTACGGTAGTTTTCCGAACGCCTTCTTTTTCCCCTTACTAGACTTACAGGAACAAAAGAAGTGAGAAGACCGCAAAAAAATTGATCAAGAATACAGACGCGAGAATAGTTTTTTGGATCCATTTTCCTGAAACAATCAAAATTCTAAAATTCTAAAAAACAACTCACTCATAAATTCATATTCAATAATCATTAAAACAGTGAGAGAAATGGTGACAAACACCGCGACACCAACCATTCCGACAATTATCGATTGATAGAGATTAATAATTCCAGTCGACGGAATAAACAGAATCATTCGATGATATCTCTCAACGAATTCTTCGATTCCTCCAAGAGCTTTTTCATATATCGGAATAGTTGTGTTCAGTTGGTTTTCGATTATTGTTAGGTAGGAGAAGAGGAGTATTGTAACGTTATTCTCGAGTTTTTCTGTAATTTTTTTTTGAATTGGAAATAAAAATATGAGAAAAAAAACTAACTAAAAGTAGTTGCCGCTCGTAGATTCCGTGCAGTTTCGTATGCGGCTTTATCCAAAGCAATACACCAACTTTCGGTCATGTTCGTCGGTACCGGAATATTTGACAGATTCTGAATTTTGAATAGTGGGCTTGAAGATAGCGAAAAGTGCTACTCGGAATGTTGCTCAGCATAAAATTCTGAGCATTTCATCAGTTGGAAGTTTTTCTCCAGCTCCCCTCCTTCGCGAGATATAGGCGTGGGTGAGAGACGCAGACACTCTAGCTTCTCTGCGCTCTTTCCCAAAACTTTGAAGGGCGGTATCTCGAGAACCAGAAGAGATAGAAAAAAACTTCAAGAGACAAAAATGATCAGCGTAAGATTTTCTATTAGATAATGTAAAAATATTATGAAGAATTCAAAAAAAAATTTTTTTGAGAAAAATTATTTTTTTGAAATTTTTGAAAATTTGTTTTGAAAAATTGGATCCGAATAAATTACCTTTCCAAATGGCATACTGTCAATGCTCTCCAAATACTTTTCGATAACCATTCCCTTATCCATGATGCTTCGCCCAAAGTCTCGTTTAAAACTGCACTCAATCGTCCCCAACTTATTTTTTATTCTCTCTTTGATCGCTGAAATTGATCACAACTACAGTAATTTTGTAGTCTTCCACTAACGCATAAAATTCCGATCGTTTCCCGTTTCCAAATCATTCAACCCCTGAAGAATAAAACTGACAGAAGTACTGAGATTAGAGGTCAAAAGAAGTAAACCAATACAACAGAATATCGGAACGATTGACATTCCGACACGATATCGATGAATTTGAAGTTTAATTCCGAGGTATTCGAGAAGTTCATCTAGGCCTAATCTCCAGATGATAGAGAAGAGAATGAGAGAGGTTATGAGACAGAAGATTGAAATTGTCAAGAGGCGAACGGTTGGCTGGAACAGAGAATTAAAGGGGGTTGAACTAGAGTTATATATTTCGAAATTAGATATATTTTTCTGTATTTCTACAACTCAAAAAAGGAAAAACAGCGAAAAAAATGTGTCTTTTTTGGATTCAAAAAATTCAAAAATTTTTTTTAAAAAAACACACTATTGAGTGTAGTTTTAAATTCTGAACACTTTCTCTGTTGACAACTTGCTCTGAAAATGCCTCTAAATGCCTTAAAAACGGGCTTGAAGGAGGGAGATATACTTATGGCGGAAGAGTTTTTGCAACTTCGGCCACGGGGTTTTGAACCGCCCGAGATGCTATTTTTCCTTTTCTTCTAAAGTTTTCAGTCTTTTAATAAAAGGATACAATCAATAAAATCATAAAACTTTGAAGAAAAAGCGAATGGGGCGGTCCAAAACCCCGTGACCGAGGTTGCAAAAACTCTTCCACTGTAATAAAATCTCCTCATTTCAAACCGGTTTTAAGGCATTTAGAGGCATTTTCAGAAAAAGTTACCAACAGAAAAAGTGTTCAGAATTAAAAACTACATCTAATGACAAATTATTGAATTCCACGTCAGTCCTGCTTTCAAGTTAATCGAGACGATTCAAATGAGTACACCTATACCCTGGATTTCCGAAAATACAATTCGAAAACGAGCCCGAAAAAGCCCAAAAAAAAATTTAAAAATCCGAAAAAAAACAAAAAATCTTGTCCTCGCAGAGTACACAGCTTAAATTCAGTTTTTAGCCGATTTCCAGGGTTTAGAGCAGTTTTTTAGGTTTTCTCCAAAAGAAAAAGTTGTTCAGATTTGAAAATTATATCGAATCGGAAAATTTCAATTTTTGAAAATTTTTTTGCTTCGACTACAAAAACTACGAAATAAGACACTCACCAATTGATTAAAAACAATCCGAAAGACATCAAAATACCCTCCGGATCCTTCTCCATTCAATGTCTCAATCACATACTTCTCCACAATTTCTCTCGTTTCCTTGACATTTCGATCCGCGACAAAATCCTCGATCACTTGATATTCCTTTGTCAAATTCGCATTATAAATCTCTGTTTTGAACGTGATTGGCTCTGGAAACCAATAACTGCAATGGCGTCCATCGGCGATTAGTCTGGCAATTGGATCGAGTGGGGTGATGAAAGGGAGGAGAAGACAAGAGATTAGTAATAGAAGTGATTTCATCTTTCTGCAATTTTGACCATTTTCCATTCGAATTTTGTATAATATTTAAGAGAGAAATTATCACGCGGGCTCTACAAATGATCACGTCAGAAATCGCACAATCCCACTTTGCTGCTCAGCTTTTCCATTTACCGGAGATCAAAAAAGTTAATCTCTCTAAAAAATGCGCTGAAACCAGACTTGTAAAATTTCGGGCCGGCCCGCCAAGGCCCGAGCCCGGCCCGGCCCGGAGGGCCCGGAAGAAAAAATGACCCCTTTTCAACCCAATTTTCCGACCTTTTTTTGGCTAAAAAGTGTTCAAACTGACTTTTTCTCTAACGATATTCCTTAATTTCTCCAACGCGCGTAATTTAAGATCGGAAATCAACAAAAAAAATTTCGGTCAAAAATTCAAAAAATTTCGATTCGGGCCTTGGAACTTGGCGAAAAAGCCCGGCCCGGCCCGGCCCGGCCCTTTACAAGTCTGGCTGAAACCCCATTCCTAGCGTATGAAACCCTGTGAACCGTTTTACCCAAGGCAACATGGACCAGAATTGTTATTAAGGCCGAAAATCCCTAGCCCATCTTCTTCTTGATTCATAACATTTTTCAGAGAATTTCAATAATTTTATGAACGAATTCATCGTTTGAAACTCGTCAAGACCTATCATTTTCACTTTTTAATTGTTAGAAAATGTTGAGTCTGAAGAAAATTATGGTCCAGCCCGAGCCTGCCCAGATGACAAGTCGGACCGAGGTTCGGCACCCTTGCTGACACTAATCCCGTTTTCAGAACTAACGCTAATATAGGCTGCAGTCGATCCTGTCAAAACCTCTCTGAATTTTGAGCTTTTTTCGACGGAAAAGTTCAAAAGTAAAGTATTACGGTGTATCACATACCGTAAAACTTGCCTGTCCTAACTTTAGCAGCATTTATCTCGGTTCCCAATGAAGATAATGAAAAGTGGTCAAGTGATGAAATGTTTCTATCAATATGAAGTACATTTTATTAGTTGACTACTTTTTGATATCTTTATTGTGAACAGAGATAAATGTTCCCAAAGTTCAGTATCATGAAAGAAGGGGGAGGGGCTAGGCTACTACAGGTTTTACGGTATTTTCATATTAAAAAAGAATTTTCCACTGTATGGCTAGCTATACATTAATTTTCTCAGTTTTTTCCTTTAAACAGAAGATTAGTTAAAATTTCAGAACTACCGAAATTCCCGTTTCAAACCGCGCATACCCCTGGGTCACACGGCACGGTGCCGATGTAGTGCCGTTTACGGTAATTACAGAAAATTTGGTATTTTCGACAGAAATTTTACTTTCCATGATATTATCGATTCAATAAAATTGCCCGAAAAATTTTACGTTCATTAGGTTCCGCCCATTTTAAAGCTCCACCCACTTTTTTTTTTGAAAAACTACATTTGCGTGAAATCAGTGACGGAAAAAAGTGGGTAGAGCTCAACAAATGGGCGGAGCCTAACGAACGTATAATTTCTCGGGCGATTTTATTGAACCGATAATTACTAGAAAAACTCACCATTCAAATGACGGAAAAATCAAAAATACTAAATTTCAGGTTATTGGGATTTCACGTGTTCTGAATTGGAAGTAGAGTGAATCACGTTGAGATTCAGTTTCATTTTGTGTTTTTCCAAACAAATTCAATTTGAAAAAATTAATTTACATGGCACCGGACATACAATTTCAACGAACCCGTATCTCATCGGATATAATCTTCTTGTAAAAGTCTACAAAATGGGAGGAGGAGGGGGATGAATGAATGAAGAAAAGAAACAACTAAAGCACGGACCCGTTTCCAGCGAAAACGTGTGGTATTCGTGTGCCTAACACATATAACAAAGAAGTGAATAGAAAAGGAAACAATTAGCAAACGGCTTCAGCCATTTCCATAACTGGTTCAAGAACCGGTTGGAACTTATTTTTGAATCCGGAATTCCGACGTTCTCTTGGCTCATCTGATGTCTGTTCTTGTTCGGGACTCTAAAATCAAAAATATTTTATTTCCAAAGAGAAAAAAAGATCGCTTACCGATGGCCTTGCCGGAATAGCAATATTGAGATAAACGTCTGGGAGAAGTTGCTCAGGTTGTGCCTCATCACGGACCAGCCTCACCGAACCGGCGTTTTCTTTGACGTTCTGCTCGTAGGCGATCAACTGACGCCAGAAACCAAGATTCGGACGGACCATCGACCGTTTTGATTTCATCAAATGATAGGCCTCTCGAAGGTTTCGGCATCTGTAAAATGATCTTTTGGTTGTTGTGCTCTTGGCTCTTGCAACACGTGGTGACCACATTTATGGGAAAGAGCATGAGCAATGTCATGTGACGTGATCATGCATTTTTGGTCACTCATAGCTCTATTATTTAAAGGCGCAGAAGTTAGGGAAAAAAGTGATAAATTAGCTTATTATAGATGGGTCCGTTACTTTTCGTCAATTTTTCGTCATTTTTCGACCATTTTTCGTCAATTTTTTGTCAATTTTTCGTCAATTTTTCGTCAATTTTTAATCAATTTTTCGTCAATTTTTCATACATTTTTCGTTATTTTTCGCAATTTTTCTTCAATTTTTTTCATTCTTTCATAAATTTTTCGTTGTCAATTTTTTGTCAATTTTTCATCATTTTTTCGTGAATTTTTCGTGAATTTTCCGTCAATTTTTCGTCATTTTTTTATCATTTATCTAGCGATTTCGAATGAGGGGACCATGATAGGGTGTCCAAGGTGGTCCCAAATGTCCTAGGTATCGCGCATACCCAAACCCAAATATTGCTCACCTGTACTTTAACAAGTATGCCAAACAAATCGATGCGGACCGTGAGACTCCAGCCACACAATGCACCAAAACCTTGCCACCATCAGCAATGAGCGCCTGAATCTGATCGGATTGCAATTCCAAATGTGGATAGATATATGTCTGTGGAGTGTCTTCCAACCAAAGTTTTGTTCTTTGAATGTCCCCAAGACTTCGGAGATTTGGAACTTCTGTCGTGGCGTTTATGATATGTGTGATCTTGTGCTTCTTCATTTCGTCTTTGGAGAGGGCAGAGACTCCACAAATGAAAAGTCCCGGAACGATTTCCGACATGGCAGCGTATTCTGGATTGACGCAGAATGAGAGTGTCATCTTTTGATGTCTGGAATTTTATAGTTGGTCTAAATTTGAAATTTACGTGAAAAAGTGATCACGGAAGACGACGTTATCAGTGGGGGGAATGAGGGAGAATGGGGGCACGTGACATTGGGGGGAATAGAAGATAAGAGTGTGTGAACTTTACGAGAATCGAAATAAATTGGAAACATGTGGTGGAATGAGAGAGAGAGAGAGATAAGAGAATTTAGAGAAAAAAAATGGATTTTTTTGAATTTTGCTACACTCAATATCTCCAAGATTTTCACCCCAAAAAAGAAAAAAGTGTACTAGAAAAAACAAAGATCGAGAGGGGCACGCTTAAGCATGTGACACGCACATGCGCCTTTAAACCACCAGAGGCTCCTTTCTCTGGACTCTCTCTTCTTCTACGACCTTGATTAGTTTCTGTGTTGGAAAAAGAGAGATGTCAATCGGATAGATATCAAAAAAAGATGATTGGCGATGAAATGAACATCGAAAATCTTTCGATACAATCTAGTCTGATGGATAGTTTCCGGTTGGGGGGGGGTTTGGAAGGTTTTGGGAGTTTTGAGAGTTTTTGAGAGTTTTTGGAAGTTTTTGGGAGTTTTTGGGAGTTTTGGGTTTTGGAAGTTTTTAGGAGTTTTTAGAAGTTTTTGGGAGTTTTTGGGAGTTTTTGAAAGTTTTCGGAAGATTTTGGAAGTTTTTGGGAGTTTTTCGGAATTTTTTCGGAATTTTTGGGAGATTTTGGGAGTTTTTGGAAGTTTTTTTGGGGGTTTTAGGAAGTTTTTTCTAAGTTTTTTCGAAGTTTTGCGAATTGAAATGGGTTAGTTAAGGCTTTTGGGATTTTTGAGAATGGTTTAGACAGGTTAGAAAAGTTGAAAAATTTTTTTGAAAACCCAGACACCATCAGAGCAACCGGAAAAGTGTTAACTCTTTTTAACAACATTTATATCGGTTCCCAATGAAGATATCAAAAAGTGGTCAACTAACAAAATGTAGCTCAGATTAAGCTGAGCATTTTATCAGTTAACCACTTTTTATTATTTTTTTTGGGAACCGAGATACATGTTGCTAAATGGTTGCACAGGTTTTACGGTTAACTGAAGGTGCACCCATACGGTATGGGCGATACCGCCTTGGTCAAGGAAAAATCTAGACCCGGAAAGAAAGAGAAAATAAATTGAATTTTATCAAAAACAAACTGTAATGAATATATATACAGGCTAACCTTTGGTCGCTCTTTCTGGGCGCCGCCCCCCCCCCCCTTGTCCTGGCGCTTAGTACATACACGTGACTGTCTGTACGTGTTGAATGGCAAAGAATATCACATTGACTTTGTTCCAGTTTAGAAGAGGTTAGAAAATCAAGGGAACACAGTAGTCTTGGAAGAAGTCGAAGGGAAAGAAGGAAGGCTCATTGAGCTTAGAGAGCAGTTGTTCTTCATGATCAATGATATGTGTATCTGAGAGGAAGAGGAGGAGGACAAAGAGTATCCTATATCTCATGGAGAGGACGTCATCTAGATACGACACGAGTTCAATTAAAGTGGTAATGAAAAACAACAAAGAACACAATGACTAAGGAGGAAGAGACTCCGCCCCCTTTTTCTCTGTGAATATGTTTATAATATCGAGTCAGCTGTTTTCCATCCCACGAGAAATTATAGAAATTCGAGAAGCCATGTGCTCAAACTAGAGAATATACTGTTTTTCTGGTCTTTTTCTCCATCCATAATGATAAAAGAGAACATAGAGAGGTCAGAGGAAACAGTCACATGTGTCGATTTAAAAGAGAGAAAAAGAGACCGACCTCAATGTGTGTTTCGACATGGGAAACAGAAAATGTTTACAGATGGCGTTGAATGGGGAGTGTGAGAAAAGGAAATGGTCAATCGGGTTCTTGTTCGAAAGAGAAGATAGAGATGGAAAAAGTCAGAAAACAGGGCGGGGTTTTTTTGGTTTTCGGCAACACAGGAAGTCGTTAGAGGGCGGTGTTCAGAATTTCGTTCTAAGTAGCAATTATTTGTGTTTTTGGAATACTGAAAAGTGAAAAAATTTTGAAAATAGCTAATCGTAGATTTCTTAAACTCAAAAAGGGAAAAACAACAAAAAAATTTGTGGCAGTTTTTTTCAATTTTAAAAATTCGAAAAAATTTTTTTTGAAAAAAAACATGCTATCCGGTGTAGTTTTTAATTCTGAACATTTTTGTCTTGACACTTTCTTCTGAAAATGCCTCTAAATAGCTGAAAAACGGTTTTCGGGAGAGCTACCCATGGCTGGCGGCCGCGGAGCTCGAGTCTTCGGCCGTCGGTTTTCACGTTTTTCCGGTTTTTGGCATTTTTTGCTATTTTATATCGTTTTTCATAGAGAAAAAGGAAGTTTGCGTGAAAAATTACCTAAAACTGAGAAAAATGAGGAAAAAAACTTGGCCGCCGGCCCCCGGAAAACTCTTCCAAAAAAAAAAATCGGTTTCCGGCTAATTTTTAGGCTTTTTGAGTGGTTTAAAGGCATTTTCGAATGAAAGTGTCAACAGAAAAAATGTTCAGAATAAAAAACTACACCGGAAAATATGTTTAATTTTTTCAAAAAATTATTTTTCAAATTTTTAAAATTCAAAAAAAAATTTAGTGTCAATTTTTTGTATTTCAATCATTGATTCCTAAAACTCAACTATTCCAAAGAACCCTCTGACTCATAAGCAATTTTTCTGGTCTGATGTGGTAAACTATAATTTTCAGAATATTCTAGACAGGTGGAATATCAGAAAAACAAGAATATTATCAGTGTCTCCCGAGACTTCAACTCTCCGTCTGATTGCTCTTTGTGGTTAGGGGGGTCGGAGAGAAAGTTCGAAAGTTCTCTAAGTACACTTGAAAGAGAACAAATGGTGGTTTGAACTGAGAAAGCGAAGAGAAAAGAAAAAACACAAAAAAGAATGATCGAGTTGATTTTTTTGTTTTGTGTTGATTGAGACACTTTTTGAGAAAGAACAAATATATTTCGATGGCGTGTTTTTTGTCACAATGAACGTCGTCTCGGGGCCTGATGATGATGATCGGTTGGAAGAGAGAGAGAGAGAGAGAGAGAGAGAGAGAGAGAGAGAGAGAACCTGTTTTTTCGGACAATTCGAGATTGCAACCATATTTGTCGCGAAGTGTACCGAAACGTTTCACCGGAAAAGCAAGTGCGCTCTATTGAGAAAGGAGGTTTTATAGCGAAATGAGACTAAAATTTTCAAAAAAAAATTTTCAAAAAAAAGCGCACTAGGAAAGTATGCGCTAACTTTGGTAGTTTGGGAGCTACCCGATTTTTTTTTGAAATTTTTTGAAAATTAAAAAAATTTTTTAGAAAATTTTTTGAAAATTTTTTTGAAAATTTTTTTTGAAAATTTGAATACAAAATTTACCAGGTTTTTTCCTCTCAAAATAACTTAATTTCTCAAAAACGAATCGCAAAAGTGCGGAAACCAAATGAGGTAACATTTCGCAGAAACTTGAGAGTTGACGTCAATTCTTCTCCCAACTGATAATAAATCATAACGTTTCGACATACCGAATAGTCCAATAGGGAAATGTTCAAACTGATTCATATTGGAAAAAGAACGAAATAGTCGGAGAGGCAAAAAGATTGAGAGGGGCGGAGTCTGGTGTTTGCGCAAAGGAAAAGGGGAGGAGGATGAAGCTGCGCGCAGATGAAAAAAGAGGAGGAGCATGTGAAAGGCACGTGAATAGGAGATATGAAGAAGAAGCAGATGTTGAATGGAAAAGAAGTGGAAGAGAGGAGAAGAAGTACTGGACTATGCACCGGAAGAAGAGACTGCTCAGAGAATCAATGAGAACTTGAGATAAAATGGGAAATGAGAAATGGAAGAAATCGAACATCAAATCGAATTTTTTCGGGAGATTTGATCAGCCGTGGAAAAAAGGCTAGAAATATCCCAAAAAGCTAGGCCAGCAAAAATGGTCAGCTAGGTAGCGTTTTCATAGGTAGGGTTTTAAAAATTATATAGTAAAAGCGATTTTTTCAGTTGATTTTAGTTTTTTTGTCTTTTTTAGAGGCATTTTTTCCTATATTTTCAGCTAATTTTGATTGTAATAACAGCTAGAAATCAAGGAAAAATATTCAAAAATACGATTTCTCGAAAAATAATCCATTGAAGGAGCACCGCAAAAACTCATCAAAAATTAGCACGCCTAAGTTTCTTACCAGGGAAAAACCTAAGGGCAAGTTGGAATTTCTGAATGAAAATTATATGGTTGGATAGCTAAAGTTATGGGCTTTCAGAATATGTAAACAAATTTTTCTAAGCGATTCTGGAACTTTAGAAATTTCGCTCCAAAGTTCTCTTGCCTTCAGGTCATTCCGTAGGGGGTTTTTAGGCCACCCCCGAAAACCTAGCACCAAACCCTTGAAACTAGCCTATATACTTTGGACGCTGTAGAACCTCTAGAACCTCTCGAAACTTCTGAGTCATTCAGAACCACTCCGGAATTCGAACTCCCACACTCTCTGTGGGGGTCGAAGTCCACAGTACAACGGTCATTCTCACATACAGACAGACACATTGTGTGCTGCATGACAAATCCCGGTCAATGTACGAACGATGGGAGCAAAAAGTTATCGAGATCTTGATCAGAGTGACCTCTTTGTACCGCCTGTGTGTTTAGTTTCATCAACACACCCACCCTTATGGAGTCTTTCCTTATCAAGAAAGAGAGAGAGAGAGAGAGAGAGAGAGAGAGAGAGAGAGAGAGAGAGAGGGGGAGAGAGAAACTGTTTTGTTGGAGTACATAAAAACTATACTTTGTCCTTCCGAGATTGAGTCATAACAAGGATTAAAAATAACTACAGTACCCCAGCCACCTACCCAAACTCTCAGGATCACCCCACTTTCGTGACCTCCCCTTCTCTCTCCTATCACTCATAGCCTCATCAAAACTGACAGCTAACTATCAGAAGATCATCACGGTGTCGGGTTTCTTGTTCTCTAGTTTATCCCGAAGAGCATCCCTTTCATGTGAATCTTCTTCTTTCATGGAATAGGCAATGAACGTCATCATGTGAGGAGATCTATGAATTATTTTTTGTCTTTGTATTATGGAAGAAAAAAGGAATTGAAAATGAGGTGACTCAGTTTCCGCATAGCTTCAAAACTAAAAGAGCTAGAAAGAAATGATGAGCTTGAAAAATGCTCAGCTTAAAATTTTGCACATTTTTGTTGTTTCATAATAATTTTAACTACAGTGATTCTAGAGATATAGACGCTAAAAGTTAGGCATAGCAAGAATGTTGACCAGAAGTGAGAGGCGATGGCTTAGTGCTTGCAAAATAAGTTTAACTCGAAAACTAGAGCAGCTAGAGAAAAGTTATCAACTACAAAAATGCTCAGCTTTAAATTTTGCACATTTTTGTTTTTTGCACAATTTTTCTAACTCTACTGGTTCCCGAGATATAAACGTTCAAAGTTAGTAATGGCTTGACAGCTAGCGGAAGGAGGCACGAAAACTAAGTGTCAGCAAAAGAAGTTTAACTCGAAAACTAGAAGAGCTAGAAAAATATTTTTAATTTCAAAATTACTCAGCTTAAAATTCTGCCTATTTTTGTTCTTTGAACTATTTTCCTATCTCTAAGGGTTCAAAAGATACAGGGGTTCAAAGTTGAACATAGCTAGAAAGCAAGCGGAAGAAGGCGCGAAAACTGAGTGTCAGCAAAACTCGTTTATCTCAAAAACTAGAGAAGCTAGACAAAAATGATTAACTGCAAAATTACTCAGCTTAAAATTCTGCCTATTTTTGTTCTTTGAACTATTTTCCTATCTCTAACGGTTCAAAAGATACATGGGTTCAAAGTAAAGGTTAGCTAGAAAGCAAGCGAAGAGACGCGAAAACTGAGCGTCAGCAAAAAGAGTTTAACTCAAAAACTAGATGAGCTAGACAAAAATGATTAACTGCAAAAATGTTTAGCTCAAAATTTTGCATATTTTTGTCTCTTGAACCATTTTTCTATCTCCAATGGTTGAAAAGATACAGGGGTTCAAAGTTAGGTACAGCTAGAAAGCAAGCTGAAGGGGGGGGGGGGCAAAAACTGAGTGTCAGCAAAAAGAGTTTACCTCAAAAACTAGAAGAGCTAGAAAAATACTCAGCTTAAAATTCTGCACATTTTTGTTTCTTGCACCGTTTTTCTATCTTCAATGGTTAAAAAGATACAGGGGTTCAAAGTTAAGGTTAGCTAGAAAACAAAACGGAAAGAGAGAGTTGCTCTTTCCGACAAAAAGGTGTCTTCGTGCAACACATTCCGAAAAAATAACAATTAGACACCAAAAACTGAAAATGAATTGACGAGGCGATCACAGCATTTAATATTAATCGAGCAACACTTTCCCGAGAGAAACGTCAACCAACATGTGTTATTCACGTTGTGTGTCCTAATTCTGATCATCATTTTCTTTGCAATAATCGAAAAGAAAGATCATATGTTTCAATAACCAATGATTACCTGCAAAAGATAGTGTGTTTTTCAAAGGTCTTTTTCTCTTTTTTCTTTTCGATCTGATGATTGGAAAGAGGAGAAAACAACACGTAGCGAGTTAAAGTTCACAATAATAGAGGGAAAAGACGTATGGTTTTTGGTTTTAGGTGTAGAAAAAGAGAGTTGAAAAGAGGAAAATAGGATTTGGGTCAGAAAGGACAGTCTGGCCACGCCCATTTTTGATATCTTGGTGATCGGAGTTTGCAAACTAAACAATCAAGGGATCGTGGGAGTTCCGTGCGTAAGCTCTCCGATTTCGAGGAGTGCGTTCTTTGTTTCTCGGATGAACGAGAGCGTGGAATTCATGTGAATCGGAGGTGTTTTTCTCTCTGCAAGGGAGTTTTTGGAGAGAGAGAGAGGAACTAACTGAGTTTTTGGAGTTTTGGATAGAGAGGTGATCTATGGTGTTGTGTCAAAGAGAAGTTGACTCATTCGAACATTGGGAAATAATAATTTTGTTTTTTATGTTCAGAAGAGGGGGATTGGATGCTAGAAATTAAATAAATGGCTTTGGGCTCAAAATTTTAGCTTTTGATGAGAAAATTGAGTGACGGCTAAACTGTTTTTTAACTGCAGCTGGTTCGGATGGTCATTTTGTTTGCTAACTGAGAATATTCATAATTATTCAAATAAATCACTGTTTTTTATTGTTTTTTATTCACAAATCCTCAAAACATAGAAAAAACCACAAAAAAAGGTTTCTCTTTTCTTAAATGTTTCATTTTCCCCTATTTTCATGCAAATAAACATAAATTGAACTATTTTTAAATTTTTATGTGCTCAGAATTTCAAACTCTAAGACCATAGAAACTTTTTTGAATCGAAATAGTCTCTTTATCTCACAAAAATTCCAAAATAGTAAAAAATAACACCTCTTCCTTCCCTAATTATTTAGCTTGTCAAAGGTATTTTCAGAGAAAGTTTTCAGCAGGAAAAATGTTCGCTTTATAGAATTTCATCTAAAAATCATATTAAATTTTCCAATTTAGTATCCCTGTCTAAAGCGTCCAAAAGATATTTAGATTTTCAACTTTTTCCAAGAATCAATCTACATAAAATATTTTCCGAATTGACTAGAATAGCTGTTCAAAACAACAACAACAGCTGTTTGGAACTGCTCTTCGAGATGAACGAGAGAAGTTGGAGCATGTGAACGGGAGCAAAAAATATACGAACGAAGTGAAGTTTTTACTACTAAAACAGCGGCTCTCGGAAATTTCGAAACCCGACTATAGTTTTGTTCTCTGTTCAGAAAAATGTAGGTACGAGATCTTCGGGGTTTCGAAATGTCCGGGACCCGAAACATTGAGGGGGATATTTTGTCAGGACTGTGAAATGAGACAGGAATTTTTAAAAGAGAAATCTTTATTTTTACTGCCTTTAATACCGTGAATACAGTTCCTTGGGTCGCTACAAAGCAAAAAATAAAACCAATTTTTTCGGAATTTTTTTTTCTTGGGTAGCTACGAAGCAAATTTTTTTCTTCATTGAAATTTATGTAGTAAAAAACCCATGAATTTTCATTCTAAAATTTAGGCGCTGTTCGATAAATTATTTTCGAAGTTCAAAAAAGAATATTCGGACCGGATTAGGCTTCACTCAAGTCTGGTTAGCTAAAGTTGGGTGGGGTTCGGCCATAGTGGTGTCTACACGTTAGAGCCCCATTCTGCCCAAGTTAGGTTTTTTGTAGCATTGTGGCACCTTTATAAACCAAAAGACACGTGGTCATCACAGCCAAACTCAGAATGATCTTTATGTTTATCCATTTCTTTCTTTTGATCCGTCTATTTCAAGAAAAAAACTGAGATCTAGAGCCTTCTTTACCACCCACTAATAATCTGAAAAGTAGGAATAAGTGCATCTATCATGTGTTTTTGTTTTTTGTTCTAGAAAAGGAGGGATTAGGCTAATCTTCGAGGGATTTGTCTTGATCAGCTGAAAATAGAAGTAACTTTTTGAACTTTTTTGTCGGTTTAGTTATTTAGTTTTTTCGGCTTATAATTTATTTAAAAAATATTTTATAAGTTATAAAATATTTTTTTGAACGAGTTTTAACAGTTTTTCAGGATTATTAAATTTTTAGAGTTAAAAAAATCGTTTGGATTAAAACTGAAATATCTCGATTACGGTAGAAGTTATCTAAAACCTGTCAACTGTTGAAATATTGCTCATGTTAAGCTGAATATTTTATTAGTTGACAACTTTTTTGTAGCTCTAATGGGAACTGAGTTATGATTTTTCGAAGTCAGAACTGAAAGAACTGTGTAGTTTAATCTAAGTTTATTTTGGTCACAAAAAGAAACGATATTCCTTCGAGATACTCTGTCAGCTGTATTCTTGCATCAGTCATCAGGAAATCC
Source organism: Caenorhabditis tropicalis (assembly GCA_016735795.1). Taxonomy (NCBI): domain Eukaryota; kingdom Metazoa; phylum Nematoda; class Chromadorea; order Rhabditida; family Rhabditidae; genus Caenorhabditis; species Caenorhabditis tropicalis. Next base: position 2,778,269 of record CM028614.1, on the reverse strand, counting down.
GGTTTTTGTTTTTTATTGTTATGTTACTCTTCTTCTTTTCTCACTGACCTCCCCTCATCATCATCACAGATCAGAAAGTGGAAATACACGTGGAATTCACAGGGATCCTCCTCCTATTTGCTCCGTGTTCAACGGGATGTTTGTGTCTCAGTCAAAAAAAAAGAAGAGATTTTCATGGAAAAACGTAATATTTTTATTTGGTTAGTGTGTGTGTGTTCATTCGAAAGACGATTCGGGGGGAAAGACGGAGGGAAACCGGAGTAATTAGAAAGAGAGAGATCGAAAAACAGAAAAATATGGGAATAGGAAGGCTGAACTGATTTTTTTTATTTGATATTTAGATGTAGTTTTGAATTCTGAACATTTTTTCTGTTGATAACTTTCTCTGAAAATGCCTCTAAATGCCGTAAAAACTGTATAAACGATTGGGGTGGAAGAGTTTTTCGCTAGCCACGGCCACTAGTCACTAGGCCGGTATTTTTGACATTTTCCGGAATTTCAAGGGAATAAATAACGCGAGAAAAAATAATTCAGCTTAATTACCCAACCTCTTAACATTTTTAAATTTTTAAAAATTTGATTTAAAAAATTTTTTTACCTAAAAATTTTTTTGCAATTTTTAAAACTTCAAATTTTACACAGTTTTCAATTTTATGATCCGCGCTTTATTTGAGCAAAAAAGTCCAAAAAACCCGAAAAAAGTGAATAATAACGCAGCAAAACCTCGTGGCCGAGGTACCTGAAAAACTCTTCCACCTCGACCATTTAGCCTATTTTGAGCCGTTTAGAGGCGTTTTCAGAGGAAGTTGTCGACTGAAAAAGTGTTCAGAATAGAAAACTACATCTAAGTATCAAATTGAAAAATCATTTCAGGGATCCTTCGGGGAAAAATAGTCAAAATCAAACAAATAGAGGTCGGTGGTTACACAAAGAACCCTGTACTGGAGCAAGATCCAAAGAAACTTCTAGGTATCCCCTGCAGCCTCTTCCGGATGATGTTCGACGACAATTGGCTCGGGAGAAGAGACGCTTCTCTTTCGACGAACTTCAGGCATTATTCGATTCGACTGCCGTTTCGGACAACACAGACCAGTCGCGTACCAGAACATTGACCTGGAGTTTTTAGTTTTTTTTAGTAGAGAGAGGAGCTTTACCATAAAATATGTCCAACGGTGAACCAAAGAGCCATATTGTATCCGATAAAACTCAATAATTCGTAGATATTCGGATCCTTTGACACTAGATTTTCAGTCGTTCTCATTGTGGAGTACTCGAGGACAAGACGGGATACATAGTCCTGGAAAAAAGAGTTTAGACGGTTTTTCGAGAATTTTTGGTTGAAAAGTGTATAATTCAAAAATTCAAAAAATTCGAACGCTTCAGGGCAACCCCTAAGCCTCTGAAAAATTTTTTTATTCGAAAAATTCAAGATTTTAAATTTTTGCGTTGACCCTCACAACTCACCTGCGTAGTCCTGTACTCCTCTGGTAGATCGTATCCTTCAATGGTTCCAGGATAAGAAGTGATCATACAACTTCTGTGATTATCATTTCGACACTTTTTGACATCATCATAACCAGGAAGATCCTTTGAAATATCTTCGTACCAGTTCTCGACTCGAGTCAAATCGATATACCGACGAGCACAATTATCGTAGGCGTCCACACTGCACACGTTCGTTTGGCTCACTCGGAGGAGGAAGTCACTGGAAATTAAGCTCTAGTGATGATGAAAAATTACCTTTCATAGTTATCTTTCCCGCAAAATTGAAGAGAGATTTCAGAAAAATTTTCGGGAAAAAAATTTTACCCGAAAAATTTTCCAAAATTTTCCAGAATTTTTCGAAAAAAAATTTTTGCCTCCAAACTTTCGAAAAATGTTTCTTCAGATTCTCAAAGTACCCCCACAAAATTTGAGCTCTCGAAAATGAGTTTGAAAGGGCCGGGTTATGGAAGTCCAAAATTCAGAATTTTACCACTGCAACCCCACAAAAACTGAAATTTCTCGAACATGAGAGGGGTTCTGCAAAAACTGACACCTGACCGGTAACGTCAGCAATCGCGCCCCAACAACCCCCAATTTGCTTCTTTTTCCGCTGCCTGAGTATCAAATGTGAACTCTAGGTGTTTAGCCTATACCGAATATACGCCCAAATTTTAGAGACACCCCAAATGGAGCGCGATTACTGTAGTAACCCTAGTAAACCTACCGGAAAGAATTCGGATCGTAGTGTATCAACTCAGCCATCAATGGATGACAATTACAGTATCTCATTGCCACCATCATATTACACATCAAATAGTTCGTATCATTGTGTCTCATTGCGTGCTCGTCACTTCTTCTGGCGTCTCCCAATGCGTAGCCGCAAGATGTCCGACGGATGTCAGCGTTTCTCTGAATGGGTTACTGTAGAAACCTTTTGAGAGAAAAGAGAGCTTACAGTTTTCCTCATCTGCAACCGGACTCCTCTCTTATCCATTAGCCTGATAGGGTTCTCTAGTTCAGTGGCCATTCTCATGACGTCATTTCCGTCTTCACGAAGATAGACATCGACTCCCGGGTGATTGGGGAGAAATGTGGAGAACCACGAGTTTTGGGTCATCTGGATAATAAATGAGTAGATGGGAATAGATTTTTTGTTGAAAATACCGTAAAATAGTCTTGTTCCCCTGTCCCCTATTTTTATCAGCATTTATCTCTGTTCTCAATGAAGATATCAAAAAGTGATCAACTAACAAAATGTTGCTCAAATTAAGCTGAGCATTTTATCAGTTGACTATTTCTCATTATCTTCATTGGGAACCGAGATACATGTTGCTAAAATTAAGACAGGTCTTACTGTAGTTTAGATTAGGATGAGTGTCGAAAATATGCTCCAACTTCTTTCGAATTCGAAGTTTTTTGACGATCAAAAATGAAAAAAAATAGATCTAGACGAGATCTACAAGATGGGCTTAGTTTGGTTACTGTAGCTTTACAATGAACAAAGTTACAGGCCAAACAAAACTAGGTTACCCAATTTTTCCGGTTATTCAGTTGAAATTGGTCAACTTTGAGGGTTCGTAAAAAAGTGGGGAGAAGTGGCAATGCTATGATTTTTAATAGTGGGTTGTTGCAGTCTAGAACTTTAGTTTTGTACTGTTTAAAAAATTTTCCAGAAATTTTTTTCCAAGAACCACACGATTTATTGAAAAGAGACCCTTTCAACTGTAAAATGTGATATTTCTGTCGTAACATTTTTCTCGAGTTTTCTACAGTAACCGGACTAAGTCTATCTTGTAAAACTCGTCGAGAGCTATAAAATTTATACAGCCACAATTCTAGCCTATATAATATAATATAGGCTATATTTTTCACTTTCTGATCGTCAGCAAATTTTCAGTCAGATACGACTTGATTTTTAGGCCCCATTTATTCGCTGAAAACTATCGTACCTGGAAAGTGATAGAGAACTGTCGATTGATCCCAGTCGAATTCTGCCACATCGTCGAATCTCTCCACACCCAACACAGACCATTTACACTTGGAATCATTGAAAGCAGATTTCGACAACAATCGAAAGAGGACAACTGAATCCCTTGGTAACTACACGAATTGATAACCGATTGACACTGATATTGCATATTTTGGATTGTTTGATTCCGAGTTGATTGTGTTATATACTGGAGTACGGTATTCTGTCCTTGATTCATGAAATCTGCAGATGGGGGAATGTAGTCGGCGGATTCTCTTAGCGAGGGGTTAGTCCATTCGAGAAGGTATCGGAGGGCGGAGTCTTGACGAAGATTTACGTTTACATTATTTAAACCGTCTTGAGAGAATGGCATTCGATTGCAGATAACTAGAGCAGGGATGAATAATTGGTCTTCATGGACACTGAAAACTTCATTTAGGCCACGCCCTTTTTCTATAAAAACTTACGTTTTAGTTTCAGTTTTCTCGGTTTGCGAAGCGGTTCGGAATATCCAATATAGGCTATGAAGTACAAAAAGGGCGGTACAAGAGCAGAGGAGGAAGAGGAAGAATGCTCCGCCGAGTATTCCCCGGAGCCACATTTCTGGAAAAAGCGTGTACTCTGCGTGGACAAGTGATCAAAAAATTTTGAAAAAAAACGTGAAAAGCCTTTTGTCCGAGAGGAGTACACGGAAGACTTTTTTTCGGCGCTTTTTTAAATAAAAATCTGTGAAAAGTTTGCCGTGTACTCTGCGTGGAAAAGCGAAGTAATCATGAAAATTTTAAAAAAAAGTGAAAACGTGAAAAACGTCTTGACCTCGAGGAGCACACGAAAAAATTTTGGAACGTCGTTTTCAATGATTGTTAAATAGAAAAATCCGAAAAAATCGTGTACTCTGCGTGGACAAGTGATCAAAAAATTTTGAAAAACAACGGGAAGAGCGTCTTGTCCGAGAGGAGTACACGGACGACATATTTTTCAGCGCTTTTTTTAAAAAGAAAATGTGTGAGAAGGTGTTCGTGTACTCTGCGTGGACAAGTGGAAATCATTTTTAAAAAACGTCAAAACGTGAAAAACATGTTGTCCGAGAGGAGTACACGGAAGACATTTTTCGGCGCTATTTTAAATAAAAATCTGTGAAAAGTTTGCCGTGTACTCTGCGTGGACAAGTAGAGTAATCATTAAAATTCGATTAAAAAAACGTGGAAACGTGAAAAACATGTTGTCCGAGAGGAGTACACGAGGCAACCTCAAAAAAGCTAATTTCAAAAAAAAATTTACTGTGAAATTTTTTAAAAAACGTGAAATGAGTCTTATCCAAGAAGAGTACACGAGCGAGAGGAAACTGTGTACTCTGCGTGAACAATTTTAAATTTCTGAAAAAAAATTATCCAAAAGGAGTACACGGATCATAAAGTCTAGAAAAATGTAGATTCGAAGAAAGAGCGGGTAAGGAAAAAAAGTGTGTATTTTGCGTGAACAAGCGAATTTTAAATTTCCGAAAAAAAATTATCCGAGAGGAATACACAGACGATAAGGAGTCTAGAAAAATGTAGAATAAATAAGAAAAGGAACACTCTCGTGGGGGGTCTCAATTTCCTCCGAAAGAATCGAAATCTTAGAGTGAGAGCCAAGAAGGGGAGGAAAAGGGGGACAGGTGCCACCCGGAAACCCGTTCAATTAATGGAAGGGGGACTAAACTAGATTAGAATTCTCCTCTCTTGAGTCTCAAGGAATGGGTCCCCCCAAAAGAAGAGAGAATGAGCAACAAAATGACGAAACTTCTGGGAGGTAATAGTTGTGTCTGGCGTCTCCCCACTCTACACACTATTTCGAAGGACCCTGTGGGTCTTCTTGGCGGCAGAATAAGAAAGAAAAGGTTGTAGGGTTGTCTCCATAGAAACATTTTGAGAAAGAAGGGGAAATGAGAGAGCAAACGGACCTTTTCTCCAACTATTTCATAGATTGTTCTAGAGAAAAAAGAGTTGGCAATGGGCCAAGAAGTTCTTTCGAGAGGTGGACTGGTCAAGAAATAAATGAAGCGTGAATGTGCTAGGGGTCCGGAAAAATAAGCCACGCCCACATTTCGTATAGTTTTGATACCTACAATCCAATTAAAACACGATTGATAATTCATAACTATACACTTTTTGTTTATTTTCTCGAAAGAGGGAATTTCAGGATAAGATCCTTATTGAAAGGTATCTGGTTACTAGTACTACTAAGAAGCCCCCCCCCCTCCCCCTTTCTTTTCCAAAGAAATAATTTATTCGTATCAAGTAATAAAGAGTATATTGCACAACCCAGTCGACAGGTGCAATGTTTGTATTAGTTTTCGAATAAGGGAATTTTGGAAGGAATTCCGGGATTCAAGGGGGTCCTAGAAGGTGCAAGTAATAAACTAAAATTTTTAGATTTTTACAGTATCCGAATTTCAGATTTTTGAGTACTGTAATTTGACGTAAGGTCTCATAATCTTCTGGATTTTCTGAAAGACTAAAAACTAAAATTGCCAAGTTATACAAGCATATATGTTCCTAATTTCAAATCAAAGCGTTTTTATCCGAATCTTGAGATTGTGACAGGACATATAGTCGGAAATTATGAAATTCCGAAAATTCGGAATGAAGTTCTACAGTGCCGGCCATAAATATATGAGAAATCGGTATTTTTAGTTCAAAATGGTCATCTTTGGGCGTTCGTAGCAAAGTGGGGAAAAGTGGTATTGTTCTAAATTTTTCAGGGCGGTCAGTTTATAGCTGGATTTGCATTTTCTTAGTTGACAACTTTTTTCTAAAATCATTTCTAAGAGCTACACGGCTCGTTGAAGAAAAAGTCACTGACATTTTGTAGATTTCGGTGCAAAATCTTCAACATCTTTCTCTTCAATAAGCCGTGTAGCTCTTAGAAATGATTCTAGAAAAAAGTTGTCAACTAAGAAAATGCAAATCCAGCTATCAACTAACCACCTTGAAAAATTTAGAACAATACCACTTTTCCCCACTTTTCTACCAACGCCTAAAGTTGATCATGTTATATTGAAAAGAAAGAGATTTTATATAAACTTCAGAGCCTTTTTCCATTTTTTTTCAGGTATTTTATTTTCATTATTTCTCGTATTCTTGAAATTGTGCTCAATAAATAAATAAGTTAAAATACCTTCTAATTGTTTTTGAATTCTCAATCCAGGCCACGCCCACTTTTCTGTTTCAATGTTTTAATATCCACGCTTTCTGAATTTGTCGATGGAGTATTTCACTTCAGCTTGTATCCTCTTCACACACTAATTTTTAGCAATTGGTATGCTATCTAAAAATTTAAAAAAATGTTATAAAAAGCCAAACTTTAGTGATTTCAGGAGTTTGTCCAAAAGAAAAATCTAACCACATTACCTAAACTTTGTGAGGGGGTTTCTGCCTGCTATATAGTATGAACCATACTGAATTGTACTGTATAGTACAAGGAGCCACGTTTATCATGAAATGGTATACTACCCAGGTACTCCAATTATTTAATTTATTTGATTTGTTCTATTATTTTTTAAAAATTGGGTGTCTTGTTTCATTATTTTCGTTTTTTTTTCAGATTCTGTTCAACAGGTTTCAAATAAAATCCGACAAAAACGAAGGGCTTAGGTATTTCTCAGTCACCAAACGATCCCAATGAATTGTTGATTGAATCCCTGAAAAAACCGTTTTTTTCTTCTTCTTTTGTTTATTAACACCTTCCGTTGCACTCTTGAGTAATCCCCCCATCACCTCCCCCTTCAATCAACGGGTCAATATGACGTCATCGGGCCGAAAAAGAGACGAAGCGGGTCAAGAACACTGTTCTTAGCACCCGATGAAAGAGAGAGAGAGAGAGAGAGAGAGAGAGAGAGAGAGAGAGAGAGAGAGAGAGAGAGAGAGAGAGAGAGAGAGAGAGAAGAGCATTGAAAAAGAGACAAAAGAGGAGAAAACAAATAATAATATGATACAGAAAGAGAGGAGAGAAAAGAAGTAATAAGAGAATAGATGTGTGTGCTTCTTGTGAATTAGAGGATGAGCAAGAGAAAAGGAGATTGAAAGATCAATCGGCGCTTTTTTTTTTGAAATTGAACACTTCCGAGTTACTGTAGAATCCATATTAGAACAGGAAGACACTTTTCAAATGCAGTAAGTCAAGAAAAATCGGAATCACACCCAAAGAGGTATTTTGAAATAATGTAGGTAAGAGTCGAAAAATTCGACAAAACATGCAGATTTTTAAAATGATTTTTTGGGAAAGATTTTATAAATTTTAAATTAAATGCGGTTTTTTAGCTTTAAGGAAGACGCAGAAAATTAATTTGAAGGAACTTGTTCAGTCCCATTTTTTGCATATTATAGAATCCATATTTCATTTTTCAAATCCTGAATTTTTTTTTCAAATTTTTAAATACCATATTCTATTATCGTTCCACCTGGAAATTTTGACGTTTTAATTGAAATTCAAGCCAAAATTTTAAAAAAAGTCAAATTTTCCGGGCGATTTATATGAAACGATAATAGATTTTTTATTCAGATTGCTGATTCCATTCAGTAGTGAGGATCAGTTTTTCACATTTGAATTTCAAAAGAAAAGCTTTCTAAAATTCAATAACATTTCTGCTTTTATCTGAATTTTTTCGTACTTCATTTATTTCCGCTACTACAGCACAGTCAGAAAAAGACGAAATAACTGTACCAAAAGAAACAAAACCAAAAGCTGAATTTTTCGGACTTTCCGTTTCACTCTCATCCCGTAGCGGTCACTGAAATGCATATCACTCTCAGTTCAAAATGGTCAACTTTGGTGGTTCATAGCAAAGAGGGGAAAAATAAAATCGCTTTTAATTTTTCAGGACAATTTTCTCTTTTCACCGTTTCATACAATTCGTCCGGAATTTTTGACGTTTTATTTAATTTAGGCTTGAATTTCAATTAAAACGTCAAAATTTTCGGGTGATCTGTATGAAACGATAATAACTGGAACTACATTTTTGTAGTTGTTCGATTCGTCGCTCGTTTCTCTCTCTGTCATTTCATTCATTCGCTTTCACCCTTTGTTTCATTTTCTTCGCCACTCTCCTCTCCACACCAAAATTTCCATTTGCATTGAATATTCTAAAGGAGTCATAGGGTCCCTCTCGTTAGACATGTATCTGCGGAAACATTATGGCGTTTATTTTCCGGTCGTTTAGTATAGAGCGAACGTTTTAGGGCCTGCTTTTTTCGCAAGCTGGAGGCTTTAAAGGAGGACTGCAGTGGAGTTTAATAATTTGAAATTAGATGTAGTTTTTAATCCTGAACACTTTTTCTGTTGACAACTTTCTCTGAAAATGCCTCTAAATGCCTTAAAAACCGGTTTGAAATGGGGGAGATATGATTATGGTGGAAGAGTTTTTGCAACCTCGGCCACGGGGTTTTAGACCGGTCCAGTGGCTATTTTTCTTTTTTCTTTGAAGTTATTTGTTTTTATAGAATGTATCGTTTCATTAAAGAAAGAAGAAAAAAGGAAAAAAAAGCGACTCGGGCGGTTCAAAACCCCGTGACCGAGGTTGCAAAAACTCTTCCACCATAATCATATCTCCTCATTTCAAACCGATTTTTAAGGCATTTAGAGGCATTTCCAGAGAAAGTTGTCAACAGAAAAAGTGTTCAGAATTCAAAACTACATTAGGTAGTATGTTTGTTTTCAAAATTTTTATCTAGAATTTTTAAAATTCAAAAAAATGTCAAAATTTTTTGTCAAAATTTTATGTCAAAGTTTCGCGACAAAACTGCAAAAAATTCGAGAAAATTTTCCCGAAATAATCCGACTATACTCTATCCATCCTCTCTCAAGTACGTTCTATTCATATGTTCTATTACTGCGTTCTTGTCTCCCCCTTGTGTTTTCTTTTCGCTGCCAGCTTTCGGGACACAAAAAAAAACAAGCTTGATCTCCTAGATTGCTGATCATTTTATTTGCCACCCATTTGTTTTGGCAGAAGAAGCTTAGCTATTCGATAGTTTACAAGTCGCTTCTGCTATTCCGGGGTGGGGGGCTCAATGACCAGCTCACCAGCAGCAGACTACCCTTAAAATGCGTTGGCGACGACAATTATTGTAATATTTAGACGGTTTCTAGTAGTATCACGAGGGGCTTTCTCCTCAAACAAAGACCTTTTCTCCCCCAATGTGTTCATTTTTCTCGGAAACCAGACTCTGTCTATACCCCCTCTCTTCCTTCTCTCTCTCTCTCTCTCTCTCTCTCTCTCTCTCTCTCTTCTCTCCCCGTCAAAAGCAAAAGAGAGGAGGTCATGAGGGTTTAGACCACATGATTCATCACTCTCCTTGCCTATACCATCGCCGATGTGGATCTCTAGGGGGGGGGGGCGGAGTCTTGGAGGCTCCGCCCACTTTTCGGCCGTTCTCTGGTGTGCTTCACATTTGGGAGAGTAGTCGTCTTGGTTTTCGTTGCTCTTTATGATTTAATTTTCTTTTTAATTTTTTCTAATTTTTCAGCTTCAAACCCTCCTCCTCCTCCACCATTCAAAATGTTGAACGCCTTGTATGGTTACCTCTTCAATGCGGAAGATGCACCCCAACCAGAGGTAGTTCCGGAGGCACGTGACAATATCGTTGAGGATGGATGGGTCAATTATCAGGAGAATATTGAGGAGTTTGATATAGTCGAAAGTCCTGAAATTATGGAGATGACCGATGAGATCGTTGTCGCAAAGAAGACATCATCGGAGCAACTGGAGGCTGTCAAACGTCGCGAGATCGTCAAAAAGGCCAAGGCTAAGACTGCTCTTCGTAATCATTTGGAGTCGGTGGTAAGTGATTCTCCTTTTGAATTTAGAAAAAATGAATTTTTAGATGTTCTTGGATCCAGTCTCCGGAAAAGACGTTCGAAAGCACAAACATCCACACGGATCGAACTCATCTGCCGTCTCTTCCGCTTCCGGAAATATCCGTCGTCAATCGACACAGACTCAACGATCGAAGAATTCTTCAGGAAAGAGCAACGATCGAAAAGTCCATGTTCTCCGTGATATTCAGACTTACGAAGACTAGATTCTACTCCTCAAAGGATTTTTTATAATTAAAAGAATTAATTTTTTAGCCGGCCTCTAAATTCTGTACATTTTGTCTCATGCTGTAAATTTCGTGTAAATTCCCCCCTCACTTTAATCATTTTCTATGTTTGTATCATTAAAAGTCCCGAGACACACCCCCCGAGACGCCTTTCATCACCTTTTCTACCACTTGCCCCTCTCAATCCACTTCAGAAGAGTTTTTCACCGATATAATCAAAAGAAATAAAATTTCTAGAATCGGGAAATCTTTCTTTTTTTCTTTTTTTTTGTTTTTAGAGTTCGAAAATTGCTAAAAACCCCAGAAAAAAACCCAAAAACTGAAGAAAAATCGAAGAAACTTCGTCAGTTCGGTAGAGCGCTCTTACTGACTACCTGGTTTTCGAACCAAGGTGCGCGCGCCTTTTGAAAAGCTATTTTCCATGAAAAAGGGCACGTAATTTATTTATTGCACCGTAATTTGACTTTTAAAATTTTTTTAAAATTATTTCAATTCAGACAGGTTCAACAGAGCGCAATTGCAGACTGCTTCAACTCTCCGTCAAAACGATATTGAAAATTCATTTTTCAATTGGCAAAATGCCAAAAAACAATGTATTTCTTCTTCCTTATGATACCAACTGACTCTCTGTGTGCAGAAAGAGAGAGAGAGAGAGAGAGAGAGAGAGAGAGAGAGAAAAGAGTCCAAAGTGTATCTGAATGACATCACACATAAATAATATTACACCCCGAAGAGTTCACGTGAATATCACAAAAAATAATAAGAAAATGAAACGTTGTGTGTCTGTCTGCGTCTCTCTCTCTCTCTCTTTCTTGATTTCCAATTCAAATGTTGTATGTGTACTCACTAATCGGAAAGAACAGATGTCCAAAATGCAAACACGAATGCTCTTTAGAGGTCGAAATGAATTATGATATTCTGTGTTTGCCACGTGTCACGCGAATTGAGAGAGAGAGAGAGAGAGAGAGAGAGAGAAACTCCTATTGTCCTCCTCCCCTTTGTTTTTTTTGGTGTCGGGAAAGGACACATAGGCATAACATTACATCATCCGAAGAAATGTTCTCGAAAGAGAGAGAGAGAGAGAGAGAGAGAGAGAGAGAAACTCCTATTGTCCTCCTCCCCTTTGTTTTTTTTGGTGTCGGGAAAGGACACATAGGCATAACATTACATCATCCGAAGAAATGTTCTCGAAAGAGAGAGAGAGAGAGAGAGAGAGAGAGAGAGAGAGAGACGTTTACTTCAAATGATGTAATAATTACACTTTAGTACACCAATTTGGTTCAACTTTCCATATAAATAGCACGTGGTTGTCATATTGGAAATTAGAGAGCGGTTTTCAGAGAGAATACGGTAGTTTCTGGGATCCTGAGATGGGATTTGACGCGACAAGTACAGTAACAAATTTATAAAAGTGGGTCTAGAAAAAATTATTTTTTTTTCGATTTTTGTATAGGCTTTGTTACTCAAAAATTAAACATCGAAATTGAGAAAAATGTAAACGATCGGATTTTTTAATTTTTAAATTTGAATTTTTTGCAAAAATAGAACTTGTAGACCCATTTTAATAAATTTATTACTGTGGTTTTCGTGACGAGATATTTTTTTCAACAGCTATGGAACCACGGATCCAATACTCGAGATTTCAAAAATAGCTTCGAAATTGAAAAATGCGCAGTGTATGGGCTTAATTTTTTGAAATGAACCCCTTACTTTAATTCTGATTTTTGGAAAAATGTGCATTTTCGAAATTTTACCTACAGTAATCCTGATCATCCTGAATAAGTGCTTTTATCAAATTTTAGACAAAACAGTTTTCCCTATAAGAACGTTCTGGAATACTGTAATCTTTCATGAGAACCAAGCTATTTGTTTGAAAACTCTTCTCTCTCTCTCTCTCTCTCTCTCTCTCTCTCTCTCTTTCTCATTCTAACCAAATCATTTTTGGTTCACATAATACATTGTGATTAATTGTTCTTTCGACTGTTTTGATGTCTCCTCCTCCTTCTCAATTACTATTGTGTGCACCTGTCCCAGTGGGAGACCCGTCTCTTGACCGTCGGTTTCGAGACAGAGAGCCTACGGACATAAGGCAAAATGTCCGGGACACAAGAAATAGGAGATTGAAAATGAGAGAGAGAGAGAGAGAGAGAGAGAGAGAGATGTGTCCACGACAACCGGGTAATTATATGAAAAGGGTGTGAAAAGAAAGAGGAGGCAACCGAAAGATAATGTTATGACAGGGTCATCTTTTCTTTTTTTATTAATCAAGATCACAAGGGATTCCTTTTCGACGAAATGGAAGGTGTCAAAAGTTGCAAAAAATTTGGGGTTAGAGCGTGATCTGATATCTAAAGTGTAGTCAAAAGGATAGATCAAAAACCTAAAAACTTGGTTCTTTTCTAGTTATCTTGGATTTTGAACAGTCAGAAAAGGATGAAATAACTGTACCAAAATGTGTTAAAAAAAGTTGTCAACTAAGAAAATGCAAATCCAGTTGTCAACTAACTACCCTGAAAAATTCAGAAAAATACCAATTTTCCCCACTTTGTTACGAACACCCAAAGTTGACCATTTTGAACTGAAAAGACCGATTTTATATAAAATTATGTACATAAAGTGAGACTATCTTCCAAATTTGTATGGAATTCATATTCCAGATTCCATTTGGAGGCTAAAATTCCAGATTTTACTTGGAATTTGAATTTTTAAAATTTCCAAAAAATCGCGAATTTTCTCGGAATTTTCATTTTTTTTTCGAAAACTGCGAGTTTATTCCATATTCCGGATTCTATATTTCAGATTACCAAAATTTCGCTTTTTGTGAATTTTACAAAAATTTCCATACTTTACAGTTTTTTCAAATTTCAAGGGTTTTATTTATCCAATCAATAACGTGAATCTTGCGTAATTTTTCCTGAAAATTTCAAGTCAAACGGATAAGATTCAGAAGAGTTAGTGTGAAAAAACAAAAAGTTTCCAATATTTTGAACGCTACTGTATTTTCTCAAAGAGCCGGAAGATTTTTTTCGTCACGTAAAAACTATTCACATAAATAATATAATAGGTCAACCGAATTCTTACGGTCATCAAATTATAAAGAGGGCCTAATTGGAAGACGAGGAGGGTCACCTATTGCTCAGAATTGCATCAGCTTACGTCATCTTGAGAACACGCCGGTTGGATAATGGGCTGTCGGGGGAAAAAATAAACGTGATAAACTAGAACATTCTAACTTACATGAGAGGTCAAAGGAAATTCCAAATAATTCATTTCCGTTGTTTCCCAAAAAAAGAAATGAACGTGTTTTGGTTCATGCTGATATTCGCATCAATTTCATTCGTCAATGGCTCAAGATCACCGGTTTGGCCGAAAGAGTTCAACGTTTCCGCCCTTTCCGGCTATAAGAAGATGGTCAGATACTTCGCCACGCCCGCTCTCTCGTAATAAAATCTCAGAATTCCTCATGCTAATTCCAAAGTTTAGAACCGAGTACGAGGACGCCGCTGTTCACATTCAACGTCGTTTCGTCGGTTATCGATTCAAAAACGGAACCGAATGGAAAGACGAGGAGGCGTTGAGTATTCCGTTCGTCGTCATCTTCACCGAATCGAAAAGGTGGTTCGACGGTGACAACAGACCGTTAGACCGTCGGCTCTCTGTGCTCCTTACCATTATTCTTGTAGGACGACGCGGATGATCGCTATCGCTTGTACTGTTCTCGTTCTTCTCGGAAGTCTTTTCGCCGTCGTTTACACATTCCGTGGGATTTTTCTGGTGGCGTCGCCCGTCGATGGTCGGTTGATTTTTGAAAAAAGCCCAGTCAGCTATCGCGCTCCAATGAAAAAGCTCGTCACTGGGGCGCGAATACTGAGCGATCAAAAGAAATAATAAGAAATAATAGTAAAAATAATAGGAAAAATAAAAATAATAGAAATAATAAGAAAAATAATAAAAACAACAAGAAATAAAAAGAAAAAAAAATAAAAAAAATCAGAAAAAAAATAAGAAAAATAATAACAAAATTCAGTGATCGACGTGTACGACAGGAATAAGCCACGTCGCGAGATGCCGTCGGCAGTTGTAATGCGATTGAAAAAGAAAAGGGAGAAGAGTTCAACTGGTAAGGGGGAATCTGGGTATCAGAATGATAGAGAATTACCTATTCCAGTCTCGAGCCGTTCGTCCGGATCTTCGGATGAGAAGAAGAGCGACAAGAAGGGGGGAATTAAAACGGCAACGGCAACCAAACCGGCAAAGCAACCTGCCAAGAAATAAATTTGGGTTTTATTAGAGTTACAGGCCACGATGAATGTTAACATTCAACGTGGAATTCTACAGAAAAAGAGAGCGTTTTCAACATGGAAGAGATTAAAAGAAGGAGGAGGGGAGAGAGGATCATATAATTTGCAATTAGAAATAAATTAAAGGGAATCGAAGGCGGAGAGGGTGAACGAGTCGACGAGTTCCGATGGTTTTGTCTGCCATTTTCCGAGTCCAGCGGCTTCCAGCTGCAAGAATAGGATAATTTATAGGAAAAATAGGTCATTTTTAGGTCCTGAATCAGGATTTTTTGATCTTTTCCTCTATTTGAATCCCCAAAATTACCTTTCCGTAAAAGACTCCCTTCTCGTACTGATATTCGCTGGCGTTTTCCTTGGCCTTCGCATACTCAACAATCTTCTGATCGACGCCCGGTATCTTACGGTACTCTTCGAAGATCTCGGCTTTGCACACTCTCGATGGGGATCCTTTTCTCGTTCGTCCCGTATTCCAATCAAGCTCCTCCATCGTCTGAACACCACGCATCCATACTTGCGATGTGCCGATAGTTCGACGGAATTGAGTCGGTATACTCTCCACATTAATGTCTCGTTCGTTTTGTCCCAATCGATGAACCAGTGCATATTTCAGCGAATCATCTGTTATTGGCGATTCGGTTCCGAAGAACATGTCGGAGATGAAGATTGGATGCATCACATTCGAGAGAAGAGCTCCCTGGACACCTATTGTGTTCCATTTGAGAAGTTTGTCAGCAGTACAATGAATCAGAAGAGACTTTTGATCGCGAATCTCGTCGAGAGTCAACACTTCTGCCGGCATTGGATTATAGCTGATTGGTCTGAAAAATACCATTAGAAGAGCACTCAAAGAAGAAACTTACGTGACCATAGCGAGTTGTTTCACCGGTGCATCGTCCATTGAAAACTTGCAAACTGGAGCGTAACTCGAGTACAAAACCAGTCTGAAATCCGATCTCAGAGCATATTTTCCATCCTCTTTCAGCTCAAAAATGGATGTATTCTTATCACTGTCAGGATCGGCAACCGTCGCCAATTCCCCAATCAAAACTCTAATGAGAGCACGACGAGCCAGAACAATTGGATGCATATGAAGAACAGCGGTTCCATTAGCGCCGTTGAGAGTATCCGGTTCGACGGTGTATTGAGGAGAAGCGGATATAGACATGAGACGTTTCTCGTCGAGTTTGTTGACCAAAACGAAACTGAAAAAGATGAGAATTTGAGGAAGATCGGAAAGAGATGCGACGTACCTCGCAAGATCAGTGCTGACAGAAGCACGGAAGAAATTCGCCATCTGATAATACTCTCTCTTGCAAAACTCTGCTATAGTTCTACACAATGGCGACACTTTCGACTCTGTCATCACACGATTGCTCAGCGCTAATGGGTAGCACGTATTCGGATCGTAGTCGATGTTAAAGATCTTCTTGAGAGCCAACATTGCCGCCTGATTCTTGGCCAACTTCTTCGAACGACCCGATCCGGTGAAACGATCGTTTCCCTCGATGACGCAGTCACAACTAAAAAATGAATATAGGCAATGGAACAATATAAAAGTACTCACTAGAATACGGTAGCTGGATTTCCAGCGACAACCGGAACGTTGTCCTTGAATTCGTAGAGGATCTTCGTCTGCTGTTTCGTCTGTTTGTTGAGCATCGCATGAAGAATGGCACATGGTCCCTGAGTATTCACGTCGCTGGCCTTCACACATGCCGTCGGATCGATGCCGAAATAGTTTTTGAGCATCTCCTGAGCGGCAAAGTCTCTGGCAAGAGCTTTCGAGTGAAGTGACGGAGATTTGGTCTCGAAAGTTCGACCGTCTTCTGAAAATGGGGAATTCAGAATACAGTACCTTTAACACAATCTCACCATTATTATCCACAATCGAGCATTTTCCCATGAAATACATTCGTCCCTCTCCGATTGGACGATCTTCGGCCGGCTCGCAGACCATCGTAAGACTACAGTTCATCACAGAGCATATCGTGTGAAGGCACTGAGCAATATTCATATCCGAACCAAGACGATTCGCCGCGTGGCGTCGAGCCACCGTAGTGATATCCTCCTGTGGAATCTGGAACAGATCACGGAGAGCCTCACGAATGACCTGATCCTTTATGATTCCCTTGTTCGTGCCGGTCTTCGTGTACTCTTTTCCTTGCTCGGCGAACTTCAAAGTGACTGTGTACTGAACTTCTGGACGTTTCGGCCATTTTCCGGATTTCTTTGATTTCTCCGGCGACTCTTGTTTTATATAGCTTTCCATTGGCTCCTCCTCTTTTACTTCTTGCTTCACTTCTAGAGCAGCTTGATCTTCTTCCGGTTGGGAAACCTCACTAGCTTCGAAAACTGGAGTGTAAGCCTCCTTCGATTCAGCAATCACTTTCTGCATTAAATCCAGAAGTGAAAGAGCTGATTCAACAGGAGAAAGCTTTGGCTTTTTGGCTCCTCCCGGTGTTTTCTTTGCCGGTTGCTGGGTCATTTCGGCGGCCTGAAGCGTCTGTTTGGGAGTAAGGAGATATTCAAAAGGAAGTAGTTTCCTTTTTGAAAATAGAATACAAACTAAAACCTACATTTCGTTTCGCTCCATTCCCTTTGCCAGCAGCTCCGTCGGCGTTCGCTTCTGCCTTCACTGGAACCGCTTTCGCGGTGACACCTTCTTCGAAAGGAGTTATGTGAAGTTCTGGATGGAGAGTGGTGACGGCTACCTCTGCGCACTTCTGCTTTGCGGCCTTCTTGTTCGCCGATTCCATTTGGAACGATCTCCCTTCGACAGTCAGCGTGCAACGATAGCGTTTCGGAACCGCTCCTTCGACTTCGGTGAATCTGAAAGAACAGGATAAGAGATGAGAAGGGGAAAAGCCAGAAGACTCACGATTCATCCACTTGTTTATACAATTCATGAAGAACCATCGCTGGTGTCTTCCCAGCTGTGTCGAACTTCTTCTGGGCTTGTTGTGGTCGGATTGGCTTGTTCTGCTGGAAACTTATCTCAATTATATTTCTAAAGGAGAAATTGCTAACCCTCCAATTCGGTTTCGGAAACGATGAATTCTTCGATGGAAACGTGCGTCCTCCGTGTCCCGGCGGTCCGCCCATCATTGTGTTCTGCGATATTGGTGGTACCCATTCTGAAGCCATTGAGCTGCTACCGCCGCCGAATGCGCCGAAACTGCGAGCCGGTGACGATTTCGGGAACAAATTGCTTTGTTGTGGAACGAATTTCTGTTGAAAATGGATTATTTTGATGTCCTTTTACTCCAAAATACCTTCTGCTGCTGCTGTTGTTGCCCTCCGAACGGTTTCTGTTGTTGCATGAATGTAGAAATCGGGTTGAGTGCTGCATAGGTGTTCTGTGCCTGTTGTTGAGCCTGCTGTTGCTGTTGTTGCTGGTGTTGGCTCACGTATTGTGGAAATTGCTGGAACTGAAGGGAAAATTGAGTTTTCGGGGGGTTTCCCTGTTAAACCTACAGTGTTGGTTTGCTGGGAAGCAGCGGCCGCCGACGCCGGTTGACTCCATTGACTCGCCCATCCGTATTGTCCCTGAAAACTATCGTTATTCAATTTCTAGCGCTTGTTTCGAGGTTTGTTTTCAGCTACATATTTTTTCAATTAAAAATAATTTTGCTGGCTAGCAAGAACTGAATTTTGGACATGAAAAATGACAATTTTCAAGCCAGAAACAGTGATGAGAGCCTTTACGGCCAACGTAAAAACTTCCCGGAGGGTTCTTTATAATATCATTTTCTGAGAGCACCCGCCCGACAAGTTTTAAACCGTTGAACGTACTGGATCGTTTGATGGATGATCGGTGGCGCCAGAGCCATAGCCGTCTCCGTAAGCGAAGTTGTAGTTAAGATTTGGATCCATTTATTCTCTCAGTTATACCTGCAGATAATATTGGTTTAATAGCGATTGTGTAGACTGGTTTTTTTGATAGTACACGAAACGCGGAACGAAGGATCCGGGGAAGGAACTCATCGTTCGCATCACGTGTTTTTCGGAGTTCACACAACCGCCTCAACCGAAATCATTATTCGGTGCGTGTGTTTTTACTCTGATAACTCTCGAACCGGATAATGATAGAGAAACATGGAAAATGAACAGGAGAAGGAGCACAGACCAAATCGATTGTTTTCGATAAGCTCTTTGCTTTGATAGATAACAGAGATAAATATTTTAAAATCTACATATCCTAAAAATGTCTTGATATTTTAATTTCTGAGCAATCTGGGATTTTTGGACACTTTTTCTATGAAAGGCAGATTAATGAATCAACTTTTTATTCAATTTCTATATAATTTTGAGAAACTAGCCACTAAATCTGAGGAAAATCGCAAAGAGAAGCGACGAACGTCGTCAGAATATCGAAAAGTCGATACGAACGCTGGTGTTTGTTGGAGCGCGTTTGCCTCGCTCTCGTCAAAAATAAATGCGGCTTTTAGAATAAAATATAAGTTAGATTTAAAACTATAAATGCGTCGCTCGAAACCAAAAAAAATCGAATAATTTTATAAAAAGAGATTCAAATAATATTATGACAAGAGAGCTTATTGCTGCAAAATTAATGAAAAAAAGAGAAAATTTGTTGAAAATCTGTGGTGATGAATAGAATAATGGAATGGAAAGGAATCACATGTTACGGTAGATTTCCTGAAAGTTTCTACCCGACAATTATCACATAAATACAATTATTTAAGGAGGAAATATCTACGTTTTCGAGTCGCTACGCAGTTAATAGCTTTCGATTTAAACACGTGAGGAGCAGGGGGAAATTCTGAATTATTCAATACAAATAATGATAATTTAAAATGCAATACAATAAAGTTTCTACTTGGTGGCGACTGCCTCGATTTCTTCGAGAAGAGAAGTAACTTGGTATTCCGGCTGACTTTCATTCGCCTCTTCGACCAGCTCGAGCAGGTGCTTGACGCCGATTTTTAATCTGAAAGGGATTTATATCGAACCGATTCTTCCAGAATCTTCTCTTACCTCGTCTCTTCAACCAACGATCGGAGGTTGCGTTCAATCTCCAAAATTTGCTCATCCGTGTAGTTGTTCGTCTCCTGGATCACTCTGACCATTTGTTCGGGTGTAGAGAGACGTGGAACTTCGATGACTCTGGAGACCACATCCAAGAATCCCAATTCTTTGAGGAACGTGTAGCTCGAGGAGGTGACGAGAACGAGGAGACGATGTCCGGGTGGAGGAAGAGTATTGAAAAGAACGAGAAGAGTCTGGACGACGGGATTCGAGAATCGGGGGCCGATGGGACTGTAGTCTGAAAAGGGAACAATACTTTTGAAGAATCAGTTTCAATAAAAACCCCTACCAATCAATCTGTCGATGTTATCGACCAACAGAAGACTAAGTTTCGATCGTTTCGCGTCTTCGAACGCTTTCTTCAGTGCCATACACTTGGCGGATTCTGTCAATCCGATCATCTCCTCCTGGGAGACCACCTTGACAAACGGGAAATCCGAGTTTCTCGCGATTTGGGCGGCCAACGATGTCTTTCCGGTTTTGGGTTCGCCGACAATGAGGACTGATTTGAATCCTCTCGCTTTCAGATTTCTGACTTGTGACACTGAAAGGTCTCCTTTGCTTAGGATATCATTGATTTCTGGTCCCCACACAGTCATTCACCAACTCTGGAATCGATTCAGGGCGTCATCGGAGCGTCCGAATTGCTGAAAATGATAGATTTCGAAGGAGCTTCTTCACAAAAAGCTTACCGGTTTCACATCATTCTCCAGAGCATGTTCAAAATCTCCCGGATTGATCATCAGCTTCTCAATGGCGTCTGGATCCACTTCGGCCTTGTTGCCAGCTTTCACCAACCGATTCATAGCACTCGACTGGGCGGCACGAACCAATCCTTCCAACTCGGCTCCGGAGAAGTTCTTCGTTCGCTTCGACAGCTCATCCAAATCGACATTTGGGTCCAGTTTGTTGTATTCTCTCATACGGGCAGTGTGGATACGGAGGATCTGAAGACGTCCGAATTCATCGGGCAGCGACACTTCGATTTGAACTTCAAGACGTCCTGGACGAAGGAGAGCCTCGTCGATCATGTCACGACGATTGGTCATTCCGATGACAAGAATGTTGTTGAGCTGATCAACACCATCCATTTTGGCGAGCAGTTGATTGACGACAGTGTCGTGGACAGATGAGCTTCCAGCCTGTCAAAATCTTCTATAGGAACTTCTTTTCTAATAAAATATCTTACCATCGATCCTCTCTGCTTGCAAATCGCGTCAATCTCATCAAAAATGATGATATGAAGACCCGAATTGGCTCCACACCGTCTCCATTCCTCCTCTGCGTCGGCGAACAACTTTCTGATGTTCGATTCAGATTCTCCCACGTATTTGTCCAAAATCGATGGTCCGTTCACAATTTTCGGCTCACGCGCGTTGAGCATCTTTCCGATTTGCCGTGCCATCAGCGTCTTTCCAGTACCAGGAGGTCCGTAGAGAAGGATACCTCGTACGTTTTTAATTGCCATTTGTTCGATGAACTCCGGAGGGAAGACACGCGAGGCAAACGCACGACGGAAGATGTTGCTGAACTCATTGTCGAGTCCTCCGATTCCCATTTGCTGTAGGTCCCAGTTCGGATTGATGATCGATCGATACGCGGACTTTCCTTTGCTTTTTCCAATCAAATTCAGCATCGATCCTTCCTCCTTATCGAAGACGATTCCAGAGTTTGGCAGAAGTTCTCCGTGCTCGATTGGCTTCGGTTTGTTATCGTCGGCGGTTCCACCTCCGCTCGCAGCGATCGCAGCCTTATTGATATCGAATCCTTCGATGGATTTGACTGTCAAGGAGAGTGTATGAGTCTTGTTTTTCTCTTTGTCCTCGAAACGGAATGCCATTCGCATGCCCCTGTGAATGAGATGATTAGGAAAAGGGTTCATTTGGATAAAACCTACTTTGTGAATGCCTGCCCTCCGAATTGCATCGAGAATTCGCGGGCCATCAAATCGGCGTTGAGTGGTTCGGAAGTGACACTGGAAAATTAATTTTTAAAAATAATCTTCAGTTTTAAATATTACTTTTTCTTGGCATTAAAATCCGCACTCAATACGATTGATCCAATATATTCCGATGATTGGAAGGTGAACGGAGAGACTCGTATCTCCTGATCCAGCGAGAGAACCGCCCATTTTCGGTGCGGGACTCCGAAGGCGATCTCTCCCTGCTTGATCGACGGATCATTTCGGATGGAGAAGATGTAGTGGTGGGCGGGGCCAGGGTCGATGCGGATGTGTCTGAAACGTGCGTTTAAAGCTGTGTGTAGCCAGTGAGAATAGACTTACTTGATCTGCGTCGCGTCAAAATCCGCCTTGTTGACGTAGGCGAAGTTGGCGAGTGTGTGCTCCTCTGACGGCGCCTTCCGGACACGGAACATCTTTTCTGTGGAGTAGGAGGTGGTCGGACGTGGCGGTGTCAGACGTTGTAGTGTCGGTGGAGGTACGGGGCGATCTCGAAATTGCGAAAATTAATTGAATTCACACAAACGCCTTAACCGAAATCATTATTCGGTGCGTGTGTTTTTACTCTGATAACTCTCGAACCGGATAATGATAGAAAAACACGGAAAATGAAAAGGAGAAAGAGCACAGACCAAATCGATTGAAAGCAGTGTTTCCATTTGGGTTAAATTTTGCCCGCACCGCCCGCCGTGCAACGTTGCATAGCGGTGTTGACAGAAAAAACATAAGAAATTACGACATTTTCAAATAAAAATGAACACAAACGACCAATTTTTTGCAAGGAAAATGATGGAAAATTGGAGGAAATTGAAAAATACACAACGAAATTTATAAATTTGATAATATTCTATGTGAAATTGAACAATAATTGATATTTTTTCCCCAGATGACTGGAAAAGATAATTTTCCCACCGAAATCGAAATTAAACTTGTTCATTTTAAACTTTTAAAGATTTTTATACACTCTTGCCGTAAACTGATGCTGGGGAAAATAGCGATTCTTCAAATACCGATTTTTTTATTTTCGCGCTAAAATTAATTAGGGGACAATGCCGAAAGGAGCTCGAGAAGGACTAAAACGGAGAGAGAGCTGACGGAATAATGAATTAACCTGAAAGAGAAGAGAGAACGAATAAAGAATACAGTGGTATTGAGTAAATGATAAATGTAATTAATAAATAGATATTTAAAATCAATATAACGGAGTCGCGGTTGGTGTAGCGATGACGTTGACGACTCAACACAACGAACAGACTCAAAAGGAGAGAGAGAGTTGGTCTGAAAAGATACGCGACGCGTCCGTAGACATAGGCGTGCGTCGCGTACGAGTGCTCGATGGAGCGAGGTAACAGCAGGGCTGTTGTGTGAAGCGCTGGGACATCGTGCAATGAAGATTTAGTTTTGAGGGCAAAACCATAAGAAGGGTTAAATGATCTTCTAGACGGAAGGTCTTTGCGACAGATTCTTCAAATAACGAATTAAAATTTTTATAATGCTTTAATGGATACGTAGCTAAATATAGCCCCGCCCCTTGCTTCTTTTTCGTCAAAATCACGATTCTCAGCCGAGTTTTTACTAAAATCGATGGGATCATATTGTGTGAGGGAATAGCGAGCAGAATAGCTCAAACTATGAACGAAATTTCAATAACATTTTTAGAATTGGCATCGTGCCAAGAGTGGTTCAATAGAGAATCAAATCAAAATAAATAAGATTTTAGACTATAAATGCGTAGCTTTAAAAAGGAAAAATCGAATAATTTTATAAAAAAAAGATTTAAATAATATTATGACATGAGAGCTTATTGCTACAAAATTAAAGAGAAAAGAGAAAATTGCTCAGAAAATCTGTGGTGATGAATAGAATAATGGAATGAAAAGGAATCAAGGGGATGCGGTAGATTTTCGGGATTTTTCTATTCGACAATTATCAAATAAATACAATTATTCAAGGGGGACTATATCTACGTTTTCGGGTCGCTACGCAGTTAATAGCTTTCGATTCAAATACATAAGGAAATAGGGGGAAAATTCGAAATTCAATACAGAAAAAATAATAATTTAAAATACAATTAAGCTCCATAGAACTTCGATTTGGTGGCGACTGTCTCGATTTCTTTGAGAAGCGACGTGACTCGATATTCCGGTTCGCTTTGGTTCGCCATTTGGACCATCTCCAGCAGGGTTTTGACTCCGATTTTGAATCTGAAAGAGACATTTTAAATCGATTTTTTTAGGATCTTCTCTTACCTCGTCTCTTCAACCAACGATCGGAGGTTGCGCTCAATGTCCGACAGTTGCTCATCCGAGTAGTCGTTCGTCTCCTGGATCACTCTGATCATTTGTTCGGGTGTGGAGAGCCGTGGAACTTCGATGACTCCGGAGACCACATCAAGGAATCCCATCTCTTCGAGAAACGAGTAGCTCGATGAGGTGACGAGAACGAGGAGACGATGCCCGGGTGGAGGAAGGGATTTGAGGAGAACGAGGAGAGCCTGGACGGCAAGATTCGAGAATCGAGGGCCAATGGGATTGTAGTCTGAAAAGGGAACAATACTTTCGAAGAACCAGCTTCAGAAACCCTACCAATCAAGCTGGCAATATCATCGACTAACAGAAGACTAAGCTTGGATCGCTTCGCGTCTTCGAACGCCTTCTTCAGTGCCATACACTTGGCGGATTCCGTGAATCCGATCATCTCCTCCTGGGAGACCACCTTGACAAACGGGAAATCCGAGTTTTTCGCGATTTGTACGGCTAACGATGTCTTGCCGGTTTTGGGTGCGCCGACAAGAAGGACCGATTTGAATCCTCCCTCTTTCGGATTTCTGACTTCTGCCACTGATAGGTCTCCCTTGCCGAGGATCTCATTGAATTCTGGTCCCCACGCAGTCATTCCCCATCTCTGGAATCGGTTCAGGGCCGCATCGGAGCGTCCGAATTGCTGGAAATGATAGATTTCGATGGTGCTTCTTCACAAAAAGCTTACCGGTTTCACATCATTCTCCAGAGCATGTTCAAAATCTCCCGGATTGATGACCAGCTTCTCAATGGCGTCTGGATCCACTTCGGCTTTGTTGCCAGCCTTCACCAATCGATTCATAGCACTCGACTGGGCGGCACGAACCAATCCTTCTAACTCGGCTCCGGAGAAGTTCTTCGTTCGCTTTGACAGCTCATCCAAATCGACATTTGGGTCCAGTTTGTTGTATTCTCTCATACGGGCAGTGTGGATACGAAGGATCTGAAGACGTCCGAATTCGTCGGGCAGCGACACTTCGATTTGAACTTCAAGACGTCCTGGACGAAGGAGAGCCTCGTCGATCATGTCACGACGATTGGTCATTCCGATGACAAGAATGTTGTTGAGCTGTTCAACACCATCCATTTTGGAGAGCAGTTGATTGACGACGGTGTCGTGGACAGATGAGCTTCCAGCCTGTTAAATTCTCTTATAGGAACTGCCCTTTTAATAGAGTTCTTACCATAGATCCTCTCTGCTTACAAATCGCGTCAATCTCATCGAAAATGATGATATGAAGACCCGAATTGGCTCCACATCGTCTCCATTCCTCCTCTGCGTCGGCGAACAACTTTCTGATGTTCGATTCAGATTCTCCCACATATTTGTCCAAAATCTGCGGTCCATTCACAATTTTCGGCTCACGCGCGTTGAGCATCTTTCCGATCTGCCGTGCCATCAGCGTCTTTCCAGTACCAGGAGGTCCGTAGAGAAGGATACCACGCACGTGTTTCATTCCCAGCTGTTCGATGAACTCCGGAGGGAAGACACGCGAGGCGAATGCACGACGGAAGATGTTGCTGAACTCATTGTCGAGTCCTCCGATTCCCATTTGCTGTAGGTCCCAGTTCGGATTGATGATCGATCGATACGCGGACTTTCCTTTGCTTTTTCCAATCAAATTCAGCATCGATCCTTCCTCCTTATCGAAGACGATTCCAGAGTTTGGCAGAAGTTCTCCGTGCTCGATTGGCTTCGGTTTGTTATCGTCGGCGGTTCCACCACCGCTTGCCGCAATTGCAGCTTTATTAATATCGAATCCTTCGATGGATTTGACTGTTAAGGAGAGTGTATGAGTCTTGTTCTTCTCTTTGTCCTCGAAACGGAATGCCATTTGCATGCCCCTGTGAATGAGATGATTAGGAAAAGGGTTCATTTGGATAAAACCTACTTTGTGAATGCCTGCCCTCCGAATTGCATCGAGAATTCGCGGGCCATCAAATCGGCGTTGAGTGGTTCGGAAGTGACACTGAAAAATTAATTTTAAAAATGAATTTCAATTTTAAATCTAACTTTTTCTTGGCATTGAAATCCGCACTCAATACGATTGATCCAATATATTCGGATGATTGGAACGTGAACGGGGAGACTCTTATCTCCTGATCCAGCGAGAGAACCGCCCATTTTCGATGTGGGACTCCGAAAGCGATCTCGCCTTGTTTGATCGACGGATCATTTCGGATGGAGAAGATGTAGTGGTGTGCGGGGCCGGGATTGACGCGAACGTGTCTGAAACTTGCGTTTATAGCTGTGAAGCCAGTGAGAATAGACTTACTTGATCTGCTTCGCGTCGAAGTCCGCCTTGTTGACGTAGGCGAAGTTGGCGAGTGTGTGCTCCTCTGACGGCGCCTTCCGGACACGGAACATCTTTTCTGTGGAGTAGCTGGTGGTCGGACGTGGCGGTGTCACACGTTGTTGTGTCGGTGGCGGTACGGATCGATCTGAAATTTGCAAAAATGAATGAAATCGGGGAATTAGGATAGGTTAGCGATTATAAAGATTGCTGGAAAAATCAAAGGAATTCCCCCCACACACAAAAGGAGGAAACATGCAAATTCGGTGAGAGAAAGCGCGACGAGGCGGCCTAATTGTCTCAGGAGACTTCCTCTCTCTTCAGCAGTCACCACCACGGAAGTATCCATTCCTTCGATAATTTCTACTCCATTTCCGAAAGAAGTTTGAAGAGGGAGAGACACTGATTGGACGGACACAAAGTTTTGGTGGAGCTCTGGGTCTCACAGAGCAAGAAGACAAGGAAATTCAATTCGGGACATGTCCACCCTCTGTATGTGCGTGAGCGCGCCGGCGAGCGCAGACACATGAAATTAGGGGAAATCGGAGGGAAAAACGACGGCGATGGAGACCCCAATTTTAAGAGTGAAAAACGATGGAGGGAAAACGACGGGGATCCGATTTCTGGCACCGCCGCGAATGCATTTTTGAGCGGTTTTTGTTGAGCGGCGAGAAATACGATGACGAAGATTGATGCGCAATCTTTTTCGGGCAAACGACTAATCTATATTCTAGAAAACAAAACGAAATTCCTTTTCAATTTTAGAATTATTTCCAGCTTGTTAATTACATTTAAATATGTTTGTTGGGCTGCTTTTGCTGCGAATTTTCAGATTTCCATATTAAAATAGGAATGAAACCTTCGTTTGACGGAGTTTAATCGGAAAATCTAAAAACGAAAAGCTGGCTTGTTGTTTTGTCGAAAAGCCACTTCTCAGCATTCATGTTATCAGATTAAGCGGCTAGCATGCTCCAAGAGCGAAAAATAAGGAAATAGAGTTTTCTCTAAAGCGTCGGTCCGTTTTTGTTAAAAATTGTCAAATATTTGATAAAAAATTAATTAGAAACAGACTGTCGTACGGTGCTCTACGCATGTGCAACGCGACGCTCAATTGCGGAGCTTTTTCTAAAGCGACTGATTTTTTGACTGGTGCCCGTTCTGCAAAATAGAATGAATAATTCCCGAAATCGGATTACTATTTTCCGTTTCCGTTCTTCAGCGTAATGTGGGAAAAAAGAAGGAGCAAGTAGGACAACAAAAAAAAGAGGAAAAAGTGAAGAAGAAGACGTTGAAGAGGCATGTCTAACATACAGAGGGTAAAGGAGCAATGTCGACAGAAAAAGAAAAAGAAGACGTCTTGCGCAGGGGGCTTTGCGAAGGAATCGATGCATGCACACACAAGAAAAAAAGAAAGAAGAAAAAACGAAGAGTTTTTGGGATAGAGAAGCGAGGAAAAAGAGTAAAAACGGGTCGGAAATGGGCAAGAGGAGAGGACTTTTGATGATGTATTCCAGGAGAGAGAAGTGGAGTGGTGCAAAAGCTTTTGCGCGGTGCCTTTGTTTTTTTTTGGAATTTCAAGGGGTCTATTTTCCCGCCAAATTAAGCTTTGGACCGCGCGGGAATGCGAGACCCGACGAAAATTACGGGAAGCAAAAATTGCGGGAACGAAAATTGCGGATTGAAAGGGGCGGAGTCGATTGATTATTGGCTAGTGAATATTGCTCAGCCAATAATCAATCGACTCCGCCCCTTCCAATCCGCAATTTTCGTTCCCGCAATTTTTGCTTCCCGTAATTTTCGTCGGGTCTCGGGAATGCTCTCGAGACGCAGAAACCTGCATTCCATATTACTGTATGTAGAATTACGGCCGTTGTTTTTTCATGGCGAAACAGCGTCGAATAAGTGAACACTTGGCGTTTTCACACAAACATTGTTCAAAAATAAATAAATAAACCCGCGATTTTTATATATTTGTTAGATATTATTCTTTTTCTGCGAGGTTAGTAAATTTTCAATAAAAAATAATAAATCATGCTGAAAAAAAACAGAACCATTTTGTGAACCCAATAACGCGTCGTTTGCTGGTTTTCTGAACCAAGACATTGATGAAGAGTCCTGAAAAACGGAAAACAATTGAAAATTAATTGAAAAAGTGGAAAACGGGGGAAAAGGAAGAGAAGATAAATTACCAGAGAGGTCAAACAACAACACGAACGCACAACAAAAAAGGAAATGTTTTTAATTGTTTGAAAATGATTTTTTTAAAATTAAAGTCTTAAATTACTTTTATAGGGGCCGTTTTATTATGAAACAATTGTGAACGGGTTTATGAGACGTGTCAAAGCTGAGGAATGCGGGAAACTGGAAATATTCATAAGGTGCGATGGAGCGCACTTGCTGTGCTCGCCACCTGGCGCCAGGCGGATTTCGCAATAATTGAATAAACAGAAAAATGGGTTGACTTTTCAGGAATAAGCAAAAATCAACTAGAGACCATGGAAATAGAAGAGGGTGCCAAAGAAGCGAGGCGTCCATTTTCACAAAGAAAAAAAAAATTAATGTCATAAAAGTTTATTTTCAACCCGAATCGTTTGTTTTTAAAAACGAAGAAAAAAAATTAATTAGTGACAATTAGTTTGCATAACCGCTTCCAACTCTTCAAATTCCTTTTGCATCGCCAGTTTCTCGTTCTCAATTTCCACAGTCGCCGCGAATATCTCATCCAATTTCTTCTGAAGACACGCAATCAGCTCCTCGTTTTTCCTCTCCATTCCCTCTTCGATCGCCTTCATTTTCCGGCGTTCCTCCTCGATTTCCATCTCCAAATTCCCGCCAATTTGCATTTGTTTCTTCAAGACTTCCAGTTGATTCTCCAGCTCATCCGACTCTTTTTCCAATCTCTGTCGTGCCGTTTTCCATTCAGATCTCTCATTTTGACGAGTTCGTTCCTCTCGTTGTTCTCGCTTCTTCGCTTCTTCTAACATCTCATTCTCGATTTGAAGCCGTTCTTCGGCCGCCGCGAAACGATCCGCAAAACGGGATTGCTCATTTTCGAGCTCCAATTTCTTTTGGTGAAGGTGTCGGGTGATATCCGGAATCCAGACAGTCGTCAACGTTTCCCATCCTGATTTCAATTCGAGTTCATCTGAAGGGGGCTTCAGAGGGGGCAGATTGACGGGAAGGTTGAGGCCATGGATCGTTTTAATGATGTGTTCGTGGATTTCCAAGAATTTCAATTTTTGCTGGAAAATTCGAAATTAGAACATTCTAGAACCTTCTAAAATAGAGAAGCTCAAGACGCTTCGAAAGAAACAATCGATGGGAGCAGGCCATTTAAAGGATTATTGTAAAATGTCTCGCTTAGGTCTCGCAGCGAAAAGCGGACTACTGTAATTTTTAAATTGAAAGAGTTACTTTTTGTCGTTTTTTTGCTAAAAAACAGTCGTTGTTCTTCAATTTTTGTTGAAGAACTCAATAGATACATCCATTTTTCAACTAAAATCGAAAAAAAGGCCATTTAATGCAGAAAAACAACAGTTTTCAATAAAATTAAAATAATTCAAATTTCGTTTCGAGACCCAAGCTTGACATTTCACAATGCTCCTTTAATAAAAAGGTTGAGCCCTCGTTCGCTTTTTTCGAGGCGTATTGAGCACGGGATCTGTTTTAAAACCAACATCTCTGAATCCATTCTCATTATTGAGCATCCACGTCTCTTTGGACACTTTATCAAGCTCCGCCTGAATCTCCGAGACCATCTCCTTGTCCTTCGAATTCTCCAAATTCATCTGTCTCACTTGTTTTCCATTTAACCCGTGATCCACTCTCTGCTTCTCAATTCTCTCTTTCAACTCGTTCACCGCCTTCTGCATCTTCTGATTCTCCTCCATCTTCTCCCGAAGCACCGCGTGAAGTTTCTCGAGATCCGCCTCTCGAAGCATCTTCACATTTTCCGTCTGCTCCTGATAGGCCGCCGCTTTTCGAATGTCGTCTTTCATTCGGGCAATCTCATCGAGTAGATTCGCCTCTTGGCCTCTCTGCAATCACGCTCTATTGATAATCAAAAAAGTGTCTTCTTACCTCTGATTCAATCTCATCGCATTCGAATTTGAGCTGCTCCAACGCATTTTTATAGTTACTTGTCATATCTCCATATTCATTCGAACTATCGAATACATTGCGTAGCTCTGCACGCTGCTTCTCCCAAAACGGATGCCCTTTGCTTTCGATGACCTTCCGATCGTTAGTATACTCCCGATAGATGCTTGTATGCCACGAGTAGCTGAGAGCTCTCTCGTGGACCTCCGTCGCCTCTGGAAAGTCTCCAAACATGATATTCTGAGTGTCGTCTTTAACGCTGAGCATTATTCTGACGAGATCGACAAGCCATCCGAGGGCGTCGAGAAGATGCGGCCATCCGTGTGTAGCGCCGATTGGTTTGAAGTAGCTATCCTTCAGGGGGTAAGGATAACCGAGAGCTTTGAAAAGAGGAGTAATCTCCTCCTCTAGGCGTCCACCATTCGGAAACTCGTAATCTTTACTCATATGCTGATATATCGATTCGAATATCGCCACAAAATCCTTTTTTCCCTGCGGATTCCGAATGACGCTATCCGACGGCGCATCGCCTTGATCGTGTTCCACCAGAAAATGCCAGATCTTCTCAACATTTGCCCCAATCATTGACTTGACGTCACGTGGCGGAATTGTCGACCCTTTTCCGAATATCGATGGCCTCGCCTGGCTTCCCATTAGACTCGGACGGACTTCTGAACGACGGACCGATGAGGATTCGACGTCGGTGAATCGGCGACTTGGGGTGATTGCCATCGAAGTGCGGCCTCCGAGATTCATTGCTCCCGTTTTACGACGCTCGCTTCCGTACATTTTTTGTGCTGGAAATAGAAAAAATTGATGGAAAGTAGAGAAAAACAAATATGAAAAATTCGGACTAAAATCTATAGATTATATAATAAATCTTCTAAATTTTATTAAATCAACTCAAAAACTTTGAATTCTCTCTGAAAAACAAAGAAAAAACCCAGAACAATCTTCAAAAACAAACAAAAATCCACGAAAATCCAGCAAATATTTTTAAATCTTTCGCTTCCCGCCGTTGACCCCGGTCTCATTGGGGCGCGTTTGCATATTCCAACATTTTTTTATGGTGCACCCTAGTGTTCAGCTCCTGTCTTCTCATTTTTCGCTGCTTTTTGACGCTTTTTCTGCTGGAAAATTTTTTAAAACTACAGTTCAGTCGCGACGCAGATAATTTGATTAGGCTACGTATCGCGTTTCGCGGGAAAATGAGATTTGAATTTTTGTAGTGATGGGAAGGACCTGTAAGAAATTAAGTCATCAAAAATAGCGAAATCTTATATTTTCTTTGGTTCCCTGTGATGGCATTTGATTTTGAGGGTACAACTATTAGGGGGTACAAGAGGTGTACAAGTTATTTTAGGGTACAATTGTACCCTAAAATAACTTATAAAATAATAAAATGTACGTACAACTTCTTCTATTAGGGGGTACAAAAATTTTAGGGTACAACCTCATTCTGAAGGGGTACATAAATTCGGGGGTACAAGCCGAACACTAACCTTGCATATTCTGTTTAAAACAAAATTTATATTTTGAATTAGGTGAAAAAGTGAAAGAAATATAAGCAACTTATCGAAGTAAAACAATATACGCAAGGTATATAAGGTTAGTGTTCGGCTTGTACCCCCGAATTTATGTACCCCTTCCGAATGAGGTTGTACCCTAAAATTTTTGTACTCCCTAATAGAAGAAGTTGTACACCAAAATAACTTGTACCCCTCTTGTACCCCCTAATAGTTGTACCCTCAAAATTAAATGCCCCTTGTGATCGGAAAATTTTTCGACTAACCCCTCAGGACTCATGAACCTGGATCCCTCAGATCTTCTTCTTTCTTCCTTACTTTTTCTTTATTTTCATCTTCGAGAAAAGTTTACAACGAAGCTCTTTCCCCCACATTTTCTTAAACTATTCTTTCGCCGAACCAATCTCCCCACACATTCTTTTCTAAACTATACCGAAAAAAAGCCCGATGATCTATGACGGCGAAGGATATCATGCGATTGCGGCATCCGTCAAACTTTTTTCGTCGAACGAAAAAAAAGTCGCCTCGCCACCTGTTTTCCCCCTTCCGATTGCATAACATTTTTCTGGAAAAAGTGGAGGAAAAAGTGGTTGGGATGGATGGAAGGATGCCATTGATAGGAGATTAAGTTGTCTGGCATTTTAATGTTACGAACGATCTGGATATCTGAGGTTGATGATCAGGATTCAGGGCCAAAGCAACTCGGAGGAGTGGCGCCATTGACGCTCAGTTTTTATGAATCGGGCAAAGGAGATCATTTTTTTTCAGACTTATAACGGGTCGGGCCGGGCTTTTTTCCGAACTTCTAAAGCCCGGCCCGGTGTTCTACATGAAGTTCAGAATCAAAAATTTTTGAACTTTTCACTGAAAATTTTTTGTTGAATTCCACTTTTAAATTACATACATTGGCAAATTTTGAGAATTTCGTTAGTGAAAAAGCCATTTTGAACATTTTTTAGGCAAAAAAGGTCGAAAATTGGCTTGAAAATGTGTCACTTTTTCTTCCGTGCATTGTGAATTTTCTCCAGGTGCCGTAGGGTTTACAGGGCGAAAGGAGGACCGAACTGGAACCCAATAATTTGACACTAGATGTAGTTTTTGATTCTGAAAACTTTTTCTGTTGACAACTTTCTCTGAAAATGCCTCTAAATGCCCTGAAAACTGGCATGAAAACATCGAAGTGATTGGAGTGGAAGAGTTTTCCATAAGCGGCGGCCATCTGGATATTTTTCACTTTTTCCTTGATTTTATGCTTTAATTAATTATAATCTTCCATTATCAGACGGAAAATTGTAAGGAAAAGTAACTCCACGGCACCCTGCGCCGTTGCGAAACCGCGTTTTCGTTTCGTTGTCTCGCACTCTCCACTCTCTCACCTCCTGCCTCACAATCAGTAAAGGGGACAATTCATTTTTCTTCCGTTTTTCAGCTACTGCTGCGGGATTTCTTTGTTTTTTTCTAATTTTTTGATAAAAATGTCATCAAACAACTTGTAAAGCTACTCAAATTGAAATTTTTTAGTTCTGGTGTTATTTCACTCGTCCTCAATACATATTTATTGAATCTGAAATGTTCAGTTTACATTGCCGAAACTCATTGGTTTCATTACTTTAATAACTATTTTGATTAAAAAAAACGTTCATGTTTTATTCAGTGGGTTACTACTGATGAGATCGCGCCCACTTTTTGTTTCAAAATTTTTAACTGCCAGTCTAGTAATAGCGTTCGAAACTGGTTTTTGAAAGTCATTGAAGAATATGATTGAGTGGAAAATCTCGAAGATTGTGATTGAGTAATAATTATAAAATTTCAGATCATGGCAAGCAAGAAATCGACAAGAAGGGAAGAAAGGATGAGAGATGATTTGAAAGAAGAAAAACCTAAAACAATAGTATTGAAATTTTGAAAATACCACTTTTGTGATATAATAAAAATATATAGCACAAATTAATGGAACTTTTGGGAAGCAAAGAGAAATAGAGGTCTTCTCTATTCATCCCAAGGAACCCACAATGTACTGTTACACTTCAGTTTAACTATACATTCCCTGATTATTGAATTAAGCAAAGAGGAATAAAGTATTACTTCCATTCAGTATTGTGAGCTTTCAACTTTGTATTGAAGGTTTCACCTCATAGACTTCGAAAAAGATTGGACTAAAGTTATTAGATTCTTATTGCTATGTTGGTAGTATATGGTGGCTGATAAGACCGATACATTTCGTCGGATACTGCATCACTTATTCGATGACTTGTGGTCGTGAGTTATCATGATGATGATGAATTTCTTGTACCACGAGGCTTGACGATCAACTATTTTCCTCACATTATGAAGTTGTTTTATTGAGGCAACCCCCGTTACAGTTTACTACTCCGATCTACTCAGATAAATCGAAACGCAATTTGAGTTGGAGAATAGCGGAAGGTGCACAACATTTGTAACTTCAAGGTCTTTCTCTGGTTTACTATAACGTAAATAACTGTTAGAAGTAGCTACAGATCAATTTTCAGGTGAATCTGAAGGTCTGTTCAAAAGTTACATTGTTCTGAACATGTGAGACCTGCTTCGTATAGAGTGAGCGGTAATGCTGGAAAAAGCCTAGATCAAGATCAAAATTTGTTAGCATCTTCGAAAGTATGTTATTGTTATGGGTTTCACCAATTTCATGTTATCTGCTAACATCTCCTTGACCTCTTTTCTGCGCTTCATATCACGTGCATTCCTTCTCTTTCACTCAATATGCTAAGCATCTTGACATGCTCATTACTGAGGAGTTGTACGATCAATAATCACTGGTCTTGCTCAATAAATCATTAAGATTTTTGTAGTTTCTATTCATTCTTTAACTCTAAACAACTCTATTTTATTCCTATTGTCATTTCTGCAAATACTATACGCGTTGTTCAAAGCTATCCAAGTTGCTGATTGGGGTACCGTAACCCAACAGTGCACCATTGAGCATCTAGAAATCTATACAACTCCCTCAAAACTGCATTAAATCATGTGGTTAAAATAAGAAAATGATCGCCTTGAAATTCTCTACAACTTGTTGGGAACCGATTTTCAATTTAAGTCTTTTTCTTCTAGATATTCTTCAAAAACCGTCGAAAATCTACTGAATTTTCACTTTTTCAACTGAATCTTGTTTTCTATAGAACTTTTTTGATTTTTCATCTTTTTCAGCGTTTTATATTGGAAAATGACCGTCTTAAAGTTCTCTAAAACTTGTTGGGAACCGATTTTTGATTTAGTTGGAATTTAGGATCTTAGGTGTCCGAATATCCACGATTACTGTCACCATCTAAGAACAACTTCTCAAATTTACTAATAAGTCATTATATGTTGGAAACTTCTATGTCTCTGACTATTCTCACTTGTTTTCTATGAAATACACTTCATACTGATGCCTTATCTTCCAGATTTTATCCAGAATTCACAAAATTCTCCAAATCCGGAATTCCCTCCTTATCTGACTTAATGAACATAAAATCTAGTAATTATTATACTTTTTCAAAAATATAGATTGTACTTATTTTGTTTCATCAAAAAAACGTTCAGATTTTCAATTATTCGTGAAGTCCTGACGTCTTCTTTAGCTCCATCAATTATCTCAACTGTTGAGAGCAAGCGCGCTCTACGGTCACGCGTTAGAGAGTGAGAGAGTGTTTTTGTCTGCGGCCTCTCTTTTAGAGATAATTATTTTCTCTGTAGGGTGCCGTGTAACTCGGGAGGCCCACAACGTCGTGGCCGCCGTTTACGAAAAACTCTTCCACCCCAATCGCTTCGACGTTTTCAGCCCGGTTTTTAAGGCATTTAGAGGCATTTTCAGAGAAAGTTGTCAACAGAAAAAGTGTTCAGAATTCAAAACTACATTTGATTACCTAATATTTGATTTCATTCCAGTTCTCCTTTAAATGGTAGATGCATTTAAAATTCACGCAGTTTAAAATACCATCTCAAAAAGTTACATTTTCTTTGACACGTTAAAATCCGTAATTCTCCGTTTTGAAGTGTTATTTTTCAAAATTATAAGTTCCCATGGAGAACAGTTTAGGAAAGCTTACGCTATGATTTGACTGATTTTGAAGTCGCATAATTGTCTATAGACTATACATTGGTGTCAACAGTTCCTAGATTATGCTATTTCAAATTTGTTAATTTCAAAATAAAACTGTCATTCTAAAACTTTCTGGTCCCCCTATCTTAAACCAGACCGATGTGTTCTAGTCAAATACCATTTTCCTTCAGGATAAGTCAAACGCTAAAGGGAGAATGGCAGTCCCTCAGTTCCCTTCAACGTTTTTCAAATATGCATTTGTTTCATATTCCGTGTGATTTCATACATTTGAAACCGACTAATCGCATAGTCGAAAACGGAGAAAAACAAAGCAATCTGAAAGACAAACCAAGTTTTCTTTGGGATTTCCGATCAGATCTTCTGAAAAGAAACACCCCCGTGGTGTGATGAGAAGAGACAAATCATTTGTTTCTTATAATATGAAAACGAACAGATTTAAGAGAATGATATCCGTTCCTCATGATACATTTCCCTTTCTCACTTATTACTTTTTCTCGATGTTTATTTATGTGTTTTTTCTACATAGACTCCTTCTTTTTAACATGTTCTCATATCAAAAGCGGTTTACATCCGGTCGCCCATCATCTCAGATCACGACTTATGGATTAGAAAAACCAACGAAAAAATAACAGAAATAAAAGAATCAAATTAGTTTTGAAAGGGTGGTCTGGTGGAAGGAATTAAGAAGGGTTTTGGGCGCCGTTTTGCAGAATTGGTAGATGTTCCGATTGGAATTGAGAGAACGCACTGAGTATTGGAAATGGCACGTTTGCCTGAGACTAAGATACATTCCAAGGAATACGGTGGATGGAAATTATTGAGAGACAGATATGGGAAGCAGATTATGGATGGTATCAAGGAAGTTTAGTATTGTTAACGGGTTCAGAAACCAAACAACATACATAAAACCCGGGAAAATGGGGTTCACTTGGAATTTCAGTTTTCAAATTCGGGAAGGATACCGATTCTAAAAAAGGACTGAACTTTCATAATCTTTATTTGATATTCAGATGCTACTCGATACTCTAAAAAATTTTTTGCCGCTATATGACTTAAAAGCAGGCTAAATGACTAGTGTGGAAGAGCTTTCCGCCTGCTACGGCCACAACTTTATGGGCGATTTTTAAAACTCTTTTTTTGAGATTTTAGTTCAAATAACAGAAAAATAATTTTCAGACAGACCAGAAAAAAAACTAAAATTTGAGTTTCAAAATTCGAAAAAATTTTTTTGAAAATTTTCTTTTTTTTTTGCCTTGAGCGCGGCTCTTGAAACGTTTATTTTTAGATTTTCCTCACTATTTTTTCAAAAGAAATAGTTAAACGAGTATGAAAAACTAAAAAAACAGTTTAAGGACGGCTGTGGCGTAGGCTGGTTAAAATGTAGTCAGCTTGCGACAGTGTACCTTTTTTTTAGAAAAACGAAATTTCAAATTGAATGCGAAAATAAAAATTTAATACATGAAGAAAAAATACCGGGAAAAATGACGGCTCACGTTGTCTCTTGACTAATGGCCGTCCCCAGCGGAAAACTCTTCCACCGCAAGCACTTCGACAGTTTCCAGCGAGTTTTCGGGCCGGTTGAAGGGATTTTCAGAAAAAGTTGTCAGAAGATAAAACATAGATCTTGTTATCGTCTACATTTTGAAAAAAAGATAATTCGAAAATGTTAAAAATCAAACAAGTTACGGTAGTTTTTTGACAGCCTTTTATGTCCTAGATGATTTTCAAGCCAATTTCAGAGAAAGTTGAAATAAAAAATTAGATCTAATTATCAGAAAAATATCACTGGTCCTAATTTCGAAAAATTTAGAACACGATTGGCAAAACATGGAACTTCGGAAATCGCAAAATTCTGGGTTCTGTACGCCGGTTTTTATAGTCGCAAGATTAAATGAACTTTCAAAAAATTCAGAAAAAACCCCTAATCCAGACCCCAAAAATCCCCCCTCTTGAAAAGAAAACAGTATACGTGAACATCGGCACACAAAATCCAATGTTTGACCTTTACAAAGATCGAACTTTATGAATCAAAACAAGCCAGCAAGAGAGAAATTAATTTATGATAAACAGACCTTGACCATGATCAGACTAGCCGATCTCTCCTTCCAAGAAAGTATAAAAAGTTGTTTTCCAAGTTCCCCCTGCCGACATCAACTTGTTATGATTCCTCTTGGACTGGTAGGAGACCTTGACACATTTCTCTCTGATGATCAATGATTTTTTTCCCGTTCTTTAGGTTCTAGAGATACTAAAATTGAATTATAGTACAAGGTATTTGATCGGTTCCTTTTTTTTTCTGAATGACTCAAAACCCCCCATAAGCTTGTTTTGGATTCTCGAGAAACGTGCCTCCGTAATACTTTCACACTTTTCCTCTTTTATCACTTTAGACATCACGGAAACATATGATTCAGGAGGCGGATAGATGCCATTGTGATCTATGACATCGAAGATTTGGTCTTCATGAGCTTCCTCTTGAGAGGGTACTGTAACGGGCTTGAATCGGTTCAATGTAGAATTATAAAAGGTCTAGACAGAATCTTGGCGAAGTCGAGTGACCGGCTAAAACTGGGTATTCTTAAGAAAACCGAAAAATAAGTGTTTTTCAGTGTTAAAAATTTTTTCCGCAAATTTACCAGTAGGTTTTCCTGAAATTTTTCTGGGAACATCAGCTAAGCTCAAATAAAATTGGAGCTAATTTTCAAGTTGATTGGAAACTTTTAACCCGGTTAAAATTTTTTTAAACTATAAATTCCACCAAAAATAGCTGGAAACCACCACTTGAGCCCAGTTTCTCGAGAACTGACAACCTACAGGATACTGTATTCTGCTCCCCACAACTCAAGAACCACTTTTCCAGATGTTATTCATTCAAAAAATCAAATATTAAGAAGATACCAAAAACCGAATCTATATATGTCAACACACTACTTTTCTATATATGTCAACACACTACTTTTGCTTGTCACGCGTGTACAATTTCATTTTGATTTTCAGAGTAGTTTTTTGTTGTTTTCGACAGTCTTAAACCCCCCGCAAGCTTCCCTTGTTTTTCGATGATCGCCTCTGGAAAAAGGATTTTTGAACATTAAAAAAAATACTTTGTTTCTGATTTCTGAGAAAATGAATGAAAGTGTTCTGACTTCTCTGCGCTCTTTTTCCTCTTTTTGAGCCTGGTAACTGAAGGACCTGTAGAGCTGTCGGGAGCGGGCCGGACCATAACAGAAAATTCTGTTAGCACACTTTGAAGGTCTATAACTCGGTTACGGTAACCGGTATCAAAAAGTTGTCAACTAATAAAATGTTGTTCATATTAAGCTAAAAATTTCATTAGTTATCAACTTTTTAATAGCTGTTACCGTAACCAAGATATACCTGCTCGAAGAGAGTTCGTTGCTTTCATGAAAGTAAGCAGCTAAAACCGGGGTGGGTCTAGATTTTTATAACTTTGACCTGTTTAATGATACAGAGCTTCAAATATGCCTAAGTCTCATCAAGATCTTTCATTTTCATGCTTTGATCATCAGAAAACTTGAGTCCAGAGTTAGTTATGGATCCTGATCTGTTTACGATGAACTTATGGTACCTGGCGCCGAATACCGGGGAACCGGAAGCCCCGAAGAGCTTAAGAAACAGTCCAAGAAACCAAAATAACTATTCCCCAGAGCATTTGTTTCTAAATCTGGTCCATTCTTCCGTAATTCATCAAGTCTCCATGATCCACCCCTCTTCCATCCAGCCTACTCAGAAATCAGATTCAAATGTTTCATCGTCATCATCCGATTTCTTCGAATGTTTCTCCGACTTTCCTTTGGATTTCGTTTCGATTCCAAAAAAGGAAAACAAAGAGACTCTCGTCATCCAAAAGAAATGCTTAAGACGCATTATCAGATGTTTCTTGTGGTCAGAAGATTCCTTTTTTTCTTGTCTACAATGTTGTTTTTTTCTTTTTTCTCTGTCTTTTGCCCTCCAGAGTTCATCCCTTTCTCTATGTGTGTGCTCAATGAGCAGTGTACTTCCCTCTCAAACACCCAAACGCCTCCAGGATAATAGAGAGAGATTGCGTCAGGATGTGTTTCAAAACCGAGAGTTTAATCGAATAACTGGTCAGCGTCGGTCCTCGTCGTGTATATTTTTGGGTGTGGGAGTATTTGTAATTCATTATTCCACACAAAGTGACACGTCATCTGAAATTGCAGAGATCTGGACTCAATAAGTACTTTGGAGGGGAACCTGTCAGTTTTTGACGAGTACTACAAGGGTGCAATCAAGAAAAATCAGAAAATCGGGTAGAAACGTCATGAAAAAATAACGGACAAGATTAAAAAAAAAACCAAAAAATTGAAAAACGAAAATTAACCGTAATCTGGAGAGCCTAGTTTGGATGCCTAAAACTGGACTTGCTTCAAATTTTAATATTTCTGATGGTCAAAAAGCAGAAATGATAGGTTCTTTAGGATAAGCTACTTTATAGCTTTGTATCTGCGCTGAGCAAAAAGTTACAAGTGCCAAAATGTGACTGAAACCCAAACTCATGAGTTTCTTACTTCTAGGCGGTATATCTCGGTTACTGTACCAGAAATCAAAAAGTTGTGAACTAATAAGTTACTCAGCTTAACTGGGACTACATTTTATCAGTTAATAACTTTTTGATACCTGTTACTGTAGCGGAGTTATAGACCCTCAAAGTGTGCTAACAAAATTTTAGAGTTTTCCGGCGCAGGCCGCTATACCGCTGAGGACTGACCACAAATACAGACCTGGCTTTACAAAAATTCTAAACTTCCATCATAGCCTCCAAAAAATTCCAGAACCTCCAAACCGAAAGCGAACCTTCTTCAAATCGTATGACGCATAGAACCCTGGGACCTCTTCCAACACGTCATCCAAACCACGAGTCTCTCCTGACACTTTCACATCACTCTCACAAATAGAAGAAGAAAAAACCACTGGAAATAACTGGATAATTGGTCACCGAATCACGTGTGGCGGCCCCTTGAGAAAAAGTCTTGCTCTCTCTTCGTCATCGGCAAAAAGAAGAGGGTTCCTTCGAAACACCAGCAAAACATTTGGAACCCTCCCCTCTCCTACTATACACTTCTATGCAATCTCCCCCCAAAAAGAGATGGAAACGCGAAAAATTTAATTAAACTTTCTCATAGTGCACTCGTTTTCCGCTTTGCTTCTTGTTTAGTAAACAACAACGATTACGTGTTTGTGAGAGCCTCGTCACGAGATTCTCCCGGATACACATTAGTATCTTGAATGTCATATACTCATCATATTTTTTCCTTTTTACTATCTATTTTATATTTAGCTAATTTAGTTCCAAGAGATTTTTAAAGGTTTACTTCTATAAAATTATATAGAAAGCTAGCTTTTGACCCCGGTAAACTTCCAAAATCCCTGGGACTTTTGAACTACTCAAGTTCAAAAATCCAAAACTTTCGATATTGAAAAATAATTTTTTGAATTTTTGCTACTTTTTGTTTACTTTTTCATATGTCCTTCCGCAATCTGACTTTTCATAGTGCCCTCTCTCATTAGGCAATCCCAAAAAACCAAACCACAACTAGGACCCCTCCATGCTAATCAGAAGCTTCGGCGTTCACCCCGACAGAT
Source organism: Caenorhabditis tropicalis (assembly GCA_016735795.1). Classification (NCBI taxonomy): domain Eukaryota; kingdom Metazoa; phylum Nematoda; class Chromadorea; order Rhabditida; family Rhabditidae; genus Caenorhabditis; species Caenorhabditis tropicalis. The sequence continues at coordinate 2,736,508 of CM028614.1, read as the reverse complement.
CAAAGGGGGTCAGAGAACGTTGTGGTCTACGCGTTTCCGGTATAAATTAAAAATTCTCATAGGAAAATAAAAATCAAACTTCAGAACGTGAAGTTCACACCTATTTACGTTGGATTCGTGGGAGAAAAAAAATTCGAATTCGCTCGTACCATGATGTCATCTAGACACTACTACTTCAGACAATTACAAAAAGTAACATGTTCCCTTCTTCCAAAACACCAACCACTCGACCCAAAAATCTAGAATACTTGAAGTTTGATCTTGTTTTGCTAAACCCAATTTCCTTTTTTTCCTGTTACTCATACTTGTTTATGGCGTCCCCCCTTCCTTTTGGGCGCCACCACCATTTGCATTATGTAATTCGATTTCGCTTCGAGAAATGGCTCTGCAAAATATACTAGTCGGTTATAAAAGTACACTTGACCCCCCGGTTGATCAACAACATAAGCGATAAGGTCTATGGCAACGAAAAAGGTTGAAAAGAAGACACTGATAAGATATTCATGGTGGTCCCCCCCCGGAGAATCACGTGAACGGCATAAGGAGCATGTGAGTAAAAGGGGAAAATCCAATCTAAATAATTGTTGGTGGTAGTGTTCTCAAAAAAGTACGCGCATCCTTGGAATAAGTCCACGATTAGAGATTACGAGCCGAGAAAAATGGATATATAAAATCGGTCAACAACTTATTTTCTTCCACTTTTCATTTTTTTTACAGTAATCTTTAGGCTATTTTTATTTACTTTCAAGGCCTCAACGATTGAGTTCTATTTTAGAAGAAGGGGGGTTCAAGTAGTTTTAACTGACGTCAAGTATGTCCCTTTTTCTGAAGAAGAACTCTTCCGGTTGAATATTATGACCTTCTGGGGGCTCTCTAAAAATGGCATGCGTAGGAGAGAAAATATGACAATTGCATTTGCATTTTTTCCGATTCTATCACTACGTGACATCTTGTTTGTTTCTTTTGAGATCAGAGTTTCATATACGTATTCAGCTTGATCCTCTATCCCCCAAAAACCCGAAACTATACCAGTTTGACGTTTTGTATCATACCAATATCATTTATTGGAATGCTCAAATCCATTCGAAATCCACATATATATCGGAGTTTCTTTTTCTAATTCTCATCTTGTGGTTCGATTTGTTTAATCGAAAACGAAAGAGATAAGACCCCCCCCCTAAAGCCTTTTCTGTATTTGTTTCTTCTTTTGGATTTCCTTCCCCGAATATGAAGAACGACGTCGGAGGTGCACATTTTTTTGGGAAGTTTCATCCGAATGCGCTTACCGGTGACAGGAACGGATGACTTTCGAAGAACGGAGTGACTAAACGAAAACGTATACCCGGATTTCGGATAAATCCCAAAAAATCCGAGCCACCCGGTTCAAAAAATGAAACTCGGCTGGAAATGAGCCTAACAGAATTACAGTAGTCCAAAAAATCCTGGGCCTTTTTGGAGAGCATTTTTTCGGAAGTCTTTGTACCTTGCTCAGCGCAATTTTTACAAATTGACATCAGAGCCTCCCCGCAATCAACGCAAATAGAAATTAATCTTAGCGTAGGCAAACATTTTTGAAATTTTTTTTAATATCAAGAGACCCCTCTTTTAAAGGTTAAAATTTAAGGGTTTAAGGGTTAGTAAGGCTACTAACAAGACCCTTCAAGGCTCTGGGTATAATGATACTTTGAACCTGTCCAACTTTCCGTTTTCTGATTTATGATATCTAGACAACTTCTGATCTAGTGTACTTTCTGAAAGAGTCTAGGGTCTTTCGACAGATCAAACCCCTTCTAGTCATACTGTAGGTCGTCCTTCACTATACCCCCACCACCATTTGGGCCTTTCGCTTGCCCCACAATTCCCCGTACTTTGGGGTGCTGGTCGGAGAGAGAATTCGGAATACAAAAGTGGCCACCCTTTTGAAAAAAGTAGTAAAAAACGACCATCTCCTCATTTTCGATTTCATCCTTGGCACCGTGCCACCGCCTGGCGCGACGTTGCCCTTGGCAAGTAGGTAGGGGGGAGTGAGAGGAGAGTGTTGCGTAAAATGGGGGGAGGGGGGGAGGAAATAAATTCTTTACTCGCCATCGTAAAAATTGTTTTTTCTCCATGGGTGGTCTTACTTGAGGCGTTTCGAAACCCAATGGAATGTGACCTACTGGCTTAATGGTTTTCGGAGGAGGAGTGCGAGGAGGGTTTCGAAAAAAGAGGAAATTGAAGTTTCTTTTTGGTCTTCTGAGAGCACTTTGGCCTGATTTTCTGGGAACTTCGCCTAAAAGAAGGTCCGTGAAATGGGAGAGGCTGTCTAGGATAAGCTGAGCAAGGTTACTATAGCTACCCAAGGATCCCTAGTCAAAACCACTTCCCGCTACAAACCCAAAAACTAAATAGTAGTACACAACTCAAAACAAAAACAAGTTTCAAACTATTCTCTCTCATTCTTATCGGCCACCACTTTCGTCTTCCTCCAATATATACCTACACACAGGTAGTATAGTAGCGTAAACATCTTCGGAGAAAGTAGAACACGGTCAGCGAATTTTTCCCCTCTCCTGACCATCTCTCTAACTCCGCCCTGCCTTTAAGGCCTGCTGCAAATGGGCAGAAATCGTTATCAGTTCCAGAGAGGAAAGGTTTCTCCGGTTTTTGTTATACGAGAGTTACTTTCTCTTTTTTTCGCTTTTTTTTGGCCATTTTCCCACTCTCTTATCTTTCTCTCTTGTTTTGTCATTTTGTCACATTACGGGTCATAACAAGGAGGCAGCCAGCCCTTTTCTTCTTCTCCTCCCCATTCTCTCTCTTCCCCCGCGCCTCTTCCATCACCGCCGCAGCCGCCAAAGCCCATCCGAACATCTCTACGTCTCTCTTCTGCGGGGCGCGCGCGCGCACGCGTTCCGACTCCGCCCCCCTCCTTTTTGCTGCCATCGTTTCTTCCCCTCCTAGCAGCATCAGATGAGAAGGGGGCGTGGCCTCTAAGGGGCGTGGCCCCCTCCTTCCTCCTGATCCTTTGCCATCCATCCTCATCATTCGAACTCTCAGACTTCTTCGGAACGGACGATCATGAAACTTCTATTGTCCGCCATCCTCATTCTAGCCATTCTATGCAGAGCAGCACTCGCCAGGCCGCAGTATAAAGGTAAAAGACTCTCTAGATTCCTCTGGAAAATAAATCATCTTCTTCTTTTTTTCCAGACATTGACTATAAACTATTCGGTGAAAACGACGATGGGGTCGCCATCGATGCAGTCTATGAGATGATCACTGAAAAGCCGCCAGATGGAAAGCACCATCATCACACGCACCACAAGAAGATGGCCAAATCGAATCGTCTGGAGAGACTAAGGAGATATCTAGATGGATATGATCAACTCTAAACTTCTTTCAAAATTAGAACCCGTGTCTTCCCCTTATCTGCATATATTTGCTTCTTTGGCATCCCACTTTTCTTAAACACAGTCGGTCTTTCGTTTCTTTGCGATTTTCCAGGATCTCACCTATTTTTCCCCTTCTTTTTGAGCGCTTTCCTCATTTTGAGCCCTCTCTTTTCCCCCCAAACAAATCAATCGGTGTCATCATTGTCTACCCCTGGATCCTTTCAACGAATCGTCTTCTACTTTAATAATATCTATTCCCCCACATTGCTCACAGAGATTTTTATATATCTAGTTATCAGAACTTTTATTTTTTATTTCAAGATCTCTATATATCTCCAATAAAAAGTATCTATACGAATGACATATAAAGAAAGAGAAAAGTACTACTGATGACCTTGATCGATTACAAATATATAGTAACCATGTTCCGGGAAGAAGTGATCAAATGACATCATCATCGTCTCCGGATGAAAAATAGGATGACAAAAAGTACAAGCCTCTTCTTCAAAAGGTGTTCTGGCTCTTCAAAATGGAATGTACTTGGTTAAGAGAGCGATCTCTTCCAAGTTTAATCCAAGTTGCTAGGTGCCAGTTGACACCTCGGGAATACCTCCGAAAAATCGGCTTTACTACGTGTATCCCCAAATGAAACTATCTAAATCGGGGGGAATCGGGGGGATTAGGTGATAGCCCCGGGTGTTCCGGGGGGTTACTCAGCACAGAACGGATTGGTACGGATTCAAAATAACGAGAAGGCTTTGGATCAGAGTTGTATGGAATCCAAATTCCATGTTTTTTTCTCCAAACTCCAGATTCCAAATTCCATGAAAAATTTTTTGTCCAAATTCCAAATTCCAGAACTGGAAATTTTCATTCCATACAACTCTGCTTTGGATAGATTATAAGTTTCTGTGCTCTCCCAGGTTCTGATTCTTTGGGTTACAAAACGCTTCTTGGCATCATGCCAACCCTTATCAGTGTGTCGTCGGCAGCGAAAAGAGAGCGTCGTCTCGCAAATGTTGCAATTCGTTAGTTTTTTTGGGTAAGGGTTTACGAGAAGATCAATTTGTAGTTGATAAGAGAAACCGAGCGATGGTCATGATCACATCATCACCTGCTTCGAGATAGAAATTAGTACGAAAAACAAAAGCAGCCCCTAATTACTAAGACATCAGCTGTCTTTGATGCATCGCTACAGTATCCCCCTTGGAGATCAAAGATTCTTGGCACGATGCCAGCAGGGGAACTAATTTCCAAGACACACACTTGAAACTTGTGTTTTTTGAAACCAAACCGGTTCTATTCGGAAGAAAAAACGCTCGAAAACAAGTACAAGGGAACACACACGTGAGAAGATGGTTTTAATGAACCACGTGGTTTCATCTTCCTTCCTTCTTCCCCTTCTTCTGAATCCTAGAAGACGTGTCAGAAGAAGACGTCACGGGTGTTCTGACAACTAAATTGGAGTATTCGACAAAAAATGGAGCCGAGGGTTTTGGCAAAAATAAGCGAAGAAAAAACTATTATTTAGTGGGGCTGAATAAAAAACGAAAATTTCAAGTCGAGATAAAAAATAAAAAATTTTATATCAAAAAAATCCTCTAGAAATTCTGTACATTTTTGTCGCTTGAAGAAATTCTCTAGCTTTTCTGGATCTCGAGATATGGCTGTTTGAAGGGAGGTGAGAGAGGCGAGAGAGCGCAGAGAAGGCTAGAGTGTCTGCTTCTCTGCGTCTCTCGAGAACCAGAAGAGCTAGAGAATTAATTCCAAAAAGTAAATACTCAGAATTTCGAGGAGATTACGAACATCGAGGCCTTTCAAAAAATTACTCTGATGATAGTCTACTTTCCAAGTTATCAAAAACTATCTATTTGTACACTGTCTCCCCAGCTTCTCCCTCCAAATTGCATCATCATCACTTGCTCTTTTCTATGTTCAACTGTCATTTAACCTTCTCCGGAGGGGGGGGGGGGGCACCCATGATGCAAATGTGTACGTGTTATCAAAAAAATTAATCAGTGCATTCCGCATCTTATCTTCTTCTTCCTATCAGAATACATAATGGAGTCATAGATCTATCTCTTTCTTTCCTACCGTAGTCTTCATAGACTACATTCAAAAGATCAACTGACATCAGAAAACTCGATTTTCAGATTGTCCTATTCCAGGAGGTGCTATAACCCCACCAGATGGCAATGTCAGATAGGAAGAAGAGAGGGAAAGGGGGGGGGGGGAGTGTGATTGACCGTGAAATGATGACAGGGAGGTATCGAAACCTCCCAGGGAGAGAGAGAGGGAGGAATTGTCAAATTGACACTTTGGAAAATAGTTAATTCATTTCCACAGTATCCCAAAGCGTCCATGTACCCAGAAAATTATGCTTCTGCTAACCGGCCCTTTAGCAGGGTACCCTGGAAGAAAATTTCAGACAGAGCCCTCTTTTAGCAAACACGCTCTATTGCAAGTGCATCCGGCCCCGTAATTTTTTGGGCTTCAAAGGCTAAAAACCTTGCCCTCAAATTCAAACTTCACATTTCAAGGAATAACTCTGTTTCCATGTTTCCTTCGCTGTAGGTCACACTTTCCCCCAAGCGCTCTGACACGATAAGAACCCGAAATATGTACATAGTTCCGGGGTGGGTGACGTTGAAATGCACTTTCTTGGTCTTTTGACAAGACGTTTCTGGAAGTGTATGTAGAGGGAAAACGTAAAACGACAACGTAAACAATCTTTTTTATCAATTTGTTTCTAGCAAAAAGTGAAAGGGAGGAAGGTTGATGATGTTTGAAAAGGGAAACTGAAATTGATCAGCAGGGGGAGGGAAGTTATGGGAAATGGGTTGGAGTTGAGGGATAACGGGGGCATTTTTTTGTGATTTGGGAGTTTTTTGGGTTTAAACAATTGCTAGAAAGTTGGTGAATAAATGAATAACTTGAACTCTTCAGTGGTTTTTGTTAATTAGCACGGTGAACTTTTTACTAGTGAAAAGCCAGTCAGCGGATGGTTTGCAGCCAAATGAGCCAATTTCAAAAAAATATTTTTTTTCTTGTATTTTTTGGCTACTTCTAAAAAGTTGCTGATAGTACGTCTTAGGTGGCTAAGAACTGTAGAGAAGTAACTTTTGTAGCTTGCTAAATATTTTTCAACTGACAGTAAGAAGTAAGTTAATGAGTAAGTTAGTTAGTGAAAAGGTAACTTTTGGGTTAAAAAATTTCATATTATGTTTGACATTTCGCTAATCCATAGTTGCGGAACGTAGCTTGTTCCAGATATGCACAGCTGCAACTTTGCTATGCTCAGTGAAAGTGCAGCCCAGTTTCAGGAGATTTATGTTTCATTAAACTGAGCAATCAGCGATATTTTTCGCATTCAATAGTCCTTCGAAGTGAAGAAAAATCAAAAATGACCTTTCTCCTATTTGAAAAAACCACATGTCAATTCCAAATTCTCAATTGCGAAATGTGTGTCCATGAGACATTGCGGAACCAGATGATCGGAAATATCGACGTCTGATCAGAGAGAAAATGACGAATTTCGGAACAAGTTCGGCTAACGGTAAGTTAATTGTGCTTTGATCGAATTGACAAGTGTTCCTGCTCTTTTGACTTTTCTTAGTCACCCTGACCTGTCTGCACTAAATCCCTCATCCTAAAATAGACATGCACTTTGCTCGAAACGTATCTGTTTTGTGTTCTTGTGTTCGTGATTTTTCTCAGGAATCAAGGTTTTTTGGAGTGTCTACTAAAAGACAATCTCGCTTTTTTTTCCAACATCTATTTTCAGAAGGAATCAATGATGTATGAAAGATCAAGGCGTTCTATATCTGGAATCTCTATCTCGCTTCATTGAATAAAAGGTTCGAAGGCTAGAGGGGGGAGGGTCTAAGGGAAAATATTTACGATCATGAAGAAGAAGAAGACCAAAAGTTGAAGGGTCTTCTGGGGAATTAGGGAGGGGTTTGCATAGTGATTAGTGTACGGATGAGCGGAGGTTCTGATTAGCGGTTGGAACTGCATGGAACCTGTAATATGAACCTGGAGTAAAGATCTGAAGGTGAGTTCAATGATATTATCATGAGCAGTTAAAGAGAAAGCGCCAAGTTGTAGAGGAGGACTGAAGTGGAATTTGATAATTTGAAATTACATGTATTTTTGAATTCTGAACATTTTTTCTGTTGACAACTTCCTATGATAATGCCTCTGAATGCCTTAAAAACCGACTTGCGATGCGAAGATTTGATTATTTTACGAAAAAAAAATTTTGCGAAAAACTCTTCCACTCCAATCACTTCGATGTTTTCATGCCGGTTTTTAAGGCATTTAAAGGCATTTTCAGAAAAAGTTTTCAACAGAAAAATGTTCAGAATGAAAAACTACATCTATATACAAATTTTTGAATTCCACCTCAGTCTTCCTTTAAATGCGCAGTCCGTGTTCTTGGAAGTTTCCAGAATGTTTCCCGAAAAATCCACTTTTCGAACAGAGGACTTTTTGGTAACGAAACTCAGGAAACAACTTTTTAAACTATATTTTTTAACTTTTCGAATTTTTTAAAATTCTGGTGCCAACTAATGGATTCCACGCCACATTTAGCTAGTTTCTATTTTCTGATAGCTTTTATTGGCGCTGAATTATGCAGAGAAAAGCAATAGTAAAAATTAGACTACGAATCGTGTTTTAACCGCCCGTTTTCCTCTGCAGTAAGACCGTTTTCTAGAAAGTTCATCAATTCTCCGAAAAAAAGTCGCTTGGCCTCGTGCCAATGTCTATTTGCCAATTGACCGTTTCGTAATTAAACAAACATTCCTTCGGAAGTTTTACCTATAGTTGACCTATTTTTAACGAAATGATGATATTTTTAGGAATTCAGTTGTAATATTTCGACACTTTTGGAACCTTCGAGAAGACCTCTATCCCTCACAGTTTTCTTCCATGACTCATGACTAGAGAATCTGGGAAACCGGTTCTCAAAAAAATCATCATGGGAAAGTAAGAAAAAAGTTAAATTTATAAAACAGGGGTACCGTATCTCAGTCTAGAAATGATTCATCTCTTTGCTATTTTAAGCCAAAAGACATAACTTGTACTATTGTTTTTCTCTTTACTCTTGTTTCTCTCTCGAAAAAATAATGATGACGGGACCCGGAAATGGATAGAGACTCATGAGAAAAAAGAGAAAAGTTCATTAAAAATGTTATGACACTGAGAAGAAGAAACTGGTGGTCAACTGACTAATGGGAGAAGCTTTTAGGTTTGAGGCTCAAAATTTTGAGCTGAGGGATCGTTGGTGACGTGGCAAAACAAGGCTCGGGGTTTTTTTGGGTTAACACATTTGGAGTGTCTAAAAACGGGTATGGCCGCCAAAAAATTTACCGAAAAAAATTACCGAAAGTCGTTAAAAAAGCTATCTGGTCTGTAAAATGAGCTTATCATTTCCAAAAATATAGTCGGTATGCCTAGAAAACTGGGCTTCTTACAAGCCTATACAAAGGCCTGAAGGCTAAAAATTTAGCTGGAAAAAGGTTTTTTTTAGTTTTTATGCCTTGAAGGGGCACATTTTTCAAGAGGTTTAGCCCTTTTTTTAAGCCTTTTAGGACCTTCTTATAAGGTTTTCAAGCCCCATTTTTAGTGATTCCAGACTAGTTTTCACAGTTTTTAAGACCGTTTTTTCAAGTTTTATGGGCCTTTTCAGGGGTATTCAAGCCTTTTCCAGAATTAGCATCTTCTAGAAGCTTTTAGGACCCTTTTTAGGTTTTTCAGAGTTTTCAGGCCCCTTTTTAGGTATTCCAAACCCTTTTTTATGGTTTTCGAGGTTCATTTTCGGAAGTTTCAGGACCTTTTTCAAGCGTTTCAAACGCTTCTTACTGGGTTTTTAGGTCATTTTAGGAGCTTTTTAGGCTTTTCAAGTACACTTTCAAGGCTTTTTGGGCTATCTTTGTTAACCACTTCAATGCTTTCAAAATCTTTTCCAAGTTTCTGGGTCACCCTTCTAGGGTTATCTCGTTTCGGATCTGGCACATCGCGCAGTGTTACTTACCTCTCAACTTCTATTAGAAACAGATTACAGTACCTCCCCAGACAACGCCCTACCGTAATACGACCTTCTTGCAATTGCGTCATGCTTCATCTGTTCCCATGTCTACCCACATTCAACTAACTATTAGGTCGTTTTGCACTTTTCTCTCTTTGTCCTTCTCTTAGTGACTCATCATCCTCCCCCCTTGTCTTCTACTACTACTCTGCAAACGCTTGGCACGGCGCCCAGTTTCGAATCGTTTCGAAATTGGCGCACAATCGGTCCTCCTCATGGCCATATGTTGTGTGTGCCCTTTTGGTTTTGTTCTGTGACGTCAGAGGTGACATCGGGTGCCAGGTTAAAAAGTACAATTAAAAGGTGTTGAGGGAGGAGGGAGAGACGGATTGCAAGTTGTTGAATGGTGTGCAAATGAATGCAAAAAAGAGAAGTTGAACGAACTTTGAGGGACTTTTTACAGTCTCTCTCTCTGAGCTACCGTGTCCCTCACCTTCATTTATCTCGGTTCCCAATGAAAATATTGAAAAGTGGTCAACTGATAATATGCTCAGATTAACATGATATACATTTTTGTAGTTGACTACTTTTTAATACCTTCACTGGGAACCGAGATAAATGTTGCCAAAGTTCAGTGGAAGGGGGAGAGAGAGACTTTTACAGGTTTTACGGTATTTTCATATTAATAACGCATTTTTCACTTTATGATGGGTTCTACGATGATTTTTGTTTCTGTTTGTTTATCCTAAAAAGTTAGGAAATTTCAGGACTATCAAAATTGCCGTTTCCCGCCCCACAAACCTATGGGTCACACGGGTCAAATACCGTGAAGCTTGGCTGGGTTGCTTTTAACTTTAGCAGCATTTATCTCAGTTCCCAATGAAGATAGTAAAAAGTGGTTAACTGATGAAATGTTTAGCTATTTCTAAGCTGCATTTTGTTTGTTGACCACTTCTCAATATCAGTTGCCAATGAAGATATTGAAAAGTGGTCAACTAATAAAATGTTCAGCTTTTTTTGAGCTTCATTTTTTTAGTTGACCACTTTTCAATATCTTTATTGGGAACTGAGATAAATGCAGATGAAGTCGAGCGACAAGTCTTTTAGAGGTTTTACGGTATCAAATGATGCTGAAGGTTTTACAGTATATAAAGCGCGTTCCTGCAAACTCTGATTCATTACGTTAGCCACCCAGATTCAAGAGATTCCAAGATTGAAGACTATTTTTTGCATCGAAATCCAGATTTATTAAGGGATAATACGAGATTTATTACCAATGATAAATCGGATAAAGAAAAAACGAACGTCTTTTTCAGAAGATCAAACAGTGTAACGTATTTTTGGATGAATGGGGACTTGATGGAAAATAAGACAAAACAATTTCAATGAAGTTTCAGAGTTTGGGATACAGTATCATCATTTCATTCACTTCGTTCCAGGTCTTCTGTCAAAATCTTCTGTCAAATTAGGGGTTAGCTTCATCTGTATTTATTTCTGTTCCCAATGAAGAAGAATGCAGATGAAGCTGAGTGTAACCTCATCTAAACTCCCGATTACATGTATTATCCTGAAAAATCAAAGCATTTCGGGTTTTCCATGGTTTTCTTTTCTCTTGATTCCTCTTTCCGTATCTATTATTTTCATCTTTTCGCAGAAGGTAACGCCTGCAAACGCGCCCCTTCTTTAAATATAACGTTTTCAGCTTAATCTGAGCAATATCCCAGAGCTCTACGTTTAAAGGCGCATACACACAAATTAAAATTTTTTTCTTTGCATTAGTCACCGAGATCTGATCATTAATCACTGGAATCTAAAATAACAGTTTCACTTGTTACTATTTCAGCGAAAGTGAATCTGTGTATATTATTTATCACACAATTATAGTAATAGTAGAAACGTGCTAGACGAGAGAGTACATGATTCGAAGAGACCCAGACAACAACCAGTTGTTTCTTTTATCTGCTGATACGGGAAAGAGAGAAACGGTGTCTAGCCTTCTACGTAATGGATCATTCCGAATTACGGGAGAAACGGAGATCCGGATTTCCTTTCAAAATATATATCAATTAGCTGCGATCACCCCCCCCCCCCCCCAAGCGAGACATTAATCCAAAATCGTTGGCAAAGGTATGAAAAAATCGAGTTTTTGTTCGGGTTTACCCGGTTTTTTCTCTTTTCCAATGCATTTTTTCGTCGCTTTTCTCGGCATTCTTGAATTCGAGAGGAGGACAGGTGTTCGGGAAAGACCACCTTGGAAGGGAGAGATAAATGATACGGTGGTAGGGAATGAAAGATCATTTGAACAAGAACGATTCGGAAAAAAAGAAAAGAGGGGAACAAAATGATTTTTAAAAAATGAAGAAGGGTATTTTGGATTTTTGAGTGAGAAGATTTTAGTGAGGATGGGGTAGGTCAAAAATTTTCGGAATGGATCATGTAAGGTTTTTATGAAATTTCGTCGGGTCAATCTGTTTAGGCCCATCTGCAAGTTGCTCGTCGCAGAGAATGTATAATCAAATTTTAAATTTAAAAAAAAGAGAGAGTATGGTATTTTGCAGACTTGTCATGGCACGGCCCGGTGTTCTATAGAAAGTTCAGAATCGAACTTTTTTTTGAATTTTTGACCGAAAAATTTTTTTTGTTGATTTCCAATTCAAATTACGCGCATTGAATTTTGAAAAGTTATTGAAGAAAAAGACATTTTTAACACTTTTTAGCCAAAAAAAGTTCGGAGCCTTGAGAATTTTCCCCAGGCCCAGCCCAGTTTCTGGTATTTCTGGTTGATTGTATAAATAACATGTGAACAGATAAACACGGAACCCACTTTTTCAAAATCGTGTCAGTTCGATTACCATATTTATTCTAACAGACCGGCACATTGTCATTTGACTTTAGCAGCATTTATCTCAGTTCCCAAGGGAGATATTGAAAAGTGATCAACTAACAAAATATACTTTATATTAATAAAAACATTTTATTAGTTGACTACTTTTAAATACCTCCATTGCGAACCGAGATAAAAGCAGCTAAAGTCACGTATAGGGGGTACCGGTCAATTAGAATAAATACGGTAATTGCGGCAAAGTTCGGAAACTGGTAACGTTTAGAGGTACATGGATTTTTTTCGAACTCTCTAGTATGGATCTCGAATTTTTTAAAAATACGATTGCGGGAAAATCAATGCGGACGGAAAAAATTTCGTCTTGCCTTTCTTTACAGTATATCCACAGATACCGTAGGACTGTGCCAATTCTGAACGTTCACTTTGCAATTTTCCGGTTAGCCCCCCCCCCCCTCTAAGCGAAAGTAACAGACTCATTAATTTTGCCCTTTCGATATAACGTCCTTTGCCTTGTTTCTCAATTTTATTCTTCCAAACGGCATCCTGATTCCGATTCCTGATAAGCCTCTGTCTCGTGTCTTGCCCTTTTCGAGACACGGATAAACCTGATCTCAAACTGGTTCCTTTGTCATGTCTATTTGAACTTTTATGAGTGAATTTTGGGGAAGGAAGAGTGCAAAGGTAAAAGAGGGATTCAAAAAAACCTTTATTCAATGAAATAATCCTTATAAATTAGAAGTCATTGCTACCACGCTCTTCCTCACATTATAATGCACCTGAAATGACAAATTTAGGCGGAATGTCAAAATATTATAGTTCAAAAAAACAAAATCTTCAAATGAAAACTAAACCCCATAAGTTTTTCTTACCACATTATGCCTTCTACAGCAGACTGTGACCCTATACCTGTATTCTTTTTTTTAATTCATTCGAAAAAAAAGTAAAACTAACATTGCATCCTTCTGAGAAAGTTTCACATAGTTCATGATTCCGTCGATTTCTTGTCTCCGGACCAGCCGGGACTCTCTTATTTTTTTCAAGTGCACGGCACTAAAATAGTGATTGACTACTTCAACTGGGCTGAGCAACCATACGCCGCAAATGAGACATCCACCAAACTGAATAGGAAAGTTGAGATCATTTTGACTATTTTTTGATTCCGAACCTTTGACACTAACTGTTCTGTATATCCATTTAATTTGTTGACATCGACATTTGAAATCAGTTCTTTTTCGTATGAGGTGAATTCGGTGAAGACTGAAAAAAAAATTTCTTTGGCTTACTAGGGAATGGTCAAAGTGGGGGTATGGCGTTTTGGTTTGAGTAGTATATCGTTGGAAAGCTGAGGTGATGCTAATTTCAGATCAAATTTCAGTTTTTGCATAATACTTCTCATTTTCGAGAAAATCCGGTTTTTGTGGGTTTTCAGTGCTAATTTTTTAAATTTTGGATTTTCATAACTCCCGTCAAATCCATTTCTGAGCGCTCAAACTTAGTGAGGGTACTGTTGGACTCCGTGCGAACATTTTTTGAAAGTTTAAAGCGAAAAAAAAATTTGCAAAAAATTTTCATTTTTTTAAAGAAAATTTTCTGTGTGAAATTTTTTTCCAGAAATCATTCCCTAGTTAGGGTTACTCTCACCATGTAAATCAATAAGCGGGGAGACATATATACCCATTCGACATGGTTTCAGTTTGCTTGGTGACGGCAAACTAAGGAGAGAAGATCTAACCATTTGATTCCACCACTCGTAGTCTTCAATGCTCACTTGACCGCCCATTAACTGGTACTAAAATGAGTTACTTCTGATTATTTGCAGTCGTCTTAACCTCTTACCTTATGCAAATGACTGACACTGAATGCATGAAGAGCACACGCAAGTAATGTCCATCCGGACATGTCAATTCCACACGCTTCGCACCTGGGTAACTGAAAAGTCTACTTTGATGGCAAAGTACTCAATCACCGCAAACTTACTTCTTCCATGTAAGTTTTTCTGGTGGCAAAATTGTAAAGTTTCAGCCGTGTCAAAAATTCGTATTGTATGTTCGTTGGACAAGTCCACTTGATTTCTAGTGTCTGCCGAGTTGACGAAGGGGTTTTAAACAGTGGAATGGAGCATACCGGAGTGACTGGGGCACGAATCGGGTTGACTACCAGCACCGCTAAAAATATATTACGATCAAATAAAACTGTTGTGGAATAGGGGTTCCTTCGAAAAAGAGGGACCCTCTAAAAAAGCCCCTCTATCAACTTGCATGAAGAGACAAGGGGTCCCGACCAGTGTGTCTTTTGAGAGAAATAATTTCTCGAATAATGCCCCTTTCGAAAAATTTTCAAGAAATTTTCCGAAAATTTTTCGAGAAATTATTCGAATAATTTCTCGAAAAATTCTCAAAAAATTTTCGAAAAATTTTCGGAAAATTTTTCGAATAATTTTCACGAAAATTTTTCGAAAGTGACATTATTTGAGAAATTATTTCTCTCAAAAGACACACTTGTCCCGACTTATATAGAAAAATACGGAGATCCCTTCAGAAAAATAGGGCCCCATTTGCAAGGCAATGCCAGACTTAAAACATAGGGGTCCCTTTAGGCTTTAGGCTCGAAAAATATATAAGAGACCCCTTTTTTTCTAATGAAGCCTGAAGAGGCCCCTATTTTTATGAGAGGACCCCCATATTTTTAAGGCATTCGAAGGGACCCTTAAACTACAATAGATCCAAATGTATTATGATAATAAAATTAGAAAAGTTCAACTAACGAGGAGTCTTTGCAGAAACTTCAGGTTGCTTTGTCACTATAGTTTCCACTGGTATTGCGCATCCTTGCGCTTGCAATTGATCCCTCACCCTCATAGATTTCTGGAGTTGTTCATAGTATGCAAAGTCTGCCGCACTTCCTTGATAGTTGATCTAAATGTTTTTAATTTTTTAAACACTTGAAACCTTGCTCACCATTCTAGCATGATCAGAGAGGAAAACGTGGTCCATTATCTCATGAATAGTGGTCATTCGATGATTTCCAGGGCAATGATAACAAGTACAGTTCACTTTTTGTCTGGTAGCTTTGCTTTCGCCACATAACTGATGAACGACTCGACAAGCGAGAAATTTGGATTGATACTCGGATTCTGAAACATCATTGAAAATTTTCTGTATATTTTTTTTGAGCCTATTAAGCCTGAAGGGACCCCTTTTTTCCAAATTTCGAATTTTCAAATGGGCTTACTTGACAATAAACCGCTTTGATTTCGAAGAACATCCAGGAGTGGAATACGTGGATCATCTGAAAGATAAGGGTGAGCAAGAGTGAGGAGCCAAGACTTACTTGTTATCGGAGCCCTTTCCGGTGTTACTTCTTTCTTTTTCGGTTCATTGTTCGGTGCCGATTTCTTCGTTCCTTTCTCCACTTCTTTCTTCCATTCTTTCACCCAATCCATCCAGTACTGTAGATCCGAGGCACTCGCTGTGTAGTTCATCTGAAAATAGGTTTTGGAGGGAGACTTGCTTGAAAAAATTCTTACATTCATTCGATGATTTGGCTTTGCAATATGGAGAAAAGCGTCAGGGTAGTTGCTGGTATTGAAGAGTTTTTTCGGGGTACCACAAATGTTGCATTGTGCTCTCAGAACCTAAAAAAATCTAGTTTTTTTTCTTCTCTGATAAATGCTTACCTTGTTTTTCATATGCATATGTTTTCCGCCAGATTTGAAGACTCTCAGACACTCATCGAGAGCTTCATTGAACCTTTCTTCTGAAATTCGGAGTTTCAACCATCCGAGTGACTAAAATCAATTATATAACTCACTGCTCACTGCAGTATCACCTTCTTTCATCTCATCGAGCATCGGAATACGTGGATTATCTGAAATACAGTTGTTAGAGAAGTTCGGGGCAGGGATGTGCTTTCACTTTTCGGTTTTTACGAATTTTACGGTTTTACGGCCCTTTTTCGTAAAATTTCTATTTTACGAATTCGTAAAAAAATTTCCGTAAAATCGTTTTAAAAAGTTAGGTCGAATTTTGGTACTCTGAAGGTAAAATTTGTCTTTTTTTGAAAAAATCAATATTTGAGGAAAAATTTTCTATGTTCGAGAGGCTACTTTTTCAAAGCAGAAACATATTCTCTCTCTCTCTCAAACTTTCGAAATTTTTTAGAAAATTTGGGTGAAAAATTCCTATTGATGCTACTCAATTCATATGGAATCAATGTTGTTTCAAATTGCTCACAAAACCATAATTTTACCTCTTCGCTTCTAAAAAATCGAGTATTTTAGCCGCTACTGTAGTTGGTATGCGTCTACATTAATTTTACGATTTTTAGAGGGTTGATTTCGTAAAATTTTATGTTTTAGGAATTTTACGAAAAAAAATTTCACGCACATCTCTGGTTCGGGGATTACTGTAACTCACTTTGTGCTCTAACAGTTTTCCGGGGAGCCGGCTCAACCGCTTTTGCAACTTTGATTGGAACGGTCTCCAGGACGACCACTTTGGAAGGAGCAGGCTCCGGTGTCACTTCCTTAGCAACCCTAGGTACTGGGGTCGTCTCTTTGCTATCTCCAAGTATACCTTTTGCCCAGCTCTTCCAGAAGTCGAGATCCTCAATGGACGCCACGTGGCTCATCTAAAAAATTTACGGGTCTGGTCTGGTATCTTGGGCTTTAAAGTAGGACTGACGTGGAATTTGATAATTTGAAATTAGATGTAGTTGTGAATTTTGAACACTTTTTCTGTTGACAACTTTTTCTGAAAATGCCTCTAAATGCCTCAAAAACCGACTTGAAATGCAAAAATTTGATTATCATGGAAGAGTTTTTATAACTTCGGCCACGGTGTTTTGGACCGCCCCTGTGGCTATTTTTGTTTTTTCTTTGAAGTTTTAGATTTTTATTAAATATATCTTCTCCGAAACTTCGAAAAGAGGAGAAAAATAGCGACAGGGGCGTCCTAAAACCCCGTGGCCGAAGTTGCAAAAACTCTTCCATAATTATAAAATCTTTGAATTTCAAGTCGGTTTTTAAGGCATTTAGAGGCATTTTCAGAGAAAGTTGTCAACAGAAAAAGTGTTCAGAATTGAAAACTACATCTAATAACAATTTATTGAACTTGACTGCAGTCCTCCTTTGAATTTTTTTCAAAGACAAAAAAGCAGGACTCACATTTTCCAAATGGCCCATTGACATAATATGATTGAACGCGTAGAGCATATTGGGGAGTGTTTTATCTTTGCAGTACGTACATTTCCAATTTACGCTCTGAAAAAAAACAGGTTTATGTTAGTAAAAAGTAAAATTATAGCGCTTTTCTGGAAATATTGACCATATATTTTTGATGCGCAATGTAAATGGATTTTTTAAACATACCATAGCCCGAGCCTTCTCCAATTGTTCAGGTGTACATTTCTGAAATCTCCTGATGTAATTTCCAAGACGACTATATATTTTTCCTTCTGAAAATTGATTTTTAGTTAGGTACAGTATCATTTTCTTACTCTGATTCACGTAAGGAACGTTCGGTGGCACTTGATCCAACATTGGGGCGCGTGGAACATCTGTAAGATGGAACTCTAGTTTTTTGCTTCGATTTTTAGGTCTCACTTTGTTCAGTTTTTGATTCCGTCTCTTCTTCTTTCCTTTCAACCGGTCCACCTTCATTCATGATCTTTGTCCAGTTCTTCCAATGAACCAGGTCCTCAACTGGTGCCCTGAACTTCACTTTTTCCAAATGTTTCTGCGAGACAATGTGTTCGAACGCCTTCAGCTCTGTGGTTAGTGGCGATGAGCTACAGTACTCGCATTTCCAATCGACAATCTGAAAGAGTGTTTTGATACTGTAGGCTTCGAACGCCACGAGGACTTACCCGTTTTTCAGCTATTTCCTTTCCACGTGGCTGAAGTGTTGTCACCATTTCTCGGGTGCTCATGACGAACACTTTCTCTGAAATAAAATATGGGGATATTCATATCATAAGAAACTCACGAGTGGACATTTTGGCGTCTTTCATCGGAAGATGGAGCAATGGGACACGTGGAACATCTGGAGGTGGAGGCACTGTCGAGACTGTTGTCGGTACTACGGTAGCAATCCGACTGGGTTCAGAAATTGAAGAAAATGATTGATTCTTGACGTCATCGAAAAACTTTTTCCACCACAAGACGGCTTTTTCGGAGAAACCGAATTGACGGAGCTGAAATTAAGAGGGGTTGATGACAGGAGGTGTAGTCCCAAAAAATCCCGAGTTTTTTCAGTCATTTTTTTTTTCATTTCTCTATTTTTTACGGTCTCGCATTCGTTAGAAGTGTGTTTCGAATTTAAATTTTTTTTAAATTTTAATTTGATTTAAAGTTTAAAAATAGTTTAATTTGAACTCACATATTTGACATGCTGTTCTGAGAATATATGAAAAATCAATTCAGATTGAGATTTGAAATGATTTTTTGGAAGATTACATGCAAAACAAGCGATTTCTTCATGTGAATTGGAAGGTCCGAAGGGATTCGTATGAACTAATTGATCTTTCATGTTCATCAGAGTCTCCTGGAGCTGGCTGAGCCTATCATCTCGATAAGGTTCTGAAATGGTTTCATTTTATTATTTTTTTCCTGAAAGAATTCGCCTTACTTTCAATGAGCAATGATTCGATTTTAAAATCAAGCAACGGAATAGGGCGAGTATCTGAAATGAAATTATCAATTGAACCTTTTTTCTTTAAAATCAAACTTTTCTTGTAGAGAATCCTCATTCTATCTGCAGGATCTATCGATGAATCTGATTCGAGAGTGAGAAGATTAACCCAAAAATTGAATTCCTTCTGTGAGACTCCTGTCAGTGCATTCAAATGCATCTCTGACATCATGTGTCTCGCGAATTTATATGTTCTCAGTGGTGTATTGTATTGACACACATCGCAGAATTTCTGGAATTGTCTCTTTGATTTTCCAAGTATTTTAAAGTGGAAATATGGACTAAATTGTCATGTTTTATAGAAAAAATGGTCGCAATAACCTCTAACCATAAAATAAAAGCTAGTCCAAATTCCAAAAAATAAAAAATTCTAGAGAAAAAAAACGAACCGGCCTCGAGACAGTCTTGATGAACATTGATAAGCAATCTCTTTCGCCTCTCCAATTCTGTGCATCTATTTTCAACATTAAATTAACAAGAACATCCACTTCCGATGCACTCAGCTTCTCTTTTTCCTTGCTCACTCCAGAAGAAAACAACGGAATCGTTTTGAAAACAAGGCTATCAGATAACTCGGATTCTCTATTCTCTTCAGTAAACTCATTGTTTTCACTGGGTTGTCTAGCAAGGGGAACTGTTACAGTAATCCCTCGACACCGTTCAATATGATCTTTCCAAAAAGAAAATGATTTCCGGGATACCGTTGAAGCGGAAAGTTTTTGAGTGTGAGAAAGGGTAAATAGGTGCTGGAAAAAGAGTTTTCCACCGAACGGAGTATGGTTGCACAGCCGGCAAATAGCCTGAAAACGTTGGGACTTTTTTAATATTCTAGGAAAAAACTCACCACAGTTGATACTCCATTCGGTGAATTCTTGCGATTAAGGAAAAAGAAGTAGTCCCCTTCGAGGGGACCCCATGATCTCAAATTGAGCATGGAACGCAATTTTTCCATTTCTTTAAGCACCGCTTCTCCTATAAATCTTTTTTTGCGTCTGAACCTGAATAAAACCGTACCTGTAATCAAATCCTCTTGGGGTTCATTGGAAACATTGTAGAGTGGATAGTCTCGATACTCAAAGATAATCCCTGGCTCTTTAGTCTCTAGAGGATTTTGAGGGGGATTGACAGCAAGTGGACCAGAAAGCAGTTCAGGTAGTCTAGACACCGGGACAGATTGCCCGGTGAGTGGACCAGGGAG
The DNA here is from genome assembly GCA_016735795.1 of Caenorhabditis tropicalis. Taxonomy (NCBI): domain Eukaryota; kingdom Metazoa; phylum Nematoda; class Chromadorea; order Rhabditida; family Rhabditidae; genus Caenorhabditis; species Caenorhabditis tropicalis. Next base: position 2,716,374 of record CM028614.1, on the reverse strand, counting down.
GTCGGGGTGCTGAATAGGCACAATACCCCTTGGCGCTGGCCCCAGATTTTGTGGGGTCAGTGGCGCCCGAGTCCCGAAGGCTCCGCCCACGGTCTTTGGTGGGCGGGGTTCGGGGTCTACCTGGCCGACTGCCGTACTGGCCAAGCTGTATGGGCTATCAGGTCTAGATTGATCAGAATCTGATAAGGATTCATCCGAACTATACGCATTAAATGGATCTTCGACGTGAGGACGTGGAACTCTTCGAAATGGAAATCCTTCTCCGTATGTTTCTATCAGAAGACCTGAATTTTATATGGATTATTGTAGTTTGTAGTCTGAAAATGCTCACTAATTTTATAAACGCCCATCCGTTTTCCTCCATCCTCATAAACTCGAATTGTGTCATCTGGAGTGACGAATCCATTCGCATACCAGGATTCCAGGTCCTCGAGAAGGATATATCTAAGAAAATAATAGAAAAAGAAAAAAAACATGTTACATACCCATCTTTCAGCTTAAAAATCGTCTTTTCCGTCGTCATTTTCCATGAAAATTAGCCAAGGCCGCTGAAAACAAAATGAATTCCACGCGAAAAAAATAGCCACGCTTTTTTCGGAGTTCCACGTGTGTCGGATTGCTCAGCCTTAACCCTCTGCCTCTTCCACTGAATGTTTTTTGCAAGCAGTCGATTCTCTCGTTTCTCGTTGCTTCTGCGTCTCCTTTCTGTTGGTGTTTGTGTGTTTGCGGAGAGAGGAAGGTCAGCTGGGAATGGGGAAATGATGAAGAGAAGGAGAGAGAGAGAGAGAGAGAGAGAGAGAGAGAGAGAGAGAAAGAGAAATAGACAAAGGATCAGATAAGGAAATAGAAAAGAAACAGTCAAAGAGATAGATATTGTTTATCGAAAAGAAAAAATACATCAGAAATTGATATTTTGAGAGAGGTAAGTAATTTTTTCTATTTTGTTTTCACCATTTTTGAAATTTAAAAAAGGGGCGTGGCTATTTTTGCTCTTTTTTCTGATAAAACCTTATTTTCATATTGTTCAGATTAATTTTTTGAAAAAAACGAGTATGGGTTTTGGAGAACTGAAGTCATTTTTTCTATTTTAAACTGACGGAAAAAAATTATTAAAAACAACAAACCGGTTTTTATCGGTGAAAAAAAGTCTATCCGACACGTAGAAAACGTAAAAATTTTCTCGTGTGGAATTCATTTTTCATTCGGTTTCAGCGGCCACAAATTTGATTATATGGAAAATGACGACGGAAAAGACGATTTTTAAGCTGAAAAATGGGTATGTGACTCTATATTTTTCCCATTTTTATTTTTTTTCTTAGATATATCCTCCTTGAGGATCTTGAATCCTGGTATGCGAATGGATTCGTCACTCCAGATGACACAATTCGAGTTTATGAGGATGGAGGAAAACGGATGGGCGTTTATAAAATTAGTGAGCATTTTCAGACTACAAACTACAAGAATCTAAATAAAATTCAGGTCTTCTGATAGAAACATACGGAGAAGGATTTCCATTTCGAAGAGTTCCACGTCCTCACGTCGAAGATCCATTTAATGCGTATAGTTCGGATGAATCCTTATCAGATTCTGATCAATCTAGACCTGATAGCCCATACAGCTTGGCCAGTACGGCAGTCGGCCAGGTAGACCCCGAACCCCGCCCACCAAAGACCGTGGGCGGAGCCTTCGGGACTCGGGCGCCACTGACCCCACAAAATCTGGGGCCAGCGCCAAGGGGTATTGTGCCTATTCAGCACCCCGACCTCCCTGGTCCACTCACCGGGCAATCTGTCCCGGTGTCTAGACTACCTGAACTGCTTTCTGGTCCACTTGCTGTCAATCCCCCTCAAAATCCTCTAGAGACTAAAGAGCCAGGGATTATCTTTGAGTATCGAGACTATCCACTCTACAATGTTTCCAATGAACCCCAAGAGGATTTGATTACAGGTAGGTATCATTTTCATTCAGTTTCAGTTTCAAAATAAGAGAATTTATAGGAGAAGCGGTGCTTGAAGAAACGGAAAAACTGCGTTCCATGCTCCAATTGAGGTCATGGAGCGACTGCGAGGACGACTATTTTTCTTTCCTCGATCGTAAGGATTCGCCGAATGGAGTATCGACTGTGGTGAGTTTTTTCCTAGAATATTAAAAAAGTCCTGACGTTTTCAGGTTATTTGCCGGCTCTGCGACCATAAACCGTTTTCTGGAAGAACCTTCTTCGAGCACTTATTCTCCCCTTCACACACGGAAAAACTTTCCGCTTTTATGATTGCCGAAAGGTCATTTTCTTTCTGGAAAGATCATATTGAACGGTGTCGAGGGATTACTGTAACAGTTCCCCTAGCCAGACAACCCAGTGAAAATAATGAATTCACTGAAGAGAATAAAGGATTCGAGTTGTCTGAAAACCTTGTCTTCAAAACGATTCCGTTGTTTTCTTCTGGAGTGAGCAAGGAAAAAGAGAAGCTGAGTGCATCGGAAGTGGATCTTCTTGTCAATTTAATGATGAGAATAGATGCACAGAATTGGAGAGGCGAAAGAGATTGCTTATCAATGTTCATCAAGACTGTCTCGAGGCCGGTTCGTTTTTTTTCTCTAGAATTTTTTATTTTTGGAAATTTGGACTAGCTTTTATTTTATAATTAGATATTTTCTATTGCGAACATTTTTTCTATTGCCAAAAAAATATATTGAAACTGAAAGAGACAATTCCAGAAATTCTGCGATTTGTGTCAATACAATGTCAAAACATATAATTTCGCAAGACACATGATGTCAAAGAGGCATTTGAATGCACTGACAGGAGTCTCACAGAAGGAATTCAATTTCTGGGTTAATCTTCTCACTCTTGAATCAGATTCCACAATAGATCCAGCAGATAGAATGAGGATTCTTCATAAGAAAAGTTTGATTTTTAGATCAAAAGAAGGTTCAATTGACAATTTTCTTTCAGATACTCGCCCTATTCCATTGCTTGATTTTAAAATCGAATCATTGCTCATTGAAAGTAAGACTTTTTTGAATAAAATAATGAAATAAAATCATTTCAGAACCATATCGAGATGAGAAGATAAATGAACTTCAGGAGAGTCTGAAGAATATCAATAAAGAACAATTAGTTCATGTCTTCGGGCCTTCCAATTCACATGAAGAAATCGCTTGTTTTGCATGCAATCTTCCAAAAAATCATTTCAAATCTCAATCTGAACTGATTTTTCATATATTCTCAGAACAGCATGTCAAATATGTGAGTTTGATTCGAAAAATCCAAATCTAAAATCGCGGAACTAAAAAACCATAACATTCTGTCATCAACCCCTCTTAATTCCAGCTCCTTCAATTCGGTTTCTCCGAAAAAACCGTTTTGTGGTGGAAAAAGTTTTTCGATGAAGTTAAGAATCAATCATTTTCTTCAATTTCTGAATCCAGTCGGATTGCGACCCTAGTATCTACAGTAGTCACGACAGCGCCTCCACCTCCAGAAATTCCACATGTCCCATTGCTCCATCTTACGGAGACAAAACCGAAAATTGAACTAAGTGAGACCTTAGAAGAAAACTTTAAGTTTTTCCATCTCCCACGTGCCCCAATGCTGGATCAGATGCCACCAATTTCTTACAACAGTAGGCTTTTTTGACAATGTTACTGTAGTTGCAAATAAATTTTCAGAAGGCGGAATATACAAACATCTTAGTAAATACAGAGGAAAATTGCGTGAATTCAAACAGGAAGCACGGGCTATGGTGTGTTTTCAGAAGCTGAATCCATTTGCCTGTATACAAAGTTTCACCTTTTTTCAGAGTGTAGATTGGAAATGTACGTACTGCAAAAATGATGAGACGTTCTTCAATATGTATCATGCGTTCACCCATATCATTTCATCAGCTCACGTGGAAAATGCGAGTCTTCCAAAAAAATTTTCAATTTCAAAAAAGAATTTCCAGATGAACTACGCGGCTTCCATCGAGGATCTTGACTTCTGGAAGAATTGGGCAAACAGTATACTTGAATATGCCAAAGAGACGACCCCGGAGCCCGCTCCCCCTACGGTTGCTAAGGAAGTGACACCAGAAGCAGCTCTCTCTGAAGTAGTCGTTCTGGAGCCAATCGAATTTGTCAAAGTACAAAGTGGGTTCGGATTTATTATCTTGGGCAATTCGAACTACTGTATTTCAGATAATCCGTGTGTTCCGATGCTCGATGAAATGATAGAAAGTGAAACGGCAATGAGCAGTGAGTTTCAAAACAAGTTTTAGTCACACAGATGATTGAAACGGCTTGTGGAGAAACTAGGGCGCACCTAATCCCATCAACAATCCTACCATACCTATATTTCAGATGATCCACGTATTCCACTACTGGATGTTCTCCAAAGTCAAAGCGGCGCATTATCAAGTAAAACGATCCGAAAAACCAGAATACGCAAAATTATCATTTCAGAATCCGAATATGAATCGAAACTCAAAACTTGTCAAGTCATATATCAATTCTGCACCGAAAGCAAAGCGACCCGACAAAAAGTGAACTGTACTTGTTATCATTGTCCTGGAAATCATCGAATGACCACTATTCATGAGATAATGGATCACGTTTTTCTTTCTGATCATGCTAGAATGGTGAGCAATGTTTTATGTATTTTAAAAATTAAAAGCATTCAGATCAACTATCAAGGAAGTGCGGCAGACTTTAGTTACTATCATAGTCTCATGAAAACCATGCCTAAGCGGTATGAGCTGTCGACACCGCAATCAGGAGAAGAGATACCCGTGGAAACTCCAGAAAATAAAAAACCTCCGACAGGAAGGAAAGCAAAAGCACCTAAAAAGACTCCTCGTTAGTTGAACTTTTTCAATATTGTTGTAATATTATATTTATATACGATTGAAATATATTTTTAGCTGTGTTGGTAGTCAACCCGATTCGTGCCCCAATCAATACAGCATGTACTGTTCCACTGTTCAAAACTCCTTCATCGAGTCGGCAGACACCTGAAACCAGATGGTTCGGCCCAACGAATGTGCAATATGAGGCCTTGCTACAGCTGAAAAGTCAAGAGACTGCTTGCTTCCAAACTCGCCTTCAAGTGAGTTTTTGCTGGTTGAACCGGGGTCAACGATGACCGGTGCAAGTTACAGTAGCGGCCACTGAAATATCACCTTTGGCGTTTTTTAGTTCAAAATAGTCAACTTTGGAGTTTCATAGCAGAGAGGGGAAAAGTGGGATTGCTCTGAATTTTTCATGGTGGTTTCTTCATTTCTGGAACTGTATTTCTTTAGTTGACAACTTTTCTCTAAAACCATTTTTGAAAGCTACACGGCTCGTCGAAGTAAAAAATGTGGTAAAACCTGCTATTTTGCACTGAAATTCACGAAATTTCGGTAAGTTTTGCTTTGAAGAGCCGTGTAGCTCTCAGAAATAATTTTAGAAAAAAGTTGTCAACTAAAGAAATGCAGTTCCAGCAATGAAGAAACCGCCCTGAAAAATTTAGAGCTATCCCACTTTTCACCTCTCTGCTATGAATCTCCAAAGTTGACTATTTTGAACTAAAAAACGCCAAAGGTGATATTTCAGTGGCCGCTACTGTATATGTCAAGTTTCGATTTCAGATACCTTCCAGAATACTCTTTAACTTATTATAGACTGTAGATATTTCAGTTACCAAAATGTGAAGCCTGTGACATTGATATGTCTGGATGGTCAATGCTCGAGATTGCTCTTCACGGATTCAGTGTCACTCATTTGCACAAGGTAAAAAAAAACGTTGAGACGATTACAAATAATCTGGAATTCAATCATTTAGTATCAATCAATGGGCGGATGGGTGAGAATTGAAGACTATGATTTTTGGATTCAAATCATTTCGACTTCTCTCGTCATTTCGCCGCCATCAAGCAACCGCAGACCGATTCGAATGGGTGTAGTTGTTGATTTTTCGTATGGTTCGAAAAGTGAGGATAATTTTGAATATCAAAAAGAAAAAAGCCCGTTTTCAGATTCCTCCGAGTTGACCTCATACGAAAAAGCGCTGATTTCAAATATGGATGTCAATGAATTAAATAGATATACGGTTATGATAACGGCATCGGTATGGGATCAAAATGGCCAAAATGATCTCAAACTCACTTTTCAGTTTGGTGGATGCCTTCATTGCGATGTATGGTTGCTCAGCCCAGTTGAAGTAGTCAATCACTTTTCAAGTGACGCGCACTTGAAAAAAACAAGAGGGATCGGTTCGATAGACGGAATCATGGATTATGTGAAACATTCTTAAAAGCAAACGGAACTAATTCCTTTTCTACGTCTTTTCTGGTCATATTTCGTTGTGGATAGGTTGCTGCGGTAAGAATAACGTTCAGTTTCCATTTTTTTTCCTGTCATTTCAGGTGCGATATAATGTGAGGACGGACTTGGCGATACGGTTTATTCAGGAGAATTATTTTATCGAATAAAGGTTTTTTATTTTGAACTTCTGTGATACCTTTTTGTTCCTCCTGTTGAAAAATACGGTCATAAGAAAAAAAGAGGCTTATATAAAAAATCTGGACCTCACCTTTGATACCAAAAAAAAATTAACGATCTGGTAAAAATCTTGGAACCTTCAACAAGATGTGAGTATGGCTATCGGCCCACCCTTTGAGTAGTGGAATGGGACACCTCGTATAGTTATGAGAGCATCCCTAATTATATAAAACGTCTATTAGAAAGTGCGCTCCACCGATTGGAGGGTACAGACCACCGTACCGAATCGAGGGACCTCTTAAAAAGAAATCGATTTTCGCTTCTTTTACAGAATGAAAATTCTATCAAAACTTTCCGGTGGGCAAGCGAAAAAGAGCAAAATAGCGGAAGAACAGTTTCTGAAACATCTAGAAACTGTTGGACAATTAACAAAATCTGTTGACAAGAATCGGAGCGAATTGGTGAGTCATTGGTTATTTTAGGCACATTTTTTCCTGTTTACCTATTATTCAGAGAACTACTCTTACTGTAATCGGAATCGGAATCCTCATTCGTTTCCTCTCTTCCATCGCCTTTTTCGTCTTCCCCTATCATCCGGAAGTGACCGAAGCAATAATGCTTTATATGGATGGTATCTTTATCTTCACTTTCTGTTTTTATTTGAGTCCCTTGAAACACTTGAACTGGGGATACTGTAGATTGAAGTGAGTTATTTGATGATTTCAGATTTTTCATTGTTTTTAGGTGCACGTTTATTGATTTCGGGAATTCCGGGCTTACCGATGAGCAATGGAAAGAACTATTCCCGATTATGAGATATCGAGAGTGTTTTCTGGTGAGATCATTATTATAAATTTTTGAAACTTTTGCTGTTTCAGGACTTTTTCTACGTGGCTCTGATCTTCATCTACTATATATGTCACATCGTCATTGTCACCACTTTATGGTTTCTAATTCATCCATTGAGAGAGTCGATCGGGCTTCTGGTCCTTATAATTGTGCACTCATCGGTTTGTCTCCTCATCTGGTTCTTTTTTCTTTTAAGAACTTTTACAACTCTTCGTGAATTAAGAAAAACTTTGTCGCAATGCCGTGCTCCTGATTTTTGATTTTTACAATTTTTGTATTGATAATAAAGTTTTCATCATTATGAAGTTGTCATCAGTTTGAAAAAAGGGCAAGCCGGAGGTGAAAAACAATTCGTTTTTAATATTGAGAGTTAGATTCGTGAGGATTTATATCAAACATAATTCGAAAAGATACAGAAAAAAAAATCTTCAATAAGAATATAGTTAACAAGGAGTTAGACCACTCAAATCGGGGAACAATTCGTGCCAAACGTAAAACAACAAAACTTTGTTTCGATATACAAGTATAGTCGCCCATAATCCATCGCTCCGTTTGATATCGTATCCTTGCGACAAGTCTAACTTTTTCTTGAGTGTAAACCTTAAACGGGGCGGAGCTTTTTTTTTGTTTTCAACCATCAATAAACTTACTTGATATACTGACTCCGCCTATTCGGATCGAAATCATGAACATCGAAAAATTCCGGGAAATCCACGTGTTCGAAAGCTTCAGCCCATATTAATTGCAGCATTTCAAAAGTGTTATCAGTCGAATTTAACCATCTCATAATGAAATTCCGGAAATCGAAAGGAGTGATTTGGGAAAGAGAGCAATTGGCAATGGTAATGCTCCGCGATTTCGATCGTAACATTATGTCTTTCGAATGGCTCGTCCCACAATGATCAACTCTAAGAACCGGAGCATACATTAGATCAGGATCGAATCGGAAATTTTCGGTGATTGGATAGGTAAGAATCAACGAGCAGGTCGTTCGGATACTCGTAAGAAGTTCTTTAAGTTCGGATGTCTCGTTCTTGATAAATAAATGTTCACATTGGTTGACTCCTTTGAATAAATCGAATCTTTTCATGTATTCCGACTCGACGTTATCAGAAAAAACTATATCTGCGATGAATCGGGGAAAGAGATTCATGACGTAGTTGAAAGAATTGGCTACCGATGATTCTGTATTATCGGCTAGCAATCGAGTCGCTTTCGACTCCACCCTAAAAAAACTTCTCTCAAAAACAAAAAGATTCTCGATACATACCATTCGCCGTCTGTTTCGTTGATGTAGTAGATTTGCATCAACCTATTAGTCTCATCATCCAAATGAAACTTCCATCTTCCAATAACAAATTGCTCGTTTCGACCGAAACCGATCTCGTAGAAGGTCTTATCAATTTTAATAGTGTAATATTTAAGAGCCCGATGCTTTAAACCTTTGACAATCAGATAACATCTTTTTGAAATCAATGAAAAGTTTATTCTGAAATTGAACTGACTCATTTTATTAAAATTCGAAAAAAAAACTCACAAATCAAAAATATCAAATGCTCGAGAACTGTTGATTATGTGTTCTATACAATCCCAAGGCAGTTTTAATAGAGGGAACTGGAATGTGGGAATAATAGACATTTGAATAAGGCAATGAGAAAAGAATGGAATGGTGGGACCGAAGAGAAGGATTAATCAATAAGTGTGTGTATGTAGAATGCAGGTGCAGGTCACGAGGAATAATATAGCCCATTTGGTCTCTTCATTAGTCTCTTATGTATAGAGCATGTGATCAATAGTTTTCGAGCAAAAGAAAACGTGAACTGATTCACATGCAACTGCATCTGCAAGTAAACTCCAAAATCGGAGAATCCTGATACCATCAACTAACCTCGCAGAATTTTCCTTCTGACAACTTCTCACATAATTCATAATCAAGTGCATAGTTTGTTTGCTCACTGGTCGTTCCTTCCAGACTTTGTTTAAATGTTCTTCCGAGGTGTAATGTCGAAGAACTTCGATTCCAGTCAGAAGCCATTCGTTACAGTATACACATCCACCAAACTACAAATCTCTGATTTCTAAAAACTAAAATTTCTAAACCTACTGTTCCAATTAGCACCGTCTCGCAAGATTTCACTTTTTCTTCGTCCAAATTCCCAATCATTCTCAACTCTTCAGAATTGAATCCTTCGAAAACTGAAATAATATTCATTCAAAATAGACTACAAACTACAATCCTACTCAAACTGTCAGGGTCTCGTCGAAGTCCCAGGTACTCCACAGATATAATAAGTGTTAGCGAGGTAATCAGAGTTGATTCGATCAGCAGTTGATCAATCCAATATTGGAAATCGTCATAATAGAATGGAGTACCGGTTCGAGAGAGCTGTAATTACCTGGTAATCCTGTGCTTCGAGAAATTGCTCACTTTATCCAAGTGCTGCACTGAAAATGCATGTTTTGCCACGGCTAGAATCGGCCAATCGGTCATGATCACATTGCAGAGACCACATTTTCCCTAGAAAAGGCAATTTTTGAATTCAGAAGAGAGTTCTTACCCCAAAAAACGGCCACTCGTATCCCTCGTCTTTAGGCCTCGTCTTCCGGAAAAAATCGACTTGAATGTTTTGTGGTCCAATGCATATCATATCGGATCGCTCTTTCATATTCTCTTTTGTTACGAATAATGGGAACGTGGCGTCTTTGAGCTGGTTGGGAGATCTGGATGGTTGGCTGGGTGATTTGTGAGTTGGGGAGAGGTACGCGTCGACTTTGCTTATTGGTGGACTGAAAAACTGCCAGGTTTGATTTTTTCTGATTCTTGCCTCAAAAAACCTTTCTGGTTCCTTCTGACACTGCTCAACAAAACTCATTAGGATATTCATTTGAGACAATTCCACAGGATGTTTTTGACGAACTCTCAAGAGATGATAATCGGAAGTATAGTGTTCAATGACTTCGATTCCCGAGAAAAGCCACGTGTTACAGTACACACAACCACCGAACTGAAAACAAGAATTACGGTTTTATTGAAGTTTAGGGGTCCTGTCAAAAAATAGTGGTCCCCTCACCCTGAGTAAAAAAAATTCTCAAAAAACAGGGGTCCTTTCAGAAAAAAGAGTCCTTTTGCTAGGCCTGATAGGAAAAAAAATAGGGGTCCCTTCAATTTGTGCAAAAAGAATAGAGGTCCCTTCAGAAAAATTGGGGGCCCTTTAGGCTTCATTTAAAAAATAGGGTTCCCTATAATTTTTTTTGAGGTTATAAAGCCTACCCCTATTTTTTTGAATTTTTTAAATTTTTAGAATATTTTTTGAGGTCCTGTATTACCTAGCGAAGGGACCCCTATTTTTTGGGGTCAAATGATGCCTGGCGAAATTTTTCTAAAGGGACCCCTATTTTTCGAAGGGACCGCTATTCCACAATAGAGCCAAAATTACTTTCATAAGCCGAGAGTCCTTACCGTTTTCAGAAGAGTTTCAATGCGTGCCTCGATTTTTTGTTTGTCTACATTCTCGATTAATTGTAAACCTTCTGGAGTGAAACCCCCGAATTCTGGAATCAAGAGATGAGATTTTTCTGGATTTTTCTATTACTTTGTGCCGATTCATGAAATCCGATTGCTCGAAGGCCTCCCATTTGGCATTGTACTGTAATGCCAAGACTTTCTGATGTCGGATCACAAAGTACCATCCAATATTCAAAGTCTGCCACGTGGAATTTAGTTCCGGTTTGCTTCAGCTGTAATTTTTTGTTCCCCCCGGTGCCTTCGTGTCTAACTGACCAAGTAAAGATGCTCGACTGAAAATGCATGTTTCGCGATTTCAACCATTCGCCATCCGGACATATTTCTATTGCAGATTCCGCATTTTATCTGTAATATTTTTTCTGGTGTCTTGATTTAGGAACTAAAATTTTCTAAAACTCACATCCTTAACCACATTATTCAAAGAAGACTTCGAATTATCATTCAAACTGTTTATCCTAATCACTTGTGAATTCATTGGTCCAATGCATTCTTTATCGGTTCGCAGTCCCATTTTCTCTTTTTTCACAAACAAAGGGGCCCTGCATTCTTGAATTTCAACTGGTGAGACAGACACGGTTTTTTGAATTGGTGTAACCGGTGAGACAGCTGCAGAGTTTTGCTCTTCGAGAAATGAGTACGGACAAATAGGACTAACCAGTTTTCATTGGGGTCTTCTGAGAAGTCACTGGCTTGGCTGGAACTTTAGCTGTTGGTGGTTTATTGGAAGTTGCTTTTTGAATAGGTGTGGTCACTGAGACAGCTGCAGGATTTGAAAAATGACAATTTTCAAGGAACGGGACTAACCAGTTTTCTCCGGAGTCTTCTGAGAGGTCATTGGTTTCCCTGAAACCTTAACAGCTACTGGTGGATCGGATGTGGCTTTTTGAATGGATGTAGCTGGTTTGGCTGGAACCTTAGCTGCTGCTGGTGGTAGTTTAGCCGTTGCAACCGCTGGAACAACTGCAAAATTTGAAAAAATGGCAATTTTCAAAAGACGATCCTGACCAGTTTTCTTTGGGGTCTTCTGAGAAGTCTCGGGAGCCGATGGTTTGACTGGAACTTTCGCAACTGCTGCTGGTGTATCAGAGATGGCTTTTTGAATGGGTGCAACTGCTGAGACATCTGTAAAGTCTGGATAATTAAACACCTGGCGTGTACTTTCGAGGATTACGGAACAAGAACTAACCAGTTTTCTTTGGGATCTTCTGAGAAGTGGCTGCAACCGATGGGATAGCTGGAACCTCAGCAGCTGGTGGTAAATTGGACTTTGCTTTTTGAATGGATGTGACCACTGAGACCGCTGCATAATTTGTAAAAAAAACAATTTCTGAGAGACGTGAGCAGGGTGTTTGGAACGAAATTCAGAATTCCGAAAATCCGATCGGAACAGTCCGAATTCCGAAAATTTCGGAACGGGATTTCGAAATTCCTATTTTGGGCTTCAGACCAAGTTAGTTTTTTTTTGGTTTTTTTACATTTCATTAATTTTTTGAACGCAATGGCAAAAATAAAGTGTTGATAGGATAGAAAACGTTGAAAACAAAACATTTCTCGTTTTATCGCTGAATTTGAGAATTATCAAATTTCCCGAATTCCGAACTGTTAGAACTCTGAATAATTCTGCCAATCTCTAGACGGGACTAACCAGTTTTCTCCGGAGTCTTCTGAGAAGTCACTGGTTTCCCTGAAACCTTAACATCTGCTGGAGGATCAGATGTGGTTTTTTCAAATGGTGAAACTGCTACCATAGCTGCATATGTCATAGAAGCTTTTGAATACAAAGTCGGTGGTTTGACTGGAACTTCAACAACAGCTGGTTTAACGAGTTGAGAATTTTCGCTATAAGAGTCTCAAAATAATGAAAATCAGTAGCTGATGCGGTGTAACAAATCTGAAAATGTTGTCTTCCATCAAAAAGAGAAAACTGGGCGTACATTTTCACAGTGCTTCCCATCAAAAACATGTCTCATCACATCGTACATTGTCTTGAATTTATGATCACCGGGACAGTGATAACAAACACATTTCACTGAACCCAGGACTCCATTTGACGATTTTATGAGTTCGAGGCGTTTAGCAAGGTTACTGTAGCGGTTTTTGAATTTGGATTCTGAACTGAGGAATTGGAATAGAAATATAATCAGGGTACCTTTCATAATGCTGCCTTTTGAAATATCAAGAAGCGGAATTCGAGGATTATCTGAAAACTTTTGAGTTTATTTTTTTCTAATTTTCAAAATTCTTACTACTTGGTCTTCTCAACACCTCAATTTTCTTCTGTTCCCTTGGATCCTTCTTTGTTTTTTCTCTACCACCGCCCCTTTTTTCCTTAATCCAAGTCTCCGCCCACTTTTTCCAGTATTCCAGATCCGAAAGGGCTGCTGTGAATATCATCTGAAATCGATGATGACAGTACCCCTTTCTACAGTAACCCCCTTGTTTTAAGACCGCTTTCTACAGTATCGGCCATTGAAATATCACCTTTGGCGTTTTTTAGTGCAAAATAGTCAACTTTGGGGATTCGTAGCAGAGAGGTGAAAAATCGGATTGCTCTAAATTTTTCAGGGCGGTTTCTTCATAACTGGAACTGCATTTCTTTAGTTGACAAGTTTTTCCCAAAATCATTTCTGAGAGCTACACGGCTCTTCAACCAAAATTTCGTGAATTTCAGTGCAAAATAGCAAGTTTTACCACATTTTTCACTTCGACGAGCTGTGTAGCTCTTAGAAATGGTTTTAGAAAAAAAGTTGTCAACTAAAGAAATGCAGTTCCAGTAATGAAGAAACCACCCTGAAAAATTTAGAGCAATCCGATTTTTCCCCGCTCTGCTACAAATCTCCAAAGTTGACTATTTCGCACTAAAAACCGCCAAAGGTGATATTTCAGTGGCCGCTACTGTAGTCTTACGTTCGCCTGGTGAGTCGCTTTGACGACATGACAAAACGTCTCCATCGAATTGCTCATCACAACTTTTTTGGTTGGAGTACTACAGAAGCTGCATGTCCAAAGAACAGTACGTTTTTGAGTTGTCTGCAGTCTTTCCCGATCCGTTTTGAGTTGGACTTGGAATCGATACATCATTTGATGGAACTCTTTTTCTGAAATCAAAGCTTATTTTTTGTCCTCTGAAAAACCGAGAACTCACTTGTAGCGAGAGTTTGATTCGGCATCGGTGGATCGAGTAGCGGAACACGAGGGTTATCTCAAATTATTCTTTGTTTATTTTTTCACTATTTATCCTTTAAAGGAGGACTGAACTGGAGTTAAATAATTTATCATTAGATGTAGTTTTTTATTCTGAACACTTTTTCTGTTGACAACTTTCTCTGAAAATGCCTCTAAATGCCTCAAAAACCGCTTTGAAAACGTCGAGGGGTGGAAGAGTTTTCCGTAACCTCGGCCACGGGGTTTGTGACCGCAGCAGCCGTTATTTTTCTCATTTTTTCCGATTTTATGTTTTTAATGTGGATGTTCTTTCATAATCAAAAAAGAAATTTTCAATAAAGAGTAAAATAAGGTACAAAACTCCCGTGGCCAAGGTTTCGGAAAACTCTTCCACCCCAATCACCTCGACGTTTTCAAAGCAGTTTTTAAGGCATTTAGAGGCATTTTCAGAGAAAGTTGTTAACAGAAAAAGTGTTCAGAATAAAAAACTACATCTAATGACAAATTATTGAATTCCAGTTCAGTCCTCCTTTAAAAAAAAGTCTAAAAGCAGTCAGCCAACTCACTATTAGTCCTAAAGATTCTTTCCCTCTGAGCTTGGACAACCTCCTGACGGTTTTTCTTCACTTTCATTTGTTTTCTTTTTCTTGATTTTACTCTCTCAAATCTCTCTATCCAATATTTCAAATCCTCTTCTGGGGCCGTGAATTTCATCTTTTTCTTGTGATTTTGCATAATAATATGAAGTAAAGCATCGAGTTCCGTCGAAAATCTCCATGGTTTCCTAGCAGTACTACAGTATTCACATTTCCAGTTTACAATCTGAAAAGGAGGTGGACTTATTCAGGAAAAATCGATACAAAAAAGCTACAGTAACCCACTTTCTTTGAGATCATGTTTCCAATATTCGTGTTTATAATCTTTGCAATATTTCGAATACAAGCATTGAATACTTTTTCTGAAAAGACTTCTTCTAGAACTTTCTTTCATTTACACTCACGAGAGCACAAAATCTGATTTTCCGTTGGACGATCTAGCAAAGGAACACGTGGCACATTTCGAAAGACTTCAGGAGCATCTGATACAGTAGTCCCTCCCTTGGGAATCATCGATCCAGGGGACAAAAGACTTCTGAACGGGAATTCGTCCCCATAAGTTTTGATTAGAAAACCTAAATTTCTTATTTTCTGTAGTTTTTTGTCTGAAATTTCTCACTGATTTTATAGAAATCCATTTGTTTTCCGTCATCTTTAAAAACTCGAATTTGATCTTCAAGATTGACGAATCCATTCGAATACCAAGACTCTAGGTCTTCCAGGAGAATGTATCTGAATTTGAGCTTATTTACAGGAATAAATAATTTCAAGAAAAACATAATATGCACTATTTTTCTTTTTGTTTTCAGAAAGAACTAATATTTTTCAGAGTCAAAAATAACGGCTGCGGAATTTTTTTCTCTTGAAATTAAACAGAGTTCTCCTATTTTTGAATTCATTCCTCGTTGCGTGTATTTGGAATTATTTTTTTATTTTTCAATCTATATACTTTGTTAATTTTTTAACGTGGTTTCCGAAGAAAAACAGATTGATTGACGTATTCATGGCAGGAATGGGAGGATGGAGTTAGGAGGAGGAAAAGGAGACAAAGAAGGACGAAGAGGAAAAGGGAGCGGAGGAGAAAAAAAATAAAGGAAGAGGATGATTATATATATTTGAGGTAAGTTAATAGTTTTTTTTTTCAGAAATGAAAATCTATTTTTTTTGTTGAAGTTTTGAATTCTGAACTCTTTTCAGTTGACAACTTTCTCTGAAAATGCCTCTAAATTAATTTAATTTTATTCGCAAAATTCACAGCAGAATGGTAAGGGAAGCAACAAAAGGTTTTTACAATTTAAATGACAGAAAAAGAGGTATGAGATCACCGGTAATAGAAGAGAGATGAACACTGGGAAATTTGGGAATAAAAGAGTAAAGACCAAATGACCAGCAATAGTCAATTGGTCAGGAGGGGAGAGAGAAGAGGGGGGGGATAATCAAGAATTATTTACAATCGTATGAAATGGTAAGGACTTGAGGAAAGTATCGAAACCACCACTGGACATTCTATTAGGCATTCTCATTGCAATTCGATTCCATAGCGCTAAATGTGAGTGGAGGAATGATTCTCGAGGCAGGCCGCGGGCAGAAACAAGATAAGGGTATCTAGGTGAATGACCGGGTTTAAGAAGAGTTGCGAGAGATGGGAAGTGATATTCGTGGTTGATTATTTTGAAGAATGTCTTAAGGATAAGCAAGACGCGCCTATGGAGTATTGACTGGAGACTAAATTGAGAGAGACGATCAATATAAGACAAGTAAGAGATGTTACATCTCTGAAAGACTCTACGGGAAAAAAACCTCAGTGGGGCCTCAAGCGTTTTTGAGAGAAGATTGGTAGAGGGATGGAAGACTTCGCAACCATATTCAAGTATGGGTCTAATATAAACGTTGAATAGTTTGAAGTAGAACGTGGCATTTTTTGAGCGGAATGATTTGAGGATTAATCTACACTTATAAAGAGCTGAGTTACTGATTACGTTGATGTGCCTCGCAAAATTGAGATCACCGTCAACTATAATTCCTAGGTCTTTCATGCAGGTAACAGGCGATATGGGGAGGCTATTAAGAAAATATTGAGTTTTAGGATTGTTCCTACCTACGTGGAGAACAGCAGTTTTGTTGCCTGCTAATTGCAGTTTCCACACATCACACCAAGCAGCAACAATCTCAATACTCTTTTGGAGACTTAAGGGGTTATCGCTTAGAATTTTTAAATCATCGGCAAATGCAGTGACGTGAACGTCAGTAGGAAATGAATCAATCAAGTCGTTTATATAAATGAGAAAAAGGAAGGGACCACTTACAGACCCCTGTGGAACACCTGATAAAATTTTAAAGGATTTTTCTGCTACATAATTCTTAATCTTGACCTTGGCGGTCCTATTCGAGAAAAAGAATGGAACCAGGAACATGCTTTGGTATCCATGCCAAAATTTAGAAGTTTACATATAAGCAGGTCGTGGGGAACACTGTCGAAAGCCTTTCTAAAGTCAAAGTAGAGAATGTCTACGTGTTTTTCTTATTGGAGGACAACAATTGGACTCTAGAAAGGGATTCGAGCAGTGCTAAAACGCATGATCTTTTGTTCAAAAAGCCAAACTGAAATTTAGAGAACTTTGGGAGAAGATCTTTTCTAATCCTGTCGACTACAATTTTCTCGAAAAGTCTGGATAGGGAGTGAGTCAGGCTAATGGGTCTAAAATTACCCGAGTCTGTAAATGGACCCTTCTTGTGAACTGGGACTACTACTGAGGTTTTAAAGATTTGGGAAAGAGTCCACTATCGAAAGAGTCAACGAAAATAAGGGATAGTGGAATTGATATGGAGTTCACGCACTTTTTTAACATGTAGAAGTTAATATGATCAATGGAATAGCCGATTTTTGGCTTAAGTTTCTGGATCATAAGAGCTATGCTAAGTGGGGAGAAATCAATAACAGATTTTAGTGGCCTATTAGCAGGTAAAGCAGGGAAGGGTTCAGAAGGAACGGAAAATGCCTTGGAAAATTGAGAGCTAAACTCTTCCGCAATTAGTGCGGGGTCACTTATAACTTCATTTTGGATAACGAGGTGGTTGAGCTCATTGCGAGGAGTAAGTCTAGAATTAATGAAGTTGAACAGTTTTTAGGGTTTTATCAGAAATAACTTTCTTTTCTTGCTTTATCAACGTCTTTCTAATATATTTTAGCCGTTGCCGATTTTTGACTTTCAATTGGGATGAGTTTAAAATGTTATGTTTTTGACGCTTAACGGAATTTCGGAGTATGGTTTTTGTATTGAGAGACTTTTTGTATGGATTCAGAGTGATATTGGGAGTGTACTGCTGAATCAGCTCATTAAAGATTCTCATAAAATGCAAAAGCTTAGTCTCGCAACTACCAAAGAAGGAAAGTTGTTTGGACCAATTGTAGGACGCTAAATGGGAATTTAAAGACTCAAAATCACATTTTCTAAATGCAAGTTTACTATCGGTAGCTACCATAGATACTGGGGGTTTCTGTATGGAGAGGGAGAAGGATATGGCTAAGTGATCCGATAGTAGAAAAGGGGGGAGTTGAGAGCAGTTGGCTATGCTATATGGGACATTTGTAAAGATTAGGTCGAGAAAGTTTTCTTTGCCAGAGGCGGCAATTCGGGTAGGGAAGTCGACGATCTGAGAAAGGTTGTTGGCCTGGAAAACACGGGCGAGAGAAGGATGAGGGGGCAACCCGTGTTTATAGAGGGGTCCCAGTTGACATCAGGTAGGTTGAAATCCCCCAGAATATATACTTTATTGAAAGAGTTATTGAGTAACTCGTTCAGATTTTGGGCGAGCGAGGTAGTTTGGGGACTAGAGGTATCAGGAGGGCGGTAAACTAGGATGAAACGGGTTCTAGAGGAGGTGTGATCAATAGTGAGAATTTCACAATTATGTTCTGAATAAAACTTATCGCTACGGGAATCGGAAACAGTAAGGAAATTGCGTTACGGTAGAAAACCGCAACTCCACCACCCTTAATTTTTGGATGCGGGAAGTGTCTATCAAAACGCAGACAAGACAAGTCTTGGGACACAGCACAAGCGATGGGGAATCAGAGGAAAGGAAGGTCTCGGTAACGAAAAGAATATCAAGAGAGTGATCAAGAAAATAGTTTCTAAGAAATAGAAGTCGCTCAGCAGAGGCTATAGAGCGTGCATTAACTAAGCAGCATGACATTTGAGAGGCCGATGATAGACGCGCAGGAACACGAACGGGAGGAGAAGAGAGACTATGCGTATTTTTCACAAGAGCAGTATTGATTATAGGCGCCACTAGCGGACTGCAGGAAGAAGATGGTATCGGAGGAGCAAGCAAAATAGAAGCGAGCAAGGAATCAGACGCAATAGAGTTAAGCTTAGAGTTAGTCCAGTGGCCGTTTCCCTACTTAGCCATAACTGTAACAGGAGGAGAGCTAGTAGTGGAAACAGAAAAAGGACGGGGGTAGAAAGCTTAATTATTTCCAAGTCGCGGACAATATATGCAATTTCACCAACCTTCTTGTTTTCTTCATATGCCTTTTTTGATATCCCTCAACACAGCCAACTCATCAAACGTCATATCGCGTCGGCATCGAATAGGACGAGCGCATTGTGGCGCACTCGGAGATTTTTTCAGGACAGTGTTGAAGTTTCTGATGAACAGGTCCCTCTCGTTCTGCGTTGCGAATCGGACTTTTGTAGGGCGAGCATATACATCAGCATGTTTGCAGCGGACACGAAACGATTCGGTGGGCTTCGGCAGGGTTTTGTCGGAAGAGTCCACGAGTTTTCGAGGAATTCCGTGTCAATTTGTTGTTGAGAATCGGTCTTGGAATCCGGAAGGTTCTCCAAAACCGCCAAGAAGCTCTTCTTCTCCAAAGTACGGAGAGTTGAGGCCAATTCCAGATTCGCGGCCACTTTCGAGATTTTCAAGTCCTTCTTGACAATGTCGGCAAATAAAGGGCAGGTCTTTTTGCTAAGAGCTGGAAACGAATTAGAAATACCCTGAGTGCTGACCGCACGTTTCAGATCCTCGATCTCGGCCGATTGCTTCAGGCATGTTGCAGACAGTTGATAAACCATTGACTCCAGTTTAGTTACCAGAGCCATCAGATCATTGTTGGACGGACGCCCACGCTTTCTTTTAGGCACGGGAGACCCCGTGGGGGAACCGGTTTCGTCTGTCATTGACGATCAATAAAAAATCAATAAGTAGTAGTAGGAGAGTAATAGAAGGGTCACCGCACTGCAGCGAGACACTCGGGAGGAAAAGACACTCGGGAGGAATGAGACACTCGGGAGGAATGCCTCAAAAACCGCTTTGAAAACGTCGAGGTGATTGGGGTGGAAGAGTTTTCCGTAACCTCGGCCACGGGATTTGTGACCGCCACAGCCGTTATTATTCTCATTTTTCTCGATTTTATGTTTTTAATGCAGATGTTCTTTCATAATCAAAAAAGGAATTTTTAAATAATGAAGAGAAAAATAACACCTAAAAAGATACAAAACCCCCTTGGCCGAAGTTGCAAAAAACTCTTCCACCATAATCAAATATTTGCATTTCAAGTCGGTTTTTAAGGCATTTAGAGGCATTTTCAGAGAAAGTTGTCAACAGAAAAAGTGTTCAGAATTAAAAACTACATCTAATTTCAAGTTATTGAACTTCAGTTCCACCTACACAAATAAAATATACTATTTCAGTATTGCGACGCAGCTTTTAAAATTCTCAATTATAAAATAAAAATCACCTTTCAAAATAAAATTCTCATTTTAAAAATAGCATTAAAACAATAAAAACTAACCCATGTTGCAATTTAAAAACCGTGTTCTCTGCTGTCATCGATTTGCGAAAAAACCGAGAGTCAACTGATTATTTTCTTCCCCTTGTTCCTTATCAAACATTAATTACTCATTCGTTTATGGCACATTCACACAAAAATATCATTCAAATTCAAAAACCAAATCAAAAATCAAAATAAAATCACATTCGCGAGAAAATGTAGACGTATCCTTTGATGGCCAACGGACACGCGATATCCGAATAGATACACATTGAGAGGAAGCCGAGAAGGAAGATCACCGACGCCTGCAAAATCCACGATTTTCTTTATTTCTTTCAAAAAAATCCACCTGAATCAAGTAAACGAAGATAGTGTCGACGGTTAGGAGTTCGGGGAGTTCGGGAAAATAGGATTGGAGTAGGATGAGGACGGGGAATCCGGGAAGGATCGATCCGAGTGAGACGATGATCAGAAGAATCGCCGCCACGTAGTGATTCATTGTCCTGTAAGCTCCGATACAATTCTGGGGTCTGAAATGAATTTAATTTAAACAAAAATTCTAAAAAAAAAGAAATAAAAAAGAAAATACAACTGAAAAACCGGAAAAAAAAGAATTCAAAAACTATTTCCTTTCATTCAAAAAAAATCCAATTAATACATAAAGAGACTATAGCACACACTTTTTGATCTACTCCTAAATTCGTATCTTCTCAATAGAGCACATTTACAACAGAGAGGGGGAATGTTTCAAATCGAAAAAAACATTATAAGGGGATACCGGAAAAGGTTTAAAATGCTTGGATGGCACCATCGGAAATGGTTCATTATCTAGTGAATATGTCTATAAAACGGTTATATTACGGTATCTACAGTAATCCCTTAGTAGTTGACACTCTTCTTAATGGCATCAAAGACACGATGGACTGTCGGAAGATAGAATGGTTCGTGGACGTGCGGGAATGGAGTGTCGTAGCCGGCGACACGTTCGATTGGGGATTCCAGATTCAGGAAGCAGCGTTTCTGGAAGAAGATACAGTTATGAAGCCCCGAGGAATCAGAGAAACCTGAACAGTCGATGTGATTTCTGCTCCGAATCCTGAAGAAATCGGCGCTTCGTGGGTGACGATGAGTCTTCCAGTCTTCTGAACACTCTCCACAACATGATCCTCATCCCATGGTTGAATTGTCTGCAGATCGATCACCTCCACATCAGCATTCAATTTCTCTTTGGCGAGTTGAGCAGCCTCGAGGGCCACGTGGACTTGGGTTCCCCAGGCGACAAGAGTCAGATCCTTTCCAGAGCGGACGGTTTCCGCCTGGCCAAGAGGAATGGTGTAGTCTCCAGTGGGAACGTCTTCAGCTGCCAGACGATAAAGGATCTTCGGCTCGAAGAAGATGCATGGATTCGGATCACGGATACAGGAGAGAAGGAGTCCTTTCGCTTGGATTGGGCCACGTGGAACGACGAGCTGAAGGGTTACTGTAGCTGGATCAAAGGTAGTTTTCTTACTTTTAATCCAGGAGTATGAGTGAAATTGGCTTCAGGACTCTGCGAATGGTAGAGGGCACCGTGTCCGACGGCTCCCCACGTGGTTCTAACCGTCAGTTTGCCGCAATCGAATTGGTTTCCGGAGCGGTAGCGGAATTTGGCGGCTTCGTTGACGAGCTGGAATGATTTTGTCTTTTTTGGTGGTTCAAAAGCAATAAATACCTGATCGTAAGCCGGAAAGATATAATCTCCAAATTGAATCTCCGCAATCGCCGTGGCTCCCGCCGCCGCCACTCCGATTCCAAACCCAGCGATTCCCTGCTCGCAGAGCGGCGTATTGAATACTCGATCCTTTCCGAACTTCTTCTGAAGATCCAAACTGCATCTGAAGACACCTCCGAATGCCACGTCTTCACCGAAAAGTACCGCCGAATCGTCGGTTTCCATGGCGATTCGCATCGCTTCGTTCACCGATTGCATCAGATTCATTTTCGATTTTTCCATTGATTCGAGGCCTGATGGGAGGGTTGTGGATGGTTGGAATGTGAAGTGCGCTTTGCCACGTGTCGACGTCGAAAGTGTCGTCGCATGTTTGGAGAGAAGGGAAAGAGCACGCGAGGAGCTCATCTGAAGAATTTGGAAATGAAGGAGGAGGAAATGGATTTTCACGCATCAATTGCAATTTTAAATAGAAAAAAAAGATATAAATCCGTGTAAAAACGGTCATTTTCGGGGGAAAAAGGGGAAAATCTGATAGCAACGAATCAGAATTTATAACAGAATATATAATGAGAAAAACGACACAGACACCAATAGAAAAAGCTTCAAACAGTTTGAAGAGCAAAAAAAAGCACTGAAAAATACAGTGAAACGAATAAAAAGGAGGGAAAGAACACTACCGGTTAGTCGTGACGCGAAAAACGAAGAACAAGAAGACGAGAAAATTAGCAGGAGAAAAAGAGAAAACGTATTATAACCAGGGGGGAAATTGTAGAAAAAGGGGGGAAAAGAAAATAAAAAAGGAGCATTTCTTCTAATCCTCATCCGAATCGAGGTCCCCAACGTCTTCGTCAATGTCGAACAAGTCCTCGTTGATGTCCATCTTTGCCATCGCTGCAAAATTTTAAAGAAATTAGTTTTCTTCGTCTTTTTTTTCCTCTCTCTCTCTTGGGAAAGGCTCTAGGTTAAGAGAGAGGGAGAGAGAGGCGCAGGGGGAACAAGCGGTTTTTTGCAATAGACTACCACGTGTATGTTGATCGATTTTGCTGGCTGCGACAAAAGAGATGATAAGCCATTGAAACATCCAGACAAGTGAGAGAGAGAGAGAAAAATGTGATCATTGATCTATATTGGTTTGACTTTTGTCAGCTAGAGAATCGTGATGTGGAAGAGCATTCTGACGGCTCTTTTTTCCAAGAAAAGATTCAGAAGAACCAGTTTTTTCAGGTGGAGAGGCAAAACTGGCTCTTTCTGAGGCAGTTATCCCCAGAATCCCACTAGAACTCCAAGAGACATTCAGATTCTCACCTCCAGCCGTCGAGGTTACCGCCGCCGACGAATTGCTCATCTGATTCGTCAACTCATCGTCCATTCCGTCGAATTTGAAGAAGTTGGCGTCGATTTCGAACACTTTCTCGTTCTCCTGAAACAAATTCTTTATCTCTGGCTATCAGAGAGTCCGACTCACATCAACCTCCTCCTTCTCCATCTCAATATCTCCTGCTTCGTCGTCATCGTTGTTGATGAGATTGGCGTCGAATAAGAACAAGTCGCGTCCTGACATTCCGTTCTGAAAAGGGAACGGGTTACTATATCAGGTAGAGCAGAGACTCACGTGTTTTCCAGACTTGATTTTCTCTTTCTTCGCCTTCAACTCTGCCTCCTCCTTTTCTTTTCGCTCTCGTAACTTCTTCTTTTTCCACGCGACGAACGATTGGAGCGTCAGTTTTGTCAGATCTTTCGAATTTAGGGCGGCTCTCTGAAATATAGGAAATAAATGATTTTCAA
This sequence comes from Caenorhabditis tropicalis, assembly GCA_016735795.1. Classification (NCBI taxonomy): domain Eukaryota; kingdom Metazoa; phylum Nematoda; class Chromadorea; order Rhabditida; family Rhabditidae; genus Caenorhabditis; species Caenorhabditis tropicalis. Next base: position 2,692,504 of record CM028614.1, on the reverse strand, counting down.
TTTTTCAGCGGGTTGTTTACCTCTTTTTCTACCAATTCCTCAATACTAATTTCATCTTCCTTCTGCGCTTCCATCGCCTTCCGATCCTTTCTCAGCACGTATCCTTCTGGCAAACAATGACGATATTGGCATTTGTCTCCTCCGTTTGGACACTCCCAGAACCAACCGTACTTGTTGTTTTCGACAGCTTCCAGGAAGTATTTGCAGACCTAAAAAGGGGAGAATAGAGGTGTTCCGAGAGAAAAAACGAACGATATCAATAACATGTCCTCCCTTATTCTTCTTATCAACCACTTCAGTAAGCTTATCCGCATCCCAGTCTTCATTCGTCTCTGGAAAATATAAAATTAGTCTGAGCAGCTGGGTGAAGAACAAACCATCCTTATCGACCTCTCTACTATCAGCATACAAGTTCTTCTTAGCAGTCTTCTGAGCAACAGCCAAGTCGTGACTGAACTTGCATTTGGCTCCTTTTGTACAAAGACCTTGCTTGAAGAAAACGCAAAGGAGGGATTTTGGATCAACATCTAAACGAATTTCAATAAAATTTAAATAAATTTTCAAAGGTTACCTTTCGCAACCTTCTGCTCGACTGGCTTCAACAGATTGGCAATGTCCAAAAGCTCGTCTTTCTCCTTTTTCTTTGCAGCTTCCTGCTGTCGAACAAGGTCCATACGAGTGTTATTATTTCGGACTTGATTCTCTATCTGCTGCACAAACTTCTGATTCTTGTTTCCTTTTTTGTTCTTCAATCCGAACGTTTTGTCCTCGATCACCTTCTCCTTTCGCTTATTCTCCGCCTTTTTGCTTGGCCCTTGTTTCGGCGGCATGGCGGATCACTGTAATGACAAATTTTGTTGAAAAGTAATACAAAATACATTGAATAAAAGAAGATTTAATGAATAATATGAAGAAATAGTCAAATCCTAAATATCTCGGAATTTCATGTCTAGAAATAAGCAGCGCGAATTTGAACATGATAATTATATTCTCGGGCAATTTTTTCACAATAATCAGTAATAAAATCAATGAAAATAAATCTGGAACTCGCGAAAAAACCGGTTGAAAACGTGTTGATTTAATGTCAAAAAATATCGAGAAATGCGCCAGGGTCACGCGAATCGCGCCATTATAGCGTGATTCTCGTTTTTCAGAAAATTCAATATTTCTCGACTTTCAGCGCTTTCCCATTAATATTCCGGTTGTTTTCAGATAAAATGTTTGGCAGTGTTCACCGGAATAGTGATCCGGACAACCCGAACACCCTCAATGGACCCAGAATCCCGCAGGGACCTGAAACGCAACCGGTAAGGCTAAAAAAGGGAATAACGTTATAAAAAACTTTAAACTCATCAAAAAGAATTCAATGAACGCTGAAAAGATTTGCAAAATGAACTTTTTATAGACAGTAACGACTGGAATGTCTTGGGAGTTGCGAGTTCAATCATTTGTCGGCCTCTTCATTCTTTCCATTATTGCCAGTTTTTGTGTAAGTTTTCCCGGTTTTGAAGTCTAATTTGTATAGATTTTGATAAGAAAATAACATGAAAATTCTTATATTCTTTCAATAATTAAACATTTCAGGGCTCCTACCTGCTCCTCCTCACCAAAATCACTGGATTCTGTATAATGACCTCAATAAGTGCTCTACTCTCCCTATCAAGCACGTGCTGTCTCATGGGACCCGTCGGACAAATTAAGAAGATGTTCGATAAATCGCGATGGGTCGCCTCCTCGCTTTACATTCTTTTCATTGCCCTTACCCTTTTCTCTGGCCTTGTGCTGAAAAATGCGCCACTGGCGATCGTTTGTACTGCTGGACAGTACCTGGCGATGGCGTGGTATTCACTCAGTTATATACCATACGCAAGAGAAGCCGTTGCCAAAATTTTCTTCTAAGCTTTTCAATGATTCGAGCCGTCCCTCCATTTCCCCTTCTGCCATTTTCCGGTTGTGAGAGCTTTTACTTAATATATTGTGATCCCCCCTCTCTCTTGATCCCACTCTTTTTTTATTCACCGAACCATGTACATTTCAGCATTATAATCCTTCTCATAATTTGCCAAAAATTACCTAAAACTGCTTAATATATTGCACGAAACGACTCTGCATAAATTATTTTTTCTCTCTGTTCAGAAAAGGTTTTACGAATCGCCATATCTGTGAATTTCCATCTGGTTTTTTAATTTTTTTTCTCATTTTTTTATTGCGTGACATTGTCTTGAATCTAGAATCGGATTTAAAAATTCGTATTTTTATTTCTAAAAACAGGATGAGTTCGAGTTCGCAGTGAGTTAATTGAATTTTTAATTACCGCGCGGTTCCATTTTAATATACTCCTCTAAAACAATTTCTCGAGAAGTTCCTGGTCTTCCACAAATTGAGAGGCGAAGAGTCAAAACATAATGCAATTCATATTGAAATATGAGACATCTATCTGGGAGTGAGTGAGGGCGAAGAAAGTGTAATAGATTGAAATATGAACCTGAAGAAGTTTCTGGACCTCAGATTCTGCTCAATTTGGTGGCGGTCAGTATAAATCATCAAGATTTTATCTCTGCGAACCCAACAGTTGGACGGATGTTATTATAATCGATTAGTCAGAACCTTCCTAATGACTATCTTGATACCATCATTGCCTCGAAAGGCACACTTGATTAACAGTAGGGTTACATAGCCACGGGTGTCCCTATGGGAACAGTAAACATTCCTTGACACATACAAACACACTTCCGGGATAATAGTCGTTGTGCCAATTGTCTCTCCGCCCTTTCAATCAACAGCTTGTCTTCCCCTCCCGATGTCGTTCTAATTGCCAATGTGTTCCTTTGTTTTGCCCCGGCGGTTTGGGTGGGTCCAGATGTCTCGATTGTGTCTAGTTATTATAGGGTTAGGAGCGGTTCTTGGAGCAAACGATGTTTTGAATAGGAAAAGCGTTCAGAAGAATCTAGAAAAAGGGTGTTTCGATGGTTTTTAGCCGTTTTTAACTTTCAAGTTTCCAATTAATTTGGAAATTTCTGTATCAGTGGTTTGAACCCTTCTATAGACCTTTTACTCCCTGAGACTACTGTAGCTGCCTGCCTAAACGAGAAGAGCGTGTAATTTTTCACCAGCGAGCAAGAGAGCAGAAAGGAAATGAGCACCAATTTATGGGCCGTCTCTCTCGATAATAGACTTCTTGGAATAGGAAAGACACTAGGCATTAACCAGATGAATGTGTTGGACGTCTTCTTCTTCTTAGAACAAGCCAAACAAACAAAGACTCGAGTTTCTCTGACATCACACAATCGGTTATACTGTATTAAGGAGAGCAGCAGCAGGTGAACCATCGATATGTAAATCCTGAGCAAACAGAGGCGGCTTCTGTTGAAATTTGAGTTCTCCCCGATTGTCAAAGTGATCTGCGCGGAGTGAAGAGGTGTCAATACAGACTCTAATCTCTCGAATAGATCTCGTTATGACAACCCGAAGAAGAAGAAGAAGATCTTCAAGATTCGTTCACAGTATCCTATTACACTTGACTACCCACAGGGGGGCACCTGTGTCAACGGATCCTAATATGGGGGCCTAGTAACATATGTCACCTGCGAAAGAACGAGGTTACGTAACCGATTCTTGACGAAGCGGTTCACAAATCGAATTTCGGGACGGAGCGGCGGCGGGAGAAGAACAAAAAAACGAAGGAGAAGAGGCCTTCTTATATATTTTGCTCTTCGCCATCACATCTGAGCAGGCCTTCTCGTTCTTCTCCGTGTCAATCTTTATACACATAGAAGAGAGAAGACACAAGCACTCAACAATCGGCACACACACACACAGGAGGAGGCACTCTCCTTCGACCAAACGTTGTGGTTGGCAAACTTGACACATGTCCCTTCATCTCTCTCTCTCTGTCTTTCTTCTGTGTCCAAAAGTAACTCGACCTCTCCCCCCCCCATCGTTTTCTTAAGACGTCCCCTCCTTCCTCCTCCTGGTCATCACAATATGATGCGTCTTCTCTTTTTGCCGCCGCTGGTGGTGGTGGTGTCCTCTTCATACCACCTACTTGATCGTGTGTGTGTGTGTGTGCGAGCGCGCACTGCAGGGGGTGTCAATTCATTTAATGTTCATCTAGTGTCTTACTTGGGGTTAGCGAGACCCGTTAGTCACCGTAGTCTAGTCAGGGCGACAAGCTCAAGGGATTCAGACTACGGTAGTTAGACCTCCTTCCCAAGTCTAGCTTGGTTTCGAGCGTCTCGAATTGCTAGACTTATTAGCTCCAACCATCCCCTCCGCCTTCTCAAAATAGGCGCAACAGCAGCCCCCAGAAAGAGAAAGAGAGATGTAATTTGCATTTCAAATTTCAAATAAAACGACGACGCACACACACAGACACCACCACATACACCCATAGAGTCATGAAGAGTCAAAACGACAAACGAAATGTGTCCCCCCTCCTCCATCCTCTCCCATCTCCTGTCCCCAAGGATGTCCGTTATATGAACATGACATGGATAATCTGTGTGTGTATGTCAACCAGATGTGATGGGGAAGAGGAGGAGGAGGAGGAGTAAGAGGTCTAAACGAATGATGGACTATCCTCCCTCGAGTCATAATGTGTGACATACACGCTGTTGTCATTGTCATCGACACACAGTTTATCCGCCCCGCCAACCCCTTATCTGATCAAGCCCCGGCCGGAAGAAGCAGAAGCAAGTGGCTCTCCTCTGACCCTTCAGCTCATTTAGTACCCAATCGACCGTGTCGTCGCGCCTCCTCCTTATGTTTATGTTTCTATTACTCCTCACTTACCAAAGCACCGCGCACCGCCTTGGCAAATAACCTGGTGGTTAATTCTACCTTATGTCTCGTCAACAACAAGGCTGAGCTCTGATACCGCCTATCTAGAATGTTCTGTAGAAAGAGGAGGAGCTCCAATGGTCTACTTAGCTCAATTACCGCCTCTAATTGTATCCTAATCGTTCCGTCGTCGTCCTTATGTTTATGTTTCTATTACTCCTCCTCCTCCTGCTTCCCGCCGTCACTTACCACTACACTACCACTTGCGCGCACAGCTTGCGCGCGTCGAGTGTCGTTCCTTCTTCCAATACCCCCCCCCCCCCTTTGGTTTTCTTTTCTTCCTTCCCGTCTTCCTCCTCCTTCTTCCCAACCATTATTGTCTGTCTTTTTGTCTCGAGTAGAGAGTGTTCTCCTCCTCCCCTTTTTCTCTCTATGCGCGCACATCCGATTATCTTCTTCTCCTTCTCCTTTCTCACCCTAGCCTTCTCGCACACTGTTAGTCCTCTCCTTCTCCTCTTACCCCATTCGTTTTTCCCTCTCTTTCTCCCCCCTTTGACCCCAACCCGTTACCGACCCCACCATAGACCCCACCGGAGAGAAGGAAAAGAGGAGTCGTTTCCCGCGCGTGTGTTTTTTTGTTCTGTTCGCCGGCCGATTCTCACTCGTTTTATGTCTCTCTCTCTCTCTCTCTCCTGGTTTTCTGTGTGTGTCGAAGTTTTTTTTCTCTTTTTGATTCCGAAAATTTTGAGTTTGTTTGACTTTGGAATCTATTTCTCATTTCTCACTTAATCCTTGCTCTTCTATAGTTACTATCTCTTTTTTTTGGTTGCCTGTCGGTGAAAGAGTACTTGGAAGCTTCCTCCCGTTAGAAGTGTAGAAGGTGTCTTTCAAACCAGTCTCTCTTTATAAAGAGAGAGAGAGAGAGAAGACACCATTAAGGTGTCAATTAATGAATGAAGAAGACGATACATTTTATTATGTAGTTGACAAGTATTTTGTGTGTCCTTTTGGAAATCAACGTTTTGAACTGAATCTGTTGGATACTGTGAAAAAATCGAATTTAAATTTAGAAATGCTCCAATTGTTCTAAAAAAGTGACTGATTCTGAATTTTTAACGTCCGTATTTTAGGCTTTTTTTTCGTTTTTTGGACTGTAAAAAATGAAAAAAAAATCAAGATCTCAACTTTTTCATTCCTATTTTTCTGGACTTTTTCCAAAAATTTGGTTTTTTGTAACTTGAATTTCGTTTTTGGAAACCTTTGTTTTTGAGATGTTGAGTTTTTTCTCGCAAAACCAAGCTAATTAATTATTTCTCGTTTTTTAAATCTTTTTCTTCCATTTTTGATGGCTTTTAGTAGCTAGGAAGCTTTTGATTCTACCTTCTCTATTTCGCAGAAACCAAGCTTTTTTCTTTTTTTTTCACTTCTGAAATGCTCTTTTTGAGTCTAATTTACCGCTGAGTTTCTCAAGTTTTTCTCCAAAACAAATTATTTTTCTTAGCCGTTCAATCAAAAAAAAAGTCGATAAGCAATCAAAACATGTCTTCTGAGAAGTTTTCTCAATGTCAACTCCCCCTACTTCTCAACTCATCTGTCAAACCACACACACACACACAACCACCCTCCCACTAGTGTAATTTTCTCCCCTCTCCTCCACCCTTTTTGCCCCGTTGTTTTCGAAAAACCAGGAGAGTAGAAGGAGGGAGGAGAAGGAGATGGGGTTAATTCATTTTCGGGTCCAGAGACACGAAGAAGAAGAAGAATTAGTTTCTTCATTTTCATGTGTCGAAGAAGAAAAAGAAGAAGACATTTCAAGGGATCCCGCGCGGTGGTAATTGAATTATTGAATTAGATGACAGATTACACACAACGTTTTGCACTAATTGAGTATGTTTTTACTTTTGAAAATGTGAGAAATGCGGGAATTTCGATTGAAAAACTAGATTTCCGCTTCATTATTTACTCTTAATTTGGAACTATTTCTCTAGAAAAGAAGAATATCTGTTCCCATCTTCTTATCACCCTTCCGACTGCGGCTATCAATTTCGTGTCATGATTTACACATTTTCGGTATCCCTTTCTTCTTTTTTCCATCCGATTTTTTTTGCTGTCGCTCTCATTCCCATCATCTTCTTCTTCACCTCCTCCCCCACCTCCCCTTTTTCGATTCTATTCCGATATGCCGATACACATATTTCTTGTCGCGCATGCCCCCAAGAAAGGTCGTTTGGTGGCGGGGACGACGGACACAACGGTGTGGAGAAAAAAACGGCCGAAGAAATCTTTTTTTTATTTTTTCATTCTCATTTTTGAAGTGGAATAAGCACCTTTTTTGGGGGAATTGAGATTTTTGCAAAATTTTTTTTTTGGGAAAACTCGGATTTAGATTCTCCTGAGCTTCCGGTAGAGTATTCAGGATTTGAAGCGGCTTTTCGATTTTTTTTTGGAATTAAAAAAAGCCATTCATGCAAATACAGTAATCTGCAAAAAAGACCACCGGCTACTCCTTGATTACTAATCGCTTTTGTTGCACCGACCGACACCCCAACCAACGTTACCCAACAATTACTCATAACATCACATATTGTGTCCTTTTAGCAACGGACTGCGCAAACCCCGATATTACTTGTAGTCGTGCAGAACCAACGATTGACGCAACAAATCGATCAGAAGCCGCATACAAAATTTCGTATTTTAGATTAGACTAGACGACAATTTCTTTTGAAGTCATGTCTTTCTGGTAACTTGTATTATATAACGAGTGGTTAAGAAGGTGAGAAGTCGTTACGTAGAGGCCCCAAGAGAGTAAATATTCATTAGGTGAACATGAAAACATTCCTCCTTGTCTACTCGTATAGCAGTCTCAAGACACTTTTTTTTTTGAAAAAAGCTTCATTGTTTTCGAATTTTTCTTTTCTCAATATCTTTTTCGCCTCTCTCCGCGTTCTAGAATGTTCTGAGCAGCATGAAACTGTCCTTTTTCTCTCTAAAAGTGCACCCCCTTAATCCTCAGGTGATTCAACCTCCCTCAGGCTTATTGGCTTTTCAATCTCCTCTCCTACATCATTTTAGACACTTTTATGGGGAGGGACGCCCGAAACGACCCCCCTCTCATAAATTGACACTTTTTGTATTCGATCACATCCAACAGCTGCCTTTATTTCATTGGTAAAATGGGTTGAGAGAGAGAGAAGAGGAAATTGGTTTGAAGGTGTGAAATGATGGGGTTTTTTGAATGATAATGGTGCTGTGTGTGTTTGTGTAGAATGGCCTAGAAACAGGCGACGGAAGGTTTTGTTCTCGGGGTTTTTCATAAGTTGACACTCTCTCTCTGAAGTTGCAAATTATTATTGAACACACAATTGATAAGACTTTTTTTTATCAATTTCTCTCTCTTTTTTCTCGCCTTTCGCGGTTCTTGCACTATATCACATTCCTTTCGACATTTTCTCCCTATTGAAATTGCTTTTTTAAATTCGAGATATGTAGAAATCATCAGGAAGCTTATTACACCTATCTCGCGGCGGTCTCTTCCGTCCTTTTAACACGACGTTTTACGATCCAGAATAAATGTTTTTTCTTCGGCCTATCTATCCCCGTGTCTCCATCTTATTTATGACATTTATGTCATTTACGATAGACACACCAGCCGTTTTCTTCTTGTTCGATGAGAGAAGAGGTCCTTCTTCTTCTTCTTCGTCTTCAAAAAGGTCATCTGCAGAAAAGAGACGCACAGAGAGAGTGTGAATAAGAGATGGTAATCCACTGTCTCCCTAACAGCACGACACTCTAATTGAGTGGTAAATCATAGGAGGTGAACGAACGGGGTGGAAGAGGAGGAGGAGGGATAGAAGAGGCAGAAGGGGGATAATAAACATCTTTACTCATATTGTGTCACTATCTGGTCATGGGCAATGAGGAGGAGGAAGGCCCATCATTATTTGTGTTACCCTCTTTAGTCCTGTCCTCGTCTCTTTGGTTCTCCCTCCCTCCCTCTGGAGGAGAAGAATCGATTGAGCAGGCCCCCGTTTGACATTCTCCAAAAAACTGTCGTATTATACCTGAGATAATGGCTTTTCCGCACCATTTCAACTTTGGTTCGTTCGTTCGCTTCTCACACATTTCCGCCTCATATCCTTTCGGCGTGCCCATCACCCTTCTCCTCTTCCTCTTCCTCCCCACCTCCTCCAGCCTCTTCTCTTCTCCACATACCCACATACACACACATGTAATTGTTTGATAAACGACTCCGTGTCCTTCGCTTTTCCCCTCCCCACTTCTTCGTCGTTTTTTTTTGTCGTCCACCATTCCGATTCGAATCGAAGAATTGACGAGGCGAAATCGATCGGTTTAACGACGACGACGCACACTTCTGAAGAGAGAGAAGATCGTTAAGGTGTCATTAAAAAAAAAGCGTTTTTGATCTCGATCCGATGATTCCTGTGCCTCCCCAATGATATTTGTTGCTCATTTCATCATTAGCTAGAAGCGACAGGTGGACCTCCTAGACATAATCCGCCTCTAATCCATCGGATATCACTAATTAAACGTGCAGCCTTTTGAGCCGAGCGGAGCCGCGAGAATTCAAATTTCACCTTCCCCGGTAATTAGATGTTTCGATTTCTGAATCTCGTCATCCGAGAGCAACACAATTGCACCTTTTCGTATTCACATATTTGAATGCTCCGCCCCCTTTTTTGCTCCAAAAGCTTTTGGTCATTCGAAGACGATGAACCTCCTCCAAACGATGGAAATATATAAAACGATTGTAATCCATCTTCCATCCCCATTCCCATTCTCTTCTTCTATCCATCAAAAGCTCATTCTATTTCTTTTTTTTTTCGACTCTAGAAGAATGAAATTGGATGGAGATCTGATGTGTGTGGAGCACACACACAGAAGCATTTGGTGGTGTAAGAGGGGGGAGGTTGGGGACACAGAGAGTTTTTAATCAAATATCCCCTTTTTTCTGTCACTAGAGACAGAAGTCTCTCCCTCTTTCTTGAAGAAGCACATTGCGTGTTGGCTCTTTATGGACCGCCCGTTTTTTCTGGAGGGCTGGGGCGAAACCTGGTTTTTATGGCATTTTCGAGAGAGACTGGTGCTCTCTGAAGAGTTTTTCTGAATCAGAAGACACACCACTAACTTGAGAAACCGCTGAAATAATCGGTTTTCAAATAGTTTACGTCTTATCATTCCACTTTCTCTTTTTTCACGCCGATTAGACTGGCGTATTATTTATTGCTCTCCTTCCTCCTCCTTCCACAACACCCCGTAGTTAGGGTTTTGAAACAGAAAAAAATAGCTGAGGAAATACTGTACTTGCTGAGAATGGGCTATTTTACTAAAGGGGACGGGAGTTTGAATTGTTTTTTCATGATTCCGAAGGACAAGGTTCCTTTTTACTTATTTTCGGAAGCGTTCAGACTTAAAATATTTAATTTCGCGCCTGAATCATTGAAATTTGACTTGAGTTCAATAGAGCGCGATTGCAGACTCGTTCTTCTTTAACTCGCTGTGCATTCTTTTAATTTAGTGTCGAAAGTATCCCAATAAAAGTTCCCACAAACTCTTAATCTCTCTATTTCTCTCGTCTTTTCTCTCTCTCTCTCTCTCTCTCCTTTTCTCTCCAGGCGCAGTAATTAGCCATAGGAACGTGGCGCCGCCGCCGCCGCCCCGTAAACACTTTGACGCAAAAGTTCGGAAAAGGTTTTTATTTGAAAAAACCCCGCCCGGAACAACCATTTTAGGCCCTTTCTCACACCCCTTTTTCTTCATTGTTCCTTTTCTCTCCCAGGTTTTATCGACGACTCTTCAAAAGGACACAGCTTTTGACCGAAAAAGTTCATTTTTATCGTCTTCTTCTTCCTCGCCTCCTCTTTCTTCTTCCTGTGTTTTATTGTTTTCTGGCCATCGCCCTGTGTGCTCTCTCTCTCTCTCTTCGTTCTATAATAAAACGTTTTTTATTCGTAGTAGTTTCACCTCTCCATCGTTCTTTTTATTGTTCTTTTTCTAAGCCTCGATTTCGACGAATTCTCGCTCGTTTTTTCCTTTTTTAGGCGGAAATTGCCTTTTTAGACCGGCGATTTTCCGCTAGAAATCGTGTTTTTCTCCTCAAAAACCTCATTTTCCTTTTAAATACCTAAATTCTGAATTTTCAGCTTCTCGTCACGCGTCGTCTGGAATTGTATCGTGATTTTACTCGTCCGTCCCCCACCGGTTAACGCGCTCTCATTGAATCCATAAATTTCGCATCGAATTGATCGCCTCGTCGATCAACCCCAGTCTGCAATCACGTCGGACCAACGGAGATTCGCCAACCCTAATTTCTCGCATCCGAGTGCGTCAAGCAGTGCGGCAAGAGAAAAGTAAGTGTTTTCCCTAAAAAATAATATGATAATCCCTATCTCATAGTAGGAAACGAAGCGGCTCTGCTTCTGGTATGTCAGTGGCCGATCACGTGGAAGCGATCAAGAAAGAGATGGCATCAGCGTCTGGACAAATCGCCGCGAACAAGCAGGAGCTCGATCGAGCGCGCCAAGACATCACCCAAATGCAGCTACAACTGCAATCTGTCAACCAGGACACACAAATCCAGGCGGAAATCCAGAAGGCTGCGGAAACGACGAAACGGCTGCAGGAGATTTGTATGAAGTTCCTTCAGACGATCACCGATCCCTCCCAACAGTCTCAACTGGCGATGGAATACGATCAGATCACGAAAAGTGGCGGTGGAGGAGGCGGTCAACAAATGCCGGCGCATATGGTGAACGCAGTGGCAGCCGCTATGCAACCGCACATGATGATGAGGAATCCAATGATGTCGGCTATGCAATCGCCACGTGTACCCGGAAAAGGAGCGGTGCCGAACGGAGCGGCGGCGGCAGCGGCGAACAACGCCCAAATGAACGGCATGATGCATCAAATGCAAATGCAGGCGATGGCGGCGCAAGTTCAAGCGCAAGCGATGCTCCACGCTCAGATGTTCCCCGGAATGCAGATGATGATGCCAGGGATTCTGCCGGGAATGCCGCCTGGAATGGCTGGACTCCCAGGAATGATGCCGCCGAGCAGTATGGCAGCAATGCAGCAGCAATATCAGGTAGATTTTTGATTTCCTTGTTTCCCATTGGGAGGAGGACGTTTTGGAACTTTGGTTCCGAAACGTCGGGGGAATTCCGAACTAGTTTCTAATCTGCTTAATTTTGGGCATTCCAGCAAATGGCGGCCGCCGCTGCAGCCAACAACGTCGCCGTGTCGACCCCCTCCAGGAATCCATCGACGTCGGGAGCCGCCTCACGAACGCGGACGCCCCTGAATCAATCGGCGACGAACTCACCACGGCCGACAACTGAACCGACGATCAAAGAAGAGGAGCCCGATGTGGATGTGGCCGTCTCGGCAGCAGCTGTGACAACGGCAGCGCCGACAATCAAACAGGAGGAAAATCCGACGGTCGCCGTCGCCTAGGAAACCCTTCTTTTTTATTTTTTATCAAATATGCTCAAAAAGCCGAACCAACTCACCTAACTTTATTTCTTGTTGTTCATGTGCGATCTCTGTCTGTCATTATGATTTTAAATATATTTCTTATCCTCTCCTCCCATCATCCCATACCGCCCATCAGTTCCTTTTTCAAATTTGCAAAAAGAAGCAAAAGTTCGCTAGAGCGAATTTGCATTTTTGACTTTTGAAAAAGAAATTCGCTTTTCCTCCTCCCCCCAATGCCTATTCGGGTCTTTTATCACATTTTTCTCTATCGACACTTGTCCTCTTTTTTTGAATATTTTTGGAATTTTTGATCTACTCGAAATTTCTCACTCAAAACTCAATTCAATTCAACACAAATTCTCATTGTCAAATTCGGTTTCTTCCAGTGTTTTCCACCTATAATTTTCCCCTTTTTCCCCCAATTTTTGATATTGTTTTTATCTTCATTTGATCTACCAACACGAGCGCCCTGGGCCAGATGTGTTGACTAATTGTTTTTCATTAAGAAATGAAAATGGCTATACTTTTTGTTTTCATTTACAAACTGATAATCACACACATAATCCCGACAAGAAGAAGAAAAAGGGGGAAGAAAATATCAATAAATAAGGAAAACTACATGGCTAGAATAAAAAGTTTTATGAGACAAGAAGGGGAGTTTTTTCTACTTGAGAGCAGCGGTGAGCTCTGGAACCGCCTTGAATAGATCGGCCTTCAATCCAATGTCGGCGACCTGGAAGATCGGTGCATCCGGATCCTTGTTGATGGCGACGATCACTTTCGAGTCCTTCATTCCGGCTAAATGTTGAATGGCTCCCGAGATTCCGATGGCAATGTAGAGCTCCTGAAAAAAATATTCTTTAGATGGCTACAATCTATGATCTCCTACCGGTGCGACAATCTTTCCAGTCTGTCCAACTTGCATATCATTCGGCACGTATCCAGCGTCGACAGCGGCACGAGATGCTCCGACTCCGGCTCCGAGTTTATCGGCAAGATCGTAGATCAGTTTGAAGTTGTCTCCACTCTTCAATCCACGTCCACCCGAAACGACGACTTTCGCTGTGGCAAGATCTGGACGCTCGGATTTCGAGAGCTCTTGCCCGAGAAATTCGCTGGCGTCGGTGGCGATATCGGCGGCGGGAGCCTTCTCAACAGCTCCACTTCCTCCCTCCTTCGCCGGTTCGAAAGAGGTTCCGCGGAAGGTGAGCAACTTAATTGGAGCCGTACTCTTGACCTTTTTCACCGCGTTTCCAGCGTACATTGTTCTCGTGAAACTGTCTGCCGAATGGACTTCTGTCACGTCGGAAATCGAGGAGACGTCGAGTTTCGCGGCGACGCGTGGAATGATTCCGCGGCCGAATGCCGACGAACCGGCGGTGATGGCGGTGAAGTTGAATTGTTTTTGAGAGGCGACGACGACCGGCGCGACGCGTTCTGGAAGAGAATCGCCTTTTTTTATAGGAAAAAGGGGGTCTCAGTACCTGGCAAATTGTTCTTGAGCTTCTCATCTTGAGCGACAATCACTCTTTTCACTCCGTTTACCTTGGCGACTTGCTCGGCGACTTTCGTGGCGTTGGCTCCGGTGACAAGAACGGAGACGTCGCTTCCGAGCTGAAAAATATAGTTTAGCGATAGTTTAGAATGAATTCCGGGAAAAATATGTTGTCCGTAGCCTACACGTAAGATCACATTATCGATTTCTTACCTTTCCAGCGGCGGTGATCGCATTCAAAGTGATCGGGGCGAGTTTCGTGTCATCGTGTTCGGCGATGACGAGAGTGCTGTTCAGACGCGCCTGAAAATTGAAAAATAACGATGAAATAACGGATTTTTTGCTATTTTCTACAGAAAATCGCTTACATTGCTGAGACGGGCGGTCCGTGTGAGAAGAGTTCTGGCGGAGAGCATACTCTGAAAAATGTAAATATGTTGAGAAAAAAACAACAAAAACGGGCAATACAATGAAGAAGAGAAAATAAATCGAGAGGGGCGAGAGAGAAAATGATAAGAAAACGAGAGATGAGAGACGCAGAGAGATGAAAAATAGGGGGTCAAAGTACGTGTGTTGAAGGTCAAAATAAATACGGGAGAAGTGGATTTCAGATGGAATTTTTACGTGACACGATGTAATTCGACTTTGGTCTAGTAACCCCGTGAACTCGTTTTTTCTTTTCGATTCAAATCAAAAGAATCCCCCGAATCACTCCTCGTATTTCGTGAAACCGACTCGAAAGAACTCCCAAAACAAGAAAAAATGGCCGCCGTTTCTGTCGACGAGAAATCATCGGATGTGACGACCGCAGTCACTGGTCCTGGACCGCTCAGCGAAGCCGAGCTTCGTACCGCCGTCAATGCGACGCTCAGATCGCGTGGAAAGGCGTCGACTCGCACCGCGTTGAGTGAGTTTTGGTTGGAATAGAAGCTTGCAGGATCTCTGGTGTTTCAGGCAAGACGTCAACCATCGAGAAGCGCGTCGGTGTCAGCTACGACGCGATGGTCTCCGCGTTCTCGGCGGTCACCGTCTCCTATCTCCTTCTGGCAGTCAATCTCTACGTGGAAGCAGCCGTCAGCGTCTTCCATCTCGCCTTCTTCTCCTATAGAAGTCCGGCGGTGTCGAAGGATTTGATCAAGACGGCGTATCACCTTCTGAAGATGTCATACGACAATAAGCTTCTCACTGCCGCCGAGATTCTCGAAGTGACTCGCAACACGATCATCAAACCGATGGCTCGTCAGAATCAGCAATTCCACGTGGAGGAGAATCAACGTACCGCTCAATTGCAGACTATGAGAACTACCACTGCTGTCTCTCGTTAAGATGTTTTTTGAAAGAAAAGAGAAATAAAGGGATTTGGAATTTGAAATAGGGATATTTCCGGAAGAAAACCGGCGAAAAAAAATATTTCTGAGCAAAAAAATTCGAAATTTATTAAAATCTGATATTCTACAAGTTATCTTCTATTGCCTTCCAAGAATCTCCTTCTCCAACGCCGACACTCGTCCGGCGGCTTTCCATTCTCGCGTATGATTCCAGTCGACGAATATCATTGTGGCGGCGAGAATGGGCCATGCGTATATGGGGAATCCACGTCGAAACGTTTGCCATGCTGACGAGACGGCAATCATTTTGTCTGAAACATGGAATTCATGGGGAACGTTGTGGAATTTGATAAAAAAGCCAAGAAAAACAGAACTGGCGCATTTATTTTCGGAGTGTCGTAGTTTATTTCAATGCGCGTCGTTTAGTGAATGCGGTGGGAAGTTGGAAAAGAATAATAAAGCCGCGAAAATGATTTTTTTTTCTTTAAAAAATTTAGAAAGAGGTGTCCCATGCCACTGTGAATGGCAGATCGCTGCGAGACCTGGCATCTAAAATACGGTTTATCAATTATTCGGGTTTTCAAGCTGAAAATTAAATTTTCAAGCATTTTCATTATTTTTTTCGTTATTTTCGAGCGAAAACCTATCAGTTCGGTACCTTTTTATTTATTTTTTGCTCATAATTGCAAAAATTCGAGGAAAAACCGTACAGATGCTTAAATTATAGATTTAAGCTTGAAAATAACGAGAAACATATTGAAAATACTTGAAACTTTGATTTTGAACTTGAAAACCCCCAAAAATAGCAAATTTGAGAAAAAATAAATTTTAAAAATATTCAGAATCCCAGAAAAAAATTTATAGAACCAAAACTAAAAAAAAACCCAAGTTCATCGATAAATCTGATCAATAGTCGCCAATCGAACATCGTGCCCAACCTTTCTCTTCGAAATCATACATTTATTTTTCACGTGATTCAAAACTTGATCCAGAGGACTCCACAACACATTTCCCGCCTTTTGCTTATCGAAAAGTGTACTGTATTTGTGTCGCCTTCCACTCTCGTTTTGTTGCTGAAACAGGGTTTTTTATGCAATCGCGCTCTAGCGCTTAGCAATAGAGCGCGATTGCAGACTCGCGAACCTCAATCTTCTTTCTCTGTTGTTCCAGCGCATTAAATTCCTTCTGCAACAGTTCAACTTGCTGATTCAACCGATGTTTCCTTATAATCTGCTCCTCCTTATACATCAACTCGGCCATCGTCCTCGTCTTCCGAATCTCTTCCATCAGTTTCATCTGCTTCTCATCAATCTTTTCAATGGCTTTGTCCATCTGCGCCTCCATGATCTTTGCCACTCCATTCGAGTCTCTAGCCAGCTCAGCGAACTCTCGACGTCGATATCTTTCCGACATTCGAAGACGTTCCAACATTATTTTCAACTCTCTGTGCATGTGCCACGGTTGCACCGAACTCTGGGAACAATCTGTTTATTTAATAGAAAAAAATGATTTCAAACCGTATAAAATCTCTTATAAATGTTCTTTTGTCTCTCGAGACTACCGTAATTATTGAATAAAATTGCGGCGAAAAGCAAAACGGATCCGATGGCAGGCCATATGAATATTTCTGAAGATATTATACAAATTGAATAGAGAAATGAGAAAAGAGACAAACGCATCAACTCATAGACACCCGAAACACGTGGATTATCATCTGGAAACTCCTCCGGTTCGAAACAATTCGAGTCGCGTTTCACGCCGAACATTATATGGAATAATTTCAGAAAATGAAAATAAAAACCATCGTGAATTCACGTTTCAATTCATATGAATATTGTTTCCTTAATGACTTTCGAGTTTCAGATTTATGTTGGAGTGATCGAAAGCGTTTCCTATGGTGGCAGGGAGATTCAAATTCTCATTTTTATACGGGGACGTGGTAGTAGAAAGTAAAGAAAGTAAAGAAAATTGAAATGAAAAAATTGTTTTAATTGAAAAATTGTTGAAAAAAGGTGTCTGAACGTGCCGTTCGGCGATGCAGTCGCGACAGTTGAAAATTGAAAGCTCGCATTTCCGGTAATTTTTGATTCTAGAACAGGGCTGTACGTAAAAATTTTTTAAAAATTTTTACGAAACTGAACCTCGTAGAATCCGTAAAATTAGTGGAGATGTACGCCAACTACAGTAACGGCTACAATGTTTGACTTTTTGAAGTGAAATGGGACAATTCTCAGCCAACTCACTATTAATCTAAAACGACGCTACCAATTCTAATCGAACGAAGAGGGCAGGTTGTTAATCTAGGCGTTTCGTATCGCGACTTCAAGTTCTGCATGTATTTTTCTGTTCAAACTTAAGAGAGACAGCTGTGTTTCTGTCGCATGTAAGGTCAAAGCTCCCTCTTTTGGATGCAGAAATCGTATCATTCTACGTTGTCAGAACACAGAGAAATCCCTTCTGGTTCCTCCTTCATTTTTAGACATTTTATCATGTCTTTTCATTTTTACTCCTATATGGCGCGGAATTCATTGAAACGAATTTTAGTTTAGTGGTCACTAGCAATGGACAAACACTCCTTAAAGTTACTAGCAATGCTAGGTTTGACCGACTAGAAATAGGGAGTTTTAGTTAGATTTCCATGCTCATTCAAAATGAATGATGTCTTCAGAGTTGAGTCAATTGTGAAATGAGATGAAGAGAGATCTTCTCCAAACTGTGCATGAAAGATTACAGGTATCTGGTGTATGCATTTAAGTAAAAAAGACAACATTGATTTGATATGAATTAAAGGAGGACTGAAGTTGATTCCAACATTTTGTATATAGATGTAGTTTCTCATTCTGAACACTTTTTCTGTTGACAACTTTCTCTGAAAATGCCTCTAAATGCCTGAAAAACTGACTTGAAATGCGAACATTTGATTATTATGGAAGAGTTTTTTGCAACTTCGGCCACGGGGTTTTGGGACACTCCAGTCGCTATTTTTATTTTTTCTTTGAATTTTTATGTTCTTATTGAATATATCTTCTCATTAATTTCAAAAAAATGAGAAAAATAGCGACTGGAGTGTCCCAAAACCCCGTGGCCGAAGTTGCAAAAAACTCTTCCATAATAATCAAATGCTCGCATTTCAAGTCAGTTTTTCAGGCATTTAGAGGCATTTTCAGAGAAAGTTGTCAACAGAAAAAGTGTTCAAAATGAGAAACTACATCTATATACAAAATATTGGAATCAACTTCAGTCCTCCTTTAAGTAGCATGAATATTAATTTTTAACTGAAGTTTTCTTATAATTTTTCATAGGAATTTCGGCTCTGTATGCTTTAACGGGTTCATAGAGAGAAAACGGGTTCTTAAATAATAAACGGGTTCATAACAAGTTTTGTTAAATTACCCTGATAGAAACAACGTAAAACCCTTATTTTTGTCCGAAGATAACAAAATAATGATAATGAACAGTTAACATATTAATACAACATTTGATTCTGAGGATTCCCGAATCAATATTTCGTCTGAGTATATCAGGATCTGAGTGAATATAATCAGAAAACTCTAAGATTAGCCGTTCCAAAAGCCCCCAACTTTGTAAATACAGGCGCGCAGATAAGCTAAGACTAGTGAAAGAATATAAAATAATGATAGTTTAAATTAAACTGTTTTATTGACAATTACCTCGAGAAAAAATACCATATGAACCCGTTTATTATTTATGAACCCGTTTATTCTCTATGAACCCGTTAAATCATACAGAGCCGAAATTTCGAAAGTTTGAGAGAGAGAGAATATGTTTCTGCTTCAGAAAGTATCCTCTGGAACATGTGAATTGTTTCCTCAAAAGTTTGATTTTCTTAAAAAAATGACGAAATTTACCTGCAGTGTACCAAAGTTTGGCCTAATTTTTTTACGATCCCGTAAAACAAAAATTTTACGGAAAAGGGTCGCCAAACTGTGAAATTCGTAACACAGTAAACGAAAAACACATCCCTGTTCTAGAACTTGAAAATGATGGATTTAGTATAAACTGATAGTGATAAAGATGATTTCTCTGTAGAATTATTAGGTTGGCACATAAGTCCCGACGGATTTTCGGGTCGAAAATTTTCACGTGTAACTCGCCATAGAGTTTGAGGCTAAATTGCAAATACGGTCCATGTTCACCGTCAAGTGTCTCTTAATGCACCCCCACCATACAAATGTCTCTGCCTTTAAAACTCCTATAGAGAGGAATCAAAATGTGAAGTCATTACTTTTTTGATATACTTTTTGAGTTGAATTTTTTGTCACTTACAATCAGAACATTTGACTGGTGAATGAAAACTCGTTAATCAGCGCTTCGAACAGTAAACTGCATGATAAATATGAGAAAATTATCAAATTATATCCAGCAAGGTTGATACCAGCTGGTTTTGCGACATTATGTTAAATACTGGCATACTGCAAATGAAATTTAAAGATTTCTCCAGAATGGAGATGGGCACAGGTGCTGAATTTTCTGTTCTGACGAGTATATACGTTGGTTGTAATGATAACAGTATCACCTTGTTACCCCCTGTACTTTGCTTTTCTGGAAAAGCGTCACACTGACAACATGAATTTCACGAATAATCAGATCAGATGGCTTTTAGACTCAGCCGACTAACTCAGAACCTCGCTCATCAAAACATTAATGTCTCATTTATTACCATCAAAAATTATTTAGATCAATGATTTATGTATCGATAAAAAAGATAGATTCAACCAGATGGTCTCACGTGTTTCGGAACTGTGTGGAGCCAAAAAAGGGCGAGGCACATCTTTTGAGTTTCTGTCATTGCCGAGTGTTTTCAATCTTATTTTTTTACTGAAATGCATACACCAGATACCAGTGATAATTCTCACAAAATTTGAAATGAATCTCTCTTCACCTCATTTCACAGTCGATTCAACTCTGAAGACATCATTCTATTTGAAGGGTGATGGAAATCCATCGAAAACTCCCTATTTTTAGTTGATCAAACCCGGTATTGTTAACAGTGTCTTCACATTGTTAATGAGCACTAAACTAAAATTTGTTTCAATGAATACCAGGCCATATAGAAGTGAAAGTATACTTTAAAAAATAAAAAGACATGATAAAATTTCAAAAAATGAAGGAGGAACCAGAAGAGATTTCTCTGTGTTCCGACAACCTAAAATGATGACAATTGTGCATCCAATAGAGGGAGCTTTGACCTTTCATAAGGTAGAAACATAGCTGTCTTCTTCAAATTAGAACAGAGAAATACACGCCCCAAGTTCAACTAACGAAATCCGTCAAGACTTATGTACCAACCTAATAAAAAGTTTAAAAAAACGAACAGCAGAACTTGAAGTGCTTGAAGTGTCACTTGAAGTGTCACTCGCTACGCTCGTTCCGGCGGCCAGGCCAGACGCGTTCCGCGTGTTGAGCTTTTTGTATTCAAATCACTTCAATCATGAACTAAATATTTTCTAAAATACAGCTGAACTCGATGAATTGTTAGTGTGTAGTATGATTTGTCATCACTTCCCCAAGAGAACATTTTGGAGGGAGACAGACGACCACTTTGCTCCTGGGAAAGTAGAAATTAGTGCTGAAAAAGCACTTAAATGACCGTATAAAATTCCATTGTTTAAATTTTTGAAATCTGAATAGACGGGCATCATGCGGCCAACTTTTCCTATCTTTTGGTCTAAAAATTTTGAAAATCCGTCAGGTAGGAGCTGAGAAACTGGTGTCCACAAACGAACACACGGACACACAAAAAATGTCGGCTCCATTCTTTCGTAGTTTAAGTGAGGGGGCTAATGAAAATACACATTTTCTAAATTATTAGAAGCGTTTATCTGAAAAAAATTTTTTCACAGTAGATGCGGACTCAAATTGAGTGTTGCATATTCAGAAGCTTATTTCTCGAGAACTAAACCAGCGAATTGGCTGAAAATTCACAAATAACTCAATTCAAACATGGAAAACTCAAAAATATAAACTTTGAATTTGTTAAAATCTGCCGTCACTGCGAAATTTTCAATTTTAGCGAACTTAAAAATTATGTAATTATCCATATTTTTCATATTTTTGCAAAAACAAAACGAAGTGTATGGTTTATTATATATGAAAAGTCAATTTGAAAGTTGGGAAACAATGATTATCCGTAAAAAACCCAGAAAATTCAACAAATTTTTTGCATGTTCTGTTAGAATCAAAGTTTTCGACCAGATGAAATTATTTAATCAACTCGACACCTATATTTTTGAATTCACCAGGTTTGAATTCTCGTACTCAAAAAAAACTGAGCCTCTTTGTAGGTTTAGTTTTTTGAGATTTTATAGTTTGAAAATGAGTACTCGTTCATTCGCCTTGCTCGACATCAAAAAGAGAGTTTGTTGACCGAAAACAACCAATTAGTGAAGAAACTACATATCTAGAACTATTATCATTTTCATTGAAAAAATTTCTTTAATAAGAGTATTTCGTTTTTTTCTCAATTATTTGAGGGGACAGTATGAAAACAAAATTTCATTCGAGTCTTTTAGTGAATGAAACAATGAAATTATACGAATTGTCGAAAATTGAAGACAAAACTGCAGAAAATCAATTTGGAATAGTTTAGCTAGACACCCATTGCAGACTTGTCGCGAGACGGGTCGGCCCGCGGGCTCTTTTTTGACTAAATGTCACAGAAAAAGGCTTATCTTGAGTAATGAAGCGCATATGGGTTCAAGAAGTCCGAAATAAGTAGTTTTTCGTCCCATTAATTATAAGAAAATAGTTTTCTGTGGAGACTTTTTGATCAACCCGGGCCGGCGGGACAGCGGGTCGGGCCGGAGAAATTCCCCTTATGCTTGAGATGTCTAAAAATATAAAAATTTCGCGATTACATGGAATTTTCATGAAGATATAACGTTCTGAAGGGGCTAGGCAGATAAATGTCACAAATGTGATAATTTCTTGGATATATTGAAGTATTAGGGTATTTTCACGCTGAAAACACAGAAATCATTACGTTTTCAACTAAATTTTACATGAAAACCGGTTAAAATTGACGTTTTCTCGGATAGTTGCATAATTCGACATGTTTCTCTGTAAAACATATATTAAAAACACGATTTATGACGAGGACATGATGATTGCTTATTACATACGCTTCATTAAATATCAACTTTTTGCTTTTTTTCGCCCTTTCTGCCACTTTTTCTTTAAATTTCCAATTAGAAATCAATTTTTGTGTGCTTTTATTCAAATTTCAATCAAAATAAACATGAAAAACTACTTCAAAGCCGATAATTTCCAAAATTCTAGAAAAATTATTTTCAAAAGCTTATTTTTCCTCTGAGACTTGATGAAATCGTGAGATCTTATAATCATTCGACGCCTCGAACATCATTTAACAAAAGTTAGCGAATTGTTTCTGGAAAAAAGGCGAAAATTGGCGTTTTTTCGAGCAAAAAAGAAATTTTCAGGTGATTTTTTCGATAGATTACTGTACTTTGTTTTTTTGCAGGGGCGGCGGCGCAAGCGCGCTCTATTGAGACGCTTTTGTCTCATTTCTCGATGGGGAGGGCGTGAACGGCCCGGCCTGGCCCGCGACAAGTCTGCTCGTATGGAGTGCTCCGATTATTGTTTCAGCACTACTGAAGTAACGAGTTTTTGTTTCAAAGGTCGATTGAAAAAAAGAAAGAGTAGTTCTTTAATGAAAAAAGATAACGGACAGAGGAGTCTCAAAAAGAAAAAATTTAGAAGGAGAATTTCAGAAAATTGTGAGGCGTAAAAGAAAAAGAAAAGCTTAGCCATTTTCCGTCATTGAACTTAAACGCTCAAGCGCTTAAAACGTTCCTTGAAATCGATCACATCAGTTTCTCATTAATCTTTTTCGAGTTTATCAGAAAAATATCTTTTAAAGCTTAAAATAATGCTTCTTTTAGTAGAAAAATTTTTTAAATTTGTGCTTTGTATTTTAAAAATTGCAAGAGCGCCCCACTGAACAGCTTCAGCGGCCCATTTTCCTTCACAACTATGGTTTACAGTTCTGTCGTATAAAATATTGTTTTGAATTGTCCTCCCGGACTATACAATCTGAAAATCTAAAAACCATAAGCCTGCTCTTTTTACGTATTCTAGAATTTATACAACAGTTGCAATTGTCGAGATAAAACCATATAAATAATCAAATCATGATTAAAATCACTCGTGGAGGTTAAGGTGTAAAAGAAGGATCAGTGAAAGAGAAAGTAAAAATCAAGAAAAATAATGAATAGAAACTGTGAGCAACGGTTAATGTTTGAGTGAGAAACATGATGGGGGAGAACCTGCAATATAAATATACATGAACTTCTACAATTGAGCTAAAAGGTGGCGGTGCTTTTTTCGTGGCTCTTTTATGAATAAAAACTCGATTTCAAAAATCGGCGATGTTTCGATTTGCGTGTAACACAAATACATAAATTAATCCGAGTTTTCATAGTAGTTTGACGGTAACTTAAAAACCAAAAAAGAAAACGCTGGCTTTATTCAATGTTTTTAATCAAAAAATACGGGCACCATGCGGCCAACATTTGATCGTTTTCTGTACGGAAAAAAACTTGACCGCAAAGGTAGAATTATCGCCCAATTACGGTAAGCAGTCTGCAAACACGAAACAGAACAAAACGCACATTTTCCGTTTCTTCTAAAGCTTTATCGAATGTTTTTCAGCGACTTCCAATAATTTTTAGACCAATAAATACGGAATTGCGCAAGATGATTTCTTTCCCAACATTTTCAAAGAACAATCAATTTTTTTTCGAGCTTTTGGGGAAATCCGTGAAATCAAATACTTACTTTATTTACTTAGTAGAATCTGCCCGGATTGCACCCCGTCTTTCTGTGCTTTGCAGCTCCATTCGCGGAGAACAGGACTGATTTGCATTGAGGGCATTCCCAACTCTAAAATTGAGAACATACCGATATCAAAAGGATCAGAACATGACACTATATCCTAACTGACTATTTTTTCAAAAATCACGCGTGGAACAACTTTCTGTTGGTTTTGAAATTACTAGAAACAAAAAGATAGAAACCTGGAACGTCTGAAAAAGTTCAACTGATATGATTTAGATTTTATTGCTTCTGATAGATGTCTTTTCCTATTTAAAAGCGAACTCTTACAAATGGCGCTCTTCTTCTCATTGGCATCGAGATCCTTGGTGGGCGAGGTACAGTTGAACCACGATTTGCATGATGATGTCTGAAATTATATCATTTTTACTCGAATTAAAACACTATTTTTGTCAGAAAACAATTGATTTATCCTTTTTTAAAGCCACTTTCCGTCTTTAAAAGTGGAAAACCCTGAATTAATGGCTATTCAACAAACCTCATCGGACCGCCTGCTAATTGATCAGATCCTCGTACAGATGGGCGACGTGATGGAGAACCTTGTGCATCATTTCTCAATAGATTCATCGTTGAATTTGACGAATAATTATTCGTAGAAGATGAAGAAGACGTTCCGCGTCGAGTCATGTACGAATCCCTGGAATTATATCATTTTCACACAAATTTAAAAACTATTTTTTATCAGAAAATGATTGGTTTCTCCTTTTTTAAAGACATTTTCCGTCTTCAACTGTGAAAAACCCCTGAATTCATGGAAATTCAACAAACCATTGAGTGCTCATTCCGAAATCCTCAAGACCGGCGGCAAATGATTGTTGACTGGAATGACGATAAGGTGGAGGAACAGATAGTCGTTGGTATGATGATCTTCCCAATTCATTTCTCATGTTATCCGTCGTTTCATTTGAAGAACCAATTTGGGTTGAAGAAGAAGAAGATGGACCGGCTCCATTTCTGTTCTGATTCCTGAAATTATATCATTTTTACTCGAATTAAAACACTATTTTTATCAGAAAATAATTGATTTCTCCTTTTTTAAAGACATTTTCCGTCTTTAAATATGAAAAACCCTGAATTCATGGCAATTCAACAAACCATTGAGTGCTCATTCCGAATTCGTCCATATTCACATTCAGTCTCAACCGGGACGTCTGATCCGCGAGCTCTTCGCCCTGTCCTTGCGAAAGCGAACTACCAGGACGAGAAGACATTAGTGTCTGAAGAGACGGGAATGAGTAAATTAAACAATCGTTTCTATAAATATTACTCAAACGGCAAGCTTTAATTCCAGTTACAATTTTAAAATTTTAATGTGCCTTGAGAAGAGCATTGGAAGAGATTAACAGTAGCGGCGCAAATTGTTGCAGTGGGACCTAGCAGAGAAAAAACTAATACAAATTCCTGTGACTTTTCATGGGAAATAGTGGTTTTGTTGTTTTTAGGTTATAATAGTTTTAAAAATTTGTCTCACAAACTTAATATCTATAAAACGATAAGAGTCATGCTGGGATGAAGAGTTAAAGGAGATTTTTTTTATTTCTTGAGAATGACTTTCAGACAATGCAACGAATAGAGTTCTCTATCAGACAAAACTTTGCAGTGACCCTGCCCACATTGCCTTTCCTGCAATTTGGCGTAACGGTGTTGGCAGAAAACACTTGGGAAATTACGAAAATTTCGAGTGAAAATTGAGACTGATTTTTCCAACGAACTTTGCAGATGAAATTGAACTAGAATGTGTTGATTTACGAACTGAATCGCTTCTTTTGATTCTTGACAGAATTCAAACTGCAAACATTTAAAACGCGATAATTATCCTCTTTTATCAGCGAAACAACACGTATTCAACCAGTTTTTGATAGAAATCAGAATACTATTTTCTATTTTTCGTCATTCTGCGACCTTTTTTTTAAATTTTTTTGTTTTCATTGAGTGACTTTCAATTTTGCTAGATTATTTTTTTAGAAATGGAAAGTATGAGGGGGGTAGATATTTTTGTCGCAAAAAATTCGAAAAAAAAATGTGTCCTCAGCAGTTTCTCAGTTCTTACCCACCCGATTCCTACCGTTTTTGAACTGAACGATGGTGAACGTTGGCCACATGATGCCCGTATTTTTTTGGTTTTTGAAAGAAGCAGTTCGAAGCTTTCTGCGCGCATTTGTCTGTTACTTTCTGTACTAATTTTGAATCTTGAATTTCTAAATTTCCCATGATGAACTGATACAAAAAGAGGGAAGTTTCTCTTGGGTTTTAAGATATTTCATTTCTAAATTTCGCAATTACCTCTCGGGAAAATGATGATGTATTCATTACGGGAGGCAACAAAAGCCAGAAATGTGGATACCGGATCAGGTGGTACACGTCAAGTATGAACAAGAAGAAGATTTAGAAAGTTTACTTCATTAGAAAAGCTCAACATTGTTTTTTTTAGATTGAAGTTTCAAATTTCGCACATTGATTGAAAAGAACGGAGTGTGAAAGTGTTTCACGTGAAATTTTCAAAGGTGCGAAGGTGGGAAAAAAAGAAATCTCACTGAGGGCGAAAACTACTGTATTCTGAATTCTGCTTCTGAAGACACAAAGACCGCGAGCTAGAGCAGGAGTCAGGCGTTCAAGACTTTTTACGTTAATATAAATTGTATTGTTACCAAACTTTCGGACGAAAAACTCGTTTCCACAGAAAAAAAAGGTGTATTTATCTAAAAACTCCTCATAAAGGGGGAAAGTATTGCTAAATATTCGAAAATCAAAAGCTTTCGAAGCTTAGTTTCAATTTTTGGCTCTTCGGAAAGTGTTTTCCTGGTTTTATTCAAATACCAATTTGAACCGCTTCTCAAAGTTCATTTGAAAACAAAAGCTTTTATTCAAAAATAAGTAAAAATCAGCAAAATGTGACTGTTTCTGATTTTTAAAGCCTTCCTATAAATGAAATTAAGACTTTTAAAGGGAAAATACAAAAATTTAGCAGAATATTTTTCCGAGAAATATTTTTTAAACCTAAAAACGCAACGCACACGGTTGAAAAATGAAAAATGCGAACGTTGCACGCGAAAACGTAAATTTCCAAGATTACGCGGGAGGCTGCGAGTGTGCTTCACGGCGCACCGTTTTAATTGGCGCCCAATTAACTTTAAATTATCAACCCGCGAATTGAACTGAAACAGAAATAATCAGGTCAAGGATAGCAATTTCCCATCAAATAATTTCATGCTTTTTTAAACAAAACTCATTTGTTTCATGCAATTTAATAGCGATGGCAAAGCATTCATGTACACAATGAGATTTTCTGGAAGGAATTCTCTATTTTTGAAATTAGATATGAGGCCGTAATCATGAATTGTTTTTGGGAAAATGACAGAATAAAACACTAAAAATGAAAAAAAGTAGTGATACCCATTTTTATTAATGTTCCAATATTTTTGTCAAAGAAAAGATGTACTAAACTACTCCGGAAAAATTCAAAAAAGTCATTAGCAAATAATGTCCTCGGGATATTCCAAAACTAAGAGGTTTTGAAATGTCACGCTTGAAATTGCCCGGTTTTAAGATGTCGCGGTATTAAAACGTCTGGTTTTGAAATGTCTCGAAGCCCGAAAAATAGCTGATTTTATTCAAAGTAATACCAGTCGATTGACACCGCCTAACGGCGGTTAACCTCCTGGTTTAGTTCATGTTGGCGGATATCATCGTCATCATATCGACGCCTTTGTATACATAGTTGCAATCTGACGGGCCGGCCCGTTGAGCTGAGATGAAAAAAGCCTGGCTCGGCCTTCGTCAACTTTTGGAAATTTTTTTATTTCCAATGTTTTTGTTGTAGTTTCTTTTATTTTTCATTAAGAAATGACTCAAAAGTGGGCTAGGAGCAGTTTTCCAATGTTTGATAGCAATATGACGCCCTCTTTGAAGTTTTGTATATTTAATGAATTTATCTCCCATTAAAAGACTGAAAACCTCAAAAAAGAAAGGAAAAAGTCACTGTGGCTGCGCGGGGGGTACTTCAGCGCAGCAGCGGACATCTCGCGTGTTCCGCCGCCCACTATATTTTCAATGGGCGAGCTCCGCCCACTCGGCCGACCGCCGCCTCCGCATCGGGTAATACAGAAAAAAAACATATCTTTTTTTTTACTAATCTTTGCTGATAACAATCAGAAGATTCTGTGTGTCTGTGTGTGTGTCTGTTGGTCGCAAGCCCTAGCGGATCCGCCCTTGATCTTTTTTTCGACAAAATTTATATAGATCGATAGAGAATTTGTCCGAGATGATGCCCGTCTTTTCAGATTTCTAAAATTATTACTTTGAAGACATCTAGAGCTTTTTTTCGTCAATCAACTTTAACGGGCACCACATGAACAAGGGATATTTCTGTGCACTGTTGGCTCCTATAGTGTAAATTCATCGTCCCTTCCCCAAGGGAAGTTTGGAAATTTAGAAATGAAAAAATTTGATAACCAAAAGAAGCTTCCCTCCTCTTCTTATCTCAGTTCATCAGTTCATCAAGGCGCCACTTTAAAATTTCACAATTGAAAAATATAGCACTGAAAACGAATAAAAATGCAGAAAGCTTCAAAGTAATAATTTTGGAAATCTGAAAAGACGGGCATCATCTCAGACAAATTCTCTATCGATCTATATAAGTTTTGTCAAAAAAGTTCAAGGGCGGATCCGCTAGGGCTTGCGACCAACAGACACACACAGACATACAGAATCTTCTGATTGTTATTAGTAAAGATAAAGATTGTGTTGAAATCAAGAATAATGAAAAAGTAAAGTATAATTTTTTGGACGTCAACAATGATAGAGTCTCAAAGGGTGTCTCTTTTGTAGGCGTAAAGTTTGGTTTTGACTGTTTATGAGAGTAATTTCCAAAGCAAGTTTGGCTGTTGACCCCACACCATATAAGCAGCAGAATATACAATAGCGTTCGGAAGTTTATAGAAAAATTGTTTTTTTCAGTTGATTTTAGCGGTTTTAACCATTTTCGGGGGTCTGGTGCTCGGATCTTGGGTTTCCGATCGCTTTGAAATTTCTTGGAGACTTAGAACAGACCTTAATAAAGTCTTTTATATTTACAAAATTTTCAAAAAATACCTCATTCTCTTTTTATTGTACGAGTTTTGAAAGACACCCGAATTTCGGTCATTGTACTGAAATCGCGAGAAATTTCAAGTGTCTTCTAGAACTTGTCCAATAAAAAGAGAAGGAGGTATTTTTTGAAAATTGTAGGAATATAAAGTTCTTCATTAAGGTCTGTTCTAAGCCTCCAATAATTTTCAACACGATCGGAAACCCCAAGCTCCAAGAACCAGACCTCTGAAAACGCCTAAAACTGCTTAAAGGAGGACTGCAGCTGTTCAATAATTTGAGATCAGATGTAGTGTTTGCTTCTGCACACTTTTTATGTTGACAACTTTCTCTGAAAATGTCTCCAAATGGCTTAAAAACCGGCATGAATAGAGGAAGATATGATTATGGTGGAAGAGTTTTTGCACATTCAATAGAAGCATAAAAGTTCAAAGAAAGAAGGAAAGTAGCCACTGGGGTGGTCCAAAACCCCGTGGTCGAGGTTGCAAAAACTCTGTCAACAGAAAAAGTATTCAGAATTCAAAATTACATTAAATGTCAAATTATTGAATTGTAAAACGGACAACAGATGTTAATAATTGGATCATTTGGTTATTAGAAATAGCAAACTACAGTACTGGCCACTCCGGCAGGGAGACTCCGAGAGGGTTTTTTGACCATGCAGTGCTGGCCATAAATGTATTAATAATCGGTCTTTTCAGTTCAAAATGGTCAACTTTGGGCGTTCGTAGCAAAGTGGGGAAAAGTGGTATTTTTCTAAATTTTTCAGGGCAATTAGTTGATAACTGGAACTGCATTTTGTTAATAGAAGACTTTTTTCTAGAATCATTTCTAAGAACTACACGGCTCGTCAAAGAGACAGATGATGAAAAACATGCTATTTTGCACTGAAATCGACAAAATTTCAGTAATGTTTTCTTCAACGAGCCGTGTATCTCTTAGAAATGATTCTAGAGAAAAGTTGTTAACTAAGAAAATGCAAATCCAGCTATTAACTAACCGCCCTAAAAAATTTAGAACAAAATCACTTTTCCCCACTTTTCTACGAACGCCCAAAATTGACCATTTTGAACTGAAAAGACCGATTATTAATACATTTATGGCCAGCACTGTAACTCTCCTGAAACTAATCGGATTGACCCGAAACTTTTATACAATGTTTTGAGCGCTTTTTGAAGTTGATTTAACAACAAGCAGTTAAATTTTTGAGAAAAACCGCACAAAAATAGTAAAATGCCAAAAAAGCGATCGTGTGTGGGGGAATTTTCTGATATTGTTCAATAACAGAGTAACCCCTAACCTCTTGATGTGAGGACGATTCCGGAAAAAAAAATCTTTCACAATGACCCCCATATCATATCTCAATACACCCCCACTATTATAACCCCCTATCAGAATCGGCCCCTTCTAGAATTGAATGAACTCATATGCCGCTTTTTGAAAATATAAACCCACTTTACAATCCACATTTACGTTTTGTGTGGCATTGCCAGAACTATGCTGGTTCAAAAATGAGAAATGATTTCAATACCAAACTCCCTTAAATTATCTGAAAATTCACGTCACTTTAACGTTGACAGCTTTCTATCGAAAACGGGTTCCCACGTTATCATTCGAATATTCTAAAACGGTTGGAAATATTTTCATTATACCTTTTCCACACCAATCATATCACCGTATTTCAAGCCGGGTTTTGTGCCATTCAGTCAGAAAAAGTTGTTTATTGAAAAAATCTTCAGAATTATAAAACTACTAAAGAATTAAACTAAAAAAATTGAACTAAAAAATACGATTCCAGTTCAGTCCTCCTTCAAATCCCCATTAATTAGAACGACCTTTTTTTTTGGTTCAGCCTAAGCATCGATCTGGCTTTCGAGTAGATTCGATGGTCAAGTTGAGTTTTGTCTCAAATATAACCAGAATCTAAGAAATGTTTCTTCATTTCTTTTGTTTAGCAATCATTAGGATTATCGCCGATGGTAGTCTCCAAGTAAACATGAATGACTCCACTCCAAGAAAATGTCATACACCATCTGTTGACGTGGTTTCCCAGACTAAAACCCCCGTCAGCTGTGTTTGTCAACACACAGTGAGTCCATTCATTCTTTAGGTGAGACCCCTTGGATGACAGAACCTTCATTGATTTTATACCATTTCTTGAGACTCTCTAGCTATTAGAGGCCATTTCCAGATTATTCTGGTTTTGAAAAATTTCTTTTATTGAAATAATTAACTACTTTTAATCTTCAGAATGTCGTTCCACTTGTTCCGTCTTCCCGAATCCATTTACATTGACATCATCAATACAATGAATCCATGTGAACAGTGAGTTATTGATTCTCTTTCTCATTTCTTCTCTTCTCTCTTTCAGATTCTTTACTTCATTATCCTCTCGAAAAGCATATTCAATAATTAAAATGAATCGTCATCAGATAGAATATGCGGGCCTCTACACTAAAGGAAATTTTGAAGTTCATCTTGATAATTACGAAACTACGTTCATAGAGTTTCACCAATCCTCGAAAATTCCAAATCCCGATTTAGAAAAAGTGTTGATTGATGGAAGTTTAGTTAAATATGAATTAAAAGAAGACAATGTGGTGACTACATACTGGGAGGAGCCAATTGTCGGAACGATGAAACTCATTGAATATGTTTGTGATCTGTTCAATGTTGAAGTGAGGGATATGGGAGTACACTGCGATTCGGGTGATCGTCTCATGAAATGGGTGCAACAGTTTCAAACAATTCTTGAAAGGGTTCGATTCATTTCACGCCAATGCGAAGAGAAATTCACACCGGAGACATTGAAAAATCTGATAATGGGTTGTGAAGCAAAAACAATTTTCTTTAATGCATACACCACAGAACCACTTCGTCTTTCAAATTTCCAAAAAAAATGTACCTACTTAGGCATTGCAATCGGAACCTGGTTTACTTTGGAAAATCTAATGACGTTTGACTGTATTGAAGTTTGGATAACCGAGAGACATTTCACAAGTACAGAAATGAATAGATTTTTCAAGCATTGGATGAGTGGAGGAAGCCCCCGATTATCACTTCTCAGAGTTAAATTGGATAATTACAAGGAGCAAGAGTTGATGGATGGAATTGATGTGAAGTGGAATATGAAGACTGTATATGCCCGGTATGCTTGCAAATTTTTTATATCGGGAAAAAAACATTGGCACACGTCGTTATAAAACTCTCGATGTTTTTTTTTTCAGTACCAGTGACGAGTGCGCCTTTTTAAAGTTTGATGGATTCCATGAAATTCAAAAAACAACAAATGGGATGAGTGCTGGATTCAAATTTGAGGATGGATTACTGTATTTCGGAGTGTGGCCGTGTTATTTTAATTTATTTCGTCTTCCTCATGTTGCCTTCATGATTATCATCAATGCGATGAACACTACTGAACAGTAAGTTTATGGTTCCGGTTCAATGTTATTAAGCACAGCACATTTAGTTCATTTTTCTGTTCAAGAAAAGTTACTTCAGATTTATGACCTCTTTGTGTTCTCGAAAATCGTTTTCCATCATCAAAACATATCGTCGTAGATCAGAAGACATCACTATGGCAACCAGTGACAAACAAATAGTCATAACTGGTGGTGAGGAACAGTTAATCAGTTACCAATTGGATCCATTGGCGGACGGTTCTACACCAAGTGAGATGGTGACAATAAATGGTCACTCGACGCCTTCCTATTATGAGAGAGACATCTTCAC
Organism: Caenorhabditis tropicalis; assembly: GCA_016735795.1. Lineage (NCBI taxonomy): Eukaryota > Metazoa > Nematoda > Chromadorea > Rhabditida > Rhabditidae > Caenorhabditis > Caenorhabditis tropicalis. The sequence goes on along the minus strand of CM028614.1, from coordinate 2,659,720 downwards.
AATTGATACGTATTGGGCGGAGCCTCTTCTTGGAACAAAGGAACTCGTCGAACACGTGTGTGGTCTGTTTGGTATTCAAGTGGACACAGTAACCATCAATAGCAATTCGGGAACTCGATTCATGAATTGGGTACAACGCCGTCAGAGATCTATACGAATGATGAAAGTCCTTTCGTTTAACGAAATGGAAGATAAATTCGAATCGGAAGATTTGAAAAATATAATAATGGAATGTAAAGCAGATTCCATTCAACTGAATGCACTCCACTCGTCACCATTCGAAATTCAGAATTTGAATAAAAAGTTCAACGTATTTGAGTGTCTCAGCGGAACCTGGATTACTGTAGACAATTTGATTACGTTGGATTGCATTCGTATTACGATAGAAGAGAGATGGTTCACATGTGCAGAAATGAACAGATTCATCAAGCACTGGATCAATGGAGGAAGCGTTCGATTAAGAATGCTTCTAGTGCCGTTATCTGAATACAATGACGATGCACTGCTTGAAGGACTGGATGTTCGTTGGGCTACTGAAAAGATGGTCGTTGTGAGGTAAGTACAGAATAGAAAATCTACAGTAATCTTTAAATCCAGCTGTCGCGGAACCGAATACCAAATCACTATATTCTGTGAAGTTGAAAGAAATGATGGAATGACTGCCGGATTCGTAGTTGATACACAAACCGGCCTCTTCTGGTTTGGAGTGTGGCCAAGTGACACTGGAGACTTCATAGACATGCGTTCTTATTAACATTTCATTTGTATCATTGATTAATAAAGCGATGTATTATTCTATATATATATACAGTGCCGGCCATAAATGTATTAATAATCGGCCTTTTCAGTTCAAAATGGTCAACTTTGGACGTTCGTAGCAAAGTGGGGAGAAGTGGTATTGTTCTAAAATTTTTGAGGGCGGTCAGTTGATAGCTGGATCTGCATTTTCTTAGTTGAAAACTTTTCTCTAAAATCATTTCTAGGAGCTGCACGGCTCGTTGAAGAGAAGGGTGTGGAAAAAGTGCTTCCTTGCACTGAAATCGGCAAAATTTTAGGGTATTTCTCTTCAATGAGCCGTGTAGCTCTTAGAAATGTTTTCAGAAAAAATTTTTCAACTAAGAAAATGCAGTTCCAGCTATTAACTAATTGCTTTAAAAAATTTTAGAACAATACCACTTCTCCTCACTTTGCTACGAACGTCCAAAGTTGACTATTTTGAACTGAAAAGACCGATTTTTCATATATTTATGGCCAGCACTGTAGTTTAATTTTAGAAAAGCTCGTGTTATAAAAGGATTGAGAGAGTTTGAAATTATACCATTTTAAATTTGATTAATCTCGAAAACTGCTGAAGCTAGAGAGTTAGGTCAAAAAGGAAAGTTACTTTGCTTAGAATTTTCTAATTTTCAAAAACCAAACTCAACCTCTAGCTCCGACCCTCTTCGAGATACAGCTCCTCAGAGTTAGCGTTTCTTCGTCGTGTAAATCACGTTGATTTTCAGTCTGAGAAATGATGTCAGGTGTATAATTGAAGATTGTGAAATTTGATATAGACTACTCCAGTGCACAACAGCCCATTCATTCTTCAAATGAGACCCTCTGGCAGGCCGTTTATTGATTCACTACCAAGACTCTCTAGAATACCATTTTCAGAATATTTGATCATTTTTTTCATTCATGTAATTTAATCTTCAGAATGTCGTTCCACTTGTTCAATCTTCCGGAATCCATTTACATTGACATCATCAATACAATGAATCCATGTGAACAGTGAGTTATTGATTCTCTTTCTCATTTCTTCTCTTCTCTCTTTTAGATTCTTCACTTCATTATGCTCTCGGAAAACATATTCAATCATCAAAACACATCGTTCTGAGATTGAATACTCGAGAATCTTAACTTATGGAAATAGCAAGTTTGATTTCGGTCACTATGCTGACACATTTCTGACGTTTCATCAGTCACCCGAGCCTCCGAATCAAGTGTTAAAAGAATTGACGATTGATGGGAATACAATCCCTTATGAATTAAAAGAAGACAAAGTGGTGACTACATACTGGGCGGAGCCGAGAGAAGGAACGATGAAACTCATTGAATATGTGTCTGATCTGTTCAATATTGAAGTGAGGGATATGGAAATCCATTGCAATTCAACGGATCGTCTCATGAAATGGGTTCAAAACCGTCAGAAACGTCTTCAAAAAGTTTATTTCACTCCGGATACATTAAAAAGTCTCATAATGGCTTGTGAGGCAGAATCGATTTTTCTAGATGCATACACAACAAATCCACTTCAAATTCAAAACTTCCAGAAAAAGTGTGACTTCTTCAGTGTTTCAGTCGGAATATGGTTCACTTTGGACAATCTGATGACGTTGGACTGTATTGAAGTTTGGGTAATGGGGAGACAGTACACTAGTGAAGAAATAAATAGATTCATCAAACATTGGATGAGTGGTGGGAGCCCTCGATTAACACTTCTTGTAATTCTATTGGATAATTACAATGAGCAAGAACTGATGGATGGAATCGATGTAAAATGGAATATGAAAACTGTACATATTCGGTGAGATTTTTTGGATTGACAATGAAACTCCCAGATAATTTAGTCTTTTTTTTCAGTACCAGCCAAGTGGAAGACCCACGTCCGTTTACCGGATTTTGGGAACTCCAGAAAACAACAAATGGAATGACAGCTGGATTTAAATTCGAAAATGGATTATTGTATTTTGGTGTGTGGCCGTGTTGTTTTAATTTATTCCGTCTTCCACATCTTGCCTTCATGAATATTATCAATGAGATGAACACTACTGAACAGTGAGTTTAATGGTTTAATTTCGAGTCATACCTTAGTTTTTTTCAGACTTTTAACCTCTTTTTGCTCGCATAGAGCATTTTCTACTATCAAAACACTTCGTCGGAAGTCACAGGACATCACTATAAAAGCTACTAATGCATATCTGGTCATATATAGTGGCGCCGAACGGCTTATGAGCTGTCAATTCGACAAACATCCAAGACATAAGGAAATGGTGACAATCAACAGAAAATCTGTCCCATTTTTCTTATGGTATAGAGAAATTCACAATTATCACATACTTGGCGGAGCCAATTATTGGAACGATGGAACTCGTCGAACACATTACTAGTCTATTTGACATTCAAGTGGACACAGTGGTCATCAAGAACGATTCCGGAACTCGATTCATGAATTGGGTGCAACAACGTCAGAGATCTCTTCGAATGGTGGATGTCAATTCGTATGGCTTAATGGAATGGCAGTTTGATTCTGAAGATTTAAAGAATATAATAATGGAATGTGAAGCAGATCATATTCAACTGAATGCACTTCACTCATCACCATTCGAAATTCGAAACTTAAATAAAAAGTTCAACGTGTTCGAGTGTCTCAAGGGAACATGGATTACTGTAGACAATTTGATGACGTTGGATTGTGTCAGTATTACGGTAAAAGAGAGACGATTCACGTGTGCAGAACTAAACACATTCCTCAACCACTGGTTCCAAGGGGGCAGCCCTCGTTTAAGAACGCTTATAGTAGCGGTAGGTGAATACAATCGCCAGGAAGTGTCCAATGGACTGGATGCTCATTTGACTACTGAAAAGATACTGATTATGAGGTGAGCAAAGAATAGAGTGTCTACAGTAACCTTTAATTTCAGCTATTGCGGAACCAAATACCAAATCACTGGATTCTGGGAAGTTGAAAGAAATGACGGAATGACTATTGGATTCGCATTTGACAGACCGACAGGTCTCTTCTGGGTTGGAGTGTGGCCAAGTGGCATTGGAGACTTTATCGACTTGTGTTAAATTTGCATCTTATCTAATAAAGTGATATTATATATTGGATCCTTCATATTTTCATCTGAACCTATTTTTTATTTGACAGGTGCAGTGTAGGTTTTTCACAAATAAAGTAACATTTATTGCTGAAGAAAAATATTCTATGGCCCTGAATGATTCATGTTTTGGCTCTATTGTAGAATAGGGGTCCCTTCGAAATATAGGGGTCCCCTAAAAAAATAGGGGTCCCTTCAAACTTCATCAGAAAAATAGGGGACCCTTCAGAAAAATAGGGGTCCTTTCGCCAGGCGATACAGGACTCCAGAAAAATAAGGGTCCCTTCAACCTTTATCAGAAAAATAGGGGTCCCTTCAGAAAAATAGGGGTTCCTACAGGCTTAATAAGCTCAAAAAATATACAAGGGACCCCTATTTTTCTGAAGGGACCCCTATTCTTTTTCCACAAATTGAAGGGACCCCTATTTTTTTGGGGTCCTGTATCGCCTGGCGAAGGGACCCCTATTCTTCTGAAAGGACCCCTATTCTTTTCATACAGGTTGAAGGGACCCCTATTTTTCTAAGGTCTGATCATGCCTGATGAAGGGACCCCTATTTTTCTGATGAAGTTTGAAGGGACCCCTATTTTTCTGAGGGGGTCTGAAGGGACCCCTATTTTTTTAGGGGACCCCTATATTTCGAAGGGACCCCTAAACTACAATAGAGCCCATATTTTTATTTTTTGAAAATATGTGCTGGGATTCATCAGATAAACCTAAAAAGAGTCTCTTAGTCAAACTGGGTCTGATACAGTTGAAAGGTCTAATAAAATTAATGGAATGACACTACTCCAAGAGATGAAAGTGTCAACACTATCTGCTGAGTGGTTTCCCAGACAAAAAACCACGTCAGCTGTGTTTGTCAACACACTATGACTTATTTCATTCTTTAGGTGAGACCTTTTGGATGACAGGACCTTCATTGATTTTACTCCATCTTCTGAGACACTCTAAATTCTTTTTTATATCAAAAGAATCAATTTAATCTTCAGAATGGTTTTCCACTTGTTTCATCTTCCCGAATCCATTCAAATTAACATCATCAATACAATGAATCCATGTGAACAGTGAGTTATTGATTCTCTTTCTCATTTCTTCTCTTCTCTCTTTCAGATTCTTCACTTCATTATGCTCTCGGAAATCATATTCATTCGTTAAAACGCATCGTCGTGCAATAGAAGGTTTGGCCATCTACACTGAGGGAAATTTCGATTTTCGTCTTGATGATTACGAAAACACGCACATGAAGTTCCATCAATCATTCGAATTTTTAAATCACGACTTAAAAGAATTGATAATAGATGTGAATCCAATTCCATTTGAATTGAGAAATAACAACATGACTACATTCTGGGCGGAGCCGAGAGAAGGAACGATGAAACTCATTGAATACGTGTGTGATCTATTCAATGTTCAAGTGAGAGATATGGAAATCTACTGCGATTCGGATGACCGTCTTATGAAATGGGTTCAAAGTCGTCAGAAACGTCTTAAAATTGTTCAATTTACTTCAAACTATTGCAAAGAGAACCAATTCACTCCGGAGACATTGACAAATTTCATAATGGATTGTGAGGCAAAGGAGATTCAACTGAATGCATATATCACTCAACCACTCCGAATTCGAAACTTTCAAAAAAGATGTGACTGTTTCGATGTTTCAATAGGGACATGGTTTACTTTAGAAAATCTGATGACGTTAGACTGTATTGAAATTACGGTAACTGGGAAACAGCTCACTAGTACAGAAATGAATGAGTTCTTCAAACATTGGATGAATGGTGGGAGTCCCCGATTAACGTTTCTCCAAGTTAAATTGGATAATTACAATGAGCAAGAGTTGATGGATGGAATCGATGTGAAATGGAATATGAAAACTGTGCATGCTCCGTAAGTCTTCTTGTGTCGACAGATTGCCATTCACAACAATGAAACCTCTAGGTCATTTGGTTTTTTTCAGTACCAGCGAGGAGGGTGTCACTTTCCCATTTGACGGATTCTATGAAATTCAAAAAATAACAAATGGAATGAGTGCTGGATTCAGATTCAAATATGGATTATTGTTTTTCGGAGTTTGGCCGTGTTGTTTTAATTTATTCCGTCTTCCACATGTTGCCTACATGAGTATTATCAATGAGATGAACACTATTGAACAGTGAGTTTATGTTTTAATGTTGAGTTATACCATCAGTCTGTACACAAAATATTTTCAGATTGTTGACTTCTTTGTGTTCTCGTAGAGCGTTTTCTGTTACCAAAACACTTCGTCGTAAATCAGATGACATCACTATGTCATCCGATAATACATGTCTAGTCATAGATAAAGGCAACGAACGGCTCATAATTAAACAATTCGAGGAAGATCCAAGACGAAAGGAAATGGTGACAGTCAACGGAAAGTCTGCCCGTTTTGCTTATGATGCAGAGCGCTCCCTGATTAACACATTTTGGGCGGAGCCAATTGTTGGAACGATGGAACTTGTTGAACACGTGAGTAGTCTGTTTGGTATTCAAGTGGACAGGGTCGTCATCAAAAACGATTCGGGTACTCGATTCATGAATTGGGTACAAAAACGTCAGAGATCTCTTCGAATGGTGCAAGTCGATTCGTTTGGCTTAATGGAAGATCGATTTGAACCGGAAGATTTAAAAAATATAATAATGGAATGTGAAGCAGAAACCATTCAACTAAAAGCACTTCACTCATCACCATTCCAAATTGTAAACTTGCACAAGAAAATTGACTTTGTCGAGTGTCTACGTGGAACATGGATTACTGTAGACAACCTGATGACATTGGACTGTATCCGTATTACTGTACAAAAGAAACGATTCACGTGTGCAGAAATGAACAGATTCATTAAAAACTGGCTCCAAGGTGGAAGCCATCGATTAAAAATACTTCAAGTCGAAATACATGAATACAATTTACTGGATCTGTTCGATGGACTCGATACTCGTTGGAATACAGAGAGAATGGTTTTTACGAAGTAAATAGACATTTAAGCACCTGAAATATATTTGATTTTCAGAAATAACAAAGACCCATTCATTGGATTTTTTGAAATGAACAGAAGTGACGGAGTGACGGCCGGATTCCAGTTATTTGACGATGAGTTCCGGTTTGCAGTGTGGCCAAATGGCAGTGGAAATGTGTTGGATTTGCAATGATTTGTTTTATCAGCTTTTTTTCGTATTTTTTGGTGGTCTCGAAAGAGAATGAAAAAAAGAGGTTTTGATATAAACTTTTTTGTTGATTGGTCGGAAATAAATATATTTTTTGAACCATCAAAAAAGCAGGCAGTACAAAGTTGAGATGGCACTCTCTACAATACCAATGAAAATTTATTTTTAATATACACATCCGGAAAGAAAATAAAAATTTAATGATCAACAGAAATAAGGTGTTTAATGAACATATTTTGAAAGTTAGGCGACATTTGTTGGTTCAAACATGAAACCTTTAAACTAGCATAGAGCTGAGAATATCTGAGACGTACGTTTCTTCTTACAATAACATTGTAATTGAAAAAATAAATATGCTCGAAGCCAGTTTGGTTCTGATACAGATAGAAGGTTTTGAGATAGATGGTGAAAGCAATGGAATGACAACACTCCAAGAGATAACACTTCAGGAAAGTGTCATACACCATCTGCTGACGTGGTTACCCAGACTAAAACCCCCGTCAGCTGTGTTTGTCAACACACAGTGAGTCCATTCATTCTTTAGGTGAGACCCCTTGGATGACAGAACCTTCATTGATTTTATACCATTTCTTGAGACTCTCTAGCTATTAGAATTTTTTTTCAGATTTTTTCTGGTTTCGAATCACTCCTTTTATTAAAATAATTAACTACTTTTAATCTTCAGAATGGTTTTCCACTTATTCCGTCTTCCCGAATCCATTCAAATTAACATCATCAATACAATGAATCCATGTGAACAGTGAGTTATTGATTCTCTTTCTCTCATTTATTCTCTTCTCTCTTTCAGATTCTTCACTTCATTATGCTCTCGGAAAACATATTCAATCATTAAAACACATCGTTCTGAGATAGATGCCTGTGCCATTTTCACTGAAGGAAACTTCGATTTCCGTCTTGATAATTGTGAAACGATTTTCATAGAATTTCATCAATCATCCGAACCTCCAAATCAAGGATTAAAAGAATTTTTGATTAATGAAAATTCGATTCGATATGAATTGAAAGAAGACTATATGGTGACTACATACTGGGCGGAGCCGATTGCTGGAACGATGAAACTCATTGAATACATTTGTGATCTGTTCAATATTGTAGTGAGGGATATGGATATTTATTACGATTCGGGGGATCGTCTCATGAAATGGGTTCAACAACGTCAAACACGTCTTGATACCGTTTGTTTCACCTCGTATTATTGCGAAGAAAATTAATTCACTCCGGAGACATTGACAAGTCTGATAATGGATTGTGAGGCAAAGGATATTCGACTAGATGCATATACAACACAGCTACTTCAAATTAAAATATTCCAAAGAAGTTATGACCGTTTCTGTGTTTTAATCGGAACATGGTTCACTCTAGAGAATCTGATGACGTTGGATTCTATTCAGATTTGGGTGATAGAGACAGATTTCACAAGTACAGAAATGAATAGATTCTTTAAACATTGGATGAATGGTGGGAGCCCCCGATTATCGCTTCTCAAAGTCAAATTGGATAATTACAATGAGCAAGAGCTGATGGATGGAATCGATGTGAAGTGGAATATGAAAACTGTGCATGTCAGGTAAAATTTCTTTCATCGACAGAATGACATACAAAACAATGAAACTGCAAAAGTATTTTTTTCAGTACCAGCGAGGAGGGTGTCACTTTCCCATTTGACGGATTCTATGAAATTCAGAAAACAACGAATGGAATGAGTGCTGGATTCAAATTTGAAGATGGATTCCTGTATTTTGGAGTGTGGTCGTGTTGCTTTAATTTATTCCGTCTTCCACATCTTGCCTTCATGAGTATTATCAATGAGATGGATACAACTGAACAGTGAGTTTATGATGTCGAGAATAACATACCCAATACATCAGTCTTTATACAAATTATTTTTCAGATTCTTGACCTCTCTGTGTTCTCGTAGAGCGTTTTCTGCTATTAAAACACTTCGTCGTAAGTCACAAGACATCATTTTGTTAGCTGGTAATGTATGTGCACTCATAACTCAAAACGCCGAGCCGCTAATCATCGGTCAGGTTGTGGAAGATTCAAGACAAAATGAGATGGTGACAATCAACGGCAAATCTGCCTCTTTTGCTGGTAATATAGAGCAATCCGCGATTAACACATTCTGGGCGGAGCCGATTGTCGGAACAATGGAACTCATCGAACACGTGTGTAGTCTGTTTGGTATTCAAGTGGACACCGTCTTTATCAATAGTGATTCGGGTACTCAAATAATGAATTTGGTGCAACGTCGTCAGAAGTCTCTTCGAATGGTGAAAGCCGATTCGTTTGATTCAATGGAAGAACAATTTGAATCTGAAGATTTAAAGAATATAATAATGGAATGTGAAGCAGATCATATTCAACTGAATGCTCTCCACTCATCACCATTCGAAATTCAGAATTTGAATAAAAAGTTCGAAGTGTTCGAGTGTCTACGTGGAACATGGATTACTGTAGACAACTTGATGACATTGGATTGTGTCAGTATTACGGTACAAGAGAGACGATTCACGTGTGCAGAACTCAACAGATTCATTAAGCACTGGCTCCAAGGAGGAAGCTCTCGATTAAGAATGCTCCTGGTGAAAATATCTGATTTCAATGACCTGGAATTGTTCGAAGGACTCAATGCTCATTGGACGACTGAAAAAATAGTCGTTGTGAGGTGAGTGCAGAATAGAGAATCTACAGTAACCTATTATATTTCAGCTATCTTCAAACCCTATATGAAATCACTGGATTTTTCGAAGTTGACAGACATGACGGATTGACTGCTGGATTTACATTCGACATAATTCCTGGCCAGTTTCGGTTCGGAGTTTGGCCAAGTGACACTGGAAACTTTATAGACATGCGTTCCTATTAACCCTATGTTAGTACCAATAATAATTATTTAATAAAATGACTTTTAACCTGCATAAAAACTCCCAACGGTTGTTGTTGAATGTGTTCCAAATCGTTGCTTTTGAAGAAGACGTCACCTGAAACTTTGGCGGAGAGAAACAGATTAAGTTCTACTTTATACTAACACGACAACATGATGATATTTTCTTCGTTTCACAAGCGCATCGGAATCGTAACCGCCTCGCATTTTCGGGTCGACGAGCAAACATTGATTGGTGTGCAGACAGGTGGTTAGAAGGAGGGGGAGGAGTCCCAGGATACGGTACGCTGTCTGTTCATTGGTCTGTAAAAATAAGAATTTTAAACTGAAAGAAAAAAAACAAGAATTTCGAATGTTGAAAAAAATCATGGAAAACATAGAACAAGGATTTCAGAAAACTGTCAGAAAAGAAGGGAAAGGAAGTGAAAAAGAGAAGATTCGAAATTTTGGAAGAAGAGGAATGAGGTGAACGAACCAATGGGAAAAGGGGGGCGGGGTTAACAGAGAACAGAGAGAGTACGTAAAATGAGAGGTTTAGAGAGAAAAAAGGTTGATTGGAAACTCGCCGAACAGTGCAAACTTATCAGGGAATGGTCAGAGCCGGGTCTGGAATTTCGGTTCAAGACCTATACCGTTTCAAAGAAGACCTTTGGGAGACCTCAAAACTGTTTTTAGTTTTTGATATGGTTTTCTGGAAATCGAGATAGAAGGATTTTGACCTGAAACGCCAGTACTAATTTCCCTTGATTTTGCATTTTTTCACGTGAAAACCCGAAACTTTATGGGCACAAATACAGTGAAAAACAGTGGTTGGGTGGCCGGTTGGAAGTGGTTATCTACAAATCCATTCTAGACAGGTGTTCTTCAAACTCTTTGTGTGATTCTGCCTACCACGTGGATCATGTTCAGCCGCCCAGCTGGTCAACGTCAGTTGAGTGTTTCCCATATTGCGATGGACACGAGCTGCAAAATGATACAGTACTCCAGATGGTGTTAGGGGAATTACAGTATGGCATCTTGAAAACTTGTTGCCGAAACCTAACTTAATTAGTAAAAATACGGTAACCTAGTTGTTCAGAAGATTAGAACCTACAGCAATCTGAACTGCTAGAAATGAAAAAAACTGATCAAGCACAGGATCAATGATAAAAAACTTTTTGAGTGGTGGTAGTCGATTTCAATTAACAAGAACTGTTTGATGAACTTGATGGCTGTTGGAACAGTTTTTACGGTCTAGATAGTGGAATCAATGAATGAGTCAACTCCTAAAGATACCACTCCAATAAAGTGTCATACACCATCTTCTGACGTGGTTTCCCAGACTTAAAACCACGTCAGCTGTGTTTGTCGATACACAATGAGTCCATTCATTCTTTTGAGACCCCTTGGATGACAGAACCTTCATTGATTTTGTACCATTTCTTGAGACTCTCTAGCTATTAGAATTTTTTTTTCAGATTTTTTCTGGTTCCGAATCACTCCTTTTATTAAAATAATTAACTACTTTTAATCTTCAGAATGGCTTTTCACTTGTTCCGTCTTCCGGAATCCATTTATATTGACATCATCAATACAATGAATCCATGTGAACAGTGAGTTATTGATTCTCTTTCTCATTTCTTCTCTTCTCTCTTTCAGATTCTTCACTTCATTATGCTCTCGGAAAACATATTCAATCATTAAAATACATCGTCGTGCAATAAAAAACTTGAACATCTGCACAGAAGGAGATTTTGAATTTCATCTTTATGATTACGAAACAACGTACATGAAATTTCATCAATCATCCGAAATACCGAATCAAAAACTAGAAGAATTGATGATAGATGGAAATTCAATTCGATATGAATTGAAAGAAGACAATGTGGTGACTACATACTGGGCGGAGCCAATTGTCAGAACGATGAAACTCATTGAATACGTGTGTGATCTGTTTGATATTGTAGTGAGGTTTATCGAAATCCACTGTGATTCGGGTGATCGTCTCATGAAATGGGTTCAACGACGTCAAGCACGTCTTGATACCGTTTGTTTCACCTCTAAACAATGCGAAGAAAATCAATTCACTCCGGAGACATTGAAAAGTCTCATAATGGATTGTGAGGCAGAATCAATTGTACTGAATGCATACACCACACAACCACTCCAAATCGAAAAGTTTGATAAGAAGTATCACCTCTTTGATGTCACAATTGGAGCTTGGTTTACTTTGGAGCATCTGATGACATTGGACTGTATTGATATTTCGGTAACCGGAAGACAGTTCAAAAGTACAGAAATGAATAGATTCTTTAAACATTGGATGAGTGGAAGCAGCCCTCGATTAAAACGTCTTGAAGTTAAATTGGATAATTACAATGAGCAAGAACTGATGGATGGAATCGATGTGAAGTGGAATATGAGGACTATGCATGTCACGTAATATTTCTTGCATCGATAAAAGCATATGATTCACCCAGATATAACCATTTTTCAGTACTGACGATGTGGGCGCAATAACTACGTTTGATGGATTCAATGAAATTCAAAAAATAACAAATGGAATGAGTGCAGGATTCAAATTCAAGTATGGATTGCTGTGCTTTGGAGTGTGGCCATGTTCTTTTCCCCTATTCCGTCTTCCACAACTCGCTTCTATGAATATTATCAATGAGATGAACCAATTTGAACAGTTAGTTTGTTTATCCTGAGCATTCATTCTGTTGAAAACTTCATATTAGGTTGGCAAGAAAGTTTCGAAAATTTTTTGATAATGTTATTTGTTCCGTTTTTCTAAAAATAAGATGGCCAACTGATCAAAGTATAAACCAAATGTAATGTTGGTCTTCTGCCAACACCCAAGCAAACGGTCGATCGCGTTCCTCTACTATACAGAGTTTGGCTCTACTCGGATATTTTGGTCCTTAAAGAATATTTTGGTCCTTAAAGAATATTTTGGTCCTTAAAGAATTTTTTGGTCCTTAACAGGATTTGCACTTCGTATGTGACTCTTTGGCTATGAGTGATTTGAACAATGCAATGAACTGTTGTTTCACAATCAGCAGCCGAAGTGTCCGCAGTGAGACTACAAGAATTTTATTTCATTAGTTTTCAATTTTCATCGTTTTTTCGTGATTTTTTACGTTTTTTTAAATCATTAACAGCTAACCAATGTTGTTGTTTATTTTTAAGAGTTCAATGAGTTGATCAATGTAATTCTGAACATTTCATTCACTGAATTGAAAAATAAGGTGATTTGTTAATCCTCATCATATTCGTCGACTTTGTCATCTTCCTGCTCATAATAGTCAACATATTGATGTATAGAATACCGGGACACTTGGAATTCCAGCACCTCAACTGTCCCGAAAATTTCCAACTGCTCTGCGAATGAAAAACTCAGTCGTTTTTCATAAACCAGGACCCATTCTAGATTAATGCAAATTTAAACTAGGAAAGCTGGCAAAAATTGGAACAGGGGAATAGCAACTCACCCGTTATCCTGTATTGATAACTTCTATATATTAGGGTGATCTATACATTTTTTATGGTTGTGAAGATAATTGTTTATGTGAGAAAATGACTGCGACATTTCCATCTTCAACAAACTGCGTTCATCTTTGTCTTCACGTTTTTTTTTCATCATTAACAACATACTCTATGTACACCTACTTATCTTCAATAAATAACTGAGCTATATCAAGATGACAAAGTCGACGAATATGATGAGGATTAACAAATCACCTTATTTTTCAATTCAGTGAATGAAATGTTCAGAATTACATTGATCAACTAATTGAACTCTTAAAAATAAACAACAACATTGGTTAGCTGTTAATGATTTAAAAAAACGTAAAAAATCACGAAAAAACGATGAAAATTGAAAACTAATGAAATAAAATTCTTGTAGTCTCACTGCGGACACTTCGGCTGCTGATTGTGAAACAACAGTTCATTGCATTGTTCAAATCACTCATAGCCAAAGAGTCACATACGAAGTGCAAATCCTGTTAAGGACCAAAAAATTATTTAAGGACCAAAATATTCTTTAAGGACCAAAATATCCGAGTAGAGCCCAGAGTTTTAGCAACAGAACTCCGATGTATCCCTTTTTGATATTACCTTTTGACTTGAAAATTTTTTCTAACAAAACGGTGTTGCAAACTTGAAAATGTTTAAGGAAATGTTTGGAATCAATCCCATTTTTTTTCCAATTAGAGTGAACTTGGATCCAATTCAAATGGTCTGTCACTATTGTCAAACTGATCTTGTCAGCGATGAATAATTTGGCTCAAACTTTGATTGTAGATAAATTAAGGCTTACCGCTGCGCAGATATACATAATCTTTTCCAAAATATCACAACAATTTCACTTAATAGAAAAACTTGAAATAAAAAAAACCATTGCCAATATTCAAAGAAGTGGACCGGGTTAGAAACACCGTATCTCTCTGAGAATGAGTGTCAGAAAAGCAAGTCGTAGCACAATAGGTCGGTGTGAAGACCTCTTAAATAAACAGGAAAGTGCTCTGAAAAAATAGTTAACCACTGAGAAAATGAAGGTCGAACATACATTCCAAAAATATTTCGAAACTTTCTTTCCAACCTAATAGAAAAAACTTCTCAAACTGCAATTTTCCGGCCTCATTCAATAACATTTCTAAACTTATTTTTCAGATTTTTGACCTCTTTGTGTTCTCGTAGAGCATTTTCCACTATCAAAACACTTCGTCGTAAATCAAAAGATATCACTATGTCAGCCGGTATTGTATGTTTAGTCATTGATAAAGGCGCCGAACGGCTAGTGATCGCTCAATTTGGAGAAGATTCGAGACGAGAGGAGATCGTCACAGTCAACGGAAAGTCTGCCCGTTTTGCTTATGATGTAGAGAACTCCACGATTAACACATTCTGGGCGGAGCCAATTGTTGGAACTATGGAACTTGTAGAACACGTGAGTAGTCTGTTTGATATACAAGTGGACAAGGTCGTCATCACCAAAAAAGATTCGGGAACTCGACTCATGAATTGGGTGCAAACTCGTCAGAGATCTCTTCGAATGTTAGAAGTCCTTTCATTTAACGAAATGGAAGATCAATTCGAATCGGAGGATTTGAAGAATATAATACTGGAATGTAAAGCAGAAAACATCCATCTGAATGCACTCCACTCATCACCATTCGAAATTCAAAGCTTGAATAAAAAGTTCAAAGTGTTCGAGTGTCTACGTGGAACATGGATTACTGTAGACAATCTGATGACATTGGATTGTATCAGTATTACGGTAGAAGGAAGAAGATTCACGTGTGCAGAATTGAACAGATTCATTAAGAGCTGGCTCCAAGGGCGGAGCCCTCGATTAGGAGTTCTCCGAGTCTCTGCAGCTGATTACAATTTTCACGAACTATTCGATGGACTTGATGCTCGTTTGAGTTCGGAAAAAATAGTCATTCAGAGGTAAATGAAGATTACAATACCTACAGTAATCTCTGATATTCAGCGGTCATCTAAACGCATTCAATGGATTCTTCGAAGTTGTCAGAAGTGACGGAATAACTGCCGGATTCAAATTTTTCCCCGATTTCTTTTGGTTTGGAGTATGGCCAAGGGATAATGGCAACGTTTTATATTTAGATTCGTTGTAAATTATTATTTTATTTTCATAATATTAATTGCATTGATAAATCTTGTCAAAAAATTTTAGTGTGAAAGCTTTTGAAAACGTTACAATGTATATACGGTGCGTTGCATAATTATAGGGCCACCCTAATTTTTCGCTCTAACGCTTTTCTGAGCGGTTTCTCCTGAAAACGGTTATCAAAATCAGATTCAGCACAAAAAGTTACATATGTGTGAGAATTTTGGGATTGATATCTCAAAAATGAGCCTCATAGTGATCAGAAGTCTGAAAAAACTCCTCCTGCAACCGTTGCATAATTATAGGGCCACCCACCGAATTATGAAGAAATCGTGCGTTCTTCAAAAAATATGTTATGAAATGAGGAGAATGAGTCTCTGGGAGTATCATAGAGCTTTTTCAAACTATTCCGGTAATTTTCATTTACGCCACGTGGCTGACTCCCATTAATCATGGAAGAAGTAGAGATTCATGTATTTATCTAAGAAACCACGATTTCTTCATAATTCGGTGGGTGGCCCTATAATTATGCAACGGTTGCAGGGGGAGTTTTTTCAGACTTCTGATCACTATGAGGCTCATTTTTGAGATATCAATCCCAAAATTCTCACACATATGTAACTTTTTGTGCTGAATCTGATTTTGATAACCGTTTTCAAAAAAAACCGCTTAGAACAGCGTTAGAGCGAAAAATTAGGGTGGCCCTATAATTATGCAACGCACTGTATAGTGCTTCATGAGAAGAGGGGTCTCTCTATTAAACTAGGTAGTTTGGTTCGGATACAGATAGAGGGTCTCAATGTGCTGAATCGCACTCTTTTGTAAAGTGATTCATAAGACAAAGGGCATTCGCTCCCACGCAATCACTTTATATTATTGAATTCCTTTGCACTTTCACTGTATATATACCCTGTTATTTTATCTTATTTTATCGTCAATAAAACTATGTAGATTTAAAATACTCAATATAGGTGACAAAGTCGTCTTCCGGAATCCATTTACATAGACATCATCAATACAATGAATCCATGTGAACAGTGAGTTATTGATTCTCTTTCTCATTTCTTCTCTTCTCTCTTTCAGATTCTTCACTTCATTATGCTCTCGGAAAACATATTCAATCATTAAAACGCATCGTTCTGAGATAGAATATTCCAGAATCTTAACTTATGGAAATAACAAGTTTGATTTCGGTCATTATGTTGAAACGTTTCTGACGTTCCGTCAGTCATCCGACATTCCAAACTGCAACTTCGATTTTTTTTGGGGGTTCGATTCAATATGAATTGAAAGAAGACAAAGTGGTGACTACATACTGGGCGGAGTCAATTGTCGGAAAAATGAAACTCATTGAATACGTGTGGTCTAGAAGACCGAAAACTATGGAAAAGATTAATGGTCATTCGGCTTCACATCAGTTGGTTGATATATTCCTAATCAAAATCCAGAAAGTAAAATATGTTTTCTTATTTAAGTAAGTACTCTTCTAAAATCATTAGTTTTACCCCGCAAAAAACCCGCTCAATCTTAAAATCCTTGTGAAATCATACACAGCTTGATCATTTGAAAAAGAAGAGTAAGAGGGATGAATAGGAAAAAGAAATCTTGCAAGTTTTTTTTGAATAAAAACTATTCCATAGTTTTTTATTTTAACTCAACTTACCTGTGCAAGAAACTCCCAAAGCTTGTTGTTGAATGAGTTCCGAATCGTTGCTAGCGAAGATCCGGTTACCTGTAATTTTGGCGGAGAGAAACAGTTTAAGTTCTACTTTAAACTAACACGACAACAAACTGATCCCTCCGTTGATTTTGTAGATGCTTCTTCGAGATTTCCTCGATGTACTGTGTGAGACCTGAAAACATAAAAAAATCATGAAGAAAGCCAAAAATTTCAAAAGAATTTCTGGTCAATGAGCTGTAATTTGAACCGCTTTTAATATTGTATTTTCGAGAAAAAAACCAGGATAAAAGAGGAAATTATTTGTTGGCTTCACACGTGATATTTTCCTTGAAAACATCCAAATTCTGTGTCGAGTTTGATTTGAATTTACGTAGTTCATCATGTGCTGTCTGCCAACACCGTTACGGTTCATTGCAGACGGGCGGGCAAAATCAGGCTGGGTAAGACGGGCAAAGCTTTGTTCCCCAAATGGATTTATTTTTTAATTTTTAGAAAGTATGCTCCAAGGGGGTACATTTGAAAATTGAGCTTCCTCCGCTATGTAACGTAACTTTGATTCACAACCAAATGAATAGCTGGGAAGTGTTTCCGATTGTTTTGATTTCTCGTCATAACCAACAAATTTATAGACTGTTCAGCTATTTTGAATACGTGTCGTCTAGAAGACCGAAAACTATGGAAAAGATTCCATAGTTTTTTAGTTTTTACTCAACTTACCTGCAAAAAAACTCCCAAAGTTTGTTGTTGAATGTTTTCCGAATCGTTGCTATCGAAGATCACGTTACCTGTAATTTTGGCGGAGAGAAACAGTTTAAGTTCTACTTTAAACTAACACAACAACATGATGATTCCTCTTTTCGCTCCGCTGCTTTCGTCATTGCTTCTTTGAGTATCGTGTGACCTTTTCTTAAACACCTTCGTGTTTTAGTCCAGGTTTTTGTCTGGCAATTCTGCAAAATTTTAAAATTAATTTGAAGCAAAATAATGTTCTAATACTCGGATTCTTGTAATCATCGAATGGAGAGCCATGCTCTCTGCATTTGTGCGTCACGTGTCATGGACATACAGTGCAGTGCTATAGCCCGCCTAGATCTCATTTCCCGCACACTGCAAAAGGAACGCAGAAAATATTTTTTAAACAGTCTTAAGAGCAAAGAAAAACCATTTTTAAAACACAGTTTTGTGTATTTATTGACCTAATCCCGTTAAATTCTGAAGATTTTTCTATTTGAAACTTCCTTGATTTGAGTGAAACAGAATGATTAATTTTCCATCCGAATATGAGCAATGTGAAAAAAAACAGCAGGAAGTTTTATTCGCGCAGAAAAATAAAAGCGTAAAAAAGACGCGTGGCCCCGGTGACACGTGGCGAACTGAGCCGTTCTTTGTTGGCTCATTTTTTCAGTTCCTTGTTTTTTGAAAACAATTTCGAAAGAAAAAGCATTCAATTTAAAAATTAACCAGCGCCGGTTTTTCTTAGATCTATTTCTTCAGGCTTTTGCGTATACTTTCGTTATCTTGCGATAACACTGCGATTCTGGTTCGTCGATCTTTCTTTTCTATTCATCTTTCTGAATATAATCAATTATTTTAGAATGTCTCAGAGCAGTTCACCGGAACCTGATCCGATTCCAACGGGGTGAGTGAATTGGAAAACTATGGGATTTCCCTCGATTTCAAAACAAAAAACTATCAGAAATTGAACGGAACCCTTTTTCTCCTATAGAAATCCACGATTTTATTGTGCTAATTCAGTTATTTTTGCAGAAATACTCTTCTCACCAACATCAGCCCTTGTGATGCACTGACCCAATTCCTCAGGAACTGTACTCAAACAAGCAATGTTCAAACCGGTACAGCTCTATTGGCAACACATCAAGCAGCTGTTTCTGAAGCAAGACCTGATATTGCGGATGCGATGAGCAACTTTAAAAATCCGATTGCACCGATTCCAACGGGGTGAGTGAATTGGAAAACTATGGGATTTCCCTCGATTTCAAAACAAAAAACTATCAGAAATTGAACGGAACCCTTTTTCTCCCATAGAAATCCGCGTTTTTTTTGTGCTAATTCAGATGTATCTTCAGGCCAGTTAAACCCCATCGAAACTCCGCCCCTCATTCGTCGAACACATCTCCTTGGACACCCCGAAACCAGGTTGAAATGAGACCACCAAAAGTAAGATGAACACCTAACAGGCTTTACTGTACAATGTACAAGAAGTTTTGGCGGCAGGCGCAGCCACCGGAAATTTTCTCGGTCCACATTCAAAACATTTTTAGGTTTTCAAAAACACTATTAAATTTAGAGCATCCCATGCAAAAAGTGTGGCAAAGGGCTTAACTCGAAACGAGGATTAGAGTTACACGAATCGAAGTGCCCGGGCCCTCAATGAATTCAGGTATGTAAACTTTCGCATCAAAAAATTAGAGAAGTACAGAAAAAGCGGGGTTTTCGGTTTTTAAATTTTCTATGAAAGATTAGCGCTAGAAAGATGATAAAATGCAGATTTTTGGTAAGTTTTAAAACAAATTAAGAGTCTTCGCTAGACCGCGCGCAGAGTAGTTTTCGTTTTTTGCGACTGAAAAAAATCTGAAAGTATTTCGAAAACATTCAATACCCTTTGAAAGTCGAAAAAACCATTTGTCGGCTGAAGAATGCGCAGCCTTTAATGCGGAACAGCGTTTCAAAATGATAGTTATTAAAAATTCATATTTTCTTGCTGAATTTTACACGAAAAAATAATGAAACTGCAGGAAAATATGCGCATTTTTGCCAAAAAACGAGAAAACTTCAAGATCAAAGAAAAACCCGCTTTACCTCTATTTCCTCATTTATGCTGAGTCTTTTCATTTCCAAAACAGAGAAAAGATACGGAGGGCATTTTAATACAAACAATCGTGAATTTTTAACCGAAATAAGCCTGAAAATCTTCTAAAAACACTTTGCAAATCGAAGAAAGAATCGTTTGCAAAGTATGCACAGCCGTCATTTCGGAGCATCGTTCCAGGGCGGCAGTTTTCTAAAATTAAATTATAATATCTTGTCGAAAGTTCAGATCTTCCTATGTTTTTCTTCAAACAATTGGAGAAAAACTATTATTTATATAATTCTACTTGGATTTTCATCGTTTTTACAGAAAAATCATTCAAAAAACAGTGTTTTTATCCAACTTTCACGTTTTAGAACATAAAAATTATCAAACATTTTGAAAAAATGTTAATTTTATTAAAAAATAAGCTCTTTTCCAGTTTTCCACTTCTTTGAAAACAATGAAAAACCGAAAAAACCGATATTTGTATACGTTTACTAGATATTTAACCGTTTTTTTGAAGGAAAATAATTTTAAAAACATGCTTTAAGCTTGCTTTTTCTCGAATTTGTCACGTTTTTGAAAAAGTACTAATTTTAATTCGAATTATTTCGTGAAACGCAAAAAAACTACGTGGGGAGCGGAGTACCGATTAAAAAAAGCGATGTAATTTTGTTTTCCCTTTTTTCTCATTTAAAAAATGTAATTATTCGAACCGCGAGTGTCAAAAATCTGAAAAACTAAAATTATACTGAATTCCACGTATTTTTTACACGTAGAATTCAGTAAAATTCAAAAAAAAGCGAATGAACACCGGATATTTTAGTGATTTTCTATTCGAGAAAAATCCGCCAACAATAGCCCCTTTTTTACTGCAAATTATCCACGAGGAGTACAAAAAGTTATTTTTGCAGGTCTTCGGTCTCCAAACATCACCGCGTCATCGTCATCATCAACACCAATTCAATTCAATTCAACTTGCATCATAATTTCGTAAAAATCTCTTCGCCTTCCTTTTTGTTCTTCGAATGATTATCAAGATATCCTGCAGGAGGGATTTTGTGATTAATGTTAAGTTCAAGCTGACTGCAATGGCTAAAGTTCACGCTTTCGTTTCTTTCCAAATCGTCTTTTTTCTTTCCAAAATAGCTTCAATTTGCCTTTTTCTCCGAAAATTTTTTTTCGAAATTTGGGCCAAAACACTTGAAAACTCTGGTTTGAATCCCCAAA
Organism: Caenorhabditis tropicalis; assembly: GCA_016735795.1. Taxonomy (NCBI): domain Eukaryota; kingdom Metazoa; phylum Nematoda; class Chromadorea; order Rhabditida; family Rhabditidae; genus Caenorhabditis; species Caenorhabditis tropicalis. The sequence goes on along the minus strand of CM028614.1, from coordinate 2,638,424 downwards.
CCGTTTTCAAAAATATCTTTTTTTTTCAGATTTTTTGATAGCTCAAAGGCCTAAAAAAGAATTTTTGTCATATTAGTTTCGGTTTCCCATCTCTTTACTTTTCATTCACCAAAAATCAAGAAAAAAACAATTGGGAAACCGGAAAAATCATTTTTCAATAACTTCTATATTTTGAAAATTTGAAAAAAGAAACATGAAAAACCTCCTCAGCTCAATGATATTTTGATTTTCATTCATTTTTCGCTTCTTCCCCCTTTTTTTTCTTAAAGAGCGCCGATGCTCCTCTTGCCCACTTATCTCACATCACATCTCAATATCGAGTTTTTATTATTTTTATTATGTTGTGTTTGTGTTTTTTCATGATAAAAACTTCGATTGTCCCAATGCCCCACCCACTCACCGGTTCTTTTCAAGAAGCTCCGCCCATATTTTCTTATGCTCCCAGAAACCGCGCCCACGTCTTCTGGGTATTCCATAGAAGCCCCGCCTACTTTCATGGTGTTTTCAAGACTCCGCCCACTTTTCTCGGTTTGTTACAAAAAGTGACGGCACTTTCTTGACACTTTGCGGTAGCTCCGCCCACTTTCCGGCAGACTTGTAAAATTGAGAAATTTGAGAATTTTGCCCAGGCGGAAGAAAAAATGACCACTTTTCAAGCCAATTTTTCGACCTTTTTTCGGCTAAAAAGTGTTCAAAATGGCTTTTTCTTCAACGCTATTCCAAAATTTCGCCAATGCGCGTAATTTAAGATCGGAAATCAACAAAAAAAATTTTCAGTCAAAAATTCAAAAAATTTCGATTCTGAACTTCCTGTGGAACACCGTGTCCGGGCCGGGCCTTGAAAATTCGGGAAAAGGCTCTGCCCGGCCCGTTACAAGTCTGCTTTCAGGCGATGTTTCTCGAGAATCCGCCCACTTTCCTGAAAATTCTTTTGAAACTTTGACTACTTTTATCAAGCGCTTTCAAAAGCTTCCGCCAACTTTGCATATATTTCCAAAACTCCGCCCATTTTTGGACGCTTTCTGGAAGTCCCGCCCACTTCACCGGATATTTTGGTTAGGCTCCGCCCATCTATCCGGATGTTTCTTCGAGACTCCTTCCACTTTCCTCGATTGACACTAAAAGCTCCGCCCATTTCTGGATGCTTGACAGAAGCTCCGCCCACCCGGGTTCGGGTTTTTTAAATATCTCTAGACTCCTCCGCTCTTTCCCAAAAATAGCTAAAATAGAGCTCAAAGCTGTTTCAAAAAGCTTCAATGAGGTAACTTTTTAGATTTTCTAAAAGTCTCATCGTTGTTTTTTGATTTCGAAAAAATGAGTATTACTCAGCCACCTGCCTCCTATTGAGAATGGTGAAGATTTTGTACACCACAGAGAAACACGTATAAAAGGGCAAGAGGGGAACGAGAATGGGAAAAAAGGATAGGGTGACTGAGGAATGCAATCTTGCTTTCGGGCCCACTAGAAGTGCCTGTCGTGTGCTTCTACGACCATGACGTCGTCTTCTGGTTCGGCGATCTGAACTATCGACTCAACACGGATCTCTATGGAATCTCCAACGACGAAGTGCGAAGGAGGAGTTAAGGGACTTTCACAGCACTGCCAGGTACCATCTCCAATCACCGTAATCCCAGGTTCATATGAGTTTTCAGCTCCTCGAACAAATTTTGCGTGATACGGTATTCAAGGATTTCGAAGAGCCGACGATCCTTCAATTTCGACAAGTAGAAAGGGGCGTGACCCCGCGTGGACTGACCGTATTCTAATATTCCAGATAAGTTTACGATTACATTGTCCGACAAGTCCAGGATATTCTTCGTAACGAACAAGAGATTCTTGTCTTTCATCTGAAGAACGGCAGAGACAATTTCATCGCGATCACCGCCATCTACAACAACTCGAGATTCAGATCGACGCGAAAGAAGCAGCTGCCAGAGAAAGAGGAAACAGAAGAATCTAATCGATTTCGAGGATTTCGCCGACATCTTCCATCGGATGACTACCCTCCGAACATCCCAAAAGTCATCTATCGTCGTGTGATGGCTCTTCGAACCAGGCAGATGAATATAGAAGAGGAACAGGACAATCGGATACGGAATGCACTGGCGACTGGACATTGGGATGATTTGAGTCAGTTGGCATCCTCTTATATGCTATACAGTGCATTGATTCGGTTGCTGAACTCGCTAGATTCACCGATTATTCTGGAGGGAATGTTCAAAGTGATTCATAAGAAAATAGATCCGTTGCTACACAGTTAGTTAGATTATCTGGATTCTCGAAATTATGCAAGTGCGCTCTATCGATAGAAATTCGAAATAAAGCTAGTTCAGTAGAGCGCACTTGCAGTATGCTCTCTCGAAAATCCACGTTCTTTCAGATTGTGTCCGTTCGAGTCTCCCTAACCAAGCAGTCCTGGAACTCGTTTGCCTTATGCTCCGCGAATTCTTCAGTCAGAAGTATGAGCGGAGAAAAAAGCGATCCCTCTAGGCGATAATACTCTTCAGACACGATATCGCCGAAGAGAAGACGCACGGAGCCACAAGGAAATGATGTGTGTTTTCGAAATATGTATTTTTTTTCTCTTTTGCACTGTTCGGCGAGTTTACAACCCATCCTTTTTCTCTCTAAACCTCTCATTTTACACACTCTCTCTCTCTGTTCTGTGCTAACCGCTCCCCCCCCCCCTTTTCCCATTGGTTCGTTTCCCTCATTCATGTTCTTTTAGGATTTTGAATCTTCTCTTTTTCACTTCCTTCCCCTTCTTTTCTGACAGTTTTCTGAAATCCTTGTTCTCTATTTTCCATGGTTTTTTTCTACATGTCTCTTTGAAATTCTTGTTTTTTTTCTTTCAGTTTGAAAATCACCTATTTGCAGACCAACTGGATCCACGTGGCGAGCAGAATGACATTTGCAACGAATCGAAAAAGGATCATGATGTTGTCGTGTTAGTATAAAGTAGAACTTAAACTGTTTCTCTCCGCCAAAGTTACAGGTAACATCATCTTCAACAGCAACACTTTGGAACACAGTCAACAACAACAACAAATGTATTATTTGAATCCACGTGGCGAGCAGAATAACAAAAATAGTTTGAAGAGCCCCTGTCTTGAATGAATTCGTTGAAGGAACTCTAAGCAGCAGCAGAAGCCGTATTCAAACGTCAATACTCAGTTTGCACTGTTCGGCGAGTTTCCAACCCACCCTTTTTCTCTCTAAACCTCTCATTTTACACTCTCTCTCTCTCTCTCTCTCTCTCTGTTATTCGCTTTCAGTTTAAAAATCTTCTTTTTGCAGACCAATGAACGGACAGTTAGCCCCTGTCTGCACGCCAATCTCTTCTCGTCGACCAAAAAATGCGAAACGAAAAAAGTATCATCATGTTGTCATGTTAGTATAAAGTAGAACTTAAACTGTTTCTCTCCGCCAAGTTACAGGTAGCGTCATCTTCAAAAGCAACGATTCGGAACACATTCAACAAAAACCGTTGGGAGTATTATTTGCAGGTAAGTTGAGTTCTATAGAAAACTGGAATCTTTTTCATTCGAAGACGAAAACTTGCAAGGTTTCTTTTTTTATTCATCCGACTCGCTCTTTTTCTTTAAATGGTCAGGCTCTGTTTGATTTCACAAGGGTTTGCACTGTTCACCGAGTTGCCGACCCGCCCTTTTTCTCTCTAAATCTCTCATTTTGCACACTCTCTTTCTCTAACCCCTCCCCCCTTCTCCCATTGGTTCGTTTCCTTCATTCCTCTTCTTTCAGAATTTCGAATCTCCTCGTCCTTCTCCTTCTCCTCCCCTTTTCCTCTGACAGTCTGCTGAAATCCTTGTTCTATATTTTTCATGACTTCTCTATTACATGTACAGTTCTGGTCATAAGTTTATATAAAAAAAGGCTTTTTCAGTTCAAACTGGTCAACTTTGGGCGTTCGTAGTAAAGTGGGGAAAAGTGCAATTGTTCTAAACTTTTTAGGGCGGTTAGTTGATAGCTCGATTTGAACTTTGTTAGTTGACAACTTCTCTCTAGAATCATTTCTAAGCTACTCGGCTCGTTGAAAAGAACTTCCCTGAAATTTTGTACGATTTCAGTGCAAAATTGCATGTTTTTCATCAGCTTTCTCTTTGACGAGCCGTGTAGCTCTTAGAAATGATTTTAGAAAAAAGTTTTCAACTAAGAGAATGCAAATCGAGCTATCAACTAACCACCCTAAAAAGTTTAGAACAATATCACTTTTCCCCACTTTACTACGAACGCCCAAAGTTGGACAATCTGAACTGAAAAAGCCGTTTTTATATAAACTTATGGCCAGCACTGTAAGTGCCGCTTTCAGTTAAAAATTATCTTTTTACAGACCAATGAACAGGCAGCGTACCGTATCCTGGGACTCCTCCCCCTTCTTCTAACCACCTGTCTGCACGCCAATCAACGTCTGCTCGTCGAAATGAAAATGCGAGGCGGTTACAATTCCGATGCGCGAGCGAAACAAAAAAAGGATCATCATGTTGTCGTGTTAGTATAAAGTAGAACTTAATCTGTTTCTCTCCGCCAAAGTTACAGGTAATCTTCAAAAGCAACGATTTAAAACACGTTCAACAGCAACCTTCGAGGGTATTTTTGCAGGTAAATTGAGAAGAATAAAAAAACCATGGAATCTTTTTCATTCAAAAATTTTTTTTTGAGAATTTGGGAAAACTGCCCGGCGACTAAATGCTGAAATGGTATACTTTATAAGATGAAAATGCCTACTGCTATTTGAAGGATGATTGAACTGGAATTTATTAGATTGATAATAGATCTAGTTTTGAATTTCGAACACTTTTTCGGTTGACAACTTTCTTTGAAAATGCTTCCAAATGGTTAAAAAAAGGCAAAATGATTGTTATTTATTTAGCGGGAAGTCAGCAGTAGCGTGTTCAAAAGTATATAGAACATTTTTTCAGCGGTTTTAGGCCATTTTCAGAGGTCTAGTGCTTGGATCTTGGGATTCCGATCGCTTTGAAAATTATTGGAGACTTAAAACAGATCTTAATAAAGAACTTTATATTCACACAATTTTCAAAAATACCTTATTCTCTTTTTATTGGGCGAGTTCTAGAAGACACCTGAATTTCTCCCAATTTCAGTACTAAAATGGCCGGAAACGAGGTGTCTTCTAGAACTGGTCCAATAAAAAGAGAATGAGATATTTTTTGAAAATTGTGTGAATATAAAGCTCTTTATTGAGGTCTTTTCTAAGCCTCCAATAATTTTTAAAAAATAATTTTCAAAGCGATCGGAAACCCAAGATCCGAGAACTAGACCACTGAAAATGGCCTAAAACCGCGAAAACCAACTGAAGAAATAGTTTTTCTGTATACGAACGCTACTATAAGGGGGAAGGGAATGTACAGGGAAAAGTGATAAGGGGAAAATATAATGATGGAAATGAGATAATTACCAAACCAGCATATTCAAATCCAACAAACCTCCATTGTCTTTTGGCAACACTACGAACGAGAAGTAACCGTTGAGCGTTTGAAGTAGGGCGCGTGTTCCATCTCTTCTGACAATCTCCAAGAATATATCGAGTGGGTCTGGATGATAGCTGAAAACTAAGGATTACGGTAGGTATTGTAATACCTACTTACTGTATCACGTTCATCTTCTTGACATTCAAATGAGCATTCAGTCCATCCAATATTTCCTGTTCATTTGCAACAGATAAAATGATTCGAAGGGATTTTAATCGATGGCTTCCACCTTGGAGCCAGTGTTTAATGAATCTGTTTATTTCTGCAGACGTGAACTGTTTCTCTTGTACAGTAATCTTGACACAATCCAACATTATCAAATTGTCTACAGTAATCCATGTTCCACGTAGGCACTCGAACACTTCGAACTTTTTATTCAAATTCTGAATTTCGAATGATGATGAGTGGAGTGCATTCAGTTGAATATGATCTGCTTCACATTCCATTATTATATTCTTTAAATCTTCCGATTCAAATTGGTTTTCCATAGGATTATATGAGTTGACTTGCACCAGTCGAAGAGATCCTTGACGTTTTTGCACCCAATTCATGAATCGAGTTCCCGAATCGTTTTTGATGACTGCGGTGTCCACTTGAATACTAAACAGACTAGTCACGTGTTTTACAAGTTCCATCGTTCCAAGAATAGGCTCCGCCCAGAATGTATTAGCAATGGAGTAGTCTTTTCGATAAACGAAAGAGACCGAGTGTCCGTTGATTTTCGCTTTAAATGGAGTTAAACTTTCGGCATATTGACAAATAGCCAGCTTTTCGTCGCTTCTTTCTAGGATTAGACATTTATCGCCGGCTGTTATCATGATGTCTTGTGACCTACGACGAAGTGTTTTGATAGTATCGAACGCTCTACGAGAACACAAAGAGGTCATGAATCTGAAAGATAACTTGGGTATGACTCGACATTAAACCATTAAAGGAGGACTGAACTGGAGTTCAATAATTTGAAATTAGATGTAGTTTTTCATTCTAAACACTTTTTCTGTTGACAACGTTCTCTGAAAATGCCTCTAAATGCCTCAAAAACTGCTTTGAAAATGTCGAGGTGATTGGGGTGGAAGAGTTTTCTGCCAGACTCGGCCACGGGGTTTTTGACCGCCCAGTGGCTATTTTTTGTTCTTTTTCATAGTTTTAGATTCTTATTGTATATATCTTCTCATTAACTTCGAAAAAATGAGAAAAATAGTGATTGGGGCGTCTCAAAACCCCGTAGCCGAAGTTGCAAAAGCTCTTCCATAATAATCAAATGTTTGCATTTTAAGCCAATTTTTAAGGCATTTAGAGGCGTTTTCAGAGAAAGTTGTCAACAGAAAAAGTGTTCAGAATGAAAAACTACATCTAATTACAAATTATTTAATTCCACTTCAGTCCTCCTTTAAGCCATTAAACTCACTGTTCAGTTGCCTCCATTGCATTGATAATGTTCATAAAAACAAGATGTGGAAGACGGAATAGACGGAAACAACACGGTGGATTCAAAAATAAATGAGACGGCCACACTGCAAAAAACAACACTCCATCTTTATATTTGAATCCAGCCTTCATTCCATTCGTTGTTTTTTGAATTTCATAAAACCCATCCAATTTGTGAATATAACCGGTGGTCCCTCTAAAATCAAAGGCTACAATGACAGTATTAGTAGGTTTACTTACTTTCTAAAATGTTTTCTTATATTATATTTCACATCGATTCCATCCATTAACTCTTGCTCATTGTAATCCTCCAATGCAACTCCGAGAAATGCCAATCGAGGGCTTCCACCATTTATCCAATGTTTGATGAATCTATTCATTTCTGTACTTGTGAACGGTTTTCTGGTGACCAAAATATCAATACAGTCCATCGTCATCAGATTTTCCACAGTTACCCATGTTCCAATATCAACATGGAAACAGTCACATCTTTTTTGGAGGTTTTGAATTTGAAAAGGTTCTGTTGTGTACGCATCTAGTTTAATCGACTTTGCTATTTGACAATCCATTATGAGACTTGTCAATGTCTCCGGATCGAATTGATTCTCTTCGGAATCGTTTGAAGTGAACGAAACTACGCAGAGATGTGTTTGACGGCTTTGAATCCATTTCATAAGACTATCCGTCGAATCGCAGTGCATGACCATTTCCTCTACTTCAATATTGAACAGATCACACATGTATTCAATGAGTTTCATTGTTCCTTCTCTCGGCTCCGCCCAATATGTAGTCAGGTTGTCTTCTTTCAATTCATATCGAATTGTATTCCCATCAATAATCAATTCTTCTAATTCTTGATTCGAAGGTTCAGATGACTGATGAAATCTCATGAAAATTGTTACGCAATCATCAAGATGGAAATCAAAGTCTCCTTCAGTGTGAATTCCGAAGTCATGAATTGGACGACGATGAGTTTTAATGATTGAATATGTTTTCCGAGAGCATAATGAAGTGAAGAATCTGAAAGAGAGAAGAGAAGAAATGAGAGAAAGAGAATCAATAACTCACTGTTCACATGGATTCATTGTATTGATGATGTCAATGTAAATGGATTCCGGAAGACGGAATAAGTAAAAAGCCATTCTGAAAATTTAAATTAGGTGATTTTCTCGTAGAGGAATCTAAGAAAAGACTCCTATAAATGATTAAAAGCAAGAATTAATTCGAAAAAAATTCCAAGAGCTAGAAAGTCTCAAGAAATGGTACAAAATCAATAAACGTTCTGGCAATGAGAGGAATCTAAAGAATGAATGGACTAGTACAGTCATCGCTGCCCCGCAATTAGATTGCGAAAAGACAGATGGTGAATGACACCTCTTAGAGCTATTCTGTCGAGCCTCAGATGCCTCAATAAAAGGGGTACAGTAATCCAAGGATTCAAAGACAACTATTTATTGGCATTAGAAAAAACACAATTACAGTAACCCTGTACACCAAAACACAAAAAAGACAAACTAAAATGGATTGAGAAGGGAGTAAAATGTGCCGTAAACACCAAAACCAGTATAAATTAGAACGAATCCAAGTATAATACGTTCTCATTGTCCTTTGGCCACACCCCAAACCAAAAGAAACTGGGGAAAAACTTGAATCCGGCAGTTATTCCGTCACTTCTGACAACTTCGAAAAATTCACTGAATTCGATTAGATTATCTCTGAAAAAACAGAGATTACTGTAGGTACTGTAGCCATTTACTTACTTTATCACGACCATCTTCTCAACATTCCATCGAGCACCTAATCCTACAAACAGATCCACTAAATTCAGATCAGCTATCACAACTCGGAGGGTCTTTAACCGATTGCTCCCCCCATTCATCCAGTGTTTAATGAATCTGTTGAGTTCTGCATTAGTGAACCATCTCTCTTCTACCGTAATCTTGACACAATCCAATGTCATCAAATTGTCTACAGTAATCCATGTTCCACGTAGACACTCGAACACTTCGAACTTTTTATTCAAATTCTTAATTTCGAATGGCGTGGAGTGAAGTGCATTCAATTGAATATGATCTGCTTTACATTCCATTATTATATTCTTCAAATCTTCCGATTCGAACATTGAATCATAGGAGTTGACTTTCACCATTGGAAGAAACTTCTGACGACTTTGTACCCAATTCATGAATCGAGTTCCCGAATCGTTTTTAATGAGGACTCTATCCACTTGAATACCAAAAAGACTAGTCACGTGTTCTACAAGTTCCATCGTTCCGGCAATAGGCTCCGCCCAGAAAGTGATAATTGTGGATTCCTCATTATCATAAGCAAAACGGGCAGATTTGCCGTTGATCGACACCATCTCATTTTGTCTTGAATCTTCCACAACCTGACCGATGATGAGCGGCTCGGCGTTTTGAGTCATGAGTCCACATACATTACCAGCTAACAAAATGATGTCTTGTGACTTACGACGAAGTGTTTTGATAGTAGAAAACGCTCTACGAGAACACAAAGAAACCATGAATCTGAAAAAGTCTTTTTAGTTAGCTTTCTGGTTTCAAAACTTGAAAATGGGAAACTCACTGTTCAGTTGTCCCCATCTCATTTATAATACCCATGAAGGCAAGATGTGGAAGACGAAATAAATTAAAACAACACGGCCACACTCCAAAGTACAATGATCTATTTTTCACATTGAATCCAGCTGTCATTCCATTTGTTGTTTTTTGAATTTCATGGAATCCATCAAATGGGAAAGTGACACCCTCCTCACTGGTACTGAAAAAGGAAATTATCTGGGAGTTTCATTTCAACGTATGTTTTACCGAGCATGCACAGTTTTCATATTCCACTTCACATCGATTCCATCCATCAGCTCTTGCTCATTGTAATTATTCAAAATAACTTCTAGAAATGTTAATCGGGGACTTCCCCCATTCATCCAATGTTTGAAGAATCTATTCATTTCTGTACTTTTGAACTTTTTCCCAGTTACCGTAATATCAATACAGTCCAACGTCATCAGATTATTCAAAGTAAACCATGCTCCTATAAAAACATAGAAACAGTCACATTTTTTTTGAAAATTTTGAATTTGGAATGGTTGGGTGGTGTATGCATTTAGTCGAATCTCCTTTGCCTCACAACTCATTATGAGACTTGTCAATGTCTCCGGAGTGAATCGATTATTACCACTCGAAGTGAATACAACTATATCGAGACGTTTTTGACGTCGTTGAACCCATTTCATGAGACGATCACCCGAATCGCAGTAGATTTCCATAATCATTATTTCAATATTGAACAGATCACACACGTATTCAATGAGTTTCATCGTTCCGACAATTGGCTCCGCCCAATATGTAGTCACGTTGTCTTCTTTCAATTCATAATGAAATAAATTTCCATCAATCATCAATTCTTCTAGTTTTTGATTCGAAGGTTCAGATGACTGATGGAACGTCAGAAACGTTTCACCATAGTGACCAAAATCAAACTTTCTATTTCCTTTAATGCAGAGCCTCGACCGTTTTATTTGTTGACGATGTGATTTGATGATTGAATATGTTTTCCGAGAGCATAATGAAGTGAAGAATCTGAAAGAGAGAAGAGAAGAAATGAGAAAGAGAATCAATAACTCACTGTTCACATGGATTCATTGTATTGATGATATTGATATAAACGGATTCGGGAAGACGGAACAGATGAAAAGCCATTCTGAAGATTGAAAGTAATTAATTATTTTGATTTAAAAAAAAAAGATTCCAGAGGGTCTCAAGAAATGGTATAAAATCAATGAAGGTTCTGTCATCCAAGGGGTCACACTGGAAGAATAAATAGACTCATTGTGTGTCGACGAACAGTGGTGACGGGGGTTTTAGTCTGGGAAACCACGTCATCAGATGGTGTATATTTATTCCTTAAAGTGGGTATCTCAGCGAAAATATATTATGCAAATTAAGTGTATTTTCAGAAATTTCAGAATTTCCAGTTAAGCGAAGTGGAAATTCATAAAATATACTTAAAATTAAGTGTATTTTCAGAAATTTCAGAATTTCCAGTTAAGCGAAGTGGAAATTCATAAAATATACTTAAAATTAAGTGTATTTTCAGAAATTTCTGAATTTCCAGTTGAGCGAAGTGGAAATTCATAAAATACACTTAAAATTAAATGTATTTTCAGAAATTTCTGAATTTCCAGTTGAGCGAAGTGGAAATTCATAAAATATACTTAAAATTAAATGTATTTTCAGAAATTTCTGAATTTCCAGTTGAGCGAAATGGAAATTCATAAAATATACTTAAAATTAAGTGTATTTTCAGAAATTTCTGAATTTCCAGTTGAGCGAAGTGGAAATTCATAAAATATACTTAAAATTAAGTGTATTTTCAGAAATTTCTGAATTTCCAGTTGAGCGAAATGGAAATTCATAAAATATACTTAAAATTAAGTGTATTTTCAGAAATTTCTGAATTTCCAGTTGAGCGAAGTGGAAATTCATAAAATATACTTAAAATTAAGTGTATTTTCAGAAATTTCTGAATTTCCAGTTGAGCGAAGTGGAAATTCATAAAATATACTTAAAATTAAGTGTATTTTCAGAAATTTCTGAATTTCCAGTTGAGCGAAGTGGAAATTCATAAAATATACTTAAAATTAAGTGTATTTTCAGAAATTTCTGAATTTCCAGTTGAGCGAAATGGAAATTCATAAAATATACTTAAAATTAAGTGTATTTTCAGAAATTTCTGAATTTCCAGTTGAGCGAAGTGGAAATTCATAAAATATACTTAAAATTAAGTGTATTTTCAGAAATTTCTGAATTTCCAGTTGAGCGAAGTGGAAATTCATAAAATATACTTAAAATTAAGTGTATTTTCAGAAATTTCTGAATTTCCAGTTGAGCGAAGTGGAAATTCATAAAATATACTTAAAATTAAGTGTATTTTCAGAAATTTCTGAATTTCCAGTTGAGCGAAGTGGAAATTCATAAAATATACTTAAAATTAAGTGTATTTTCAGAAATTTCTGAATTTCCAGTTGAGCGAAGTGGAAATTCATAAAATATACTTAAAATTAAGTGTATTTTCAGAAATTTCTGAATTTCCAGTTGAGCGAAGTGGAAATTCATAAAATATACTTAAAATTAAGTGTATTTTCAGAAATTTCTGAATTTCCAGTTGAGCGAAATGGAAATTCATAAAATATACTTAAAATTAAGTGTATTTTCAGAAATTTCTGAATTTCCAGTTGAGCGAAATGGAAATTCATAAAATATACTTAAAATTAAGTGTATTTTCAGAAATTTCTGAATTTCCAGTTGAGCGAAGTGGAAATTCATAAAATATACTTAAAATTAAGTGTATTTTCAGAAATTTCTGAATTTCCAGTTGAGCGAAGTGGAAATTCATAAAATATACTTAAAATTAAGTGTATTTTCAGAAATTTCTGAATTTCCAGTTGAGCGAAGTGGAAATTCATAAAATACACTTAAAATTAAATGTATTTTCAGAAATTTCTGAATTTCCAGTTGAGCGAAATGGAAATTCATAAAATACACTTAAAATTAAATGTATTTTCAGAAATTTCTGAATTTCCAGTTGAGCGAAATGGAAATTCATAAAATACACTTAAAATTAAATGTATTTTCAGAAATTTCTGAATTTCCAGTTGAGCGAAATGGAAATTCATAAAATACACTTAAAATTAAATGTATTTTCAGAAATTTCTGAATTTCCAGTTGAGCGAAATGGAAATTCATAAAATATACTTAAAATTAAATGTATTTTCAGAAATTTCTGAATTTCCAGTTGAGCGAAATGGAAATTCATAAAATACACTTAAAATTAAATGTATTTTCAGAAATTTCTGAATTTCCAGTTAAGCGAAGTGGAAATTCATAAAATATACTTAAAATTAAGTGTATTTTCAGAAATTTCTGAATTTCCAGTTGAGCGAAGTGGAAATTCATAAAATACACTTAAAATTAAATGTATTTTCAGAAATTTCTGAATTTCCAGTTGAGCGAAGTGGAAATTCATAAAATATACTTAAAATTAAATGTATTTTCAGAAATTTCTGAATTTCCAGTTGAGCGAAATGGAAATTCATAAAATATACTTAAAATTAAGTGTATTTTCAGAAATTTCTGAATTTCCAGTTGAGCGAAGTGGAAATTCATATAAAATATACTTAAAATTAAGTGTATTTTCAGAAATTTCTGAATTTCCAGTTGAGCGAAATGGAAATTCATAAAATATACTTAAAATTAAGTGTATTTTCAGAAATTTCTGAATTTCCAGTTGAGCGAAGTGGAAATTCATAAAATATACTTAAAATTAAATGTATTTTCAGAAATTTCTGAATTTCCAGTTGAGCGAAATGGAAATTCATAAAATACACTTAAAATTAAATGTATTTTCAGAAATTTCTGAATTTCCAGTTAAGCGAAGTGGAAATTCATAAAATATACTTAAAATTAAGTGTATTTTCAGAAATTTCTGAATTTCCAGTTGAGCGAAGTGGAAATTCATAAAATATACTTAAAATTAAGTGTATTTTCAGAAATTTCTGAATTTCCAGTTGAGCGAAGTGGAAATTCATAAAATACACTTAAAATTAAATGTATTTTCAGAAATTTCTGAATTTCCAGTTGAGCGAAGTGGAAATTCATAAAATATACTTAAAATTAAATGTATTTTCAGAAATTTCTGAATTTCCAGTTGAGCGAAATGGAAATTCATAAAATATACTTAAAATTAAGTGTATTTTCAGAAATTTCTGAATTTCCAGTTGAGCGAAGTGGAAATTCATAAAATATACTTAAAATTAAGTGTATTTTCAGAAATTTCTGAATTTCCAGTTGAGCGAAGTGGAAATTCATAAAATACACTTAAAATTAAATGTATTTTCAGAAATTTCTGAATTTCCAGTTGAGCGAAATGGAAATTCATAAAATACACTTAAAATTAAATGTATTTTCAGAAATTTCTGAATTTCCAGTTGAGCGAAATGGAAATTCATAAAATACACTTAAAATTAAATGTATTTTCAGAAATTTCTGAATTTCCAGTTGAGCGAAATGGAAATTCATAAAATACACTTAAAATTAAATGTATTTTCAGAAATTTCTGAATTTCCAGTTGAGCGAAATGGAAATTCATAAAATATACTTAAAATTAAATGTATTTTCAGAAATTTCTGAATTTCCAGTTGAGCGAAATGGAAATTCATAAAATACACTTAAAATTAAATGTATTTTCAGAAATTTCTGAATTTCCAGTTGAGCGAAGTGGAAATTCATAAAATATACTTAAAATTAAATGTATTTTCAGAAATTTCTGAATTTCCAGTTGAGCGAAATGGAAATTCATAAAATACACTTAAAATTAAATGTATTTTCAGAAATTTCTGAATTTCCAGTTGAGCGAAGTGGAAATTCATAAAATATACTTAAAATTAAATGTATTTTCAGAAATTTCTGAATTTCCAGTTGAGCGAAATGGAAATTCATAAAATATACTTAAAATTAAGTGTATTTTCAGAAATTTCTGAATTTCCAGTTGAGCGAAGTGGAAATTCATAAAATATACTTAAAATTAAATGTATTTTCAGAAATTTCTGAATTTCCAGTTGAGCGAAGTGGAAATTCATAAAATATACTTAAAATTAAATGTATTTTCAGAAATTTCTGAATTTCCAGTTGAGCGAAGTGGAAATTCATAAAATACACTTAAAATTAAATGTATTTTCAGAAATTTCTGAATTTCCAGTTGAGCGAAGTGGAAATTCATAAAATATACTTAAAATTAAATGTATTTTCAGAAATTTCTGAATTTCCAGTTGAGCGAAGTGGAAATTCATAAAATATACTTAAAATTAAATGTATTTTCAGAAATTTCTGAATTTCCAGTTGAGCGAAGTGGAAATTCATAAAATATACTTAAAATTAAGTGTATTTTCAGAAATTTCTGAATTTCCAGTTGAGCAAAGTGGAAATTCATAAAATACACTTAAAATTAAATGTATTTTCAGAAATTTCTGAATTTCCAGTTGAGCGAAATGGAAATTCATAAAATATACTTAAAATTAAATGTATTTTCAGAAATTTCTGAATTTCCAGTTGAGCGAAATGGAAATTCATAAAATATACTTAAAATTAAGTGTATTTTCAGAAATTTCTGAATTTCCAGTTGAGCGAAGTGGAAATTCATAAAATATACTTAAAATTAAATGTATTTTCAGAAATTTCTGAATTTCCAGTTGAGCAAAGTGGAAATTCATAAAATATACTTAAAATTAAATGTATTTTCAGAAATTTCTGAATTTCCAGTTGAGCGAAATGGAAATTCATAAAATATACTTAAAATTAAGTGTATTTTCAGAAATTTCTGAATTTCCAGTTGAGCGAAGTGGAAATTCATAAAATATACTTAAAATTAAATGTATTTTCAGAAATTTCTGAATTTCCAGTTGAGCGAAATGGAAATTCATAAAATATACTTAAAATTAAGTGTATTTTCAGAAATTTCTGAATTTCCAGTTGAGCGAAGTGGAAATTCATAAAATATACTTAAAATTAAATGTATTTTCAGAAATTTCTGAATTTCCAGTTGAGCGAAATGGAAATTCATAAAATATACTTAAAATTAAGTGTATTTTCAGAAATTTCTGAATTTCCAGTTGAGCAAAGTGGAAATTCATAAAATACACTTAAAATTAAATGTATTTTCAGAAATTTCTGAATTTCCAGTTGAGCGAAATGGAAATTCATAAAATATACTTAAAATTAAATGTATTTTCAGAAATTTCTGAATTTCCAGTTGAGCGAAATGGAAATTCATAAAATATACTTAAAATTAAGTGTATTTTCAGAAATTTCTGAATTTCCAGTTGAGCGAAGTGGAAATTCATAAAATATACTTAAAATTAAATGTATTTTCAGAAATTTCTGAATTTCCAGTTGAGCGAAGTGGAAATTCATAAAATATACTTAAAATTAAGTGTATTTTCAGAAATTTCTGAATTTCCAGTTGAGCGAAGTGGAAATTCATAAAATATACTTAAAATTAAGTGTATTTTCAGAAATTTCTGAATTTCCAGTTGAGCAAAGTGGAAATTCATAAAATATACTTAAAATTAAATGTATTTTCAGAAATTTCTGAATTTCCAGTTGAGCGAAATGGAAATTCATAAAATATACTTAAAATTAAGTGTATTTTCATAAATTTATGAATTTCCAGTTGAGCAAAGTGGAAATTCAGAAAATATACTTAAAATTAAGTGTATTTTCAGAAATTTCTGAATTTCCAGTTGAGCGAAGTGGAAATTCATAAAATATACTTAAAATTAAATGTATTTTCAGAAATTTCTGAATTTCCAGTTGAGCGAAATGGAAATTCATAAAATACACTTAAAATTAAATGTATTTTCAGAAATTTCTGAATTTCCAGTTGAGCGAAGTGGAAATTCATAAAATATACTTAAAATTAAATGTATTTTCAGAAATTTCTGAATTTCCAGTTGAGCGAAATGGAAATTCATAAAATATACTTAAAATTAAGTGTATTTTCAGAAATTTCTGAATTTCCAGTTGAGCAAAGTGGAAATTCATAAAATATACTTAAAATTAAATGTATTTTCAGAAATTTCTGAATTTCCAGTTGAGCGAAATGGAAATTCATAAAATATACTTAAAATTAAGTGTATTTTCAGAAATTTCTGAATTTCCAGTTGAGCAAAGTGGAAATTCATAAAATATACTTAAAATTAAATGTATTTTCAGAAATTTCTGAATTTCCAGTTGAGCGAAGTGGAAATTCATAAAATATACTTAAAATTAAATGTATTTTCAGAAATTTCTGAATTTCCAGTTGAGCGAAATGGAAATTCATAAAATATACTTAAAATTAAGTGTATTTTCAGAAATTTCTGAATTTCCAGTTGAGCAAAGTGGAAATTCATAAAATATACTTAAAATTAAGTGTATTTTCAGAAATTTCTGAATTTCCAGTTGAGCGAAGTGGAAATTCATAAAATATACTTAAAATTAAATGTATTTTCAGAAATTTCTGAATTTCCAGTTGAGCGAAATGGAAATTCATAAAATACACTTAAAATTAAATGTATTTTCAGAAATTTCTGAATTTCCAGTTGAGCGAAGTGGAAATTCATAAAATATACTTAAAATTAAATGTATTTTCAGAAATTTCTGAATTTCCAGTTGAGCGAAGTGGAAATTCATAAAATATACTTAAAATTAAGTGTATTTTCAGAAATTTCTGAATTTCCAGTTGAGCGAAGTGGAAATTCATAAAATATACTTAAAATTAAATGTATTTTCAGAAATTTCTGAATTTCCAGTTGAGCGAAATGGAAATTCATAAAATACACTTAAAATTAAATGTATTTTCAGAAATTTCTGAATTTCCAGTTGAGCGAAATGGAAATTCATAAAATATACTTAAAATTAAGTGTATTTTCAGAAATTTCTGAATTTCCAGTTGAGCGAAGTGGAAATTCATAAAATATACTTAAAATTAAATGTATTTTCAGAAATTTCTGAATTTCCAGTTGAGCGAAGTGGAAATTCATAAAATACACTTAAAATTAAATGTATTTTCAGAAATTTCTGAATTTCCAGTTGAGCGAAATGGAAATTCATAAAATATACTTAAAATTAAGTGTATTTTCAGAAATTTCTGAATTTCCAGTTGAGCGAAGTGGAAATTCATAAAATATACTTAAAATTAAATGTATTTTCAGAAATTTCTGAATTTCCAGTTGAGCGAAGTGGAAATTCATAAAATATACTTAAAATTAAGTGTATTTTCAGAAATTTCTGAATTTCCAGTTGAGCGAAGTGGAAATTCATAAAATATACTTAAAATTAAATGTATTTTCAGAAATTTCTGAATTTCCAGTTGAGCGAAATGGAAATTCATAAAATACACTTAAAATTAAATGTATTTTCAGAAATTTCTGAATTTCCAGTTGAGCGAAGTGGAAATTCATAAAATATACTTAAAATTAAATGTATTTTCAGAAATTTCTGAATTTCCAGTTGAGCGAAATGGAAATTCATAAAATACACTTAAAATTAAATGTATTTTCAGAAATTTCTGAATTTCCAGTTGAGCGAAGTGGAAATTCATAAAATATACTTAAAATTAAGTGTATTTTCAGAAATTTCTGAATTTCCAGTTGAGCAAAGTGGAAATTCATAAAATATACTTAAAATTAAGTGTATTTTCAGAAATTTCTGAATTTCCAGTTGAGCAAAGTGGAAATTCATAAAATACACTTAAAATTAAGTGTATTTTCAGAAATTTCTGAATTTCCAGTTGAGCGAAATGGAAATTCATAAAATACACTTAAAATTAAATGTATTTTCAGAAATTTCTGAATTTCCAGTTGAGCGAAGTGGAAATTCATAAAATATACTTAAAATTAAATGTATTTTCAGAAATTTCTGAATTTCCAGTTGAGCGAAATGGAAATTCATAAAATACACTTAAAATTAAATGTATTTTCAGAAATTTCTGAATTTCCAGTTGAGCGAAGTGGAAATTCATAAAATATACTTAAAATTAAGTGTATTTTCAGAAATTTCTGAATTTCCAGTTGAGCAAAGTGGAAATTCATAAAATATACTTAAAATTAAGTGTATTTTCAGAAATTTCTGAATTTCCAGTTGAGCAAAGTGGAAATTCATAATCGCGCCCCAGCGAAACGCCCCCATTTGGCTGCTTACATTTTTTCGTTGCCTGAGTATCAAATGTATAAACTGTGCCGCCTCTCGCGGAGATCAAATATAAATATTTAAAAATTATTCTCGGCTCTATTGTAGAATAGGGGTCCCTTCGAAGTATAGGGGTCCCCTAAAAAAATAGGGGTCCCTTCAACCTACATGAAAAGAATAGGGGTCCCTTCAAACTTCATCAGAAAAATAGGGGACCCTTCAGAAAAATAGGGGTCCTTTTGCCAGGCGATACAGGACTCCAGAAAAATAAGGGTCCCTTCAACCTTTATCAGAAAAATAGGGTCCCTTCAGAAAAATAAGGGTCCCTTCATCAGGCATCATAAGACCCCAAAAAAATAGGGGTCCCTTCAACCTGTATGAAAAGAATAGGGGTCCCTTCAGAAAAATAGGGGTCCCTACAGGCTTAATAAGCTCAAAAAATATACAAGGGACCCCCATTTTTCTGAAGGGACCCCTATTCTTTTCCACAAATTGAAAGGCCCCCAATTTTTTGGGGTCCTGTATCGCCTGGCGAAGGGACCCCTATTCTTCTGAAAGGACCCCTATTTTTCTGAGTGGGTCTGAAGGGACCCCTATTTTTCTAAGGTCTGATCATGCCTGATGAAGGGACCCCTATTTTTCTGAAGGGTCCCCTATTTTTCTGATGAAGTTTGAAGGGACCCCTATTTTTCTGAGGGGGTCTGAAGGGACCCCTATTTTTTAAGGGGACCCCTATATTTCGAAGGGACCCCTAAACTACAATAGAGCCTTATTTTCTCCTAAATGTGCGCTGGGGCGCAATTGCAGGCGTTACCTTCTGCACCCTAGTGCGAGGGTTGATTTCGTAAAATTTTACGTTTTACGAATTTTACGAAAAAAAACTTTACGCACATCCCTGTTGACAGGAGGTCAACGAATCCATCACTCCCGAAGAACAAGAAACCCGCTGTAGAGAAGCTCATCTTGAACAACCGTTCGAAGAAAAAAAAAACTTTTTGAAGCGCAAAAATAACAAAACTGAAAAAGTTGGAAGAACACTGTTCTAGAAGAAAGATAATTCATCATCCTGAAAGAAGACACGTATAGAACATTTGAAAACATCATATTTATTAAAGAAAAAACTGAAAAAGCGTTCAAAATCTTTTAAAATTATCATCCATTAGTTCAATTTTCCGCTTCGGCTGAAAATTGGTTTTCAATTTTCGAATATGAATGAAACGAACCAATGTTCACAAATGTGTATTTTTTCTCTTCGGTAAATCCAATCGTTTTGTATTTAATTTGTTCGAAAGTTTTCTCTTTGTAGGGAAGTATCCATTGAAAACAAACGGGTCGTAAAGTTTTTCGGAGGTTACATTGGGAGCAGGATTCAAATTGTATGAAAAACCTGAAAAAATTAGGTTATTGCTCAGAAAGTCTTACTATACTACTCACCTTGATTAGTTAAATAAATAATAAATAAAATAAATAATAGTCAGAAAAAATCAAATTGAGCCATCCATACACCGGTTAGCATTGTTTAGAAAAATGCAGTAAAGGTGTTTTGAATAGTTTTCGAGGACGATTACGCAGACAGGAGAGATAAAATCGGCCCCATTTGGTGCAACACGTTGCGTAGATGTAACAAACACGTTCAGACGTTTTAATGAAGACTGCAACTTACTTAGAATTAGCAATTAAAGGAGGACTGCAGTGAAGTTCAATAATTTTTATATAGATGTAGTTTTGAATTCTGAACACTTTTTCTGTTGACAACTTTCTCTGAAAATGTCTCTAAATGCCTTAAAAACCGCTTAGAAGTTTGCAACAAACAATTTCTTCAAGACTTTATTTGAACCATTAAAACAAGAAGACATTGAAATTCAAACTCTCTCTAATCCAGATAAATGAACAACTGGATCTGTAGTAGGTGTTACTCTCTTCTTTCTACAACACAACTTTTGCATGATTTCCGGCCAAACTTCCTCCGAATTCTTGCGATTACAACCCAGATAGGATAACTCAATCGTAAGTGGTGTTATGAATAAATCCATACACATGCAAAAAAATGGTGTATCTTCATTGTCCCGTCTGTCGACGAATGGTATAATATAGAGCTGAAACGAAATACGTATTTTTTAATCAAAAGTCTTTTTTTAATTTTCTCTCGGAGATTATTCAATTGTCGTGAAGACACTTACTAGTTTGAGCATTAATGTACATAATAACTGCCAGAAAACATATTTCTGAGGTTTATTTAGTTTAGCCGATGGAAGATGTCGTAATTTTCGAATACTCCAGAACATAGGAATATACAAAAATATAGAGAATAATAGAAAAATGTTATGGAAAATAAAAGTCAATTGGAAAAATTTAAAAAAAAGAGGGGCATGGTGAAAATCATGTGATTGAAAGTATTTAATAGCTATAAGAGCACCAAAAAGTATAAAATTGATGATGACAAAAACGAGAACGATCATTTTCATTTTTCTCCACGTTAAATTCAAATATTTCTCTGTGTTCGGCCAGAAATATAGAATAAAACGTTGAATAGCCAGCCATCCAATCAGCATACCATTTACTTGTAAAACAAAGAAAGTCAGTAGGGAATCAAGAAAAGATAGAATGAGATGCGGGATATATAGGAAAATCAAAGCGGTGAGGAAGAGGGATTTTGTAGAAAAAAGAAGAATGACAACCAAAATGAAACTTTCCTTAAAAAAACGAAAAAACGCATATTTGTAGTGTGTAACGAAATGATAAAAATGTTCGTTGATTTGAAAAATAGCTGTATCCTTCTCTTTTCGTTTGTTCTTCAGGTAGACACGTTCGTAGATTGGAAACAAAGCAAGGAAAGCAAGAACGTACACGGCAATAATTACCAGTATTAACTTGTCCACCCCTTTACGAAATACGGAAGAAATAACACAGTTTTGAGAAAGAGCCGAAGTATAGTTATGCATGACTTGATGGAAAGAATGAAAAACTTTGGGGGGGGGGGGGTTGAAACAAAAATGGAAACGGGGGATTCTGGAAGCAGCTGAAAATTTAGTGACCCTTTATGCTTCTTCTGTTTGTTGCAACAGGTGGTTTCAAAGTGGAATTCCTTTCCATACCTTACTTCCTGGTCAAACCCACTAGCAACCTATTCATTCTGATAACAGAAAAACAGAGGCTGAACTGAGTTTCTGAAAATCCACTTTATTTCAAATGGAAATTCAACAGTTGAATAAAGTGCAAATTCAAAAAATTGTGTGTCTGGCAGGTCAGACGGACACTCCACCTCTCTTATATCATACTATCTCGCTCCCTCGTTGGCTCCCACTCTCTCTCACTCTGCGTCTCCACGAAAGACAGTATTATCTCGCCTAGTGTATTAATTTTTCTCTGCGTCTTCACACCCTCTAGTACTATCTCGTTGGCTCCCTCTCCATGATGATGGTAGAAATGCCTTCATTCTACCCAAATAGGACGGCTGTGTATCCCGTCTTTCTTTGATTTTTCTGAATTTTTTCCTGATTATATATTTCTCGGAATTCAATCCGTAGAAAGAAAAGAAATCAATTCTTTTGATTCACTATATAACTATATTTTGACTTCTGTCGTCACTTTTTGTTATTATTCTACACACTATATAACCCATGATTCATTGGTGCTGTCAATCAGCTCAATTTGATGGTAACCATGTTACATACGTTTGTTACTGATCTTTCTGGCCATCCAAACTATCAAATCTGACCAAAAAGAAGTCGGGAACCAGTATGTTTATCCTTATATTTGCTACACTCATAATATTTTTTACAGAGATTTCCACAATCTGGAGAATGAGAAATTCACCGAAAGAGCAACTTCAGTAGATCATCAGGAGAGTTTTTTAAATTTCTTCTATTTAGAAGAATTGTTCAAGGTGAGTAGGAAACAAATTTTGCCACCATATTTTCGGGTGAGAGAGCGTGTGAAAGTGAGAGAGTGCCAGACAGGCCTGTTTTTGAGACGAGAGAGAAGGCACACTACCCCAGGGACTGTTCATTTCGCCTTGCCTGGATACCATAGGAAGCAAATTCTGCCACCAAATTTCGATTTAAGGGTACTGTAGATTACTGTAGTGGTTCTGTAGAATACTGAATCACCCTATATGTTCTGAAAATCTGAAAAATCTAAAATTATCAGTTCATCAGGAGTCGTCTGGCCGATGAAACGTACGAGGCGTTCCGTGATGTCTTCGAAAATGGAATCGGGTGCCGACAACGATCATGGAAAGGATTTGTGCGAGACAGACTGCAAATCCGAGATACGATTCCACTCGGGATTCTGGAAAATGTCAATATCTATGTCATCGATGCTTACAACAGATTTGAAGAAAAGGAAAACTGCCTTACCCAATATTTTTTGTAAATCATTGTCTCTCGAATATTCAATAAAAATTAAATCAAAAAATTTATTTACAAAATCACAAAAATTATCTCAAAAACAAGGCAACAGCGGCAATATTCCATTGATCAGTTCCACGACATGGCATATTGACAGCGGTTATTAAATCGCTTCGATCACTTGAACTATACAAAGGAACTTGTATCTGCTCTCCGCTGATCGTCGACGAGTTTTCGGCAGTCCACGCAAGGAATAGAATAGGTGCTTGTGAATAGGCTGCACTGGATACGGTAGTCTCCCGGAGGAACGAGTCGAATGTGGCGCCTTGGAGAAGGAGACCTTGTACTTGAACACATTGTTTATTGGGGAGTTGGGATGGAGTCCATGCGGAGGAGAGAACGAGTTGATCGAGTGGAGTTTTCAGTTGACGGGATGTCATTTGACGGAGTGCATTTAGGAAGATGTTAGGGTAGAAGAGATCGGAGAAGTCGATTGGGGAGGAGAGAAGGGATGATGACTTTGATGATTCGTATAGCTGGAATTGGGGAAATTAGAGAGCAAAAAAACTACAAAAAGCGGAATTTTTGAAATTTTTAAAAATTTTCAAAAATTTCAATTTTTCCGAGACAACTACAAAATAATTTTTTTTGGATTTTTTGGGAATTCTGTATATCATTCGATAGAGTATTTTAAGTTGAGCATTTTTGTCTCTTGGAGCTTCTCCCTATCTCTCCTGGTTCTCGAGATACATCGCTTTGAAGTGTGGCGGTTAGAGACGCAGACACTCTAGCCTTCTCTGCGCTCTCCTCCCTCTCGCGCCTCAAACTTCAAAGGCGCGTATCTCAAAAGCCAAGAGAGATAGAAGGGAGCTTCAAGAGGCAAAAATACTCAGCGTAAAATTTTCTATCGAATGGCATTAAAAATTTACAAAAAATAACAAAAAAAATTTTGGACGGAAAAAAATATCAAATTTTTTGGTCTCTTTTTACCTACCTGCATAGTTCCACGTGTCTTTTTCACTACCGCATTCAAATAATCAGCTGGATCCGTCGGCCCCGCCCACAAAGAGTCCCACTCGTCGGGAGTCTGTTGAAAGAGTAACGACTGAATGGTTTTCTGCGTTTTCGAGTCAGCCAGGCTAGGATTTTTCAGTGATTTTGCCATACTTCCGATGGATTTATGAAGTGATTTGATGAGATTAAGGGCGTTGATCGTCTCGAGACAAAGAACTTCGGGAATTGGGTCCGACGATCGATTCGATTGGGGAAGTTCTCGTTTTGGAAGATCGTCCGACTGGCAGAGTTTTTTCCAAAGGGATACGATTTGAGAGATTTTTTCGGATTGATCCGAGAGAGCGTTTTTCGAGTCTCCGAGAGCTGAAACTACACAATGATATTTTTCTCTTTAGGGGGTTACTGTACCTAGGGTCCGAATCGATGAAATCGTCCGATCGGCTTCCACAATTTGCCACGAGTACTTGATGTTCTCGGGTAAACCGAAAAGGAACGGTTCGTCGACAGCCGGCACTGATTTAGCAATGTGCGTGATGTATTCCTGAAATTTGCGTAGTTTGTAGTTTTTGTAGTCTTTGTAGTCACCCACCTGAACATTAACTGTCGCCGGAATTTCTATCCCTTTCACAAGTTCTTGTCCAGCTCTTCCGTTGATTTTCGCATCCGAAAACAGAACATTTAGATAGGAATCCAGGACCTTGGCATCGAAATCATTCTCGATTCGACCACCGTAGATGACGAATTTTAGAATTCCACGCACGAATTCCCAATCGGCTTCTGCAGAAAAAAACAGATTTTTCTGAACTCGGCCATTTTTTTTCAAAGTGAAATTTTTTCCACTAGGTTTTCTGGCTCTATTGTAGAATAGGGGTCCCTTCAAACTTCATCAGAAAAAAAAGTTTCCTTTCGCCAGGCAC
Organism: Caenorhabditis tropicalis; assembly: GCA_016735795.1. Lineage (NCBI taxonomy): Eukaryota > Metazoa > Nematoda > Chromadorea > Rhabditida > Rhabditidae > Caenorhabditis > Caenorhabditis tropicalis. The sequence continues at coordinate 2,613,462 of CM028614.1, read as the reverse complement.
CACAAGACCCCAAAAAAACCAGACTTTTAAAATTGAGGCCCGGCCCGGAGGTCCCGGTAGAAAAAATGACCCCTTTTCAAACCAATTTTTCGACTTTTTTCGGCTGAAAAGTGTTCAAAATGGCTTTTTCTCTCACGATGTTCCAAAATTTCGCCTTCAGACTTAATAGGCTCAAAAAATTCAAAAAATTCATTAGGGACCCCTATTTTTCAATTAAATCCTGAAGGGTCCCCTATTTTTTCTGGGCCTGTCAGGCCTACAAACTCCTATTTTTTGAAGGGACCCCTGTTTTTCAAGGTTACTCGAAGGGGCCTCTATTTTTTTTACTCTGGTTGAAAAAACCCCTACCCTATTTTTTTGGGCCCCTATTTTTTGATGGTACCCTTAAACTACAATGTAACCGTTTTATAAAATTATCTAGGAAATAAATGTAATTCGCTACGATGAACATTTTTTTTGTTAACAACTACAGTACCGTCCAAAAGGTTGTTGACTTTTGGTTTTTTCGCTCTAACTTTTCTGAATCTTATCGGTTTGACCTGAAATTTTGTGACAAAATTACTCAGGTTTCTAGTTGTTGATTTCATTTTTTAAACCGTTGAAAATTCGAAAAATTTGAAAAAAATCGAAAATTTTGAAAAATCCTCAAAAAGTGAAATTTTGGTAGTCAGGTTTTGAGACCTCCGGTGAACCGGGAAACAAAAAAAAAGGAAAAAAAGAAATTGAAACCAGATTATCACATTTTTCGAACATTTTTTCTGTTGACAACTATATCTGAAAATGTCTCTAAACGGCATGAAACAGGCAAGACTAAAAATTAAATTATCCAATTCAGAAAACCGGCACTTTTTTTCTAGAATTCATCAATGATGCTATCCAATAAAAAACCCACTATTCTCCGTCAACTGTTCAACAAAACTTTTCGCAACACGGACATCACTGGCTCCAAACTCATAAAACTTTGTCCATCCCTGCGGAATGAAAGTTCTTCTCTCTTGAAGAAGAGCATGGAGCCACGCCAAAACGAATATCGATTGGAATGTCACCACATTCCGACTGTTTGCCGTTTTATCGATTTGAGTGTAGGTCCTGAGAAGATTATTCCGGACGCCGGGAGGGGGTTCGAAAGTGATTTTGAGGGACTGCTGAAGCATCATTGACGGGAATCGGGGGTCTGCTTCAGTTGTCAGCCATAGACGGAAGTTTTCATGGGGCGTGGTCAAAGATAGTTCCTAGAAAATAAAAAATATTTTTTAGTACTCTTCGGCAAGTTACATACCTTGAAAATCGACGGAACCGCCTGTAACATCAAATGCAAATTATTCAAACATAGCCATTCTCCTTTGGCAGTCGCTTCCCGGATGGCTTCATAAGCGACTTGTTCTTGTCCTTGTCCCATGGAGATCGAGTGGTACGGTACCTTGAGATTAGTGGCCAGGTCGGCTAGCTCTTGAGACGGATCGGCTCCATCGGCGAGAATGAAAAGAATCGGTTCGGTGGATTCACTTTCAGCGAAAATGTGTTTGAGTTCGAAGGCCGGAGGGTTGATCGAGGGAATTTCTGGAATTAGAGGGAGTTGAGGGTTCCTAAACAGGGGTGTGCTTTTACGTTTACGGTTTTTACGAATTTTACGGTTTTACGGTGCTTTCCCGTAAAATTTCTATTTTACCAATTCGTAAAAAAAATTCCGTAAAATCGTTTTAAAAAGTTATGTCGAATTTTGGTACTCTGGAGGTAAAATTCGTCTTTTTTCGAGAAATTCAAACTTTGAGGAAAAATTTCCTATATTCCAGAGGGTACTTTTTGAAGCAGAAACATATTTTCTCTTTCAAACTTTCGAAATTTTTTTGAAAATTTCAGTGAAAAATTCCTATTGATGCTATTCAATTCGTATCGAATCAATGCTGTTTCAAATTGGTCCCACAACTATAATTTTACCTTTTCACTTCAAAAAAATCGAATATTTTAGCCGCTACCAGGCTTGTTCGGAATCGGAAAATCGGAATTTCCGTTTTTCCGTTTTTCCGACATTTTTCGGAAAAAATTTCCGTCGGAAAAAATCGGAAAACACAGTAATGACGAAGAAAATTTAAAGGCGCATGTCTCAAACTTTCTTGACCGTTTTTCTCAATTTTTTTTGTTTTTTCTCTTTTTTCCATATTTCCGGCTTCACGGTATGTGTCAAAAATTGAAAAATAAATTGGAAAATGGGAAAATATTCGAAATTTCTGACGGACAAATCGGATGGAAAATTTTTTAAATCAAATTTTACTGTTTTTTGTTGTTTTTAATTTATGTTTACTTTTTTTTGTTGTTATTTTGCCTAAAAGATACATTTTCCGATTTTTTCCGAAATTTTCCGACTTTTCCGAAAAAAAAATCGGAAAAAATTTTTTAGTTCCGATTTTCCGAAAAAAATTTTTTTTTCCGATTTTCCCAAAAGTCAATTCCGAGCAAGCCTGGCCGCTACTGTAGTTGGCATGTGTGTTCATTAATTTTACGGAATTTGCAAGGTTCGGTTTCGTAAAATTTTTTGTTTTACGAATTCCGTAAAAAATTTTTTACGCACAGCACCAGGCTACTCACCTAGCACTTTCAAAACAAAATCCATTAAACAATTATACAATCTATCGGGTTTCGCTGCCTGAATGAATAGAACCTTCTGGAAATGTGTCAATTTCACTTCCACATTCTTCGGAAACGCCGTCTCGCACTGCAGTGTCTTTGAGAACTCGTTCCACGTGGCATCATCCTGAATCTGGAAACTGTTGAAGAGACTCGGAAGATGAGTTCTGATTCGAGCCATTGCCTGGAGCCGATCCGGACTGATCCAAGAGACACGGATTCCGCTAAGATCAGTGGATTCATCGACAAGGGCTCCCGTGAAGAGTTCCCACTCTTTCGGTTGGAATAGCTTAGCGTGAGTTGCGTTGATGAACGCCACAGCGAACATTAGACGGTCTTGACGGAAAATTCCTCGAGAGATGTGATAGAAAACGGTTAGCATCATTGATCGACCAAGGGTCGCCACTCGATTTGATGATTTGTCCTGGAAAATATGTTTTCTGGAATTCTCATAAGGAATAGTCGGCTTTGTAAAGGTGGCCGAAAAAGTTAAAGTGGGCCCAAATATAGTGGTCTCTAATTATTTGAGTCAAAAAATTAAAGTGTACCGACATTATAATGGGCCCAAATTATTTCTAGCGGGGTGGAGAAATTATCGATGGCCCAAATATCGTGGTCCGAACCTATTTTTTCGTATAGGTAAAAAATTCGACAATTTTGTATTCTTCTGTATTATTTTCAATTTTTTTTGAAAAAAACATGTAGATGACAACAAAACAGACAGTAAATTTTGATGATGAACAAAACAAATATATGAAAAAACGAAGTAAAAATAAGTAGGCTCATGATTTTAGGGCCCACGATAATTTCTGCACCTCACAAAAATAGTTTGGGCCCATGATAATGTAGGCCCACGATAATTTTTTCGGCCTCCTTACGAAAACCGAATAGCCTACCTCACACGACTTGATAGTCTTTTCAAACAATCTCATTATAGTATTCACACTATAACTGTACATTGGATTGTAGTGGAGGAGATTGGAGAACGAGAAGAATAGACTCGAGGTGAATGTACTCAATGGAACGTAGATGTCTTTTTGCTGAAATTAGGGGTTCATTTGAAGGAAGACTGAACTATTGGCAGATACTTTTACTGGACTAGGTTTAGAGAATTTTTGATTTTCCCGTTTTCCATGTACTCCTCTCGGAAAAAATTTTTTTTTCGATTTTTCGAAAATTATTTTGATTTTTTTTGAATCAGAAGCAACAAAAATTTTAACGACTCTGAGATGCTACAAACTACGAACTATCAAATCGAAAAACTAAAAAATCGAAAATTTCCGAACATTTGAAAAATTCGAAATTTGAAAAAACTACAGAAACTCGGTAAATTTTGAGATTTTCGACAAAAACTTCGATTTTCGAATTCAACTCGTCAAGACGGTTCAAATGAGTATAATCATGACTAAGTTTGAAGAATTTCTAATTTTCGCATTTCGTGTACTCCTCTCGGACAAAAAAGTTTTTTTTCGGTTTTTTCAAAAATTATTCTGATTTTTTTAAAAATTAAAATCAGAGACAACAAAAATCTTAACGACTCGAAAATTCTACAAACTACGAACTATCGATTCGAAAAATTAATTTAAAAAATCGAAAATTTCCAAACATTTGAAAAATTCGAAATTTGAAAAAACTACAGTAACTCGGTCAATTTTGAGATTTTGGACTTTGATTTTCGAATTCAACTCGTCAAGGCGGTTCGAATGAGTATAATCATGACTATGTTTCAAGAATTTTCGATTTTCGCTTTTTCGTGTACTCCTCGTGGACAAAAAAGTTTTTTTTTCGTTTTTTCAAAAATTATTTTGATTTTTTTTGAACTTAAAATCAGAGACAACAAAAATCTTAACGACTCTGAAATGCTACAAACTACGAACTATCACGTCGAAAAACTAAAAAATCGAAAATTTCCAAAAATTTGAAAAATTCGAAATTTGAAAAAACTACAGTAACTCGGTCAATTTTGAGATTTTTGATTTGAAACTTTGATTTTCGAATTCAACTCGTCAAGACGGTTCGAATGAGTATAATCATGACTAGGTTTAGAGAATTTTTGATTTTCCCGTTTTAACGAATGCTGACTGCGGTCTCCAATAGTCCGAAAAAACTACTGTAACTCAGTTCATTTTTAAGATTTATAGACGATCATTGGCTTAAACTGTAGACATTTAAGAGAGCTAAATTTTATTTATACTACAGTTTTCATAAAAATCTACCCCAAACAAGCCACGCCCCTTTTACGTCTGTATATCCCTAAAGAGCTTAATTTCAAAATATGTGCTTTGGAAAATCTTTCGTAACTTTATTAATTTTGAATATTTTTCGATTATCTTTCTTAAAAAATGTAGAAAAAAACAAGAGCTATATTTTATCAATTGTCCAGTTTTTGTGAAAATGTACAAGAAAGCCGCTGTGTTGGGTTTTCTGGTTGCACGTAGTGAGAAGACAAAAATTTTGATTCCCTCTTTTTTAAAATTTTCTAAAAATGGCCCAAAAATCTTTTTAGATCAAAAAATTACGGTAGTTTCCCAGTTTTGCCTAAGATTTTCAAGCCGTTTCAAAAAAAATAGACCTACCGTAGTCAATTCCTTGTGCAATTGCTCACTCTCCACAATACTCTTACTGATAATCTCGGCGCTCTCCTTCGATTTGTTCAATGAATCCAACAGTGCAGTGTTCTCCAAAAGATTCCCTTGAGACGATGCCAACTGCTGAAGGAGAAGCTGTTCAAGCCCCTCTAATTCCAATTTCTTCAGTTCTGCATCTCTTAAAAGACTTGAGGATCGTTCCTCGAGTTCCGGTTTCTCCAAATGAATCGCCACATCGAGAAGTTGGGCGGATAGGGCGCTGATCGTCGTTGTGAAATTCACCGTGTTGATTTGCACCGCGCAATTCGGTCGGATCCCGATTTTCTCGTCTCGGGTGCAGATGAAAATCCGGAAATCTGGATTGAAATCAATGGATTTTCCAGCAAAAGAGATCACTTGTCGAGGGCCTTGACTAGATAAATCTTTCCTTAGAATGGGGATAAGACACGAGTCAAATTCCACTACATCATCCACAATGATCGTTTTTCCGAATCGAATCGCCAACTCGATTTGGGTCATCAGATCCGGTTGAGCCGCTTTAAAAGTCTCGGATTTTTCTAGGAATTTCGAGAGGAAAAGGGAGACTTGTCCAGATGGATCAATGATTAAAGGGACATGACTCGAATTGAACATGATCATTCCATTCTCGAGAGACAACTGATCGGCCGGAAGTCCTTTCGTCTTCCAATTTAATTGCTCAGTTTCAAGGGAAGCAAATGAAAGGGGGTTGAAGTGTTGCATGTTGAACATTTTACACATTGCTTTTAGGAGAGACTTGCGGTCTTTTTCTGAGCAACCACCGAGGTAGGTTATGAAGGCAGAGGTGATGAGAGAGCACAGTTCCATCTGAAAAATGGGGGTTATATTGTAGTTTAGGGGTCCGTTCGAAAAATGGGGGTCCCCTTAAAAAATAGAGGGCCCTTCGAGTAACCTTAAAAAACACGGGTCCCTTCATAAAAATAGTGACCCCTTCACTAGGCCTGAAAGTACCTTCGTTAGGTTCAGGCTTGCTCGGAATCGGAAAATAGGAATTTCCGTTTTTTCCGACATTTTTCGGAAAAAATTTCCAAAATTTTTCGGAAAAAATCGGAAAATACAGTAATGGCGTAAAAAATTTAAAAGCGCATGTCTCAAACTTTTTGGTCCGGCGCGACCGATTTTCTCAATTTTTTTTGTATTTTCTCTTTTTTCCATATTTCCGACTTCACGATTTGTGTCAAAAATTGAAAAATCAATTGGAAAATGGGAAAATATGCGAAATTTCTGACGGACAAATCGGATAGAAAATGTTTTCATTAAATTTTGCTGTTTTTCGTTGTTTTCAATCGATTTTTACTGTTTTTTGTTGTTTTCTTGCCTGAAAAATAAATTTTCCGATTTTTACCGAAATTTTCCGATTTTTTCCGGAAAAAAAATCAGAAAAAATTTTTATTTCCGATTTTTCGAAAAGTCAATTACGAGCAAGCCTGGTTAGGTTTGATACGACCAGAAAAAAATAGGGGACCCTTCAGAAAAATAGGGGCCGCTTCAGGCTTCATTTAAAGAATAGGGGGTTCCCTCAAATATTTTTCTGAGCCTGAAGGGACCCCTATTTTTCTGAAGGGACCCCTATTTTTCTGATGCAGTTCGAAGGGACCTCTATATTTTTAAGCCCCCCCCCCCATTTTTTGAAGGTACCCCTATTCTTCCTAGACTTCCTAGCCTCTGGCTTCCTAGCCCCTCTACCCACCTTCGACTGCTCCTCTCCCAACGTCTCAATCTGAACCTTCCACCTCTGAAACTCTCCGGAAAGGCTCTCAACCAACGTCCCTGCTATCCGAATCGTGTCTTGTTCTCTATCCAAATCCACTTTTATCTGCGTCGCCTCCTTCATCAAAACCTCGAATTTCCGCTTCAGCTCTCCCACCACTTCGTCGACACTCTGAAGCCCTTTCGACAGATTCTCCATTTGTTTCTCCGCTTTTTTGAGATTCCTTTGAAAATTTTAGGTTTCTGGATACTTCGAGAAGAAACTCACTTGACCAATTTATTTTTCTCGGCTTCCAACGGCGAAATCTTCTCCAGAATCTTCGAATACTCTAGGTTCGCCTTGACCCATGCGGCTAGTGGGGCAGCAGCGGCGGACGCCCTTTTGGCGTTCGCCTCTTCGAACGACGCAGATTTTTGTTTCACCAATGCCGTCACTTTTTTGTGAATCTCATTTGTGATTCGGTTCGCGTCAAAGTTCATTATGTCGTCTTTCACTCCGCTTTTCGAGAGAAATCTGGGGGAAAAAACAGGATTTTGGTAATTTTGAATCAATTTTTTTCTGAAGCGGTATATCTTTTCAGCCTTCAGAGCTATAAAAAAGGTGTTAACTGACAAAATATAGAGCTTGTTTAGAGCTACATTTTATCAGTTTGTATTTTATTTGCAACTTTACCGGAAGCCGAGATATAGAAGTTTGAATAAGAAGGTAGCTCAATATTTTGTTAGTTGACCTCTTTTTTCTAGCTCTGACCAGGGATATGCGTGAAAATTTTTTTTCGTAAAATTCGTAAAGTTCGTAAAATTTGTGAAATTAATGAAGACGCATGCCAACTACAGTAGCGGCTAAAATATTCGATTTTTTGAAGTGAAAAGGTAAAATTATGGTTTTGAGAGCAATTGGAAACAAAATTGATTCGATATGAATTGAGTAAATAAATAGGAAATTTTCTAAAAAAATTCGAAAGTTTGAGAGAGAGAATATGTTTCTGCTTCAAAAAATACCCACATAGGAAATTTTTCCTCAAAGTTTAATTTTCTCCAAAAAAAGACGAATTTCACCTTCAGAGTACCAAAATTCGACCTAACTTTTTTTTACGATTTTACGGGCATTTTTTACGGATTCGTAAAAAAACGAAAAAGGGCCGTAAAACCGTAAACTTAAAAGCACATCCCTGGCTCTGACGTCTACTTCAAATCTCACTCACTTCCTCATTGCCTCCCACGACGTATCAAGAATACCCATGAACACTAAAACAGCCTGAAGAATATCTCTAACCGCTTCCGGTGGAGCCCTCAAACTCCGAATCTCGCTTAGTGACTCTGATTTAATCGATCCGACCGCCCGTCTCGCTTCATCGATCAGCGGTTGAACCTCTTTCAACTGCTCATCAATTTTCGCCTTCTTCTCCTCAATAACCACATTCTCCTTTTCCGTCGCCGCTTTCAGTTGTTCCATCGACATTTTCTGATCTTCCGCTCCACTCATACTCTCTGTGATCGCTTTGAGAGCCTCGTCAGCTTCTGCTTGTTTCTCTGCGAGCAATTTGCTCTTTTTCCCCGCCTTTTTCTGCATTTTTGCGACCTCCTCTCTCGCTTCGTTCAATTTCGACACTCCTCCTTTAAGTCTATCTAATCTGACGGATAGGGTACTTCTCTTATAGCCAAGAAGTTGAGCACAGTTCTCCACAAATTGTCGATATTTGATTGGTTGAATGGAAAGATGTTCTGGAAGATTGACGATGACATCAGCGAAGCCGCTAAGGATAGCGTCTGTGGTAACGACTCCCTTGGACTCCAACAAAAGCTTCGGTATCTCCTGAAGAGCATTCCGATCGAATCGATCCGCGTAAATCACATTGCAATGCTTTAGAATCGCCGGGTTTTCTGTGATATTTAGTTTGAAATCAGGGGCTTCCACCTCGAGGATCAAGACGACGTGCAGGAGACTTTTTATCCGATGAGCAAGAAACTGCTGGAGTGCCCCAGTGAACGCCGCCTGATTCGCCGCCTCGGATACCATCGCAACGAGCCCATCGAGCTCCTGTTGGGTGAAAAGCCCCGGGATATTTCCACTGGCTAAAAGGGAATTTATCGCTTGCAAGAAAACATTCCTCCGAAGTTGATGATCCTCCAAGATCAGAACAACGTGCTCATTATTCGTCACCGCTTGAGTGATGGCCGTTTTCAACTCATTATCAAACTGTTTCGCTGAGAAATTTGCTGTGACGGGCGGTGAGAAGACCGAGATATTGTGCATGTTGGCAATGAGTCGGACGGCGTCTCGTCTACCGTAACCCGTTCGTCCGGGTAGGAAGAGATGGCCGCCGGGCGTGGTGAGGACACGGTCGATGTGAGCGCAGAAGGAGGCGAGTTGGGTGGTAAGGGGAGAGTTGAAGTTGGCCACTTCGAATGCTGCAAGAACACAGTTCAATAGAGCGCGATTGCAGCTGCATTTTTTTCAAACCGTGCAAGCGCGCTCTAATGAACTCGAAAATCAATGTTTCAAGTCCAAAATCTCAAAATTGGCCGAGTTACTGTAGTTTTTTCAAATTTCGATTATTTCAAATGTTTGGAAATTTTCGATTTTTTAGTTTTTTGACTTGATAGTTCGTAGTTTTTAGCATTTCCGAGTCGTTAAGATTTTTGTTGCCTCTGACTTTGAATTTAAAAAAAATCAAAATAATTTTTGAAAGAACGAAAAAAAAAATTTTGTCCACGAGGAGTACACGACAAACGGGAAAATCAAAAATTCTCTAAACCTAGTCATGATTATACTCATTCGAACCGTCATGACGAGCGGAATTCGAAAATCAATGTTTCAAGTTCAAAATCTCAAAATTGACCGGGTTACTGTAGTTTTTGTTATTTTGGGATTTTCAAATTTTTGGAAATTTCCGATTTTTTAGTTTTTTGACTTGATAGCTCGTAGTTTAGAAATTTTTGGTTTTTGGGCTTTGTAGTGTTAAGCGAGGCCCCAAATCGGTGTACTCCTTTTGGACAACTCACCAAATCGATTAATAGATTTCAGAAGAAGCTGCTGGAAGTCCGTCATGTTGATTGGTGTGAGCGGCAAGCCAGTGTGGCTCTCCCCAGGGACAAGGGTCCCTGTTGTCACATACACTTTATCTGGAAACTTAGAAATTGGCCGTGATACTAAAGTTTTTTTCAAATTTTGAATTTTTCAAATGTTTGGAAACTTTCGATCTTTTAGTTTTTCGAGTTGATAGTTGTAGCATTTCCAAGTCGTTAAGATTTTTGTTGTTTCTGACTTTAAATTTAAAAAAAATAAAAATAATCTTTGAAAAAACGAAAAAAAAATTTTTGTCCGAGAGGAGTACACGAAAATCGAATATTCTCTAAACCTAGTCATGATTATACTCATTCGAACCGTCTTGAATCTGAAAATCAAAGTTTTTTGTCGAAAATCTCAAAATTGACCGGGTTACTGTAGTTTTTATGATTTTCGGAATTTTGAAATTTTTGGAAATTTTCGATTCTTCAGTTTTCCAAGTTGATAGTTCGTAGTTTGTAGCATTTCAGAGTCGTTAAGATTTTTGTTGTCTCTGACTTTGAATTTAAAAAAAAATCAAAATAATTTTTGAAAAAACGAAAAAAAATGTCTCCTAGATCCAAGGACTCCAATGGGTTACTGTACCTGCACTCTGAGAAATTGGAATTACATTCCGGAGAATTTCATCGAATTTCTGTTTATCCGCTTCTGTCGGCAGACGATCCTGGAATATTCTCCGGGCTTCAAAGCAAATCGCCGCGTCGAGTCTTCCCTGATCAAGTTCATGACGTAAAAGGGAGACTGTCCAGTTGGTGAGATCTCGTGGAGAAAATTGGAATACGATACTTTCAGATGATTTGAAATTCGATTGAACTCTATTATAAACATCCACCATTCTTCCAGCTATCGATTCCGGATTTCCGAATTCTTCAAGTATCGGGGTTAGATAGGTACGGTATATGGATGTCAGCTGGGGGGTGTCTGTTGAATTAAGAGAGATGCATCTGAGGAGAGAGAATAGACGGTTTGAGATATTCAGAGAGGAGGATCCATCAATCGGATCCATTGATCCAACGAATTGAATATTTTCAATGGAAACCCATTCTAGGTTATAGTCGAAGAATCCCTGATACGTCAAGAGTTGTTGGAGAAGAGCCAGCAGCTCGTTGGTGCCATACTAAAAGAGAAAATGAGATTACTGTAACAGGGTTACTGTACCTTATCCGGTGCTGGGAGATTGATTCCCTTCAAAAACAATATCATATTGGGTCGATCCTTGGGACGCCACACCCTCCCGTTGGGGTTACTCGCTTGCACACAATTCTGTTGGATCAGCTGAAGTAAGTGGGCGGAGCTTGTTTGGGCTGAGCAATAGAGACTGGCTAATTGAGAGTCAGGGTCCAGTTGGAAGCAGTGTTTGAGGAGTTGTTGCTTTCCACAGCCAGTTGTTCCCGTGATTAGGAAACTCTCGCGGTTATTGGGGCGGAGCCAAGAGGAGATCTGAACAAAGGGTGGAGTCAGATGAATGAAGAGACTGAAAGGTCCATAAAACTCTAAACTACAAACTATCAACTTGAAAAACTAAAAAATCGAAAATTTCCGAAAATTTGAAAAATCGGAAATTTGAAAAAACTACAGTAACCCGGTCAATTTTTAGAATTCCGATTCGAAACCTTGATTTTTAGATTAAGCTCCTCAAGACGGTTCGAATGAGCATAATCATGACTAGCTTTTGAGAATTTTCGGTTTTCGCCTTTTCGTGTACTTCTCTCGGACAAAAAATTTTTTTTCGTTTTTTTCAAAAATTATTTTGATTTTTTTTGAATTTAGAGTCAGTTTGACTGGGAAATTTACAAACTACGAACTATCAACTCAAAAAACTAAAAAATCGAAAATTTCCAAAGATTTGAAAAATTCGAAATTTGAAAAATCTACAGTAACCCGGTCAATTTTGAGATTTTCGACAAAAAACTTTGATTTTCAGATTCAGCTCGTCAAGACGGTTCGAATGAGTATAATCATGACTAGGTTTCGAGAATTTTCGGTTTTCGCGTTTTTCGTGTACTCCTCTCGGACAAATTTTTTTTTTCGTTTTTTTGAAAATTTTTTTTTCAAGATTTCAAAAAAAACATCTCACAATATCCGAATATCTCTGAATATCGGCAGTCTGAACAAAGGGTCTCAAATCCTCTCTCTCCATTTCCTCCTTGGTTACCGATTGAGTGACGTCATCAGTATATGTCATAATTCCGTCAATTCGCTCATCGTAACAAATATTCTTTGAATCGGCTACAGTAATCCCTTGGAATACAAGTTTAGCCAATTCTGATCGTTGGTCCGGTGGGACGTATGGTTGGAATCCGTTGAAAAGAAGAACGAGGAACTGCGTTTTCGTTTTGGCCCCTTTCAAATGGGTCAGCCCATTTTTCAATAGAGCAAAGTTGCTGATCCCTGGAATTTGATGGCCTTTGACCCATTTAAGGGTTTTCCAGAAGTTATCTTCGATCCACGTGGCAACATCCGCGTGGAGGTCTTCAGAGTTTTGATGGAGCCAACTGGAGACGATTTCTTGAGGCGTGACGTCTTCTTCGCTGAAAATTGACTCTTGTTGGGATTACTGTACCCTGGGGCGTACCTGATATAAATCATTCCCATTCTGGATACGGTAGCTGGCGACGCGAACTGCAACGAGTCGGTTTCAAAAAGGAAATTCACGTTTGATCCGAATTGGATCCGTTCTCCAGATGGCATTGTGAGCTGAAATGAAAAAATAATTTTAGTCTGAGCAATTAGACTCACCAATCGATTATCATCAAGAACCGAGTTCAATGCCTCCACCCACTCGGGATCAATATCTCCATCACAAACGATCCAATGATGGACTGTCGTATCCTTCTGAACCTCTCTTGCAGCCATAGTAATGATTCCATCGGACCACTCTCGAGTGTCCATATCCATATTTCCCAGAAGTTTCATTCGATTCACCGCTTTCGGATTGAATTTTGTGACTTTTAGGGGTTTTTTGGTGAGGACGAGGGCTCGTTGAAGCACTTTCCATATCGTCGACTTTCCGCTTCCAGCTGCACCGACGACGACGACTCCGATGCGTTGACGAAGTTGTTCGTAGAGCTGGAAGAAGTTTTTCGGGGTTTCGAAGCTAAATGGTTTTCGAATAGCTTAAAACAGCTTAGAAATCTGTACAAACTGGTTTTTAAACCACCTAGAAACCTCTATTTTGAAGCGAGTTACACCTTGAAAGCGAGATACGAGAGAGCGCAGAGAAGGCTAGAGTGTCTGCTTCTCTGCACTCTCACTTGGAGGGTTCCTAACTTCAAATCCGCGTAACTCCATTCCCCGTAGAGATACAAAAAAGTTGTCAACTAATAAAATATTGCCCGTGTTAAGTTGAGCATTTCAGTAGTTGATAGTTTCTTTTTATCTCTGCTCGGACTGGAGTTATAAGGTTTGGAAGTTGGGTGCCTCCCGAGCGTCTGCTTCTCTGCGCTCTCCCTCGGGGGTGCCTACCTTCAAAGCCTCGTAACTCCCTGCCCAGTAGGGATACAAAAAAGGTGTCAACTAACAAAATGCTCAGTTTAACATGGGCTACATTTTAACAATTTACAGTTTCTTGATATCATCTCTAAAACCTCAGTTACAGGCAAAACTAGTCAATAGATCTATTTGATGCCTTCTCTGAGGGGGCTCAAATTCAACGCACCGTAACTCCGATCTCAGTGGAGATATCAAAAAGTTGTCAACTAATGAAATGCTCAGCTTGACATGGGCTACATTTTATCAATTTACAATGTTTTGAAATTTTTTCTAAAAATTGAGTTGGGCTTGAAAATCAGCACTGCTACTCGCCTATCCGTTGCCTATTGCGGCCTAAGGGTCGCCCTAGACCTCTAGAGCCCTAAAGGAAACCCCTCCTAACGTCTTTCCCTTAAAATCTAATTCCTCCTTACCTGAAAAACCTTCTCCATCTGTTTCTCTCCCAATTTAATGCCCATCTCCCCGGCGGCTTGCCCCAACGGCTCGACCAACTCCTCGAACTTTGTCATTTCTTTGTTCACATTCGAAAATATGTCATCAATTAGAGAATTAAATCTCTCCGAGTCCGAAAACGTTAGCTTTGAGAGAGTATTCAGCAGAAGTGCCTGGACAACCAAATCAGTCTCCGCCTTCGTCGGCTGATTCCGTCGAAGGGCTCCACACCCTCCAAGGACCACTTTCAGAGCACGAAGTCCCCAGTCATAGTGTTGTTGTTTCGAAAGCATTTGTCTTGACAATTGAAACACTGACACTATTTTCCTTGCTAAGCTAGTTGCATCCACGAAACCCTCCGAATACAGAATCGTCGATGAGATCAATTCGTTGTCGGGTTTTCCCATCACAACAGCTCGGAATAGTTGCTTCAGGTTATCCGGCATTTTCTGCCGTCCACCGTATCCTTTGCCAGCCGGGTTTAGGGTGACAAAAATGGCGCTGTTCGGGTTGACTTGCACGTTTTTTCCACCAAAGGTACAGGCACCGGCACGAGATTTGATGGCTCCTTGGATTGTTTGGATTTGCATTGAAACTGCTGACAGCACTGTCTGAAAAATGTATTTTTGAAATTTAGAAAATAATAAGTAGTCCAAGAAGACTTAAGTCATTTAAAAATCGAGTTGGGCTTGGAAACGAGAGACGAGAGAGCGCAGAGAAGGCTAGAGTGTCTGCGTCTCTCGTCGAGAGGCCGCCTGGGTTTCGAAGCCCTGTATCTCGGGAATCAAAAGAGATAGACGGATGATTCAAAAGACAAAAATGTAGAGTATTTTATGGGAATCATTTTGATATAAAATTTGAAGAAAAAATTCGAAAAAAAAATTTTTTTCGATTTGACAAAAAATTTTGGAGACCCCCCCCCAACTTCAAAGCCTTATAATTCCATTGCGCGTAAAGATACAGAAAAGTGGTCAACTAATAAAATGCTCAGTTTAACACGAGCTACAGTTTATTAGTTGACAACTTTTTGGTACCTTTTCTGAGAATTGAGATACAGGCAAAACTAATAAAGACGTTCCGCGACTTCAGTCTGTGACCGTAGTTTTTAGCCCCTTACCGAATCCAATCGATTAAACTCGTCAAAGCATCCCCACGCTCCACACTCAACGATTCCAGTGAATATCCTTCCCATCGAAGTCACATCGATTCCCTCATCACAATTAAAAACAAGCACCTGGCGTCCCATGAGCGCAGCGAGCGCTTTCACCGATTCTGTTTTCCCGGTACCTGCGGGTCCATAAGGATTACCCCCAAGACCCATGTACATAGCTGAAAACCTTAAGGGTTACTGTATTTCATGGATTACTGTACCTTGGGTCAGTGTCAGGTAGCATTTGTCAGTCAGCGGGGTGTGTACCAGTTTCGCGTAGTTTCCTTGGTACTCGTAAGTGTACTCGAACTCACTGGATACCTGGAATGTTGTAGTTTGTAGTTTGTAGTTTGTAGTCTCTTTACCTGTCTCAAAACTATTCCTCCGTTGACCAAATAAAACCTCAATTGCCTCTGCCACGTCCAACAACTTGTCGCCGAAGCTTTATTCGAAATGAGCTGATCAATCACATCAATATGATGAATGAGATCCAAAATCAAAGATTTCAACTTCAAATCTGCCACTTTATCATCCACTTTCATATTTGTATATGTTTTTAGTTTCTCCAAAAGTTGGGATTTAAGCGTCGAGAGATCGGAGGAAGAGGATAGGGCCTGAAAAGTTTTTGTAGTCTTTGTAGTCTTTGTAGTCTCACATTCTCCACAGAAGCACTGAATTTGACTTCTTCTGCTAGACAAAGAACTTGTGATGGGTATTTAGCCAAAGATATCTGGCCATCGGAGACCGCTTGAGCTGTCAGGTCTTTGAGGGTTCGTCTCATCTCGTCAGAAAGTTGTTGTAGCCTGTATATTTATTTTATCTTGGATATTAAAGGAGGACTGAACTGGAATTTTTGTCATTAGATGTAGTTTTTAATTTTGAACATTTTTTCTGTTGACAACTTTCTCTGAAAATGCCTCTAAATACCTTAAAAACCGGTTTTATTGAGTGGAAGAGTTTTTTGGAAACTTCGGCCACGGGTTTTGTGACGGCCACAGCCGCTATTTTTCTTTTTTCTTTGGTTTTATGATTTTATTGAAGATATTCTCTCATATTCAGAAGAAGAAATTTCGAATTAAGCGGAAAATAACGGTAAAAAACCGCCATGGCCGAAGTTTGTGGAAAACTCTTCCACTTAACTTTTTGGCTTTTTCAAGCCGGTTTTTAAGGCATCAGTTTTTGATTCTGAACACTTTTTCTGTTGACAACTTTCTCTGAAAATGCCTCTAAATGCCTCAAAAATGGGCTTGAAAACGTCGAGGTTAATGAGGTGGAAGAGTTTTCTCTTAACTTCGGCCACGGGGGTTTTGTACTTTTTTAGGCGTTATTTTTCTCTTTTTTTGAAAACTTATTTTTCGATTATGAGAAAATGTCTTCAATAAAAACATAAATTCAAAAAAAAAATAAGAAAAATAACAACTATGGTGGTCACAAAACCCGTGGCCGATTCTGGCTGAAAACTCTTCCACCCCAATCACTTTTCACTGGTTTTAAGGCATTTAGAGGCATTTTCAGAGAAAGTTGTCGACAGAAAAAATGTTCAGAATTAAAAACTACATCTAAATACAAATTATCCTCCTTTAAATGCTACAGTATCTCTCCCCTCTCTTACCATGTCTCCACCTGCGGTACAATCCGAACCGCCTTTGACAGTGGCACGGTCTCCCCTTCAGCCGAAACCATTGACGTAATAGTCTCTCCAGTCGACGAGAAAACAACTCGATTTATCCCTTGAAACAGTTTTTTCATATGAGTCTGAATGACCTGAGGATTCGTCGATTGACCCAGAATCTCGAGAAGATCGTCGTCTCCAATGAAATAAAATCGGGGGAACGCTGTTCGTTTTTGCTGGAAAAATGAACCTAGAAGGAAGGAAAATAGGGTTACTGTACCTCCAAAAACTGATTCAATGCCTTCTGACATCTATTTAGCTGATCAACTATCTGTTCGAGAGTCTTCTTTAGACTCTGTCTTCCACATAACGAAACGAGTCGCGCGTCTTTTGCCACGTCATTCAAAATGGCTCTGTACTCTGAATCGACTCTCGAGAACCTTGAGGCTTCCGATGGGAGGGCTCCTCTTCCGAATATCGGTTCCAGATAGATCCATTTCCTTTGAATCTCATTCATCTGGGCTAAGAATACATCGAGATCGGCGAGACGGGTCTCCCAGACGGCTGTTTTATCCGTGAATTGAGAGTAGTACGGAGAGGATTTGAGGGATTGAAGGAGTGCTTGACTGTCTTTTAGCTGAAAAATTCGAAAATTAAAGGATGACGGAAAAAGAGCATGGGTTTGAAAACTATGGTAAAGAGGGCGTGGCTTGTTTCAATCGTCATTTCGTAAAAACTTGTCAAGAGATAAAATATAGCTCTAGGAATTGCCTACATTTAAAATTAAATTTAATCCTGGCACCTTAAAAATTCAAAAAGTTTCGGTAGCTTTCCCAAAACACATATTTGTCAAACTTAAAAATATGTGATTTTTGAAAAACAACCGTAACTTTGTTCATTTTTATGACTAAAGGACGATTTTTAGCTTGAACGGTAGTTCTTTTTATGAGCTACAACTCATTTGTTAACTACTTTTTACAAAACATCACAACAAATAAGCCACGCCCCCTCTACTGTTGTATATTCCCAAAAAGTTGTCTTTCAAGGGTATACTTTGGGAAAACTACAGTAACTTTGTCGGTTTTCAAGATTTTCAGATAATCTTTTTTGCAAAATGTAGACAATAGCAAGGGCTACATTTCCTAATTATTTCTGATAAAAATATAGCAAAAAGCCACTTCGAGAGTTATTCAGGTTGTACACAATAAATCTGCATATATTTTTTATCATGCAACCAAAAAATCAACATTATGGTTTTCTGGTGCAACTCGATAAAAATTGATTGCTTAATAAAATTTAGCCCTTCTTGTTATCTTCATGTCAAAAAAAAGATGACATAAAAATCTTGAAAACCAGCAAAGTTACGGTAGTTTTTTTGGTCATCCACTTTTTTTTGTTTTGACAGAAAAACAATATTTAAAAATCGAATAAAAAAAACAAACCGAATTAATAGACTCCTTCCACTCTTTGATAATTTTCAGATTCTGTCCATTCGAATGTTTGTAGTCAGCCAGAGTGAATTCCGTTTGTGCCGCCCATAGAGTCAATTCCTGAATAGCATCTCGAATGGCAACTTCTCCCTGTGCTCGAGAATTCAGTTGCTTCAATTGATCAACATTTTCGATAATATTCTTTGAGACAGAGAGAAGATCCGCGAATTTCAACTTTTCAATGGTTGTTCCTCTGGAAAAATTACTTTTTGGGGGAATCCAAAGAAAAGAAAAATACCTAGGTAATCCCAGGAAACGAAACATTTCATGCCAATGATCAGCACTCAGAACATCTCCTCTGCAAAATTTCAAAGCGCTGCTCACTTCTTTAAAATGTTCGACGTCTTTCATCAATCGGACACTCATATGTGTCTGTGAGCCAGTTTTCAGTTTCTCTTGCCATTTCTGAAGAAACTCATCGAAGAGATAGGTCTTCCCTCTGAACACAATCCATTCCTCTTGAGATAAAGTGTCGAGATCTGTGTTGAACATCTCGTAGATGAGCCAATTGTCTTCAAATTGTTTGATATCTTCGTCTATTTGGTCGATGAGGTCCAGTTTTGGAGGTTCCAGACCGAATTGACCGCATTCTTTTCTGTAATGAAGTAGGCAGATTGAGTTAGGGTTAAACATCATGAGTATGGGACATATGAAGTTGTCGGGAGGTCTTAACTCTATTCAGACTTGTCATTTCTCAATGATCAAGCTATAATAATGATAGAGCTTAACATGTTCTACAAGATTCATCCAAAAAATTCTTGTATCAATTCGAATGAAAAAAGTTACAGGCCAAAAAGTGGGCGAAATCTTGGTCCGTTTTCTTTTTGGCTTGTAACTTTTTATAATGAATTAAAAAAAAATTTTGCGTACATTCTTCGTGGAGAGCTTGTCAAAATCTATTCTTTTCCCTTTTTAATTATTGAAAAATGTCAAGTCTAAAGAAAGTTATATTCCGGCCCGTTTTCGGCCGGCCGGGTTCGGCGGGGTGCCTCAGGTTTTGTCGGGCACATGGTTTAAGCAAAGAAAATTTCGAAGCTCCTAGTTTTTTTTTGAAAAATTTTAACGGTTACAAAATTCCTAACAGCAATTTCAGAAACAGAAAAATTCTCAAAAAACTTGAAAAAAGGGAATTTTTTTCCGAATTTTTCAATATGTAACCAGAAAAACCCAATATACCGGCTTTCTAGTGCACTTTTTTGTAAAAAAATTTATAATCAAAATGTAGTGCTTGTTATTCTCTATATTTTACAAAAAACATCCTCTAAAAATCTGAAAAATGAACAAAGTTACGGTAGTTTTCCCGAAGCTCATTTTTCAAAAATTAACTTTATGAATAAAAAAGGGCGTGGCTTATTTGTAGTGAGTTTTTGTGAAAAGTGGTTGACAAAAAAATTTTAAAAAGTAGCTTTTGTTATTGTCTATATTTTCCAAGAAAGATAATCTAAAAATCTAAAGAATGAACAAAGTTACGGTAGCTTTCACAAAACACGTGTTTCGAAAACTAACTCTATGAATATAAAAGAGAGTGGCTTATTTGTAGTGAGTTTTTGTGAGGAATGCTAAACAAAATTATAAGAAAAAATAGCTCCTTTAATAGTCTATATTTTGCAAAAAAGATAGTCCAAAAATCTCAAAAATGAACAAAGTTACAGTAGTTTTTCAAATGCCTTATTTTTTAGATCGGATCCCGGCCCCTTATCCCACTCTCTTTGAGGCCCCCTGTCAGAATGTCTTCCAATCGGACCCCTTTCAAAGACACAAAAAAACTCACTCAATCTTCTCCCTTCCATCACTAAGCTCTTGCCACTGCGTCCTCTTCTCTTTAATAAACTGAATCGCCTTCAACATTTCCTCTCGATCCCCTTGCAACGCCTCGCTTCTCGGTTTGAACTGATCCCATCTCGCTTTCAATTTCTCCGCCTCATCCTTCATTCCCTTTATAGAGGTTTCCACGTTGCTCTGTACACCCGGATGGAAATAAGAAATCAAGGGGGGAGGGGCTTACCTTCAAGGCCTCAACCTGCTCCTTAATCACCGCCTGATGACTGTCCAACATCAATTCAAATTTGTCCCATGTCTGTTCTAGATTATCAATCTGTTCCATTCCCTGTCCTGCTACAGATCTGAGCAATGTCAACTGCTCCTCCATAATTTTCCATTCTCCTTTTAATCTCCGGTTTGTCTCCACAAATATTACGTGTTTTGCATTGGCCTCTGCCACTTCGTCAAGGGTCTTTGGGAGGACATTAAGGACATCGATCGCCTGATTAAGGAAGGTGCTAATCGACTGGGAAGTTGTCGATATCGAGTGTCTGGAATACGGTGTTCAGTTAAAGGAGGACTGAACTGAAATTCAATAATTTGTCATTAGATGTAGTTTTAAATTCTGAACACTTTTTCTGTTGACAACTTTCTCTGAAAATGCCTGTAAATGCCTCAAAAAACGCTCTGAAAACGTCGAGGTGATTGGGGTGGAAGAGTTTTCCGTAACCTCGGCCACGGGGTTTTTGGACCTTTATAGGTATTATTTTTCTCTTTTTTGAGAATTTCCTTTTTGATTATGAAAGAACATCTACATTAAAAACATAAAATCGAAACAAGTGAGAAAAATAACGGCTGTGGCGGTCACAAACCCCGTGGCCGAGGTTAAGAGAAAACTCTTCCACCCCAATAACTTCGACGTTTTCAAAGCGGTTTTTGAGGCATTTAGAGGCATTTTTAGAGAAAGTTGTCAACAGAAAAAGTGTTTAGAATGAAAAACTACATCTAATGACAAATTATTGAATTTCAGATTTTCGGATACCTGAGTGTCCACGTTAATGCGTCATAAAGTCTCTGAATGGCGTCCTCAATGGCTGACTTCACCCCGGCAGTGCTCACCAGAATACACTCGAATTTTAGTTCACTGGAAAAGTTGTAGTTTGTAGTCTATAGCCTATAGCCTGTCACTTACTGTGGCAACCTCTCCGCCTCCCTTGCCTTTGCCTTCAACACCTTAAACTGAGCCTCCCAGTCGGCTGCTGTCTTCAGATTTTCTTCAATCAACTCCTCCAAATCCACTTGCGATATGACTAGCCAATCCTGCAAAAAATACAGTAACCCTTTGTACAGTAACCCAAAACAAACCGCAAAAATCGCGTCGCAGGTCTCCACTTTGTTCATCAGTTGCTCAGCCTTCTCGTAGACCGATGGAAGCAAATGCATACTTCTTTCGATCATTTGCGCATAGAATTCTGTGGAGTTTTCGTCCTCCTGGACCCCTCGGAACTTATCGGGGATTCGGAGGAATCGGCATAGTTCTTTATAGTATTTCGATCGGACTTCTTCAATGGCTGGACGGAGTTGGATCTTTTGGTCACTGGAAACAGGGTCGTAGTCTTTAGTTCTAGTTTTTAGACTTACACAAAAACTAAACTGACAGAAATCGTCGACAACTGCGATTGAATGCTCTCGATCCCCCATTCATATTGGATGAGTAGGGCCTGAAAGTTAAGGGAAACTTGCTTCAAAATCAAGATTTTCTGACGTTAAAAAAATGAAAACGATAGATCTTAAAAAGTTATGTACGATGAAATTATGCAAATTTCTAGAAATGAATTTTGAAAAAAGTTACGGCCCAAAAAGTTTTTGAAGAACAAATTTTTAGGTTTTGGCCTGTAACTTTTTTCAACATAAAGCTACAAAATTTTGTAAAAATTCGTTGTGTAGAGCTTATTAAGAGCTATCATTTTTATCTTTAGACCTTTAAGAAATTTTAAGTATGAAGGAAGTTATGACCCATCCCGCAATGGCGCTTTTGGTACCCTGACAACTAGAAAAATTCATTTTTATTAGATGAGGAGAGGCTGGAAGTTAGCTTCAAAATTGAGATTTTTTGATTATCAAAAACTGAATTTGATAGCTCTTGAAGAGATCTATATGATGAACTTAGCCATGTTACTGTAGCATCACCGGGTAAAAAGTTATAGGCCAAAAAATACAATAAAATTGAATTTTTGGATTTTGGCTTATAACTTTTTTTAACGTGCAGCTAGAAAAATTTGAAAACATTCCCCGTGTAGAACACGTCAAGAGCTATCATTTTTATTTTTAGATTGTTTAAAAATATCAAGTCTGAAGGAAGTTATGGCCAGACGCGCAAGGGCACTTTGGGTCCGCCGACCACTACAAAGCTTGTTACTATTCAGTTCTTTGGCTCAACGGTTTTAAATTTTTATATGACTGACCTGGAGGTTTATACAGCATTCAAAAGCTTAAAAATATTGATTATACAATAAAAACAATGAAAACTCCCAAAATTTTCAAAAAAAAAATCAAAAAAATTCCAAGAGCTAAAAAAATGGACGCTACTGTCTGTAGGAGGAAAAAAATTGGAAATAAATATTTTACAAACACCCTGAATACCTTATAAAGTTGAAAATCCCAATGAATCAGCCATGGTTTCATGTTGTTTTTCGCCGCTCCATGAACCACTTCCTCTTCTTTCATTTTCGATCTGATCTTCAGAATGATCTCTTTCCAATCGTTATTCTGTTTGACAATGTTTAAATCCATCAATTTCTCTACCAATTCAATCAATTCCATGTGCACATTTCGAAGTCTTCTATTCCTATTCGATAGCTTCTGTTCAGCGGTTTGTAGTTGTCCAATGAACTCTTCCAATTGTTTCGGATCATTCCAAGTGACTTTTGACGCTGAGTTCGAAGCGTCTTTCCGTGGAATGACCAGTTTTTCAAAGGCAATTGCTTCTTCAAGCATCAGAGACTACAAAAACTACAAAGACTACAGAAACTAAAAAAGACTAAAAACCTGTTGAGACGGTATCATTTGTTGATCGATTGTGTTATAAAAATGAGCAATTTGTTTAAGAATGACCCCGAATCGATAGTATTTTTCTCCGTTATTGGCACAAGAAAGGATCTTTGAAGGAATATTGAATCCCAAGCTGCTCAACTGACGAACTTCCTGAACAATATCATAAACTACAAAGACTACAAAGACTACAAAGACTACAACCTTCAGAAGTCTCAACAGCCGATCAGAATAATTGACATTCAACTCCCTATTCGATGCCTCCAAATACATTATCTTTCCAGTCGTCTCCAAATTTATCGTCTCGTTCTTATTATCGATTAACCCGACAGTTTCTCGACACCAATCGTCGAAGCACTCCTTCTCGGCATACTGTAGTTTCTCGATGAAATCGTCGAGTTTTTGAGCGAATTGCGCGTAGTTTGAGATGTCATTCAGCATTGTTTTAGAAAGGGAACGGATGCTTTCCATCTGGAAATTTAAGCCAGGTTTTTATCGCGAAAAAAATTATTTTGACTTCAAAAATTCCATTTTTTTGTCGAAAACCAGAGAGTTTTCACTCTTTTTTTGGAATCACCGTTAAATTCTGCTAAAAATAGTTTTTTAATCACTCAAAAAGCTCTAATTTAAAGAGAGTTACAAGCGAAAGCGAGAGACGAGAGAGCGCAGAGAAGGCTAGAGTGTCTGCGTCTCTCGCCGAGAGGGCGCCCAACTTTGAAGCAATGTATCTCGAGAAGGGGAGGAGCTAGAGAAATGGTCCAAGAGAATAAAATGTGCAGAATTTCACGCTGAGCAATTTTCTAGTTAACAATTTTTTACTAGCTAGCTTTTTTCTCGAGATACGGTAGTTTTAAGAACTATATTTTAATATCTCACCTGACTAGTCTCCTGTCGAATCCAAACGATTCGCGCCGCAACTTCTGTCAAAAACTGAAAATTCTTGGCGTCAACTTTGAGGGAATCCTCGTTGAAATTCTGATTCTTCTCGGATAACATCGAAATGAGTCGATTCAGAAACATTTCCCTTTCGTGTTGAAGCTTCTCTTTGATATTCGATCGACAAAGGAAGCTTTTTAGTTTCTCCAGTGATAGAATTATCTGAATTTTTTTAAAATTTAGCCGTAGTTTTGAAATCTGAACAAATTTTCAGTTGACAACTTTCTCTGAAAATGCCTTCAAATGGCTCAATAGAGAAAATTTTCTTGAAAATCGAAATTTTTTGAAAAAGTACCGTAACTTGTCATTTTTAAAAATTTTTTGGCAATTTTTTGGCTTAAACTGTAGAAAAAGACAAGAGCTATATTTTATCTGTTAAAAACTTTGCTCAAAATTTCGCTGGAAACTAGCCACGCCCCTTTTACGTCTGTATACCTCTGAAAAGGCTAGCTTCAAAATATGTGCATTGGGAAAACTATCGTAACTTTGCTAGTTCTTGAAATTATTAGATAATCTTTTTTGATAAATGTAGAAAAGATCATGAACTGCAATTTATCAGTTAATCAAATATTATGAAAATGCACCAGAAAGCAGCTATATTGGTTTTTATAGTAGCTTAATGAGACAGAACAGTAATTTTGAATACAATTGTTTCGAACCGGTTTTTAAGCTAGTTACCGGCCTTATCAGAAAAAATGTTGTTTAATAAAGTTAAGCACCTGTTCTTGCGGATATTTTTAAAAAAAGTTGTTTCAAAAATTTCAAAAATTAACCAAGTTACGGTAGTTTTCGTAAAGCATATATTTTGAGAGCAAAGTTTCTACGGACATACCAACAGAAAAGGGGCGTGGCCTGTTTGTCGTCAATTTTCGTGAGATACAGTCAACAGGTAAAATGAAGCTTTTAAGATTGTCTACAGTTTAAAATAAAGATCGATGCAAAAATTTCATAACATGACAAGGTTACG
The DNA here is from genome assembly GCA_016735795.1 of Caenorhabditis tropicalis. Classification (NCBI taxonomy): domain Eukaryota; kingdom Metazoa; phylum Nematoda; class Chromadorea; order Rhabditida; family Rhabditidae; genus Caenorhabditis; species Caenorhabditis tropicalis. The sequence continues at coordinate 2,588,539 of CM028614.1, read as the reverse complement.
GTAGTTTTTCGAAGACCTTCTTTTTTAGTTTGAGCGTATTGTTAAGGCGTTTGGAAGCATTTTCAGAAAAACTTGTGGAGAGAAAAAGTGGTCAGAATACTGACTAAAATCCAAATAAATACAAATAAGAACTAAAAACTAACACTCTGACTATCCCCCTTGCTGGGCGCCAATCTCTCTTTCAGAATAGGCAGTGTCCGGTCGATAGTTGCCTCGATGGCTCTCTCCGCCGACAACAACCGACTCTTCCAATTGGGTTCCGTGAAAGGGTTATATGCCATCGGAGCCATTCCTCTCATCGCTGTCTCTATCGTCTTCTGCGTCTCTTCACGAACTCCTCTCTCTTGAAGCAAGTCTTCCAGTTGAGATCCAAGGGATCGGAGACTCAGAATCTCATCGAGTCGATCACGGAATCCATTGAGAAACTTCATTTCCATCGGTTCGCCTTCCCAAGTATGTTCTGGATTTCGTTTCCATGTTTGTCCTGTTAGAAGACGAATGACCAGAAGCATCTGATCACAGACGTCGATGGCTGAACGAAGTTGTTCGGACACCTTTTCGTCTCGCCAGATCGCTGAATCGTCGATCTGAATATTTAGATTACTGTAGCAACCCTTTGATACGGTACCTTGAAAGTGACAGCCTCACAAAGATACGTCGACCCATACTCGATCAACATTTTCATTCGACTCTGCGGAAATGGTGTCGTGCAGTTCCACAGCTCATCACAGGTGTCTTCGAATGTCTCAACTAGTTCCGAGAGCTCATCTATCCTTCTTTCTTCCATTGTTTCAATCAAAAGTTGCAGATTTTTGAATGCCTCGTTGTAGTCGTTCGCCGCTTTTCCCGTTTGGCCCCGCCAACTTCGGATCTCGTCGTGGAGTGAACCGCCTGGAACTTCCATGATTTTGTATTTTTTGAAATCTCCTTTAAATTTCACACAAAATGGTTTTTGAATCACTCAAAAAGCTCTAGTTTGAAGGGAGTTACACCTGGGAGCGATAGACAAGAGAGCGCAGAGAAGGCTAGAGTGTCTGCGTCTCTCGCCGAGAGGGGCGCCTGGCTTTGAAGCGCTGTATCTTGCGAACAAGGAGAGATAGAAATAAGAGACAAGAGACGAAAATGTGTAAAATTTTACGCTGAGCAATTTTGTAGTCGACAACTTTTTTTTAGCGTGCTTAGTTTTAGAGATACGGTAGTTTTAAGAACTCATACTTTCTTTCACTAATTTTTTAAAATATATTCTTTGAATTCTAACTTTTGCTTTGAATATTCAATTTTTTATTGAAATCTTTTTTTAATTCCCTGCGAAACTTTTTAAAAACTATTCAAAAAGTGTCGATTCGAGAGACGGGGGAACGAGAGAGCGCAGAGAAGGCTAGAGTGTCTGCGTCTCTCGCCGGCCGAGAGAATCGCCTAGCTTTGAAGCCCTGTATCTCGGGAATCAGAAAAGAGAGAAAAATGATTCAAGAGAATAAAAAGTGCAAAATTTTACGCTGAGCAGTTATGTAGTTGACAACTTTTTTCTAGCTGGCTTAGTTATCGAGATACGGAAGTTTTAAGAATTCGTATTTTTTCACTCATCAATTTTTCCGATTTTTTCAAATTTCCTAAAACTTTTTCGAAAATTCAAATTTTTTTCTGTGTCTCTTATTTCCACCTTATCTCTCATCTAAAACCGTACCTCCACTCATTTCGACTGTCGCCAATAAGCTCTCCTCTAACTCGTTGACCGCCGCAATCAGCTGCATGTTATTCCCCTCGGTGAGCTCTTTTCCAAAAACCTGAAATCACATTGTAGTTTGTAGTCTTTGTAGTCTACCCTCACATTCTGAACAGACTTCAAAAAAACATGATTCAATGTTCCATTGGCTGAAATCACATTCACCACACTTTTGTAATTGTCATTATTTAAAGGTACAGACTGCGTTTTATAGAAAACGACTCGAAGGACTTTAGACGAAGGAGAGGATGATTTCATTTTATTCGAAAGCTCCAATTTCTGAAACTTTCTGAGATTACTGTAGAATTCCGAGGGTTACTGTACCTGTTCTGATCTAGAAAACACCAATAAATTGGAGTTGGAGTCCAGGAACACCTCCAAAGGCTCGGTGTTTTTCAGCTTGTCCTCTACTATATTTAAGCCGATTAGATAGCTGGCAACCCGTAGAATATACGTTTTACGTTGATCTTTGCTCTCCGATGACATGTTTATCTGGAATTTACTCTATTCAGAATTCTGTAGAGAAGAAATGAAGAAATAAAATAGATTTTTTGAAATGAAAACAAAATCTCCTTTAAATTTCACGTAAAATAGTTTTTAAAACACTAAAAAACCTCCAATTTGAAGGGAGTTACACCTGGGAGAGATAGACGACTGAGCGCAGAGAAGGCTAGAGTGTCTGCGTCTCTCGCCGAGAGGAGCGCCTAACTTTGAAGCGATGTATCTCGAGAAGGGGCGGAGCTAGTGAAATGGTTCAAGAGACAAAAATGTAGAGAATTTTATGGAGATCATCTTGATATAAAAAATTGAACAAAAATTCGAAAAAAAATTTTTCGAGTTGACAAAAAAATTTTAATTTTTCGAAAAAACCGAAAATTAATCTAGGTTTTTTTTCAAATATTGCGAAGAGGTAAACAGGTGAAATTCGAAATTTATTTCGGAATTTTATGCTGAGCAAGTCCATTTTTCGGATATATTTTTTTTTCTTGTTAACGTTTTCCACTACTACAAATATCTTTCTTTATAAAAAATAACCGAAATAATATTTATTACAAAGCAAACTACAATTTTCTTCATTAAAAAAAACAAAAAACTCTATAAAAAAGATATTTAAAAACGGGGCTTATATGCACACTACAAATGAGCAGCCGTCTCTCGAAGTGTTCCCCCTTTCCTCCACCTCTCGATGTGTCCAGTGGTTGCCATGGTGAATTCTGAGAAACATTTATGTGACCAGTGTGTGTCCAGAAGCCATAGAGAATGTGTGCTTGCCGGGATAATTGAAAATGAGATTCTATGAGAGAGGAAATTAGATTATTACTGGCTTTGACAAAAAGTGGGAGGCGTCTTTTGGCGTTAAAACAGAATATTTCCGTGGAGAATTAAGATATGAAAAAGTTGACAATTAAAAAAATGTAGAACTTACTATGAGCAATAAATTGTTAGTTAACACCTTTTTGATATCTCTGACAAGAAGCAAGTTATAAAAGCATGAAGTTTGGAACCGCAAAAATGGGGTTCTCTGACTTCAACCGGTTATACCTCGGGTCCCACTGGAGTATAAAAAACCTAGTCAACTACAAAGTTGCTCAGCTTAACAAGAGCTTTATTTTATTAGTTGACATCTTTTTGATAGCTTTTAGTGGAATTGAGATAAAACAGTTTGAAGTGGGGCAGTTTGTTTCGGTGTTTCAAGAAGAGGGAAATTCGGAAAAAAATGTTTCTCAATTATTTCAATTTTTAAAATTTATGAAAAGAAATAACACCTATAAATTTTTTAAAGATAGAAAAGAGAAGCTCAAATAAAAAAAACCAATTTTAGTTGAGATTCTGAGTTTTTTTCTTTTCGCCGACGTTTCACGAAAATAAAAATAAAAATTTTAATTTTTCAACAGCAATATTATTCATAAAACATCAAATTGGTAACAATAGTCTTACATTCAACAGCGAAAAAATCATGTCATGAACCAAAGTTTTCCGATTAGCAATATGTCAACAAAAAATAGTCAATAGTCTTCTTCTTCGGTTTTTCTGTCAAAATCAATTCCGTCCAGAGTGATAGTGACTTTCAAATATTCAATCGATCCCGGAATGTCGTATCGTCCGCAGAAATACGCGCCTTTTTCATCAAAATAGATATCTGAGAGATCGAGTGCCTCAAAAATTTCTGGTTCCACCGGTCTGTCTTCGACGTCAATGGAAAAACTTTTTAATTTGTTATTTTGAATGAAGCACTGAAGAATGATCATTTCGGAAAGTTTTTTTTTGAAAATTCACCTTTTTTACAAGCAACAAATCATCTAAAGAAAGTGGTTCGACAGCTATATCCACTCGTTCTAAACGTTGAAAATGGTGCAGATAGCGAAAGAAATCAGGAATAGCTTCAAAAAAAGAAACATATTTAGCCTTTTTCCACTGTTCCAGCTGAGCGAGACGATCTACATCGATTGAATCATAATTTCCAAAATCAATTTGTTCGAGTGTTTCTGGCTTCATCGTTTTCACAAGATCAATCACTAATTCACCATTCAAACGAGCGACCAGATGCACAATTTCTATTTGGTGATTTAACGAATTCAGCATATCGATTAGTCTCTCGTCGAATTCTGATGATAAATTATTTTTCCATTCGAAAGTTTTCAATTGAAATCGAGGGTTCTTTAAGAGAGTCTTCATATTGTTTAATGCTCTCTCCGAAAAGTCTTCTCCGGTATATAATTGTTTGAAGTTATTGAGAAGATGGCCTATTTGGCGGACTGTTATTTTGGCAACTTTCTTTGAGTTGTCGTTTTCGTGGAAGGAACACCAGATTCGATCGATCGACGGTCTCGCTTGATTGACAACGTGCCAAAAGCCACGGGACACGCTTCGAAGTTTTATTCTACAAATAAACAATCAAAAACTAAATTTTCCGATTTTAAGAAACTTACTGTGACCCGAAATCTAATTTCTCCGCGATAATTCCAAGTGTTTCGATCGGTAAATCGGAGAACATCTTCTGATCCAATTCCAGATTTCCAGACGAGAATCTTTCAAACCAAAATTCAAAGTCCTGGTTGTCAATTTTTCCGATCGTATTGCTGATGCTTAGGAGTGATTCACTTATCGATTTCTTGTTTTTGACTTCCGAAAGAATACAAATACGCAGGTTAGTGAGATCTCTGACGACAAGTTGTCCGATGTCTCTGCAAAACTCAGTGTTTATCTATAATTAATTCTGGAATTCTATCTCACCGTTGTTTCATATTCTTCACTTTGTCACATACTATCTTGAAATCCTCTTCAGAAATTATATTTTTTCCGAGAACATCACAAATTCTCTGGTATAAATCACTCTCTCCTTTTTCTCTTTCGTAAAACACAAACACTTCAATAGCCGATGGATGTTTCTTCATAAATTTCAGTATTCCAAACGTCATCCTAGAAATAATCTATTAAACCGCTTCATTCAACGGATAAAAAGATACATGTAAAATATATAAGAAAGCTGGTAGAAAAATTTTCTCAAGGGGAACACAAAGAGGCGAGAGAAAAACCTTTGTCTCCGCGAAAGAGGGGTCACCTTCTCTAACGCGTGGTGAAGACAAAAAATGAAGGCTGTGCAAGGACGCTTGTGGTATGAGGCAAGAAAGGGAGGAGAAAGAGATATTTTTGAAAAAGCGGTTTCTTTTCAAAGAATGCTTTGTAACCTTAAAAAATCCAAATTTTAGGCTTTTTTTATCGGCAGCAGTTTCACAGCTCCCATCCAGCCGATTCAAATCTTGAACTGAATTTTCTTGCCAAAAAACCATAGGCAATTCCTATCACCCAAACGTTATCCTACTTTGTGATGGTTTTTTTTTCAACTTTCCGTCATCTAAATTTATATTTTCGACAAGTTTGGTCAACATTTCTAGCTATTTTTTTCACAAAAGCGTTCGGAAGTAGTGAGCCGAGAAAAAAACGGAAAAAAATCTTTTTCCTTTTTTCTGCTTAGAAAATGCTCCATTTCCTCTTCAAATTTATAATGTTGATTGAAGTTCAGTTCAAACAAAAACCGATGTACTTGTTACTTGTTTCCGTTCTTTTCGAATATTAGAGTGTCCTTAAATGTGAGAGAAACAGAGGAGAGAGAGAGAAGGAGGAGAGAGAGAGAGAGAGAAAGAGAGAGAGAGAGAGAGAGAGAGAGAGAGAGAGAGAGAGCTCTAAAAAATGGCAAATAGGATTAAAAATTTATTGAGAAAGGGATTAACAGAGAAACGAGATTATAGAATATCGAGATATAGAGTGACTCATTCTGAAAGAAAAAAGTATTGAATTGGTTGAGAGATTCTCAGTGATCTTATAATATGAAATCATTGGTTGAACTTCTATTTTTTCTATTTTCTTATTTTTTGGTTTTTTTTCGCTTGAAGTTTCAAAAAAAAATCGGTCCTTTCCGAAAATCGACGAAAAATTGGTAAAAAGTTGTTCACAAATTTTTTTGGTCTTAAGTCAATCTATTCACATGATTTTTTTTTTTTCAATAATTTTTCAATAATTTTTCAATAATTTTTCAATAAATATCGATAGTTTTTTCAATATCTCCACAAGCTCTGCATATTCAGAATTTTCATATTTTTCATATCGGATTACGCCAAAAAAATGAAAAAATTGACTGAAAACAAATTCAAATTTCAATATATTTGCTTCCTTTTTCAAATTCCTCATCCCAATCTATCCCACATTATCCCTCATTTTTAGAGAGAAAAAACCCATGATTCATCTGAAATTGAGGCTTGGACATACGTGTTCACTTTTCTACTTCCTTCTCTCTTTTTTTCTACTTCTCACTTATTCCAGTGATCAATTCTTCATCGAACCAAAAAGTCGTCTCTCGAATATCCACACTCTTTCCTTCCTCATCTGAAAAAATTCTCTTTTTCTTTCTGTTTTTTCAACTTCTTCATGCTCCTCGTGACACCACGCCCCTCTTCAACGTCTCCATCTCTCTCTCTCTCTCTCTCTCTCTCTCTCTCTCTCTCTCTCTCTCTCTCTCTCTCTCTCTCTCTCTCTCTCTCTCTCACTCATCGCTTCTCACTCTCTCTCATCGATTCGAAGAGCTCGCTCAACCACTCTCATTCTAGAATGCGGGCATCGTGGCTCGTCGCCGCCGCCTTTTTGGCTTATGCGTCATCACTGCCCGTTGATTATTTCTATGGGGATCAAGAGCCAATTGAGGAAGGAGAGGAAAATAATGCCATTTTTGGTAGAGAATTGGTAAGTTGAACTTTTTTTAATTGGTTACTTTTTTTCTCAATTTTTAATTTTTACCTAGTTTTTGACTTGAGAGCAGGCGCAGATTAATTTTTAATTCAATGTAGCGTATTCTTTTTTTGCCTCATTTGATATTTAGCTTTCTCACAGCTCCATAATATTCACTTCCATTCCAACAAGAGGCCAGAACCAAAAAGAAAATAATTATTCTGCCGCAGGGCGCCTCTCAATGACGTCATTTTGTGTCGAGTGCTTACTTCTCTTTTTTTAAAAATTTAGGAGTATTCGTCTTAAAGATATTTATTTTTTGAAAGAAGACAAAAATTTTTTTGCGCTTCATTTCAAATCTCTGGTAATTTGATATGAAAACGGAAAAAAAAATTGAGGAAACCGGAAGGAGTGGGATGAGATGGCATCTCATATTCTCACTTCAGCTCGAATAATGTATTCAGAACATAGGGTGTCGTCAGAATATTATAACGAGGTTCTCAGTTGATTAAGTAGAGTGCACCTTTTTTGTGGAGAGAGGGATGGGAAGGAATAGGATTTATTAAACATGAGTTTGATGAAAAAAAATTGAAACCTATGAGTCAAGGTTAACTATGGTCTTAAAAGTGCACTATCGAAAACCTATATGTTCATTTTCTGAATACACCCACGTGACTTCTGACAAGAGAGTTGATTTTGTAGTCCATTTTGGAATTTTTTAAAAAATTCAGTACTTTCGAATTTTCTTTTTTGAGTGGGCGTGACTAGAAATTCTAAAACTCGAAAAACAGCTCAAAACATTGTCTGAAAACCAGAGTTGGGCGGAATGCGGTTTTAGGAACTCACTAGGGTGCACACGGTAACGCCTGCAATCGCGCCCCAGCGCACATTTAGGAGAAAATAATTTTTAAATATTTATATTTGATCTCCGCGAGAGGCGGCACACAGTTTATACATTTGATACTCAGGCAACGAAAAAATGTAAGCAGCTAAATGGGGGCGATTCGCTGGGGCGCGATTGCAGACGTTACCTTCTGCACCCTAGTGGGAACTCGGAATTCGGGATCCGGAAAACGGAATTTCAGCCAGTTTTAAAGAAAAATTCCATCAAAAACGTCGATTTTTTCGGAAAAAAAAAGTAAAAATAGCTTAATTTGCGGAAGTTTTCGTAAAACTTCCTTGCAATTTTGATAAATTTAACAATCCAAAATCGAAAATTTCCGGCATAAAAACCGTTAAATTTTGGAATCCGGAACCCGGAGAACGGAATAATTTTTTTTTCTAACGGAAAACGGAAAACGGAAGAAAAAAACGGCGGAATCCGGAATTCCGCACTACTCTGCTGAAAAAAATTTTTTGCACACTCAATCATATTAAAGTTTGCGAGACTTGTACTGGAAGTTGCTGCAAAAGTAACACTTAATAAATGGAAAAAAATTAGCGCTTCCTTGACTCAGATTTTTCAAGAATAAACGATTTTCAAATTTCCAAAAAAAACCAATTTACATTCAGATCGGTGTGTTCAATCCAACAAAAGAAATCGGAGAGGTGAGCGGTCTGGCAATGTCAAAAGAGGGTCACATAGTTGCATTCCATCGTTCCGGACGTGTTTGGGACGAGCAGAGCTTCAATCAGGATGAGACATTCAACAAGGATCTTGGTGTTATCAACAACAAGACTATCGCTATTATTGATAGAGAGAAGAATACGGTAGATGAATTTGGAGAGGGGCTGTTCTATATGCCCCATGGATTGACAATTGATCACAATGGAGACTATTGGGTGACTGATGTTGGAAGTCATCAGGTACACAAAATCGATGCAAAAACCAAGAAGATTGTGATGTCACTTGGAGAGAAGTTAGTTCCCGGAGAAGATGAGCATCATTTCTGTAAACCAACTGACGTGGCAGTCGCCAAAAACGGTCACATCTTTGTTGCCGACGGGTACTGTAACAGTAGAATTTTGAAGTTTGATTCGAAAGGAAATCTGATGGCTCAGATTAATGCGGCTGTTGGTAAGTGCCGGGTTACTGTACACAGATTGAATAGATGTTTTAGAAGACAACCAGTCTTCCGAATTCATCGTCCCCCACTCGTTGGCTCTCATTGAGGATATGAATATTGTTTGTGTTGCTGACAGGTTGGTTGTTTATTTTGGCTCCTTCAAGTCTGTTTTCCTTCACTATAATTGTGGAAGGGGCTTGCTCGGAATTGACTTTTCGGAAAATCGAAAAAACGAAAGTTTTCCGAAACAATTTTTTCGGAAAATCGGAAATAACATTTTTTCCGATTTTTTTTCGGAAAAGTCGGAAAATTTCGGAAAAAATCGGAAAATTTATTTTTTAGGCAAAATAACAACAAAAAACAGCAAAATTTGGTAAAAAAATTTCCATCCGATTTGTCCGTCAGAAATTTCGAATATTTTCCCATTTTCCAATTTATTTTTCAATTTTTGACACAAATCGTGAAGCCGGAAATATGAAAAAAGAGAAAAACAAAAAAAAATTGAGAAAATCGGTCGCGCCGGGACCAAAAAAATTTGAGACATGCGCCTTTAAATTTTCTTCGCCATTACTGTATTTTCCGATTTTTCCGAAAAATTTCGGAAAAATTTTCGGAAAAACGGAAATTCCGATTTTCCGATCCCGAACAAGCCTGGTTAAAGATCTGTTTTTGGGTCTATTTTTCTCTGTTAAAAAATTCGATACGAGTTTATTTTTTGTACCGAGAATTTATCCTGAAAAAATACAAAAAAAACCAAAACTATTTAGAGCTGCTAAAATAATCAAGAATATTATTACAAAACCAAATTTTTCTTTTAACACGGCCTTCCCATCACTACAAGAATTCAAATCTCGTTTTCCCGCCAAACGCGATACGTAGCTTAATCAAATTTTCTGCGTCGCGACTGAACTGTAGTTTTACGCAAACACGTCACGTCACTTTGCACAGTTAAAAATTTTATCCAGCAGAAAAAGCGTCAAAAAGCAGCAAAAAAAGAGAAAACTGGAGCTGAATTGATCAAAATAAATTTTTTTACAATGAAACAAAATTATTAAAACAGGTTTCACCCACTCTTTCGCCATTTTTCGAATTTTTTCTTTAAAAAATGTAAAAATTATTTTTTGTTTTTTTATGACTGAAATTTTGTCTATTTTCCAGATATATCATTGGAAATATGATAAAAAATTCACAGAGCCATTTTTTGAGAGATTTTTGAATCTTGGCATTGTGCCAAGTTTCAGTGCGGTAGAGCGCTGTAGTGAAGGGAAGGCCGTGTTCTAAAACCTGTCAATTTGCAGAGAGAACCAACGTGTCCAGTGCTTCTCGGCTGGTCTTTCCGAAGGCGACCGTACTCTCCCAACAGGAATTCCAATCACCTCGGCAATAGACATCGGTCGCGTTTTCGCCATCCGAGAGCGTAACCATTACCTAATCGGAGTGACTGGAAAGAGTGAAGACGTCGAAGCACAAATGTTCTCGATCGATATGAAGACAGGAAAGACGGAGACTTTCGCCAAGGGAGTTCGTAACTGTCATGCATTAGCTGTAGCAGAAGACGGCACAATGTATGTTTCGCAGTTGGATCCACAGAGAATTCTCGAAGTCAGACTCTTTTGATTCATGTTGTTTTGATTCTCCCTCCAGTTGTCGCCCTTATGAAGAATACAAGAGAGAAAAATGAATTTTTTAAATTGTTATTTTTTGGTCATCCAAGTACAGTAACCAGCGATTTAAAGAGCACAGTCATTTTACACACTATCAGGCTTGCTCGGAATTGACTTTCCGGAAAATCGAAAAACGACAGTTTTTCGAAAAAAAATTTTTTCGGAAAATCGGAAATAAAAATTTTTTCGATTTTTTTTTCGGAAAAGTCGGAAAATTAATTTTCTGGCAAAATAACAACAAAAAACAGTGAAAATCGATTAAAAACAACAAAAACAGCTAAATTTGATTTAAAAATTTTCCATCCGATTTGTCCGTCAGAAATTTCGAATATTTTCTCATTTTTCACTTTGTTTTTCAATTTTTGACACAAATCGTGAAGCCGGAAACATGGAAAAAAGGGAAAAACTGAAAAAAAAAATGAGAAAATCGGTCGCGCCTGACCAAAAAAATTTGAGACATGCGCCTTTAAATTTTCTTCGCCATTACTGTATTTTCCGATTTTTTTCCGAAAATGTTCGGAAAAATTTCCGATCGGTAAATATTTCCGAAAACAAATTTCGGAAAATTTTCCAACGGAAATTTTTTCCGAAAATTTTTCGGAAAAGCGTAAATTCCGATTTTCCAATTCCGAGCAAGCATGCATACTATTAATAGAAAAGTCTCGGATTTATTTTTGTTAATCTGAGCAATTCCTTTCAGATTTCTGATTGAAATAGATATTTATTCACATATATATTCATAGACATACATATTCACACAAGTTTTACAAATATTGGAGCTGAAAATAATTTTGTCAGTTGAGCGATGGAAAATTATTTTTTCCCGAATCCGGCACATGGGTTTGGACATCCGGCGCTCATGCAGCAACCGCCGCCTCCTCCGATGCATGCCAACGATTCATTGGTCGAGATGGCAAGGATCACGAAGCAGATGATCATAGCCTAAAACGAATTTTTTTTGAAAATAGAAAAAGATTCTAGAACTTACAGTTTGGCAGACATTGGCAATCATTGACATGATGAGAGAGTGAGACGAGTGGTGAACTACTTTCACAGTCTTCAGTTTTTATACTCCTCTATAGGCTCCGCCTCTTGCAGTTTCCCACAGAACTATGTAACATTGTGGCAGAAAATCCGGATATACTACGCATACCTGACGGGAGGCAGTAAGACTAGCTTTTTATGACACCACACTTACTCTCTCTCTCTCTCTGTCCGGACGGAGGAGAAGCAGTGATGATATGCGTTTTGCCAATAGGATTTATGCTAATTCTATTCGAATAAAAAGCTTCTCACACACACACCCATAATATAACACATCAATGTTCAAACCGGTGGAACTTATTCTCTCTATACCCCGCAGTGTTATTATTCATCATGACTTTCTTTCCAAAGTGATTTCAAAGCATCAAACTACGGAGGGCTGGAAGAAGATCAAGTGGAAGCTTAGAATCTAGCTTTTGTGGATTCCTCCTGTGGCTACTAGCAGATTTTAAACGAATTTTTTAACAGAATACTCAAGAAATTATTTTTTTTTCGCATTTACAATCATTCTGAAAAAATTTAGACAATTTTATCAGTTAGTTTCAAAGGAATTTTGTCTGAAATTTATCTGGTTACTAATCAGGGATGTGCTTTTACGTTTACGGTTTTTAAGAATTTTACGGTTTTACGGCCCTTTTTCGTAAAATTTCTATTTTACGAATCCGTAAAAAAATTTCCGTAAAATCGTAAAAAAAAGTTAGGTCGAATTTTGGTACTCTGGAGGTAAAATTCGTCTTTTTTTGAGAAAATCAAACTTTGAGGAAAAATTTCCTATGTTCGAGAGGGTACTTTTTGAAGCAGAAACATATTCTCTCTCTCAAACTTTCGAAATTTTTTAGAAAATTTCAATGAAAAATTCCTACTGACGCTACTCAATTCGTATCGAATCAATGTTGTTTCAAATTGCTCCCAAAACCATAATTTTACCTCTTCGCTTGAAAAAAACGAATATTTTAGCCGCTACTGTAGTTGGCATGCGTCTTCATTAATTTTACGGATTTTACAAGGGTTGATTTCGTAAAATTTTACGTTTTACGAATTTTACGGAAAAAATTTTTTTACGCACATCCCTGTTACTGATGTTGTTTAGGAATACCGGAAAACAAGCATTCGGAAAGATTCTGACTGTTTTTCCGTAATTTTTCACAATTTTTTCTGTACAGCTATTTGCAAATTTTCTAAGTTTTTGATTAGGATTTTCTGCATATGCGAATATTTTGACTCTCAGATACCATAAAACCTGTACTACTTTTGCACCCCTCATTTAGCAACATTTATCTCGGTTCCCAATAAAAATAATGAAAAGTAGTCAACTGATGAAATGTTTCTATTAATATGAAGTATATTTTGTTAGTTGATCACTTTTTGATATCTTCATTGGGAACAGAGATAAATTCTGTTGAAACTAGGTGACATGGACAAGACTATTACAGGTTTTATCAATAGGTTGCCAGAATATTTCACCGCCTTCAAAGTACTGTATGTGCTAGCTATAACAAGATAACACCAACATCAACAAACCAAGTACAAAACTTTTACTAAATTGGTCTCTCCGAAATCTGCTACTTTAGACAGCTATTCCTCCGAACAGTTGCCAAACTATTTGCATTACGTAATAACAAGTGAATCGGTCTCTGCTTCATCACATGTGATCGGAACTATGAAAGAGAAAATCCGAATTCGTCCTTGGTCTTTTTCTCAGTGAACAAATACGAGGTGTTTCCGGAAAGATTCAGAATATTCGACGATTTGAGGGGGCTATTAAACAGGAAGATTAGCATGTTCTCCATCAGGGATGTGCGTAAAAATTTTTTTTCGTAAAATTCGTAAAACATAAAATTTTACGAAATCAACCCTCGTTAAATCGTAAAATTAATAAAGACACATGCCAACTACAGTAGTGGCTAAAATATTCGATTTTTTTAAGTAAAGAGGTAAAATTATGGTTTTGAGAGCAACTGGAAACAACATTGATTCGATATGAATTGAGTAGCATCAATTGGAATTTTTCACCGAAATTTTCTAAAAAATTTCGAAAGTTTGAGAGAGAGAATATGTTTCTGCTTCAAAAAGTACCCTCTCGAACATAGGAAATTTTTCCTCAAAGTTTGATTTTCTCAAAAAAAAACGAATTTTACCTTCAGAGTACCAAAATTCGATCTAACTTTTTTTAAACGATTTTACGGAATTTTTTTTCTAACTGCCCTGAAAAATTTAGAACGCTACCATTTTTCCCATCTTTGCTACGAATACCCAAAATTGACCATTTTGAAATGAAAATGCCGATTTTTCATTTATGGCCAGCACTGTATATAAGCCAAGTGAACTTTAATGGGTTTTCCACGGCCTTCCCTTCACTACTACCGCACTGAAACTTGGCACAATGCGAAGATTCAAAAATCTCTCAAAAAATGGCTCTGTGAATTTTTTATCATATTTCCAATGATATATCTGAAAAATAGACAAAATTTCAGTCATAAAAAAGCAAAAAATAATTTTTACATTTTTTTTTTTAGATTCAAAAAATGGCGAAAAAGTGGGTGAAACCTGTTTTAATAATTTTGTTTCATTGCAAAAAATTTATTTTGATCAATTCAGCTCCAGTTTTCTCATTTTTCGCTGCTTTTGACGCTTTTTATGCTGGAAAAATGTTTAACTGTGCAAAGTGACGTGACGTGTTTGCGTAAAACTACAGTTCAGTCGCGACGCAGATAATTTGATTAAGCTACGTATCGCGTTTGGCGGGAAAATGAGATTTGAATTCTTGTAGTGAAGAGAAGGCCATGGTTTTCCTAATGTGAATAAACACTAATTCTCACCACAAAAATAACATTTTCATTTTCACGTTTTTTTTCAAAAGCCCAAAAAAAAAGAAATTGATTTGATTTATTCGCTTCAAACTCCACAATAAATATCATTTTCATTTATATAAGAGGAAAAAGAATACCGTTTTTGACATACAGTGAGTTCGTAGTTTTTAGGGGGGTTCATTAAGAGACAAAAAATGAGGCTTGTCACAGTTAATATTGCATCTGGGTGGGTAGCGGGGAGGAGGAGGGCCGTAATAGAATTCTTGCACATTTCAAATAAGAGGGCGGGACTTGGTCCAATGAATTGGGGGGTTATCTATCATTTATTAGTTAAAGGACAAAGGGGGTTAGGGGGCGGGGCTTACGCGTTTATTAAAGGGACATGAATATACACGCGTATAAATTTGAATAGGGAAGGCACCATAGATGCTAGGAACTAATGTATGTCGGGACGGGTAATAGGAGGGGTTCCCTCTCAAATCAAGGAATCAGGGAACACATCATATCACTGAGAAATAGTCGATGATGGAATTATTACGAGACTTATTAAGAGGGGGGGATCTGGGGGCTTAATTGATAGTACGAAGACCTCCACGAGCACAGTACATGATGACGTTCCAATTGGAAAGGCATACCAAGTCCTCTTTCTCCACTGAACTGACACGATCACCCGATGGAGCAATATTGCACATACGAAGGCAACGATCGCCGACGCCAAGCTCCGGGTTGGACATGCCCAAGTGGGAGCAGCACGCACGATTGTCGCGGTTTTGATTAGCACAGTAGAGGAGGTTGGAGAGGTACTGTAAATGAGGGATGTGAAGAAACGTTAAAATTGAAAAAAGCATAGTTGTCATCGGGCCGGGTCATAACTTCCTTCAGAGTCGAAATTTTTTGACGGTGAAAAAAGAAAATGATAGATCTCGACGAGTTCTACACGATGCTTTTTACCAAATTACTGTAATTCTTTCCTGAAAAAAATTACAAGCCAAAGAAGAGGGCGGGCCGAGATTTTTGGCTTCTTTGGCTTGTAACTTTTCTCAGGAAAGACTTACAGTAAATTGGTAAAAAGCATCGTATAGAACTCGTCGAGATCTATCATTTTCTTCTTTCACCGTCAAAAAATTTCGACTCTGAAGGAAGTTATGACCCGGCCCGCCCCGCCCCGGTTTTCGGCCCGATGACAACTATGAAAAAAAGGCTCACCTTCATTTCGCAGTGCTCTTGCTGAATAGCCTGAATGAGAGTCTCGGCGGCAACATGCTCACGATGCTCATAAGTACAAAGGCTATGACAGTTGGAGGGAAGCTGTTGACGGCAACACGAAAGGAACACGTCGTCGGCTGATTTTCGCGAGAGACACGGGGAGAAGGGGGGGTTCGATTTTTCGGTTCCGCACTCGGAGGACAAGTCGGCGTCGGTGACCTCGGTGATCGGGTACTCCTGATTGAGGAGTTTGGCGTCACCGGCGAGTGGAGCACGACGGATGTCTTTTGAGTCGATGAACTGCTCCTTTGCCTCGTGATCGACTTGTCCGACTACACGGCTGCTGGTCTTCACTGGGGTTGGGGCTCTCGTTGGCTTTGGGGTAGTGGGCACCTCGGGATGATCAATCGTCTCGTATTTTTCCAATTTATGGGGACATTTCTCGGTGACATAATCGATACAACCAGACATACATTTATCTGAAGTCAATGAAATTGTATATAGATTTAGGCTTGAAGGTCAACCTCACCTAAGACACGTTGAGTACAGCACAAAACTTTTGGGATTTGCTCGCAATCGGGCAACTTCGGCTCACTATATACACTGGGAATAGAGATTATTGAGATTAGAATAAGAATACCGGCTGCCGATCGCATTCTGCAAAAATTTTCGTTTATTATGTCTAAAAAGAGAAAAAACGCCTTACTTAATGAAATTATTTACTGGAAAAGAGGCCGCCCGACGTGTTATTGCTCGAGGAGGAGGAGAAGCAGCCAGTTGCTGACGAGGACGACGAGCTGCTGTTACCGAAAGCGAATCGGTCCTGAAGAGTGGATGAATAAGGGAATGAAGCCGTTGAATCGCGAGGAAGGTGGGCGGATAAGAGAAAGTGGGACGGCCACTTGCGGATAAGAACAATAGGACAATAGGGGGTCAGAGGAGGGGGAAAGGTGATAAACTTGATTAACGCCCACTTTCACTTCCCTTTTTTCTCCTAGTCGGGATTAAGGATAGGCTTATCGATTAAAGGAGGACTGAAGTCAAGTTCAATAATTTGTATATAGATGTAGTTTCTCATTCTGAACACTTTTTTGTTGACAACTTTCTCTGCAAATGCCTCTAAATGCCTTAAAAACCGATTTGAAATGCAGACATTTGATTATTATGGAAGAGTTTTCTCAACTTCGGCCACGAGGTTTTAGGACGCCCCAGTCGCTATTTTCCTCATTTTTTCACAGTTAATGAGAAGATATATTTAATAAGAACATAAAACTTCAAAGAAAAAACAAAAATAGCGACTGGGGCGTCCTAAAACCCCGTGGCCGAAGTTGAGAAAACTCTTCCATAATAATCAAATGTTTGCATTTCAAGCCGGTTTTTAAGGCATTTAGAGGCATTTTTAGAAAAAGTTGTCAACAGAAAAAGTGTTCAGAATAAGAAACTACATCTATATACAAATTATTGAAATCAACTTTAGTCCTCCTTTAAATCCGAAACTGCATTCCCTATTTGTCTTTTTCGAGGACCTTAAAAAACCACTCACATTATTTCTGCTGTTTCCGAACATGCCTCCACCAGACGATTTATCCATATAATCTCCACTGACTCCACCGACACCTCTTGTAGACCTGTAATATCAAACATCTTCCACCATTCAAACTATCAATTCTCCCCCCTCTTCTCAGATTCCCATTAAAAAACTTGCTAATCTCGCCTTTCACAAAACGAGTCCGAAGGAGAAGCGTCTCGGGAGAAAAGTGCCCACAACTTCGGGAACGGGTTATATCGTTACGTAACGCGTCTATGGATGCCAGACATCAAATCGAGATATAAAGGGGGACAAGGGGGGATACTAGTTACGTAAGAACTTGTTAGGGCTTATTTTTGGCAATATGGCTAGGCAAAGTGGCACTGAGATGATTGTAGTGGGCCAAGACAAGGTTATCGAGTAGGTAAAATTTAAATGACGAAAAAATTGACAAAAGTTCAAAAGTTGGATATCGAGCTTGAATGGCTGCTTTTTTCATACTATATAAGATTAGGTTAATTCAAAGTTTAAACCTAAAGTGCGCGTCATAGGAGACCCCCCTAAAATGTGGTTTACGGAAAAAGTCACTTTTTCCAGGATGCGCCCCCAAAAAATCATGTCTGAAAATTTGTGTACGGGGGTTTTTCGGGATTTAAAAACGAATGGCATTCACAGAATTTCAAATTTTTTTCAGTTTTTCCGAAAATTCCATTTTGGGGGGGGGGGGGGGGGGTTAAGGCCTGAGGCCCCCTATTAAGGCCTAAGAAAAAGCGCTCAGTTTTAATTTGCGCTCACTATTTATACCTATTAGGAATTTTTTAAAATTGCAGAGTTTTCGCTGAGAAACTAAGGAGGATTTGATATAGACATGTCTTCGGGGCTTAGAGGCTAATTTCCGAGAAAAAAATTCGTTAGAAATGTTATGGTTATAAGGAAAAAGAACACTTACCAATTTCCGGAACCACTGCCAATTGAGAAAGTGGATGCACCGGTTTGAGGCTGCAAATCGGAGAGAGCAAGTGCGGCACGTGGAGATGGGCTGTCTGGGAGCATGGTGAGAAGAGGAGGAAGAAGAGGAAAAGTTCTGAAACAGATATTATAAGAAAACTTTACTAAAAAAGGAGAATGAACAAATGAAGAATGAGGAATATATATGGAATGTGTTGATGAGAAATGGAAAACAAAAGCGGAGAAGTGGGAGGGGAGGACACGCATCATCTAAATGGCAAAAGATGCTGCTGATCCACAACATGACGGCACAAGGAACAAGAACCGGGTCCTCTTTGGAAAAGGAACAGAACACACATATACTGTGGCATTAAAAACAAAAGGGCTTAAGGGGATTATATGGTGGAGGAGAGCTTCCACACCGTCCACACCATCAAACTGTCGAGACTGTTGAGAGTGTCCTCGGCAATATGTGTTGTTCGTTTTCTCGGTAGAAGAGGCCTCTTCTCGGCCCCGCCCCTCCGCTATGGCATGCTCCGCCCACCTCATCGGGAGAGAGAGAGAGAGAGGGAAGGAGGCAAAGAACAAGAAATGGCAAAGAGAAGATTATGGAATATATATTACGGGAAGAAAAAAACACTTCTTCTAAAAAAAAGAGGGCGGAACACACAGTGCTTAGCTATATGTGATGGTGCCTGGTACAAGAAAAGGGGAGGAGGAATTATTCGTGCCGGGAAGAGCCTGGACAGGAGAAGGTGGAGGAGGGATGATTGCGCAACCTTGCATCTTCGGAAGATATCTTCTTCTGTTCTCGAGATGGACGTGGCGAAGAGAGGGGGAGGACGCGTGATGATTCTCTTCTTCTCTATACGTTGTTTTTATTTTTTCTAGGTCAGTTTTACCAAGGACGAGTGTGTTGACTGTGTGTGCGCTGATCTTCTCTCTCTCTCTACCAATTCCCCCCCAATTCTGACCAATCACTCAGGTGCCTTTAAAAAAAGTGCCCACGTTCGGACATTGGCAAGATTACCCTTTTGTAGAGAAGAGGCGGTCTGAAGGACACTCACACTTTGCCTTGACCCAACCGGGAGAGAGAGAGAGAAAATCTCAAGATGCAAAGGAGGGAGGGTAGCAAAAAAAGGTGGAGCGTGCGGATTATGGCAAGAAACTTACGGCAGTTTTTTTCCAGAGGCTTACTGGAATTCTAGAGTATTTTCTAGCGTCGTATGTAGATTTTCTCGGTATACCGATGATTTTGGTGAAAAGTCAGTCAGAATGGGTGCCAAGACCCTTAAATGATACCTAGGTCTCAGAACCTTAAGCCTGAATTTTTTGGGCAGGTTCTAATTTTTAGCCTAAAAATTTTAGGCTAGGCTAAAAATTAGGCTAAAATTGACACCTTCACATCTAAACCAGTCCTCGAAAGAGCTCATTCAAATTTTTAAGTTTGGGCCTATACGGTATAGACTATACCCGTCATTCAAGCTTAAGGTTCGAAGCTCAGAACATTCAAGACGCCAAAGTTTACGCCTGAACCTAAACCGAATTCAAAAATCCGCAACCAATGACTGAAAACCTTAAGCCTGAATTTTTTTGGCAGGTTTGAATTTTTAGCCTAAAATTGACAACTTCACAGCTAAAACCAGTCCTCGAAAAATCTCATCCGAATTTTTGAGCCTATACCCGCCATTCAAGCTTAAGGTTCGAAGGTCAGAACATTCAAGACGCTCAAGTTTACACCTAAACCTAAAAATTCAAACCGCTGATGACTGTACATTGCTTTTCGATCGTTCCCCTTTGATCTATTCATGGATACAAAAGTACGCCCAAACAAGCCGGATAGGGTCACGTTGTTTTCGTATATCCAGATGATTTCATAACCCGATGACATAATCGGTTCCTTTCGATCCCGAAACTGCCTCGCTACACAGTGCTAATGTACCGTCATAGCGCCTTCATCACGCAATCCATCGTATATCATGTTGGAGAAGACAAGCCGCCCATGTGATGGCTTCGTCATCTTATTCTGGAGAAGACGATTACCCAATCTCGAGCTTCTCTTTCTCTCTCTCTCACTCTCTCTCTCTCTCTCTCACTCTCTCGAAAGAATTCAGTGAATCCCGAAAATTCTCTTTCTGTTGTACTGTACAAAATGTATAGAAATGCCTAGGATACCCGAGAAAAGGGCAACAATTTCGGATGGTTGATGGTTGATGAGAGGAAAGGATATCGAAACGAATTGGGAAAAGGAGGAGGAGGCGAGTGAATGAAAAAAAGGAAAAACGAGAAGAAAGGAAAAAAGATCGGATCGAGGAAAAGAAGAGAGAGAGAGAGAAACCTGATTTCATCAATTTTCTCTCCTTCCTTCACTTCTTATTTTGCATTTTCTCTTCAGAAGAGTCCCAAACATCATTAATTACCCTGAGAAGGTGTGTGCATACAGTAATCCTTCAATGATGAAGACAATATCCAGGAATAATGTCCTTGAACTCTCTCTCTCTCTTCTTCCCGTAATTTGTTTATTGTTTTCACCACTTTTCTCTCAAAAACAAAACCGCCATGGAGAAAATGATGATGTAGAGATATGGTTCCGAAGGAGTACTGTAGGAAGACAGAGATTGAGAGGTGAGATTTCAGGGGTGTTGGAATTTGAAGAAGGGTATAGCTCGGCAAAAAGAAGGCTATAAATTCCTAGGCTTAATGGAGGCCGGAAATTTAAATTTTGAAAATGTTCATATTTTCCTAAATTGGGTACTAGGGACGGACAAATACGTTGGACAACTAAAAATCCCAGCTCGATTCTGAAAATATGGATAAAGGAACTCTGACAGCAAGAAAGAGCGGGAGTATAGAGTTTCATATACCCAGAGGCGGCGGCATCCAAGAGTGGCTGCGTGGCGCAGTCGGCAACGGCGATGTTTTGCGTTTCACTGGCAGTGAGTTCGGACTTTTTAGGGCGCCATTCCGGGAATTCGCATTTTTTCTTTTTGCTTTTTGGTGAATATTACAAAAAGGCCTTGTATTTTCCGTTTTTAACGAAAAAATCGCGCTAAAAATGACGGAAAAAGTCGCTTTTTAAAAATTTGAACCGCGCGCGCTTTGTTTTTTGCACTAAATTTTACGACAGAATGCATACGTTTACCCGTTTTTATGAGAGTTCCGGCCCCCTTGAATAAGTTTGAGATATGGGCTAGGACCTAAGCCAATCAAACTACAAATTATTTTTCTTCCTCTTCCATTTTCTCCAAAAATTCGCTCTTGTTTATTTCCCCCCCCCCCCAATGGCAATTATACCCCACCCCCTCAAATTTTCATCTCAATTTGATAAATGATTGGGAGAGAATATCGGCTTCTCCTTTTCTTCAATAGAAGAGAGGAAAAAATCGAATATCGGAATATCGAATAACAATGGCATGCATCCAGCAAATCTTCCCCAGCCTTTCTTTCTGGGAGGAAGAGGCCGAATATCTGATGACGTGATCCTTCTTCCACTTCCTTCATTTATTCCAATTGTTTGTAGAGGAGTAAAGGAAGAAGAAGAGATGACCTTCGATTAATATCTTCAATTGAAAGTAGTAGTTTCTCGGAGAAAGGTATGGAAGAACATATGGGATGATAGGAATGTTTTGACCGGTGAGAGAGGATTTCGAAAACATGACGTGGAGATCAGCATCGACTATTATTGGAATTTGGGGAACTACTATAGAGATTCCCCTAGCTGGGGAAGGTTACTGTAGGGTCGAGCCTAACCTTAAGGGTCTAGGTAGTACTCTGAAGGGTCGGGTAACAGGTTGCACCCGAAGTGTTCATTATTTTGGGCTTCAATGCATCGACTATTTTCGGAAATGTTACTGATGCATTCGGGAACTGTAGAGATTCTCCTAGCTGGGGAAGGTTACTGTAGTCTCGAGCCTAACCTTAAGGGTCTAGGTAGTACTCTGAAAGGGTCGGGTAACAGGTTGCACCCGAAGTGTTCCTTATTTTGGGCTTCAATGCTTCCGGGTTACGGTTCCAAATCTGCAGGTCTATACCACCCAACGACTCAAATTGTAACAACCCCTCTGTCTAGACACTAAAAAACCTTCCGAAAAATGGAAAAAACTGAAAATCTGTCAGGTTGCACCGAAAATGTTCCTTATTTTGGGCTTCAATGCTTCCGGGTTACGGTTTCAGGTCTGCAGGGTTAAGTCTCTGGTTTGGATAGCCTACCCAACTCAAGTTGTAACAACCCCTCTGTCTAGACACTAAAAAACCTTCCGAAAAATGGAAAAAACTGAAAATCTCTCTGGCCATCCATAAATAGACCACCCAGTAGATTAGTATCAGCTGTTCCAGATTTGGTTCCCATTCTGAATTTATCACCCATCCCCCTCTTCAGAATTTACGATGCCAGGCGCGCGCGGGCAGTCTCGACATTAGCCATTCAGGCTAATTCGAATGGAAAAGATTGGAGAGAGAGTAGTTCCGTAATCTCGTTGGCCGCCTCGCCGTGTTGAAGAAGATGAAGAAAATAGGGGGGAAAGAGAAAAAAGTGAAAAGCTATCATAGGATCGGAGAGAAGATAGCGAAGGGGGGCTATAACATCTTCGGAACGTGTGACGGTGTTGTTGGGCAGGAGATCGAGATCGCGCGCTCTTGGGCAAAGGTGTGTGTGTGGAAGAAACCCGTTGGCAAGTCCGCATTCTTTAAATCCATCCTGGCAAATCGCCAAAAAACATGGTGGACATTTCCGAATCGGTGGGGGGGGGTTTATGTTGGCCAAAGGGACCTAACTAGGTTTCCTAGGTATCAAAAAAAAATATCCGAGGAATTTATCCGGTACCCCTGAGACGCTTGGGTGGCCAAAGGGACCTCGGTTTCCTAGGTTTAATACATCCGAAGAATTTTTCCGGTATACCTGAGACGCTTGGGTGGCCAAAGGGACCTAACTAGCTACCCTAGGTTTAATACATCCAAGAAATTTTTTGGAATACCTGAGACGCTTGGGTATTCAATATAGAGTTCCAAGAGAGTTTTGGTAAGCCAACTGACTGCAACTATATTTTATTATACTGATCTCACGAGGTGAGACTCGTGGCCGCTGCCGAGGATATCTCGCCACGAAAACTACGGTAGAAAATTTATAAAAGTAAGCCTACAAAAATTTAATTAATTTTTTTCAGCTCTTTTTTGCCGATTTTTCCCGATAGTTTTTAATAACGAAATTGCATATTTTATACAAAAATCGGAGAAAATCGGTAAAAAAGCGCTGTAAAAAATTAATTAAATTTTTGTAGACCTACATTTATAAATTTTTTACCGTAGTTTTCATGGCGAGATATCCTCGGCCACGTGGCCACGAGATCAGTATAATAGCTTACCTATGTTTAAAATGCTGAACCTTATCTGACAGAAAAAGCCAAAGTGACCTACTTGAGTTATTCATCCGGTCTCTAGGGTCCAGAGTACCCTCAAATCACCAGGCAACCCACCGAATAATTTTAAGTTCGTTGACCCATAAATACAGGTTAGAACTTGGTTTAAAAATTTGGGCCGAAATATTAGATCCATTACCCGAAGCAATTATCTTGGCCAATTCGGCCATTTTTTTTGTAGACGTTTTTGTAGAGTCATGGGGTGGTCCATTACCAGGTCAAGGCTTCCACATTGAGTAAAAGTGCGCGCTCAAAAACGATTGCGAGAGTAGATTGTACAAGGTATTTTGTGTTGAATAGATTAATTAAAGATATATGTTGTTTCTCGTATAGACATTCTCTTATTCACATGCATATTCCTCCTGCCAATAGAGAGAGAGAGAGAGAGAGAGACGATTCCTTGTTTTTCGGGCAAACAAATTTCCACGACATCTTTCTTTGTACAGGGAGAGGGCAAAAAAAGAGGGAAACGGCAGGGATGCCACGTCTTGGGCAATTCTTTCTGCAAAACTGTCGTCGTTTCCTCCTGAATCCTGTTTTTGATCGTGGTGGTGGTGATGGAGGAGGATTTTTTGGGATATATGAACGGCTTGGAATGGCAGAAATGAAGATTATGATGATGAGGGAGGAAGAGGAAGAAGAAGACTATGAAATGGGATGATGGATAGATGAAAGCTTGCAAATGAAAGGAAATCAAGAACGTGTGGCTGGAACCATCGGAGAACAAGGGTTTTTTCGAAACTCTATTCCGACATTTTTCGTAAATTTTCGGAAAAAATCGGAAAATACAGTAATGGCGAAAAAAATTTAAAGACGCATGTCTGAAACTTTTTTGGTCCCGGCGCGACCGATTTTCTCAATTTCTTTTTGCTTTTTTTCCTCTTTTTTCCATATTTCCGGCTTCACGATTTGTGTCAAAAATTGCAAAATAAATTGGAAAATGGAAAAATATTCGAATTTTTGCTGTTTTTATCGATTTCTGCTGTTTTTGTTGTTTTTTATCAAATTTTGCAGTTTTTTGTTGTTTTAATCGATTTTACGGTTTTTGTTGTTATTTGCTTGAAAATGAATTTTCCGATTTTTTCCGAAATTTTCCAAAAAAAAAATCGGAAAAAATTTTATTTCCAATTTTCCGAAAAAATTTTTCGGAAAACTATCGTTTTCCGATTTTCCGAAAAGTCAATTCCGAGCAAGCCTGCCCACAACCAAACCAAAAGCTACCGTAGCTCTAATAGTCATTTAAAAAAGGTAAATTTTTTGAAACAAAAAAGTGAAAACAAATCTGAAAAGAAGAAAAGGGGCACTAAACTAATTAATCACCAAACAATCTGATACAGTACCCATCTTTTCACTTTCACTTTTCTGTCACCTCCCTTGTCAATCACTTTTCGAATTTCGCTCTTCAGGCTCATCTATCAAGACGGAAAGCCGCAAGGGGAGAAATTCGAAAACTTTAGGAGGGGATCATGTACTTATAATCTGATCTAGACACAAGGTTAGCCTATTTGAATGATTCTCGAGAAGACATTTCGAGAAGGTCATCTTTCAACAATCTAAGAGAACATATAAAAAAATGGCCTTCGTGAACAAGAACACATATTTCTGTTGAGGTCTTCGATTCTTTGAGACAAAATTTTTTTTCAAATCTCAGTGAAATTTCGAAAAGAAAAATTGAAACAAGACAGAAGGGGGGAGCCTGAGGAAACAAAGGAATCGTTGACGACAGAGGAGAGGGAAACGAGGTCGAATGAGTCAGTGGTAGTGACGTCTTCTCGATATGGGAAAACGATTTGAAACTTTGAAACTCAAGAAAATTTAGTTTTTTTCATATAGGGAGGAGTCGGAATCAGTAGTGTGTTTTTACGTTTACGGTTTTCACGAATTTTACGGTTGCCCTTTTTCGTAAAATTTCTATTTTACGAATTTATAAAAAAAATTTCCGTAAAATCGTAAAAAAAGTTAGGTCGAATTTTGGTACTCTGAAGGTAAAATTCGTCTTTTTTTGAAAAAATCAAACTTTGAGGAAAAATTTCCTATGTTCGAGAGGGTACTTTTTGAAGCAGAAACATATTCTCTCTCTCAAACTTTCGAAATTTTCTAGAAAATTTCGGTGAAAAATTCCTATTGATGCTACTCAAATCGAATGAATGTTGTTTCCAATTGCTCCCAAAACCATAATTTTACCTCTTCGCTTCAAAAAAATCGAATATTTTAGCCGGTACTGTAGTTGGCATGCGTCTTCATTAATTTTACGAATTTTACGAAAAAAACTTTTACGCACATCCCACGGCCTTCCCATCACTACAAGAATTCAAATCTCATTTTCCCGCCAAACGCGATACGTAGCTTAATCAAATTATTTGCGTCGCGACTGAACTGTAGTTTTACGCAAACACGTCACGTCACTTTGCACAGTTAAAAATTTTTCCAGCAGAAAAAAAGTCAAAAAGCAGCAAAAAAAGAGAAAACTGGAGCTAAATTGATCAAAATAAATTTTTTTACAGTGAAACAAAATTATTAAAACAGGTTTCACCCACTCTTTCGCCATTTTTTGAATTTTTTCTAAAAAAATGTAAAAATTATTTTTTGCTTTTTTATGACTGGAATTTTGTCTATTTTTCAAATATATCATTGGAAATATGATTAAAACATCATAGAGCCATTTTTTGAGAGATTTTTGAATCTTGGCTTTGTGCCAAGTTTCAGTGCGGTGGAGCGCTGTAGTGAAGGGAAGGCCGTGACATCCCTGGTCGGAATCTAGACCTGGCTTTTTTCCAAGTTTTGATATCCTATCAGTTACTTTTAAATTTTTTACGGTTTTTTTTAGAAAATAACATAAAATACAAATTTATCATTACATTTACCCGTTTCAGAACGAAATTTTTTTTAAAAAACGTAAATCGAAATGAGTTCAAAAATATGTTGTCTTCTGGTGTGGCCGATAATCATAATGATCTGAGATCCCGAAGTTCTTTCAATTTGAATATTGATTGACTTGGTGCGAGTAGATGAATTTCGCGCGGGAAAGAGGCAAAGTATGGATGGAGCATTGCAGAAGCGGCGGAGACTCGCGATTCGGGGCGGAGCTGAAAGTTTGAAACGGATTGGTGGTTGTATATAGATGTAGTTTTAGATTCTGAACACTTTTTCTGTTGACAACTTTCTCTGAAAATGCCTCTAAATGCCTTAAAAATGGGCTTGAAAAGAGGAAATACAGTAGCGGCCACTAAAATATCACCTTTTCGTTTTTCGGCTATAACTTTTTTCAAAAAAGAGATCAGTGATTCTTGAGCATGAGCAACGTCTGAATGACTGTTTCAGAAAGTTACTTCACTTTTCTTAACTTTTTTCCCGAGCGTTCGAGGGGTGTTTTCACAAGATACCCGGAATAATGAAAAATTTCGAATTTTTCGAAATTTTTTTTCTACTGACAAAAGCTATGTCAGATCATATTTCCGACTTGATTATGAACATTTCCACAGAAAACCTCAAGTTACTATCTATTTCTGAAAAAAATTATAGCCGAAAAACAAACAGGTGATATTTTAGTGGCCACTACTGTATGATTATGGTGGAAGAGTTTTTGCAACCTCGGCCACGGGGTTTCAGTGGCTATTTTCCAATTTTTTTAAAGTTTTTAGTCTGGTAACTAGAGAATACATGAAATAAAAGCATAAAACTTTAAAAAAATAGAAAAATAGCTGTCAACAGCCCCGTGGCCGAGGTTGCAAAAAACTCTTCCACCATAATCATATCTCCTTATTTCAAACCGGTTTTTAAGGCATTTAGAGGCATTTTCAGAGAAAGTTGTGAACAGAAAAAGTGTTTAGAATTCAAAATTACATCTAATGTCAGATTTTTGAATTCCACCCTTCAAACCTACAGTAACACTTACCTGTAACAACATTCCCAACAACTCTTGACCAGTTTTCAAAATTTTCGTGAACATTGGATTAACGGCAATGAACGAAAGTTCGCGGTACCTTGGGAACATTTCCGGATTGTAAGATGGGAGACTTTTCACCTGAAATTTCCAGAATATTTTTATGCTTTGTAGTTTTTATACCTCTGGCCATTTCTTCTCATCCGGAATTCCTCGAATACTGAATATCATATCCAATTGGTCTTTCGTTCCAGGATAATGTGAATCTTTCGATCCGGGAAACAATGCTGTTCCTGTACAGATTTCAGCAAAAATGCACCCGACGCCCCTGAAAATTGTTCATCTACAGTAATCATCAAATTATTTATAATAATAATTTTGAAAAACTACTTTAATCTCTCGAAAACGAAACAGTAGCATGTTCTTACCACATATCCAAAGAAGTTGAATAATCGGTACTTCCCATAAGAACATCCGGTGGTCGATACCATAATGTGACTACTTCATGGGAATATGTCCGACTAGGGACTGATTTAGCCCTCGCCAAACCAAAATCTGCCAATTTCAGAACTCCATCTTCATCCAATAACAGATTCTGAGGTTTGAGGTCTCTGGAATTTTTTTTTTTTTTGAAAAATCTGTATTTATTATTTTTTACATACCTATGCAAAATCTTCTTCCGATGACAAAAATCGAGTCCTCTTAACAATTGAAAAAGCAATAATTTGATATCAATTGTGTCCAATCCGTAGACATTCTGCTCTAAATACTTGCTCAAATCCATTTTCATATACTCAAAAACAAATGTTAGCTGATGATGTTGATAGAAAATATCGTGAAGTGATACGATATTCGCATGTCGAAGATTTCGAAGAAGTGATGCCTCTCGAATGGCTGTGAATGGAAGACCCTCTTGGAATTGAAGTTTGATTTCTTTTAGAGCCACTATCGAACCGTCTAGTCTAAAAAAAATATTAAAGTTGCTTTTGTTATTTCCATTTCTGGACCAGGAATGTGCGTAAAATTTTTTTCCGTAAAATTCGTAAAACGTAAAATTTTACAAAATCAATCCTCTTAAAATTCGTAAAATTAATAAAGACGCATGCCAACTACAGTAGCGGCTAAAATATTCGATTTTTTTGAAGCGAAGAGATAAAATTATGGTTTTGAGAGCAATTGGAAACAAAATTGATTCGATATGAATTGAGTAGCATTAATAGGATTTTTTCACCGAAATTTTCTGAAAAATTTCGAAAGTTTGAGAGAGAGAATATGTTTCTGCTTCAAAAAGTACCCTCTCAAACATAGGAAATTTTTCCTCAAAGTTAGATTTTCTCAAAAAAAGACGAATTTTACCTTCAGAGTACCAAAATTCGACCTAACTTTTTTTACGATTTTACGGAAATTTTTTTCACGGATTCGTAAAATAGAAATTTTGCGAAAAATGGCCGTAAAACCGTAAAATTCGAAAAAACCGTAAAAAAAAGCACGCCTCTGTTCTGGACCGACATTATTTTATTCGGAATTTGAATAAAAAACTCACTTCGATTCACATTTATAAACCGTCGCATATGATCCTTCTCCCAGTTTATCGATTCTTTTGTACAAATCATTGACATCCTGTGGTGTCACTTCTTCTTTTGCCGGTAGGGTTATAGTGTTCGGATCATAATGGGCACTTCTCGGACGACGTTTTCTTAGATGAGTGAAGTCGGCTACAGTACTACTTGTAGGCGGTGGAGGCATTGATTTTTGGAAGGGTACTGTAGATATTGCCTCCGATGGATTATTGGATCGAGAACGAGATTGTCGGCTGGAAAATAGGGATTGATTTTACAAGAACGGCTAAAAATTATAATACAAACCTTAAAAAACTGAAAATATTCTTGTTATTATAATCGGGAGTACTACCCGACGAAGTCCCATTCACTTGATTCGAATGCCATGACTGCGTCATTTCGGTTCCGTTTTTTGTCAGAGGCGATTTATTTGATCCTTAAATTTTAAATTGGTATTCCAGACCAGAACTGTTTTTTTAAGGTTTAATAGGTTAATTTTATAGTTTAATGTATTGACAAACTTTTTCCAAGCCCCGGCCCGGCCCGGTAGGCCCGGTGTTCCACTGGGAGTTCAGAAACGAAATTTTTTTGAATTTTTGACCGAAAATTTTTTGTTGATTTCCGATCTTAAATTACCCGCATTGACGAAAATTTGGAATGTCATTAGAGAAAAAACCATTTTGAGCACTTTTTGGTCAAAAAAGATCGAAAAATTAGCTTGAAAAGGGGTCATTTTTTCTTCCGTGCCCTCCGGGCTGGGCTCAAATTTTACAAGCCTGCATATTTGGAGCTGCGAAAATAAAATTAATAAGCCAAGTAAAATACCTTTCATTGAGAAGAAACTTCGAATCATTGTCGGATTTTTTTCTTCGAAAAAAGTTTTAAATAAAGTTTCTAGAAAATAACAGACCAAAAATAGTAGATTTTCCCAAAAAACGCGACTCAAAAATTAGCTGAAATTTTCTTACCGTTATTCTTATATTTTTTCTCCTTATTTCGACTACGACGCAGAGTGAAAATTGAGGAGGTCTGAAAGAAGATTATACAGACACCGGACATGGCGTGTCGGAAGAGACTGACCTTCCGGGTGCTCGGCGAACCCTCCACATCTTGAATTCGTTGCGGTGACATTGTTGTGATCTGGAGAGAGGGAATGAGATTATTTTTAGACTTGTCAGGGGCCGGGCTTTTTCCCGAATTTTCAAGGCCCGGCCCGGCCCGGCCCGGTTGGCCCGGTGTTCCACAGGGAGTTCAGAATCGAAAATTTCTGAATTTTTGACCGAAAACTTTTTTTGTTGATTTCCGATCTAAAATTACGCGCAGTGGCGAAAGTTTGGAATGTCGTTAGAGAAAAAGTCATTTTGAACACTTTTTAGCCAAAAAAAGGTCGAAAAATTGGGGGTCATTTTTTCTACCGGGCCCCCCGGGCTGGGCCTAAATTTTAAAAGTCTGATTATTTTAAAAAGCTTAAATAAAACTTCACCCTATGCAAATTCTCGGATGATTTCGAATTTCGAACAGCAGTCAATTGTGGATGATGTATCATTGACAGTGAGCAAGAGGCTCGCATCGGCCTCTCCGCCTCTTCCAATCCCAGCCATACGCCAATGTGACTGGTGATTTTTCCCCACATTTGAGTGTCGTTTTGAATGGATTACTGTACCTGGAATAGTTTTTTTTTAGGGAGGATGGAGGGAAAAGGAGGGGAGAATAAGACAGAATGAGTAAGGGCGAGAATGGGTAACGGCGACGGGTTAATGGGTGATGACTGAAGCCCCTTATTCCGTTTTCAGCTGCTCCCTTTTTTTCGAAATGAGTTTTCTCTGCGCTCTCTTTCTCTCTATCTTTGGCAAAAAAATTTTTCTGAAAAAAAATTTCGCTGAAAAAGGCAAAAAAATTTTTTCTGAAAAAGGCAAACAATTTTTTTCTGAAAAAGGCAAAAAAGTTTTTTCTGAAAAAGTCAAAAAAATTTTTCTGAAAAAAGGAATGAAAACTAGATGAACAATGGAAAAAATGTGCGTTGATGGAAAATAAAGAGGAGATTGAATGTAAATGAAATAATTAGAGATGGGCGGTCCAGATTACTAAAGATAGTTTTTGAGAACAACTCAGAATCACCGGCTCATTATGCTGTTAGGCCAAAATCAGATTTTTGCAACAGTCCAAAATAAAGTTCAAACTTGCTTCCGTATCCCTCAAATTTGATTCTCTTACTCCTCCCCCCTCCGAAAAGTAAGTCAAGGGAGGAAATGATAAAGTGAAAAGAAGAGGAGGGGAAATTTGAGAAGCGGCCCTTTATATAGAGTGGAACAAAATTAGGATGAAGGAAAAATGGAAGAGGAGCAGAAGCGAACAAAAAAATTCTAAAGCCTAAGAGGTATAAAGAGAGGCCAGGCCCCAGATGAGCAAATAAAAAAGAGGAGAAAATTGGAAAAAAGGGGGACGAGGGAAATGAGGTATTTAGTGACACACATACATGAGTCAGGTTCTTTTTTAGATGTTCGATGACATATCTGGGAGAAACGTTTGAAACTAATTTTTCAAGGAGACCACGTAGATGCTCTTCTATTTCCCCTCCCAGGATATCTTGCCACAAAAACTACGGTAGAAAATTTATAAATTCAGGTCTACAAAAATTTAATTAATTTTTTTCCGCGCTTTTTTACCGATTTTTTCCGATTTTTGTATAAAATTAGCAATTTCGTTATTTAAAATGTATTATAATCGGGAAAATCGGTAAAAAGCGCTGAAAAAAATTAATTAAATTTTTGTAGACTTGCATTTAAAAATTTTCTACCGTAGTTTTCGTGGCGAGATATCCTCGGCCACGAGGCCACACCTCGTGAGATCAGAATAATATAGGAAGCTTTGAGAATGCTTTTTGAATTTTACGCTGAGCATTCTGCGAGAAAAAGAAGGAAGAATAGATGGGCTGCTCATAAAATAGTAATTGGTCATTTTTAAGTGTGTGTCCAATTTTCTGGGAGGCACAGCCAGCAGAATGAGCTTAAAGAGCCGCTGAACACGAAAAAAAAATGATGTTGATGAAATGAAGAGAGTAAATGAGAGAAAGAGAGAGAGAGAGAGAGAGAGAGAGAGAGAGAGAGAGAGAGAGAGAGAGAGAGAGAGAGAGAGAGAGAGACAAAGAGCAAAGGGTGTTGTTGAAAAATCGTGAAGGAAGAAGAAGAGGAGGAGGAGATAAATTGAATTACAATCTTTCTGGCCTCTACCCCCTCTTCTTCTTCATCTTTTCATTGTGTATGAAGGGGGCCTAAAGTGCGAACAAATGTGATGAGACGACTCGGTTGAGATGAGCAAGTGTTTCGAAAGAACACGGGGTCATCACAAAACTTCAATAATAAGAATTATATTACTTCCGCATTCACTTAGTTTCTAATACCCTTGATTAATTCATCTTACCGTAAAACCTGTGACATCAACTTTAGCAACATGTATCTCGGTTCCCAATAAAAATAATAAAAAGGTGGCAACTGATGAAATGTTTATATTAATATGAAGTACATTTTGTTAGTTGATCACTTTTTGATATATTCATTGGGAACAGAGATAAATGTTGCTGAAACTAGGTTACAGGGGACAAGACTATTTCAGGTTTTATGTAATTTTTTCATCGGTCTGAATTTAAAAAAAAAATTTTTACAATTAAAAAACCCGACCATAAAGCAAGTTCCAGTCGCCCTGTAAAAAAAGGTTTTTTGCGAACCAGACTAACAAAGAGATACGGTTCAAGAGTTACAAAAATACTATAAATTTAGTTGACTGAAAAAACTGTCTCAAGAAAAGTTTTCCTAGTTTTCCAACTTTTCCGTCAACTTTATAGTTTTTCGTCCAAAAATAAAAAAAAAACTTCCAGAAAGAAAAGTACCAAGAGCAAAGATTCAAAAGTGTGTACAGAAGAAAAAGGATCTAACGTTTCAAGGAAGAAAGAGGAAAACGTTTCATTGAAACAGCTGACTTTTGCTAGTTTTCCTGCTCTCTTGGCGTCATGATCTGTTCTTTTCTTGTGGAATTTTTCTCTTCGAATACCTGCACCGAATCATAAAATACCCGAAGGAAAATACTGCAAAGTGATGGTTTTTAGAAGGTTCACAAACATTTTTCAAAAAATCTAGACAGGTATCTTCTTAAAAATTTTTTAAAATTGGCCTAGTTTTTTTTTCTTACCCATTTTTCTAGCTCCACTGACTACCGAATTTTCTCCAATAAAACCTGTAATAACCCGGTCACTTAGTTTTAGCGGCATTTATCTCTGTTCCCAATGAAGATATCAAAAAGTGATCAACTAACAAAATGTAGCTCAAATTAAGCTGAGCATTTTATCAGTTGCCACCTTTTCATTATTTTTATTGGGAACAGAGATACATGCTGCTAAAATTGAATGGAGCAAGACTATTACAGGTTTTACGGTTTTTTTTAAATTAGAAAGAAATTCAAAAAAATTTTTTTTAGAGAGATGAATAAAAAAAATTTAAAAAATCAAGTAAATTGTTTCATAGAAAGATAAATAAAAATCAAGGATAAAAAGTTTTCTCTCGAAAAACCATGATCCAATAAGTGGACAAGGAGCATATGCCAGAGGTCAAACGTCTTTTCTTCTTTTGCCAACAAGTGGCAGAAAGCAGAAAGAATGTTTCTTACTACTACTACTATTCCCTCCTCTTTGTGTTTTTGGGGGGTCCCTCCTTTTTCCCTTCACTTGTCAGCTTTTTTGGGGTGGGTGCTGAGGGAAAGAAAGTGGACATAGAAGTGCTGAGAAAACAGTTGTAAGAGAATGATGAATGTTTTTTGTAAATAAATTTTGACGATATTTTTTGGAATTTTTCGATCTTAGCGAAGATTATCGGAATAAGCTGATTTTGAGCAAAGCTACAGTAGAACGGAGATTTCGGGAGCAGGGGTGTGATTTTACAATTACGGTTTTACGGCCCTTTTTCGTAAAATTTCTATAAAATTTCTAATTCGTAAAAAAAAAGTTAGGTCAAATTTCGGTACTCTGAAAGTAAAATTCGTCTTTTTTTTTGATAAAATTAAATATTGAGGAAAAATTTCCAATGTTCGAGAGGGTACTTTTTGAAGCAGAAACATATTCTCTCTCTCAAATTTTCGAAATTTTTTAGAAAATTTCAGTGAAAAAATCCTATTAATGCTACTCAATTCATATCGAATCAATTTTGTTTCCAATTGCTCTCAAAACCATAATTTTATCTCTTCGCTTCAAAAAAATCGAATATTTTAGACGCTACTGTAGTTGGTATGCGTTTTCATTAATTTTACGAATTTTACGATTTTACGAGGGTTGATTTCGTAAAATTTTACGTTTTACGAATTTTTCGGAAAAAAAATTTTACGCACATCCCTGTTCGGGAGATAGAGTGAGAGAGCGCAGAGAAACGATATTGTCTCGGTTCTCTCATCTCTCTCCACCTCCCTCGTTATTCTTCGCATCAAAAGCAACCATAAAAAGAGATAAAAAAGCGACGCATCGCTCCCAGTTTTTCCACCCCAAAAATGATGAATTACTAATGTGGCGTCTCCCATTTTTGGTGCATTCATTTGAAATGTTTGGTTGTTTTTCGGGGGGTAGAGAGGGGACTGGGGGGACGACAAAAGGCACCTTTTAGATGTCAAAAAGAAGAAAAAGAGTTACATGTATGTAGAATGACAAGATGGACAAGAAGAAGATGGAAGATGGAAGAGAGAGAGAGAGAGAGAGAGAGAGAGAGAGAGAAGAACACAACCTGATGAAAATCGTAGGTTTCGACGATTTTAGAGAGATGGGACCATTGGGTCAAGACTCACATGATGGTGTAAAAATGAGTGATCAGAAAAAGTTTTAAAAAATTTTCTCAAAAAAATTTTTCCAAAAAAAATTTCAAATTATACGGATAACTTCGAAATGAATTTTTTGCCTAGTTCCCGGTAACTGCGCCGAAAAAATAACTGACCACTAAAAAAAACGCTATCAATATTTACGGGGGCGCAGACTCACTATCAGGCGTCAGCAAGGGGGGTCACAAAACAGTGAATGGTTAATTTAATGCAAACATGGTAAGAGAGAGAGAGAGAGAGAGAGAGAGAGAGAGAGAGAGAGAAGGTTCTATTATGCTCAACACAACGTATTGATTGATTAAATATAAAGTGATGAGAAGGGGTAATACATCTCTCGAAGAGTCATTGAAAAGAGAAGCCCATTACACTGGAGACACTTATTCTCTCTCTCTCTCTCTCTCTCTCTCTCTCTCTCTCTCATTCTCTTTTCTTTTAATATCTTTTTTTTCCAATGAGAAGACACAAGTAGTGATGAGTACGAACTACGGAGAAAAATGAGTCCTCCTCCATCTTTTTTGCTGCTCCCAACGAAATTCGAAACGACGGACGCTTTTGCAGGAAGAACAGGGTGTTAACTAAACACTTTGGAGTGAGAGACAGAACCTGAAATAAAATAGAACACAGTTTAAAAATTATTTATTTTTCATTCAGATTTTTCAGAATTTCAGATTTCGAACCTGAAGAAAAATTTTGTCAATTGCATCATCGTCGACAAGTCTGAGATCAGAAGAATTTTAAATGAGAGAACTAGAATCCCAGATAAAGCTAGATTATTTATTCTATTATTTAGTTTTTATTTTTGAAAATTGTGCACTTTCACCTAAATTGAAGCTTTTTTACAGATTTTTTCTTGCTGTGAAAATTTTGATTCTTTTGGCTAATTTTCTTGTTTATTTATTTATTGATTTTCATTTAAGTTTAATTCAAATTTTCTATTTTTAAAAACCGTGTTTTTTCGCGAAAAAATTTCTCCTTGAAAAATGCAAACGCGCTCCACCGCACAATTTTCTGCCTTTTGTTTTTCCCCTTATTTTCGAGTATTCTCCCACATTTTTCTCACAATTCTTTTAGTTTTTCGGCAAAATATCGATTATTTTTCAGGTTAAAATGTATAATGGGTATCAGGGAGCCTATAGGTAAGCATTTTTTCCATCAAACCCAATAAAAGGAATTGTTTTCAGCGCCTACGGGAATCAAGAGTACACAGCTGGCTACGCAGATCCACAAGCACATCAACAGCCGTCTCAACCTTATTACACGTTCGTTTGAGAAATTATTCTGTAAAGAATTCTAAATTTTCTTGAGAAAAAATCAGTAAAATCAATATTTTTAACCCAGACTGAAGTTTACCGAGAAAAAAAAAATAAAAAATCTATATTTCCACCATACAAAACTCATAAAACCCTTATTTTTAATTAAAAAAAATTATTTTCCAGAGGAGTAAATCCCTATGCCAATTACGGATATGGTGGAGGAATCAACGCCGCTCTTCAACCGCCGCCACCGCCTCCTCCAGTAAGACCTTCCCTTTCTCTCTATAAATCACTCAAATATTTCCAGGTTCCCCCAGTGACTGCTACATGGTCGACATTTCCATCAACAACCACCACATCCAGTTCCATCGCCTCTTCCAGTGTTTCCTATTTTCAGAAGGCTCAACAGCCTGGTATGCCAAAAACCATTTTCCTACAAATAAATCTTTTCCAGGATCTGCAGGAGCCTATAACGGATACGATGCGGCTGTGTACAACTACGCTCAACAAGGAAATCACTCGAATCATCCTCATCAGAATAACAAATGGAAACCAGGAGGAGGTGGACGGCAGGGAAGACCGACGGCTTCTACTGATAATAAACAGTATTATTGTGAGGTATGCACCCCTTTTTAACCAAAAAATCAGAACCTTTTATACTTCAGACGTGTAAGATATCGTGTGCTGGAGGAATCACCTATAAGGAACATTTAGAAGGACAGAAGCACAAAAAGAAGGAGGCGGAAAAGAAAAAAGGAATTCCGAAGACGTCACTGGCAAAGAATAAGCTTACTTATCGATGTGAACTGTGCGAAGTGACGTGTACAGGACAGGACACATATCAGGCACACGTCAGAGGAAAAACTCATCTGAAGACTCAACAGCTTCATCGGAAACTTGGAAGACCCATTCCGGAAGACGTTCCGACGATTATTGCACCCGGAGAAGATGGACCAGTGGAGACGAAAGCCAAACCTCAATGGCATCAGCAACAGTTGCCCGGAGGAAAGAAGTTAGTTTTAGATTAACTTAAAAAACATGTAGCCCCATGTCTTCAGAGTAATCGGCATCAATACAGTCCAATTCGTCGGTGGATACAAGCTGAATTCAACTGGAAGACTCGAAGAAAAGAAGCGAGAAGTGGCTCTAGCAGTCGGATCAGCTGGTCAGAAAGCGGCGACGATCGAAGTGGAAGACGAACGTCTTCGGGCGATGATGGCAGCCGAAGAGGTGAAGCCAATCGGCGAGGAGCACGTCGTTGACGAGAGGGATGCCACAGGGAAGCTGATTCAGTATCGATGCAAGATCTGCGAATGCCAGTTCTCGGATCCGAACGCCAAAGAGATCCACGTGAAGGGACGACGTCATCGATTGAGTTATAAACAGAAGATTGATCCGAGTTTTGTGGTGGATCCGAAGCCGAATGGAAAGAAATCGGAGAAGGGGAAAAGGGGAGGAGGAGGATTCGAACAAGGAATCCCAATGTGGAATGGACCACTCCACGCTCAACCCGCTCCAGAATACCGTCTATTCAATATACAGGATGATCGAATTGTTCAGAAAAAGCTTGAATTGATTATTCCGGACGCCGAGCACGTCGCTAGCGTGGATTGTCTCGTCGAGAATGCCATCAGTGCGTTCCGAGCAATCTCCGATCGTTTCTTTGAGGAGGAGATGAATGCGGCTGAGAAAGAGAGAATCGTGTGTGGATGTGTCCGAGTTGGAA
Organism: Caenorhabditis tropicalis; assembly: GCA_016735795.1. Lineage (NCBI taxonomy): Eukaryota > Metazoa > Nematoda > Chromadorea > Rhabditida > Rhabditidae > Caenorhabditis > Caenorhabditis tropicalis. Next base: position 2,550,702 of record CM028614.1, on the reverse strand, counting down.
TATTTTCCACTGCCACTTATCTCAAAGAGGAGACACTCATTGAGTTGGTGGCCACGTGCACCGTAATTCCAACGAAGGAGCTTGCCGAGAAGGTGTTGAACGCATTTCAGGAGGCTAATGTAAGTTAAAACGGCTTCGGAAGATTCTGAATTTCCTTTTCCAGACCACCATGTCGATTGAGATGGATCCGGAGTGTCCGATGGCATTCAACATCATCGCATCTTCCACCTCCGACCTCCCTAAAAATCTAAAAATCCACGTGGCATTCACCTCTTCCGCGTTCGCCAACAGAAATTCCGAAGAAATTGGAATCGAAGAGTGTCCGGATGTGAAGACGTGTCTACGAGCACTAACTGAATTGAGACGAGCAAAATGGTTTGATGTGAGTCTCCTTTTCCTCCTCTTAATCCATCATTTCTTCTTCAGAATCACTGCCGTTTTCTGAATTCATGTCAACAGACAGTTCGTCTCTTCCGTGACGCTCGTTCACGTCATCCCACTTGGAAAATTCTCGAAGATCATGTAAAGATTCTTGAAAATGTCCCATATTTCATTATTTTCCTTCAGACTCTAAATGTCCTCGTCGCCAATATCATCAACTCATCGCCGGCACTTCTCAGCTTCGGAGAGGCGTTCAGACGAGTCCTCGAAGCGATTTCCGCCGGTTTTCTTTATTCAGGTAGGCTTTTTTAAAGGTTTCTACCGTATTCCTCTACCATTTCCAGCCAACCTTAATGATCCATGTGAACCGGGATCCGTCAACGTTCTCGATGCGTTGACCGATGAGCAGAAGCACGAATTGACGGCCTCGGCGCAATTTTTCATCCGAAAATTGTCTTTCAATCAGATCCATGAAGTGAGATTTCTCTTTTTCTTCCCCGTAACTCCCAATTTTTCCAGATTTTGGGAATGGAAGAACACGATGTGATTACGGTAGTCAAGGGAGGAGTAGAGGAATCCCCAATGCTCAAACGTACGATGGAACTGATTTCTGGATTCAACGGAGAGAAACTTCCTGATTTGGGAGGCTGGCAGAATTCTGAAGATGCCGATGAGGAGCCGATGTTAAAAAGAGCAAGAGGCGATGAAGGGGCGGAGCCTATGCACGCCGAAGAGGCGGAGCTTCTTGGCACCGCGGAAAACCTGGCTAACGATCAATCTGACTCTTTATTAGAGGCGGAGCCTATGATGACTGAAGGGGCGGAGCCTATGCCAGCCGAAGAAGAGCATCTTCTGGAAGAGGAGCTTCTCCTCATTGAAGGATCCCAACTTCCGACAAAATCGGCAGAAGAGCCGATAGATCCAACGAATCTTCAGGATATTTTGTAGTTTTCTAATTATTAGAATCTGTTTTTTTTTTTATTTTCCTGTCATTTGTTAATTTGCTCCATTGTGAATTAAATTTGAATTTTTTTTTTTTAATTTGAATTTTTTTTTTTAAATTTGAATTTTTACCAGAATTTTGACCTCATACGATTTTTCTCAGTGGAGCGAACTTTTGTTAATAATCATATTTAATTAAGTTTTAATTAGATTTTCTCATAATTATGCTCTTATGTTCGATCTTCTTATTTTCACCCATCTTCCGCCACCACTTTGACCATATCTGTAGGGAATACTGTAGTTTTTTTTCAGTAATCAGATCTTTCTCACTGTGAAATGGGTTCTCATTGTTTTTTCTTTTCCCGCTGTTTTCTCCCCTACTTTTCGATTCGAAAATACAGGTTTTTCTTGAAGAAAATTGATAAGTTTTAATAATAGGGCAAGAAAAAAAATTCCACGAAAACGGATACATAGAAAAAAGAGGAGGAAGAAAATCAGATGGCAAGAAATGAGGAAATTGGAATTTTAAAAAGAAAATTCTTGGAAAATGTTCGTTGTTTTTTTAGAAGACCGCATGAATGAGAAAATGCGCTCTATTGAGAATGATTCTCAGTAGAGCGCACATGAGTTTAAAGCGAACAAAAACGACTAGATGAATGGATTTTTGAGGAATGAAGGAAGAAAATGAGAAAGAAACAATTAGAGACTGATATTTTGAAGGAGGAAGCTTGGAAAAAATATTTTCCGCTGTGTTTTCTTTTTTTTCTGCATGAATATCAATATAATTTTACGAATCGGGAGTTTAGAAGAAACCGGCAAGATTGTGGAATTCAATACGACGGGAAAATCGGATAAAAATTGGAATTTTTAGGTTCGAAAATATGCTCAAAATAATCGATTTTTAAAGGAGCGTTGCAAAATGTTACGCTTGGGTCTCGCAGCGAAAATTGAATTACTGTAATTTTTAAAATAATACTTTTGTCTGTTTTTGCTATTTTTGCTACAAATAGGCGATTTTATTCAATTTTCGTTGACAAAATTGATAAATATGCTCATTTTTTAATTAAAATTTAAAAAACACAGCTATTTGATGCGAAAAAACAAGGTTTTTTAAATTAATTAAATTAATTTGAATTTCGCTTCGAGACCCAAGCGAGACATTTCGCGCCGCTCCTTTAAATGCCTTCAAAAGCGCATTTGCGAACCTGATAATTTTCGAAAAAATGAAAATGAAGAAAGAATAAGTGGATGATGTGTGTTTGCAGTGAAGAGAGAAAGGGGTGGAAAATGAGCAATTGAAGTAGAAAAAAATTAAAACAAAAAAAAATTTAAAACAAAAATGAAAAGGCTAAAGAATCAGATTGGTATTGTGAGAGGGAGTCCATTGTGACGTCATCAGTTTCCATTTCTCATAATTCGATTCTAGTTGATCCGATAGTTCACCGAGTTTTGCGAATTCGGTGAACGTGGCAAACGCCTCACGGGCAAACATGTCTGTAGAAAAATACAGTAATTGCAAAGCTACAGTAATCCGCTTACCAATAAAACCGCATTGAGTAATTGGTACATTACACGTATTTCTGTCGAACACTTCCATTGTGACTGGCAATCCTTTTTCTTTCTCTTCTCTTGTCTGCAAAATTTTTTGAAAATTTTTTTTCAAGTTTTTAAAAAATGATTTTCCGGTTAAAGGAGGTCTGAACTGAAGTTCAATAATTTGTCATTAGATGTAGTTTTTAATTTTAAACATTTTTTCTGTTGAAAACTTTCTCTGAAAATGCCTCTAAAAGCCTTAAAAATCGGCTTGAAACGCGGATATGTTATTTCGTGGAAGAGTTTTTGCAACCTCGGCCACGGGGTTTCAGTGATTTTTTTCCAATTTTTTGAAGTTTTTAGTCTCATAATCAGAGAATACATGAAATAAAAGCATAAAATTTCAAAGAAAAAAGAAAAATAGCTGCTAGAAAATCCCGTGGCCGAGGTTGCAAAAACTCTTCCACCACAATCATGTATCCTTATTTCAAACCGATTTTTAAGGCATTTAGAGGCATTTTCAGAGAAAATTGTCAACAGAAAAAATGTTCAGAATTAAAAATTACATCTATCTATAAATTATTGAAATCCAGGTTACCCCTAAAATTCCGAAAAAATCCCCACTTACCTGTTCAAAATACTCCTCAACAATCCGATGAGCCCATCTCTGACACAATCCCCACTCTCTTGCCGGATTCGAAATATCGGCACATTTCACAAGCATATCACAAATCGTCAATGAGTTCGTGTCCCGTTGCTCTTCGGCCACATCGATCACACTCATTTTATTAAATTTAGCAAGATATTCAAAGTGTCGACTGATATCTGTGGCAAGGACCATTTCGACCATCGCATGTCTCATTTGAATGAATTCCTCTCGAGACAAATTCGAGAATATATTGACATTTGCATTATGTTGGAGGGTCAATTGGAATGCCAATGCAATATGATGATTCTCGAGAATCGAATTGTCATTATAGAGAATGGCAAGGGATTGTCGAGTGTTAATCAAATACGCGTTTCCTCTTCCAGGATGATCTAAATCATGAACTGCTGCTGCTAGAAGAGCGGCGACTGCATGAGATTCATTCACATGAGTCGCCACATTCGATGAATCTAAGAAGAAGGAGGTGGCTTGAAGAACGTCGGCGGCATGGGTAGCATTGTGATACGTATTGCCTGCGTGGTAGTGAGCTTCGATGGAGAGAATCCAGCGGTTGAGAAGATCGTCTGAGCAACCGAGAACGTCGCATACTTTCCATCGTTCGAACACTTTCATTCCAACCTGAACTCAGCTTTTGTGAAAATTTTTTGAAAAATTTTTTTTGGAATTTTTTTCTTGCAAAATTATTTTTTCGAAATTTTTTTTTTGGAATTTTTTTTTCTTGCAAAATTATCGTCAAAACTTCTTTCGAAAAAAATAATTAAAGGGGGGCTGAACTGAAATTCAATAACTTGTATTTAGATGTAGTTTTTGATTCTGAACACTTTTTCTGTTGACAACTTTCTCTGAAAATGCCTCTAAATGCCTTAAAAATCGGCTTGAAAATGTCGAGGTGATTGGGGTGGAAGAGTTTTTTATAAACTTCGGCCACGAGGGTTTTGTACCTTTTAAGGCGTTTATTTTCTCTTTATTTATGAAAGAACAACTTCAATAAAACCATAAAATCGAAGAAAATAAGAAAAATAACGGCTGTGGCGGTCACAAAACCCGTGGCCGAGTCTGGCAGAAAACTCTTCCACCCAAATAACTCTGACATTTTCAAACCAATTTTTAAGGCATTTAGAGGCATTTTCAGAGAAAGTTGTCAACAGAAAAAATGTTCAGAATGAAAAACTACATTGAAAAATATTGAATTCCAGTTCAGTCCTCTTTTAAAAAAAATTATGCTTACCTGTGAAAGAGCATGATGATCAGAGACTTTTTCCAAGTGAAGAATATCAAACTTCCAACAATTATCATTCTCCAGTGCATTCTTAACATCAGCCGAAACCCTTCGTCGTTCTCCATGAGATCCTCTTTTCTCTCGATGCGCATCCACAACACTTCTCTTTCTCTGCCTTGCCGGGTGATGTAACCGAATCAGTCCATCATAATACTGTGTTGCAATTCGATCAGCATCTCGGAATCTGTTAATCGATGGGGCGTACAGTTCATGAGAAGATAGAACTTTCATTGCGTCTTTTATCGTTTGTGCCGGCTCCCCATCCACCCGTGACGAAACATCGCGAAGCATCGTCAGAACTTCGGAGATTGGAGCCTCGATACCGCCCGTTTGCGATTTGAGACTTTTTAGCGACACGTCACGGAAAATTGCCGCTTCACCAGTAGTGTTTGACCGTTTCATATACACAAATTGACTACTGTAAGCAGAATTTTTTTGACGGATTAAAAAAAATTTTTTTAATTTTTAAAAAAAAAAAAATTTTTTTAATTTTTCAAAAAAAAATTTTTTTAGTTCAAAAGGGAAAAACTCACTTGTTTGCAAAAGGTACCCGTATAAATTTCCAATCAGAACTCCGTCTCCGTTCCTCATCTCCACGTGCTCTCGGAAGTGATTTCCGTCGCATTTCGGATTCGGGTTGTCCGATGACTTCGGATCGAATACATCCGGTTACTGTCTCATAGGCACGATTGACATACTGAACGACTCGTTGCTCATCACAAACTTCGACAGCTTGATCTGTTTCATCGAGTACTGCGAATAGAGCGGGGAGGGCTCTGATACGGTTGGCTAGTCGGCCGACGTAGTCGAAGAGAGTTATGTCACGGGTATTCCATGTCACGTGCTGAAAGAGTTCGGATCAGGAATGTGCGTGAAACTTTTTTTTTCGTAAAATTCGTAAAACGTAAAATTTTACGAAATCAACCCTCGTAAAATCGTAAAATCGTAAAATTCGTAAAATTAATGAAGACGCATGCCAACTACAGTAGCGGCTAAAATATTCGATTTTTTTGAAGCGAAGAGATAAAATTATGGTTTTGAGAGCAATTTGAAACAACATTGATTCGATACGAATTGAGTAGCATCAATAGGATTTTTCACCGAAATTTTCTAAAAAATTTCGAAAGTTTGAGAGAGAGAGAGAGAATATGTTTCTGTACCCTCTCGAACATAGGAAAATTTTCCTCAAACTTTGATTTTCTCGAAAAAATGACGAATTTTACCTTCAGAGTACCAAAATTTCGACCTAACTTTTTTTTACGATTTTACGGAATTTTTTTACGAATTTTTTTTACGTAAAATAGAAAATTTACGGAAAAGGGCCGTAAAACCGTAAAATTCGTAAAAACCGTAAACGTAAAAGCACACCCGTTCGGATGGAAACTCACATGAATAATATTCGATTGTGATAAAGTTCTCCGCCGCTTTTCGCTGATGTGTCTGTAATAAAAATATGGTTTTGATCCTATTTTTTTTATCAAATTTCAAATTTCAAAACGAAAACTCACTTTTCAGCAATTGACGCAATTAGCACCTCTTCTGTGCTAACCGATGATAGATCCCTGAAAAAATCGCATTTCTTTCCTCTTATCAAGTTTTTTGCCCGTCCCCGTTGAGATAATGAGCGTGTTTAGGAAGCAACAAAGAGCAAAACGATTAAATAGGAAAAGAAGAAGACAGAAAGGCAATTAAAAATGAGAGAGAGAGAGAGAGAGAGAAGGTTAATGAGGCTCCTAGTGATTTTTGAACTCTTAATAAGACTGTGTTGTCTGAAAGTGGGCTCTACTTTTAGTTTACCTCTTTGTCAACTCATAACTATAATATATCATTAGGCCTCATATTTGTATTTATCGCTCTAGCCTCTATATGAGTTACTGTCATGATCTTCACGGTAATCACTAGCCCAGGTAGTCCCTCTCATTTTTTTTCATCTCCATAGTTTCTCGAAAATCCTTTCTAATCTCTAACCTCTTATCTTCTTCCTCTTCTTAATCACTCATTCATTCCCACTACTTCCATTCTTGGTATGTGTTTTTTCAGTGTGTCATTATTTAGAGAGAGAGAGAGAGAGAGAGAGAGAGAGAGAGAGAGAGAGAGAGAGAGAGAGAGAGAGAGGAAGAGCCGACTGGAACAATACAATTTGATATTGTTGAAGTAGACATGAGAAATGAGGAATATATCCCAACTGAGCTTTTCAGGTAGATAAAAAATCTGAAAACCAAAAAACAAGAGCTTGGAAAAAACTATATGCTCGATCAGAATAGTATACCGTAAAACCTGTAATAGTTTTGTCACCTAGTTTTAGGAGCATTTATCTCTGTTCCCAATGAAGATATCAAAAAGTGATCAACTAAGAAAATGTACTTCATATTAATAGAAACATTTCATCAGTTGCCACCTTTTCATTATTTTTATTGGTAACCGAGATAAATGTTGCTAAAGATGAATAACGGGGGTCCAAGACTATTACAGGTTTCACGGTATCTGTGTTTTTCGGGTAACTAGAAAACCTGAAAACCAAAAAAACCCAGAGCTTGGAAAAAATTGTAGGCTTGATCGCAAAAATATATACCAAAAAAAGATGAACCGCACTTTAATTTTTGTGAAAATGCTTGTACCTTTGAGATAAAACTTAAAATTTAGACCTATTGATTAAATTTTGCATTTTCGCCCCGAAAGTATATGTTTTCACTTCCATTTTTATACTCCCTACATTGGTGTTCAAGCCTCTATACAAAAGTAAACCGTAAAGGCGTCAACTATTGTGTTCTCTTTTCGTGTTCCGAACAATACCCACATATGAATGTATTCGAAAATCAAATAAGAATGGGGAGGGGTCAAAGAATCGAAAGTCTTACTTTGCAATTTGAGAAGGATGCGGCACCCGAAGATCGATAAATACAACTAGCGGACATATCGATTCGACGTCTGATGAGGCCTGTAATGAATTATGAAGTTCAGGTTTTTGGAAAAATTATGTTTCAATGAATTTTTAAAATTTTGTATGGTTTCATATTTAATATTTTAATTTATTAAGTATTTAATTAATTATTTTTTAAAATTAATATATAATGCTGAAAATGCTCGACATTTTTTAAGAATTTTTTTTTTCGAAATCCTGAAGGGAAGTCCATGCTTTTCAGAATTATTCATGCTGAATCCAAAATTCCAACTTCTTCAAATCCCTTTTCCTCTTCATCGAAAAAAAAAGAATTTGGCAACATTCATGCTCTTCCACTAATCCTTTCCCAATTTCCGAATAAATATCATTTCCTTTCCCCATATCTCTCTCTCTCTCTCTCTCTCTCTCTCTCTCTTTCAACAATTGTTCTCATTCGTATATGGATGTACTTCTTCTCATCTAATCCCTCCTCCAAGAGCTAGCACCTGCTTCTTCTTCATCAAGAAGAAGATCACATGTCCTTTCGTCATCATCATATTTTTTAGTCATCCTTTTTTGAGATTCAAGGGAAAATATCGGTTGGATACCAAACGAGTTGGAAATTTAAATCTGTCCTATTGAGTGCACCTCCAAAATATGTTCCATATAGGTGATATTCCGGAAAAAATACTAACACAGTTTATATTAAAATCGGAAGAGAATTGGTATTCTAATGGTCACAGAATCAGGGATGTGCGTAAAATTTTTTTTTCGTAAAATTCGAAAAACGTAAATTTTTATGAAATCAACCCTCGTAAAATCGTAAAATTCGTAAAATTAATGAAGACGCATGCCAACTACAGTAGCGGCTAAAATATTCGATTTTTTGAGGCGAAGAGGTAAAATTATGGTTTTGGGAGCAATTTGAAACAACATTGATTCGATATGAATAAGGTAGCATTAATAGGAATTTTTCACCGAAATTTTCTAAAAAATTTCGAAAGTTTGAGAAAGAGAATATGTTTCTGCTTCAAAAAGTACCCTCTCGAACATAGGAATTTTTTCCTCAAAATTTTATTTTCTCAAAAAAAGACGAATTTTACCTTCAGAGTACCAAAATTCGACCTAACTTTTTTTTACGATTTTACGGAATTTTTTTACGAATTCGTAAAATAGAAATTTTACGAAAAAGGGCCGTAAAATTCGTAAAAACCGTAAACGTAAAAACACAGCCCATACAGAATGATCCTGAAAAACATTCCAGAAAAAAAAACTCACCTGCGTCGGAAACGAGATGGTACAGTTCCATCCGGAAGCTCTCAGAGAGTCGAGCAGCACACTTTCACCCGTCCCCTCGGACACGATCACCGCCTGAAAAACAAAATTTTTAGAATTTGCTATCTTACAGTACACCCTTGCTACAGTATCCCTAACATCCTAAACTCTAACCTCAAAATTGCGGGGGCTCCCAATAAAATATTGATTTTCGTGCATTTAGTAGAGGGGAAAAAATCTCGAATGTAGCGAGAAAAAGTTGGTTGAAAAGGGCACACAAAAGTCGTCTTCTTTTGGAAGGGAAGAGAAGGAAAAAGAATAAAGAAGTGGTGGGAACAAGGCGCCAAAGAAGAAGAAGAAGAAGAAGCGAAGCGAAGCAATGAATGCAATGTGTGTGCGAAAGTGTGTGTGTGTGTGTCACAGGTTATAATATTGCGTGTGTATGTATGTATGTGTGCACAAAAAATGTATGGCGCTCTCTAGGTACATATACGTGTAATTCCCCCACTCCCAGACTCTCTTTGGCCTCTTATCATTGAAACTTGGTGGTGATAATATCCTGACATAGATTCAAGAAGAAACGTTCGAAACTAGCCAACTATTATCGTTTCATACAAATCGCCCGGAAATTTTGACGTTTTAACTGAAATTCTAGCCTAAGTTAATTAAAACGTCAAAATTTCCGGGCGATTTGTATGAAACGATAATACCTCCTAAAAGCCCTTCTTTATAATTCCACTCCACAAAACAAGCTTCCCGGAATTATTCCTTTAATTACGTAATACCCCTCCTGCACCCTCCCTCCAATAATTTGTTATCTAGACAAAAATTTTTGAAAAGAAGTTTCCGGTTCGAAATTCGTAATTTTTGCTGATAATAATTTTGGTGTAGATGTTTAGGCATCTCAGGTCCGTAAGAAGAGTATAGGGGAGGGTTGAGATGGGTTACCGTAACACCATTAGAACTGAAATGATAAGTTCGAAACCAAGGCATACCTAGAAATCATACTACACCCTCCATCAATTTTACAAAAGTTTCGTTTTAAAACAGTTTCGAACCCCCCTTCTACTTTATTCGGCTGTAGTATCACCGGCCAAAAAAAATTAGACCGGCCCAAAAATTCCAATAAAATTAATTAAAATTTCAACGATAAATAAAACTCAACCATGACCTCAAGTAGAGCTTCTAGTTTCACTCTGAACACCAGCGGATGGGCCTAAAAATTTTAAGCACGTTTCAGCCAGTGTTTCAGATTTTGGGCCGGTCCTATTTTAATGGTCGGTGGGTGGTAAATTTTTGGCCGGTTTTATTTCGGCCGGTATTTTTTTTTGCCGGTTTTTTTCGGCCGGTTTTTTTTTCGACCGGTCCTATTTCTTTCGGGCGGTCTTATTTTTTTCGACCGGTCTCATTTTTCCGACCGGTCTCATTTTTTCGGCCGGTCTTTTTTTCGACCGGTCTTACTTTTTTTGGCCGGTCTCATTTTTTCGACCGGTCTTGTTTTTCGACCGGTCTTTTTTTCGCCATCTTTTTTCGACCGGTCTTTTTTTTTGGCCGGTCTCATTTTTTCGACTGGTCTTATTTTTCGGCCGGTCTTTTTTTTCGACCGGTCTTTTTTCGACCGGTCTCATTTTTTCGGCCGTTGATACTACAACCGAACCCTTTTTTCTAGGTATCTCTATTCCAGTGTCCTCTACATTTTTACATAAATACATTGATATTCTCCCTCATTTTCTGTATATTGAATTTTTTTTTTGAGAAGAAGGAGCAGAAGAAGAAGAGAGAGAGAGGGACCCGAAGAGAAGGCTCTTCTTCCGTCATCTATCCTCCTCCTTCTCCCGAACAAGGAGGAGAGCTTCTTCTTCTTCTCCATCGTTTTTGTTGCCATATCCTTATTCCTCCTTTTTTCTTCTCCCCCCGCCCCAACTTTGTTACTTACGGAATTTCGGTCTCTCTCTCTCTCTCTCTCTCTCTCTCTCTCTCTCTCTCTCTCTTTCTCATCTAGAACAGACACGAGAGGAGGAGCAGGGGGAGGGAATGAAGAAGAATACGCGCGCGGAGAAGAAGGGGGGAAGCGACGAGCAAAAAGGCGCCGAATACACGATTTGTCATCGAGATGAGCGCTTTGCTGACAGAAGAAAACGATAGACGAGGCGGCCCCCGAGCAGCAACACACCAACGGCCGCGCCGCGCATCGGACTTTCGGTCTCTATCTCATGATGACGTGGCATCGGAATAGAGTACTATGGGTAGATGACTCTGTGTCTAAAACAGGAAAAATTCGTAAAATTCGTAAAATTAATGAAGACGCATGCCAACTACAGTAGCGGCTAAAATATTCGTTTTTTTCAAGCGAAGAGGTAAAATTATGGTTTTGGGAGCAATTTGAAACAACATTGATTCGATACGAATTGAGTAGCGTCAGTAGGAATTTTTCATTGAAATTTTCTAAAAAATTTCGAAAGTTTGAGAGAGAGAATATGTTTCTGCTTCAAAAAGTACCCTCTCGAACATAGGAAATTTTTCCTCAAAGTTTGATTTTCTCAAAAAAAGACGAATTTTACTTTCAGAGTACCAAGATTTGACCTAACTTTTTTTTTACGATTTTACGGAAATTTTTTTCACGGATTCGTAAAATAGAAATTTTACGAAAAATGGCCGTAAAACCGTAAGATTCGTAAAAACCGTAAACGTAAAAGCACACCCCTGATTCGAAGTCCTCGATTGAATTTTTTTATAAAAATTTTGAATTTTTCAAAATTTCAATTTTTCAAAGTTTGAAAAATTTTTTACAGAAAAATTATTGGCAAGCTTGGATAATTTTTGAAGTTGAAGAATAGACTCAATTTGGCCGACTTGCTGAACTCGATAATCTTGGTATTTCGAATTAAAGTGAATAGGGTTACGGTATTTTTTAGTGTTTTTTCCAATTTTCCTACAGAACTCTAACTACAGTATCCCTCTAGATCATCACCAAAAAAATTCTTATCCACAGATACAGTACCCCTCACTGCCTTCTTGAAAAAAAATATTTGCATTTTGCCTCTGCCAACCACCGCAAGATACTGTAGTCATGGGAAAACTGAAATGTTGCAGGAGGAAAAAAGCAAAGCACACAAATACATTTCTGTATGATAACAATGCATTTTGTTGTGGGAACCGACTTGCAGAAGACGCCAAGATGCTTTGGGAGAAATAAGAAAAAGAAAATTTTAGGCTGAACCTTAAGGTTTCCTTAGCACACCAAAGTACTACGCTCTAAACCTTATAGTCTAGTTTATCTTCCAGCTAATCACCCCAGAGTTTGTAGTTTCTACGTCACCAAAAGACTCCAAAATCATAAGAGTCAGTGACTGAGAAGAAGCATGCACTTTCACAATGTATCTAATCTCTCATGTCTGATGATTAAAAGTTCTGATTCATAGAAAAAAACTTCCGTTTTCATGAACAAGTAAAGTTTTTGTCTGAAATCGGGTATGCCTCAGTTTTTAAGGTTCGGTCAATTTTTTTCGGAGGGAATTTTCAGGTGGGGCGTCATGGAGTATCATCGCCAGGTCAAAATTGATAGAAAAATTTTCCAACTACGAAAAAATTATAAGGAGACTTTTCTGGGGGGAAAACGCTGAAAAATACCAAAAAAATTTCAGGGTACCGACTAGAAGGGCTAAACTTTCGGTTCCGGAGTATACCGTTAGGTTTTCAGATATGCAAAATTAAAAAAAAATAGTCAAACTAGTTCGGAAAGTAGGTCTAGATCGTAGTACTCCCAATAAGGCTAATTTACCTGATAATTAAAAAAGTTCCTAAAAAAATGGGCGCTTTTGAAATTTAAGGGTTTGCTCGGGTATTGCTCGGGTATTACGCAAACTAATGGTTTGAAAAATTGAAGCTAATTCACCCGAAGCTTATCAGAACCATATAAAAAATTTTTAGACTCAAGGAAAAATCCGATCAACGAAAATTTTTAGCCCTATGAAAATTTGGATTCGAAAACTGAATAGGGACGAAAAATTTTTCTTTTTCAAATAAAAAATGAAAACCCACCGTTTTGTGCATTTTGACATGCATCGGTCCGAACGTGTCGTGTGTTGTCATTTGTGTGGTGGTGGCTACCGTAAGGAGTGGTGTCGGTTGATGGGACGTTGAAACATTTTCAGAATACGACCCACCGCAGCACCATCTCATTGCAAAAACAACACTGGGGGCTCCGGGGCGCGTGTGTGTGTGCTGTGCTGTGTGTGTGTATGTGTATGTATGCTGCTTTCCTCTCTCTCTCTCTCAATTCTAGAGAGCTAGCCTGCCACACCGCCATCCCAGCTTGTCAGCATTTTCCTTCTCTCTCTTTCTCATCGTCTCTCTCCCCCTCTCTCCCTTCTTGGCGTCGTCGTCGGCCGTCGTGTCATCTGATGCCTCTCGTTTCTACACCGCCCATCTCTCCTCCTCCTCCTCTTCCTCTTCCATCTCCTCCTCCCCATCTTCGTTCTCCTCCTCCTCTCATCTTCATTCAATTCTCTTCATCTGGAGCACTATTTCTCACTTTTGTCTCTCTCATCGTCTCTCTCATGATTCTCCTATTTCTAGTGCTCTTCGTGGTGCCACGACCATGTTTCACACAATTTCAGGTAAGAATTCCCTTTTCCTCGTTTCGTCTTCCCATTCAAATTGATAACGTCTTTTGTGTAGAAAAAAGGTGGAAACTGATAAAGAATTGTGTGTGTGTACGTGTACTAATAGACTTATATATGTGTAATGCCATCGTTTCTCCCAAATAAAACCTGCAGTTTTACTTTCGGAAACAATGATTTTTTCAGAAATGAAAAAAATTCAAGAAATAGAAAAAAAAATTTTTAAGTTGACGAAAAATTTTTTTTGAAAAAAAAATTTTTTTGTGGAAAATATATATTTAAAAATTTGGAATTAACAGGTTAATACTGTGTGAATAATTTCAATGTATATGCTTCTCTTTATAAATGTTTCAATTTCTGAAATAAATTGTTTATTTGCCGCTTCTTTTCAGTTTTGCAACGTAATAATAATAAACAGCTTTCAACTAACATGGCCTAACTTCTCCACTCCCCCTAGGCCATCAGGTGTCTTCTTTGCTAGAGAAACTCATCAAAATGTGCTCTCTTTTTCTCTATACAACTCGACAATTGCCTTCAATTTAATTTTTGTGGAAGAAGGAGAGAGAAAGAGTGTCTAAGTGGTTCCCATTTATCTTCTTTTTCCACAATAATGGTGATGGAAGAGCCCAAACAATATCGAAGGGATTACTGTGGGACCGAACGACAACGGAAAATTATGAAAAAAAAACGGCTAAAATTTTCAGATTTTTCCGAAAAAATCCTGTTCGAAAAACTTAAAGTGATTTCAGATTTTCAGGGAACGTATGTTTCAGGGACCCCAGGGTTACGGTAGTTTCCGAAAAAATTTCGAAAAAATTTTTTTAGTTCTCAAAAAATTTCATAGTATTCAATATATTTTTTCCGAAAAAAAATTTTTATTCAGTTTATTCGTGATATTCCAAGTAATTTGAAGGTTTTCCTAGAAAAAAATCTTGGAAGGTTAATTCAAAAAAATTGGTTTATCTGATCCCACAAACCGGCTAGACCATAGTTTCTACCGTAATCCCTGCAAAAAAAAGAAAAGGGAATAACAAAAACGATTAAATTGGTTTCTATTTTCTAGTCTCTCTCATCATATGACACCACTACTAACTTCTTTTTTCTTCTCATGTGGATCTTTTATTTCCGTGTCAATGAATTTAATTGAGATCGAAGAATCATTTAGAAAAAAATATCATTTAGGTACTGTATCGAGAGAATCAGGATCAAGTATGGAACAGTTCTCAGCCGGTTAGGTTTTGGGAATTGGTTGAGTACCGTCCGACTACAACCACTACTACGATTGAACCGCCAACCACGACGTGAGTCTACCTTTTTTTAGACCAGAATAAAAAATTTTTAGTTTAAAAAAATATCGCTTTAGAATATATTTTCTAAGTTCCTAATTTCTACTCCCAGATTTTCCAATGACTACAAAACTATACACATCTCGATCAAAATCGCAAACAAACAAAAACATAGAGACAGAGTGTTGTTAGATATTTAACACCTACAAGTTATATTCATGACGTTTATGTTTTTATGATACTTTGAGATAGACTTCTCTCTCTCTCTCTCTCTCTCTCTCTCTCTCTTTCTTTCTTATCTCGGGTCAAGACAAGATCAATATGGGGTTGATTCGCCGAATACGGAAGCAGTTTTTGTGATTTGTGTTGTTCGACACTTTTTTGACTAAATCTAGTGGGATAGGAACGTCATCATATGATTTTGCGGTTTTGGGTTCCGGAACTGAAAGGAGGACAGAACTGGAATTCAATAGATTGAAATTAGATGCAGTTTTGACTTCTGAACACTTTTTCTGTTGACAACTTTCTCTGAAAATGCTTCTAAATGCCTTAAAAACCGGCTTGAAATGAGGAGATATGATTATGGTGGAAGAGGTTTTGCAACCTCGGCCACGGGGTTCATGTAGCTAATTTTCTTTTTTTTTAATTTTTTAAAATCGTATTGAATTTATTTTGTCATTAACAGACTGAAAACTTCAAAAAAAAAGAAAAATAGCGACTGAAAACCCCGTGGCCGAAGTTGCAAAAACTCTTCCACCATAATCATATCTCCTCATTTCAAAGCGGTTTTTAAGGCATTTAGAGGCATTTTCAGAGAAAGTTGTCAACAGAAAAAGTGTTCAGAATTAAAAACTACATCTATATATGAAATATTGAATTTCAGTTCAGTCCTCCTTTCATACAAAACTGGGATCCCGTTTTGAAATCTCAATATACTGTAGTTTTTGTATTTACGTAGAAAGACATAAAAAATCAAAATTCAATAAGCCCTGTCATAATTATATTAATTCGATCCGTTTCAAACTGTGATTGAGTATTGCGGTTTCAGAAAATAATCTTGCTATATTTTCAAAACTGAAAACTCCAGAAGATTCAAAAATGCATACTTATCAAAACGTTTCATTTTATTTTTAGACTACAGTACCCCTTATCTCCTTAAATTTCAGAACCCCAACAACTACAACTACAAAAGATCCCTGTGAGTCATCTCATCCAATGGATTTGACTCGCCGATTACGTGACACTGCCGGCTACAATAAAATCTATATGGCCAATGATTTCTCAACGGCCCGTAATCAGTTTCCAGATTTGAGGGGGTTGGCACACAAGCCACCGACGGATTATCATTGTGGAAAGAGGTGTCAGAGGTACAGTAACCTATGAAGAGGGGGCGGAACCAACTCTGACTTTCAGATCGAGTCAATTGATTCGAAAAATAATAAAAACGGGTGAGCCTGCGGAAGCGGAACGTGCTTGGTGGGATGAAGAGGAATGGGAAGAAGGGGGAAGGAGGAGGAGAATCAAGAAGAGGGGAGCCACTGATTGGAGGGATAACGATGATGGAAGTAGTAATAGTAATAGTCTTGTTGCCAAAAACACCGGCACTTCTCGACATATTTTGGGTGAGTTTTTTTTTCCAAAATGCAAAAACTACCGTAACCTCTCCTGTTCAGGAATGACAGTAGCCGTCGAATGCGACGACGACACTGGCGAATTCAATAGTGGTGGCTATTCTCTTTGCACGACGTGTCGAGCCGTTCGTCATCTTCCATCCACATATTTTCCACGTGTCATTAACGAGTTGATTTGCTCTCAGAAGGCGTGTCTTCGTGGCGAGGGGAAATGTATTCAGAGAGTGATGCCAATGAAGGTAAGTGAGAGAGAGAGGGAAAAAACCAAAATACCGTATTCCAGGTGCTTCAAAACGTCGGGACTCGTGAGTGTGCTCGATGGAAAATGAGTCAGATCGATGTGAGAACATGTTGTGATTGTATGCTCAATCCATCGTCTCCTCTCGTTACTTATCTATAGAAAATAGTCGAGGAAAATTAAAAAAAAAATTTTTTTAATGTAACAGATGACAGAAATGATACAGATTCTATTTTACTCGTTTTCTCTCCTATTCATTATTGTGTGCTCTTCTCGTCTTGTACACTCGATCTTTATTGAACACGGTGATTATCGGTCCGCCATTGTGACCTATTATCTGCAATTTCATGTCATTGTATTGTTGTAGGTTAAGTTTTTAATCTATACGGGTCGATGTCCTGCCCTTTCCTTAAAAATGCTCCGCCCTTCTGTATTTACCTGTACTTCTCCTTCTAACTCTTTATCATCATTGACAGTTTCGAATGATTTGCTTGCCTCGAATAGAAATCTGTGAAGAAGTAGTGTTTTTAATGAATTTTCTACTTTAAAAGTTTATTTCATCAAAAAAAAGAACCGTACTTCCTAAAATCGCGTTCCGGTTGATAGAAGTCGATAGTGAAACGATTACCATTGATCCTATCCATCGACCATTGTCTGAATTAGATCAGATTAGAAAGAAAAAGGGGAGACTCACTTGACAGCTCTCAGAGCCAGAGAGATCGGACAACGGAGGAATCCGAAGGTGGTAGCGTTTGGAAACAAGCGTGGGTGGCTCTAGAATAAGGGTTATTTCGATCAGGCTGCCCAGAAAAATCATACGTCTGCGAAGTTCTCATCGAACATTGTGATAGAGAAGTCACAGCTATCCAAAACGACTGATTCGATGAATTCCAATTCGAAGACGGCGACGTCATCGATCTGAAAATATTCAGGGAATTAATAAAAAGTAGGTTCGAAACCGACATTGGAAACAGTCAAATGGCGGAGTTTTCGACACTTTTTCAGTATTTTCTCAAGATGGGGATCCAGTGAGATGAAGTTGAATATATGGAGTACTCTGAATGAATACTAGGGAATATTATGATTAGAACGGACTTTAACTCTTCAGAAAAAAATAAAAGGGGGAGGGGGGAGTCAGAAAAAATGGTGGGGGATAAGACAAACAACGGGACGAAGGGGAGGAAGGAAAAAAGGAGAGAAAAGGCGAAAGGATTATGCATTTTATATTAGTTTCTCTTCCTTCTTTCTCCTATTCTCCTCCTACTCACCGAAGGGTTTCACAAGCGTTTCCTCCCAAGAGAAACAACGAAATAAAGTCGGCCACGTAACGCGATTCGGCTGTTGGCAGCTGAAAATCTCATTTTTCCAACGAATGTTTCATTTTTCTCGATTTTATAGTATTTTTGATTATTTCGAATGCTATTGTATGCTAAAAACGAAAAAAAAATCATTTTGCTAGCTTTATCACTCGCTATCAGACAACGCCTGTTTGTGGGCGGAGCCTACTCACCAACGGAAAAGTCTTCATTTTGGGAATTCCCACATTGAAAACGACACAGTTCGGAGCGATTCTTCCAAGAATCGGAGCCAATTCCTTCGCATACGTGAAGTCGTAAATGAAGAAAACGAGTCGTTTTACTGGTGGAACGAGGTCTCCACACCGTTCACGACGTTCTACGTATCGACGAAGAACATTCTTAAATTTTCAGTTATTTCTAAAATTCTATCCTTTGAAGACTTTACTTTGAAGTTCTCTACTGAAAGATCAAAGGTTTGATGTTCTTACTGTACTCTTTTCATTTTCGTGCATGAACATCACAAGGATTTGTCGGATTTTCGGCCTAAGCTCTGAGTCGTTGTGACTAAAATACTAAGTTATCTTTTATAAGCCAAACTAAGTTAAATCACGGTTCTTTTCACCCAAAAATTCAAACTCTTTTCTGTTTTTTAAGTCAAAAATTGATATTTTGAGCACTTTCTCATATAAATTCACTCATACTTCAATGGCAATTTTGCATGTCGGCGCGCAAATTTTGATTTCGATTTCAACGTTATCCAATTGAAGTCGCTCGTCCGTCATACAATCCAAGCATTTAGCTGCATCCGCAATGGGCACTTCGAAGAAATCTGAGCAAACACACTTTTAGAAGGGGAAGAAGAATGGGGTAGAGGGGGAGAAGATGGATTTACGATTCTTCTGTTTTCGTGAAGGCATTTAATCACGCAACATCATCTTTTTTGTGGATTTTAGGGTAAAAAAGAAAAAGTTTGAGCCGAAAATGTTTTTAGAAAGTTATTTAAGCAGGATCTATTTTTTCGGTTTTCATACCAGAAATTCAGTTTTTCAGTGCTTCTGGAAACATAAAAATTATGAAAAATCTCTCCAATCATAGCTTTTGAACCGGGGAATTAATTCACCATCAAACTGGCACACAACATTCATTTTCTGTTGCCCATTCACTCGTTCTCCGTTACTTATGTTGTGAAATTTTATGACGAATGGTTCCGAATATTCGACTGTTTCGATGCCGCCGTACTCTTCCTCGTCGAAGGAGAGCGACTTTTCCGGCGTTCTTCTCCATCTAAAAACGGTTTTTTTTTTGCTGTTTTTACTAGTAATTTCATTGCTTCAACCTGGCGCCAGCAAACACGCATGTCGCCCCTACCTGAACAATGAATCACCGAACAGCGATGATGAATTCGATTTCGGACTTTCCAAATTCGAAAAATTCAGCGAATTTGTCACTGTGCTGTTCATTTCCCTTTGAAAAATGCGTCGGAAAGCGGTGAAAATCCACATGAAATTTTGTCCGAGAGGAGTTCACAGCGATAAAAAGAAAAGTGGTCTCGCACGGAAGAGCCAAAAACGGATTACGGTACGCGCGTAAATCGGCACCATTAATTTGTTTTTCCGAATGTTTCTCATCAATTAATACATAATTTTCGTTTTTTCATCTTCCGATAGTTCTCTTGAATTAAAACCAAATTAAAAACTTAGTTTTATCGCATCGAAACCCTCTTAAAAAGTGTTTTTTTGGTTTTCCCTGTCGAAATATCAATTTCCTTTAGAGAAAAATGTATCTTTGGCATTTCCCAGGAATTTCTGTCCTTTTCAAAAATGCCACGGATTGAGACGACTAAAATTAAAAATTAATCCGCCCCTCAGACATTTTGGCTTTTTCATCTTTTTAAATCACTAAAAGGGGGGAACTCCGTGTTCAAAGTGAGATTGTTTTGTAGGATTATTTTTTTATGGTAAGTGAGTTCATTGGAGGTTTTAGAGGTAAGCCCAGCGCGGTTTGAATCTAGACACACAAACCTTGAAATCCTCATTTCTCCATGATTTCGAGCTTTGAACTATGAATATTCTACTAAAAATCGTAATTCTTGGTTAGAAAAATTACCGTAAACACAAATATATCTAACAAAAGCAACTCCATTGAAAATATGCGGGTTCTGAAAGAATTCGGGTCTAAAATTGATATTTTCGGTGCAATAAATGATTCATGAAATGCAAGAAATTGTTGCCTTCTCCCCCTCTATGTAATGCAGAAATTTCATTAAAAATGTCGCCTTCTCTCTCTCTCTTACTCTTTTTTCTCTCTCTCTCCTATTTTCCACCTCATTAATCATGTTTTTTCGATTAACTACTCCCCTTTCTCTTTTTTCTATACCCCTTCTATTTCTTCTTGAACGAGAAGATAGGGTGCGCAGAGAAGAAAATGTTGCAATTGTTGTGTGTGTGTGTAAAGCACGCCGGTGTCTCTGCACGTCTGCGGCATCCGATATGACGAGCAATATATCCCCCTGTTCCTTTTTCATTTTTTTTTCCAACCTTTTGTATTATCACACATTTTTCTTTTGCCCCTAATTAGAAGGCTCTGAACTACTACTCATTGAAAAACCGAATTAGATATTAGAAAGCATTGACCTCTGGTTAATAGGATAATGAAAAAACAAAAGAACGCGCGAGCCTTCAAACATTTTTAAGGTAGTTAAGCTAAAAATTTAGAAAATACAGTTATTATTTCTTCGCTATCCGTAGTATTACCCGTTCTAAATACTCCTTTATAGCCTTTTTATCACGTCTTGTATCTTTCGTGATTCACGTTTGTTTTCAATATTTTTTTTTCATTTCAGCAAAATGGGATGCATTATGAGCCAGGAGGACGAAGCGGCGAAACGAAGATCTAGAAAAATAGATCGATTGGTGAGAATTTTACATTTGAAATCTCTATTTTTCGGCTGGATGCTCGGCTGTTTCCCACAAAAAAGAGCTCTGAAATATTGAAATCTCATATATTCGGCTAAAATCTTATTATTATTCTCTGAAAATCTCAAAAATTTGCAGTTAAGAGAAGACGCGGAAAGCTCGAATCGAACAGTGAAACTGCTGCTGCTGGGAGCCGGTGAATCGGGTAAATCGACTATTCTGAAGCAGATGCGCATCATTCACGATGTCGGATACACGACAGAAGAGAGAAAAGTGTTTCGAGGCGTCGTCTATGGAAACATCATTTTGGTATGAACGGATTTTGACCTAAAAATCGAAATAGCTGGTTTAAAAATTCGAAAATTTCGTTTTCACCTCCAAAAACTGACCGAAATCATGCGAAACTCAGTTCCGCAACAATAAAAAAAAGGCTGTATCATTTTTCCTCCTCCTCTCCCTGTCTACATAACATACATAACATTATATTCAATTTCAGTCGCTCAACGCCCTGATCAAGGCGATGGAACAACTGAAAATTGAATGGGGAACCCAGGATCATGAATCAGATGCTCGCAAACTTTTGTCGTTCAGTACGACAGGCGAGGAGGATGAACTGCCCGAAGAGCTCGTAGTATTGATGAAAAGTGTTTGGTCCGATGACGGAATCCAGAAATGTTTGGAAAGGTAGATTTTTGATTTTTTTTTTTCAAAAATTGCTTCTCATTTTCAGATCTCGTGAATATCAACTAAACGATTCGGCGGCCTACTATCTGAGTCAACTCGACAGAATTTGTGCGCCGAACTATGTGCCGACACAAGATGATATCCTCCGGACGAGAATCAAAACGACGGGAATTGTCGAGACGCAATTCGTCTACAAGGATCGTCTGTTTCTTGTCTTCGACGTCGGCGGACAACGATCCGAACGAAAAAAATGGATTCATTGTTTTGAAGATGTGACTGCTCTCATTTTCTGTGTCGCCATGTCAGAATACGATATGGTTTTGGTCGAGGATTGTCAGACGGTATGTGGGGGGATTTTTGGGGCGTGGGTAATTGATTTAGCTATTAGATTTTTTCTTGGAATCAAAATTCCGGAACTAAATCGGTTTTCCTCTGATTCTTTTTCAGTTTCTCACCCCTATTTTTTTTCACAGAATCGAATGAGAGAATCATTGAAATTGTTCGACTCGATATGCAACAACAAATGGTTCACCGAAACGTCGATTATCCTGTTTCTGAACAAGAAGGATTTGTTCGAAGAAAAGATTCAACGATCCCCACTGACGCACTGTTTCCCAGAATACACTGGAGAGAACAACTATGAAGAGGCGTCCGCTTATATTCAGCAACAATTTGAAGAAGTCAATAAGAGAACCGTTGGCAATAAGGTTGGTATCTTTTAATTTTCTTATTTTTTTTTTATTTTTCGAAAAAAAAACGTTTTTTGTGAAAATTCTCAAAAAAAAAAGTTCTCAAAAAAAATCAGTATCTAGGTATCAAATTATCGTTTCAAATGAATGCTGGAATAAAAAAAATGAAATTCAAGCCTGAATTTGAAAAAAACGGAGATTTGTATGAAACGATATAGTTCTCAATATCTATTTTTTCTTCGTAATTCTAATTTTTCACAAAAGAATCAGGAGATCTACACTCAATTCACGTGTGCCACCGACACGAACAACATTCGATTCGTCTTCGACGCCGTCACGGATATCATCATTCGGGATAACCTACGCACTTGTGGACTCTACTAATTAACTTCTTTCATGTTTTTTTCAAACAAAAAAAGCAAATTCGTATCCGGTATTTTCTATGTATTGACACCAGTTTAAACTCTTTCTCACTTTCTGTCTCACTCTCTCTCCCACTCTCCAATTACTATCTTACGGTTATTGTTGTTGTCTTTTATCCCCGTTAATTTTTTTTTGAACCGCTTTTATGCCTTACACGCTAAACTTTTGTAACCAAAACCCCCAAACACGCCACGCCCATTTTGATTACTGGTATACACACACACACACACTTTTTTCCTTTTGGTTTTTGTCTTTTCACTCCTCTCCACTTGACTGACTGACTGACTGACAAAAAACTGGAAATATATGGTTTTTAATTTAAATTTTGAAATACGTGACCCCGCCCCCGAATTCTAAAAAATCTGAGTTTGAATTAAAAACAATTCGAAGCGCAATCAATTTGAGAATTGGAACGCGACGAAATGCGCTTAATACACTGGATTGTCTTTGCTCAATTATCGATTCTCGTACACACATTGTACCGATTCCGTTTTCGTAAGTTTCAGATACAGTATACCTGAGAGGAGGACTGAACAGAATTCGAAATTAGATGTAGTTTTGAATTCTGAACACTTTTTCTGCTGACAACTTTTTCTGAAAATGCCTCTAAATCCCCTAAAAATCGAGTTTTTTGGGTGGAAGAGTTTTTCGGAAACTTCGGCCACGGGTTTTCTGACGGCCACAGCCGCGGGTTTCCTTATTTTCTTCGATTTTATGTTTTTACTGAGGATTTTCACTTATATTTAGAAAAAAATTCGAATTAAGCGGAAAATAACGGTTAAAAACCCCCATGGCCGAAGTTTATCAAAAACTCTTCCACCTCAATAAAACCGGTTTTTAAGGCATTTAGAGGCATTTTCAGAGAAAGTTGTCAACAGAAAAAGTGTTCAGAATTTAAAACTACATCTAATTAATTAATTTTTATGTTGAAACCTCTCAGAATTCTTCAGATACGTGTCGAAAAGACGATCAACCGATATTAGAACGTGAGAATCTTGTATCTCTGCGTCAAATGGTTTTCATTGATGACGGAAGTCAAGTTCCAGTTATTCAGGGTATTTTTCAAATTCCACAAACATCTAGAATTTGAAATCCAGCCAGAAATCTAGAGAAACACGGAATCAAAATTAATTACGGATCGGCGATGAAACAACTGACAAGCAACTATCAATCGGTACAGTAACCCCCTGAAATCAATAGAAAACGGAGGTTTACAGGGGGCTGAATCAGCTCTTCGAGTCATTCAATTCAACAATTCCGATCATTTCATCGTCGTTAATTTTTTCCATCGCGCATATTATGTTATGAAAAAGAAGGATGAGTGGCAGATGAATCCAGTCAATACAACGATCAAACCATCATTGGAACATTTTATTCGGTACGATTTGAAGAAAAGATTAAAAAATTAAATCATCATGAAAACAATTGGAGATCGGACAAAAATCGGGGGAAGAAATATACCGTAGAACCTTATTCAACTTAAGCAACATGTATCTCGGTTCCGAATAAAAATAATGGAAAGGTGGCAACTGATGAAATGTTTCTATTAATCTGAGCAACATTTTGTTAGTTGATCACTTTTTGATATCTCCATTGGGAACAGAGATAAATGCTGCTAAAACTAGGTGACTAATACAGGAGTTACGGTATACAGTTTCACATTTTTGTCCATAACTCAATTTGTAGGAAATGGATCGATATTAAATTTTGACAAGATGTTTAGAATTGCTCTGTCAAGCAACTGAAAAGTTTTAAAAAATTAATTTTCGAAAAAAAAATTTAGGGAAAAAACGGAAAAATCGTAAAAATTTTACGGTAAAATGTCAAAAAACTAAATTAGTGTATTTTGTCTTCTGAGGTCTTCAAAGGACCGGAAAACAAAAATAAACAGTAAAAAGCAATTAAAACTGATCAATTAGTTATTTTTAGTTAGCTTTACCGCTTTTTGACATTTTTCGATTTTCCTGATTTTTTCCAGACTTGTAAAATTTTGGGCCGGCCCGGCCCGGCCCAGCCCGGAGGGCACGGAAGAAAAAATGACCCCTTTTCAAGCTAATTTTTCGATCTTTTTTGACCAAAAAGTGCTCAAAATGGTTTTTTCTCTAATGACATTCCAAATTTTCGTCAATGCGGGTAATTTAAGATCGGAAATCAACAAAAAAAATTTCGGTCAAAAATTCAAAAAATTTCGATTCTGAACTCCCAGTGGAACACCGGGCCGGGCCGGGCCTTGGAAATTGGCGAAAAAGCCCGGCCCGGCCCGGCCCGGCCCGTTACAAGTCTGATTTTTTCCAAAATTTTTTTTTCGAAATTTAAACTTTTCTAACTTCTCAGTTGCTTAGAAAAGCAGTTCTGAACATCCTGTAAAAATTCTATATTGATTCCATTTCTACAAATTGAGTTATGGACAAAAAAATAAAAATTGTATACCGTAAAACCTGTAATAGTCTTGCCCCTCTGTCACCTAGTTTTATCAGTATTTATCTCTGTTCCGAATGAAGATATCAAAAAGTGATCAACTAACAAAATGTACTTCATATTAATAGAAAATTTTTATCAGTTGACTACTTTTCATTATCTTCATTGGGAACCGAGATACATGTTGTTAAAGTTAGGAGACACGGGGGCAGGACTATTACCTGTTTACTATATTAACCCCGCCCCTTTCTTCCCAAGATTTTCATCGGGTCTGAAACCCGACGAAAAACCGCACCAATCTCATCGAATTTCAAATTTCAGTGTCTATTTCGTTTGTGCCCCTGGAAATGCTCGAAGTGCTCTGATTCTATTCGGTTACCAAGCGAGACGTCGTAGTGTTAAACCCATAAAACCCGAAAATCCATTGCCAAGACCACAAAAACGATCGATTAGGGAGGTGAAGGAAGTGAAAGTTGGCGATGAGATAGTGAGAATGTGTCGAAAAGTGAAGAGAGATAAAAGAGATGCTAAAAAGAGAGTCAAATCGGCACGATATGGCACGACTAAAGACGATCGGAGGATTAGTCAACGTTCTTTGTTAGTTTAGAATTTTTCCGTTTTTTAATATTCGTACAGAAACCAGAGCTACCGTAATCCAAAAAATCTGGGGAAATATCTATAAAGATCCCGAAACATGTTGACCCCCGATTATTTCGGATTTTCCAGGTTATTTACGAAAGTTTCTCTATCGATGGCCCACTTTGGTTTTGGAGTAGTCATCGCTCTCAACTCTATCGTTTTTCTTGTTATCTTCCATGTCTTTAGAAAAAAGAAACCAGCCAAACCGACCGGAACGGATAAAGACTCGGAGAAAAAAGATTCTGCTAAAAAGGAAGAACCAGAGAAGAAGAAAAAGTGAACTCGATGGTTTTCAATAAAACCCACAAAAACTGAAATTTCTCGAATTTTTTAGATGTTCTGCAAAAATTGAAACCAGATCTGAAATCAGCATCACTTCAGCTTTCCAACGATATACGACTCATACCTCGCCACTTTGACCATTCCCTAGTTAGTTACCGTAAACCTGTAACAGTCTTGCACCCTGGTTATTCAACTTTAACAACATGTATCTCGGTTCCCAATGAAAATAATGAAAAGTGGTCAACTGATGAAATGTTTCTATTAATCTGAGCAACATTTTGTTAGTTGATCACTTTTTGATATCTTCATTCGGAACAGAGATAAATGCTGCTGAAACTAGGTGACAAGACTATTACTATTTCAGGACGACTTTCTGGTCGTTTGGTTTTAATTATCTTCATTATCACCAAAAATTTCAAAAAAAAATTACAATAAAACAAAAAACCCAAACGGTTTTCATGAAAATACCCGGAACATCTGGAGCACAAAAAAAAACAGAAAAAAGTTGAAAAATCAGGAAAAAACGGAAACGAGACTAGAATCGGGTCATGATGATCTTTAGGGACTAGAATCGAATGAAACAAAAAAATTATACAGGATCAGGAACACACTTGACAAGATCTGGGACATCGTAGACGCATTTCTGGCCAGTTTTCACAAGCGCCTCCTTGAGCCCATGAGGGGCAAAGGGAGTCGTGGTCAATGCATCTGAAAGTTTTTTGTTTTGAAGGGGGTTTTGGTGGTTAACAGAAAATTTTATTTTTTATGTCCTTTTTTTGTTTAGGGGTCCCTTCGAAAAATAGGGGTCCCCTAAAAATTATTTCTCGAAAAATGGCCCTAAAAATTTTCGAGAATTTTCGAGATTTCTCGAAAATTTTTCGAAAAATCCCACGTTTTTCGCTTTTTTTTTCAAATTCAAAATTTTTTTCTGGTAGTTTTTCGAAAAATTCTCAAAAAATGACGTGTTCGAAAAATAATTTCACGAGAAATTATTCGAAAAATACTCGAAGAATTTTTCTCGTAAATTTTTCGAAAATTTTTCTAATATTATCGATTCATAAAAATCGCCCGAGAATTTTCACGTTGATTAGGCTCCGCCCATTTTTGAAGCTCCGCCCACTTTGTCCTCGTAACTGTTTTCACGTAAATTAAGTTTTACAAAAAAAGTGGGTGGAGCTTCAAAAATGGACGGAGCCTAATCAGCGTGAAAATTCTCGGGCGATTTTTATGAATCGATAATAATTCTCGAAAAATTTCTCGAAAAATTTTCGAAAAATTCACGAGTAAAATTTTTCGAAAAACTTTCGAAAAATTTTTCTTTCGAGAAATTTTTCGAATTGCTCTCGAAAAGACACACTGGTCCCTTCAAAAAAAAATAGGGGACTCTTCGCTAGGCCTGATAGCACCAGAAAAAATAGAGGACCCTTCAGGAAAATCGGGGTCCTTCATTTTTTTTGAGCTTATTAAGCCTAAAGCCAAATTTGTTTTCTAAAGGCTCGTTACTAATTTACCGTTTTGGCGGAGCTCTGTGTTGATTTGACGGCAATTCGATCGTTTTTGATGCAATCACTTTGACAGCTTCCCACGTTTCTCTGGCTGTTGGAATGATCTGGAAAAAAAAGGTTGTTTGATTTTTTTCGTATCAAGGGATACCTGATTTTCAGCCAACAAAAATCCGTCCCACACTTGTTCTTCGGGTCTCAACTCGAAAAGGAACGAATATTTCACATGGGCTTTTCCTTTAGCCCAGTCTTCTGAACCACCGGATGCCGGATCTGGAAGATGAGTTTGAAGGAGAGAGAGAGAGAGAGAGAGAGAGAGAGAGAGAGAGAGAGAGAGACTCACAAAGAGTATCAGCACCGGTTCCAACTTTGTACTGAGTGTTGTACACACTGTTCAATGCCTGTGCAGCCGATAAAAGCAGTCGATCTCTGGAAAAAATTAATTTTTCGATTAAAAAAATTTTTAAAAATTTTTTTCAATTTAAAAAAAAAAAATTTTTAAAATTTTTTTTCAATTTAAAAAAAAAAAATTTTCAAAAATTTTTTAGCCTATGAGTAAAAACTATGACAAATTTCAGACTCACCAAATCATTCAAATCATTGGAATACGTTCTAACTTGATGTCCAAATGGATACATCAATATCTGAGAATATGAATGGAATGTCAAGAACGTCGAAATTCGATGTCTTTGCACAAAATCTCTGACAGCAGCGGTTTCCGGTTCAGAGAATGCGTAAGCTCCTTGATAGATTTCTGAGCATGGATCAGTAGAAGAGCCGACTTGACCGAAGAACCAATCGAAATTTCTGTTCAGGTCTACTCCTTGACAACACGTGGTGGTCGGTGGTTGGAACAATCCTGAAGATTTTATCGTTGAAGGAGGCGGGAACTTTAATTTTTTTTCTCAGAAAAAATCATGTTCGAATTTTACCCATTTTTTAAAAATGAGTATGAAAGAAAAATCTGAAAAAATTTTTATTTAACTTTTTCAAAAATTGGCTAAAATTTAAAGGAGGCCGGAACTTTAAATTTTTAAAAAGGCTCATATTTTCCTAAATTGGGTACTAGTGACGGGCAAATACGTTAGACAACTCAGAATCCCAGCTCGATTCTGAAAATATGATTACGGCCCTTTGACAGCAAAAAAGGTCGGACGCGTAAAGTTTCATATATCGATAGGCGGCAGCTGCAAAGATTGGCTGCGTGGCGCAGTCGGTAACGGCGCTGTTTTGCGTTTCACTGGCAGTGCAACCCATGAGTTCGGACTTTTTAGGGCGCAATTCCATTTTTTCTTTTTGCTTTTTGGTAAATATTACAAGAAGGCCTTGTATTTTTCGTTTTTATTGAAAAAGTCTATTTTTATACTGAAAAAGGGCTAAAAATGACGAGTTCAAAACTTTCCACCCACCAGTTGCTTGTTGAATACACTTTGGAGGCGATCGATTCTTTCTCCATAGACGAATCTCTGGATCATTGCTACTACGACTGTATTCATATCCATCCGGGTTTAGAAGCGGAACAATATACCATTCCAACTGATCCACAAATTGACGAATTTGTGCATCTTTGTCGTATTGAGTTACTAATTGATGAATGAAATAGAGTACGGTAGATGGGGAGACCCATTCGCGAGCATGAATACCACCGTCCACCCAGATTCCACGTTTTGTTCCGCCGTTTCGTTTATTTGTGATCTGTAAAAGGGATATGTAGATTGGTTGGACGGGGAACCATATACCTTAATTAACGGAATCTGTCTTCCTTCATGGGTTGTTCCAATCGGCTGAACGGAAACGAGTTCCGGATAGGTGATAGCAAGAGAGTTTAGATAGTTGATGACGTCAGCGAACGAGTGGTATTGAGCTAAATTGAATTGGACCTGAAAAATTTGAATTAATTTTTATTAATTTTTGGTGAGAAACGAAGAAGACAGTAACCGTAAAACCTATACAGTACCGGACAAAAAGATATATCGTTTTTTAGTGCAAAATAGTCAACTTTGGATATTCATAGCAGAGAGGTGAAAAGTGGGATTGCTCTAAATTTTTCAGTGCGGTTTCTTCATTGCTGGAACTGTATTTCTTTAGTTGACAACTTTTTTCTAAAACCATTTCTGAGAGCTACACGGCTCTTCAAAGCAAAACTTACCAAATTTCGTGAATTTCAGTGCAAAATAGCACGTTTTACCACATTTTTAACTTCGACGACCTGTGTAGCTCTCAGAAATGATTTTAGAAAAAAGTTGTCAACTAAAGAAATGCAGTTCCAGTAATGAAGAAACCGCCCTGAAAAATTTAGAGCAATCCGATTTTTCCCCTCTCTGCTACGAATCTCCAAAGTTGACTATTTTAAACAAAAAACGCTAACGGTGATATCTTTTTGTCCGGTACTCTATATTGGTTCAAGAAGTAATCTTTGGGATACAGAACTTCAATTATTCCTACTGTAAGTTACTATAAAATTATACCTTTTGTTCCCTCCAATCGTGCAACCTGACTTGTTTTCGAAGCTTGTCTCTTTTCTCTTTCTGCTCCACTATCACCCTGGAAAAATGTTTTTACTGAAAAAACTTCACTAAAACGAACTTTTGAACATCGTCAATCATTACAGAGTGAGCAATCGAATGATCGTCTAGCTCTTGAAGAAATTTCGGCGTTTTCTCATCTGATATCATCACATGCACCTCCTTCCCGGCTTCCGAAGGCGATTTCCAGAAATCTAGCTATAATATTTTTTGAAAATTTGGTTAGATTTTAGAGTTTTCAAGCTTTTTTCTAATTTTTTTCAGTCAATTTTTTAAGTAATGAATATCATCCGTTCCGATCAAGAAACCGTCGTTAATCACATCTTTGGTTGTAATAATCACTGGGTTCCACGTCAAAAAGCCTCTCTTTCTCCTATTACATTTCATAATCTATCGCTTTCACTTTTCTTCTCTTGTTGTTACATTGTTATATACAAATTAATGTTAACAACCTGTTCTTCTCTTTTCGTTTTCCAATGAAGGACACAAGGGGGGTTTGAATGAAAAGTGTAAGAGGATTTGAGGAGAAGCATGTTCACTCTTCTTTGTATTCTTTCTTCTCTTAGTCAGTTGATTTTTATTGGAATGGAGAATGGAACACAGTATATGCTAATTCTCAAAGTCGGTGACTGACCTGCCAGGATAGGGATGCGGGAGAAAATGAATCTTTGGAACTTTTAAAAATGGAAAAATAATTATTGGGGTCTTAAAATATAGCAGAAAATTCAAAAACTATCATGATAAATATCGGTTTTTTTTTACTGAGGGTATACCCTTACTAAGGGTGAAGGGTTT
This sequence comes from Caenorhabditis tropicalis, assembly GCA_016735795.1. Classification (NCBI taxonomy): domain Eukaryota; kingdom Metazoa; phylum Nematoda; class Chromadorea; order Rhabditida; family Rhabditidae; genus Caenorhabditis; species Caenorhabditis tropicalis. Next base: position 2,519,797 of record CM028614.1, on the reverse strand, counting down.
TACTAAGGGTTAAAGGGTAAGGGTATACCCGTGTTTTGACTTGCCTTTGCGTGCATTCTGTTTCATAATAGTGCAACTTTCAGAAAAAAAAATTCAGGAGAAAAAACTGAGCTAAAATTTTTCTAGAAAACTCTCTAGATTTTTCAAATCTGCGGATAACCTTTAACACACTACTGTCAGCTTGAGACTCTCGGATATCAAAATGAGTTGGATCTTCTTGAAAAAATCCATAGCTCCTATTTTCGAATATTAATGAGTGATACAAATTTTCGTCTAGGTATAAAAATTTGGGATAATAATTTTTAATGAATAATAAGAATAATTTTTTCTGAGTTCAAAAATTTTGGATGTTAATTTTTAAACAAAAAAACTTCACAAAAAAGTTTTAATTGGTAATTTTCATAAAATTACGTAGTAACCGAACACAATATTTAATAGAGTTACCGTAAAACCTGTCATAGCCTTTCCACCCTGTCACCTAATTTCAGCAGCATTTACCTCCTTTCCCAATGAAGATATCAAAAAGTGATCAACTAACAAAATATTGCTCAGATTAATAGAAACATTTCATCAGTTGACACCTTTTCATTATCTTTATTGGGAACCGAGATACACGTTGCTAAAGTTGAATAAGGTTCTACGGTATCTATTTTTGTGATCAGAATTTATAAGAAATTTCATTTTTTCAAATTTTTTTCATTCAAATAAAATAAAAGCTCACCTTTACATCATGCAAATACAAATTCTGCAGTAGATCCACCTGATCCTGTGTCGTCGGTTGCACTCTCCATACTGTGAATTTTCTGAAAACTTTGTTGAGATTACTGATTACTGTAGGAATTTTATTTTAATAGTTGAGTAAAAAGAGGATTTATCAGTCTTTCTAATGTATCAATCTAATCAATGTATATATATATATCAACACTTTCCATCATTCGACGGCAATCATAATCCACTTAAGATCAAAGATAAGACCGGTCGTGATTATCAGGTTGAGACCCCCTTTGGAAAATGAATCCTTGAAAGATATACCTACTTTTGTGATGCCAATACCGTACTGAAAATTAGAATAAAAATTAGAATAATTTCTATAATTTTCATGATTAATAGATGAGAGTAGAAGAACCGAAGAAGAAAGTAGGAGGAGGGAAAAGAGGAGGATAGTGGGGTGTTCCGCCCGATCAAAGATGGACGCGAGAGAGACGCAGACAACAGAAGGCCACGCCCACTTTTTCCGCGCGTCGCCGCCGCGTTACTAGAAAAGAAGCCGATCCTCCCCTCCCAATACAAGACGAAGCCTAAGCACGACGCATTGTTTGCGTAATGATATTTGTTTTTGCGCGTACGATTTGGTAAGGAAAAGGAGGAGGATGGGCGATTTGGGGACCGCGGTTTTTCGAAAACGTGTAAATCGGTTTGACCCCAGAGGGGGGGGGGGGGTGGTTAAGACAAAGCAGAAATTGAAGAGGCTCTTCTCGGTTTTTCGAAAATAACAGGATTGAACAATATTTGAACAAGTTGAAGATAGTCTAGCTTTTTAACAGATAATTGTCGGGCTTTTTTTTCAATAGGCAAATATCGGAACATATCGCGACATCAGATACAAAAACTTTGCCTGCTCTATACGACCCTAAACCGAACCTTGATTCAATAGTCTTTTTTTGATTTCGAGTTTTTTTGATTACCGTAAAACCTGTGTAGCCCCTGTCACCTAGCCTTAGCAACATGTATCTCGGTTCCCAATAAAAATAATGAAAAGTAGTCAACTGATGAAATGTTTCTATTAATATGAAGTACATTTTGTTAGTTGATCACTTTTTGATATCTTCATTGGGAACAGAGATAAATGCTGTTAAAACTAAGTGACAGGGGGGCAAGACTTTTACGGTATCTGAGAACCTAGGAGCTAGGGTTAGATGCAGGAGTCGGAGTACATTAGAGTAGTATAATAACAAGCTCTTCTCCGGGAGGACAGGTAAAAATTTTTTTTCTTCGGTTTTGGGGTACATTTCAATAAACAAGATCCCCTGATACCCGCTCATATAATTTCATTTAGGCCCCCCTTTTCAAACGTTCCTATTTTTCAACTGTGGTGGGGAGTTATCCGAGTAGTGAGGCTTAAACAAGGTAGCGGTATACCTAAATGTTCCACGGTTTTGCTCTCCTCCAATATTTTCATAGAAACTAACAAGGTTTCAGTACTAAAACTTCACACCTGATTTTCTCAAAAATGCGAAGCGTACTGCGAAACCTAAAACTTGATCTGAAATCAGCATCACCTCAGCTTTCAAACGATATATTGCTTATACCGAAACTCCAAACCCCCTTTTGACAATTCCTTAGTAATATCGTTTCATACAAATCACCCGGAAATTTTGACGTTTTAATTGAAATTCAAGCCTAAATTAAAAAAACGTCAAAATTACCGGGCGATTCATATGAAACGATAATAAAAGAAATCAACGTGTTTTTTCGGAAATCACAAAAAAAAGTGTAAAAAAAATCCAGAGAAAATTAAAACACGTGACCTTCCCAGTTCATTGTTCTTCCATCCCACTTCGGACCTCCCGGATGCCACATTTTTCAAGTTTCTCTCTTTTATTTTTGGCCGAAAAAGCAAAAAAGAAGTCGTTTGAAAAGTTATGCCGACTCATAGTGAGTTTTTGATGAAGAGAAGCATAGGAGAGAGCGCAGAGAAGCTAGAACTTTCTGATTGAGCATGTTTTTGACTCTCGTATGGTCTCATGAGCTTCGCCAGTTTTCTACTAGGATACTGTAGATATCGCGCTTCGAACCAAGAACCATAGACACTCCTGCCCACTAGCGCCATCTTTTTTGACGCTTTTTCGCAAAAAAACTTTCAAATAATAATTATTTCAAGGGTAATTAATTTCAGAACACTCTTCACCGTGGATTAAAGTTATCATCTTCATATTCATCGGTGTTTTTGTCGTCGCCGCCATCGTCACCGCCGTGATCTGCTGCAAGAGAGTACGGTCACAAACCCCTTTTTCCTCTTATATTTCTCCATTCAGAGCCAAAAGAAAAAAGAGTTGGAAAAGAAGAAAAAGAGCAAGTCGAATTCGAAGTCCTCGAAAAAACTGAAGCCTACCGTAACCAGAAAACCGTTGGCTCCGCCCCTTCCACCTCCACAGCCAAAGATCGTTCCGCAAGTTCCGATTCAATCGAAATCGACAACAGATGAGACTATGACTCCGCCCATTCAGCAAATTCCTACTTCTCATGAGACTGGTAGTGTCGTCACATCTCCGGCACCTTCAGAAGAGGTCATAAGAGTTGAGGAGGCTCCACGGGAGGAGGTCCCACGAGAGGAGGTTACTGTATTGTGTACTTATGGAAATGGATGGACGAAAAAGAGCAAGGTGAGGGATTGAGATTGAAAAAAAAGTGAACAGTTCTGTTTTTCAGCCACCACGAGACTTCACCTTCTCCATCGAATCGGAATAAGCCACGCCCATCTTTCTCCTTTAATTTCGTTGTAATTACTTGTTTTTTTAAATAACATATTTCTCTCATCTTTTTTCTCTTTTAACACCCGAGATTTGAACCAGGGATTTGCGTAAAAAATTTTTTTCGTAAAATTCGTAAAACGTAAAATTTTACGAAATCACCCCTCGTAAAATCGTGAAATTCGAAAATTTCGTAAAATTAAGTAACACGCATGCTATTGCTACAGTAGCGGCTAAAATATTCGATTTTTCAAGCAAAGAGGTAAAATTATGGTTTTGAGAGCAATTTGAAACAACATTGATTCGATACGAATTGAGTAGCATCAATAGGAATTTTTCATTGAAATTTTCTAAAAAATTTCGAAAGTTTGAGAGAGAGAATATGTTTCTGCTTCAAAAAGTACCCTCTCAAACATAGGAAATTTTTCCTCAAACTTTGATTTTCTCGAAAAAATGACGAAATTTACCTTCAGAGTACCAAAATTCGACCTAACTTTTTTTTACGATTTTACGGAAATTTTTTTTTACGAAAAAGGGCAGTAAAACCGTAAAATTCGTAAAAACCGTAAACGTAAAAGCACACCCCTGATTTGAACTGGAAACTAAAAAAGATTGGCAAAGTCTGTGATTGAACAAGAAACACTAATTGAATCATTACGTAAGTAATAGAGTGATCAAAGATTTAATGTTTCAGGTGGTCGATTGTTTTGATACTGAATTCAAGTTTCCTGGTACTCTACCCTTCTCTTTCTTTGTCTACCACCGTATCTGTAAAACCGCAAAAGATATTAAACTTGACGAAAGAGGTCTTCCTAGTCATACTTCATCTTAATTAGCGTGTCGTGATGTGTAAGCCTGAAGGCTGGAAAGTGTAACTATACCCGGTAATTAGTGACCCAGTTACTTTATACCCAACGAATTCTAAGAAAGAGACTTCGAAAACGAATTTCTTAAGAGAAAAAAAATTCGAAAAAGGAAAAATCTAGATCATCCGCAATTTCTTGACTATTATCACTTTTATCGTCGCTTTTATCTTTTTCTTCCCCCATCTCGGTCTCACTCCCCCCTCTCTCTTCTTCTACCTGTTTTTTGCCGTATGATTAGACGGTATGAATCTCTTTCCATCTTTTCCCTTTTTTCCAATCCCCTCCCCTCCCTCTTCTCTTTTTTCGAAAATAGTATGGACAGGTGTGGAGATCAGAAGACGTCGAGACGGAACAGGCTTTTCAACGGTTGACGATACGCGTGGAGGAAGGAAAAGACTTCAGAAGACGTTAGAAAAATGTCAAAACTCCTCTTGCTCATTTTTGTCTGCTTCTCTGTCGTCTCTCTATCCACACAATCTTTCTCCGTTTATCGATTACTTCCCAAATCACAACAGGATTTTCAAACGATTCAGCGATTATATAAGAATGCAACTGATAATGACGTAAGGATTTTTTTGAACAAAAATTATTTTTGAAAAATTCGTTTTTTTTAATTAAAAAATTTTTTTGAGTCCTTTCCAATAAGAATACCTGTAATAGTCTTGTCACCTAATTTTAACAACATTTATCTCTGTTCCCAATGAAGATATCAAAAAGTGATCAACTAACAAAATGTTGCTCAGATTAATATAAACATTTCATCAGTTGCCACCTTTTTATTATTTTTATTGGGAACCGAGATAAACGCTGCTAAAGTTAAATAACAGGGGTGCAAGACTATTATAGGTTTTAAGGTAGGGAGAATGGTGCGGAATGCTATTTTTGAAACTCGGAATCCGAAATACGGAATCCGGAAAGCGGAATACGGAAAACGGAATTTCAGCCAGTTTTTCAAAAAAAAATTCCATCGATTTTCGTCAATTTTTTCGAAAAAAGAGTAGAAAAAGCTCAATTTTCGAAAGTTTTCGTAAAAATTCTTAGCAATTTTAATGAATTTGATAATCTAAAATTGGACATTTCTGGAGCAAAAAACCTTTCGGAATCCGGAAAACGGAAAAAAATTTTTTCCAAAAGTTTCTGATAATTGAGGGTCAAATTAAATAAAAAGTATTCTATTTTTTCAGTTAAATTTCTGGAAAACGGCAAAAGACAAACATGGTTTTTGGGATGTGATGGTGGAATTGAAAAACGAGAAATTCTTTCTGAATTATCTCCAGAGCAATGACATTTCACATGTGAAGACGATCGATGATGTTGAAAAGTAAGTTTTTTTGATAATTTTTAAGAAAATAATCGAATTTTTCCATTTTAGATTAATCACAAAACATGAGAATAACGAGACAATATCTTCACAATTTCGACGTCTTCATGACGATTCTTCGAATTCCTTCTATGATTTTCATACATATGGATCGTACCAAAGAATGACTGATTGGATGAAAAAACTTGTGCAGAGATACCCGAAGATGGTACAGTATATTACTATTGGGAAAACGACAGAAGGAAGGAATATTGATGGAGTTGAAGTGAGTTAACAATTTCGAATTTTTTTCTAAAAACTTCCGGTATGAAAAAATCTGAAAATTTCGTGTTGCGTTAAAAAAATTTGAGAATAGGTATAGTGGCTTCGGAAGAAAATATTTTTACGGTAATAAATATTGGGAAAAAATAGGTTTACAAGACGTAATCAATTTTTTACTACGGTTTTCTGCCGAGTTTTTTAAAAAATATTTTCATACGTAATTTTTTTTTAAAATAGACTAGATTGTTATCCTAAAAATGTTTGCTTTTTGAAATTAGCAGGTTCAGACGGTTCATATTAATATAATCATTACCGGTTTTGAAAAAAAATTAAATACCGTAAAACCTGTAATTGTCTAGGGGGCAAGACTATTACAGGGTTTACGGTATACAATTTTACATTTTTGTCCGAAACTCAATTTGTAAGAATTGGATGATATTTTGACAGGATGTTCAAAACTGCTTTTTTAAGTTTAAAATGTTAACTTTAAAGTTTAAATTTCGAAAATTTTGGAAAAATTGTCAAAAACTGAAATTGTGTATATTGTCTTCTAATTTCCCCAGAGAACAGGAAGACAAAAACAAAAAGTGAGAAGCAATTGAAATCAATTTATTAGTTAGCTTTTTCGCTTTTTTGACAGTTTTCGATTATTTTCAAAAATTTTCGAAAAAAAAATTTTTTTTCGAACTTTTAAATTTTTTATTTTTAAATTTTTTTTGAACGGTTTTAGCAGAATGTATCTTGGCTCCCAATAAAGATAATGAAAAGTAGTCAACTGATGAAATGTTTCTATTAATATGAAGTACATTTTGTTAGTTGATCACTTTTTGATATATTCATTGGGAACAGAGATAAATGCTGCTGACACTAGGGGCAAGACTATTACGGTACATAATCATTTCAGATCGGAGGAGATTCGCGAACGAAGAAAATTTTCTGGATCGATGGAGGGATTCATGCAAGAGAATGGGCTGCTCCACACACTGCTTTGTTCTTTATTCATCAGGTTTGATAACTATAAAAACTATATAATATGACCTTTTGATCTTTGAAAAACGCATAACCAGATCAAGTCTGTTTTCTCTTTCGCAGAAAAAGTGCGTTCCGAATAAGGCATCATTGAAAGTGATTTGTTTCTCTGAATGACGTAATGAGGATCATGGGTGTGCTTTTACGTTTACGGTTTTTACGAATTTTACGGTTTTACGGCCCTTTTTCCTAAAATTTCTATTTTACGAATTCGTAAAAAAATTTCCGTAAAATCGTTTTAAAAAAGTTAGGTCGAATTTTGGTACTCTGAAGGTAAAATTCGTCTTTTTTTGAGAAAATCAAATTTTGAGGAAAAATTTCCTATGTTCGAGAGGGTACTTTTTGAAGCAGAAACATATTCTCTCTCTCAAACTTTCGAAATTTTTTAGAAAATTTCGATGAAAAATTCCTATTGATGCTACTCAATTCATATCGAATCAATTCTGTTTCAAATTGCTCTCAAAACCATAATTTTATCTCTTCGCTTCAAAAAATCAAATATTTTAGCCGCTACTGTAGTTGGCATGCGTCTTCATTAATTTTATTAATTTTACGAATTTTACGATTTTATCAGGGTTGATTTCGTAAAATTTTACGTTTTACGAATTTTACGAAAAAAAATTTTACGCACATCCCTGATGATGATACTTTCAGCTTACTTCACGTGCAAATGAACCTGGAATCAAGAAACTTTTGGATGAGATCACTTTTGTTGTTGTTCCATGTTTGAATCCGGATGGATATGAATTCACGAGATCTTCTACGAATCCTCATGTAAGGTTGACATTTTTGAAATTTTTTAAACCTTGCTCTAGGTTCGTTTATGGCGTAAAAACCGCTCGAAAATGCAATGTCGGAAGGACATTTGGGGTCGGAATAGGTGCTGTCGAGGGGTCGATTTGAACAGAAATTTCGATTTCCACTTCAGAGGTAAGTACTTTCTTTTGCTGCCGGCAATAGATTTCACTTTCAACATTAAGTTCAAATGCAAAAACTTTTATTATTTGGAACTTCCTTAGCTTTCAAATTTTCGTCTTATTTTGTTTTTACACCAAAAAAATTATTTTTTTTTAAACTGAACTGAAATTGTCATTAGATGTAGTTTTTGATTCTGAACACTTTTTCTGTTGACAACTTTTTCTGAAAATTCCTCTAAATGCCTTAAAAATCGATTTTTTTAGGTGGAAGAGTTTTTCGGAAACTTCGGCCACGGGTTTTGTGACCGCCACAGCTGATATTTTTCGCATTTTTTTCGATTTTATGTTTTTATTTTTTATTCATGCCTCAAAAACCGGCTTGAAAATGTCGAGATTGGGGTGGAAGAGTTTTCTATATACTTCGGCCACGGGGTTTTTACCGTTTTTTTCCGCTTAATTCAAAATTTCACTTTCTAAATATGAGAGAATATCTTCAATAAAAACACAAAATCGAAGAAAATGCAAAAAAATATCGGCCGGGGCGGTCACAAAACCGTGGCCGAAGTTTCCAAAAAACTCTTCCACCCCTATTAAACCGGTTTTTAAGGCGTTTAAAGGCATTTTCAGAGAAAGTTGTCAACAGAAAAAATGTTCAGAATTTAAAACTACATCCAATGATAAATTATTGAACCAGAAATTTTTTAAAAAGAGTCTGTCCATAAAAACTAAATTCCAGAAAGTGGAACCAGTGACGATCCGTGCTCTGAGATCTACCAGGGACCTGCCCCATTCAGTGAGCCAGAGGCAAAGGCAGTTCGTGACGCTCTGTTATCTCAAAGATATCATGGACGAACTGATGCATTCATCACTCTACATACTTATTCTCAGGTAAACTGACCAATACAAGAATCCACCTCACACTAACACGAATTCAGATCTGGATTCATCCATACGGTCACAAAAAAGACGCCTACCCGGGAGATATTAAGGATTTAGTGAGTGGTCTTAACCAGAATGTCTCATCCCCTGTAGTTTACAGTACGAAGTAGGAAAAAAGGCGGCGCAAGCCTTGAAGAGGGTATACGGTACCAAGTATGTCGTTGGAAGTGGAGCCGATACCCTTTATCCGGCCTCTGGGGGCTCGGAGGATTGGGCTAAGCATGAGGCAAAAGTCAAGTTTGTCTATTTATTGGAATTGAGACCCGACGAGAAAAGTTAGTCTATTTGAGTATTTTTCTGGAAAAAAAATTGTTTCAGACTGGGATGGATTCATTTTGGACGAGAAAGAGTTAATTCCAACGGCACGTGAAACTTGGGAGGGCGTTCGGGTGGTTGCTGAAGCCGTATTGGATAGGATAGTGACTGGAAGGGCGAGTACGCCTAAAGGTAGGCAGCATAATTTTTAAAATAACTTTTTCGAAAAACTTTTGATTGCAATATGTTCCCCTCCCTTATAGAAGTACATTTCCAAAATTTCAGCCAAAATTTTTTTCCAATCTTGAGTTATAGACGTTTTTGTGGAAAAAGCGCTGGAAAAAGGCGAAGTGGTCGCAAGGAAGTTCGATCTGGGGTCCCCCGAACGAAAAACAAGCGCGCAACCCACTCGGCCACGCGGGCGGCGGTCTGCGCCAATCGAGAGGGTGTATAAGAAACGGGGGCGGTCTCGAGCGCGCTCATTATTTGTGTTAATTTTTCTGAAAAATCGGATAGAAAAAAGAAAATAAAAAGTTTTGGCTATATTAAAATTTTTAAAAAAAAAGAAGGGTTTTGTTCAGAATTTTGCGTAGAATCTAATGGTGAAGCCTGTGGCTAAAGGTAGACTTTTTGCATTTTTCTAAAAAAAAATTGTCACGATCCGAAAAATCCAAAATTAGAAAAGCGCATCTTTCAATTGGAACAAGTACTTGAGTCTCAATAACGACAGTATTCAATTACAGAAGCACCAAAAGCTCGCGGATTTCGTTTCGGCGACGGCACCGAAGGATCGTGTTTCGATGTTCGACACGCGTGTAAAAGATGGGTTCAAGAGAGAGAGGAACTCTGTCGGACGGTTCCCATTTTTATGCGGGAAAACTGTGCCTATTCGTGTAATTTTTGTTAGGTTACTAATTTTTCTTTTTTTTTTGTTCAGGTATTACTGTAGGCTACTTGAGATAGTTTTGAGTTTTGAGCAGGGGTGTGCTTTTACGTTTACGAATTTCACGGTTTTACGGCCCTTTTTCGTAAAAAAAATTTCGGTAAAATCGTAAAAAAAGTTAGGTCGAATTTTGATACTCTGAAGGTAAAATTCGTCATTTTTCAAGAAAATCAAACTTTGAGGAACAATTTCTTATGTTCGAGAGGGTAATTTTTGAAGCAGAAACATATTCTCTTTCTCAAACTTTCGAAATTTTTTAGAAAATTTCGGTGAAAAATTCCTATTGATGCTACTCAATTCGTATCGAATCAATGTTGCTTCCAATTGGTCCCAAAACCATAATTTTACCTCTTCGCTTCAAAAAAATCGAATATTTTAACCGCTACTGTAGTTGGCATGCGTCTTCATTGATTTTACGAATTTTACGAATTTTACGGTTTTACGAGGGTTGATTTCGTAAAATTTAATTTTACGAAAAAAAAATTTTTCGCACATCCCTGGTTTTGAGCAAAAATTTTGAAGCTCAAAATGTCCTTTTTGTTTTCTAGTCAAGCTTCACTTCAAAAAGATCAAAATTTGAAAAATAAAGCGCCTACAGTAATCCTTGTCTTCTTCTCCGATTGTTTTTGTATATATTTGGGTGTTGTTCTGAGTCAGAAGCAAAAAATAAACTATTCTTTTCGGCTTCTAATCCATAATTCAATGTTCACGAAATATTTGCTCTCTCTTTCTCTGTATTCGCCACCCGAATGATGCTCTCCTTTTGTCCACCATAAGAAAGAGAGAGAGAGAGAGAGAGAGAGAGAGAGAGAGAGAGAAATGGTCACTCCTCTCTTCAAATATGACAAAATGTCAAATGAGGCCACGTTTCTCTCTCCTTCTTTTGTTCGTCGAAACATATTCCGTCTATAGGGTCTTCTGGAGGAGACCACTCTTCCTCACGAAACCATGAGGTTACTGTATTTGGTCGGTCTCGTTCTTGGAGTTCAAGCGATTCATAATACAGATGAAAATTCTGGATTTCATAAGTAAGTATTATCGGAGGGGGGATTTTGGAGGAAAAGTTCCGTTTTTTAGCATATACCGTAAAACTCCTTCAACTTTAGCAACATATATCTCGGTTCCAAATAAAGATAATGAAAAGTGGTCAACTAATGAAATGTTTCTATTAATATGAAGTACATTCTGTTAGTTGATCACTTTTTGATATTTTCAGTGGGAACAGAGATAAATGCTGTTAGAGTTAGGTGATAAGGGGGCAAGAATATTACAGGTTTACCGTATAAAATTCCCATTTTTGTCCGTAACTCAACTTTTAGAATTTAATATGAAATTTAGACAAGAAAGGCTTTTTTAAGCAACTGAAAAATTTAAAAAGTTTAAATTTCGAAAAATTTTAGAAAAATGGCTAAATTTTTCGCTTTTTTGACCTTTTACGATTTTCCCAAAACTTTTTTTTTGAAGTTTAAATTTTTGAGCTTTTCAGTTGATTAAAAAAACAGTCCCAAACAACCTGTCAAAATTTCATACCGATCCAATTCCTACAACTTGAGTTATGGACGAAAATGTGAAACTGTATATCTTATTGGCCGGTACTGTATATGTAGACTCCTAATAGAGATACAACCTCTCTATTAATGAATAAATTTAAGCTACACGTTTAAATAAATAGCTAAGAATTTTATTGCATCTATTTTGACTTTTCGACTAAAAAAAATTAACATAAAAAATCTGTCGAAAAAATTTTTTCATAAAGTTTCCGCCTTTTTTAATGCAGTTTAGACGGCTAACTAGGTTCTAGTATTTTTAAGATTTTCATTTTCCCGAACTTCAAATCAATTATTCTTTCAGTTTCAAATTGATCCGAATAAATCCTGAAACAGAAGAAAGTGTAAAATATCTTCGAAGTCTTTACGAAGATCCATCTCCATACGAACTAGACTTCTGGCAACCACCAACACACATTGGAGCCATTGTTGATCTTACTGTAGCTCCCTCGGATGCTCCGAAATTTGTGATGGATTTGGAGTCGAAAAGAATTAATTATATTGTTGCTGTCAATGATTTATCGAAGTGGGTTCCCTTACGCTCATTTTTTTACCAATCGTTCGAATTTTTAAATCGGCAAAAAAACTAGAGAATTTTTATCAGGGCTAGGCCTTAAATTTTTCGGAAAATTTTGAACAGTATCACAGAAACCATATTTCAGAGCAATTGAAAATGAGCGTGGAAGTGATAAATTCTACAATCCGGTCGCCGGTTTCGCCTATGACAAATACAATAGTCTGCAGGAGATTCATTCGGAAATGAAGAGATTAAAAAAGGAGTATTCGTCAATGATCACGTTAATCGATATTGGACAGAGTCATGAGAATAGAACTCTTCTCGTTATGAAGGTTTTTTTGAATTTTTCGGCTCATACCAGTGTGTCTTTTCAAGAGCGATTCAAAAAAATTCTCGAAAGATTACTCGAAACATTATTCAAAAATAATTCGAAAGTGTTTCGAAAAAATTTTTTCGTCAATTTTTCGAAATTTCTTCGAGAAATCATTCGAGAATTACTCGAAAAATTTTCGAAAAATTCACCTAGAAAAATTCTTCGAGGATTTTTCGAGAATTTTTCGTGAAATTATTTTTCGAGAATTTTTCGAAAAACGACCAGAAAAAGTTTTTCAATATCAAAAATCTTCAAAAAAAGAGCAAAAAAAGAAATTGGAACGACGCCACGTGGACACGTATGACGAAATTCACACGTTGTTACTTCTTTTTTATCTTTCGAAAAATTTTCAAAAAAGTGTGGTTTTTCCGAAAATTATTCGAGAAATCTTTCGAATAATTTCTCGAAAATTCTCGAAAATTTTTCGGAAAATTTTTCGGAAAATTTTTCGGAAAATTCGAAAATTCGAAAATTTGTTGCAGATAACCGGAAAACGGAATCCATTGGGATCGAAAATTTCAATGTGGATAGATGGAGGAATTCACGCGAGAGAATGGATATCTCCAGCTACTGCAATGTATATTGCCCATGAACTCATACTCGGTTATGAGAATGATGCTACAGTAGCCAAGCTGATGGATCATATTGATTTCTATATTCTTCCAGTTATGAATCCAGATGGATATGAATACTCGAGAGAAAAGGTAACTCATTTTATAAGTTTTTCTTCAAAATTTTTCTGATATTTTTAGAATAGAATGTGGAGGAAAAACCGTAGTCCGGCGAAGTGTCACCGGCACACATTTAGTACTGTGTGTTGTTCGGGAGTCGATTTGAATCGCAATTTTGATTGGTTTTGGGCATGTGAGTTTTTTCTATGTTTCATGATTAAAGGAGGACTGAACTGGAGTTCAATAATTTGTCATTAGATGTAGTTTTTTATTCTGAACACTTTTTCTGTTGACAACTTTCTCTGAAAATGCCTCTAAATGCCTCAAAAACCGCTTTGAAAATGTCGAGGTGATTGGGGTGGAAGAGTTTTCTATAAACTTCGGCCACGGGGTTTTGGAACGCACCGGTGGCGATTTTTATTTTTTCTCGAAAGTTTTAGATTCTTATTGAAAATTACTTCTCATTAACTTCAAAAAAATGAGAAAAATAGCGTCTGGGGCGTCCCGAAACCCCGTGGCCGAGGTTACGGAAAACTCTTCCACCCCATTCACCTCGACGTTTTCAAAGCGGTTTTTGAGGCATTTAGAGGCATTTTCAGAGAAAGTTGTCAACAGAAAAAGTTTTCAGAATGAAAAACTACATCCAATGACATTTTATTTAACTCCAGTTCAGTCCTTCTTTAATTAAAATTTAGAAAAAAACTTATTTTCATAATAAATTTCCAGCCACCGGTTCATCATCCGACCCATGCCACGATACATACCATGGATCCTCAGCATTCTCGGAGCCAGAATCTCAAGCGGTTCGAGATTTCTTGGAACAAAACACACCGGAAGCATTCATTTCTCTTCATTCATACTCTCAAATGTGGTTAATTCCATATGGACACCGAAAACAGAGTTATCCACAGGACTATCATACTGGTCTGAGACCATTGGCTCTCAGGGCTACTAAGGCTTTGTATGAGTTGTATGGAACAAAATATCAAGTTGGAACCGGTGCTGATTTGATGTGTGAGCTTTTTATGCTAGTTATCATCGATAATGGAGAGATTACCGTACTTAAAAAAATTTTTTTGAAAAATTGTTTTCACAATTTTTTCATAATTTTTTTAGTCCATTTTTTTTAGCTTTTTAGGTTCAAGGGTTTGGTGCTCGGATTTTGGGTTTCCGATCGCTTTGAAAATTGTTGGAGGCTTAGAATATACCTTAATAAAGAACTTTATATTTACACAATTTTCAAAAAATTCCTCTCTCTCAGAACTCGTCCAATAAAAAAATAATACAGAATTTTTTGAAAATTGTGTGAATATAAAGTTCTTTATTAAGGTCTGTTCTAAGGCTCCAATAGTTTTCAAAGCGATCGGAAACCCGAGATCCGAGAACCAGACCCCTGAAAATGGCCTGAAATCGCTAACCCCAATTGAAAAAAATTTTTCCTCGTATTTTTAAACGCTACTATATCACGACAAAATCTTCCAGTTTTTTCACAAAAATCTTCTGAAGAATCTCTAAATCTTTATATTTCAGATGAGGCATCAGGTGGATCACACGATTGGGCCAAAGGACAGCTGAAAGTTCCATATGCTTATCTTATAGAACTACGTCCAAAAAATACAATGATGGGGTAAGAGGGAGTGATCCAAATCAGGGATGTGCGTAAAATTTTTTTCGTAAAATACGTAAAACGTAAAATTTTACGAAATCAACCCTCGTAAAATTCATAAAATTAATGAAGACGCATGCCAACTACAGTAGCGGCTAAAAATTCGATTTTTTTGAAGCGAAGAGGTAAAATTATGGTTTTGAGAGCAATTGGAAACAACATTGATTCGATATGAATAAGGTAGCATTAATAGGAATTTTTCACTGAAATTTTCTAAAAAATTTCGAAAGTTTGAGAGAGAGAATATGTTTCTGCTTCAAAAAGTACTCTCTCGAACATAGGAAATTTTTCTTCAAAGTTTGATTTTCTCAAAAAAAGACAAATTTTACGTTCAGAGTACCAAAATTCGACCTAACTTCTTTTTACGAATTTACGGAAATTTTTTCACGAATTCGTAAAATAGAAGTTTTACGAAAAAGGGTCGTAAACGTAAACGCACACCCCTGATCCAAATGACATAATCTATTTTTTTATTTTTAGCCATGGCTTCTTGTTACCAGAACGGGAAATTGTGCCGACCGGTTTGGAGACATTTGAATCGATAAAAGTGGTGGCCGATGAGTTGGTGGCTCAGTTTGTGGAGCCTGTGATCAGAAGTAAATCCACTTCGAGGCCTTGTGAGAATTTTTTTTAGTTTTTAATTTGAAGTCTATGTTTTCAGCCCTCCCTCCATATCGACGTGGATACTCTATCATTGATACAACAACCGTCGAGCCGGAAGATACAACAAAGTCAACTACAGTACCTTCGACAACTACAGTACTCATTACAACTACAGTAGCTCCAACGACGACGACTACTGTACCGACGACTACCACTACTACAGTAACCACTACCACCGAGGCGCCAAGTACAACGGAAACCACAACACAGCCTCCAACGACGACTACCGTAGTCGAGGAGGACACGGCTACAGTAATCCTTTCGACAGAAACATATCCTCCAACGACAGAGGAATCGACGACAATGCAAGTAATAAAGAATACGACGAATTCAGAAGTGGCAGTGGAAGAGGTACACCTTCCAATACCCTCTCATTCTTACCGTAATCTCATTCCAGGAAACATCACCACCACTAAAATGTATGGATTACGGTGACTACTGTAGACTATGGGGAGTCCTTCAGCTATGCTATCGAGATCAAGTGTCAAAATTATGCCCGAAAACCTGTGATTCGAGATGCTCATTTGTTAATTGATATTTGTTTTCAAATTTTCCTGGTATGGCATATTGTCAATCCGTTTTCTGTATAAATTCGAGATTACAGTAATCAAAAATAAAAATTGCAAAAATTAATATTCATACGCATAATTACAGCATAGATTTCAAATTTATTCGTATTTATTTTGATATCAAATATATTTTCAAAAAAAAAAATTACTTAAAGCGTAAGTATAGTAGTTGACAGCAAGAACCAGTAATGATTTTACCCTGAAATAAAATGATTGTCTAGCTTTATTCATCTCTCTCTCTCTCTTTTCCACTCACCAATAAATTCCGAATCTTCTTCCCTCTCAAACATAAAACTCCTTGGACACCTCGTCTCGCTTCGGTGCATTCTTTGACAAATCATACGAGTCGGAGAATCGTTTTGTGAATCGAAACCACGCTTTCATGGCAATTGGAAAGACGAGGAGTAGAAGAACGACGAGCAGAAACCAATGGTACCATTGCATAGAGAAATCCTTGAATTTTAGACAGGGATAAAGAGGTTTTGAACAAATAAGTTGTGTAACAAGTTGCTGTAACTGCATTTGACACAATAGTAAGGAGGACTGAAGTGGAATTCAATAATTAGTTAATTAGATGTAGTTTTAAATTCTGAACACTTTTTCTGTTGACAACTTTCTCTGAAAATGCCTCTAAATGCCTTAAAACCCGCCTTGAAATGCAAACATTTGATTATTATGGAAGAGTTTTTGCAACTTCGGCCGCGGGGTTTTGGGACGCCCCAGTGCCTTTTTTTTGAAGTTTTATGTTCTTATTGAATATATTTTCTCATTAACTTCGAAAAAATGAGAGAAATAGCGACTGGGGCGTCCCAAAACCCCGTGGCCGAAGTTGCCAAAATTCTTCCATAATAATCAAATCTTTGCATTTCAAGTCGGGTTTTAAGGCATTTAGAGGCATTTTCAGAGAAAGTTGTCAACAGAAAAAGTGTTCAGAATTCAAAACTACATCTAATTTCAAATTATTGAATTTCACTTCAGTCCTCCTTTAAAGAAAGAAAGTTTGAAAAATTCAAGTTGAATGAGGGGCAAAAAATGTTCTCAATGTGTAGATGGTTTTCGAATCACTGCATTACTATAGTATACTAAATATATCGTATTCAAGTGAAACCACTTCAACTCCAACAAATTTTCAGTCCTATTAGTAACCATTCGGTAGAGAATAAACAAACATTGATGGTAATAAAAGCGAAATTTTTTTGAACTGAAAAAAAAATCGGCAAATTTTTAGGAAAAAATTATTTTCAAATGTAGTCCCGTAACTATGAGAGCATAAAAAGCCGTTTTTCTCATCTCGAGGATGACGTAGCTTAAGAAAAAGAAAATGGGAAATTGGTAGCAGTAGTTGAGAAAGGATATAATGATGGGAGGAAGAATAAAGGGAATGAGTGGTGCGAGCGAGAAAGAGAGAGAGAGAGAGAGAGAGAAAGAGAGAGAGAGAGAGAGAGAGAGAGAGAGAGAGAGAGAGAGAGAGAGAAAATGAGCACAATGGGAGGGAAAAAAATGAAAAAGGAGATACATAAATAATGGGAAAAAGGAAGGAAAGGAACAGCCTGCTTTGTTCAGGAAAACAGATTGGAAGCAGATTCACTGAAAAAATCTCGGAATTTTTTCTTCATTTTTTACAGAATTTTTACGGAAATACTGTCTTTTTTACGAAATGTTAAATAGTGAGTAAAAAATTTTTTTTTCAAATTTTTCTAAAAAAAATTTAGGAAGGAAATTTTCGGAAATTTTTTTCATCATTTCTTTGGAATTTTTACCGGTGACTACAAATTTTTCAAAACTTTGGTAAGGACTTTTAGCAGTTTTTACCGAAAAAAAAACAAGACAGCGAAAAAAAAGATGATGATGTAAGAGAATGTCTAGTCCAATTGAAAATTCAATCGAATTTGGGAGAAGGAAGAAATTCAATTTTATGTGAATTTTTGAAAGAAAAAATGCCTAACGGATATATCATGTGTTCTTTTTTTCAGAAATTTTAGAATGAAGAATCATAAAGAATAAATTTAGAATTTTATTTTTTAAAGGTTAAAAAATCAAAACTTAACAATAGCTCAAAATCTAGTGTACAAAATGATATTTTTAGTGTTCAAAAGGGAAAAATTTTGGGATTTGAGGAGCCTGACGGCAAAAAAGTGTCGAGTTTCCCTCCCCCGACACGAATAAGACTTCGGAAGAACAGATGCTCGTTTCGTGGGGAAAAAAGAAAGTTTCGAAAACAGAAAAAGTGCCGACATGGATGACAAATGAGTCGGACGAGAATTCGGTGGAGTTGCAAAAGAGCGCCCCTGGGGGAATTGAGAGCGAATATTCTTTTGTTTTTGTGAGAGCAAGAAGAATTAGAAATTGGTTATTAGAAAAAAAAGGTCGAAAGAAATTGAGAGAAAAAATGATTGGTTCAAATGAAAAAATAGAAAAGAGAGAGAGAGAGAGAGAGAGAGAGAGAGAGAGAGAGAGAGAGAGAGAGACCAATGAAAAGCGGGATATCTTGAAAATTTCTTGCGCACACAAAAACTCTCACACACATTTTTTCTCATCATTTTATATTTTCATCACCTTTTTTCCGATTCTGGAGCTGTTTCTTGTGTTCAGAAAAATGGTTAACATTTTTCAACTATCATTAGTTTTTTATCATGAGCCACAAATATTTCAGTTTTCCCAGTTTTTTTTAAGTATTTGTCAGCAAAAAACGTGACATTGAAAATCACAGATTTTTTTTCATTTTAAGAATCGAAAATTTTGAAATTGGCATTTTCTTAGATGGTCATTTCTAGCATTTTGAGACAAAGAGTAAGTAAAATAAATCGGTTTAATGAAACAAGTTATGCATATAAAAAAAAGTACATATAAATATATATTGTGGAATATTGAAAACTAGATAAAACAAGAGATTGGAACCGGTTTTATATATCTGGGAAAGGAGGGGGGAGAAGGCTAATTTTCAAATTGACAAAAAGAGAAATTATAAAAAATTGATCACCCGATGAAGAATGTAAGCAGTTTTTCAAAAGTAAGAGGCGTTTTTTGATTCAAAAAAATTATGATACATGGTATTGAGTGAGTGAGAGAGAGAGAGGCAAGAAAAGTAGATTAATATTACATATGGTAAGCCACGTAAATCGGATTCAGTTTCTCCTCCAGGAACAGACTTCTGATCGTCGATCTCAGCTTTTCGCCTCCCGGTCCGTGTCGAATTGATCCCGGATCGACGACGACGACGACTCCAACGATGAGATGATGCTCTTCAAGGACTGCTGAAGTGATTGCAGGTACCAGGTCGAGTGCATCCGATTCTGTTCCAGTGCATTCGGCGGCGATGACTACGAGATGATTCCAGGTGAAGACGGCTCTGTAAAAAGTTCTTTTTCGGGGAAATAGCGATTTCAAAGACTCACGAATTGCCAACAAATCGATGCGCTTTGCTGACCGTCGACTCCACATCAAACGGATGATATCGCATTCCACGTAGCACTAGACTTTCGTTGAGTGCTCCCACTACAAACACAGCGTCATGGAGCTCTCCGTGTTCGGTGATCGATTGTGTCTGTCGGAGGAATCCGAGGTATCCGGTTCGTGCCCATCGCGTTTTCGTGTCTCCGGTGGTTAACCGAGCGTTGTAGACGTCGATCGACGCCTCTTCGGGGAACGTCGAACGATTGAGTGGTGATGCGTTGTGGACACTCGCCACCCAAATTTCGCCGAGATGCGAATCGGCACACTGGCCACGTGTCTCTGGATTTGCGATCGCTATTTTGACTCCGGGCAATAACTTCCCACTTTCTATTAGAGCGACGCTATGTGGCGCTCCTTTACCAACAAGTGAGATTCGATCATTTCGAAGTGCACGCGCGTCGACGTATACTGTAGATGGCTCCGGACCCGAGGCACTTTGCATGCAAATTGCCGCGTTTACCCGAGAGGAAAAGGATGTGGATATTGATCGATTGTTGAGGGATAGAGGGGCGAACAGTTTGCAAAACGAGTTCATCAGCGCAATTCGAGGACGTTCTTCGGCGATCGCCACACAACTTCGAAGCATTGACAGATTGCATCCGCGTTCGCGAAGATTCTCGACTGACGGAGCCAATTGGCTGACACATGAGTTGATCGTCGAGTAGGTGGTGAACGCGTCACGGACTTTCAGATTCGACAGAGTCGTCAGGAAGAGAGATGGTTGTTGTTCGACTTCTGCTGGTGGAATCAGAGTCGTATGATGTCCAGAATAGACCGACGAAAGGCACCAGAGGACTAGGGAGATTCCAGAGTACGGGGGAGCGCAAACGACGACGTGTCGCGACGGGTAGAGCTCCGAGGAGACTTTGATACTCTTGCACACTGCGATAGCCGATGCTTCCGACATTGAGGATCCTTGGAGTTGTCCGGATGAGTTGATCGAAAAGTCAAGATAGCAAATCTCATCTTTCGACGCGGCTCCACTGCTTCCAGACGTCGTCGTATCGCAGTTACCGTTTTGTTTTCGACGCCACGACGACGGAGCGTCTTCGAGGTCCAGAATCATTGGCCAAGCGTTCGAGTCGATGCTATGCGCGGCTTCCTTGGATTTGAGAAGTTTGCTGACGTTCGCCGGCGCTAGAATCGCAACCGCTTTGCTCATATCAACGATCATTCGAATCGGACCGAGTGTGGTGTTCAAATCGGAAGCCACGGGCGGCCGGATGCAGACGGGAACGAGACCCGCTGACAGGCATCCGAAGAACGCTGCGACGAGGTCGATAGAGGGTGGGAAGATCAGCGCCACGTGGTCACCGCGGTTTAGTCGTGCTCGATCTGTGAGAAGTCCTGCTATCCGCTCGGCTCTCTTCAAAAGAGTGGCGCAGGTGGCCGTATCCTGTTCGGCGTTCTTTGCGGTGACAAGGGTCAGAATTCGATGATCCGCTGATGATTGAGCACGTGATCGGAGGCATTCGAGTAGGGGAAGGGACTGAAAAAGTAAGTAAAAATAAAGCACTCCGGTGGTTGGACTCACCGGTTCATCGTCGATATTCCGGCCTTTGGCTACCGCTATACGGACACCTTGAACAATATTCCCGACGAACATGGCTGCTGGTCCAACATCCGCCTGTCGTTCTCTGGGTTTTGGAAGGTTGAGGACACAGTTATGGGGGCACATGAGAAGGGTGCTCGGATGGAGATCCCCATTCTCGAAGCGTTGCTTCGTCTCCGATACGTGAACTCCACCTAGGGGCGTCTTCGGAAGATGATTCGCCGGAACGAGTGCACAGCAATAGATTCCCACTTGATGGATAGTGTCGATGGCGCGTAGGACTCGTGTGATCCACTGAAGCTATGAGGATTGCTACAGTAATCTATAAGAAAAAACTCACATCAAACGCCTCCTCTTCAGAGCAATTCGGCTTCTGTTCAGCAACGATAACGATGCGTTCATCTCGGAGGACAGTCGTCGAAAACACACAAATCCGTCCGCGATACACAAATTTCATCGGCTCAACAGCGAGTACGGTAGCGATGATATCATCAGCAGAGTGATATCTTCCGGAAACGGCGAGAAGGCTCTGACGTCTTGCCACCACAAACACCATCCCATCTGGACCCATGAATCCGATAAGACCACTTCTGACGTAGCGGACGGCGCCGATCGGTTTACCATACTCTCCGATGGGTTCGACGCGGAATGTGTGTTGTGTTTGGCCGTCGAGGGCCCAGTAGAGTTGAGCTGTGGAATTGGCAGAAACGCAAATCTCGCCAATCTCATCGGCCTGGCACAGACGATTAGAGCCATCGATGGTTGTCACGACGACGACGGCACCGGCGACGATTTGTCCGGCGTCCTGGATAATTTTGAATTGAGATTAATTAGAAATTAAACATACCTGGAGCGTTAAACTAGTCAACGAGTTCTCCTGATCTACTCGTACGACACAATGACTCAGTGCCGACATCGAGAGAACACCCCGCCCACTTTGAGATCCGAGTTGCGCGTTGCCACGTCGTCGAATCGAAATCGTACCGGTCTCTGAGCTTCCCGCACACGGGCACATTGCATCCGGACGGAGGTTATAGGGTGCCGGAGTGAATGCAGTGGCAAATGCGTCACATGACGAAAGGGACCACGGATTCGCACCGTCGGCGACAAGAAGTGTTCTCAAAGAAGCCAGAGAGATATCCTTATGATCCCTAGTGGCCAGAAGAGCCCAGTGCAAGTCTCGCGATTTGACAAGCGCCGTCGTTGCCTGATACTTCGATACCATGTGCATCCACGTGGCCGGATTCATTTTCATAAGGGAATACGGTACAAAGATCACCTTCATTCCGTTGAATACCGAGGCAAGGACAGCGTGCCACAGGCCAACTTCCCTCTTGAAATCCACCACACAAACCATCGTCTCATCCTCTTTGTACTCCATCGCCGTCGTCAGTGCACGACAGTGTGCAAACACCGATTGCGTTGTGACGCAGACACCTTTGACGGTTCCATCGTTGCCTGTGGTGTATTCGATGTAGGCTATCGTCTCGTCGGCGAGTCGTGGAGGTGCCGTCCAGTCGCGAGCCGGTTTCGACATGTGCTCTGTGACCGCCCACCACAGTCGTGGCCATCCTTTGAAGTCGACAATCTCGTTGCTTGTTCCAGCCAAGGAGGTGGATCCAGATGGTGCCGAGAACGTCGACGATGTGTTCACCTTTTTTGGAAGCCCTTTGTAGCATGATTCAGAGGTGAGTGCCACTTTTACTCCACAGTTTCCAAGAAGGAATCCGAGTTGCGCGATTCCGGCTTCCCGTTTCGACAATGGCATCTCGACTGGAACAGGAATGACGCCCGCTTGAAGACATCCGTAGAAGGCGGCAAGGAAGTGAAGTGGTTGGGTGTTTGGGTAGATCAGAGCGACCCGATCTCCTGGCTTACACATCACCAGTTTCGAGCCGTCTTTGTTGACCTGCACCGTCTTCGTCAGCAACATATACGCAACTTTCCCGGCTCGACTATGCAGTTTTCCGTAGGTGAGTTGGGTCGACGGTTTCGCCGACTGATCCAGAACCATTGCGGCGATGTTTTTGGCGGCCGTCGTGCCGAATCGATGGAATGCACTGAAAATAGATACGGTAAGATTGAAATGGCTACTACAGTAACCAACCTATCCAAACTTCTTGGCATCGTATTGTGCGTGTTCGAGTGCGCCGCCTCTCCTCTCACCGGATTCATGATCGTTCCCTCTGGTCGCGGCGCGTCCGGGTCCCTGATCTTCGCCATCGCCTCTAGTTCCGCATCGTCGTCGTTGTAGTACTCGGCAAGAGGTTTACTTCTTGGTCTCTGAAAGAGGAGGATAAAAATAGATTCGAGATAAACTGAAATTCAATCTTTTTGTCGCCCGCTTCAGATTTCGAGAGAAACTCATTGATCCCGGCCAATAAGTGGGATTTCAATTTTTAGAATTTCGTCTTTTAACCCCCTTGGTCAGCAAAATGGTCACAGGCACTTTTCTAACTGTTCTGCTCTATTTCCTATCGAATTTTTGACGAGGAAAACAAGAGAGGAAGGAGAGATAAAAATAGAGAGCCCCGAGTTCAAGATCATTAGATTTTAGCGCGGGATTTTAAAGTCACGAGGTGTTTAGCAGCTGAGTGCACCGATAAACTATTTTATGAGGAGGTAAAAAATTCCGTTATTTTAGGCTTGAAAGAGGAATTCGGATAGGAGAGCCAGGAGTCGGAATCCTGGGAATCCCTGAAGACTTTTGAGGAGCTGAGCGTCATCAGAATCCGGTACAGTAGCCTGGCGTGTCTCAATATAGCCCTTTTCTTTATTTTTTAATCCCGATTTTTCAGTGTAGACCAATTCCGGAACCTCCAGTCTTTCTGAGATCTGATCCAGCTATCAGAGGAGTACAGTACTTTTCCAATTTCTCCTCCCTCACTTCTTCAAATCTCACAAAAAAACTACATGCGAAATCAATGAATTGACGAGCATCTGGACTACTTTTGCTTGCTTGCAAGAAGAATTCGAAATGAGGCGGAGAACACACACATCTGTGTTCGATTTCTGTCTCCCTCCTCCCTTCCTCAACGGCATTTCACATGTTTTCGTTTAGTTCATTCGCTTTTTTTTCCGGAGATTTCAACAAATCTTGCAGATCAAAAAAGGGCCCGGAATGATACAACAAGGAGTTCAAAGGTTCGAGAGAAAGGAGAAGGAAATGAATGACAGAAAAAACATGGATTCGATTACATTCTGCAGTCAGGGCCAGATGATTGATTGAACAAGACGAGACAGGAATATGGGGAGGAGGAGGACAACAACATGAGACGGCGGTTTATGAAATGACGTAGCATTGCTCACGGGAGATATGAATGTGAGTTCGGTGAAAGCAAAAATTACAGAGACGGTTTAGAAGATACTACGGTAATTGGGGCTAAAAAAACCGAAAGCGAGAGAAAATGAGGAAGCAACTAGTTCATTCGTCAGCTAATTAGAGAGGTGAAAGCGCTATGATGATGGGGAGGTTCACCTCCAACAACGATAGGAAAGAAAGTGAGAACTTTCAGAATAACGTTTCCACGATTCTAGTTCAGCGATAATTTCTCGAGATTTTTCGAAAAGTTTCAGAAACTTTTGAATTTCCGGACCCAGATAAAAAGCGTCGGTATACGGACTACCTTCTACCAAAAAATCCACCCCAAATAAATTCTAACAAACCAATTCCTGAATAGTCTGATTCAATTTCCACTTCTTGAATGCTCTCTTGTGTCGAACCCATCCAATCGACATCTCGTCGTCCTCTTTCGATCCGATCAGTTCTCGTGACTCACTCCGGAACGACCATCGAAGGCTATGGCAACTGTCTTCGGTACTTGACGTGCTCGGCGCCGAGTGGTTCACAAAATTCCGATGCTTTCGAAGTTGCTCTTCGTTTCTTGTGGCTGCCCGGAACCCCGGAACAAAGTCGACAGACGAGGTGATAGTCGCAGCATCATCGTCCAGATCGTCTTCGTCGCCATAGGACGGTTCGCAGACGTGATGGTATTTGGGGAGTGGGGGTCGCGAGGGGATCAATGAGGTCGTCGATGGGGACGACGATGCGTATCCCTCCTCGGCTGATCTCTGTTGCTTTACTTTCTTCTCTTTGAGTGAAACCGCTTTGCGAGAGTGTAGTTGAGCTAGGTACTCTTTATGGTTCTCACTGGATAATTTTCGGTTTGGTGCGCAAAGCGAAGGGCCCGATGAGCTGACCGTTTGTCGGAGGTATCGCGTCTTTCGGAGTGCCATACTTGGGAAATAGACCCGTGATGGGTGCTCGGAGGAAGACATGGTCTTCGTTTGGCGATTCAGAATGCCAGAATAAATCAGAATATAGGTAGAATGAATAATACAAATTCTGTATTGGGGAGGAGAGGGAGGGGAAAGAAAAAATGGTGAGAGAGAGTCGTCAAGTGTGTCTTCTTCTCCTCCTCTTCCTACTCTTGGAGAGAGAGAGAGAGTGAGAGACAGGAAACTTTCGAGAATGAGAGAAAAGGTCCCGGGGCGGGGAAGAGAAGGAGATTCGATTGCATATGGGAGATCTCTTCTCTCGAGGAGTCGAGACTCTCTGCTTCTCGAATGGTCAGCTGTTGCGATGCTGGTCTAAACGCTGGCGCTGCTCCCCTTCTCTATCGAACCCATTGGAATCGGCGGTCATCCGGGGAGGAAGAGAAGCAAGAATAAAAATGAGGGAAGTTTCACATTTCAAATGCACTTTTTCTATACGATTTCAACATCAAAAAGGACTCACCTGAAGTGCATTGACCACATTTTGAATCTTCGACGACACTTTCGTTTGTTTGAGAGCTAAAAAATGGGGAATGATTAATAGAATTCTTTAAAAAATACTCACGAAGAACAGCATTCGCATAGTCTTGGCCTATTTCATTGGGAGACGGTACCCGTGCTCCATTTCCTCCGACGTGTGTATTCATATAGACCGCCTCGTCATCTGTTAGGCTATGTCCGTTGCTCAGAGATGTCGATTCTTCGATTGTGGTTTCAATTTCCTGAAAAAAGTAGATAATATAAATATATAAAAGTACAGTACCTCTCGATGCGGCGAAATACGAATCGCATCACCGTCGGTGACGATGATCTTGCTATTACGGTAGTCTTGGCGGGAGACTCGAATCACTTCACCACTGGGAGCTTTCGGCCGAATTCGTGCCTGCACGTATTCTCCGTAGTCTTTTTTTTGCTTCTGGAAAAAAAGTAATTTTTTTTGAAAATCGTCTAAAACCCACATCATGTCGATCACGATTCTCTTGAACAAGCCGTAGCATATCCTCCACAGCTCTCTCTTTTCGGGTTCCACTTCTCCGTTCGGTCGTATTTTTTGGAATCGGTGGCGGTGGCGGTTGAGATGGTTGAGGTGTTGCATCTGACGTCGTCTCCTTCTTCTTGTTAGATACTATGGAAAAACGGGTTATTTTGATGAGGAGGAGGGAGAAATATGCATATTTGATAAGCACATCGTCATATTTTTCCAAATTTTTTTTCTGGTTTTTGGCAATTAAAAAAGGTGATGAAAAATGTATCTTCCTTAATGAAGGAATGGCTACAGTAATCCTAGAAGCTGAACTACAGTGATACAGACGGATTAACTGTAGTACAGAATGATCTAGTATCTCCCAAGCTTTTCCTTATTCCCCTTTTTTAAAATTAAAATCTTTAAAACTTACAAAGCGACGAAGTCCTTGGCGCTGTCTGCGGTGGCCTCGTGAGCGTCGAATCCTTCTTGCCGAGCGTTCCCCCGTGGACACTATCTTCGTCTTCTGATGAGGAATCTGGAAATAAAAACGAAATTATCCATTATTCAACAATTCTTCATTTTCCCTCTTACAGTAAGCCGACTGTCGGATCGCCGTCACCCTCACCAGTCGTCCGTTCACCCGAAGTTTTGTGATTTGGGGTGACGACAACGAGGGTGAGGGTGGCATTCCCTTCCTCGCCATTTTCGGCGTCCGACTCAATTTCGGTGAGGGTGGAAGTTGAGATGAGGGGCCACCTCGGGATGCTCCACCCGGTGAGGAGGGTGGGAATATCCGACGATGAACGGATGGGGTCGACGGATTCCGTTGAGCCGGAAAACCCACGTTCGCCTCAAATTTAGGACTTTGGGGCGGTGGGGGGTGGCCATCGGACGGCGGTAGATTAGCCGCATTTCGGATCGAGGTAACAGCTATTATCATTTTCAGGTATGCATACTGAAAAGGCGGAAATTCTGATGATAGAAGAAGGGAATTCGGAGAGAGAGAGAGAGACGATGTAGATGAAGAAAACGAATTATTATAATTTTTTCAAAGGATCACACACTTAATTTAACGGATTCTGAGGATGTAACATAACATAAACCCAGATGTATGTACTCAAGAGACGATGTGTACAAAGAATCAATTATGAAAAATCCAAAATTACGTGCCTTCGGGGAAAAAACCCTTCTTTCTCTCTGACAAATTACGGTATAGATTTGAAACGAAGACAAATCGGACAAAAAAAACACTTTTCCATTTTTTTAAAAAAAAGAAAAAGGTAGAATTCTTTTAGGAATTTTATGTTTTCCAGGCAAAAAGAGGAAATTCCATACGCAAACGGAAAACGGATAAATTTGAAATCATCATCAATTGCTGCAAAAAGTGTGTGTGTAGATCATTTGGAGTAGTATTCTCTTTCTTTCCATCTCTTTGTCTGAGAGAGAAAAGAGAGAATGAGAGAGAGAGAGAGAGAGAGAGAGAAAAGAGAGAATGAGAGAGAGAGAGAGAGAGAGAGAGAGAGAGAGAGAGAGAAAGTTACAATCGCTAGATACAGGCGCGAGACGGGGGGAAAACGGACAACAAGTACACATTGCTGAAGACGACCTCCCGATATTCGATACGAGTATAAAGGGAGTGAGAGGATCAGAGATAGAGATGGAAAGAGCATTCATCTACTACTACAAATGTGTTTCTTCAATGAAGAAAAACTGAGTCTCTTCCTTCCTGCCTCCGGGAGGAAGGACAGATCATAAAATCGATGTGCTTTCTCTCTATTTCTCTCTGCTTCTTTGAGTGTGATGCAAAATCAAGCCAATCATATGGGGTACTTGAGGCGAGGAAGAAAGCAAAGAGGACAACATTAATCGAGAAAATGAGACATCAAATGGATGATGATTGGAGGTATAGAGGAGACCAAAAATCCTCTCTTTTCCGGTGGATGACTTTCACTTTTCGCTCACTTTACACATGTATAGTGATTTCTCATAAATTCATCAAACTTTTTTTCGACTTTTCTGTATATAGGTAACAACTTTACGCATTATCGTTTTATACTAATCGGAAATTTTGACGTTTTAATTGAAATTCGAGCCTAAATTAAATAATACGTCAAAATTTCCGGGCGATTTGTATGAAACGATAATACTATCGATTCATAAAAATCGCCCGAGAATTTTTACGCTGATTAGGCTCCGCCCATTTTTGAAGCTCCGCCCACTTTTTTTGAAAAACTAAATTTACATGAAAACATTTACGGGAAAAAAGTGGGCGGAGCTTCAAAAATGGGCGGAGCCTAATCAACGTGAAAATTCTCGGGCGGTTTTTATGAGTCGATAATAGATGGTTTTATGAAGGAAAACTCGAAATCAGATTTCCATGATTTCTAAACTGTAACCATGGCTCTTGGAGAGCTCATTCAAGACTTTTTCAAATTCGAACCCAATTTTCCCATGAAACCTGCACTGAAAGTGCCACCCAACCATTCCCGTTTTCCTTCCGATTTCTTTCCCTGAGCACAACCATAGTAGATTTTCACACACGTCTTACCGGATAACATTCTGCCTCCAGTGTTCGATCGTTTGCTTTTCTGTCTACTTGATCGGGTGACCGACGTTCCGTTTCGTCGATGGGGTTTCACAGGTTGTGGACCAAGTTTTCGACCGTCCGAATATTCTGCTAGTGCCTGATGAACGGCTTCCACTCGGATTTCAGAATGATATCGATCCTCGTCTCGCGTCACTCTTCTCTGATTCCTTCGGTTTGAATGAGTGTTGGGGGAAGCCGCGGCTGTGGTTGAAGGTTCACCCCCGTTGATCGTAGCGGTGATTCGAACATTTTTGAATGGCGCCAGCAGTGCGTCCCGTTTTTTATCGTATCCTTTTTTGGTGATATCACCCTCGCTCAACTCCAACTCCAGCTCGGCCAACTTTTCCCGAACCT
Source organism: Caenorhabditis tropicalis (assembly GCA_016735795.1). NCBI lineage: Eukaryota > Metazoa > Nematoda > Chromadorea > Rhabditida > Rhabditidae > Caenorhabditis > Caenorhabditis tropicalis. The sequence goes on along the minus strand of CM028614.1, from coordinate 2,490,602 downwards.
CGTCGGGTAGTGTGTCCAAATCGCTCATTTCTCTGCAAATAATCGAATAAAAGACGAAAAAAGAGCAATAGAGAGAAAAGTGAACGAGTTATGAATTGTTGGTGGGGGAGAAAAGAAAAAAGATTTATGATTAGTGTCAAAAGACGCACAGTCGGCACCTTTCTCTTTACAACACAGTTCCCCTTGTCATATCAATATCTCTCTCTTTCTCTTTTTCCGAACGGAGAATACACTGGGAAAACATGTGTGCAAACGAGAAGAGCGTAACGTGGATCAAATTTAGGATAAACCGGCCTATTCAGAACTGCATAGTTTTGGAAAATTGAGAAAAAAATATTTTCGAAAAAAAAAATAAATTTCGAGATAAATTTTAAATATTCCTTCAGTGAGAGGTCATTCATAAACAAAATCAAAGAAGAAGAGCCGCCTCTTGATTACACTTTCAATCGAATGAGTCATTTAAAAATGTGCAAGAGGGCAATTTCAAAAAAGAAAGTAAAAGTTGTGCAAATATGTGTACATTCGCTTCCGACCAATTCTTACTGAAAATAAATTGAATCCGGGGAGAATTCGAAATCGATTTCTACTGGGAGAGAAAGGGCGTAGATGTATTATCAGCAGAAGAGAGAGAGAGAGAGAGAGAGAGAGAGAGAGAGAGAGAGAGAGAGAGAAAGGTTCAAAATGGCGCCCACCGGTTAACAGTAAAAGAATGGAAAAGAGAAAACCTTGAAACCGTCACTTTTCAACCAGGTGTTTGGTCGTGACCAATCTCTCCATACTTGCAATAAAAAAATGAATACCTCCAAAAATTGTGTGCCCGTACTGAATACTTAAATAGCATATCAAAATTGAAGTACATTTATAAAATAGTTTATATTTTAAAAAAACTGTTCAGAAGAATTTTTAGTAAACGGAAGTATGAAGCATCCCTCTCTCTCTCTCTCTCTCTCTGTCTCCAGGAAAAATAACGAAAGCCACGGAAAAAGAGCCGAGTATATTCGGACCTCTGATCGAATGGACGCGTACCACACACAGACGGGTCGTCGAAAACGGGGGGTCAGAACGAACTTCTCTGCGCCCTCCACCCTCCTCCCTCACTATTTCGTTATTGTAGCCGTCTCTGTGTGTGCAGTGGCGAGTAACTGGATGCGCATGTTGGTTGAGGAGGAATGGCGAGAGAGTGTGGCAACCGGAGAGGCGCAGAGAGGAAAAGTGCTTTCGGCTACTTTAACTGGACCACCGGACGCGGATGGAAGGACGGAAGAAGAAGAAGAAGCGAAGGAGAACGAAGTCTATCTTTCTTTCTTTGTTCAATTTGGTCCCTTGGAAAAGGGGATGTGTCCTTTTGGGACGAAAGTCGGAAACTGATTTGAACCAAATTGCCAAATTTTATTCCGGTGTACTTTTACTTTTGAGAAACTTCAAAATTTTAGTTCAAACTTGAAAAAGAAAAAAAAACGAAATTACGTACGAAAAGTGGAGAAGATTTAAATAAACGTGGTTCTGTTTTTTTATCATAAAAATTAAAATTGATAACCCGTCTAGACCAAAATTTAGAAAAAAGTAAAGTTTTCGAACTTTTAATTAAACTTTTCAATGGAAAAATTGAAATTTCGGCCGGAAATTGTGAAACCCGTTAGAACGGAGTGTCGTTAATGCTTTGATAATATTGAAAAAACTGTAAATAATTTGTTTTTTTTTCAAATTTTCTTCCGAAATTAATAACATTAATAGAATTCGCGCGAGAAAAATCAATTCTCAACAGCTCCAAAAATAATTCGTCTCTTTTCTTGTCGGTCGGTTTCTCTTGTTCTCGGTTCAAAATGACTCTTGAGTGTCCAAATAGTCCATCTGTCCTCTTGAGGTCCCGATGAATATTTTATGCCGTTTGTTTTCCGAGCCGATTTTCGGGAGGGGTAAAGAACTGGATGGGCACCAAGAACATTTTTACAAAAAAATTGAAAAATTGAAAAATTCATGCATAATAACATAACAACAAGAAAAAAAATAGTTTTGCTTCCTATAGAACAAACAATTAAATTGTTTAGTGTAAGTCTAGACACATTTGCGAATATGAAGCCACGCGATGAGAAGTGGCGACGAGGCGACGGTGAGCAAGTAGATTCTTCGGATCGTCGGAATGAAAAACGGGGCGACGAGAGCGGCGGAGAAGAATAGAGTTGATGGGAGGGTCTGAGAGAGAGGTATGCATTGTAGAGCCACGCTTCCGCTAGATGGATTCTCCGAACAATGGAATTCATCAATGATTCTGCAAATTTGGAGATGATGGAAGGAAGATCCGGATGGAATTCTACCTCTCCTTCTCAGCGAATTTGTCGATTGTCCAGCTCCTAAGCACTGCCTTCTCTCGTGGAACCTTCTCGATGGGGATTCTCTCTAATCGGATATGAAGTTGCTTGAATGTTTGTGGTCCACAACAGAAATCAAACATGCCGGGCGCCAGACCACGTCGTCCACTCATTCTGAATTAGATTGTTTTAGAATCTTAATCTCCTCTTCTATACGTCAAACCTCGTTTGGCCGTACATGACGGTAACATTATAGATAGCGTCAAGTGTCGACAAATTGTCGAGTGCCAATTGTAATCCGCCACTACGCGGACACAACACATTTCGCATCGATGGACGGCCCTGAACACAGAAAAGACAATGCGACGGGATTCAGGAGGAGGGAAGGGACGATGCAAGGTCAACATTTATTTTTTTTTAAATTGAAAAGAGTCCCGGAACCCGTTATTTGGAAACTAACATTGTCTTCCAAAAACCGATTACTATTCTCCAATAGTTTCTTTTTCTTTGCCGAAAACCGCGTTCCCTCTGGGAAAATGAGCAACCAGTACGGTGGAATCGACTCGTCAAGCCATTTCAACTGCCTTAATACGGGCGCCCCAATGAACTCTCCGAACCGCCGAACATAGATATATCCGTGTTGAAAGATGTACCATCCGAACATCGGCACCAGGTGAATAGACTGTTTCACCATCACCCGAAAGGCTTGCTCATTTCCTCCTGCACCGTGTCGCGCGGCCAGCATCACCGGAATGATCCAATCGACATTCGATTGATGATTAGAGACCATTAGAACATTTTCGGGATCTCCACGTTTCTCGACGATCTTCGCGTCGCCGTGTAGAAAAATTTCCACCCCAGATAGATTTTCAAAAACGAAAAGGCACAATCGCATGTAGGATTTATAGAGAATGTTGTCGAGTCGTTGTGCCACGTGGCTGGGGACGATCCACGAGATGCCGCCGATGAGTATGGAGCACGAGGCGAATGGGACCATTGAGATGGAGAGAAAGGAGCAGGGAACGATGGATCGGAGAGCGTCGACGGCGATGGTTAGAGAGATGAGCATTCTGAAATTCTGAAATTAAGCGAAAGACACGAACATAGGAAGGTATGAAACAGTCACATGACAAATGGAGAAAGGCATAAAGCGATATTATTTACATTTTCATTGAACAAACAAGTACATTTAATCACAGGGAGGAAGAGAAAGACCGATAGGGAAAGAGAGAAGGAATGTTATTAAATGATATGTGTAGTCCTTTGATGAGGTTTCCTGAAGTTGAACATCGATTTCATAATTACATATTGAATTCCTCCGATCACCACCGGCGTCATGAAAAGAATCAGAAGTATCATTTGCTTCAAATCATTCGAGAACTCCTTCGTCTTCAAATAATTTTGATATCCGGATTGATTTAATAGGTACACTATAGCGACTGGAGCCACGGATTGAGCGGGCTTCACGAATAGAGCATTTAGACTGAAGATCACTGAAGCGACGCCGGTGGGACGATTATTCTTGCGGGCGTCATCGTCAACGAAATCAGAAATGATGATGTTGAAGAGGGGGGCTATTGTGTGGACGGTAACGCTGGAAATTTCATTTTTTAGCATTTAATATGCAAATTTCTTGAAACTTACCAATCGATGAACATAAAAAGCATGATTGAATACGGATTATACGAGAAAATAATCATAAAACCGGAGAAGAAGGAGACGATGAAACTGGCAACGGCGACTTTTACTGCGCCGACTCGTCCGATCAATTTCTCGTTTAGAATGAGCACAATCTGTGGTCCTATTGTAAGCAGAGTGAAGAAAAGGCTCTTTTTAAGGGATCCACTTGCTAGAATATTCTGCGGAATCACTATATCAGTGATGATTGCGGCGAAATTCATATGAGCAATACTGCGGGCGGTGTGGAAGAAATTGGTGATGACGATGGCGAGGAATTGTTTTTGAGAAAGAATTTGTTTTGTTAGCTGAATCGAATTCTTGATGTTGTCCTGGGCAACAGGGGCGTTTTTTTCTTCTTCTAGGATCAACTGCTGCTCGGCATCTTTTTCTTGTGAATGCTGTCCGAGTTGACCGCCGAACCAAAGACAAATGAAAGAGAGAAGTGCAGCGGAGAAGCATATGACTTGGAAGGAAGTGAAATTCTGGAAATTAGAAAAAATCTTTTTTTTTTTAAATTTTTTATTGACCTGTAAACTCAAGCTGATCTTTTCGGTGAACGCAATTGAAAACGCCGACACCATAATTGCGATTTGTGAGTATTTCAGCGCTTTCACCCTCAAGAGAGGTTGATTCTGAGTGGTATCGGCGAAAAGAGCGCCCCACGCGACGCCGATGGCACTGAAGAAGGCGTCGTAGAAGAACAGGGCAAGGATGAGATGGATTCCTTCGAGATACGACCCATCGGTATTCCATGGGATCCACATGAAAGCGAACGAAGCGGCGATGAATGGTGCAAGGGTTTTGATGACGAGAAGACGATTATTCAGCCACGAACCACGGATTTCCTATTTTTTCAATTACTTTCTGGGGTATTCCGGCAGAATACCTGTAAATATCCGAATAGCGGGTCGTTGATGGCATTCCAGAACATGAAAAGCGTTTGGGCGATGTTGAACCATTTCGTGTCTACATGGAATTGATTTATGTACACTTTAACATAATAAAACATGAATAAAGTCTGAAACTTTTTTTTCACATCTTCAAAGATCTCACATTCACACCTGTAAAATACTAAGGCCAAATTGTGACAGCCCGATCGATATTAATGGTTTCCGCATTTTTTGAGATTATTTTTTGTGTTTTTCACAAAAAAATTCAGCTGATTCTAGGCCTTGAGCCCAGAAAGAGCCCGGAATTGCGTGCTTAATGTAGGTGCGCTCCATCGTACTCAGTTGAAATAGAACGAATTTCAAATCGAGTGTCTCGGCGCGACGATGCGCCTTTGAACGTTTTTTTTCTCTGCGTCTCTTCAGAGAAAAATTTTCGGCGCTTTTTTTTCGAATCGTTTGGCGAAAAAATCAGCGAAATCTTTGTTTCTGACTTCGGAAAGTGCAAATTTTTTGATTTTTCTTTTTAATTATGCTTAGGAATAATTATTTATCGAAGCTTTCATCGTTTTACGCTGCTTTTTTAGGAATTCAACGAACTTTAGCGATGAAATATGTTTCAAAAGTTTTTAATAATACGATTTGCTTATCAGATTGAACTCTTGAATTCTTATTTCACGTTCGATTCGCAGTTTTAGATAATTTTTTCATTTCAGTAACTGGTTTACTCGGCTTCCAGAGTTTCTAGCAAAATTGAAACGATAGAAAGGATGGGAGCTACAACGGAACAAGCGGCACAGCAAATGCTGTCGGTTCTCGAGAAAACCGTTTCGCAGAGTAAATTTTTCAAAAATTGTTTCGCTAGAAAAAATAATTTACAGACCAAGCTGATCAGAAGCAGGCGATGGACTATATTGCGGCAGCGTGTCAACAAGATTTTCCCGTGTTCGTTCAGTGCCTCAGTATGATTCTCCGAACGCAACAATGCCAATCGTTTGTCCGTCAGGCCGCCGGTTTGCAGCTGAAAAACGTTTTGTGCGCCAAGGAGACCGAAACTCGAACTGGATACCTGCAGAGGTGTGTTCAGAGAGTTTAGAAATCTAGAAGCTCTTTAATTTTTTCCAGATGGTTGCAATTGACGGCTGAAGTTCGAGAACAAGTCAAACAGAACGTCACAGGCACCCTGGGAACTGAACCATCACGTCCGTCGATTGCAGCTCAATGTGTGGCAGCCATCGCATGCGCTGAGCTTCCTCAAAATGTATTTTATATTATAATTAGTCCAAAACATTTAAATTACTGTTTCAGCTCTGGCCAAACGTGATTAGCTTACTGAAAAACAATGTGACAGAGGCGGCAAGCAACGAAATGCTCAAAGAGTCATCGCTAGAAACCCTCGGCTACATTTGTCAGGATATCGACCCACGAGTTCTGGAAGGCAAAGCCAATGACGTTCTGACAGCTATCATTCATGGAATGCGTCCGGAAGAGGGATCCGCCAACGTTCGGTTTGCCGCCACGAACGCCCTGCTCAATTCGCTAGAGTTTACAAGAACTAACTTTGATAATGAGGTATTTTAGACTTAGAATCTGGAAATCTTACTGAAAACGTTTTTCAGGCGGAGAGAAACATCATCATGCAAGTCGTTTGCGAGTCGACGAACAGTTCGGATCAGCGAGTGAAAGTGGCGTCGCTTCAGTGTCTCGTTCGGATCATGTCACTCTACTACGAGCACATGCTTCCCTATATGGGAAACGCTCTTTTCCAGATCACTCTGGGTGCGATGAAATCGACGGAAGCCGAAGTGGCGATGCAGGGAATGGAATTCTGGTCGACTGTGGCCGAAGCGGAGTTTGATATGTACTGTCTGTATGAAGAGGATTTGGAGAGAGGCGTTCCGAATGCCGCCAATTCATCGCTAAAGTTCATGGAACAAGCTGCGCCGCACGTGTGTCCGGTGCTCCTCGAAGCGATGGCTCATCACGACGACGGAGACGACGACGACGATTGGACGCCGGCGAAGGCCGCTGGAGTTTGTCTAATGCTTGCCTCTCAATGCGTACGCGACGATATCGTCAATTATGTGATCCCGTTCTTCAAACATTTTCAAAATCCCGATTGGAAGTACAAAGAGGCTGCTATAATGGCTTTCGGATCGATTCTCGATGGACCAGATCCGAAGAAGCTTATGCCGATGGCCCAGGAAGCTCTTCCGGCTATTGTAGCGGCGATGTGCGACAAGAATGTGAATGTTAGAGACACAGCGGCGTGGGCTCTCTCCCGAGTCATTGACACGTGTTCGGAGCTCGCCAACAACGCGGAACTCCTTCAATCGGTTCTTCCCGTTCTCTCTAACGGTCTTCATCAGGAGCCAAGAGTTGCTGTCAACGTCTGTTGGGTACGTTTACTACCAGAAGATGAATTCCCATGAATCCCCTTTTTTCAGGCACTCGTCTCCCTCGTCAAGGCCTGCTACGAGTCGGCAGTCTGCAGTGGCACCGATGGGTCAGGTCAACCTGATACGTTCGCCCTCTCATCAGTCTTCGATCCGATGGTTAACGAGCTAATCAAGATCACAGATCGTGCCGACGGAAACCAGTCGAATCTTCGAATCACCGCCTACGAAGCGCTCATGGAGCTGATCAAGCACTCGCCGAAAGACTGCTACTCGGCTGTGCGAAACACGACTGTCGTTATTCTAAAGAAGCTCGAGAGTCTTCTTCAAATGGAGGCGCAGGCAGCCAGCGAAGCGGATAAGGCTCAAGTACGAGATCTCCAAGCGATGTTGTGTGCCACTCTTCAGTCGGTCACTCGAAAAATGCAGCCGAACGACATTCCGGCGGTCGGAGAGCACATCATGCACGGACTCCTTCAAATAATGAACCGTGCAACTGCCACCAGAAGTAACGCTGTCATGGAGGAGGCATTGCTGGCTGTCGCTTGTCTGGCAGAACGTAAGCAATTGTCTTCCACTTTATATTCTCTAAATCTCCCTATTCAGATCTCGGCAAAGGATTCATCAACTACATGCCCGTCCTGAAACCGTACCTTTTGGAAAGCCTCTCCAATACAGATGAGACACAAGTGTGTGCCGCCGCCGTCGGATTGGTCACTGATCTCTCTAGAGCCTTGGAAGTGGACATAATGCCATTCATGGATGAGCTCATTCAAAAGTTGATCTTCTGTCTTCAGGTAGTCTCCTTTATTAGAAAGGCACCACATCAAATTGTGATTTTCAGGCTCCAAAACTGGATAGAAACGTAAAAGTGGTCATTATCGGAACATTTGCCGACATTGCGATGGCCATCGAGACGCAATTCGAACGATATTTGAACACGGTGGTCCCGATTCTTAATGATGCCCAGAACGCCGCAGTCGTCACGGATCCGAACGACGATGATCAGACGGACTATGTGGACAAACTGAGAGAGGCGTGCCTCAACTCGTACACGGGAATTATTCAAGGATTTAAGGCAGCTCCAGACGTGAGTCTCCCTCTAGATACACTACCCCATCATATTCCTCTTGATTCCAGGTCGCAGCCACCCGTCAAATGGTGAAAATCTTTGTCGAGCCGATCGTTGCCCTCATCCTGAGAGTCTCCTCAATGGAACCGGTACCACCATCGGAATCGCTTCTCGCCACCACCGCCGGTATCATTGGAGACTTGGTGAACCTTTACGAGAACGAGATTGTTCGATTCTTTACTGCTGATAATGTGAGTTTTTGAGAATCTTGGTGTTTTTTCAACTAATTCTGAATTTCAGGTGACTCAAATGCTGCAAAGAGGTCGGAAGTCGAAGGTGTCAAAGACAAAGTCAATGGCAACTTGGGCGACGAAGGAGATCAAAAAGGTGGGTATTTATTGACAGAGGGGATAATTTAGGGTAGATTTGGGCTATTTTGGGAATGAATTTTCTATTTTTTTCAACGATTCCATTTCCAGTTCTCGACCAACGGAGCGGCAGGATTCAATTTCAATCGCTAGATCAACTTTATCATCTTCTCCATCTCTCTTCCTCTCTCAGTCTCCATTTTTCTATATCTCTTCCCCTCTCTGTCTTACAGGTCCATCTTCCCCAGTTGCTCTCTTTCATCCTCTAATTTTGGCTAGGCCCTTCTTATGCTGGTCTCAAAAACTCTGTCGGAAGTATCAATTTTTGAGACGAGCATATCTATCCTTGATCCTCCTCCCTCTCCATTCATCTAGAATTCCCCCGACCCGGTATCTTTTCGCTGAAAACTTGTTCCCCACCCACCCCCACCCGCTGCTGCCTTCTTCATCTATTTTGTTGCTCTCTTCCTCTCCTCTTCCACCCCGAATTCATTTGTGTTCTCCCCCCAATCGGTCATTCATCAAAAATCTCTTTTTTCACCAAGTTTTGTCTTCTCTTCCCCATAAAATAGCGGCGATTTCAAATTTCTGGTTGTTTTTTTCTTTCTATCCATTTTTTGTTTCGATTATTTTTGTCCGAATTTTGAATTTTTCTAACACTAGCTCTCTCCCTCGGTCATCCACTCTCGTCCCGCTCTCCCTCAGTTTCTCTATTCTAAACTACTATTTATTTATCGTTTCTTCTCCCCCTATCTATTCTTCTTCTTCTTCAACGTTTTACCTTCTAACATCATCAGAATTTTGTGTAAATGCATTATCCTTGAAGACGGCGAAACACCACCCCTGTCCTCCACACATTTGAATTTGGAATTCCATAGGAATCGAAGTGGATAGACATGAAGGTAAGAAAAAAAAGAAATTAAGAATTATCAAATAAATACATACAAATGATATATACAGTGGAAAAATGGCAAAATTATGGAGGATGAGAGGGGGAAAATGCTCGCTGTTTGATTATTATTATTATGAGAGATGGGATTAGAATGAAAAGAGAAAAAGGAAAAAACCGGTGGGGGAAGGGGGGAATTCAAATATATAAGTGAGTTAATGAAAATGCGGTCCATTGAAATTCGGCGAAGAGGCTTTAGGTTACTGTAATTCAGGATCTAGCTATAGAGACACTATACCCAGACTACAGTAACCCTGTGCCTCTAGTCTGCAGTAAATTACTGGAAATTTCAATTGAACACACACCGGACACCTACCGTAATCTCTGAGTGAATGGGTTTAGATTGAAGAAGAGAAATAGGGAGAAATCTCAAAAAAATGACTATGTTTTTGAAACGGGCGGCGGATGGGCGGAGCTAACTTCCCTTTAAAATGGGCGGGGCGGAGGGACTAGAAATCAATGGGGGAAGTGAGAGAATAGAGAAATTGACAAGAAATCATCGATTAAAAGTGGGCAATTTGTCGAACGAGTAACCAGGACGGCCGCATAACGTGCATGTCACGTAATACACGTGATAGAATCCCGGAATGAAGCAGACGAGACCGGCGAAAAAGAACACCCAATGCTGCATGCTTCCAGAGTGAGCTGAAATGATTGGAATATAGCCTAGACTCCACAGAAATAGTACCTTCTTCCGGATTCATAGCCACCCAGCATCCGATTCCGAGAAGGATTGCTCCGATTGCTGTCAGAACGATCGATCCGATTATCACTTTGATGTTTGATCGAAGTTGCGGAGAGCATAGACCTCTGTAAATTGATAGTTTCTTAACGGATTTTAATTGATTAAGTGCACATTTCGAGTGTGAAGATCAATTCGACCTCTCCGTGGTTGTCTAGTTTAAAAGGAAAAAGTTCAAAAATATATAGAAAAATTGGTTTTTCAGTTGATTTTAGAACAGACATTAATAAAGAACTTTATATTCACACAATTTTCAAAAAATACCTCATTCTCTTTTTATTGGACGAGTTATGAAAGAAGTCTGAATTTCTTCCAAATGGTCGAAAATAGGATGTCTTCTAGAACTCGTCCAATAAAAAAAGAATGAGGTATTTTTTGAAAATTGTGTGAATATAAAGTTCTTGGTCTGTTCAAAGCCTCCAATAATTTTCAAAGCGATCGAAAACCCGAGATCCAAGAACTAGACCCCTGAAAATGCCATAAAACCTCTAAAATCAACTGAAAAAACAATTTTTCTATATATACATTTGAACGCTATTCTATCTGGTTCATAAGGAAAAGGTTAAAAAGTAATTTTTCTTTGCTCGATCCAGCTAGCTACTTTTTTAGAAATTTTTTTTCAACTATTGCTAGCCATTTCAGCTTCCAGACTGCTTATGTGACTCACTCCCCCCCCAAAACTCACGTAGACTTGTTATCCTGTGGTCGACTGGGAATGAACGGCGGACTACCACTACCTGGATAGACACCTCCATTTCCATACGGTGCGTCATCTTGTTCCATTTGAATCGATTCGTGTGGTAGATGTGTTTCGGAAGCTCGTCCAGCCTTATTGTCGACGTCTTCTTCGTCGGATTCGGTCCGGTCGACGATTAGCTGAAGGAAAAAAAGAAGTTAGTGGGTCTAGGGGGAGCTTTTTAGATAAGAAGCATTCTAATAATACTCGGGAATTTTCGAGAAATTTGAGAAATAGTAATGAATTTTCATCAACCCCCAGATTTTCTATGAATTTTCAATTTTCTTCTTTGAGTCTCTTTTCTTTCTTCGAAGAAAAAATAGCCTGCTTCTAAATGAATAATTGAGCGTTTTTTTCGACGAAAAAATAGCTTTAACATACAAGAGAAAAGGTGTATTAGAAGAGGAACGTCTAGAAGAAAATGAGACAAAATTTGTCTCGATTTTTTTGGAGTTTTGGATACAATCGACTATTTTTTGTTTTTTGACAGAAAAATAAGGAAAATACAAAAAACACATTAGAATTCGCGGATGTTTGGTTAAAAAACTTACATGTTGTCCTTGTGAAACGTTACGCTGATGTCCTGGGATCGTCGGCATTTTGCCTGTAAATTCTCAATTTCGGAGAGAAAAACCAAGTTTCTTGCTCATTTTTAACAGAAAGAGAAATGAAAAGAGAGAGAGAGAGAGAGAGAGAGAGAGATACAAAAATTAAAAGCCATGTTTCGTTCCTTCCCCATCGTTTTCTTCACATAAACGAGAATCGATGCAATTGTCAAACATGTTTTTTTTCGTGGAGAAGGAATTTTTGTATTTAGAAGAGGAAGAAGGGGGAGAAACGAAATGAAAAGGAAGGGAATAAAGAGCGGTGATTTGAATTGAAGATAACCGCCGTTTTTGGGCGAACTTGAGATGTGGACGCTGTGATAAGAGATTTTTTAGTTTTACTATTACATCTTTTTGCGGTAAGTATTTTCTCGAAAAAAAATACTCCATGATAAAAATTCGGAAAAATTGTAAAGAAAATAATAGAAAAACAGATTCGTTACAAGACCCGCTTACGAGAGAACCCCTGCGCCTTTAAGCTACTGTAATTTTAATTTTATTTTTGGGCTCTTTTTGTCAGTAATTTCGTTTTTAAATAGGACTTTCTTTGAATTTACTCACTGAAAGTTGCGCTGTTTTTCATATAGTTAAATTTTTTTTAATTCTTGGCAAATTTTTCTTTCGATTTCTTATTTTTGCATTTTCAAATAAAAAAAAGTTCGTATGCGAAACGGCGTTTTGTTCCAAAAGGTTTGCTGAGTAAATAGAACCTGAATTTTACAAGCAAAACTTCTCGAAACAACTTCTTCGCATCTTTCAGAAGTAAATGTTCGTTCTTCCATTTTTCAATTCGAATCTCAATATGAAACTAAAAAGAAAAAAGAAAAATTCCCGCACTTGAAAATTAGAATAAAGTTGTCTCCGTCTTCGTCGTTAGAGAGGGCACGCAGATGTAATGAAAGCGTGACACGCGAAACGGGGTCGGCGAAAAGTGACTAATCGCGCACCCATTTCCGCTTCTTCAACTCTGTTTCTCTCGCAGTTTTGGTTGGGGGGCGACAAACACATTTTGGGTGGTGGCCGTGGTGGTAATATTGAAGAAGGGGGGATAGGAAGAGAGAGAAAGAGAGAGAGAGAGAGAGAAGGAGAATAGATGGAGAGCCGCGACGCGCGACCGCGCCGCCTTCGAACGTCTTCCGAATTTCCGGATTCAACAAAGTTTTCCTCCCCCTTCCCCTCTCTCTTCATCTTTATCTCTCTCTCTCTCTCCAAATATTCACACTGTCGATCATCGTTTTTCTAGTTTCTTGCCGATTTTTCTATTGTATTTAGTTCGAGTTCGTCCTATGAATTCATCGATGACTAATTGTTCTTCATGTAAAAATCAAAATGTGGGTGCAGATTCTTTTTCGTAATCGGGGATAAATAAGAAAAAAAAATACATTTTTTGTGGAAAAGATAATAAAAGTGTCGGATATGTGTTTTTGAACTGGCAAAAAGGGTAGTTTTCCAGTTTATTCTTAGCCAATTTACGAGAAATCCCTTTTGAAAATGTATAAAATGAGCAACATCACTAAATATTATTTTCCTTTTCATAATCACTTATCTCAGCTTTTTATCAGAAAACATATTTTCTCCGGGATCCGCTAATCTGTTTATTAGAAAAATCTTGTGATCATCACGCTCATATCAAAAAATAATTTTGAAAATAAAATGCCGAGAAAGTTGAAATTGGCGGCTTCGCACGGCACAAAGTAGTCAATAAGTTAGAAAGAGAGAGATTTTGGTGAAGGACTACAGTACTAAACAAACGAAAAGTCGCGAGAGAGACAAAAAGCGCTCATGTGATGTGTGTTGGACTACAATTAAACTGGGAGCCGTTTTTCCGTTGTTTCCTCCTGTGTTCCGAGTTCTGACGCGTCAGACACGTCATTCTGCGTTTCGCAATTGACTATTCATGTTTCGTTTTTTTTATTATGTACTGCGTACTTATTCAACCACTTTTTCACCTGAAAAGTTGGTTTTCCTCTTTCCAAATGTAGAGACACTGAAAATTCATTCTGTTTGTTTATTTCCGTCAAGATTCCGACGGAGCCAACGTGACCCAATTGAATAGTTACCGTAGCACCTCTAAAGCTCCGATCTCTAACCCATAAGCTCAGTGATCAGCTCTCAAATCCTCATATGTCCTTGAGATTAGGCTTTGATTAAATCGTTCTTGGCGCCAAAGTTCTCCCCCGCCCATTTCAAATCGAGTGGAAGCTCTAAGAGACTCGCGGTTTCGCACCTCCCGGTTCGAAACCAATTTTCTTTTTATCAGTATGCTCTCTGGGCTTCTTCCCTCGAATTTTTATCACATTTTTTTTCTCACTGCACTCTTCGCCCTCTTCTACACGTTTCACCTCCACCTCCAGATCCAAACAAATTTTTGATATTTTCGGTTTTTTTTGGTCTTCGAAGAGAGGGACGGCTGTTGCTCTTCTCTGTTTGCTGAGCCGATGGTATTGTGCGCGTCCGGCTTTTCTTCTTTACTCTCCCCTCCACAAACAATCATCTCCTTTCCTTACCTCCCTTCTCCCATAATAACCAGGAGATGGTTTCGCATCTATTTTTTCCGTCTTCCCACGCGCTCCTTAATTTTGTTTTGGGACTTCCTTCTCGCAAAAAAGAAAGTAATCAAAATGCAAATTCCTTGGCTCCTTCCCTTGAGAAACACGCCTTGATAAATGACATCCTTCCTTGTCTCCTCCCTCTCCTAAGGCGACACCCACGTCTTCTTCTCCATTTCTCTATTTTCTTTTCCTCAGAGAAGTTTTTTCCAATTTCAAGCCGTTAGCAACTGTTTTCGTACTATTTCCGTATCGGAAGTCTTGTTAACGCAATAGGGAGAGAGAGAGACGAATTGCAATCGAAAAACTATTTTCGATTGAAAACGGACGACTGTACAACGGTCCGCGCCTCCCCTGTCGGCTGCTTCAAGGCTTCCCATAGACGAAAGGAAAGCCTTGAATAAGCTCTCAGAATTCAGAATATCATCGAAAACAACACGATGACTCAAGGTTTTCTATTGAAAATATTCATAATTGCTCCTCCTCGCCCCCTCCAGATTAATGAACCAAAAGAGATTCATGCAGGAAGAGAGAGAAAGGTAGAGAAAAAGAGCATGTCGAGCTGTTTGCGACATGTGGCACAAGCCCTTTTCATGTGTGACGTGTGTGTGCTTGTCTCTAGCTCTCCTTATCGAGACAAAAGAGAACTCTTATGTTCTCTAGCCCTGTTTCTCTTGCCTGAGGAATGGCATACTAAGGAAGAGAGAGACAGAGAAGGAATCACGCTTATTTCGGCCATGAGAGCATATCGAATAGAATATCTCACGTCTATTCGACGAAACGAATGCTCGAATAATTATGCGTTCGTTTTCTTTGTCCCAAGAATTTTCCGGAAACCTTTTGATAGTCTATGGAAGATATGTATTTCCTCTGCCCACTGAAAAGTTAAGGTAACACCTGCAATCGCGCCCCAGCGTCAAAAAAATTATTTTCTCCTAAAAGTGCGCTGGGGCGCGATTGCAGGCGCGTTACCTTGTGCACCCTAGTGTTTCAGTCGTTCGTTCACATGACTGCCCCTAACGTCATGCCTAAAAATTCGAAATCGATTTTTCCCCACACAAACATAGACATTTCGAAACATTTGACACCTATCTTCTCCTTTTTCGGTCTCTTCCTCTCTCTTTCTCTCTCTTCCTTTGCCGGTCTCTCTCGGTATCACTCGCTCCTCACAAGGCTATCTCTATGCCACTCTCTCCTCCCTCAGTTTATCATTTTTCCGTTTTGATTTCGGACTTTTGTGTTCCCCCTTCTTCTCGACCGCTGCCCACTCCAATGACCTTCTCGTTTAATATTTTTGGTTTACACTTCTCCTTGCCCCATCTGATGAGGACGCAACGTCTTCTTCTTCTTTGTAGGCAATAGAAGAGGTTACACAACCCACAACTTTGTTCGTCCGTTCTCTCTCTCTCTCTCTCTCTCTCTCTCTCTCTCTCTCTCTCTCTCTCTCTCTCTCTTTTCTACTCTACTACTCGCCGAATTTTAAATCGATCGTACGCCGTGTCGCTCGCCTTCATCATTCTCTTTATTTCATAAAATAATTTTCCAGAATGATCAAATCAGGCGTATTTTCGTCTACGGCGCGTTACGAGAGCCCGGAGGAGGCGCGCAGCAAGTTCCGTGTCGACGCCATCTGGGATTGTAATGCCCCGAAGTATCGCGTCGCGTGTGGACAGCTTCACGTTACCAAGGTAAGCCGCTAGGCTTATATGTATTTATATATAATCATTTTCTTTTAGGCCACAAAATACATTGGAATGACACAGCTGTTCGTGATCGCCCTGTTCTCTGTCTCTCTTCTGTTCGCCTACACATCGGCTCTAAAAGAGGAGGGATCGTCGGTGGAAGGAACGAAAGAATGGTCGATCAACTACTATATGGCGAGATATGTATCCTCACTTCTCTCGGCTCTCACCCTTCAACTCGGTCTCGTCCTCATGATGCTCCACGGCATCCGCACCAATCGTCGTTCGCTTCTCGTCCCCTATATTGCGTTTGCCGCCATTGCCCTTTTCTTGGCAATCTTCCAAATATCGATTGATATTATCAATTTTGTTGACACAAAGTCATATCAGAATATGAATACGGAGAATCCAGCATCCGCAATTCTCATCCATTTCACTGGGGTCTTGGTCCATGTTTGGTGTATGAAGGTCGTCTGCAAGTGCTATTCGTTCTATGGAGATAAGAATGTGAGTTCTAGAAAACCTCAGAGTTAACCAATTCAATATCCTCGATTCCAGGTCGCCGAAGCCATTGGCCAACAGCTCCAATCGACATCCGTCGCGTTCGCCGTCGATTTCACCCGTCCGCCACCGTACTCTCGTCTTCCGACCGACATTCAACCACTCACCCAAGCATAGACACTCCTCCCCTTTTTCATTCTGATAAGGTCCCCTGTCCCCCATGACTAGCAACTCCAAAAATTTTGACGAGTTTCCATTCAACACTAATAGATTCCCCCTCCTTTTGAAAATCCCCGTGTATCTCTAGTTTGTCGTGTTTTCTTCCCTTTTCGCCCATTTCCTCTCACTTTTCGAGAAAAACTGAAGCTTGTCAATCCGTTCTTCCACCCACCAAAATGTATATTTTTTCTTATTTTTCGTCTCTCCTGATTTCTTCGTCTGAATTTATATATACATCTTAACTTAAAAAAGCAAAAAACCAAACACAAATTGTAATTCAAAAATAGTTGAACCTATCGGGTGATTTGTCCATCATTCGATTTCTCCTTGTCCCGCTGTCTTTTTTAGACAGTCGGAGTATTAAATGAAATGAATAAATATTTTTCTGCGAATGGTTTTTGGGTTTTTTTTCGGAAAATGTTTTTTTCTGATAAAAAAAGGAATTGCAATGGTCGGTGCATTTTAACGTGACGGTGTTTGCAGACGCCAAGTGTGAAAAATCGGCGGGAGGTGTGAATTTTATCGCCAATCAATTTTTTCCATAAATCGTTTCTTAATTTGTTTTTTGAGTTTCTAAGCATCGAAAGAAAAGTTTTAAAATCTCAACTTTTCTATTGCTTATAACTATTAAAATTGAAAAACCCGAAATGTTTCTTTTTTCAGTTTTTCTGACCTGTTTTCTTGATTGTAAGCTTAAAATGGATTTTTTCTTTCAATTTTGAGTTCAGGTGATGTCTGGATTAGAGAAACAAAAGGTTGAGTCGAAATTCTATGATATCGACGACATTATCGCGAAATCCGAGTCCACGTCGTGCTCATTCGAAATTGGGGAACTGAATCCAGGTAAAACTTTCAAAAAGTTCTCTAAAATTTTTTTAAATTCCGTAAATTTACAGATTTCTTTCAAGAAATGCTTGGAATTACGAAGCCGACGCAAACTGGGGATGGTTACGGCGCCGACGCCCCGCTCTGGCTTCTCGACGCAATGAAAACACCGTTCACTGTAAAACTTCCCCAATTTTTTCTGAAAAGTCAGAATTTCTTCAGATCCATCTCCCGCAGGCGTACAGTGTGAATATGCAGGGAATCATGATGGCCGATGCCCGCAACATCAATCTCAACCGTCTCCAACAACATTTCTACGTCGACGGCATCTATCTGTGTCGACTGATGAAGGAAGAGAATCCGGAAGGAGCGCTGAACCTTGCGCGGTGCATTCTCACCACTCTCACCCAACGCCTCGGCGGAATTGTGTCGAATTCGGCGCGACAGCGAGCGAACATCGATCGGTTTGATGCTCTTGAAGCGAATGTTTTTGCGTTGAGCAGACGGTGCAAAGATGACATAGATCGATGGCTTCGACAGGAAAAACAGAACAGAAAAAGACCAAGCACTAAATAATTTTTGGTTTTAATTTTTAAGTCCTGTAATTTATCTTAAGCTTTTGTATTAATATTCACTCAATTTTTTGATTTTATCGGTTTTCAACTCTTGACACTATAAATCTGGTTTTAATTTTTAAAATTCTCCTTTAAAATTCCTACGTAGAACATCCTGATCAGCAGAATTCATTTTTTGATTTTCATGCATGAAAATCGCAAAATCGCAAAGTTGCCCAACCGCACATATTCGAACTGCGCGGCGGCAGTTAGATGTGCAGGTTATACAACAAAATGAAAAACCTCACAGATTTTTCTCGAGTGAGTAAAGAAAATTTGTGCGGTTTTTTCGATTTTTGTTGCGAAATGTTCATTTTTTTTGCTTAAAAAATTTTAAACCTTGAACTAAATCATAAAAACAGCTGAAATCCGATTATAACCAATGGAAAAGCCATGATTTTCGCTATTTCGTTTAGGAATTACGCAGTTAGGCCAATTTTAGAGATGATTGGTCAAATCTCCGTTTTTTCTTTGATTTTCTTCTTATCCGTTTTGCCTTTACGCAATGATTGTACTCAACATCATTTTCTTTCAGGGTTCCCATATTAAAGGATGACCGGAAGCACCGAAACTCGCAACAACGAGAAGGAGATTAAGGAGGTAAAATTTCTTAGAAATTGCAACTTTTAATTATTCGGTTTTCGTTGCAGCCACAAGTCGACGTTTCCGACGACTCCGACAACGAGGCTGTTGAGCAAGAGCTCACAGAAGAGCAAAGACGTGTTGCAGAGGCTGCCGGACTCGGAGATCACATCGATAAGCAAGCCAAGCAAAGCCGTTCCGAAAAGAAGGCTCGCAAGCTTTTCTCCAAACTTGGACTCAAGCAAGTCACCGGAGTCTCCCGTGTTTGCATCCGCAAATCGAAGAACATTCTCTTCGTCATCAACAAGCCAGACGTGTTCAAGAGCCCAGGATCTGACACCTACATTATCTTCGGAGAGGCCAAGATCGAGGATCTTACCCAACACGCCCAGATGTCCGCTATTGAGAACATGAAGCCAACTCGTGAGGCTCCACAACTCAAGACCGTCGAGGAGGATGAGAACGAAGATGTTGAGGTAATAGATAAGCATTTTCCGTTTGATATCTCAATTAATGTTTTGCAGGAGGATTCTACTGGAATCGAAGAGAAGGATATCGAGCTCGTCATCTCTCAAGCCAACACTACCCGTAATAAGGCCATCAGGGCGCTCAAGGATGCCGACAATGACATCGTCAATGCCATCATGAGCCTCACCATGTAGCTTGTTTCCTGATGATCCGGCAGATACTCTTGTTGTCGTTGTATCTCTTGCTTATCTCGTTTACCGTTCTGAGTAAAAGCTTATTGAACTTGCCTCGATCTATCTTTTCAGGGTTTTCATTGATATCAGAAACGTTCTTGTTGCATTTATTTCATACTTCTAGTTGTCACCTCTTTTTCATCAGGAACCCCTCTGAATTCTCTCAGATTTCATGCCAGTCTTTACTCGTAGCATATGAGTGATTCATTGCACCTCTACTTGCTATCTTTTTATCAGTTGGTTTAT
Source organism: Caenorhabditis tropicalis (assembly GCA_016735795.1). Taxonomy (NCBI): domain Eukaryota; kingdom Metazoa; phylum Nematoda; class Chromadorea; order Rhabditida; family Rhabditidae; genus Caenorhabditis; species Caenorhabditis tropicalis. The sequence goes on along the minus strand of CM028614.1, from coordinate 2,470,939 downwards.
CATTCCAGTTTCTTTACATTAACAGCAAACATCATTCGATCTATGTCGTTGCGAGTGTGTGAGAGAGAATGACGAAAAGACGACACGCATCACTCTCCCAAAGCGCGCCCCAACAAACACGTTTGAATACGCGGGCAGAGAGGAGTTAGATGTGCAGGCCATATAACACACGACAACGACCACTCTCCCCAGCCACCTGCAAGTTCCCCGAAGGGAGGAGCCGTGGCTTATAGATTTTTCAGCCGTTTTTCACACCTTTTCCTGCTTTTTCAGCCACTCAATCGATTCCTCGCTTTCTCAAGAATCGAATGAGTGGCTATTCGTCGCCGTTTTATCTCGTTAAACTCGCGAATCTTTTTATTAAAGTGACGTCACAAACGCCAAAAAAGCTGAAATATTGCGAAATGTGTTAAAATTTCAGCCGCGGGTTACATGATCGAATGGCTCGGAATGAGTCATCCACCCAACCGCAGCCAAGTGGTTCCGGAGCAAATGGAACCGCTACTCAACAAAACGGGTCGTCTTCTTCGTCAACAAAATCAAAAATTACAATAAAAGGTATATCTTGAATTGAAAACAATCGATAAATGATCTCTATCTGTAGTGATCAACGCGGCGTTCTCGAAACCAGGCGACGTTTACGTCGAATGCGCCTCTGACACATCATCGGCCGCCGCCAAAAAGACGACGGTGAAGAAGAAATCGGCGGCGCCTGAGTGGAACGAACATCTGAATGTTCACGCCAATGATACGTCGACGATCACGTTTCGCCTTCTCCAAAAGGCGAAATTGTTCGAGGATTCGTGTCTTGCCACTGCCAAAATCAAGTTAGCCTCACTGCCGAAAAACGAGAATGGAGAGTGTGAGTTATTGTTCGATTCAGTGCAGAAAACGAACAGATTCTGGAATTCATTATTAAATTTTGAAAATAATAATTTATCTTTTTTGTGGAAAAAGATTCAATTTCTCTAGGAAATAGGGGTTTCTTTGTTGAAAGTTTATTTTTTCTAAGTTAGAAAAAATCATTTTGAAACATTTTTAATCGATTTTTCGTATCATTTAGAAGTTTCTACAATAGAATTCTGGAAAAATGTTTTTCTCCTCCCAACAAAGCTTCCTCCTTTATGTTCAAAACCAAAACCTGTCTCCCTATTCCAGTCAAAAACGACACGAACACGGTGACGTTGTTAGCAAAAGACAATTCGAAATGGGGAACACTGTCTGTCCAATTCTCGGGATACGCCGAAAGAAAACGGCGGAGTGCCGGTAATTCGAGAGCCGAGACTGCCGCGTCGGCCAGTTCGGAAGCTTCGACTTCGAATGGACTAGTGGGAGCAGGATCGGCTGGAAGGACACGACCACCCACGGCGAAAAGAGACACGCTAACTGTGCCAGCAGCGGTAGGTTTTTTTTTCTTTTGAACCGCCGGAATTCTGCTTCCAGAAGTTGTCCATTCAGGAATTCCATTCTTTCTACCCCCTGTTTACCTTCTTAAAAGGTCACCTTTATTTACATACACCCTCTCCCCCCTCTTCTTCTCCCCCTTCCTCTTTCGATTTTGAAACCGAATCTTTTTCGTATTTACAGAATGGAGCTACTCCAGCCGCTGCGGCCGCTGCCACCGAAGAAGCTCTTCCAGACGGATGGGAAATGCGTTTTGATCAATATGGACGAAAGTATTATGTGGATCACACGACGAAAAGTACCACCTGGGAGAGACCATCCACTCAACCATTACCACAGGGATGGGAGATGAGACGTGATCCGAGAGGAAGGGTGAGCGTAATTTTTGATGTTTGGAGTCATTTTTGGTTAGAAAAGTTCTAAAATCCGCTCTGCGAGAGATAGAAAATCAGATCTCAGTGTATCAGTCTGAAAAAAGGATTCCTGTCCACCGTAGTCCTTTGAAGCAGGTGATCCGCAAGACACCTGACCATATTTAAAGTGTAAAATTGAAAAAAAAAATTCTAAAATCTCTAATCTCCGTGCTTCCAGGTCTACTATGTAGATCACAACACTCGAACAACCACGTGGCAACGTCCGACGGCCGATATGCTCGAGGCACACGAACAATGGCAATCGGGAAGAGATCAGGCGATGATTCAATGGGAACAACGATTCCTCCTCCAACAGAACAATTTCTCGGCCGACGATCCATTGGGACCGTTGCCGGAGGGATGGGAGAAACGACAGGATCCGAACACTGGCCGAATGTATTTTGTGAACCATGTAAATAGAACCACACAATGGGAGGATCCAAGAACTCAAGGGTATGGTTTTGAGCTGCAGTTTCCTTTTTTTCAAAATTATCATTTTCTAGTGGCTCGGACCAACCGCTTCCTGAAGGATGGGAGATGCGATTCACCGAACAAGGTGTTCCATTCTTCATTGATCATCACTCAAAAACCACCACATACAATGATCCGAGAACTGGAAAACCTGTTGGTCCGTTGGGAGTGGTCGGTGTTCAAATGGCTTTGGAGAAGAGCTTCCGATGGAAAATCGCCCAATTCCGATATTTGTGCTTGGTAAGAGTTTATGAGGGATTTTATTCATTTCCACCGCAGTCCTCACTTTGTCACTCTTACAAATAGTCCAATTTTCAGTCGAACAGTGTCCCAAATCACGTCAAGATTACGGTTTCCCGAAACAACGTATTCGAAGACTCGTTCCAAGAAATAATGCGAAAAAACGCCGTCGATCTCCGCAGAAGACTCTACATTCAGTTCCGCGGTGAAGAAGGTCTGGATTACGGTGGTGTCGCCCGTGAATGGTTCTTCCTACTGTCTCACGAAGTTCTCAACCCGATGTACTGTCTGTTCATGTATGCTGGAAACAATAACTACAGTCTACAAATCAATCCGGCCTCTTTTGTCAATCCGGACCATTTGAAGTACTTTGAATATATCGGTAGATTCATTGCCATGGTAGGAAAAATTAAAGTTTTGAGAGAGAATTAATAATTTTCAGGCCTTGTTCCACGGGAAATTCATTTACAGCGGTTTCACGATGCCCTTCTATAAGAAGATGCTCAACAAGAAAATCGTTTTGAAAGATATCGAACAAGTCGACTCGGAAATCTATAATTCGTTGATGTGGATCAAAGATAACAACATTGACGAATGCGACATGGAACTGTATTTTGTGGCCGACTACGAACTACTCGGAGAACTCAAAACTTATGAGTTGAAGGAGGGCGGCACAGATATCGCTGTCACCGAGGCCAATAAGGTTTGTTGCGTTTTTGAGGGCTCTTCCTCTTGAAATTCCTCTATTTTCCAGCTTGAATACATCGAACTTCTCGTCGAATGGCGATTCAACCGCGGTGTCGAACAACAAACGAAAGCCTTCTTCACCGGATTCAATTCGGTCTTCCCGTTGGAATGGATGCAGTATTTCGATGAACGAGAACTCGAACTCCTTCTCTGCGGAATGCAAGACGTGGATGTCGACGATTGGCAGAGAAATACTGTATATAGACACTATGCACCGCAAAGCAAACAGGTATGTAATAGTAATAAACCTACGGTAACCTTACTATTAAATCTACAGGTAACTTGGTTCTGGCAATGGGTTCGAAGTCTGGACCAAGAGAAACGTGCCCGTCTCCTTCAATTCGTCACCGGAACATGCCGAGTACCAGTCGGCGGATTCTCCGAACTAATGGGATCCACGGGTCCGCAGCTCTTCTGTATTGAACGAGTCGGCAAAGAGAACTGGCTTCCACGATCCCATACGTGCTTCAATCGACTCGATCTTCCACCGTATCGAAGTTACGAGCAACTCGTCGAGAAACTCTCCATGGCCATTGAAATGACCGAAGGATTCGGAAACGAGTAGCCACATTCTGTGAATTCTAATCAAATCTTCCTCCTCCATTTCGTTGTGATTACTTTTTCTTTCATCCCCTCATCCATTCTGCGTTGTGATATTGCTCTCTTCTTTCTCTGGCTCTGCGTCTTCCCTTTTCCAGTCAATTTCATTTTCCATTTGGGTATTTTTTCTTCCAGATTACTGTAGCTAAAAGGACGGGATTTTAAAGTCCAGAAAATCCCTTCTTTTCTCGATAAACTATTCCCCTTTTAAAAGTGCCCTTTTCGCTTGTTTGTGCTCTTTTTCCCCCTATCCTCTTTTTTCGAAAGAGAATTTCAAAAATATAGATGCCTTATGCCTTTTTTCATAACATTTTTTGTCTTTTTTGGTTCCCCCTGTTAGATTCACTTCATTTGTGAATACACCATATATCCATATTTTTGTTTCTCTACTCGAACCCCCTCCCCTTTTTCTCCTGCTCCTCCAAATCGTTTAGATGAGAATAATATTTTTAATACATCTTTTCCTTATTTTACTATTATTCCAAAAATATTTCAGGAAGTTCCAGGACGAAGAAACCAAAAATAGGCCCCGCCCCCTTTCAATAACAAGAGACCAAAAGATGAAAAGTGCAAGTGTTCTCCATTCATCTTTCTCTCTTCTCAGAGACCGGTCATTTTCTCTCTCTCTCTCTCACTCATTTGCTTCTTCTTGTGTCCATGAGGGTCCCTCTCTCCGAACCGTCTGCGTCTCTCATTTCTCCACACTCTCTCTCCCTCTCTGCTTCTTTTCAATTCATTCATTTATTCGTCTTTCGTCCCTCTCTCTTTAAACCAATTCGTTTTCTCTTCGATTTCTTTCGGATTTTTAAGAATTTTGAAGAATCATTTGGTTGTGTACTCTGCGAGGACACGCCCCCAAAAACACTCAAACTGCTCGAAAGCCAGTATTTTTGAAAAAACAGCATATTTTAAAAATTATAAAGTTGAAGCGAATTATTTTCGCAAAATTTTGATTTATTTCGCTATTTTTCAAGAAAAAGGGAATCAAAATCAAAATTTGCGGTTTTGTCGTTTTCACAGCCGCAGTGTTCAGTGGAGCGCTAAAAAGTTTTTTAAAGTTTTAAAAAAGTTAAAAAAAAATTTTTTTAATTTTTGGACAAAAAACTATGAATTCAAGTTGGTGGGAAAGTTTTTAAGACTAGGAAAACTTTTATGGAGACGGTTTTTTCAGTCGGATTCTGCTTTCCGTAAAACCTGTAATAGTCTTGCCCTCTTGTCACCTAGCAGCATTTATCTCTGTTCGCAATGAAGATATCACAAAGTGATCAACTAACAAAATGTACTTCATATTAATAGAAACATTTCATCAGTTGACCACTTTTTATTATCTTTATTGGGAATCGAGATACATGTTGATAAAGTTGAATAATGTTTTACGGTAATCATTAGAGGTTTTTTCCTTTCATCAACTATTAGTACTCAGTAGTCAAAGTAATCGCCTTTCTCCACATATCCGGATTCGTCCGTCTTTTTTCCTCATCTTTTTCGTCTTCTTCTCCACCCTTTTTCTTGACAATTCGTTTTTTTTCTGACTACTGGACACGAAAGAAAACTTTCTTCTCTTTTCTTCTCTAAACTAACCATCAAATATAGAAGACACCAATGGTTAGAAGAAGAAGAAGGGAGCGAACAACCAACCAGCTCTCTCTCTCTCTCTCTCTCTCTCTCTCTCTCTCTCTCAATCTCTCTCAATCTCTCGTTTGCCTCCTCCAAATTTAGGAACCATCCACACTTCTTTTCTTCTTTTTTTGGAAGCAGATTGGTTTTGTTGTGGGTGGTCCCTGAATTTCCAGGAAAATGTGTGTTTTTTCCTCTTCGAAAAACGAAAAATCCATTTTTCTTTTCCCTTCCTCTCTTTTGAAATTTCTTCTCTTGTTTTTTTGGAATTTCAGAAAAAAAGTTGCATACCGTAAAACCTATAAGTTGCGTTATTCAACTTTAGCAACATGTATCTCGATTCCCAATAAAGATAATGAAAAGTAGTCAACTGATGAAATGTTTCTATTAATATGAAGTACATTTCGTTAGTTGATCACTTTTTGATATCTTCATTCGGAACAGAGATAAATGCTGCTGAAACTAGGTGACAGGAGGGCAAGACTGGCCTCATGCATAGTTGTCGGCGGGCCATAACTACCTTCAAACTCGAAATTTTTTGGCTGTTAAAAAAGAAAATGGTAGATGTCTTCAAGTTCTACACGATACTTTTCACCAAATTACTGTTAGTGCTTCCTGAAAAAAATTTCAAGCCAAAACGAGGGCGGGCCGAAAAATCCGGGCCGAAAACCTCGACTATGGCCGCATGGCTTTTTGTATGATACTTTGAGTTTCATTTTGATGACTCACACTGTAAATTCCCATTTTTCTAGTCTTTTTCTAATCACAACTATTTTCCACTAGTGAAAATTGTTTTTTTATTTAAAAATTTTTTTTTAAATTTTCTTAGTTTTAACTGATTCATCATCAAAAATTGGCGGATGCTTTTCAATATCTAGTAACTCTCTGCTCCCAATCAAAAAAATTCTTGAAAAAATTCTAATATTCTTGAGTGCGGTCTTAAGCTAAAATCTTATAATCCATGAAAATCCGAGTTTTTTATTCCATTTTTCCAATAGTTTTAAACCTACCTTCATTTTATTGTATTCCAAATCACACTTTTACACGCTTAATTAATTTCTCGTTCAATTCAATCAAAAAGAATCGATTGTATTAATTAATTTAGCGGGTTAATTGAAAGGTAGTCAAGTGTGAAAGTGATGATATCATTCGGTGAAACATGGGCGGTATATAAGATAGTTAAGATGGGCTGTTTAATTTTGGCTACTTTTCAGAGCATTTTTCTCGAAAAAAAAAACTGATAAATGACAGTCCAAAAACTCAAAAAAGTCATAGAAGTTTGTGGTTTGTGAGTGTCGAAATCAGATTAAAAATTCAGTTGTCTATCCCAATAATCGATTAATATTTGCTCTTCCTCTATTTCTCTCTACTATGATTCATTTACAAATATATTAGGCTCCGCCCCTTTTGGGACCACGCCCCCTTCCGTACGGTTGACTAGAAAAGAACGAACTTCTGTATGGTTTCGTGTGAAATCGTGAGCCACTAAAAAAAAAGTAGGCAGATGATTAGGTCTTTTGGACCATAGCTCCTCCCACTAACTATTTCGAAATTGGCGCGTCTTCGTCGCACAGTTCATAAATCAGTCGACCACAAAACACTATCACCAACTTCTCTTTGTCTCGCTCTCTCCAAAAATATTCTCTGTTTTCTCTGCGTCTCTCTCTCACTCTCTTACCCACTTTTTATTTGTTTTCTGTCTATAAACAATAATGGAACGTGTTCCTCTTTAACAATTTTTTTTCGCTTCGTGTGAATTTTTTTTTATTTTTGTGATAGGTGTTAGACAGTGTCTCGTTTCGAAAAATTTTTTCTCGAAAAATGCGTTTTTCGAAAAATTTCTCGAAAAATCAACGAGAAAAATTTTTCAAAAAATTTTCGGAACAATTTCTCGAGAATAAATCTCGGGAATAAATTTCCCAATAGACCTCTCTCTTGAACCATATTTTAGCTCTTCAGTCTCCCGAGATCAATGACTCAAAGAGGTGAGAGAGCGCAGAGAAAGTGTCTGTTTCTCTGACATTTTCAGTCAAATGTGGTTTTTCTTCTAAATTGCCCTCTATGAATTAGTCCCCCCTTCTCTTGTCTCTAACCGGTTCTTTCTCACCTTCAATACTTTCGCCTCCCCTCAATTTCGACTGTACATTTCATGTCTCTCTCCGTCTGACAGTCTGAGTCTCTTCATTTCAGACACTCTATTTCACCGTTTTTCAGGGGTACAACAAGTGTCACAAAGTGATTGTAGAATAGACGAATGCCATATTTTTACCTTTTTTGGGGACGTTCAAGTAGTTTAGGTATTAAAGGTACTATCGGAATACTGTAGATGGAGTCTACAATTTTTCGCAAAAAAATTCTAGATAAGCACTTTTTGTCAACATTTTTGGGTACGTTTTAATGAATGTTTAATTAAATTACCAAATGAACACCATTTTAAAAAATTTTAACAATTCATTCATTACTGTTATCTCATCTCACATTCCCCTATAATTATTGACAATATTTTGTGAACAGTAGGGTCATGTGGTTTCAAGATAAGAGAGACATCATTATACATATGATTTCCATGGGATTGACACTAAACAAACAAATGATATGAACTACCCTCTAAATTGATGTATTTCAATTTGTTTGAACAGCCCTTTTTTGCCCCCTATACACTTTTCTGTCAATCCTGACCAAAAGTAGGTCGGTTGTGATATTTCGATCGAAAAAAAATTGGCCATTTTCAAATATTTATTGCCAAATTTTTAAAAAGCTCATTTTTTTAGGTTTCTGATTATTGAAACCTTCATAGACTTTTAGCTAAACTAGACTAAAAAAGCTTTCTAATCTAACTAACTGTTCAAGGTCTCCTTGCAGAGAACCCTATAATGAAACAGTACACATGTACTCCTTTTGATGTTTTGGTTGACTGCCTCTCACCGTTCGAAACACACAGTTCATTTCTCCATTTTCTCTTTTACGAAATAGACCATGTGATTCACCATTTTACCCATAATAACGGTATGTGATTTACCATAATAACTTTATAACAACATGTGCATTTCATGGTATTATATTATAATAAGAGCAATTTACCTTCAATTTTTTCTAAATTCTCCATTTCATAAGCCCCTTTTTCCAAAAATTATCGAGATAAACACACATTTTAGATCAAATTTAAAATTTGATCTATTTTTTCCCGCCAAAATTGTAGATCAAAAAATATTTTTTTTTAGTTTTCGCGCCAATATTTTGGATCAAGAATTATATTTTTGATCTACTTTTTTCCACCAAAAATGTAGATCAAGAATATTTTTTGATCTACTTTTCACCGCGAAGTTTGTAGATCAAAATTATATTTTTGATCTACTTTTTTTCCGCCGAAAATATAGACCAAAAGATTACTTTTTCGCGCTAAAAATCAACTACCGTAACACTTTTAATAGTCTTGTCCCCATGTCACCTACCTTTCAGCATCATTTATCTCTGTTCCCAATGAAGATATCAAAAAGTGATCAACTAACAAAATGTGCTTCATATTAATAGAAACATTTCATCAGTTGACCATTTTTCATTATCTTTATGGAGAACCGAGATACATGTTGCTAAAGTTGAAGGGTGCAAGACTATTACAGGTTTTACGGTATGAAATTTTCGTTATTTTACTCTGAAAATTCCGATAAACTAGAGAAGAAAAAAAGAGATACTATTTTAAAAACTGTCTTTCGTTTAAGAACACCTTTCCCCTCTCTCGATTAACAGAATGGCGGAGGTCTATGTTATACTTGTGTAAACAGTCATTCACTCTCACTATGTGTGCTAATCGACTCAATTTCGTTTTTTTTCTCCGAAGTTTTTCCCAGTTCAAAAATAGATACTAGATAAGGTTAAAATACTTTTTTTGGGAAAAACGTGATTTTTGGAATTTCAAGTTCCACTTCAGTTCCAAAATTCTTTCGGATCATCTGGAAGTTCTTCTCCTCGCTGCACTTATCCATCAAAATGTCTGTCATCAATCCATATCCCATTCTCTCTCTCTTTTCTCATTTCTCACTTCTTCATTTTCCCTTTGTTTCTCTCTAACATTCTGTGTCTCTCTTTCCCATCATCTCTCGCATTTTTTGTCTTTTTGATTTCAAGGACACCCCTATCTCTCTCTCTCTCTCTCTCTCTCTCTCTCTCTCTCTCTCTCTCTCTCTCACTTACTCTTCAAACGTTTTAACACCAAAGCTTCTTCAGAAAATTGTATTGGATATTTTATAAATTCCACCGAAAATTTTTAGACGACTAAACAAAAAACATTTTTGGATTTTTTTTGGAATTTATCAACCTCTCTGTTTGAATTATTAATAGTCCTTGTCAAACTGAACATCATTTTCTAAGAACTACCGTAGTCTGACCTTTGGACCTGTCACGTAGTACTCTCATTTCGTCACCAACTTTTTTGCGTGTTGATATCAAGTTTCGTCTCGAGTTACCAAAAGTATTTTGTTGCGACTATTTTCTTTTTCAACAAAGATATAGAAGTTCAATCTGAATTTTAAAATATTTTCGTTAAAATACCGTAATAATCTTGCCCCCCTGTTACCTATTTTCAGCAGCATTTATCTCTGTTCGCAATGAAGATATCAAAAAGTGATCAACTAACGAAATGTACTTCATATTAATAGAAACATTTCATCAGTTGACTACTTTTCATTTTCTTTATCGGGAACCGAGATAAATGCTGCTAAAGTTGAATAACGGAGACTATTATAGGTTTTACGGTGGACTTATAAAATTTTTTTTTGAAATTTTTATAAAAATTGGATAATTTTATGAAAATACTTTTTCTCTTTTAAACAGTTTTTTTTGGATTTCCTGATTTTATAAATACGGTGGTTGATTTACAAATATTATCGTTTCATACAAATCGCCCGGAAGATTTGACGTTTTATCTGAATTTCAAGCCTAATTTTTTAAAAAATAAAACGTCAAATATTACGGGCGATTTGTATGAAACGATAATAGCGTAATATTTAATAGAAAATTCAGAAATTTCTTGAAGAAAACAATGAAATAATTTATGTCCCCTGCGATCTCTCATGTTTTTCTCTCGTGACCGCGTGTTCCTTCTCCTCCAAAAAATGATCATATGACTCACCATCTCTTTATTTCGTATACAACAAAACACTATAGGTTTTTTGTTTTGAGAACACAGAAAATCCCAAACTACCGTATCCTTTTTCATTTTGTAGTGTTCAAAGTATAGATCATGAATTCCTTTCGATTATCAGTAAACTTTTCTCTTTTTTTACTTTTTTCAACCCGTTGTCTTCGGTGGCACCACTCAATTCAACTGATAATGGGGAAAAAGTGAATTCTGATTGACAGGTAGACGTTCTTATAAAAAGAGCACTCGGAATGTCATTTTTACCCACCACTTTCTATTTAGACTACTTTTCGAATTATTAGAAATAATGAAAGAGTGAGTATATTTTTAATCCGCTAGTTCTCACACTCTTGAGTTTAACAGCCCGCTTTTGCTGGTTATATATATATTTTTATTCATGTCTTGTGTCCCTCATTCTTAATCCTCAGGTGATTATACTCTTTGCTCTCACAACTACACAACCTACGAAATAAATATTCTTATCTTTTTTTTTCATCACTTTTTATATCAAAAGACGCATAATATTATAGTTAACACCCACACACACTTTCATGTTTATTTCGATTTCCTATCACGATTTTATCAAATATTTCTTCTTTCAGACTCTCTTCGAAGAGGATGTCGTCGTCGGAGGGCGATGAGTTTATTCATCGTCCTACGGTCGTTTCGGCAGTCGTCTCGAGACCACGGACAAAAACATTTGAGTTGTTGGGTCCATTCAATAACATTTCCTTGGCGGATATGTATAAAAAAGGAGGAAAAATCATTGGGCGATTCCCCGTTCCTTTCATTATTGCTACAGTAATCATGTGTTCAGCTGGATGTAAGTTAATCCAGATCAGGGATGTGAAATTTTTAGCGTAAAATTTTTTTATTTGAAATTTTAAGCGTAAAAAATAAAAAGCGTAAAATTTTTTCCGTAAAATTCGTAAAACGTGAAATTTTACGAAATCAACCCTCGTAAAATCGTAAAATTCTTAAAATTCATAAAATTAATGAAGACGCATGCCAACTACAGTACCGGCTAAAATATTCAATTTTTTTGAAGCGAAGAGATAAAATTATGGTTTTGAGAGCAATTTGAAACAGAATTGATTCGATATGAATTGAGTAGCATCAATAGGAATTTTTCACTGAAATTTTCTAAAAAATTTCGAAAGTTTGAGAGAGAGAATATGTTTCTGCTTCAAAAAGTACCCTCTCGAACATAGGAAATTTTTTCTCAAAATTTGATTTTCTCAATAAAAAGACGAATTTTACCTTCAGAGTACCAAAATTCGACCTAACGTTTTTTTTTTACGATTTTACGGAAATTTTTTTACAAATTCGTAAAATAAAAGTTTTACGAAAAAGTGCCGTAAAACCGTAACATTCGTAAAAATTGTAAACGTAAAAACACACCCCTGAAGTGAATCCAGAAAAGCTAAAAACCAACCTATTTTCAGTGGGTGCCATCGGTCTCCAAATGAAAGACAATGTTCGTGACGGCTACACCCCGACGAACTCCCAATCCCGTTTGGAAAATCGAATCTATCGGGAGTTCCTGGGGTCGGAAGGAGATCCAGTTATGACTACAGTACTCATGACTGCAAAAGATGGCGGATCAATGCATCGTGTAGAGTATCTGGAGGAAGCTCAGAGGGTACGAATACAAATCTGGACCTATTTTTAAAGATTATTTTAGCAATGGCAATACATTTCCAAAAACCTTTCCGCTGATGTGGGAAACGGGGAATTCATGAAATTCGGAGATTTCTGTGGACATTATTGTCACGCTAATGACATTCTCAACTATTTTCTTTCGGCATACAAAGCAAAAACAGCTGACCCAAGTCTCGAAGGATACCTGTTAGACTACCCGATAGCTACAGTAATGGGGTATCAACTGCACCTCGAACGAAACTTCTTCGGGGTTACTGTAAACGCGTCGAACGACGGGATAACTAATATTCAGAATATGAAAGTTCTCACTTTGCCTGTTCTTTCCGAAGTGAAAACATTCGAGGATACCGATAAATTGAATAAATGGGAATTGGCGGTTTATAATTATGCAACCGGATATTCTGAAATTCCCAATCATTTGGTTGAGATTAATGTAAGTTTTTTTAAGGAAAATATTGTTGAAGTTCAAGTCCATTTTCAGGTAATCGGAGCTGAAGTAGTCGACACTGAAATGAATAAAGACGCCCAGAAGATGGTCCCATATTTTGTCGTTGGCATTTTCTCAATGATTTTTTTCATCTTGACCACCGTATCCATCTCAGCCTCCTACTACGGTTATTTCTCTTGGAGAATAATATTGATCGCTTTTTCGTGTCTTCTGGTTCCTATCCTAGCCATTTTGACTGCTTTCGGAATCAATAATATGTTGGGAAATCGAACGAATAGTCCAATGATGATAATGCCGTTTTTGATCAATGGAATCGGTGTCAATGATGCTTTTTTGACTCTACAGAATTGGCTTCAACATAGTTCTGATCTTCCGTCTGGAAAGCGGCTGGGATATATGTTAGCTGAAGCAGGACCATCGATTACCACTACTACATTAACAAATGTTATCGTTTTTTTGATCGGGTGGATGAATCCGACAGAGGGTTAGTTTTGAATGTTTTTAAAACTCTGATAATATTTTAAAGAAAGACTGATAATCTGACATTAGATGTAGTTTTAAATTCTGAACATTTTTTCTGTTGACAACTTTCACTGAAAATGCCTCTAAATGCCTTAAAAACCGGCTTGAAATGCAAACATTTGATTATGGTGGAAGTTTTCGCAACCTCGGCCACGGGGTTTTGGACCGTTCCAGTTGCTATTTTTCTTATTCCTTCAAAGTTTTTGGCAATTTTCAGAAGATAAATTCAATAAAAATATAAAACTGGTCTCAACTGAAAATCATGTATTTACCGTATCTCGGTTAATTTTGATCCGATCTTTTTGGATTATAAATCATTCGAATTAGCTCGTCAAGGCGGTTCGAAAGAGTATAATCATGAGCATTTTCCGATCATTTTCAAAAACGGCCCATTTTTTACTCCTCGAGGGTCAAAAAAAACTTCTTCGGTACCAGGGCTTTTTTTATATTTTTCTGAACTGTCTTAAAACCCTGATTCCGAATTTCCAAATTACAAAGGGTTCAGATCAAAATCAAAAGAGTTACGGTAGAAAATGTGTTTTCAAAACCACGTGGCCGAGGTCGCAAAAACTCTTCCACCATAATCATATCTCCTCATTTCAAACCGATTTTTAAGGCATTTTGAGGCATTTTTAGAGAACGTTGTCAACAGAAAAAATGTTCAGAATTAAAAACTACATCTAATGACAAAGTATTGAACTCCAATTCAATCCCCCTTTAATTCAGAAATGTCAATCTTCTGTCTTGGATGTGCCATTTCACTTCTCTTCGCCTATGTCTACACTCTCACCTTCTTCTGTCCAATACTGGTTCTCCTCCTTAACGATCGAGTTAAGGAACCCAGTAAACTCGAAACCAGTTTCAATAAGGCTCTTGAAATCTACGCAAAAATCATTTGTAGTCGATGGACTTTCGTCTTCCTAATCATCGGATCTCTCGTCTATTGGGGTTTCGGAATCTACGGTACTCTTGGAATACGGGCGGTTCTGAATACGGCTAAGATTCTTCCACTTGAGACGCCAATTCGAAAACCAAATCGAATTATTGAGGAGACAGTTTGGAAGGAGTTCTATCCGGTTACTGTAATCATCAATAATCCCGTCGATATAAGTATCCCATCGAAGTTGGCGGTTTTCGAGAACTTAGTGAAGGATTTCGAGTCTATGAATAAGTGTCGAGGGTCCGAATACACTATTTCTCCGATTCGAGACTATCAAACTTATTTCTATGGAGTCGGGGCGGAGGATTTCGATTATGAAGAGGAAACTGTTCAGAACACAAGCACTTCACTCGATTTTAGTGTAAGTTTAGCGAAAAATGAATTTATTCCGTAAACCAAAAAAATTTTTTTAGAAATTACCGGGATTCTTGGAAAATCCGATCTACAAACATCATAAGGGAACGATGAAATTGAATTTTTCCAATCCGTAAGTACAGTAATCTAAAGCTGAATATAATGATTTTAAAAAATGGATATAGATTTTTCTAAAAAGTTTTCTAAGCCCCCACGGCCATCCCTTCACTACAAAAATTCAAATTTCATTTTCCCGCCAAACGCGATACGTAGCTTAATCAAATTATTTGCGTTGCGACTGAACTGTAGTTTTACGCAAACACGTCACGTCACTTTGCACAGTTAAAAATTTTTCCAGCAGAAAAAGAGTCAAAAAGCAGCGAAAAATGAGAAAACAGGAGTTTAATTGATCAAAATAAATTTTTTTACGATGAAACAAAATTATTAGAACAGGTTTCACCCACTCTTTCGCCATTTTTCGAATTTTTTCTTTAAAAATTAAACAATTATTTTTTGCTTTTTTATGACTGAAATTTTGTCTATTTTTCAGATATATCATTGGAAATATGATAAAAAATTCATAGAGTCATTTTTTGAGAGATTTTTGAATCTTGGCATTGTGCCAAGTTTCAGTGCGGTAGAGCGCGATAGTGAAGGGAAGGCCGTGATTAAAAAAACATTAAAAAGAAAAATTTAAAAACAATTTTCCAGAGTGCCAATCCGAAAAGTGCAGCTAATTTTCGCCTATGAAAACGTGACGTCATGGGATGATCGAATCCAAATAATGCAAGATTGGAGAGATATCGCCGATAGTTATGAGTCGTTGAACGTATCCGTTTGGAATGTCAATGCAATGTTTGTCGATCAAATGAGAAGTCTCAAAGGATTGGCTATCCAGAACGCGATGGTCACCCTG
Source organism: Caenorhabditis tropicalis (assembly GCA_016735795.1). Taxonomy (NCBI): domain Eukaryota; kingdom Metazoa; phylum Nematoda; class Chromadorea; order Rhabditida; family Rhabditidae; genus Caenorhabditis; species Caenorhabditis tropicalis. The sequence continues at coordinate 2,455,468 of CM028614.1, read as the reverse complement.
GCCTGCATGGCCGCTGTATGCGTTGTCTTCATTCGCAATCCATTATCCGTTGGTCTTGCCACAGCTGCAATCCTTTCGATATCAATTGGAGTCACCGGATATTTGTGCTTCTGGGATTTGGATCTGGATCCAGTTACCCTTTGCGCAGTAATTGTTTCCATCGGAATGTCTGTTGATTTTGTGGCCCACGTGGCTTGTCATTATCAGGTCAGATACAAAGAATTCGAAGAGGATGGAATATTGAAGAAGATCGAAATGAAAACTCCAGAATCTAGAGTTGTTAACTCACTTTCAAACGTCCTCTGGCCTATGGTACAATCCGCGTTTTCGACACTTTTATGCGTTCTTCCATTGGCTATTCTTCAGGTAAGATTTTTCTATTGAAGGTAATAGCCATTTTTAAATTTTTTTTTAATTTAAAAAATAAAAAAAAATTTTGCCAATTTTAAGCGACTCGCTATGTGTGTAAAACGACCAAAATCTTTATAAAAAACTTGAAAAACTAAATTCAAAGCTTCTGAAGCTTTAAATTATAAAGAACAAGTGAAAAATTTGGTTTTAACAATTTTTCAGAAAGGCTGAATTTTCAAAAAATCGAATTTTTTGCTAAAAATGAAATTTTTAAAGAAATTTTGTGATTTTTATATTTTAAACACTTCTAAAAATTATTTTCAAAGTGAAAAAGAAGCAAAATCGCGAAAAACTATTGAAAAATGTGGAAAAAAACCCAGTTTTCTTGGGGAAAAAAGAATTCTTGATGGTGGCCTAGCGAATTTCGGGGTGGCCGACCTCAGATATCTCGCCACGAAAACTACGGTAAAAAATTTATAAATGTAAGTCTACAAATATTCAATTAGTTTTTTTCAGCGCTTTTTTACCGATTTTTTCCGATTATGATTGTTTTTAAATAACAAAATTGCATATTTGATACGGAAACCGGAAAAAATCGGTAAAAAAGCGCTGAAAAAAATTAATTAAATAATTGTAGACATACTTTATAAATTTTCTAGAGTAGTTTTCGTGGCGAGATATCCTCGGCCGCGGCCACGAAGCCACGACCCTGAGTGTCACCTCGTGGGATCAGAATAATAGAAAAAATTACGACACTATCTCTAATCCTATCAATTTTTCAGAACTATCTCCCAATGGTATTCGTCAAAACAATCCTCCTGGTTGTCATCTGGGGAATGTTCCATGGCCTAGTCCTCCTCCCATGCATTCTTGCTCAGTTCCCATTGTCAGTCTTCAATAAGACTATCTCTGATCTTCTGTTCGGACAAACTTCCTCATCTTCGTGCTCCTCTGAAACCGATTCTGAAGAGGACACGACAGCTGACGCCCAGGAAATGGTCCCTCTTTCCGCAACTGCGAAGGCTTAAGAATCCATGTGTGTATTTACTGTCAATAGCTTTACACATGTAGCTTTTCATATTTTCTACTCTCTTTTTTTCTCCTCTCTGTATTATTCATCACCTCCTCCTCCCTCTCGCCTGTCCCTTTGAAACGGGTCCCGATTCCTCCGACTAGTGACTTCTCTCAGGGTTTATGGTATCATTATCTAGTTGGAAACCTCGTAATATTCTATTTCCATCGTTCAACGTGTCTAATTTCTTATTTTGACTTATGCATTTCATTTTAAATTTTTTGAATGAAAATTCTGAAAAAAAAACCGAAGCACAAAATTGGATTTTTTTTTCATGACAAGTTCTATCGTCCTTTTCCTCTCTTTCCCTATCTCTTCAACAATCCGTTAATTCATCCGAATGTCACTAGGTCACTCTCTGCGTCTCCTCCACCCAAAACACTCTCTTGTTCCGATATTCCTCCGTTTTGGATCATTTACTTCTTCTTTTCCCATCTACACAATGCCGGTAATTCGATGTATTTACTTACTATTAGCCATTTATCTACAGTATGCCAATGCGAGTGAGTTACCCCAAATATCAGCGTGTCTTTTCGAAAGCAATTCGAAAAATCTCTCGAAAGATTTCTCGAAGAATTATTCGAAAATAATTCGAGAGTTTTTCGAATAATTCTTCGAAAAATTTTTCTCGTGAATTATTCGAAAAATTTTCGAAAAATTTTCGAAAAATTCTCGAAAAAATTCTTCGAGTATTTTTCGACTAATTTCTCGTGAAATTATTTTTCGAACACGTCATTTTCCGAGAATTTTTCGAAAAACGTCCAGAAAAAGTTTTTCAATATCAAAAATCTTCAAAAAGAGCAAAAAAAGAAATTGGGACGTCGCCACGTGGACCCAATTCACACGTTGTTACTTCTTTTTTATCTTTCGAAAAATTCTCGGAAACGTGTGATTTTTCGAAGATTATTGGAGAATTCTTTCGAATAATTTTTCGAAAAATTTTCGAAAAATTTTCGGAAAATTTTCTGAAAATTTCTGAATAATTTCTCGAATATTTTTCGAAACGGGCATTTTTCGAGAAATCATTTCTCGAAAATACAAACTGCCCTATATTGAAAACGGGTAGAGCCTTTTTGTTGCAGTGGGTAATACAGTTCGACCATTCACCCATTCATCAATCCCAGTTCCCGGAAGAAATGTTCCCATAATGAGACTTTTTGAAAACTATGCCGCTTCTTGCCGGCCAACGAATAAACGAGATTTCAATATGGATCAGTTGGCTACGGTACGTCTGCAAAGAATAGGAAAAAATTATTAATTATCTTCCAGCTCCTTCAATCGTTCCAAATGGATGAAGTGGCCACCAAACAATACAACTCTCTATTCTTCGGAATGGCCGACATGCAAATCGAAAAATTCATGGGAAAATGGTATACTGTAGTTGATTCGAAAGAGGTTCACAAAGAGGATTGCTCTATTTTCTACTGTAAGCCTATTTCGGAAGTTCGCTTTAATAAAAGTCTTCAGTTGACATGGTTCTTCAAACTCCCTATACAGCCACATTCACTTCTAAACAGTATGCTTTGATTGACAATGACGTTATCACAAATGAGGGATACGGTAGTATGGTTGGACCAGAGCCAGGAGCAGTTTTAATCACTACCGGCCATGAAAAGGATCAGTGCCCGTGTAAGAATTCTCGAGAAATGCCCTTCTCGAAAAATATTCGAGAAATTTTCCGAAAAATTTCCGAAAAATTTCCGAAAAATTATTCTAAAGAAATTTCGAATAGTTTTCGAAAAATCACACGTTTTTCGAAAATTTCTCGAAAAATAAAAAGTATGATACAACGTGTGAATTGCGCTATACGTGACCACGTGGCGGCGTCCCAATTTTTTTTTCGCTTTTTTTATGTTCAAAATTTTTTCTGGTTATCTTCCGAAAAATTCTCAAAAAATAACGTGTTCGAAAAATATTCGAAGAATTTTTCTCGTGTGTTTTTCGAAAATTTTTCGAAAGATTTCTCGAAAGATTTCTCAAAAAATTTTCGAAAAATTCACGAGACGAATTTTTCGAAAAATTCTCGAATGATTTTCGATAAATTTTTCTATAAATTTTTCGAGAAATTTTTCGAATCGCTCTCGAAAAGACACACTGCTTAGAAGTTCCAAAACCATAAGAAAAATTTATTTTTTTTTTAGTTTTCCCAGTACGAATTGGCGGATTAAATGACGACGGAGAGTATCAGTACATGATTCTGAGTACTCCTCTCAAGTATCCAACTATGGTATTGACAAGGGACCTCGAAAAGTTCGATACAATGTGGAAACAAGAGGTGTATGATTTTGTGGAGAAAAATGGTTTCATGAGTCCGATGGCTGCCCTAAATACTCGTCTCCATTTCACAGATATTGATGTTTGCCGAAAAGTGAATAAGCTATATGAGAATGGGAATGTTTGAGAAAACGATTAACTTTTTTTCACGGGTTTTTTCGTATTTATTTTGAGAAAAATAAAGTTTTTCATTTTGTCAGCGTCGCTGCCCTCCTTTCCAGCAAAAACTCCATTCTACTCCATTAAACAAGTCATAAAATCCGGAATTCCCGGAGTTTGGTCTTATCAAGCTCCTCCCCGACCGACAAACACGTGGTTTCAAGGTGATAAGAGATGAAGAACTAATAGAGTCATTCTTTCCGAAAAGAAATGATCAAACTAACTCTGCTGTTGGTGGTTACGGTAGGGGCCACTTGGGCGGCTCTACCCGATTTAGGATATCCCGGATGGCAATGCGATGCATCGCTTTATAAACAGTAAGAAATTAAAAAAGACTAGAGATTAGGGATGTGCGTAAAATTTTTTTCCGAAAAATTCGTAAAACGTAAAATTTTTTTTCCGAAAAATTCGTAAAGCGTAAAATTTTACGAAATCAACCTTCGTAAAATTCGTAAAATTCGTAAAATTCGTAAAATTAATAAAGACGTACGCCAACTACAGTACCGGCTAAAATATTCGATTTTTTTGAGGCGAAGAGGTAAAATTATGGTTTTGAGAGCAATTGGAAACAACATTGATTCGATAAAAATTGAGTTTTTCACCGAAATTTTCTAAAAAATTTCAAAAGTTTGAGACATAGAATATGTTTCTGCTTCAAAAAGTACCCTCTCGAACATATAAAAATTTTCCTCAAAGTTTGATTTTCTTAAAAAAAGACGAATTTTACCTTCAGAGTATCAAAATTCGACCTAACTTTTTTTAAAACGATTTTACGGAATTTTTTTTACGAATTCGTAAAATAGAAATTTTACGAAAAAGGGCCGTAAAACCGTAAAATACGTAAAAACCGTAAACGTAAAAGCACACCCCTGCTAGAGATTAAATGAAATTCCAGGAGTAAGAAAACGCCGACATCGGCTCACTCTGTCCGTTACCCGGATATCAAGGTCATCGGAGCACTTGGAGACTCTCTGACAGCCGCCAACGGAGCAGGTGCTCCAAAAGGAGACCCATTGGCTGTGATTCTTCAGTATAGAGGATTGGCATTCCAGTGTGGAGGAGACAGCACTCTTGATGAACATGTTACAGTAGCTAGTAAGTTTTATTCTGTTACTACTGTACTGTATAACTTTTAGATGTGCTCAAAAAATTCAGTCCTTCCCTCCAGGGATATTCAACTGGAATCGGATCAGCCAACGTGTGGGAAGTCTCTAAATTGAATCAGGCGGTTCCTGGAGCCGAAGCAGTTGATATTATCACTCAGGCCAGAGCTCTTGTTCAGATTATTCAGTATCATAAGGAGGTGGGTTATGAAGGTTTTTGCTAAAGAGAATAAAATAAAACTTCAGATTGACTACAAAAATGATTGGAAATTGATTAACGTGTTCATCGGAGCCAATGATATGTGTGCTTATTGTAACGATGGAGAAAATGTAAGTGGTTTGTTTTTAACCTATGTAAACTATTCCTTAAAGGGGGCCGAAACTCTCATAAAAACGGGGAAGTTCAAATTTTTTTTCGCGGTTCAAATTTTTAAAAATGCGACTTTTGCCTATTTCGTCATTTTTAGCTCTTTTTCAATACAAAAAAATGATTTTTTTGATAAAAACTGAAAATCAAAGACCTTCTTGTAATATTTACAAAAAAGCTAAAAGAAAAAACGCGAAATCCCGGAATTGCGCCCTAAAAAGTCCGAACTCATGAGTTGCACTGCCAGTGAAACGCAAAACAACGCCGTTGCCGACTGCGCCACTCAGCCATTCCCGTAGGGCGCCGCCTGTCGATATATGAAACACTCGGCTTCCGCTTTTCTTTGCTGTCAAAGAGCGGGTATTCATATTTTCAGAATCGAGCTGGGATTTTGAGTTGTCTAACGTATTTTTACATTCCTAGTTTTCATTTTAGGAAAATATGAACATTTTCAAAAATCAAAGTTCCGACCTCCTTTTATAGTCCAAAAAAAATTAAAGCTTTTATGAATAAAAATTTCAGGGTTCCCACTCAAAGGCTCAATGGAAGCAAAACGTTATCACCGCTGTCCAGATCCTTAAAGACAACTTGCCACGAACAATCGTCTCAATGACAGGAATGTTCGACATGCGTATGCTCCGTCAAATTGACCACGACAAGTACTTCTGCGACGGTCTACATACATTCGAATGTGGTTGCGAGAAGAACAAAGCATTCACCAACGACGATATCTCTGCTGCATGCCATCGTTACATGGACGCTCAGGCCGAGATTCAAGCATCCGGAATCTTCGATACAACTGATGACTTCACTTTCGTCGTTCAACCCTTCTTCAATGGTATCACTATTCCACCACTTAAACCCGATGGAGAGGTCAATTTGGATTGGTTCGCCCCCGATTGCTTCCATTTTTCGAAACTTGGTCATGCCAACGTGGCAAAACATTTGTGGAATAACATCGTCCAACCAGTCGGATCGAAGAATACCATTGTCAATTTATCAGACCCAACTATTCCATTAAACTGTCCGGATGTCTCGTGTCCATTCGTCAGAACTACCAAAAACAGTGTTGACTGCTCCAAGTATATGACTGACTAAATGTGTGTCTACTTTGTCATCTTATCGGGTTATATAAAAATGCAATAAAAAATTTAATGGTTTATATTGAGAGATCATTCAGAATTATCAGGAAAACTTGTTTACTGTGGTTTTACGAGTTGATCATCGGGAACCTCTTCCGCTGCCAGTCGCTCTTTCTCCGACTCACTTTTCTTCCATTTTGTGCGACGGTTTTGGAACCAGATTTTGACCTGAAAGGAATATAAGATACTGAGAATCATAGAAAGTTATGATCTCACGAGGTGAGACTCAGGATCGTCGCCTCGTGGCCGAGGATATCTCGCCACGAAAACTACGGTAGAAAATTTATAAATGTAAGTCTACGAATATTTAATTAATTTTTTTCAGCGCTTTTTTACCGATTTTTTCCGATTATGCTAGTTTTTAAATAACGAAATTGCATATTTTATAAAAAACATCGGAAAAAATCGGTAAAAAAGCGCTGAAAAAAATTAATTAAATTTTTGTAGACCTACTTTTATATATTTTCTACCGTAATTTTCGTGGCGAGATATCCTCGGCCACGAGGCCCCTAATGTCACCTCGTGAGATCAGAATAATAAGAAAAGGTCTCTCGTAGTACCTGAGTCTCGGTAACATTGAGTCGACTAGCAATTTCACTTCGATCACTACTTGATAGATATTTTTTCGCTTCGAATTGCTTCTCCAATTCAAAAACTTGTCTCCCGGAAAATGTGGTTCTTGCCTTCTTTTTCTTCAGTTTTTGCGTTTTTTCAGCTTCTGGTTTCTCTTTTTCTAATGAAGTTGGTTCTGAGAAAGCGAAAGTTTAAGGTTTTAGAATTTCGGTTCTATTGTAGTTAAGGGGTCCCTCCGAAATGGTCCACAAAAAAATAGGGGTCACTTCGAAAATTAGGGGTCCCGTCGAGTAACCTTAAAAAACAGAGGTCCCTTCAGAAAAATAGGGGTCTCTTCCATGAGCCCATATTTTTTGAGGTCATTAAGCCTGAAGCGACCCCTATTTTCCTGTATTACCTAGCGAATAGACCCCTATTTTTCTGGTGAATTTTGGAGGAACCCCTATTTTTTTTAGAAGACCCCAATTTTTCGAAGGGACCCCTATAAAGCCAAAAATTCTAGTGTCACTTACTGAATCTTCCAAACTCATCGTTTCCCTCTTGTGGTCCTCCTGTTGGCAAATCAAGAATATCTTTGATAAGATGACTCGTCCTCCTTGGCGTTTTTTCCGGAGTCCAAAGAGCCAAATAGGGTTGGAGTAACTGGAGAAACAGCTCAGAATCCATTTGAAGCGTTTACAGTAGGGTTCCCCAACTACTTCAATCAAATGATTGAAGTTCAAATGTCTCAAGGGACCTTTGATGGAGTCCTCTTTCCTCTGATGACAATTCGCCAAAGTGGTGGTGTCGACTACAATCATTGCGCAATTGGGGGTATGTTTTGAGGAGGAGAAGGAAGAGCTAAGGAGGAGGAGGAGGAGCAAATTGAATTTAAGAGCGAAGACGAGGAATTGGGAGTCAAATGATACTTGATGGGTTGTCGAGAAGAAGAGGGTTTTTATAGGATGAGGCAAAAGATTAAGGAACCATGGAGTGTTATTAGAAAAATGGTAGAAAAAATATCAATCTTGCTGATTTATCATTGAAGATTTTGTTTTAACCTAGTCAGAAAGTTTCGATCAACTGGAAAATTTCAAAATGTACTAAATTTAGAATCACCTATTAGAATGACTGATCAAGTGAAACTATACCTATTCTAAATATAGAAAATGCTCTTTAATATTTGTAAGGCAGATTCGGATTAATGATCTGGGTGACTGAGCCTTCCATATCCAAACCGCCTAATTATACGTTTCTCTAGAAAGCAGAAGTATTGGTGAAAGGTATGGAAGAAGAGGGCATGGGAAAATGAAAATTTTTTCTCCGTGCGAGTTTTCGAAAATTTATTTGAGTCTTTTAGGTCTTAGTTTTGTGTAGGCATTGCTAACATTAAAATTTGTTACCTATAGGATGACCTGCAATCCCGTTGACAGTAGTCACAGTAAACTCACTAACAACGGGTTTCTTTGAAGGGGGCCGAAAAAAATTAAAGTGGCCCCAAATTATCCCAAATATAGTGGGGGCCAATGTAATTATTTGAGTCAAAAAATTAAAGTGGACCGACATTATAATGGGCCCAAATATGATGTTCCCAAACTATTTCTTGCGGGGTGGAGAAATTCGCGGGGGCCCAAATATAGTGGGCCGAACCTATTTTTTCGTAGGTAAAAAAGTTGACAATTTTATATTCTCCTGTATTATTTTCGATTTTCTTTTGAATAAACATGTAGATGACAAAAAAACAGACACTGAATTTTGATGATAAAATAAATATAATCGTCCAACGCAATGGGTAAAAATCAAAATTCCCCGCCTTTTATTCTTTATGCCAAATTTCTGAAAATCGACATTTTTGCCGCAAAAAGTGTAAAATTTTACGAAGAAAAAAAATTTTGAAAATCAAGCTTTCTTATATAAAAACGAAGTCAAAAAAAGTAGGCCCATGATATTTGGGACCATGATAATGTCGGCCCACGATATTTTTCGACCCCCCTCAAGAAAACCGAACCCTAACAACGTAACACTTGATTAACAAGTAAACTTTTTTCGAAGGAGATCAAGAATACGTTTCTTTCCTTATCATTCAGCCGAGAAAAGGACAAGAGAGAATGTATATATCAAGTCATGCACACTTCAGTGAACTCTTTTTATTCTCCCACCAACAAAAAAGTTCGTTTTTAGGTTTTCTCTATGATCATATTGTGATAAAAGCTCTCTCATGAGAAACCTGTCATTTTCCGAATTTCAGAATTTTAGAATTTGAGAAATTTCATATAATTTGCATATGGGAAAATATAGAAATTTCAGAAGGCGCTCCATAGAATGAAGGGAAAACGTATATACGTTCGACATCTAGCTCATCATCGTAATCTGTTTTATTGTTACCTGAATAGACTCTAAATCAACAACACCCTATTCATTGACTTCTATTACTCAACAAATGAAGCTTCTTTGAAAAATTCAATCTATTTTCTGCCTTTGCAAAAAGTCATTCAAAAACTGGAGAATAGAACACCGGGTTCCAATTTTTATCATTTGACCAGGGGTGTGCTTTTACGTTTACAGTTTATACGAATTTCACGGTTTTACGGCCCTTTTTCGTAAAATTTCTATTTTACGAATCCGTAAAAAATTTCAGTAAAAGCGTTAAAAAAAAGTTAGGTCATTTTTTTTAAAGTTAGGCATTTTTTTGAGAAAATCAAATTTTGAGGAAAAATTTCCTATGTTCGAGAGGGTACTTTCTGAAGCAGAAACATATTCTCTCTCAAACTTTCGAAATTTTTTAGAAAATTTCAGTGAAAAAATCCTATTGATGCTACTCAATTCATATCAGAGAAATGTTGTTTCAAATTGCTCTCAAAACCATAATTTTACCTCTTCACTTCAAAAAAATCGAATATTTTAGCCGCTACTGTAGTTGGCATGCGTCTTTATTAATTTTACGAATTTCACGAGGGTTGATTTCGTAAAAAGTTTTACGTATTTTACGAAAAAAAATTTTACGCACATCCCTGCACTTGACATAGTTTTGATATGTCTTTTAAAAAATTCCAATAAAATATAATAATTCAGAATCATTCATTGTGCGATTTCAATTTGTACAGACATGTGTGCCGACCATATTGAGTTTTAAAAAAGCGGGAATGGCAACGGCGGGAACCCAAACATAAAATGTTTCAAAAAAAAGAAAATTGAGGAGAAAAGTTGGGGGGGATGAGCGTGAGGCCTGAGCAATCATGCAGCATAAATAGAGAACAAAAAGAGAGAGAAATTAAGCATAAGTTACTGTAAAACTATACTAATAAAGTCTCAGAATAAAGAGAGACTTAGTCTTCCCAGGTAAGAGAGTGACGGTTCTCGTATCTCAATTGGCAATTTCTCTTTCCGTACCAATTGACGTAGGCGAACTCGGCGTCGGAGACGATAGCGTTGAAGCGTCCACCGAATTTGGCTGAAGCGTCTCCCTCGATTTTACGGGCAGCCTCGAGGTTATCCTGAAAATTATTTTTTTGATATTGGAAAAAATTTACCGAAAAGGTTCCGAAAAATTCTCGAAAAATTTTCGAGATTTTTCGAAATTTTTCGACAAATTTTTCGAAAGATTACTCGAATAATTTTCGAAAAATCACACTTTTTCGAAAATTTTCGAAAGATAAAAAACATGAAACAACGTGTGAATTTTGTCATACGTGTCCACGTGGCGTCATCCCAATTTATTTTTTTAAAAGATTTTTGATATTTAAAAACTTTTTCAGGTCGTTCTTCAAATAATTCTCGAAAAATTACGTGTTCGAAAAATAATTTCACGAGAAATTATTCTAAAAATACTCGAAGAATTTTTCTAGTGAATTTTTCGCAAATTTTTCGAAAAATGATTTCTCGAAGAAATTTCGAAAAATTCACGAGAAAATTTTTTCGAAAAACTTTCGAATTATTTTTGAATAATTTTTCGAGAACTCTTTCGAGAAATTTCTCGGAAAAAGACACACTGATTGGAATTTAAAAAATCAATTTCAATTTTTTTTACAATAATGTCCCTTCGAAAGTTTATACAAAAGATGTTTGATTGTTCCCTCTCTTTCTAATTCCAATTCAATCATCCCCCCTTTCAGTTCCAGGTAATTAGATCGGAACGAGACTGATTTATATCTATCTATCACTTTTTGCCTGTAATAAGCTTTTTCAATCTCTCTATCCTCTCCGAATGTCTCCTATCAATTTACATAACCCGAAGACATTGAGAGAACCGGCCCTTTCCCTCCCCCCTCTTGCAACATTTTCTTAAATCTCATTAAGGTAGACGACGAAGAGGAAGAAGCATGGTGTTGTAAATAGGTACGCTAACGATATATATGTATATCCAGTTCTTGTCCTACCCGTTATCAAGTTTTCGCCCCCCCCCTCTCCCCTATATCTCAAGGCTATTACGTAAGAGGAAGAAGAAGTCACAAACCTTTTCACTCTTCAAAGCAGCCTCAACAATAGCACGGAGCTCTGGATCATCGCAGTTTCCCTCGTCTCCATCCTCATCGGCGTATTCGACAGCCTCATTTGTCTCCTGAGAAAAAAAATCAGATACATACAGAAACCTTAATAAATTTTTTCCGAAAAAGTAAAATTTTACGAAATCAACCTTCGTAAAATTCGTAAAATTAATGGAGACGCATGCCAACTACAGTAGCGGCTAAAATATTCGATTTTTTTGAAGCGAAGAGGTAAAATTATGGTTTTGAGAGCAATTAGAAACAACATTGATTCGATACGAATTGAGTAGCATTAATAGGAATTTTTCACTGAAATGTTCTGAAAAATTTCGAAAGTTTGAGAAGGAGAGAATATGTTTCTGCTTCAAAAGTACCCTCTCGAATATAGGAAATTTTTCCTCAAAGTTAGATTTTCTCAAAAATAGACGAATTTTTATTTCAGAGTACCAAAATTCGACCTAACTTTTTCTTACGATTTTACGGAAATTTTTTTACGAAATCATAAAAAACGAAAAAGGGCCCTAAAACCGTAAAATTCTGAAAAACCGTAAACGTAAAAGCACACCCTATTGACCCTTGTTTCCTTGTTTACCTGAACAGTATCAACTTGCTCGGTGGCAGCTTCGGTGGCAGTTGGTTGCTCCTCAACGATATCATCATAGGTGCTCTCCTCTTTGGCAGCGGCGACTGGAGCTTGTTCAACTGGGGCTGCGGTTTCTTCGACGACTGGTGCTTGGGTCTCCTCGATAACTGGGGCCTGGGTTTCCTCAACAACAACAGCGGCCTCGGTTACAGGGGCTTCGGTTTCGGCGACAACGGTCTCTGGAACGATCTCTTCAACAACTGGTTCTGGTTGTGGCTCAGGCTGTGCTTCTGGCTGTGGTTCAGGTGCTGAGACTTCCGGTGCGGCGACTGGCTCGACAACAGTCTCGACGACTTGCTCAACTGGAGTTGGAACTGGTCCTTGGGTGTAGGTGGCCACTGGTGCGACTGGTTCGACAACTAAAGTGGGTGATGAGTGAGAGTGGGTGAGGGTGAGGGGGTACTGTGCGCGTGAAAACTAACCTTGTGGAGCTGGTTGCTCTGGTGGAGCCTGGTAGAGTCCTCCGTGTTGGGTCACCTGAATAGAGCTGACTGGTCCGGATTGATAGCCTCCTTGTTGGGCGGCTGGCTGCTCGACGGCGGCTGGCGCTTGATATCCTCCTTGTGGAGCTGGCTGCTCGGCTGGTCCCGCTTGGTACTGTCCTCCCTGAGCTGCCTGTCCTCCGGTGTATCCTTGTGGGGCGGCTGGTCCGGCTTGGTATTGCTCTCCCTGGGCGACTTGAGCGACCTGGGCGACCTGTCCGGCTGAGTATCCTTGTCCTCCTTGACCTCCCTGAGCAGCATACCCTTGTGGGCCACCTCCTCCGATTGGTCCTGGTCCGGATTGGTATGAGGCTCCGCCTCCAATTGGGCCTGCGTATCCTTGTGGGCCACCTCCTCCAATTGGTCCCTGGTTGTAGGCTCCTCCAGCAATTGGTCCAGCGGCTCCAGCATATCCTCCTCCGATTGGAGCTGGTGGTGGAGGTGGTGGAGGTGGTGGTGCGAGAGCGGCTGGGGCAGCAGCATAGGCTCCGCCTCCACTTGCGTAACTGTAAATGGAGAAGTGAAGGGAATGAGAAGGAGGAGGAAAGGGGGACAGGTTTTGCGGACAGGAAAAAAGACATTTGAATGCGGAGAATGGGGTGGCAAGTGTAGATGGACTTCGACGCCTTTTTGGTGAATAGATAGGCCTTTCTTCCGAAATGCAAAGTTTAGAATGAAGATGTAAATGGGATGAGCGAGGAGGAGGGGAGATCAAGCATGTTCAAGTATGCAGCTGAATTCTTAGGCTTACAAATAAGCCCGAAAAATGATTCTGGTCTCTTTTGAGCACTATACTTTGGGAAAGTTCTAACGGAAAATATGTTAAAAATGAAACAGTTCAGTTATTTTTTACTTGATTTTAGTGAAAGTTATCACTTGATTTTTATGAAAATTCCATGTCGATCAATACAAAAAATAAAGGACATCCTACTGTAATTTGGGAAAGTTCTGACAATGTTGAAATTAAAACAGATATTTTTCACTTGATTTTAATGAAAATTCTATGTCGATCAACACAAAAAAATAAAGAAAGGAATTTTTTTTTAAATCGTAAAAGCCCAATTCAAGTAACTGCCCTAGGAAATTGGCCCTCTCAGAAAAATCAATCCACATTTCAGAATAAAGGAAGAAAACTAACCTTGAGCTAGAGCATGGTGGAGCTCCACCTCCGCACGATGGTTGAGATGGTGGGCAACATCCTCCGGCACTACCGGCTCCTCCGATACAAGCCCATGCGGGCGAAACTGCCAATAAAACGGCTACCAAGACTCTCATCACGAATACAGAGACGCAAAAGTGAGTAACTGTCGTCAGAATGGCAACGGACGCCGTCTCCTTTTCTACCTGCCACTGTCTGAGAGGCCACGCCCACCTCCTCCTCCCTCAGTTGTGTCAGATGGATGAGGAGGATGTGTAGAAGGAGGAGGAGGGGGAGGTGAAAAAGAAAATGCCGTTTTATCGATGATGATGATGATGAGATGAAGCCTTTTTCGCGCGCGGCACACACCGATTGCGACATCCGAAAGAGGGCATCAGACATGATGTTGCAGATCATGGAATGTTTATGTCGCAATAGAGGGGGTTCGTTGTCCCAAATGGGTACCGGATACGTCATTTGTTTTTGAGTGATGGGTTATGATGGCGTCTGTGATAAGCCTAAGGCTGAGGATTTTCATTCCAGGAAAAAATTAGACCTGAACAAATATTGATTCTTGTTCTGATGAACACTTTCACTCAGTTTTTCCGAAGATCGAACCTAATCAAGCCGAAGAAGCGGAAGCTAATCATGATTGCGTTTTTTTTCGGAAAGTTTAGAGACTATCACAAGGTTACAGATACCGTATTTATTCTAATAGACCGGCACCTTGTAACTTGACTTTAGCAGCATTTATCAAAAGAAATTACAACAAAAAAAAAATTGAAAATTGAAAAATTTTTTTTTCAAAAGTTGACCGGCCCTTCCCCGATCGCAACTCTGCGTTATTCAACTTTAGCAGCAGTTATCTCTGTTCCCAATGGAGATATTGAAAAGTGATCAACTAACAAAATGTACTTCATATTAATATAAACATTTTATTAGTTGACAACTTTTCAATATCTCCATTGGGAACCGAGAAAAAAGCAGCTAAGTGTAGGGGATGCCTAGAATAAATACGGTATCGTTCACGTGTACAAAGATGCTCCATTTTTGACCAGCGAGTAGATGTTGAATTTTTTGAGAAAAGCGTTCAAGCATTTTTTAATTTATAAAAATACTTCCGTTTACATATGCCAAATTCAAGCTTTAGTACTCAAAAAATCGTGTATCGCCATTTGATTTTTGATTATCTACATGCTTTCGCTTACTTCCCTCTCCCAGTTGATTTATGAATGATATCGTGACATCAGACGCTTTCAGTATATCTACCCGAAACTTTTGGACCTGAAAATCTGTGAAAACAAGCCCGGACTTTATGACATAATCCATCTCGATCACCCATTCAATCGCACTTTTGTCACTTTATGTCACAAAAGTACATTCTTCTTTTTCTAATGTCCTTCGGACTTCCCGTTCCTTTATCACCCTGGACATACTTGATATGCTCGTGTTCTTTTTGGAGAAGGCTTTTTCTCTCGGAATGGAGAAGAAGGGGGGATTACGTAAGGTATTTTGAAGGCGAAGATTCGGAGATAAGGGAGGAGGGGGGGGGGGGATATTGTGTAATCACATAATCAAAATGTGTTGTAACCTGTCAACGATGCTTTTCCCTTTCTCTCTCTCTCTTTTTCTCTCTGTCATTCATACAGAATAGAGGAAAGTATAAATGAGGTAATAGTGAGGGAGGGGGTTGATGGATGAAACCCCCCATTATAGTTGGTCATTCTCCAATTTCCACACATGCTGGAATGAAAGGGAGAAGCTGTAAAGCAGCATGGGGGGAGCTGTTTGATTCAAGGACAATGGCGCCAGGTAGATAATGTTAATTTTGTATATATGAAAAGAGGAAAAAACCTTCATAGCGCGAATAGGGCCAGAGGAAGGACGGTTTTTTGGTGGATGGATTTATGTGAGATTTTGAACACATAAAAAAAAAGTTCCAGAAATCTGATTTTTTGGTCACCTAGAAGGTTTTTTTCTTTTTTGTAAGTTATGGGAATTAAATTTTCGAAAAATCTCTCGAAAGATTTTTCGAAAAAGATTTCGAAAATAATTCGAGAGTTTTTTTGAAAAATTCTTCTCGTGAATTTTTCGGAAGTTTTTCGAGAAATCTTTCAAGAATTATTCGAAGAATTTTCGAAAAATTCACGAGAAAAATTCTTCGAGTATTTTTCGAACACGTCATTTTTAGAGAATTTTTTGAAAAACGACCAGAAAAAGTTTTTCAATATCAAAAATATTCAAAAAAGAGCGAAAAAAAAGAAATTGGTACGACGCCACGTGGACACAATTCACACGTTGTTACTTCTTTTTTAGGAAACTTTTCGAAAACGTGTGATTTTTCGAAAATTATTCGAGAAATCTTTCGAATAATTTCTCGAAAAATTTCGAAAAATTTCGAAAAATCTCGAAAAATCTCGAAAATTCTCGAAAAATTTTCGGAAAATTTCTCGAAAATTTTTTCGAAACGGGCATTTTTTGAGAAATCATTTTTCGAAAATATACACCGTGATTCACATATTGACATTTTTTGATATCTCTACTAAAAATTACTGTAACTATGGAATCCCACATCGAGATTAAACCAGTGTTTAGCCGAAAAAAGATGATTCTTTTTCTGTTCTTCTCTTAATTTTATTTCCAGTGGTGAAGAATATTATCCAATGTCTCGACTACACACTTTGTGTTTCTTTTCTTTTCCTGTCATGATGAAACACACTTTTTGCCGCCATCTTATCCCTTCCGAATTGTTATTTTATTATTATTTTTGGGCATTTTCATTTTACAAGTGTGCCCGTGTCGAACATTTGACGCAAAACTCGTTTTGCCATTATATCGGTCTCTCCTTCCTCTCTTTCACTCCGGCGATCCGGTCATCAGATAAAAAGAGAGGAAGAAGGATACTACCTGAAGGGAGGAAAAATTGAATAAGAAGACAAACAACGGGATATGCTGAGAAAGTGTCTGAAATGGATCAGTTCTATGAGGTCATACCCACAAACATGTTCTTCCATCCAACGTTCGAAACGTTTACCTGTTGTGTAACAATACGATAAATATTTGTAACGGTTCTTGCAACAAAAAAATTGCAGACGATATGAAGTTCCGAAGAGCTACAGTAATTCCCTCCAGAGGCTGGGCAATTTAGAATTTTAAAGCAATTGACTTTCGAAAAATTTTTTTTCAATGATTAAAAATCCTGAAGTTTTTACCAACCTTGAACATTGAGCTACTGTCTAGACTTTGAAGAAAATTTTCCCTTTTTGGCATAGGTAATTAACTTTCATCGCTTGATTAGGCGCCATCTCCAGGAAAACTAAGTGAAAGTGTTCATTCACCCAATGTTTCCGAAAAAATCGAGAAAATACAGTAATATGATACAGGAGGACTGTAGTGAGATTCAATAATTTGAAATCAAATGTAGTTTTGGATTCTGAACACTTTTTCTGTTGACAACTTTCTCTGAAAATGGCTCTAAATACCTTAAAAATCGGCTTGAAATGAAGAGATATGATTATGGTGGAAGAGTTTTTCGCAACCACGGGGTTTTGAAAACACACTTTCTACCGTAACTCTCTTGATGTTGTTCTGAGCCTTTTGAAACTTAAAAATTCGGAATCAAGGTTTCAAGGCGGTTCAAAAAAGTATAAAAAGCCATGGTTCTGAAGAAAATTTTTTTTTGACCCTCGAGGAGTACAAAATGGGCCGTTTTTGAAAATGATCGGAATGCGGTCATGATCATACTCTTTCAAACCGTTTTAACGAGCTGATTCCAATGATGTATGTTTCAAAAAGGTTGGGTCAAAAATTTCGAAGAAAAACTAAAAATTGCCGCCGAAGTGGCCCAAAAAAGCCGGTTTTTAAGGCATTTTGAAGCATTTTCAGAGAAAGTTGTCAACAGAAAAATTTGACCCAACCTTTTTGAAACATACATCATTGGAATCAGCTCGTTAAAACGGTTTGAAAGAGTATGATCATGACCGCATTCCGATCATTTTCAAAAACGGCCCATTTTGTACTCCTCGAGGGTCAAAAAAAAATTTTCTTCAGAACCATGGCTTTTTATACTTTTTTGAACCGCCTTGAAACCTTGATTCCGAATTTTTAAGTTTCAAAAGGCTCAGAACAACATCAAGAGAGTTACGGTAGAAAGTGTGTTTTCAAAACCCCGTGGTTGCGAAAAACTCTTCCACCATAATCATATCTCTTCATTTCAAGCCGATTTTTAAGGCATTTTGAAGCATTTTCAGAGAAAGTTGTCAACAGAAAAAGTGTTCAGAATTCAAAACTACATCTAATTAAAAATTATTGAACTCCACTTCAGTCCTCCTTTAATCAAAAAAGGACTCAGTGAAAACTACCTAAATTTTTACAAAAAACCTCGTTCGTAATCAGAAAATGAAATCAACGTTAACTTTAGTACACTTTCGTCTCGATAGAAGATTTTGATCGGATATACAACTTTCTCTCTCTCTCTCTCTCTCTCTCTCTCTCTCAGTCTTAAACTTTCCCCCATCATTTCCAGTTTATCTGACCTTTGCAACATTTCCCCTCCCTTTAAAGAAATGAGACTTCCGCTTCGATGCTTCTTGTTAATTATTAAATTCTTCTTTGGTTGCCAGGGATAAAGATTTTTAGACATGAACAATTTTGAGTTGACTAAAAATCATCGCGAAAAAAAAAAATTTATTTTGAAGATTTTTCACATTTAAAAATTGAAGCTAATTTTTCTGATTTTTCTAACTCTATCAGTTTTTTTGTATAACATCTGCAAAATTATCAAAAAAAAATATTTAAAAAAAAATTAATTTAGCAAAACCGCAAAAATAAACATTTATTCCCAGAAAAAAGTCACAAAATCTAGAAACCCGATAGAATCATAATGAAAGAATGAGCAATTGTTGAAAGAAATATGGGCGTACAGAAACTTAGTTCGCAAATTTACAGAAACTAAATCTAAAAACATATAAAATATATACAGATAAAATTCAGGAGGCTCCTCCGCCCCTATTTTCCATTATGAGAGACACCAAGAAGAGTGGCAAGACCGTATTCAGCGACAATACTAGTGATACTTTCAAGTGGTCGATGAGAGTCTCTAATTTTCGGAATCGCTTGGAGGATGAACTTTTCGATGGAACCGCCCGTGTTCTCAACTCCACGGAATGGACGGTTCTCTTTTCCAGGCACCCATGTGGAAGTGGGTTTCGGTGGTGGCAAGGGTTTTCCGTTGTCTGAAATGAATCTGTTTAACTTCATTGAACTCCATCGATGCAGGGCAGGGAGGTGCGTAAAATTTTTTTTTTCGTAAAATTCGTAAAACGTAAAATTTTACGAAATCAACCCTCGTAAAATCGTAAAATTCGTAAAAATCGTAAAATCAATGAAGACGCATGCCAACTACAGTAGCGGCTAAAAATTCGATTTTTTTGAAGCGAAGAGGTAAAATTATGGTTTTGAGAGCAATTGGAAACAATATTGATTTGATACAAATTGAGTAGCATCAATAGGAATTTTTCACCGAAATTTTCTAAAAAATTTCGAAAGTTTGAGAGAGAGAATATGTTTCTACTTCAAAAAGTACCCTCTCGAACAGGAAATTTTTCCTCAAAGTTTGATTTTCTCAAAAAATGACGAATTTTACATTCAGAGTACCAAAATTCGACCTTTTTTTAAACGATTTTACGGACATTTTTTTTACGAAAAAGGGCCGTAAAACCGTAAAATTCGTGAAAACCGTAAACGTAAAAGCACACTCCTGATCGATGACATACCTTGAATCCATTGTAATTTGAAGGAGACCTCGTAATCAACTATATTCGCATTTGATAGAATTAGTGCTTCGGATTGATCCGAAATGACGTCATAGGTTTTGTTGAAACAACTGAAACTTGGAATTTAAGCAACGCTTTTTTCCAATAAATTACCAGACTCTGAATCCGGTCTGCTGAAAGTCTGTGTTGTGCTTGACTTCGATGTATGCCTTGCATGACGTGGCACACTGGTATCGTAACTCGGTAAGCACCAGACGAACTCGGCCTCCATTTGGACTCTGTGATAAGCATATTTCGTGAATTTTTTCTTTCTAAAACTCACCTTAACTCTCCAATTACACGTTCTCTTTCCCTTGTATATCATCTCTTGCCATTCCGGAGTTGCCACAAGTTCACCTCCGCATTTATCTGAAAGTTTTTGGTATTTCAATAGAAAGTACAGTAATACCGTGATCAGTTCCTTTAGCGACTCGTCCACACAGTTTTCCTCCAAGACCGTCAGGGCATTTACAAACAGAACAGTTGTTCGGATCCGGGTATCCACCGTGCTGGCAGTTCAGAGCCACTGGGCACACAGCTAAAATTTATATTTGAGACCACTTTTAAAAAAAGAAAAATTTGGGTAATTTTTGGTAATTTTTTCCTGTGAATTCGGAAAAGGATGATTTTGGAAAAAAAAGTACTGTTCTCCCCACTTGACCCCTTTTGCACTTCCCCTTCCGGCGTCCCCCTTTATAAATGCCCTTCTACCCCCCCCCTGTCGACCACGACTGCTTGGCGCAATGGTAGCGCGTTCGACTCCAGATCGAAAGGTTGGGCGTTCGATCCGCTCAGTGGTCAAACTTTTTTCCAAATTTTTTTTCAAATTTTTTTTCATTTTTTTAAAGCTTTTTTTGTTTTCAAATAATTTTTATTCTAGTAAACTCACAGTTACAGTAGAGCCGATTGACTTGCTTCACATCAATAAACGAGAGTTTTTGACGCTGTCCAATCGTTCCCTGGTACCTGCTGTCTTTGGTTTCAATGGTGATCTGATCCCAATCCTTGGTGAACGCCTGAAGTCAATTTATGGTTATTCAATTTATGATAATTTTTACATTAGACCCATAATGCATGACACTTCCAATGTCATACGGTACTCCCATATCCTCGATTTCCTCCCAACTTCTTTTCTCAAAATTTCCATCGGTTCCTTTAATAATCCATTGTTTCCGTAAATGAATATAGTCATCACGATCCGGACGAGATTGCTCATGCCAAAATCCTAGCGAGTGTCCTACTTCATGAGCCACTATTCCTTTCTGTAAAATCCCAAAAAAATTTTGCCTCGATAAGGGAAAACTCACGTCTTCACAACCATAACCAATTGAAATAAGTTGTGAGCCACCGGTTCTACCGACCGAAGAATAGCAACCGGAGCCTCGGAAGAAAATGACATAATCCTTTCCATGTCCATTCTCACTCCATCTAACACACGTTTCTTTTTCCCATAGACTCAGACCCTCCTTGATCAATTTCTTCCATTTCGAATCGCCTCCCTTGAAACGGTACGGTATCACACTTTTCCAACGATAAACGGATCCAGTGATCACTTTTCTCTTCTTACGACCGTGTGGGTTACGAGCCTCTTGAGCCGCAAGCACGATTCTGAAAGTGGTTGGAGTAATACAGTGCGCGTCATAATTATATCAGGTCGAGTAGTTATAATTGCATCACTTGTGAAGAAACTTTTAAATCAAATTTTATTTATTCTTTCATAACATCAGTCAACATAATATGCACCATCATTATTAACAATATACTGCCAACGGGTGGGTAGCTGTTCGATTCCCTTTCGGTAGAAGTCCCGAGGCTTATTGTCGAAAAATGATTGAATCGCAGTGCTCAGATCATCTTGATTGTGGAATTCCTTTCCATCCAGGAAGTGATTCAGGGAACGGAATAAGTGGTAATCGGTTGGGGCCATGTCCGGAGAGTACGGTGGATGGGGTAGAATCATCCAGCCAAGCTCCTGAATTTTCTGACGAGTCATCTTCGCGACATGTGGTCGAGCGTTGTCATGTAGGAAGTAAACTCGATCCATTTTTCCTTTAATTTTTTTAGTAACTGTGGTTAGCTGCTTGCAGTAGAGGTCTGCCGTGACTGTTGTATTGGTTGGTAAAAGTTCCCAGTGGACCGGTCCCTCCACGCTCCACCAGACACAGAGAAGGATCTTCTTTGGGTGTAACTCTCCTTTCGGCGTCGGAATTCCAGTATCTCCGGGTTTCAGCCATTGGCGTCCACGTTGATAGTTGACATAGAGTGTCCACTTTTCATCCCCGTGATCACATTGGAAAGCCACGAATTTGTTCTTTGTATGACAAAGAATTGATGCCGCTTCCGCTCTTGCCTGCAACTGTGGAAGTCCGACAGAACATGGGGTACCCAAATCGGCTGTTTCCAGGAGAATCCGAGATCGTGGAGGGCCCGATTGATGGTACTGTGAGAGTGCCCAAGCTTGCTTGCAAGACACCTACTCGACTGACGGGGATCCTCTTTCACTAATGCCAGAAGCTCGTCTTCATCAACCGCTTGTGGACGTCCGCTATGTGGAGAATCTTTGAACTCCACCTCCCCACGTCTGAACTTTTGGAACCAACGAACTGCTGTTGCATGAGTAACAGTGTCAGCACCCATCAAATTGTTGATTCGATCCGCAGCATGTCTTGTGGAAGAGCCAGAACGGTGCTCATAAAAAAGTAGTAGTCGAACTTGTTCTCGAAAGAGTTGAACTGGAGCGTTGTTTGGAGTAGCCATTGAGTTGATAATTTGTGTAAAAATAGCCACAACGCGGCCCCTTATATACCCCAAACATGAGATGTTCTAGAAGCTTCTCGAAGTTTCTAGAGCCAAGAAGAAAAGTGATGCAATTATAACTACTCAACCTGATACGACCACCCCCGTTTTGGACGTGTTCGGGAAAATCGAAAACTTTCAAAGAAAACTATGAATGCCATTGAATTCAGGACCCAAAAAACCCCCCGTGTGCAAATTTTTAGAGAATCAACAATTTTTCCCCATTTTCAAAAAAGTCACTTTTTCAACCGCGTCATAATTATAAGACCACCCCCCAAGAAAGGGGTTTTCAGACCGAAATCGCTAAAAATAACTGTGAAAATAGGTCAGAAATCTTTGCAAGCTTATATTGTGCATACGAAAAAACCTACAATCACGGCCGCAGGGGACTAGGCCGCCCCCGAGGTCGGCCACCCCGAAATTCGCTAGGCCATCATGAAGAATTCTTTTTTCCCAAGGAAATTGCGACTTTTTCCACATTTTTCAATAGTTTTTCACGATTTTTCTTCTTTTTTGTTTTAAAAACGATTTTTAGAAGTGCTCAAAATATAAAAATCATGAAATTTCCCAAGAAATTTCATATTAGCGAAAAATTCGATTTTTTGAAATTTTCAACTTCTCCTAAAAGTTGTTAAAATCAATTTACCCCAAAACAATAAAATAATATAGTTTTAACAATTTTTCGGAGAAGTTGAGAATTTCAAAAAATCGAATTTTTCGCTAAAAATGAAATTTCTTGGG
Source organism: Caenorhabditis tropicalis (assembly GCA_016735795.1). NCBI lineage: Eukaryota > Metazoa > Nematoda > Chromadorea > Rhabditida > Rhabditidae > Caenorhabditis > Caenorhabditis tropicalis. Next base: position 2,432,351 of record CM028614.1, on the reverse strand, counting down.
AAATTTCATGATTTTTATATTTTAAACACTTCTAAAAATCGTTTTCAAAGTGAAAAACAAGAAAAATTGAGAAAAACTATCGAAAGATATGAAAAAATCGCATTTTCCTTGAGAAAAAAGAATTCGTGGCCTAGCGTATTTCGGGGTGGCCGACCTCGGCGAGGGCTAGTCCCCCACGGCCGCGATGGTAGTTATTTTCGTATGCACAATAATATGAAATCCTCGCCAAAAATATTTTTCCATCAACTTACGCTTTCATTTGTGGAACCGTCAAAACCATATCCGACTCGAAGAGTTTATTGGTAAGAGCTCGATTAGCTCCAAGCTCGGTGCCATCTCTTCGTGCCTGGAGTACTGGAGCATCTCCCAAAGGTGTCCCAACTGCCGGTCCAGTAGCCACTGCCCCATTATTTCCAGTGGAGACAGCCTCAAAGAAAGCCTGCATCAGAGTCTGAACTGCTCCGAAATCCTGATCCCGTGATTTTCCTCCATCGGAAAATGTGGCAATTTCCCGGATCATCTGAAAAAAATCAATTTTCCTCTAATAATCACAGTTTTCCAACCCTAGCAGTATTATGAGCCAACAATTTGGGACTAGCAGTTGTTGGAAGAAAAGGTTCAAGAGTGGGACCCGCTGGGGATACTGTAGCCAGAGTTGGGATGGAGAACGGGGCGAAAGTGAATGGTTCGGGAGTGACTGGAGCGTTCTGTTGCCAAATATAGTTATTGAATTGGGGAGCCGGCGTGGTGTTTTGAGAGTCGTCTGTGAAGAGGAATGGAGAGAATGTTCTAGCAATGTTCTTCCATCGCTCGATCTTTTCCGCTTTCGTTCTCGGCTGACGGAACGATTGGGGGGCGTCTAGCCAGGTGGGCGGAGCATCAGCTGAAATGATTTTGATGAAAAAAAAACCTATTTCACATCTTCAAATAGATGTGCATTGTGGAATGCGAAAAAAATTTTTTAATTTTTTGACAATTTTTCAGTATATTTTTTTAAACTTTTTTGTATATTTTTTGAAAATTTTTCTGTATTCAAGTAGGCACCGCAATGAAAGTGGGCGGGCGTCGAATTTTTTCTCCCCAACGTACTGAATTTTTTTTTCATTTTTTTTTTCATTTTTCATGATAATTTTCATGTAAGAAATGTTTCTATATGTAATCAATGGCGTAAAGTCCAATAAAATGATCAGTTTTTAGCTATCTTTATTTCTAAGACTTCATGAAAAACCGAAAAAAAATTTCGGGTCGGTGCCAAAAAGTGTACACTTAAGTTTTTGAAGAAAGTTTGTCTCGCAGGTTTTTATGATTGATTCCGGTACTTTTTTAGATACGAAAAATTCGATTTAGCCAAATTTTACAATTAGCAGCCAAACTGGCATGAAAAATATTTTAAAATTTTCAGAAAAAAAAAATTTCTAAAAAATTTAGTTTGAAAAAAATGCTGTGCCTAAACAATATTTGTTTTAAATTTTTATAAGAAAAGGTAGAAAAAGAGCAGATAATATAATCATTTATTTGCAAAAAGTGAGAGTGAGTAACACAACGAAAGAACAGAGCCACCGGGGAGAAAAGCAAAAAAGCGAAAAGTGGCGAAAATCGAACAAAATAGGCACAATAATCATTGTGTAGTCACTCAGTCACTTCAAACAAATAAACTCCAAAAAACTGCTCAGAAAACGAAAAAAATTTGGCTTTTTTTTGGTGTTAAAATGACTTTTTTTGGCAAATATTTTGGTTACTGATAAAATTTTGAAATTAGAAAAAAAATTATTAGTCGTGTGAGAAACTGTGGTATTTTGAGATTTGAAGCTGTGAGATTAGTAAAAATGGCTTAATCAGCCAAGTCTCGTCAGAGACATATCAATTTCGTCGTCATCGTCACCTTGCGGTCTGTGATGGGCGGCTCGTGCTTTTGCTTTTGGTTTAGGAGGTGCCGGGACCGGATCGAGGTCTGTGTTGTAGTCCTCGTTGGTTGGAGCTACTGGTGCTGGGCCACGAGATGCAGGGGCCGGTGGAGGTTTCTGGAAGATATTTTTTTTTCAAATCTTTTTTTTTGAAATTTTTTTGAATGTAGTTTTGAATTCTGAACCCTTTTTCTGTTAACAACTTTCTCTAAAAATGCCTTAAAAATCGGCTTTTTTGGACCGCTCCAGTGACTATTTTTATTTTTTCTTTGAAGTTTTTAACCCAAACTTTTCGGAACCTGAATCATTGGAATTAGCTCGTCAAGACGGTTCGAAAAAGTATAATCATGACCGCATTCCGATCATTTTCAAAAACGGCCCATTTTTTACTCCTCGAGGGGTCAAAAAAATTTTCTTCGGAACCAGGGCGTTTTTATACTTTTCTGAACCGTCTTGAAACCTGATTCCGAATTTTCAAGTTTCAAAAGGATAAAAACAAAATCAAGAGAGTTACGGTAGAAAATGTGTTTTCAAAACCACGTGGCCGAGGTCGCAAAAACTCTTCCACCATAATCATATCTCCTCATTTCAAACCGATTTTTAAGGCATTTAGAGGCATTTTCAGAGAAAGTTGTCAACAGAAAAAATTTTCAGAACTTAAAACTACATCTAATTTTGAATTAATGAATCCCAGTTCAGTCCTCCTTTAATAAAAAAATCGTTTAATAAAATTAATGAAATAAGCACTCACTGGTGCCATAGCTCCTAGGAACTGTCCGAAGCCTCCTCCATTTCCACCGGCAAATTGTTGGAAGAGTCCCTGGAAATATAATTTTGGTAGGTTAAAGGATTTTTTACGCTTTCTGGTTTTTATGAGACTTTTTTCCCTTACTTTCGAAAAAAATTAGTTTTTGAAAAAATTTTCTCCTTAATTTTCGAAACACTTTTTCCTTAATTTTCGTATTGAAGCTAAGTAGACCAATGTTCTTGAAATCATTTCTCCCTCTCTTTTCCACTAAATCTCCACTTTCTGTTCATTTCTCTCAATGCCAATTCATACACGAATCGTATGCAAATAAACACGCGGCCATTTCTCTATTATGCCCAGTTGCGTAACACAAGGTCTTCAGAAGAAAACAGAAAGACGCTTTCAGTTTCAAGGATACTTTTTTTGTTTAGTTTTAATTATGATGTGTTAAAACTTGAAAACCAGCTTTTTAGAGAAAAAAAACTATTTCAAGATTCGAAGAAAAAAAAAACCAACCCCAATCGCTTGTGGATTTGCAAATGGATTTCCGCCGCCACCTCCTCCGCCTAAAAACGGTTTGAACATCGACAGGAAATCTTGCGCCTGAAAAATTAATTATTCATATATAACTGTACGTTAGTATATTTTTTCGACGAAAAAACTAGCTTTTTCGTAGAAAAATAAACTTTTCCTGACGAAAATTATCTCTTATCAGGAAAAAAGCTTCGTAAGTGTGTATTGAGCACTCACTCTTTCCAATTTTCTCTCACTTGAATGATATTACACTTATCTACACTTCCGCGACCTACTCTCATCGTGCGGAGAGATGGCCGAGCGGTCCAAGGCGCTGGTTTAAGGCACCAGTCCCTTCGGGGGCGTGGGTTCGAATCCCACTCTCTTCAGTCCTTTTTTGCTTTTTTTTGTTTTATGAAAAACTACTTACATTCGCAATTCCGACCAGCAGAATCAATACCAACGACGTCTTCATGGTAGTCGTTGATTCAGAAGTGTCTCATGAAACGAATGCTGGTTTCGTGTCGACGAAGCGCTGGTTTCAGTGATGTCTTCCTCCTACAATTTGTTCTGGTAGTAGTTAAAGGGCGAAAAGTGGGCGGAGCTTTGTGGTTTTAGCAGCAGAAGGAAGAGGGGAGGTGTTAAGAAGTGAAAAGTGATAAAGATAGTGAAACCATTTATTGGGTTACTGGGCGAACGGGAAGTTTGAGAAGAACACGTGAGGAATAAGTGTCATAAATCAGAAAACATCTGGAAAACTAGAAAATAGTGGCAAAAAAAAACTAAATCTCAAAAAAATCGACCTCGATTATAAATTCTAGCGAATCAGATGGCATGAAAACTGCCAAAAACTGCCGACAAATTCGCCTTCTTCTACCGGCTAATCTTCTCTCCGCCATCTCTCTTCCTCCCCCACCAGAAGAAGGGAGGAGGTACCTACTCGAGATATATAACCTGTTTGTTTCAGTTTGTGTACTACTCTAGCTAGACGTTTTCGAAGAAAAGAACAGAACAATTGAAGAAAAAAATGTATTGAAGCTTGAGAAGATACGTCATTTGAAATGACCTTAGATTGTTCTAGCATTGAAAATGAAATTAATCATGACCAAATTGACACCTTTTTGAAATCGTTACCTTGGTTGATGCCAGGGGTGTGCTTTTACGTTCACGGTTTTTACGAATTTTACGGTTTTACGGCCCTTTTTCGGAAAATTTCTATTTTACGAATTCGGAAAAAAATTTCCGTAAAATCGTTTTAAAAAGTTATGTCGAATTTTGGTACTCTGAAAGTAAAATTCGTTTTTTTTTGAGAAAATCAAACTTTGAGAAAAAATTTTCTATATTCGAGAGGGTACTTTTTGAAGCAGAAACATATTCTCTCTCTCAAACTTTCGAAATTTTTTAGAAAATTTTGGTGAAAAATTCCTATTGATGCTACTCAATTCATATCGAATCAATGTTGTTTCAAATTGCTCTCAAAACCATAATTTTACCTCTTCGCTTCAAAAAAATCGAATATTTTAGCCGCTACTGTAGTTGGCATGCGTCTTTATTAATTTTACGAATTTTACGAGGGTTGATTTCGTAAAATTTTACGTTTTACGAATTTTACGAAAAAAAAATTTTACGCACATCCCTGGTATATACTAAACCTCAAAACTTACTGTCCCGAAAAAAGTCGAGTCATTTTTATTAAAGTCAGTAATAATAACATTAGTACCTAGGTTGATGCCGAAAAATTTGCTGAAAAATTAGAAAAATCACACAGTTCTTTCAGAAAATGGAAGCTTTATGCAATCTATTTCACCGTTTCTGACTCATTAGTTTCATTGAGATATTCCAGTGTAATAAGACCTCCACTTCCTCCTTTACAACCACTTATGACTCACTTCGTCTTCTTCTCGAAAACCAAACTGATTGTAACAATTGTGTTGTCAACTACTACTACTACAGTAGTGTTGACTGATAAGAATGTTCGAGAAAACTGGAAACATGACCTTGAATAAACGTCCAAAATAGTAGGGGGACAAAGCGAATGATACAGGTGTAATTTTCAATTTACCCTCAAACCGTTTGAACATTATATTTACAAAGGGGTATCAAGAATAGAAAAGAAATGGACAATAAGACAGAAAGATTTATTTGGTAAATAATTTTTTTGATCTTCAAACTAAAAATTTTTGAATTTCTGCATTTTTTTTTTCTGACTGGCGAATCGCCGTTTTCCGAATGTGTTAAAGGAGGCCGGAACTTTGAATTTTGTAAATGTTCATATTTTCCTAAAATTAAAACAAGGGATGTACAAATACGTCAGACAACTCAAAATCCCAGAGAGAAGCTTCATTCTGAAAATATCATTACGGCCCTCTGACAGCGAAAAAGATCGGGAGCGAAGTGTTTCATATACCGAGAGGCGGCAGCGGCAAGGATTGGCTGCGTGGCGCAGTCGACAACGGCGATGTTTTGCGTTTCACTGGCAGTGAGTTCGGACTTTTTAGGGCGCAATTCCGGGAATTCGAATTTTTTCTTTTTGCTTTTTGGTAAATATTACAAGAAGGCCTTGTATTTTCCGTTTTTATCGAAAAAATCATTTTTTGTATTGAAAAAGAGCTAAAAATGACTTCAAGCCGCGTTTTAAAAATTTGAACCGCACGCGTTTTGTTTTTTTACTGAATTTACGGCAAATTACATGCATTCCCTGTTTTTATGAGATGTCCAGCTCCCTAAAAAATTATTGTTGATATTCCTTTTTAGAAGATTCCAGAATTTCAGTTTACTAGAAGTCATAGAACGCTTTCAACCCGAACATGTCTTTCATGCCAGAAGGTAATGGCCAATGATTCACAGCCATCTGAAGATCTGAAGACGATAAAGCAGGGGGGTGACGTAACTGAAGATGACAGGTGTGAATGAAACTAGACATTATCCAAGAGGACTACAAATTAAGATCATATTATTTGGAAGAAGAAAAAATATATTGTACATACATGTCAGCAGAGAAAAATTGTTAGCGGTTATTTTAGGTGAAAAAAAAACTATTGAGAAGTGGACGATGAGCAACACTCTTTCTTCTCCTCTTTTTTTGGCGCATCGTCTTTTGGCAATTGAGGTGAGTTTGGCTCGGATTTCGACATTAGACGGGAGCTTGAGCATCTGAGAGAGGGGAATATAATAGCTAAGGGTCGTGGCCTCGTGGCCGCGGCCGAGGATATCTCGTCACGAAGACTACTGTAGGAAATTTATAAATGTATGTCTACAAAAATTTAATTAATTTTTTTCAGCACTTTTTCACCGATTTTTTCTGATTTTTGTATGAAATATGCAATTTCGTTATTTAAAAACTTTCATAATCGCAAAAAATCGGCAAAAAAGTGCTGAAAAAAATTAATTAAATTTTTGTTTTATAAATTTTCTACCGTAGTTTTCGTGGCGAGATATCCTCGGCCTCTAGTGTCACCTTGTTTCAAAAATTTACCTTCTCAAACTAAGACTTGAAAAGAGCGGAGTACACTTAAGCATATCTTTCAACTGAATTGACTCATAATTTTCAATTGATTCCTGGAACTTCTCAATCCACAATTCTTTATCCGCTTTATCTGCTGCCTGAAGGGTGTAGATACCGACTACTTGATAGTATCGGGTCAAGTGAATTATGACGAATGCGAATTTCAGAGACACTAAAATCTGGTACTGTAGTCCGAAAGAAAGGGGGCGGGACTTACTTGGTGTCGCCTGGTCGTTTGAGTCTGCATCGCAGAAGACACACGAATCCAATGGGACAGGTTGTCGTTGAACAATGTAGTGTTCGGATTTTCCAAGTGGAATTCCTTTCTGAAAGGGTTACTGTAGTTAGAGAGGAGGCTTGCTCGGAATCGGAAAATCGGAATTTCCGTTTTTCCGACATTTTTCGGAAAAAATTTCCGATCAGAATTTTTTCCGTAAATTTTTTTAAAAATTTTTTTGGCGCGACCGATTTTCTCATTTTTTTCGTGTTTTTTCCATATTTCCGGCTTTACGATTTGTGTCAAAAATTGAAAAATAAATTGGAAAATGGGAAAATTTTCAAATTTTTGCTGTTTTTAATCGATTTCTGCTCTTTTTTTTGCTTTTTCATCAATTTTTTCTGTTTTTAATCGATTTTTACTGTTTTTGTTGTTATTTTGCCTAAAAAATAAATTTTCCGATTTTTTCCGAAATTTTCCGACTTTTACGAAAAAAAAAAATCGGAAACAAGTTTTATTTCCGACTTTCCGAAAAAAAAATTTTTTCGGTAAAAAATTTTTTCGGAAAACTGTCGCTTTCCGATTTTCCGAAAAGTCAAGAGAGGAATAAGGGTCAAACCTACCACTTTCAACTTGGAAGCACATTTCTTTGTTTTAGTTAGGACGAACATGTCATTGAATAGAAATGCGTACATATCAACAGTCCTTCCATTCTCCACCAACTCCAACGGACCCTCGTGAATCAATTTTCGGCGGGGATGAGCCAGAAGATTCTCGCAGAATTGACGAGAGAGTGCCACACGAAGGAACTGGAAATTTGAAAAAAAAAATTTGAAAAAAAAATTTTTTTTAAATTATTCCAAACTAAAAATTTGAAGAACATTTTTAGTTTGGCATAATTTTTAAAAAAATCAAGCTCACATCAGGAATATAAGATTTGGGTTCAAGTTCACTGATATTCGGCCAAACGACCTGAGTTTGTAGTTGTTGTAATCTTTCGAAATTATGTAGCCACTGGACACTATCATCAATTGAACGAAGTGATTCAGTCATTGTATCGATCACTTTCTCCACTTTTCCTTTACTCTCATCGTCTTCTGATCTCTTGTGAATCTCTCGGAGAAGAATCGGAAGACGTGTTATCCTTTGGAGGGGAGCAATCAGAAGATCTTCTAATTGAAGACGGAAACATCTTTCATCAGCTAGACATATCCTTTCGAATTCAGTGAACCGCTCTTCTTTTTGACGAATTGATCCAAGATACTCCATTGTGGCTTTGTAGTTAATACAGTATGCCTGATAGGCCGATATTGTCGATGGACCCTTTGAAAACTGAAGAAGAAAAATTATAACAGTCAATTAAAAAAAATATTTTTCGAGTTAGGGAAAATGCTCGGTTTTCGTAATGGGGCTATTCACGCCGTGGGAAAAAAAGGAAAAAAAGGAAGAAAATACAGAAAAATAGGATTTTTTCCCATTTTTTTTATAAGATTTTTCTCCTATTTTTCGGTGTTTTTTTGGTATTTTTTTCCTTTTTTACCTTTTTTCCCACGGCGTGAATAGCCCCATAATGGGGGCCGAAAAAATTATCGTGGGCCGACATTATCATGGGCCCAAATAACATGGGCCCAGTTTTAAATATTATGGGTCAAAAAATTACCATTGGCCCAAATTAAAATGGGCCCAAATATCATGGGCTTACTTATTTTGACTTATACATTTGTTTCGTTCGTCATCAAAATTTACTGTCTGTTTTATTGTCATCTACATGTATATTCAAAAAAAAAATTGAAAATAATACAGGAGAATATAAAATTATCAACTTTTTTACCTACGAAAAAAAAGGTTCAGCCCACGATATTTGGGCCCCCCGATAGTTTCTCCACCCCGCAAGAAATAGTTTGGGCCCTTCATATTTGGGCCCATTATAATGTCGGTCCACTTTAATTTTTTGACTCAAATAATTAGAGACTGTGCCCACTATATTTGGGCTCATTCTAATTTGGGCCCCTTTATAAAAACACATCCGAAAAAAACTACAGTAACCTACCCTCTCAAAAAGATCGACGACCAACTGTGTACAATTCCAATTCTGTTTATCCACCGTACTCAGCAATGACAAAAACGACTGACAGAATGTTCGAGAAATTCTGCGAAAAAAACATAGTGTCAAATAAAGAATTTTCAATTAACGAAGAACCTGCAAAGCTGATCCAAATTTCCGAAAAGGAGGTCAGGTTCGACAAGTAAAAGACATCCTTCGACTTGACATCTCTTCAACGGTTCCTTGTAGACATCACGTAAAACGAATAATTGTCGATAAAGAAAGACGAGTTCTGTGTGAAAAAGTTCCCAGACAGCTTGAAGATATTTGTGTTTGGCAGGGGGGATGGTGGTTGTCTCGTCGCCAAGAAACATTTCTTCGTAGGAGACTGGCTGTAATTTTAAGAAGATTTATATTTGTCAGAGCTCTCAAAACCCCTTACCAACAACTTTTCCAACTCATCATCCTCTATTTCATGATCTTTGGATGTCTCAAGTGCCGCTTGAACATGTTTAATGATTTCTCTTCTTTTAGCTCTTCCAGACCACTCATAAAGTCTCTTCAGAATCCATGGAGACCTATTCTTTTGTGGTTCGGAGGCTTCTGCGTAGAACGCCTGAGAGGCTATTGTAGCCCGTTGGAGGTCTGAAAGTTCGAGGAAGTGGATAACGAACGTCGGAATTTAGAGCTATTGGAATATATAGAAGTGGGGGAATAACGAGATGGTAGCCTGGAAAAAAATCTAGGAACACTCAGGGGTAACCTACCAATTGAAGTGATTTTGTTAGAATCTGAAACTTTTTCGTTTTGGTTGACAGTTACCGGACACCTGGTTAAATATTTTTTTTGGTATGAGTTTCTATTTTTGATGAATATTTAAAGGAGGACTGCAGGGAAATTCAATAATTTGAAATTAGATGTAGTTTTGAATTCGGAACACTTTTTCTGTTGACAACTTTCTCTGAAAATCCCTCTAAGGACCTTAAAAACCGGCTTGAAATGAGGAGATATGATTATGGTGGAAGAGTTTTTGCAACCTCGGCCACGGGGTTTTTTGAAAACACATTTTCTACCGTAACTATCTTGACTTTGTTCTGATTATTTTGAAACTTGAAAATTCAGAATTAAGGTTTCAAGACGGTTCAGAAAAGTATAAAAAGCCCTGATTCCGAAGTAAATTTTTTTTTGACCCTCGAGGAGTAAAAATGGGCCGTTTTTGAAAATTATCGGAACGCGGTCATGATAATATTTCTTCGAACCGCCTTGACGAGCTGATTCCAATGATATATGTTCCAAAATGATTGGGTCAAAACTAACCGAGATACTGTAAATACATGATTTTGTGATGAGACCAGTTTTACCCCAATAATATCACCCTCAAACCGGTTTTTGAGGCATTTAGAAGCATTTTTAGAGAAAGTTCTTAACAAAAAAGTGTTCAGAATTCAAAACTACATCTATATATAAAATATTGAGTTTCTCCTCTAAGTATTATTTTTGGTATGAGTTTCTATCTCAGATGCATATTTAAAAAGTTCCAAATGCTACTCTACCTACCTGCCAATAGTCCACCACCTGAGCTGATTGCTCTGTTGAACAAATGACTTTCATTTGGTGATATTTGCACATGAGGGACAATTATCACATTATCAGATGAGCAGCATCCCTGAGACGATGTCTCTTGATTTTCACTTGGTTGATCCGGAATGATTGCATGTCTACGGGATAGTTGCTCTTTGTTTGGATGAATTGTCTGTGGTTCTCCTTCTTCCGGCTGAAAACTATTAATTTTGTAATATATTGATACTAATATTAAGCCCCGCCCATTTTAACACCTTTACCTCTGTATACCGAATAAGCGGTGTAAACAACTGCAAATCGACCATTTCTTCGGAATTGCCTAGAAAATGCAATTTTTCCCGATGGAACATCAAAAATCACAAAAGAGAAAAAGTAGCATCTGAGGGTCCCTTTTTTTCCATCTACTAGTGCCCAATTAGTGAGAGATAGAGAGACGCAGAGAAATATATAGAAAAGTGCAATAAATTATTAATGAACAATGAGAGATGACGAAAGAGAGTCTTTTAAAAATTGAAAAAGTAGATGAATTTTTTTTATAATAATTTTAGAATTTTTAAAATCTTGAATTCAGTAAAAAAAAATTTTTTTTTCGAAAAACTTTTTCAAAAAAATGTGGTCTCAAGGTATACACGTGGGTAAGGTGCCTCGTTAGTACTCCTTCATATGCGTCAGATTCAATGAGCAGAAGAATAGAGAAGTAATGAGATATGTAGTCAAAAGGAGAATAATAATATCCAGTCATGGGTGTTCTGATCTCAAATGATATTAACAATCTTGTTAGGTAGGGTTTTCGGTCGAAAAAATCGGGAGCGAAAATATCAGAAAAATTTGAGGGTATGGCTTTTTTTTTACCTATGGCATAAAAATATGCATAACTTGCTCAGAAGTTTACACTTTTTTCTATAAATGAAGCTATGGTTCCGGAGAAAAAAACGATATTTTAAGATGAGCAACTAGTGAATTTTTTTACTAACTTCATAGGAAAGTGCCCTGAAATAAAAATTTGATCTTCAACCCTCTAGAAATACTTTTTCTTGAGAACGCAGACAGGATACAAAGTGGGCGGAGCTACTTCGAATGACGTAAATCAACACATTCCCTATGGAAATTCAAACTTCCCGCCGTCTAGAGGAAGAGTGAAAAAAAGAGTTCAAGATGATAAGGAAATGGAAAAAGTGACTAACATCACATTTTTCAATGTGATTTGATTATATCTAGTAAGAAATTTCCGGCTCAGTTTATTTGTGGTTGACAGAAAAAGGATGATTTCAAGGCCACTATCTTTGATTTATACTGATTAAAGGAGGTATGTAGTGAAATTCAACAATTTGAAATTAGATGTAGTTTTGAATTCTGAACACTTTTTCTGTTGACAACTTTCTCTGAAAATGCCTCTAAATGCCTGAAAAATCGGCTTGAAATGAGGATTATGGTGGAAGAGTTTTTCGGCAATCTCGGCCACGTGGTTTTTAAAAACACATTTTCTACCGTAACTTTCTTGATTTTGTTCTGAGCCCTTTGAAATTTAAAAATTCGGAATCAGGGTTTCAAGACGGTTCAGAAAAGTATAAAAAAGCCCTGGTTCCGAAAAAAAATTTTTTCGACCCTCGAGGAGTAAAAAATGGACCGTTTTTGAAAATGATCGGAACGCGGTCATGATTATACTTTTTCGAACCGTCTTGACGAGCCAATTCTAATGATTTATGTTTCAAAAAGATTGGATCAAAAATAACCGAGATACGGTAGATAAATGATTTTGTGATGAGATCAGTTTTATTTTTTTTTTCTGAAATTTATTTTTTTTCATCTTCAACTTTAAATATCACTGTTTAAAAGTTTCGTTGTACAGTCTCTAACCAAATTAAAATGAAACAATAAAGTTTCTTCGAGAACAAAAAGCTGATGAGAAAAAAAGGGGGGGGGGCTCAGGAGGATATATCCAATGGAATACGTAATGTGAGTGGGAGGGGCTGAGGACGTAAACACTTCTTCTTTTTACTCTCCTCCACACACAAAATGAATGAATATTTGATACGATCCTGTGTGCTAACTAAGAAGAAAACTTTGCTTTCTCCCCTCTCCCCCTACCTAATTATCCTCTTGATGTATCAATTTTTGTGTGCTTGTTTTTCTATGAAAACTGAGAAAAGGGAGGGAAACGATAATTAGGATGAGAGAGGAAAAGGATGTGAAAGTACGTGAGAAACGAAAATTCCGAGAACAAAATAGTTTGGAAATAGATGGGGGAAGTGTTGGAAAATCAAAGGGTACACAAAATTAAGTATTTACCGTATCTCGGTTATTTTTGACCCAATCTTTTTGAAATATGAATCATTGAAATTAGCTCGTCAAGACGGTTCGAAAAAGTATAATCATGACCGCGTTCCGATCATTTTCAAAAACGGCCCATTTTTTACTCCTCGAGGGTCGAAAAAATTTTTTTTCAGAACCAGGGCTTTTTTATACTTTTCTGAACCGTCTTGAAACCCTGATTCCGAATTTTTAAATTTCAAAGGGCTCAGAACAAAATCAAGAAAGTTACGGTAGAAAATGTGTTTTTAAAAACCACGTGGCCGAGGTTGCAAAAAACTCTTCCATAATCATTTCTCCTTTAAAACTGGTTTTTAAGGCATTTAGAGGCATTTTCAGAGAAAGTTGCCAACAGAAAAAGTGTTCAAAATTAAAAACTACATCTATATACAAATTATTAAATTCCACTACAGCCCTCCTCCAACTTGTAAAAACCTGGAACTTCTGAAAAAAATCAAGAAAATTTTTCCGCTAACGTTAAACCTAAAACTTTTCTATCCACAAAAATCATGAGGCTAGATTGCAAACCTATATCGCTTCTGTTTTTAGCTTTCTACGTGGGCACTTGCAAAACAAAAAAAATTTGTAGTTTCAAATTTCGTCATTAGCTTTCTGATTCTTATTTTTCTGACATAGGGTACAAGATTTAGATAGCTAGAATAAAGAAGAGAGCGCAGAGAAAGTAGACTCCATATTATTCAGAATCCCTATATTTCAAAGCTAAGAAAAAAAAATTCAAGAAATGAAAAAATTTAAATTGAAAAGATACAAAACAATTCCAGACAACGACTTCCGTTCCATCACCGTCATGAAAAATAGTTGACGGGCGGTGGGGGGAAATGAAGGGTAATCCAAATTGAATGGAAAATGAATGCAAATCTTCCTCCTCTGCCGCCATCAGGATGTCGTCGTCGTCGAAAATTGGTTTTCATCGGAGAAGAAGAAGAACGACGTCTTCGGGACTAGAAGACGTCGTGGGGTGTCCTATTTCGAAGGGAAGGGATGGTTCGAAACAAAAAATGAGAGAGAAGGCGCAAATTGATAGAAGAGAGTCGGATTTCAAATTGTTTCTAGCTACATTTTTTCAGAGTAGTGTGAGAATACGGAAGTTGAATTAGACTTTTAAAAAATTGATGTGGTCACAAAAAATATAATTTCGAAGTCAAAATCAATTTTCTTAAAGGAGGCCGAGACTTTGAATTTCGACAGTGTTCATATTTTTCTAAAATGGACAAATAAGTTAGACAACTCAGAACCCTAGAGGGTAGCTTCATTCTGAAAATATGGATACGGGCCCTCTGACAGCAAAAAAGGTCGAGAGCATAGAGTTTTATATATCGATAGGCGGCGGCAGCAAGTTATGGATGCGTAGCGCAGTCGGCAACGGCGATGTTTTGCCTTTCACTGGCAGTGAAACTCATGAGTTCGAGCTTTTTAGGGCGCAATTCCGGGAATTCGCATTTTTTCTTTTTGCTTTTTGGTGAATATTACAAGAAGGTCTTGTAATTTCTGTTTTTATTGAAAAAATCGATTATTGTATTGAAAATGAGCTAAAAATAACGAAATAGGCAAAAGTCGCATTTTGAAAATTTTAACCTTTTCATTCCCCGTTTATATGAGAATTCCGGGCCCCTTATGAAGGGCCATGTCCAGAGTTTCTAGCCCTTCCTTAAAAACGAAAAATCACCGAAACAAAAAAAAGAAAAAGAAGAAATTGCAAACGGAAGGTGTGTGGTGGGTATGTGTCTACTATTAAGAGGGCAAAGCTCAAAAAAAGGGGCGTGGCCTAAATTACCTTGTTGAAAACAGCAATTGGCATTTGAAGTCGTGGAGGATTTTGCATTACGAAAATAGGAAGGAGGCAGCTGCTTTTTGTCAATTGACCGAAGGGGGGAATGTTTTTATGACACACAGGGGCACAAATGAATCAGAAGAAAGGAGAAGAAGGAGGAGGAGGAGGAGAAGAAATGAGTGATGATGATAAACAATTCTGGACAGAAAACTTCATTTTCGGGATAGATACAAATACGCGTTTTTCGTTGGCCACGCCCCTTGACTGTTGTTGATAATTTGAATTTTTTTAAAAATGAAAGGATTTTTTGGTTTGGCGAGTTACTTCAATACTTAAAGGAGGCCGGAACTTTGAATTTCGAAAATTTTCATATTTTCCTAAAATAGGTACTAGGGATGGAAAAAATTCGTTAGACAATTCAAAATCCCAGCTTCATTCTGAAAATATAATTACCGGCCCTCTGACAGCAAAAAGTCGAGAGCTGAGTGTTTCATATACCGACAGGCGGCGGCCTCCGAGAGTGGCTGCGTGGCGCAGTCACAGGTAAATGGCGCTCTGTCCGCTAACGGATACCGATCGTATGCGGACCATATCGCGTCCATATGGGTTTGAGTAGGCGCGATGGACAGGATATGGACGCGAAAAGAAGCAGGCTGAAAACGAGTGCGCCGTCCATATGGACGCGTCCGTCTACGGCGCGAACGGACAGCATACGGGCAGAATTCTCAGGCGGACTCTAAACGGACAGAATACGGTTTTGTCGAGAGAGTCCATATGGAACGTATACAGCTCGCCTATGGGTAGTCTAATGACTCCCGAAAGTAGGCCATTGGGTCATTTTAGTTAAAACATGGGTGATCTAATGACTCCCTAAAGTAGGACATTGGGTCAAGCTCCACGTTGCATTAACAGCAGCTGCGCATATTACGAAATATTTTCTATTCAATTATATTAATTTGATATTGGATATCGTATTTAATCTGTCTGAAACTATGCCTAGTACTATTTTCAATCATCACAAAAACAGGAAACGAACCAAGTCGGATAAAGGTTAGTTGTTGAAGTGAATTGTAAATTAAACAGATTGCAGACATGAGTTTTGAAATCGAAAGCAGTGTTCTGGATTCGCATACTGGACACAATTTATATGGAGAAACGACAGGTGTTGAGGATGTTGAAACGTTTGGATTTCTCGACGTTTCAGAAGGAATCGAAAATCGGGAACATGATACAGGTAGCGATTCTTTTGAAATGCTCAAATGTTCAAACTATTATTTCAGAGATTAAACAGCAGTTAAGAGTGTGTTCTGATAAACAATTGCAATTTTTATATACTGTATGTCAGGAAAGACTGTCGGAGCAAGGTGAATAGAAACAAATCGGCGTAACAATGTTTTCTCAGGTTTCAAACGTTTCCTATCAACGCACGATGAGGATTTCGCTGATAGAATCAAAGATATTTGGAACTTCAAAAACAACAAGATCTCAGTTCATTTTTTCTGCAATAGATGTGGCTCAAAAGGATTGGAAAAGACCACGTGGTGCATATTTGAAAACTAATCATACAAAACAAAAAAAATGTTTTTAGTTGTAACGAGCCTATTTCGAAGTTCGTAAGAGTCGGCATCAAAGATCAATTATTGCAACTGGTTTCTACATTCCTAGAAAAAATTATATCAATTCGGAGTGATTTGAAACAAGGAAAATCAAGTGATCACATTCTGAATGCACCATTTTTCGAAGGAATTCTGAATAATGAAAAAGAGAATGAGATCCGTCTTTCAGGCATTCTATCTATTGATGGAGTGTCCGTTCCTGGTAACAAAAAGTAAGATAAAATTGATTATGTCTATCAATTAATTCAATTCTGATAGGAAACTTTGGCCCGTGTCTGTCATGTTGGCTGACCTCCCGTCGAATCAAATGCAAAAAAGTTGCAACATTTTGTTGGAAGGAATGGTTGAGTCAACGACTAATCCGACAACTACCCTATGGAATACGATACTTCCTATGATAATTCAAGATGTCGAAGATGAAGAGCTTCATGTCGGAAAATTTTCATTGAAAACAAGTATCGTCACAGTGTCAGCTGATCAACCAGTAAATTTTCATTGGTGTTCATGAAGTTGAAAATTTCATTCAGGCCAAAAGAAGTCTTTTTGGATTCAAGGCTCACCAGGCGTCACAATCATGCTTCTTTTGTTTATCAACAGGAACATTTCACAAATTAGGAGGATCAAGTAAAAAAGTGAATACCACCGAGGCAAATTACTTTGTTGAACTTTCAGAAAGAAGCGAAGTCCGATCAAGAGATGGAACCATTCTAGATTCAGAACAAGGTGTCAATGGTTTCGGAGATACTCCAGCAAGAATAGTTCAATTGATTATGCCTTACGATACGCCAATCGATATGCTTCACAACTTTGGTGAGGGACTCTGTGAAGTCATCATCAGAGGTAGAAAAACCTTCATTGAAGTCTAAATGGGTTATTGATTCAGAGCTGTTTGGGAGGGGAGCACCAAAGTCCGGAATGTTTCATGTGGAAATTGACAAACTGAGAGAGGCAATCAATGAAATAGTTCTTCCATCACAATTCTCAGAAATTGAAAACTGCAGAAATGGAACCGATAAACTTGCCGTTAGTTTCAAGACATCATATTGCAAAAAAAAACCAAGAAATTTAGTTCTTCCGGCTGACGCTCCTTTCTGTGGCTATTCGATTTGAGATTCTGAATCCTCATGCGAGATTCGCAATCATCGCTATTTCCATGCTAGCAAATAAAATGTGTGCCAGTGGAGTTGGACCAGAACTGTTCGATGAGCAACTGTGTTCTGCAGCACAATGGTTTCTGCAGGAGAACAGCAATGAATACTTGTCTTGCAAAGCCCACGTCAGTCTTAAGAATCACTATTAATTGAGAATCTTCTTGTTCAGGAGTTGTTGTTCCATCTACCAGATGCCAATAGGCTATTCAAGAACGTAGCGCCGCTCTCTACCTTTTCTTTCGAGTCGTCTTATCAATACGCTTTGATGGGATTCAGTACTCGGATGACTAGAAACTTTTCAGAAACTGTGTGCTCAAGGTGAACAAGAAACTATTCACAAAATTTGAAGAGTATGGCGTCGTATTTCAGAGCACTCATCCACAATTCAATAAGACAAGAAGTGTTTCGACGTGCCCACAGTAATCCATCCCCGAGCTTTCTTCAATTTTTAACACTGACAAAAGGAGTCGTTTCACGCCAATCTCCTTACAAGAATCTGATAACTTCAAAGCTTGATGGTGAAGATAGAATCGTAATTGGTGGATCTGATATATATGGAACTCTATTCTTGGGTTGCGGTACTTTAGTGTCCGAATATCAAGACAGTTACACTTCTAACGACGTTTTTTTTGCGAAGAAACGAAATGGTGAACAGGAATGTTGTCGTTTTGTTGGAGTCGTTGAAATGGATGGTGAATGCTTTGCTCTCTCAGAGCCGTTCCGCGAGCTTCCTGCCTCCAAACAGTTCTCTTCACTCATGAGAGCGCAAAGCCAGTTAGATGGAACTGATTTATATTATGCTATGGAAACAATAAAAATGCTTCGAAGTTACGAAGGAATCAAATATTGCACACCTAGTGGAACTAGAACGTTAGTTCCAATTGAATCAGTTTTTCTATCGGCTGTTACGTTGAATGTGAAGATGGAATTTGCGCAACAGCAACAAACGGAACAATAATTCACAATTGATTTGAAATAGTTATTCAAATATTCGAAAACAATTTTTGTGCAATAAATCATAATTTCTTTTACATTTCTGATACTGAAAAACAGCTCCGATGATTTTTCAATGCTGCCGTAAATCTTACACAACGCGGCCGTCCTTTGGTTTCCTAGGCCCCGAGCCTGTGTACTCCTCGTAGACACTCGCGAAAATTTAGGTTTTGTTTTCGCTAACGCGTTTGCGTTCGTTTTTTCTTTGTTTAGAGTTTATTTCAGCCCCAGTTCTATCACTCCTTTAAAATTAAATACAATGCGAACAAGAAAAACATTTAATCGCCCTCCCTTTTCTACGAAAACACAAAACCAGTGGCCAGTGTGAAGAGAACACAAATGGCGCAGAGAAGTCCTTTTCGCCGGATGGAAAAGCAGTAAAAGAAGGAAATGATAATAATGATTTTCAAGTAGTAATAATCGGATAAAGTTCAGTAAGTTCTACTTTAATATTTTCCAGATGAAACCTTGCGTGAAACGCAAGTCGGGTAAACCTGTTCAACAAAACTTGAATATGAGTAAAATGCATCAACCCAAGCTGAAAAACGCCTAAAATTAAATTGCAAAACTAGTATAAAACCAAATGAAGATGAAGACCGACTTAAATCAGACGTTAATGCCGTAAGTTTTCCGCTTGTATTCTTTATCAATTTAATAATTTTCAGGTCAAATTCTATGCTGAACTAACCCCCGTTTCATTCATTAATTCTGAATACGAGCTTATTTACATGATTACGGAAGAATCTAAATATGAAAAAGAATTAAAGCAAGCGCTGGAAAATATAAATCCGAGTTGTCGGAAAGAGCTTAGTTCTTCAATGTCGTCGCCGCATTTGTCTGATACGCTGGAATTCGAAGAAGTCCAGTTTTCACAATCTAATAAAGAAAAATGCTCATCGAATAGCTTGAAGAAAACAGAAAAAACGAAAAGCTATCAAGAAAAGGATATCGTTTTGCCGAGTTGGAAACGTTTCAAAAATATCGGAAATCATAACTCCACTACACGCGGCTAAATGGTCCTCTGGTCGATTGTTCTCCGACTCAAGGCAGCTTTTTTTCTCATTTTCAAAACAGTATGGCGTATAGGAACATTTAAAAATGTAGTTCCGTCTGTTTTACAGATCGCAACTTATGATATTTTTTTCGTGTGTTATTGCGCGACGGAACACTCGAATTGTCACTATCATCCGGTCGGCGACGATTTCTATTTGGACATTATCAGTATGTGACTTTGTGCTGGTTCTAAGGTTAATTCGTGATGATTTCAGCTTATGCCCTGAAAGGATTCGGCAAAGATATGGGCACCGATTTCGAGAAAGTGATGATTTGTAGAGCTCTGGTGACATTAGAAAAATCGCCGATAACCTCCGTGAACAACTCCTCAAAGCGAACAGAAGCGAGGATGTCATTCCAACGTCCGTTAGAACCTCTTCTATTCAAATAACTAGTTACTTATAGGTCTCCTCTCATCACTGAACCAATTCAGTTTCAAAAAACTTCGAATGCGTCGCTGTGCACCCATCATACAAAAACAAGTGAGAAACAACTACTGCAACAAGCTCACACGAATCTCATCGCCACTGCTCAAATCGTTAAATAATTATATCCCAGTTACCATTGTAACCAATTCTTTGTTTTCTATTGTAATAGTTTTGTTAGAATCAGATAAATTGTAAGTGATTTGATATTGATTTGTACTGCACGGGGAGCGGGGAGAAGAAAGGAGTGGCAACGGACCCGTTACGGACGAAATACGGATGGCGCGCGGACGAAATAGGAAACGTATGTGGGCGATATACGGACAGCATGCGGACGCCCACGCTCAGACGGATCACATACGGAACGTATATCACCCACATACGTTTCCTATTTCGTCGGCGCGCCATCCGTATTTCGTCCATAACCGACCGTCAGCCATTTACCTGTGGTCGGCAACGGCGATGTTTTGCGCTTCACTGGTGGTGAGTTCGGACTTTTTAGGGCGCAATTCCCGGAATATTGCATTTTTTCTTTTTGCTTTTCAGTGAATATTACAAGAAGTCCTTGTATTTCCATTTTTATCGAAAAAAAGAAAAAAACTGACCGGTTTAATCAACTGATTCCCACGAAGATGATGGAATAGTGTGAGTGCGGGTGCTTCACTCGTCATTTGATCGTTTCGAGATGAAGAAGAAGAAGAAGGGAAAGAAGATGATGGGTCCGTCGTTTTTTTTTGAGTCTAGATTGAACAAGGACCCTGAAATAAGACTAATTAGATTGGAGGTTAAAAAATATGAGAGAGAAGGAGAGAGAGATGTGTTGATGCTATCCGCATCCGATTATGGTACTTTTGCGAAGGTTACTTTGGCAAATAGAAGAAAAATTCTTAAAACACTTGGTACGGTACCCAAAATTTCTAGTTCACTGAAAAATCCCAGAAATATCTGAAATGGCAGCCTAAAAAACGTTAGCACACACACATAGACAAGTGGATACAAGTTGACAAATTCGACACTTTGGACACACGAAATTGGATGAGTCCTCTCTTCTGTCGACAAGTTTTTCTCTGGAGAAATGAGAGAGAGAGAGAGAGAGAGAGAGAGAGAGAGAGCCGTCAAGTAGTCGCCCATGTGGGGTCCGCCCAGGAATCTGACGGATGTTAATTTGCACTCGAAATTTTTTTTGTGGTTGGAGTTAGTACCCAGATTAACCAGAAGTGGACACTATTAAAATAGAAAATGAAAAAAAGAATTTTTTCGGTTATTTTGATCTTGGTTCAAAAACAGTTTAAAAGGGAATCGAGGTTTTCAATTTCTAAAAAAAATCCATTAAAAACCATTCAAAAATGTCTATTTTGAAGCGAGTTACACCCTGAAATGAGAGACGAGAGAGCGAAGAGAAGGCTAGACTGTCTGCGTCTCCCTCCCTCTCGCCGCCTACTTCAAAGCGATGTTTCTCAAGAAGGGGCGGAGTTAGAGAAATGGTTCAAGAGACAAAGTTGCTCAGCTTAATTTTTTCTATTGATTGATATAAATTTTGGAAAGTTTTGATCAATTTTCAAAAATTCGAAAAATTAAAATTTTCGAAAAAAAATTTTTTTTTTCAATTTTAGTTCAGAAACAGTTTTAAAGGGAATCGAGGTTTTCAGTTTCTAAAAAAAAGAGAAAAAAAGATTTTCCCATGAAAATTACATGTATGACGGAGAGTGATCGCTTATTTATTTGCACGCTCTTTTTTTTCAGAATGAGTGAGAAAAGGAGACGTGTATTTATTTATAGATCTTAAAGTGCAAGTACTTATTTTGCTCTTTAAGCTCTATTGAACGAGAAAATCAAAAGATTGGCAAAAGGAATATTGATTGATTTATTTTATCACTTTGGCTTAAGCCTAAGCTCTAACCATTGACATATAAATGACAAATCACAAGATTTCGAAAAATCTCGACAACACATAACCGAATAAATGTCAGTTTTTGTAGTATAGAAGAGATGGAGAGAGTGGGAGTATATAATAAGTAGTATTAAGAAAGAAAAAGAAGAAATTTTGCGCGCGAGCGGGACGAAAAATATGGTAACCATAGAGAATTTTCGACAAATACACAAAAAGTTTTGAAGAAGTAAATGAGAAAGGAGAAGGTAGCCTATAATTAGAGGGAAAAACTTGTGATGATGAAATTTTGGAGTCGATTATAGAATCACATGGGTATTTGAAAAAGGCTTGTTAGAAAAAAATTAACGTGAATAAAGTAATTCAGCTAGATATAGGGATGTGCGTAAAATTTTTTTCCGAAAAATTCGTAAAACTTAAATTTTTACGAAATCAACCATCGTAAAATTCGTAAAATTCATAAATTTCGTAAAATTAATGAAAACGCATACCAACTACAGTAGTGGCTAAAATATTCGATTTTTTTGAAGTGAAGAGGTAAAATTATGGTTTTGGGAGCAATTGGAACATTGATTCGATATGAATTGAGTAGCATCAATAGGAATTTTTCCCCGAAATTTTCTAGAAAATTTCGAAAGTTTGAGAGAGAGAATATGTTTCTGCTTCAAAAAGTACCCTCTCGAACATAGGAAATTTTTCCTCAAAATTTGATTTTCTCAAAAAAAGACAAATTTTACCTTCAGAGTACCAAAATTCGACCTAACTTTTTTTTAACGATGTTACGGAAATTTTTTTTACGAATTCGTAAAATAGAAATTTTATGAAAAAGGGCCGTAAAACCGTAAAATTCGTAAAAACCGTAAACGTAAAAGCACACCCCTGGCTAGAAAATATCTACATTTTCTCTTTTGTCACTATAATTTCTCTGGTACAGTGTATAAATCTTCAACCTGTTGCTGGCAATGAGCTCTATCTAGAGGAGCTGGATAGATATTCTGAGAGAAGAATTTTAAGCTGAGCAATTCGAAATAAATACAAAAGTTCTTAGACTCAAAACAACCATCCGGAAGACTAAGAAGAAAAAGATGTAAGGTACACGAAGGACAACATATGCCTGTCACTTGCCATCATCATCATCTACTCCTTCTTCTAATACTTTTCCTGCTTCTTCTTCTACATCTTCTGACTTCTTCTTCTTCTTCTAAAAACTACTCTCGTCTCTTTTCTCCTGAAATTCTAAACTTGGAGTTTCAAATTTACACATACACATACACACACGAAACAGAAAAAGGCTCATTAATTGGAGGAGAGATAGAGAAAGTGTGGAAGGAAGGAAGGAGGGTGAGGAACAAGAAGAAGAAGGAGATGTGGAAGAGAAAAAGAGGAGACGGATGTATATGTAAATATGTCCTCTAGAATGAGGAATTTTCAGTCTTGACTGGATTGGAAAATAAGTGATTAGTTAAAGAGTTTTTATGGTTCTTTCACTGCTATGGGGGATAATATAGTTTTTTTAGGGAAAGTTTTTCAATTTTTTTTCTTGAAAAACGATTAAAGTGAATTTTTTATAGTTTGACACTAGATGTAGTTTTGAATTCTGAACACTTTTTCTTTTGACAACTCTCTCTGAAAATGCCTCTAAGTGCCTTAAAAACCGCCTTGAAATGAGGAGATTTGATTATTATGGAAGAGTTTATACAACCTCGGCCACGTGGTTTTTAGTGGTTATTTTTCGTTTTTCTTTGAAATTCCATATTTTTATTGAATATACAGTACCGCTCAAAAGTTTATCAACTTTTGGTTTTTTTACTCTAACTTTTCTGAGTCTTATCGGTTTGCCCTGAAATTTTGAGGCAAAATTACTCAAGTTTTAAGTTGTTGGTTTTATAATCAAAACCGCTCAAAATTAAAAAAAAAAATTGAAGAAATTGAAAATTTTGTAAAATTCTCACAAAGCGAAACTTTGGTAGTCAGGTTTTGAGACCACCGGTGAACCTGGTAACATGAATAAACAGAAACGTTTCAAACCGAGTTAGAGCTGCTTAACGAAACCGCACTATTTTTCACACTTTTCCAAAAAAAAATTTTTTTTGACGTTCAGAACTTGTTTTTGAAAAAAATTCCATCAGTCTAAGGGAGGAATGCTAGCAGAATAATAATAACGCTATCATTTGAAGATCTTAGTTTCTGAGGATCCGGTTCGGTTCCTAGAAAATATGTAAGTGAACTCTAAAAGGTGTCATTAAAAACTTGTACTCAAAAAACAGCCAATTCGGCTGAACTCATGAATAACTCTAAATTTCCACGATTTGGAATTCAATAGAGACAGTGAGATATATAAGACAGGCTAAATTTGAAAATTTTTTTTCGCGATATAAAAATCGTGAAACCAGTGATTTTCTTGTAAATTTCTCACGTGGACAGTTTTTTTGAAGAGAAATTACAGAAGCGGAGTAGCCTTTTCTCTGTAAATTACAAGAAAAACTATGTTTTGAAGATTTCACGTCGCGAAAGAAAAATTTTCAAATTAGGCCTGTCTTATATCATTAAAAAACTAAAGTAATAGGTGTTCTATATCATACTGTAAAAACCACTAGTAATTGCGAGTAAGCAGGCCTTATAATAGAAAATGAAAAAAAACAAACCTATAGGTAACATAACTCAACTGAAGTATGCTCTCTCTCTCTCGATCAAAACTCAACAATCAAAGTAAAACCTTGTGTCCTTTTTAAAAATTTTTGAAACTCGAAACCAAAAAAAGACAAAAAGTAACCGGAAAAGGAAGTCTTCTTCTTTTATCTTTGAATGAGTAAAAGAAGAAAAAGAAGACAGGAGAGAGAGAGAGAGAGAGAGAAGATGAGACAGAGAGAGAGAGCATAAATTCATCTCTTTTCGTTTTCTCGTCTGCCTCTCTCCGTTATCCCATACTATTTCTTATTTTATTTAATTGACTGAATTTTAAATTAGGAGAAAAAAGAAGAGGCTCTGGGATTACGGCGGCCGCGCAGGCAACCGGATTTCCTACTTAATTCCACTTTTCGCTTTTACGATAACCATAAAACGGATCCTATTTTCTTATAGTCTGCTAAAAAAATTCAATTTAAATTTTTGCTCGAAAAAATGTTTTTTTTAAATTGAAGTTTAATTTTCTTCCTAAACCCTCTTTACATCAAAAGGTTTGAACAAATGAAAGCAAAAAAACAAAGAAGAATTCTTTCATTTGATGACACGAAAACATTCAGATGATGATGGAAGGGGGGAAAGAAGAGCATGAAATACGATATATTTGGATGGCAGAAGACATGACTCATTTTATTTCAGAAAGAAGAAAAGGATCAACTTAGAATGTCGTATTGATTCCTTTCCGGACACCGACAATATGTTCCATCTTTGCCCGGTATCCCTGGCACGCCAATCTGGAATTTTGGACTGTGTTTCTATAATGGGGGCCGAAATTATCATGGGCCTAAATATAGTGGGCCCAATCTATAATTGTTCGAGTAAAAAAATTAAAGTGAACCGACATAATAATGGGCCCAAAATTTTTTCTGCGGGGTGGAGAAATTATCGGGGGCCCAAATATCGTGGGCTGAACCTATTTTTTCGTAGGTAAAAAAACTGACAATATTGTATTTTTCTGTACTATTTTCTTTTTTTTCAATAAACATCTAGATGACAATAAAACAGAAAGTTAATTTTGAGGGTGAACAAAACAAATACAGTGCGCGTCATAATTATACGACTACCACTTTTTTGACGTTTTTGAGATAACAGAAAATTTTCAAAAAAAAACTATGAATACTATTGAATTCAGAACCCGAAAGAACCCCCGCTTGCAAATTTTCAGAGAAAACTGTAAAAAATTTTGACTTTTTTCAAAGAAGTCACTTTTTCAACCGCTTCATAATTATACGACCACCCCTCAAAAAAGCGAAAAAAATAAATTAAAATAAGTAGGCCCATGACTTTTGGCCTACGATAATCTCTGCACCACACAAAAAATTTTGTGGTAATTTGGGCCCATGATAATTTTTTTGACCCCCTTACAAAAACCGAATTTTGAACTTGATTTTATATAAATAAGTTGAGAACATAATTTACGATTTGAAAAAAAAAAAGACAAACCTTCCCAGTCCGTCCCTCCTCTCCATCCATCCCTCTATTTCCATCCTCTCCCTTCTCTCCAGCTCTTCCAGGTTCTCCAGCCTTCCCAACTGCTCCAGGAGATCCTTTAGATCCCTTACAACCCTCATCACCTCGTCTTCCTTTTCTTCCAACTGCACATACTATTCTCACAGTATCCATTCCATCGATTCCAGGCTCTCCTACAGATCCATCGATTCCGTTTTGTCCTGCTAGACCTGGGGGACCAACCGGTCCAATTGAAGGGGTACCAGGGAGTCCTGAAATTCCTGGAGGTCCCTGAAAACCAGGTTCACCCGAGGATCCCGAGTCTCCTGGAGGTCCTGGAGGTCCAGAAGGACATCTGATGCAGCCAGTAGGAGACATATCTGAGAGAACAGATAATGGGATGGCTATTCTAAAAAAAACTTACTTATACTACTGTACCCCGTCTCGCCGTCTATTCCATTGTGACCAGCACTGCCAGGAATTCCATCGAGACCTGAATTAATAATCAATTTTAATTTATTTGAGGTCACAAGTTTATTAGGCTAATAAATATAGTTCAAGTAGAGAAGGTCGACCTCGACGAAGCGAGAGAAACAGTATTTATACTCCTTGATAAATGGGCGGAGTTGAGATCGGAATTCCTGGAGATCGTGGGAGGGAAGAGCATGAGATCCATGACGAATCCAGGCCGTCGTCCTTTGTCCTTGTCAGATCGCGAGAGAGTACAGGCGGGCGGCTAGACGCAGGGGTCGCTTGCCTGGCTTCCGGGATGACGAGCCGACTTGTGATAACGGACGGTATCGAGAGATAACGGAGAAGCTTAGGACTTAGAGACATTCCCCGGGAGGAATTCTTCCCTGTTGGATATGGACCTTGCTCCCTGCCCTTTGCTAGGAGATAGCGTTGGCAGAGATAGAGAGGCAAAGATGCCGAGTCTCTGAGTCATCTGTTTCCCTTCCGGTAAAGACGCTTAACTACCTGTACTGATTAGAGCGTTAAGACTACTTACGGTTACGGTCCCTAAGGGATACGATATCCCTTACAATTTAATAAAATTTCGGATCCAGACTTGTAAAATTTGGGCCCGGCCCGACCCGGAGGGCCCGGAAGAAAAAATGACCCCTTTTCAAACCAATTTTTCGAAGTTTTTTTGGCTAAAAAGGGTTCAAAATGGCTTTTTCTCTGAAGATTATCCAAAGTCCGTCAATGCGCGTAATTTAAGATGGGAAATCAATAAAAAAAATTCCGGTCAAAAATTTGAAAATTTTCGGTTCTGAACTTCCTGTTGAACACCGGGCCCGTGACAAATCTGGTTGGATCATCTCTACCTGCTACCCCTTTATCCCCTTTCGCCCCCACTGGACATTTCTGGGAAATTGACGATGAGCAAGAGCATTTGGTAGTTTCCTTGTATTCTCTGATGAAAAAAAAAACCTCAAAAAATCCACTGGAAAATACCTTTTTTCCCTTTTCACTTCTTCTGTCAAATTGGTAATCGTCAATCGAAAATCATTATTGAAAGTTTTCAATTTATTATCTAAGTGGTAAATTTCATTGAATATAATCCAAAAATGAAAAACAAGGAAAAGTAGTGGAGAAACAAATAGTACCACTTTCATACCCTACAGTATCTACCTTCCCATCCCTTTTTGGTTATATACCCCAATGAACAAGTAAATGGAAATCCGTCTTTGATAATCTGATGATGACGAGTGGAGAAGAAAAAAGAGAAAGGGGTTTTTGGGTCACTCCCATACACATTATCCGCTTTCTTCGCAATCAGTCACTTTTCCGTTTTTCTCTCTTCTTTTCCGATAACAAAGACTTATCCAAATGGAGAAGAGAAAAAGGTTTTCGTTCAAAGTTTCAATTCATTAAAATTTTTTTCACCAAAAAAAAATTTTTTTCGTACTGAAAAAATTCCAAAAACCGTCAAAGTCTACAGTACCCCAACTTTCTCTTTTCAGCGATCCCTTTGAAAAATGAACGAAAATGCTCGAGAAACGGCGTACGCCTCAATTATAATAGTTTCTCTTTTCGTCTCCCTCTCCACAATGTCATCATTCATTATATCGGTTCATCCGCTGGCAACTATCATTCGCCCTTCTATACAGAATATTGTAAATGATGCCACGTATTGTCAGGTATGTGGCTTTTTTTCAATTCTTATCAAAATTTAACGGCTTTAAATTTTTCAGAGCTGTTAAACTATGTTAAAAATATCTTTACTAATAACAATCAGAAGATTCCGTATGTCTGTGTGTGTGTCTGTTGGTCGCAAGCCCTAGCGGATCCGGCCTTAAACTTTTTTGACAAAACTTATATAGATCGATAGAGAATTTGTCTGAGATGATGCCCGTCCTTTCAGATTTCTGAAATTATCATTTTGAAGACATCTAGAGCCGTTTTTCGTCAATATTACCCAAAAAATATAGTGGGCGGCGGAACCCGCGAGATGTCGGCTGCTGCGCCAAACTACCCCGGCTCAGCCGTTAGGCGGCGTCAGCCGACTGGTAATATTGATAGACAGAGCAGCATTTGATTTAAGAAAAGAGTCAGAAAAACGAGATCCGGCTAGAATACCGTAAAACCTGTAATATCCCCTTGTCACCCAATTTCAGCAGCATTTATCTCTGTTCCCAATGAAGATATCAAAAAGTGATCAACTAACAAAATATTGCTCAGATTAATAGAAACATTTCATTAGTTGCCACCTTTTTATTATCTTTATTGGGAACCGAGATAAATATTGCTAAAGTTGGGGGTACAAGACTTACAAGACTATTACAGATTTTACGGTATAACACTCAATTTTAAAACAATTTAATACTTAAAAATAATATTTTCCTAGTTAGAAAAAAAAAACAAAAGTAACGTTCTCTAGCAAAAAGATCGACGACCAACTATGTACAATCTGATTATAATTCAATTTTTCCAAAAATTTCCAGGAAAGTGCCCTAGAAATGAAGGGTATCCTGTCGGAAGTGGGTTCCCAATTCGACAACATCACTCGTCAAAAGCGTGACGAAGTCGACGATTTCCTTCGGGAAACCGGACAAACCGCCCGAGAAAGGGTTTGCGAGTGTCGTCATCCTCAAGGACCCCCTGGATTATCCGGAAGAGATGGAATGCCTGGACCGAAGGGATCGGAAGGGGCTCCAGGACTGCCTGCAAGGCTGCCTTGTGAGCCACCAGTCGACTACAAGTCTTTGTGTGCTGATCCGTGTCCGAGAGGAGTTCAGGGTGCTACTGGAATTACGGTAGGGACATTTTTCTGAGAATTTTTTCAGTTTTCATTATTTGTAGGCAGGGGTGTGCTTATACGTTTACGGTTTTTACGAATTTTACGGTTTTACGGTCCTTTTTCGTAAAATTTCTATTTTACGAATTCGGAAAAAAATTTCCGTAAAATCGTAAAAAAAAGTTAGGTCGAATTTTGGTACTCTGAAGGTAAAATTTGTCTTTTTTTGAGAAAATCAAATTTTGAGGAAAAATTTCCTATGTTCGAGAGGGTACTTTTTGAAGCAGAAACATATTCTCTCTCAAACTTTCGAAATTTTCTAGAAAATTTCAGTGAAAAATTCCTATTAATGCTACTCAATTTGTATCAAATCAATTTTGTCTCCAATTGCTCTCAAAACCATAATTTTACCTCTTCGCTTCAAAAAATCAAATATTTTAGCCGCTACTGTAGTTGGCATGCGTCTTCATTAATTTTACGAATTTTACGAATTTCACGATTTTACGAGGGTTGATTTCGTAAAATTTTACGTTTTACGAATTTTACGAAAAAAAAAATTTTACGCACATCCCTGTTTGTAGGGAATCAAAGGAGACACCGGAAAACCAGGAATCCCTGGAAAGAATGGAATTCGTGGGGAAAACGGAAAAATGGGACCAAAAGGACCGCAAGGACCTCAAGGAATTCCTGGATTGGATGGTGAAATGGGTGATCCGGGAACAGATGCCACTCCAAAACCGTTTATTCCCGGACCAGCTGGACCAGTCGGAGAGGAAGGAGACTTCGGACCTCCAGGACCTCCAGGAATGCCTGGAATTGATGGACCAATGGGGGCACAGGGTCCAAGAGGGAAGAAAGGGAAGCCTGGATTCCCTGGAAACAATGGGGCAGCTGGAGCCGAGGGACTTATTGGAGAAAGAGGAGAAGAAGGAAATCGAGGAGTATGTTTTAGTCTTTGTAGCCTTTGTAATCTCGAATATTTCAGGTGTGTCCAACGTATTGTGCCACAGACGGAGGAGTGTTCTTTGTGCAGCCTCCAGATTGGATGCTACAGTAATTTTATTTGTTTTCTTCTTTTTTTCTGTTTTCTCCCATTTCCCGAGAGCCGAATCCAGTGACCAGAGTCTCCAGATATATCCCAGGAATACGTGTGTACATAATAAATTTTTTCTCAATTTTGTAGGACAAATCTTTCAAAAAAAAAAATTTGTCAGATGATATAGTCTACTCATTAAAACTCATTTTGGAGTCACATGAAATTTTATTCTAACGAAGGAGCGATAGACTACATTTTTCCAGTTGACATAAAATCACATTTCGAAGATTTGAGGTTTCAGAAAATGTTGTTGATGTGTAGGTTATCACTGCCTTCCCTTCACTACAACGCTCTACCGCACTGAAACTTGGCACGAAGCCAAGATTCAAAAATCTCTTAAAAAATGGCTCTATGATTTTTTAATCATATTTCCAATGATATATCTGAAAAATAGACAAAATTTCAGTCATAAAAAAGCAAAAAATTTTTTAAAATTTTTTTAGAAAAAATTCATGGCGAAAGAGTGGGTGAAACCTGTTTTAATAATTTTGTTTCATTGTAAAAAAATTTATTTTGATCAATTCAGCTCCTGTTTTCTTATTTTTCGCTGCTTTTTGACGCTTTTTCTGCTGGAAAAATATTTAACTGTGCAAAGTGACGTGACGTGTTTGCGTAAAACTACAGTTCAGTCGCGACGCAGATAATTTGATTAAGCTACGTATGGTGGGAAAATGAGTTTTGAATTCTTGTAGTGAAGGGAAGGCCGTGGGTTATACAAATTTTATTTTTTTTTAGGATAGGATGAAAATACCGTAGTATAAAAGATAGTTTTTTGATCAAACAATAAAAAGTTTTTCGATACTTTATAATATAAGACAGACTTGAAAAAAATATATATAAATTTTTTTCCAAAAAAAAATTTTCAAATTCAGCTTGTGTTATATAAACTATTTTTATTAGGTTTCAAAAAAATGTGTAACTCAAAAAAATTCTTGATCTTTCAACTTAAAAACAAGAAAGCGGGTCTGAACAAGTGACCCCTTGTTTTCTCTATTCGTTTATATTCCTTGTTGCTCTCTCCATTTTTCTATTCTATTCATTCCTCATTTTCCTTCTATGACTCATACAACTCACGCGAAGAATAAATAAGTTTCTAGAAAAGTGTCTGGGATTAGTTTCCGTCTTTTTAATCTGAGTGAGCACTTCTAATAAGTTCATCTCTATGTTTTTCTATTCCAAAATACATTCCTATGACTCATGTTTTCTCATGTTTTGTGCATTCTTATTTATGGGCACGTGCAACTTTATATGTTCATTGAAGCAAATGGAATCACCTGATTATATACATTTCATCATTATTTTGACCAAACCCCGCCCATTCTAGCCAAATGACTAGTCTCTCTGAAATAATAAAATATGACTCATTGTAATGTTGAGTGAAAAGGGGGGAAAACTTGAGATAAGGTTAGGCACCGCAATGAAAGTGGGCGGGGCGTCGAAATTTGAGGTGGAGCGCTCGTGGCCGCCCCCGTTTCTTATACACCCTCTCGATTGGCGTCGGCTGCCGCCCGCGTGGTCGAGTGGGTTGCGCGCTTGTTTTTCGTTCGGTGGTCCCCACACAGGTAAATGGCGCTCTGTCCGGTAACGGGCGGAATTTCTATACGGACCCATATACAATTCCTATTTCGTCCATACGGATTGAGCGCCAATACGGACAGTATATGGACGCGTGGACGATATATGGACCACATGCGGGCGTCTTCTCTGGAACGGACAGAATATGGACCGCAAAAGAGTGCACATATAATGTCCGTTCCAGAGGAGATGCCCGCATGCGGTCCATATATCGTCCACGCGTCCATATACTGTCCGTATTGGCGCTCAATCCGTATGGACGAAATAGGAATTGTATATGGGTCCGTATAGAAATTCCGCCCGTTACCGGACAGAGCGCCATTTACCTGTGCAGATCGAACTTTCTTCCGCCTACTTCGCCTTTTTCCAGCGCCGCTATCTTTGACGTTCTGCATAGAATCGTATATAACTCGAGATTGGAAAAAAATTTTCGATGAAATTTTGGAAATCGGGCTTCTATAAGGGAGAGGAACATATTCCAATAAAAATATTTTGAAAAAATTGATTTTGAAAAATATGGTGTGGTTCCTAGATAAGGTTACTAAAATATATTTTATAATGAGGTAAGAAACATTTCAATTTCAATAATCTTATCGTGATGTCCTGAAAATAATATATTTTTCAAAAACTTTTTTTTTCTCAAAAGGTGTCAACTGATGAAATATCCCTCATAATAAGATAATTTTTCGAATTGAAAAACTTGTATTCGCAAAAGCCCACTCAAAACAGGCGACTCGAAGTCAAGCAAGTCTCTACCTAGTTCACTTTTTGTCTCCCCACGTCAATCTGATTACATTAGTATGCATACTACCCATGACTCATACACCTTTCCGTCTCTCTCTCTCTCTCTCTCTCTCTCTCTCTCTCTCTTCCTTCGCAGCAGCCGACACTCTCTTTCTCTTCTTTCTCTCTTTCCTCATCCTTTCAATTCCTGCGTCTCCTTCCCTCTTCTCCCTCTCCCATTCTCCTATTCCTTCGTCATTTTCAGACGGTTATCACTGCTAACTGACAGCTTGATCTCGAATTTTGTATATTAAAATGAACACAAAAATGCCGACAATCGATCCGGCATTCGCATCGGAACTTCGAAGTTCTGGAGTCTCTCTTTCAGCAATGGTAAGTAGTATCTATTGATTTTTAATGCAATCACAGGGTGATAAAATGGGAAAATAGTGATTTGGATGACTTTTTGACATTTTTTCTTTCTTTTTTTTTCGGAAACACAAAGAAATAGTAAAAAAAAACCATTCAAGTTTTTTTACAGTACCTAGGAAGTGTTCCGGTGATGGAGTCGATGAGTGTAATGGTCGGAGAAATGAGAACACAAGTCGTTTCGTGAGTTTTTTTTTGAAAAGTGTTATGAAGAAAAAAAAAGAATTTCAGAGAATGCATCCAACTCGTTGCTTCAAAAATCGGTCTATGTGAAGACAGAGAGATCAATCCGATTGTTAGTAGAGTGAGTTTATTTTTTCTTTTTGGAAAAAATTTTCTTAAAGGAGGACAGAGGAATTCAATACAATATGAATTTAGATGTAGTTTTTAATTTTGATCACTTTTTCTGTTGACAACTTTCTCTGAAAATGCCTCTAAATGCCTTAAAAACCGACTTGAAATAAGGAGATATGATTGGGGTAGAAGAGTTTTTGCAACCTCGGCCACGGGGTTTTGGGATGCCCCTGTGGCTATTTTCCAGAGTTGTATGGAATCCAAATTCCAAATTCCAGGATTTTTTGTCCAAATTCCAGATTTCCAATTCCATTAAAAAATTATTTGTCCAAATTCCAAAGTCCAGATTTGAAATTTTATTTCAAATTCCATTTTAAACAGTAAAAAAATTCCAAATTCCATGTAAGAGCGAGAAATTTTTTCGAAAAACCCCTTTAAAAATACGCGAGTTTAATCGAAAACTTCGATTTTTTTAAAATTTTTTCGAAAACCGTTAGATTTTGATCAAATTCCATATTCCAGGTTTTTTTTCTGTTCAACTTCCAAATTCCAGAACTGGAAATTTTCATTCCATACAACTCTGCTATTTTTCTTCTTTCTTCAAAGTTTCCAGTCTTTTAATGAGAAGATTTATGAAATTAATATTTAAAAAATCCAAAGATTAAAGAAAAATAGCCACTAGAACGGTCCGAAACCCCGTGGCCGAGGTTGCCAAAAAACTCTTCCACCATATTCCTCATTTCAAGCCAATTTTTAAGGCATTTAGAGGCATTTTCAGAGAAAGTTGTCAACAGAAAAAGTGTTCAGAATGAGAAACTACATCTAATTTCAAATTATTGAATTCGACTTCAGTACTCCTTTCAAGCTTTAAAAGTGATAAATTCATTCTCAAAAAAATGCATACAAAAATTCCAGATAATCGGAGAAGTAAAAACCGAAAACTATCTAGTAGACCTGAATATCTCCGCAAAAATGGTGAAGGTGATCAAGAACAACCGTCTTATTCAACGCCACCCGGTCACTTATTTCTCATTCGGTTCGCAGGGACAAAAAGACACTCCAACTGAGAAAATGTTCGGTTATATTGCAAAAAACAAAGATGGAAATGATAGAAGATGTCATATTGTGTCGAGTAAAGACGTTCAAAAGCTGATTGATGTGCTTGTTGGAGCTATTAATGTGAGCACAATTGATGCTCGTGCTAAACTCAATCCTCCTTCTACACCGGATGCCTCTGTATCTTCATCTGGCTCTGAAGGAACTTCAGATGGTAGCGGGGCAAGACGATCGAATCTTAGTCGACAGTCATTCGTCACTAATTGTCGACCAAGTGTACACGAAGACGTTAAGGATAAAATTTGGTATCACGGAAATTTGTCAAGAGATGATGCTCAGGCATTGTTGATAACACCAGGAGACTATCTTGTCAGGTAAGATACTTCCAATGGACCAGTGTGTATTTTCGAAAAATGCCCGTTTCGAAAAATATTCGAGAAATTTTCCGAAAATTTTTCGAAAATTTTTCGAAATGTTTCGAGAATTTTCGAGAATTTTCAAGATTTTTCGAAAAGTTTCGAGAAATTATTCGAAAGATTTCTCGAATAAATTTCGAAAAATCACACGTTTTCGAAAATTTTCCGAAAGATAAAAAAGAAGTAACAACGTGAGAATTGCGTCATACGTGTCCACGTGGCGTCGTCCCAATTTTTTTTGCTCTTTTTTTGAAGATTTTTGATATTGAAAAACTTTTTCTGGTCGTTTTTTGAAAAATTCTCGAAAAATGACGTGTTCGAAAAATAATTTTACAAGAAATTATTCGAAAAATACTCGAAGAATTTTTCTCGTGAATTTTTCGAATAATTCTCAAAAGATTTCTCGAAGAATTTGCGAAAAATTCACGAGAAGCCCAAGAATTTTCACGTTGATTAGGCCCCGCCCATTTTTGAAACCCCGTCCACTTTTTTTGAAAAACTAAATTTACGTGAAACAGTTACGGGAAAAAAATGGGCGGAGTTTCAAAAATGGGCGGAGCCTAATCAACGTGAAAATTCTCGTGCGATTTTTATGAATCGACAATATCTAAAAAAATTTTCTGGTCATTTTTCGAAAAATTCTCTAAAACTGACGTGTTCGAAAAATAATTTCACGAGAAATTATTCGAAAAATACTCGAAGAATTTTTCTCGTGAATTTTTCGAAAATTTTTCGAATATTTCTCGAAGAATTTGCGAAAAATTCACGAGAAGAATTTTTCAAAAAACTCGAATTTTTTTCACACTGCAACGGTCCAAGTAAAATAGTCCCCTACTTCAGACAAAGCGATAACACACCCGGAAAATTCGTGTTGAGTGGATTGACAGATGAGGGAGAACACAAGCATCTGATCCTTCTGGATCATCTTAATGTAAGCTGAAAATCATAACCATAATAATTTATTTTATTTTCAGAGAGTCCGTACCCGTGATCGACAGTTCAATAACATCAGTGAACTTATCGACTATCATGTCCAGAATAAAATGCAAGTGCGTTCAGAAAGCGGTGCAGTCGGAATTGATCTGATTCGTCCGGTACCATCGGCTCAGACTCCAACTCCTTCATCGGCTCCATCGCCTACTTTATCTTAAATTCTGTTGTTTATTTTTTGAAATTTGAAATTAGTTAGTAGTCAGTTTTTCCTAGATTTTTCTTTTTAAGCTAGAAGGGGGATGGCTAGGAGAGAAACTTTCGAAAAATTATTTTGGCTCTATTTTAGTTTAGGGGTCCCGAAGTGTCATAGGACCAGAAAAAATGGGGGACCCTTCGAAAAATAGGGGTGTTTTAAAAAATAGGGGTCCCTTCGAGAAACCTTGAAAAAAAGGGGTCTCTTCAGAAAAATAGGGGACCCTTCGATTTGCGCAAAAAAATTAGGGGTCCCTCATATATTTTTTGAGCCTAAAGGGACCCCTATTTTTCCGAAGGGACCCCCATTTTTTTTACATAGATCAAAGTGACCCCTATTTTTTAAAGCGACCCCTGTTCTACAACAGAGCCATTTTTTTGGCACTTCGGAATTTCCTAATATTTTTCGTGAAAATCAAGCTAACCACGAGATGAAACTAAGGTCTCATGGTCCGCCCCCGTGTGTCTTTTCGAAAGCAATTCGAAAACTCGAATTATTTTCGAATAATTTTTCGAGAAATCTTTCGAGAATTATATTAGCGATTCATAAAAATCGCCTGAGAATTTTCACGTTGATTAGGCCCCGCCCATTTTTGAAGCTCCGCCCACTTTTTTTGAAAAACTAAATTTACGTGAAAAAAGTGGGCGGAGCTTCAAAAATGGGCGGAGCCTAATCAACGTGAAAATTCGCGGGCGATTTTTATGAATCGATAATACGAAAAATTTTCGAAAAATTCACGAGAAAAATTTTTCGAGAATTTTTCGAAAAAGAGCAAAAATAAAGAAAAGGGACGACGCCACGTGGACACGTATGACGCAATTCACACGTTGTTACTTCTTTTTTATCTTTCGGAAAATTTTCGAAAACGTGGGATTTTTCGAAAATTATTCGAGAAATTTTTCGAATAATTTCTCGAAAAATTTCGAAAATTCTTGAGAATTCTCGAAAAATTTTCGAAAAATTTTCGGAAAATTTCTCGAATAATTTCTCGAATATTTTTCGAATTTTTCGAGAAATCATTTCTCTAAAAGACACACTGGTCCACCCCTATTCAGCTCATAACTTGTTCAAATAACCCTTCTTAAAAGGTCGTCTTTTCTTCTTCCTCCCCCCTTTCTCCTCAAAAAAAGGGAAAAGTAGCAAATTGCGTAAGAAGGAAGGAGGGGACAGTCACTTATAAGTCCCGTCGTCATATAATTACCGATGGGAGTTGTCCTTCCCTTCTACAGTAACATGTCATTACTATCCTCTGCCGCACGGGGCGCTCCAATTATACCTATCTCTCACCGTCTCTTCCTTAGAAGACCGCCCATCTTTTCGTTTTTTCTCCCCCCATCAAAGGTATTATATTTTTCTTGTGTCACACATACACATATTTCTCTCTTCGTATTTTATATTGATTCGATTTGTTGTCAAATATCACCTACCGTAACCCGATGATTCTATTTTGGAGGATCATCGGATGGGCGGTCCTTCCGACTCTCGTCACCACAGTAGCCATTGTGGACACTTCTATCGCTTGTGATAAGGTTCGTTCTGCCATACATACTCATTGCTCCCTTTTTTCTTTCTCTCCCCGGTCATTTATACCTCTACTTTATTTTTCTATCAATTTTTTCATCGACAAAATAAATTTCTTCGGAACATTGCTATTTGTAGTTGTAAGGACTGCATTTTATTAGTGAAAATATCAAAAATGTTCAGAAAATATACCTGAATTTAACAATGCTTGTTGTAAAAAATTCAGAAATTGTCTATTTACCAGTGAAAAATTAGTTTTTTCAGTTTTAAGGACTCCTTTTTTTTTACAAATATCAAAAATTTTTGAAATTTTTTTTAACCGTGCCTGTTGTAAAAAAATTCAGAAATCGCCTGTTTTCCAGCAAAAAGCTTAACATTAGCAATAATCCATTAGTTATAACATTTTTGCTACCTTTAATCATTATTACATATTAAAATAATTTATGACGAAATTTCTGAATGAAAATATTTTAAAGCTTATTGAAAAAATTCAAGGCCAAAAAGTTCACAGTAATCCAAATGACCTTCGAGTAAAAAAGAACACCTGTTTCAATAGAAAAATTGGGAAGAATAACCCCCCGCTTAAACTAATCTGGTGTCAAGGTTAACAGCAAACAATACCCTCTTTAGTGATTATCGTATAAATTTCGGAACAAAATTTTTATAAATTTTTATAAATTATAAATTTTTTTATAATTTTCCAGACAGATTTCCTTCTGAAAATCAAATTCGACGAGGTTTTTCACGGTACGATTCAGAGTCGTTCTGGCCATCCAAAGTGTATTTATGCAAATGGAACTTTGCAACCAGATAGCAAATATCAATTGAAGGTCAGTGGAAAAAAGAGAAAAGAGAAATATGCCTATTTGTTCAGATACCCCTGAAAGGATGCTCGACCAAGGAGAACGGAGAGGGCAATTTGGAGAATGAGATCGAAGTGGTGATGGCTAATGAGTAGGTACCCCAAGAAGAATTTATAATGAGAGCAGAATTGAAGCCTAAAAATTCCTAAGCCTAAGCCTAAAAATTTAAGCCTAACCCTAAAAACTCCTAAGCCTTCACCTAAGTGTAAAAATTTATGCCTAAGCCTAAGCCTAAAAATTCCTAAGCTTAAGTCTAAAAAAATTTTAAGCCTAAGCCTAATAATTCCTAAGCCTAAGCCTAAAAATTCCTAAGCCTAAGCCTAAAAATATAAGCCTAAGCCTAAAAATTCCTAAGCCTAAGCCTAAAAATTCCTAAGCCTAAGCCTGAAAACATTCAAGCCTAAGCCTGAAAATTCCTAAGCCTAAGCCTAAAAATTCCGAAGCCTAAGCCTAAAAATTCCTAAGCCTAAGCCTAAAAATTCCCCAAAAATTTTAGATTCAATGCGGATACCGATAAACGATTCCTTTTGACTTGCATCCCAGCTGCACCTGTTCCAAAGTAAGCCCCGCCCTCTTAAAATAAAGGAAAAATTGTTCAGAGAGTCACAAGTGACCGTCTCTTTCGGTGGTATCACTATCAACTCAGACGCCACTACGGCTAGCAGTTTACTCGATAACAAGGTATTTTAGGCACAAAATTTTCACTAAAGTAATTTTTAAGACCCTGGACTACCGAGTTCGAGTGCTCGATGGCGCTAGCCTTGACTCAAAGCAATTACAAAGACCGTTGGCAGTTGGAGATAAAGTGGTAAGGCTTATATAGAATACTTCGATTACTGTAGTTAATTTTAGACATATACGGTGGAGATGAACGACGATCAGAACGGGCGCATCGGAAGGTGTTGGGCGAATGACGGGATTTCCGAGTTGCCATTGTCAGATTCGCAAGGATGCTCTTTGCAAACTTCTGGAGAGGTACTGAAGATACCCTATAGGATCAAATATAGGATCAGTGTGTTTTTTCGAGAAATGATTTCTCGAAAAATGCCTTTCTCGAAAAATATTCGAGAAATTTTCCCAAAATTTTTCGAAATTTTTCGAGAAAATTTTCGAAAAATCACACGTTTTCGAAAATTTCTCGAAAGATGAAAAAAAAAGAAAAAACAAGAAAAAACGTTCAAATTGCGTCATACGTGTCCACGTGGCGTCGTTCCAATTTCTTTTTTTGGACATTTTTTGATATTGAAAGACCTTTTTTGGTCGTTTTTCGAAAAATTCTCAAAAAATGACGTGTTCAAAAAATAATTCCACGAGAAATTATTCGAAAAATACTCGAAGAATTTTTCTCGTAAATTTTTTGAAAATTTTTCGAATAATTCTCGAAAGATTTCTCGAAGAATTTTCGAAAAATTCACGAGAAAAATTTTCCGGAAAACTCTCGAATATTTTTCGAATAATTTTTCGAACCGCTCTCGAAAAGACACACTGTATAGGATATAGGATCCTAACCCAAAAAAGTTTTGTACATAATTAACAGTCAAAAGTAGATATATAGTGTCCGTTCTTAATCAGCTACCAATTCCAGGTGTGGGGAGATTTTGAAGTGGCTCGACGAAACGGCAAGACAATCTTCTACAATCACATCAAAGCGTGGGCATTCCCAACTAGGTAAGCCCCTTCGCTTACCCATTACCACCCACTTCTTCCAGCAACGAGGTCAACATATTTTGTAACCTCCACGTATGTGTCACCTGCTCCCAATCGAATTGCCGTGGCAGGGAACGTCGTCATCCGATAGCAGCGGATCCGTTCACTTCTAGCATCGACGTCTCCGACATCTCCCCACCGATTGCCGTTCGAACGTCGTTCCGTCTCAAAAAACGGGAGACACAAAACGTGGCGCGTCTGTCACCTGCCACGTCATTTGCTTCTTCTGCCAACTTCCTCTTCGTGCCCCTTTTAATTGTTGTGTCTTCAGGTGTCTTCTTCTCCTCCTTCTCCTTTTCCTGCTATTAATAAAATTGCGTGTCTTTATAATTGGTCTTGTTGTATATACATACACAATCCATTTCTGAAATGAATGGCAAATCGAACTAAAAGTTTTAGAAAGTGATTTTAATAGTAAGAATATAGACATCTTTCCTTAAAGAGAAGAAAAGGAGACCTAATAAAATTTTGATTACCGAGTAACATATTATGAGAAGAGGGGTGCGTACCCATTTGTGTGCGCTCTTTATAGGCTTCTATCAGCTCTTCGTCTCAAAAATGTTCATTCTTCATTCAGAAAATGTTTATACGTAGAATTTCCTATATTCCACCAATAATTTAGAAGTTTATCAAAAATCTGCTTGAAGGAGTTCCCTAATATTCAAATAATGAGCATGGTTTATTAACTTTTTGATAAATACAGTAGCGTTCAAAATTATATAGAAAAATTGTTTTTCAGTTGATCTTCGCTGTTGTAGGCCATTTTCAGGGGTCTGGTTCTCGGATCTTGGGTTTCCGATCGCTTTGAAAATTATTGGAGACTTAGAACGGACCTTAATAAAGAACTTTATATCGACACAATCTTCAAAAAGTAACACATAATCTTTTTATCGGGATATTTCTGAGAGACACCTGAATTTCTCTCAATTTTAGTATTTTTGAAAGTTTTGTATGTCAAAACTTTGGCTTGGTTTTCGTAAGGGGGGCCAAAAAAATTATCGTGGGCCGACATAATCATTGGCCCAAATAACATGGGCCCAGTATTATATATAATGGGTCAAAAAATTATCATGGGTCCAAATTACCATGGGCACAATTATCATGGGCCCAAACTATTTTTTGTGTGGTGCAGAAATTATCGAGGGCCCAAATATCATGGGCCTACTTATTTTGACTTATTTTTTTCATAAATTTGTTTCGTTCATAATCAAAATTTACTGTCTGTTTTATTTTCATCAACATGTTTATTGAAAAAAATTGAGTGTAATGCAGAAGAATACAATACTGTCATGTTTTCCATAAACTTTTTCACCTACAAAAAATAGGTTCGGCCCACTATATTTGGGCCCCCGATAATTTTTCACTTTGCAAGAAATAGTTTGGGCACATACATTTGGGCCCATTATAATGTCGGCCCACTTTAATTTTTGAACTGAAACAATTACAGATTGGGCCCACTATATTTGGGCATATGATAATCTCGGCCCGCTTTAATTTTTTCGGCCCCCTTTATAGAAACACAGCCAAAACGTTTTTATTAAGGTCTGTTCTAAGTCTCCAATAATTTTCAAAGCGATCGGAAACTCAAGATCCGAGAACCAGACCCCTGAAAATGACATAAAACCGCTAAAATCAACTGAAAATAATTTTTCTATATAAGGAACTTTTAGTCCCCCCTGTTCTATCGAGTATACAAGTTTCATTTCTCTTCCAACTTGTTTCTTCTTTTTCTGCTTCTCCTCCCAACTCTTTGTTTCATTTTCTCAATACATATTGTGTGTCGGGTATCTTCACGCGCGCACAATCCGTGCACAGAGACGTTGCGTGTGATTTATTTTTCGCGCGCGCGCGTTGCTCATCCCTTCTTTTCTACCGCCTTCTTCTTCTTCTGAGGCCAAAAGAGATATGATTGATTGGGAAGGGAGGAGGCATTGAGAAGAACCATCGTCCCCTGTGGGGAGTCTCAAATGGGAATTCGAAGAGAGAGAGAGAGGAAGGAGCAGAACTTTTTTGTTAGAAGCAGTAAAAATAGTAGTACCGTATCCCGGGTGATTTCAAGATCTACAGAATCCGCTAGGTGGACCTGGACAACTGAATGATGGAATCAGGGCTGTGCGTAAAAATTTTTTTAAACGGATTTCGTAAAATGTAAAATTTTACGAAACCGAACTTAGTAAAATTCGTATAATCCGTAAAATTCGTAAAATTAATAAAAACGCATTCCAGCTACAGTACCGGCTAAAATATTCGTTTTTTTTCGAAGCGAAGAGGTAAAATTATGGTTTTGAGAGCAATTGGAAACAACATTGATTCGATACGAATTGAGTAGCATTAATAGGAATTTTTCACCGAAATTTTCTGAAAAATTTCGAAAGTTTGAGAGAGAGAATATGTTTCTGCTTCAAAAAGTACCCTCTCGAACATAGGAAATTTTTCTTCAAAGTTTGATTTTCTCAAAAAAAGACGAATTTTACTTTCAGAGTAACAAAATTCGACCTAATTTTTTTTACGATTTTACGGAAATTTTTTTACGAATTCGTAAAATAAACATTTTACGAAAAAGGGCCGTAAAACCGTAAAATTCGTAAAAACCGTAAACGTAAAAGCACACCCCTGGATGGGATTTATTAGAAGCTTCGAGTTTTTTTCTGAAACAGTCTCTGATAAACCCCAAGATTTTCCGGTATCATCCAAAAAAAGCCTATATGGCCTTATTGTCAATTAAAAATTTTCCCCCTTCTCCTGGAATCTCTATTCTATCTGGCTTTTTAATCTACACGTTTGACAACAACATGACATTTCCCTTTCCATATCCCTCCCCAACCACCCCTCAATTGGCATGTAAATGAGCCCAGTGTCCGTGTG
This sequence comes from Caenorhabditis tropicalis, assembly GCA_016735795.1. NCBI lineage: Eukaryota > Metazoa > Nematoda > Chromadorea > Rhabditida > Rhabditidae > Caenorhabditis > Caenorhabditis tropicalis. The sequence continues at coordinate 2,389,508 of CM028614.1, read as the reverse complement.
TGTATTGAATGAAGTGTTCTTTTGGCGGTTCCCCCCTTTTCATACCAATTGAATTAATATGACCCCCCCCCCCCCCTCTTTGTCTTCTGTAGAGAAGAGAGATAGGGGTGCGTGATTCTTGAAATATGCTGTGCTCCGGGGGGTGAAAAATTGAATAGTGATTGATTTGTTTCTCGGAGCGGGGCAGATGGTTCTCTCTCTCTCTCGCTCACTCAAAAACTGTAGAATGAATGATTGTAAAGAGCACAGATGGGCTAAGAGAGATAAGCCTGCCAAGCAGCTGTCAATTAAGCTTATAGGTTTTTTCTAGGTATCGTACCTTAAAAGAGGACTGAAGAAGGACTCAATAAATTAAAATTAGATGTAATTTTAAATTCTGAACACTTTTTCGCCTTAAAAAGCGGCTTGAAATGAGGAGATATGATTATGGTGGAAGAGTTGTTTGTAACCTCGGTCACGGGATTTTGAAAACACATTTTCTACCGTAACTCTTTTGATTTTGTTCTGAGCCCTTTGAAACTTAAAAAATTGGAATCAGGGATTCAAGACGGTTCAGAAAAGTATAAAAAAGCCATGGTTCCGAAGAAAATTTTTATGCCCCTCGAGGAGTAAAAAATGGGCCGTTTTTGAAAATTATCGGAACGCGGTCATGATTATACTTTTTTGAACCGACTTGACAAGCTAATTCCAATGATTTATGTTTCAAAAATGTTGGGGCGAAACTAACCGAGATACGTCGGCCACAGGAGTTTGGACCACTTCAGTGGCTATTTTTCTTTTTTCTTTCAAATTTTTAAATTTTTATTAAGCATATCTTCTTATTAATAAACTGAAAACTTTGAAGAAAAAAGAAAAAAAGCCACTGGAGCGGTCCAAAACCCGTGGCCGAGGTTACGAAAAACTCTTCCACCATAATCATCTCTCCTCATTTCAAACCGGTTTTTGAGGCATTTAGAGGCGATTTCAGAGAAAGTTGTCAACAGAAAAAGTGTTCAAAATTCAAAACTACATCTAATTCCCAAATTTTGAACTCCACTTCAGTCCTTTTTTAAGGGTGTTCATCTAGATATACCGAACTTGAATTTTCCTGAATGTTTTCTGACCCATAACGGAAAATGTACAGCTGGCTGTTATGTTTTTACAGAAAAAAGTGGGAAACAGGTGTGGGAAAAGGACAAGGTTATCATATTTTGTCCGAGAATATTACACAATTTGGTGACCTCTTGTCTTGCTAAGTTACTGTATACAAAAAAAAATTCACGCTTTTTTGGTCTACCGGATTCTTGAAATGCGTTGGCTACAGACCCTCTCCTTCCCTTTCTAAAACTACCAGAAACAATTAGGGAAAACTTTTTTTGGGTTCAAACAACACAATTTGATTTGTCTTCTCCTTCCTCCCTTTTCCATTTCGGAGAGGAATCTTTCTTTCCGGTCAGAGACAATCGGAGCCTAACGAAACCACTATTGGAAGAAAGAGGAGGAGGAGTACAGAAAAGTGCATGTGTAACTTTGTTTCAAGAAAAGGAAAAGAAGAAAAAGAGATTAGAGAAGGAGAACTTTTTTCTCCTTTTTGGAGGGGAAGGGGAACACAAAGGATGCTAACATTGAATCTGAGCTCTTCGAGCCAATTTAGACTCCCTTTTGGGTCTTTGAAGCTGGGAAAATAGGGAATTTTTAGGCTTAGGCTTATGAATTTTTAGGCTTAGGCTTGAATTTTTAGTTAGACTTAGGCTTAAATTTTTAGTTAGGCTTACGCTTAAATTTTTAGTTAGGCTTAGGCTTGAATTTTTAGTTAGGCTTAGGCTTGAATTTTTAGGTAGGCTTAGGCCTAGGAATTTTTAGGCTTAGGCTTGGGAATTTTTAGGCTTATGCTTAAATTCTGAAGACTACAAACCCAAAAAAGAATTATTGTCTTTTCCAAAAAAAAAAACTTCTCTCTTTCTCTTCAATTCTGCTCCCGTTATCACCTCCGATATATTTATTACAGGCCGTCGTCGTCCATAAAAACTTTCTTCCTTCTATTGCCCCGGTAGGGGGCTCTTCTCTCTGTTTCTCTGCACTCTCTCAACTCTCTCTCTTTCAATACCATGCATACAAATATCTGATAACCGACCCTTTCTCTCTCTCTTCCCTGCCACCAGTCGTCGTCCGTCCTCTCCTCCGACAACAGCCTCCCCTCAACGGGCCCCAAAGCTCCGCCCCCTTTTGGGTCATTTGTCAACGGAGGAGGCAAGGAGTGTCTCTCCTCTTTGTTTCTTTTACTTCTTCTTCCTCTTCTTTACCATCATCATCAACCCCATTCCATTATCATATAATGGGACGACGTGGTTTCCTTGGAGCCTGCCTCCTATTGGCACTTGCCTCATCATCAATGGCTCAACGGTGTCAACGGGTAGATCATGAAATGTGTGCAGAGCTTCCGTATAATTTGACAAGGTAGGCTTGGATTTTTTATGGAAATCGAAAAAATTTTTTTTTTGAAATGTTAGAATAATGAAAACTTTAAAGCTTTTGAAAAATACTGTTTGAGGGTAGTGTGTCTTTTCGAAAAATTATTTCTCGAAAAGGGCCTTTCTCGATAATTTTTTGAGAAAGTTTTCGAAAAATTCTTGAGACGAATTTACGAAAAACTTTCGAATAATTTCTCGAATAATTTCCGAATAATTTTTCGAGAAATTTTTCGAAAAATTTCCGAGAATTCTCGAGATTTTTCGGAATTTTTCGAAAAATTCGTCTCAAAAGATTTCTCGAAAAATGTTCAAAAGATGTTTTAAACGAATTTTCCGAAAAATTTTCTTGAATTTTTGGCCGAGAAAACTCTAAAAATTATTAAAAATTAAAGTTTTTTAAACGGATAAAATCTTTAAAAAACGATTTAAATTGATCTGAATAATAGAAAACCCTCAGGAAATAGTGACACATGGTTGCCCCCAATTCCAACTTCTTCTTAAGTTTTTGGTATCTCTCTATCCACACACAGGTGTAACACGTCGCCTCAATTATAAGATTTATGAGTGGCTATCAATTCGAGTTCTCTCTCTCTCTCTCTCTCTCTCTCTCTCTCTCTCTCTCTCTCTCTCTCTCTCTCTTCAGAGAATGAGCAACACATTCCAATACTATATTGCCACCTGTTCTTGTTTTTGGCCTTTCCACGTCTATTCGGAAGGAAAGACCAGAGGGGGGACACCATTTATTGTCTTTTTCAACTGATAATAATGATAATGTCAAATAGGTGCTGTGCAGAGAGTAACGATTTAGTGTGTGAACACGGAACACACGTGTATTCTCAAAGAATTGACTAAAAATTGACTAAAAATTGACTAAAAATTGACTAAAAATTGACTAAAAATTGACTAAAAATAAATATTCTTGGCCGCCTTCCATTTTATCTCTCTCGTTATCCCTATAAAACAATCATACTAAATCACCCCTGGATCTCGATGATAGGACACCAGAACAGTTGCTCAGCCTTCGTTTTCTTCGAAAAATCGAATTTTTTTGATTTTTACACATAAAAACGAAAAATAAAAGAAAAAATAGAATTTTTGAATTTAAAAATTAAAAAAAAAATTTAACCGGATGGTCTCAAAAACTTTTTCGATCCTCATGTGTGGCCTCATTTGTTTATTATCTATGTATGAAATAGTATATAAAACCTTGAAGAACGTATATAAACATTCATTGTGTAAACTCTCTTTCTACAATAAACATAGGCAACACATGGCACCGTATGTTGCCATTCCGCAACACCTTTTTGATTGATGAGCCTGCAAGGTTCAGAATATAGGAAAGGTCTAGAAAACCTACAGTGCTGGCCATCAATATATGAAAAATCGGTATTTTCAGTTCAAAATGGTCAACTTTGGACGTTCGTAGTAAAGTGGGGAAAAGTGGTATTGTTCGGAATTTTTTTGGGCGGTTAGTTGATAACTGGATTTGCATTTTCTTAGTTGGCAACTTTTTTCTGGAATCATTTCTAAAAGCTACATGGCTCGTTGAATTAGTGAAATTTTGTCGATTTTAGTGCAACACGGCCTTCCCTTCACTACAAGAATTCAAATCTCATTTACCCGCCGAACGCGATACATAGCCAAATCAAATTATCTGCGTCGCGACTGAACTGTAGTTTTACGCAAACACGTCACGTCACTTTGCACAGTTAAACATTTTTCCAGCAGGAAAAGCGTCAAAAAGCAGCGAAAAATGAGAAAACAGGAGCTGAATTGATCAAAATAAAATTTTTTACAATGAAACAAAATTTTCAAAACAGATTTCACCCACTCTTTCGCCATTTTTTGAATTTTTTCTGAAAAAATGTAAAAATTATTTTTTGTTTCTATTTTTCAGATATATAAGACAGACTGAATTTGAAAATTTTTTTTCGCAACGTGAAATCTTCAAAAAATAGTTTTTTTTGTAATTTACAGAAAAAAACACACTCCGTTTCTGTAATTTCTCTTGAAAAAAGCTGCCCACGTGAGAAAGTTACAAGAAAGTAATTGATTTCCGGATTTTTTAAACGCGGAAAAAATTTTTCAAATTCAGCCTGTCTTATATCATTGGAAATATGATTGAAACATCATAGAGCCATTTTTGAGAGATTTTTGAATCTTGGCATTGTGCCAAGTTTCAGTGCGGTAGAGCGCGATAGTGAAGGGAAGGCCGTGGTGCAAAATAGCATGTTTTATATCAGCTTTGACGAGCCGTGTAGCTCTTTAAAATAATTTTTTAAAAAGTTGTCAACTAAGAAAATGCAGATCCAGCTATCAAATAACAGCCCAAAAAATTTAGATCGATACCATTTTTCCCCACTTTACTACACACGCCCAAAGTTGACCATTTTGAACTGAAAAAACCGATATTTATGACCAACACTGTAAATTCTCAGATTTAAATGGAAAAAGTTCCTTGTAGTCCTCTTGGGCCTAGCCTCATCCCCCAAAAAAACCCGCAATGATAGTCACAGATAGAGCAGTTGGTATCTTTCTCTGCCTCATCTCTTCTACACTCTCTCGTTGTCAGATAGTGAAATATGGGTTTGAGATAGTATAAGCCCCCTCCCTTCATATATCACTTCTTCCTCTCTTCGACCAGGCTTCTTCGTTGTTGTTTGAAGAAAAGAAGAGAGAAGAAGAAGGGTTCCGGATAGCAAAGAAGACACACAACTTTTTGGGGAAGAAATGAATGTTATCATTTGATAGGGTACATACCAGAGTTCTATGGAATCCAAATTCCATAAAAAAATTTTTGTCCAAATTCCAGATTTGAAATTTTATTCCAAATTCCATTTTGAACAGTAAAAAATTCCAAATTCCATGTAAAATCGAGAAAATTTTTTCGAAAAAACCCCTCTAAAAATACACGAATTTTATCGAAAATTTTGATTTTTTCAAATTTTTTTCGAAAACAGCTAGATTTTGTCCAAATTCCAAATTCCAGAACTGGAAATTTTCATTCCATACAACTCTGGTACATACTAAGTGAATGCTACCGTATCCTTGAAACTCCACCGGAAATCATTTATAAAAGAGAGAGAGAGAGAGAGAGAGAGAGAGAGAGAGAGAGAGAAAGAGAATGATGAATTTGAGAAGGTCGTTTAAAGGATTACCGGAACTTTTGAGGGAGGAGAAGTCGGAGAGGAATGATTGATTTGGGAGGAGGAAGCCATATGTGACAGGGTGGCGAAATTTTTTATTTTGAAAAAAAATTTTTTTTTGAAATTTTAACAAGCTTGAAATTCAAATAATAGAACCTCAAATTTTCAGTTTCCCAAACCTAGTTGGCGAAGAATCATACAAAGATGCATCCGAATCGATTCTCACCTACAAACCACTTCTTTCGGTCGTCTGTTCAGAACAACTCAAGTTCTTCCTCTGTTCTGTCTATTTTCCAATGTGTAATGAGAAGGTTTGATTCAAAGCCTCACCTCTCCAAAATTCTTTTTTTTCAGTTAGCCCATCCAATCGGTCCGTGTCGTCCATTGTGTCTTTCGGTTCAAGAGAAATGTCTACCGGTACTCGAATCTTTTGGTTTCTCATGGCCTGACGTCATTCGATGCGACAAATTTCCGTTGGAGAATAATCGAGAGAAGATGTGTATGAAGGGACCAAATGAGCAGGGAACTATACAGGATGAAAGAGCAAAGTATGCGGCCGCGGATCAGGTGAGCTCTAGCCATAAGGTTTTAAACAGGCCCAATTTTTAAAAAATGGGACTTTTTCCTATTTTGTCATTTTTGGGTCGTTTTCAATATAAAAATCGACTTTTTCGATAAAGACGGAAAATACAAGGCCTTCTTGTAATATTTACCGAAAAGCAAAAAGAAAAAAATGCGATTTGCGCCCTAAAAAGTTCGAACTCACTGCCTGTGAAACGCAAAACATCGCCGTTACCGACTGCGCCACGCAGCCACTCCCGGAGCCCGCCGCCTGTCGGTATATGAAACACTCAGCTCCCGACCTGTTTTGCTGTCAGAGGGCCCATAATCATATTTTCAGAATGAAGCTACTCTCTGGGATTTTTAGTTGTCCAACGTATTTGTCCGTACCTGAAATGACTCTAAATTTTAATTTTTCGAAAAATATCTGAATAGCGAAAAATTTTCCGCTAATTTTTATTGCCCTTTAAATCAAATTTCTGCACGCCACGTGTATATAACCTTACCTGATTATCATAAAGATATAATCTCCGAAAATAAATGATTACGTAATAATTATCTGCAGGACGATGAGGAAGATAAGCAACGGGCGGCAGACCGTCTAAACGGCAAGTGTCCACAAGATGAGGTGTTCCTTAATCGAACCTCCAAATGTGTCCCGTTGTGCTCGAATCCACAGAAAGTTGGACAGGTATACTATAAAAAACGGCTCCCGGACATTTCGAAACCGCTGAAACAAATTTTTAAAAAAAGGCGCTAAAATTATGGAAAAATTCTGACGATTTTTTATTTTTTATTTTCAGCGAAAAAAATTCGAAAAAAAGATGAGTGATCAGAATGTGGTTATCAGACATTTTTAGGCTAAAACGAGCTACTGGTTGAGTTTTGATTCATTTTTTATAATTTTAGCGCCTTTTTTAAAAATGTGTTTCAGCGGTTTCGAGATGTCCGGTTTCAAAATGTCCGGGAACCATAAAAAAAAGATCTCAAAATAAATTTTCAGACGGACCGTGACTCTGCTTCTCGTCTCCTCCTCTTTCTCTCTCTCAGCTCTGTCATCCTGACAATTCTCTCTGTCTTCATAGTCGGCCTCTCGTAAGTGGCTTCTTGTGTTGTGTCATTTCCCTTCTTTTTTATTCATCAGGTTCTACTTCAGACGTCTCGAAATGCTAAATTCTCTACCCGAAACTGCTATGTTCTTCTCTTGCATCGCTTTCTGTATCACTTCCATCATCTATATTATCAGCGTCTCGTTCAAGGATCAGGTTGGCAAGAAAAGGGGCGGAGCCTATTGAAAATTAAAATTTGCAGTTTCAAATCTCCTGCACCGATTACACTCATCACCTTTTGTTTGTTACCGGGGGTTTATCACATGTTCCGTGCTCTACAGTAGCCTCTCTTATCTACTACACTGCCACATGCTCAAGACTTTGGTGGCTTCTGATTTGTGTATCGTGGAATAAGGCGACAAGAACGGCTAATATTTTGGTCAGTTTTTTTTTGAAAAAAATTCACATAGTGTTGAAAAGTTTTTGGGTACCAAAAATTTGGGCCGATCACCGGCCAAAAAAAGTAAGACCTCTATAAAAATTTCAACAAATTTTTTGGAATTTTTTGGCCGGTCGTATCTCGGCGTTTGGCCCGTCATATTTCGGCCGGTCTTATTTTTTTTCGGCCGGTGATACTACAGACAAGCCAGTTTTTCTTGGCTCAAAAATTCACGAGGTTGAAAAATTTTCGAGTACCAAAAAAAACCTCACCGGCCCAAAATATGAAACACTGCCTGAAACGTTTTTGAAGTGTCGAGGTCCATCCTGTGATGTTCAAAATGAAGTTAGAAGCTCTACCTAACCTCATCATGAAATTTCAGCTAATTTTTTTGGAATTTTTGGGCCGGTCTTATCTCGGAGTTTGGCCGGTGATAATGGTTTGAAGCTATTTTTGAAGCCGGTTTTATTTTTTTCGGCCGGTGATACTACAACCAAGCCAGTTTTTCTTGACACAAAAATTCACATGTTGAAAATTTTTAGCGTCCCCAAAAAAATTTATTTTCCCCAACCAAGCTCAATCAAATTCCAGGACGATTCTCGTACCCGTGTGATCATGTTAATCCTCGGTATTCCATTGGCCCCTCTGATGCTAGCCCTCCTAGCAAAAGCAGTCGCGGCGAATCCACTGACCGGTCTCTGTTTCATCGGTTCAGCCAGTGCGGGAACCGATTGGATGTTCAATTTCTGTCGAGAACTCGTCCTTTTCCTAATCAGTTCAATTGCTCTTTCCTCGGCCTGCTGCCGACTTCTCGGGTCTGATGATCAAGAAGTGAATGGATTTGCTGGAGTGATTGCTGCAGTTTATCCAATCGCGGCCCTATTCTACATGCTATCCTTTATCAATGATGCCACACAACCCAATTTGTCATTGGATCGTAGTTTTAATGCAGTTTCTGCCACCAAATTCTCATTTGATCTACTCCTAAGCTTCATTATGTGCGGATTCTGTCTAGTGTATTTGCTATTTAAAATTGCCCGATCTTCGTGAGTTTTTTTTCGAAATTCCTCGATTCCAATCAGGGGTGTGCTTTTACGTTTACGTTTTTTACGAAATTTACGGTTTTACGGCCCTTTTTCGTAAAATTTCTATTTTACGAATTCGTAAAAAAAATTTCCATAAAATCGTAAAAAAAAGTTAGGTCGAATTTTGGTACTCTGAACGTAAAATTTGTCTTTTTTTTTAGAAAATCAAATTTTGAGGAAAAACTTCCTATGTTTGGGAGGGTACTTTTTGAAGCAGAAACATATTCTCTCTCTCAAACTTTCGAAATTTTTGGGAAATTTCGGTGAAAAACTCAATTCATATCGAATCAATGTTGTTTCCAATTGCTCTCAAAACCATAATTTTACATCTTCGCTTCAAAAAAATTGAATATTTTAGCCGGTACTGTAGTTGGCATGCGTCTTCATTAATTTTACGAATTTTACGAATTTTACGATTTTACGAGGGTTGATTTCGTAAAATTTTACGTTTCACGAATTTTTCGGAAAAAAATTTCACGCACATCTCTGGTTCCAATTTATTACTTTCAGTTCAAAAGTGAGCAAGGAAGGATATCAACCGGCGGTCCCAAAACTTCCACAACCGGCGATTCCGGGAAGCGTCAGATCGAATACCTATGCTTCGACGTTCCGAACGAATAATATGATTTAAGAGAGAACCGTTGTGTCACTTAAATACGGGTTGATTAGAGAAGAATTGTTTTCGTTGTCTTATTATGCATACCCGCTTTTCTTTCGAAACGAAAATAAAAATTATGACTAATCGTTTTTTGATTGTTTCCCATTATCTAAACAATAGTTGAATAATAGGGCGAGAAGAAATTCGTATGCATTTTTTTTTTGAGTTTTTGAAAATTTTCTGACAAGAAATAATTTCCAAATTTTTATAAAAACTACAAGATATAAAATAGAAAATCTAAAAAATAGTCATTTTGCAATTAGTCTCATCAAGAAAGCCTGAGACGTACCCCTCTCTCTCTCTCTCTCTCTCTCTCTCTCTCTTTCTTCCCCCATTATTTGTTTTCAATTAAACAAAACCTATATTTATTCTGAAGACTCTCTATATTATTTTCTCCATTTTTTTCTCATTTATCTATTCTGTGTCCAAGGTACCTTTTCCAATTATCCGAGAGGATTCCTAATGATTCTGACTCCTTTTTGTAGAAAAAAAGATTTAGTGGGAAACATTTGTAGTTTATGACGTTATGACTCTCCTGCTGTTTCTTGGATTTTGATGATCCAGAACATTGAAACAATTTTTTTGATCTTTGAACCATATGGTAGTACTGGGCCTAACTCCCAATAATTTTTTGCCAGTTAAGCCCAAAATATACTGGTATTTTCAAAAGGTTTCATTTTCCCAAAAATCGAATTTTTCATGTCAGTTATAGTTAGATATTTTTAAAGTTAATTTTCCAAATTTTATTGGAATATATTCCTCTCCCTTATAGAAGCCCATTTCCAAAATTTCAGCACAAATTTTTTTCCAATCTCAAGTTAAAATTTTTCCGGAAAATCGGAAATAAAAATTCTTCCGATTTTTTTCGAAAAATTCGTAAAATTTTGGAAAAAATCGGAAAATTTTTTTAGGCAAAAACCAACAAAAACAGTAAAAAAATCAATTGAAAACAACAAAAAACAGCAAAATTTGATCAAAAGTTTTTCATCCCGATTTGTCCGTCAGAAATTTCCAATATTTTCCCATTTTCCTATTTATTTTTCCATTTTTGACACAAATCGTGAAAACGGAAATACGGAAGAAAGAGAAAAAAACAAAAATAATTCGAGAAAATCGGTCGCGCCGGACCAAAAAAGTTTGAGACATGCGCCTTTAAATTTTTTTCGCCATTACTGTATTTTCCGATTTTTTCCGAAAAATTTCGGAAAAATTTCCGATCGGAAAATTTTCAGACGGAAATTTTTTCCGAAAAATGTCGGAAAAACGGAAATTCCGATTTTCCGATTCCGAACAAGCCTGGGACCCATGAAACCTATATTCTCGGTATCACCAAGTCGCAATTAAGTTTGACGGGTATGAAATTGGATATTTTTGAGATCTGCTGCAAGAATTTATGATCTACCGTATCCTCCAGCATCTTAAAAATTCAAAACCCATTCAAATGTATTGCAAATCATGAGATACATGAAACTTCAAATCTCCCAATCGTCTTCTGACTTACCAAAGAACAGCTCAAATGTGCTCATTTTCTAGTTCGGATTTTCGCCGGTGTTCCATCAGAATTCTCTCTTATTTTTGTAGTATGTGACGTCTTCTTGATTCAAGAAAAGAGAGAGGAAATTCAAAAAATCATAGTACATTCTCTCGTACCTCTCATCATCATAATGATTTCTTTTGCTGCTAAGAAGAAGAAGAAGGAGATCTTATAATTCATAATCGGCTTCTCATTCCTTACTTTCTCTTTTCTCAAAATGAGGTTTGATCAGGGTGGTCCACAAGGTACTACAATAAATGGATTAGTTTTCCTTAATCAAGAAAAATTGATTTTTAAAATTAAAAAAAAAAGAAATTTACATATGAAACTACAGTAATCCAAGGAATACTAAATTTGATAAATTCCAGTTGTTAGTTGGAAATTTTCGGGATTCGAATCACCGTAAATTTTTTTGAAAACTTTAGATTACTGTAAAACTTTTTTGAAAACTTTTTGAAAACTTTAGATTACTGTAAAAATTTTTTGAAAATTTCAGATACCGTAAAATTTTTTGAAAATTTCAGATACCGTAAAATTTTTTGAAAACTTTAGATACCGTAAAATTTTTTTGAAAACTTTAGATACCGTAAAATTTTTTGAAAATTTCAGATACCGTAAATTTTTTTGAAAACTTTAGATTACTGTAAAACTTTTTTGAAAACTTTAGATTACTGTAAAACTTTTTTGAAAACTTTAGATTACTGTAAAACTTTTTTGAAAACTTTAGATACCGTAAAATTTTTCGAAAACTTTAGATACCGTAAAATTTTTTGAAAACTTTAGATACCGTAAAATTGTTTGAAAATCCGGGTCCCTTCCAGAAACTTCTTCATTGACGATCTATATTTTTCCAGAAATCAATGTTCAATTTAGTGTAAAATCTGTTACATACGCACACTTCTTTATTAATTCCTTCTTAGCATCCCCTCTTCTCCTCATTTCAATAATTCCACGTGTCGGGCTTAAGATGCCCAGAGAGCACATTACGCCCATGGCTAATCAACGGATAAGACTATTGAGGCAGCAAACATCTCACTATCTTCATTCAAAATATTCTCTCTAATTTTTTAAATCTTGTTTATATTCCTCCCCTTTCTTATTATCATACGTAGAAAAAGTATATCTATTGGATTGATTTATGATGCACTCTCTCTCAGATCGCTTGCTATTTATCCCACCCTACCGTAATCCGATCTGTTCTGACCAGAATATTCTATGGACTTCTTTAATGAAAACAGATTGGCTGGCAGGACGGTTATGGTTTTTAGGCTCTTCAAGACAGAAAATCAGAATTCTAGCCATAAGCCCAATCCTTAGCTTCTAAGTCTAAATCCGAGGTTTTTAGCTTCCCATGTAGTATAAAAACTTTCACTAAAAAGTACAGTCAAGTTTTTCACGGCCTTCCCTACAAAAATTCAAATCTCATTTTCCCGCCAAACGCGATACGTAGCTTAATCAAATTATCTGCGTCGCGACTGAACTGTAGTTTTACGCAAACACGTCACGTCACTTTGCACAGTTAACAATTTTTCCAGCAGAAAAAGCGTCAAAAAGCAGCGAAAAATGAGAAAACAGGAGTTGAATTGTTCAAAATAAATTTTTTACAATGAAACAAAATTATTATAACAGGTTTCACCCACTCTTTCGCCATTTTTTGAATTTTTTCTAAAAAATTGTAAAAATTATTTTTTGCTTTTTTATGACTGAAATTTTGTCTATTTTTCAGATAAATCATTGGAAATATGATTAAAAATTCATAGAGTCATTTTTTGAGAGATTTTTCAATCTTGGCATTGTGCCAAATTTCAGTGCGGTAAAGTGCTGTAATGAAGGGAAGGCCGTGGTTTTTTGCACATTTCCAAATTAAAAACCTCTCTCATTAGACATTAATGAAGAGACTATGCTGAGTTTTTCTGTCCGGTTAAAGTTCATTCGGAAAAAGTTTTCGATTTGACTAAAATAGTTTTAGGAGGAAATTTGAAATTGCTAGCTTATGGGCCATGAAAATATTTTTTTTCAGAAAAAAAATTTTTTCTCTCGAAAAATCCATGAGTTTTTTGAGTCCATGTTGACTGATTAGTGCAGCTCAAAATCTACTTTCTCCAAAGTTAATATTCTTAATTTGAACTTGCAAACTGAGCATATTACTAAAAATCCCGTGTTTTTTCCCACGAACTCTTCTAATTTCGTGCACTCTTTCCCTTTCTCTCTCTCTCACCCAACTAATCAGTTTTCATCTTTCTTCACTGAAATCATAAACTCATTTTGATCCGCTTAGGCTCTTTTCTCTTTCCAAAACAGCCGGAAAATAATAATAAAATAATAAAACTTTTTTTCGTTTAGTATCAAGAAGAGGACTCAATTTCATTCGAATTAATCCCCCGAGATAATCATTAATCACGTCCACCCCACCTCCTCTTCCAATTTCCCCCAAAAAAGGAAATTGGCTTTAGAAGTAGATTTATCCGAAAGAGAGAGAGAAGTACACTTTCAGTTTTCCCCCCGGTTTTTAATTTATTAAAAGTTATCATTCATGTCATTTTTTTTGTTAATACTCTTTTCCGTTGATTCTCCATTTACCGTTTTTTTTCCATTTATTAAAGGGGACTGCAGTGGAATTCAATGTTTTAGAATTAGATGTAATTTTTCATTCTGAACACTTTTTCTGTTGACAACTTTCTCTGAAAATGTCTCTAAATGCCTTAAAAATGCCTTGAAATTGGAAGATTTGATTTTGGTGGAAGAGTTTTTGCAACCTCGGCCATGGGGTTTTGGACCAGGGGTGTGCTTTTACGTTTACGGTTTTCTTACGAATTTTACGGTTTTACGGCCCTTTTTCGTAAAAAAATTTCCGTAAAATCGTAAAAAAAGTTAGGTCGAATTTTGGTACTCTGAAGGTAAAATTCGTCTTTTTTTTTTGAGAAAATCAAATTTTGAGGAAAAATTTCCTATATTCGAGAGGGTACTTTTTGAAGCAGAAACATATTCTCTCTCTCAAACTTTCGAAATTTTTTAGAAAATTTCGGTGAAAAATTCCTATTGATGCTACTCAATTCATATCGAATCAATGATGTTTCAAATTAGTCCCAAAACCATAATTTTACCTCTTTGCTTCAAAAAATCGAATATTTTAGCCGCTACTGTAGTTGGCATGCGTCTTTATTAATTTTACGATTTTTACGAATTTTACGATTTTACGAGGGTTGATTTCGTAAAATTTCAAGTTTTACGAATTTTTCGAAAAAAAATTTACGCACATTCCTGTTTTAGACCGCCTTGAATTTATCTTGTACTTAATAGACTGAAATAAAAATTTTCCCGCCACCTCCCTCTCAACATTTGATCTACTCTGTTTGATGGACGTACCATGCAGTTAAACTGCGGGTCGTACCCTCTAATTTCCATGTCTTTCTCTTTTCGTTAATTTTTCCGCCTCCTTCTCATCCAATTTTCTTTATTTTTCCCTTCTGTTGTGAAATTTTGAATTTTTCCAGTTATTTAATGAACCCCCACCCACCTGAATTTCCTATAGTACTGTAGATCAAAAAAATTTTTTTGCGGCGCGCCATTAAAAATATTTCGCACATGGCGCTTAGAAAATGAAACTAATAAATGACTAATTTTGTGCAAATCATTTACACTGAGAGAGAGAGAGAGAGAGAGAGAGAGAGAGAGAAAAGACTTCATCGAAAATTCAATTAAACGCTAAAACGGGAAAGGTAAAAAGGAGAAGAGAGAGAGATGAAGAGAGAGAGAAAAGGGGACTCCGAATTCATTCAAAAACAAATTATGTGCTCAAGGCTCCAATCTCCCATTTCCTCTACGGCGGCGGCTCATGGGTAATTACTCTTACTTTCTCCATTTCTCTCTCTTTTTCGGGTTCTAATGCTGAAAAATCCTTTTCCCTCGGGTTTTTTGGGTTTTCTGGGGTACTGTAGGTTAAATCCTATTTTTTGAGCATTTATGAAACTTTGATTTTTTTAAACTTACCCTAAGTTAGGCTTCTCTAAGTTTTTAACTACAGTAACCTTCTAAGGGCCAATTTTCGAATTTTTGAAAGCCAAGCCTGAAAAAAAACTGAAAGGGCGGAATGGCCAAATTCTCGTTTTTCTTCAATCTTCTCATTGGACGTACCGACTAACCCAAGTTGACTTTGATTACCCATTTCCGGTGTGGAGAGAGAGAGAGAGAGAGAGAGAAGGAGAAAGAGAGGGGTGGCTCTATATAATTACCTTCTTTCTTTAGATCTATTACGAAAAGTTGGGAGTCTCGTCTTTTTCCCTTTTTTGCGAAAGATTTTCAGAAAACATAGGGATTACTGTATTTTTGGGTGAAATTGAGAATTTTTCTTGTTTTTCGTATAAAATCTGCAATTTCGTTATTTAAAAACTATCGGGAAAAATCGGTGAAAAAGCGCTGAAAAAAATTGATTAAAAATTTGTAGACCTACTTTTATAAATTTTCTACAGTAGTTTTCGTGGCGAGATATCCTCGGCCGCAGCCACGAGGCCACGACCCCCGAGTCTCACCTCATGAGATGAGGATAATACTGCAAATCCCCACACCCCACCCAGTTACCGTAAATCCTGTAATAGACTTGCATGCAAGACTATTGTTCAAACCCTATTTTTTACCGCAAGACTATTAGAGGGGCAAGACAAATAGAGGGTGCAAGACTATTTTTCAAACCATTTTTCTACAGTGAAGGAACTTTATTAAACTGGGTTATTTTACATCAAATTCGCCAAAATTTAAGTAAAATGTGTGTTTTTGTCTCTTTTTTTGTGAGATTTTTCATTCTTTGGTCAGAATAACTGAAGAGACTAAGAAAAATGGCGTCTAAATATAAGTTTACCTTATAAAAATTGAAGGAGCGAAAGTATGGTTGGGTGCAAGACTATTACAGGCGCAAGACAATTAGAGGGTGCAAGATTATTTTTCAAACTACTTTTTCTACCGCAAGACTATTAGAGGGGCAAGACAAATAAAGGGGCAAGTCTATTACAGGATTTACGGTAACTATCCGTCTCTTCTTAGCTTAAGTGGCACTTTACCGTGCACAAAAATTGGTCTATCTAGTATTCTAACTCTGTGTTATCATAATGCCCGAAAATGGAATTTACTGGTGTACGGTAGGTTTTTAATTGATCAAAAATTACCGGAGGCTCTTCTGATTTCTGTAAGCTACATGCTGTAAGGTTACTGTATGTCTAGCTTTGAAAGCTCATTTTTAGTGTGACGGTTCAGAAATTCTCTATTTCTTGGCTCCTAACCCCCCTTAATTCCGCGCAATATTATATTCCATTAACAGAATCGAAAGCATATATTTAACAGTATTGAAAGACTTACCTAATAATCTTGGACTAATCTACACCTGTCCCCATATCCAGATGTCTCTCCCTTTTTCATTCATTTCATTCTCCTCCCCTCCTTCCCTCCTCCAGAGCTATTCTTAATTAATGAAAGCCTTCTTCTTTCTCCCGTTTTTTCCAGTCTCCTCCATCCTAACGAGTGAATAGGGGAAGAAGAGAAGACATCAGAAGAAGATTCCTGAGTTTTTCCTCCCCCTTTTTGTCCTCTCCTCCTGAAGGGGCTCATTAGCTCATTTCATCCACATACACACATCTACACGCTAATTTCATTAATTTTGTCCCCTCCCTCCCCCTTGCTTCTTGTCCGGAAAACGAAGGAGACGTGTTTACTCCCCCCTCCTTTACTCTTGTTCACTCTCTATCCCGAACGAAGACTTACCTCATTTGAACTACGAATTTTTGGAATTTTTTGGGATTTTAAGGGAGATTTTTTATTTGAGCGCTATAGTTCGAACTGTAACTTTCCGAACTGTAATTTTATAATTCGAGCTCTATTTTTCTTACAGTCTGAGCTACCGGTATACCGTCTTTAAACTACTCTAAAAACTTAACAGTCCCAGAAAATGATTTACCCTCTCGACATGTTGATTTTTAGAATCTAGGATTTATAGAAGCTGTGTTTTTCGAAAAATGTCATTCGAGCCGTCTAGATTTGCCAACTCGAAAAATCAAGTTCTACCGACCCAACTTCAAATTTCAGAAAATACAGTAGCGTTCAACAAGAAAAATTATTTTTTTCAGTGGATTTTAGCGATTTTAGGCCATTTTCAGGGGTCTGGTACTTGGATCTGGGGTTTCAAAAAAAAATTTCGGGAATTTCGGAACCGGGAATTTTTTTCTTAATTTTTCGGTTTTTTGAGCTTCTTGTGAAAGTTTTTGAAAATATACACTGTTTCAATACAATTTGATGTATTCATAGGTTTAAAATCGAGATTTTAATCGTTAAATGGTTGTACAATCCTTTTTACAACCGTTTCTCTATTCACGCCACTCTCCCCAAACTGTTCCCGAAATTCCTGAAATTATTTTTCGGGAGCTTCGGGAAACTCGGAATTTCCGAAAAAATTTCGCGAATTTCGGTAAAAATTTTGAAAAATGCCTCATTTTCTTTTCATTGGACGATTTCTGAGAGACACCTGAATTTTTCCCGATTTTAGTACTAAAATGGCCAAAAATGGGTGTCTCTCAGAATTCGTCAAATAAAAAGAGAACGAGGTATTTTTTGAAAATTGTGTAAATATAAAGTTCTTAGTCTGTTCTAAGCCTCCAATAATTTCCAAAACGATCGGAAACCCGAGATCCCAGAACCAGACCCCAGAAAATGGCCTTAAAAATTTTTCTATATACCGACGGAATTTTTCGAAATTTTTTTTCCAAAAAATTCGTTTCAACCCCAAAAATATCTTCTAGACTAGTCGTCAACTACAAACACTTCTGACCTTACTATTTAGGCTCCGCCCACTTTTTTCTGTCCTAGAACACCCTGGAACCGAGAATTCGAGGGTGGTGGGACCTTAAAGGAAAAAGACGTCTTCTTCCATCCTCATTTTTAATTTCTTAATCCACTTACTTGTTCCCCCTCTTCTTCTTCTTCATCTAACTCTCCTTCTCCTCCCCTTTCTTTTTCATCGAATCCAGGAAAGCTCATTAGCTCATTTGTTGTGGCTCTCTCTCTTTATGTGAGGAGTGTTGGAGACATAAGAGAGAGAGAGAGAGAGAGAGAGAGAGAGAGAGAGAGACCAAATGGGTATGCAATTAGCAATCGATGCAAATTAATTAAACAAACACGGCGTGGCGACTACTCAAGAGGCGGCCCATTTTCGATATCTTGAGAGCAGGGCGAAGAGAGAGTGACAACACACGCCCTTTTTCTGAAAACGATTAGTTTTTTCTCATTTTCATTCTATACCCAGTTTTTAAAAAATATTTTTTTAGGTACAGTAACCCTTTTTGGTTGTTACCAGGGAAAAATCCTATTCGAAAAAATTCAAAAAAACTACCGTATCTGAACCAGAATTATTTTTTAAAAATTAGTGAGCCTAAGTTTCGAAACTCAGTGAGCCTAGGTTTTCGGAAATCTGAGAACCTAGACGGTTCACTGTGTATCCTAATTTCGGCATTTTTTTCAGTCTATTTCAAAATTGAAGCCATTGCCTCTGGGTCAGGCTTGCTCGGAATTGACTTTTCGGAAAAATCGGAAATAAAAATTTTTCCCGATTTTTTTTTCGGGATAGTCGGAAAATTTCGGAAAAAATCGGAAATAAAAATTTTTTCCGATTTTTTTTTCGGAAAAGTCGGCGGAAAATTTCGGAAAAATCGGAAAATGTATTTTTTGGGCAAAATAACAACAAAAAACAGTAAAAATCGATTAAAAACAACAAAAATTCTGATATTTTCCCATTTTCCAATTTATTTTTCAATTTTTGACACAAATTGTGAAACCGGAAATATGGAAAAAAGAGAAAAAACAAAAAAAAATTGAGAAAATCGGTCGCTCCGGGACCAAAAAAGTTTGAGACGTGCGCCTTTAAATTTTCTTCGCCATTACTGTATTTTCCGATTTTTTAAGAAAATTTTCGGAAAATTTTCCGACGGAATTTTTTTCCGAAAAATGTCGGAAAAACGGAAATTCCGATTTTCCGATTCCGAGCAAGCCTGCTATGGGTTACTGTAGGCGAATCCTAAAATTTTGGAAATCCATATTTTTTCGAATCGAAATGGAGATGGTTTTTTTTAGAAACGTTCAAATTTTGTTCATTCTCGGGTCGATTTAGGCCCCACCTTGTGACACACACGAATATGTCGTCGTGAGAAATTTGGGGGGACGAAGAAGAAATTAGAAAATTAGAAATTGCTCGGCGGGGTTTGGCGGAAGAGCACCTGCTCTCTCTCTCTCTCATTCTCATGGCCAATCAGAAACCTAATAATTAAAAGAAATTATCCCCCTTTTCTCGATTATGTATATACATTTCCAACTAATGAACAAAAGCAGATTATTCTGAGAACACCCAGACTTAGCAGTTAAAAGTTCAAAAAGTGCGTATTTCTTCTTTAAACTAATTGAAAATTAGAAATTAATCTCTCGTGAAGGATCAGGAACTTTTTGGAAACTAATCTCCATCCACCCTCATCTTCAATTGTTTTTTCTTGCTGGATTGAAAGATTAAATGAACACATTCGGATTACTCATTTGACTTTCTGCGAAATATCAATTTCGAATCAATTTACGATTTTACTAGTCTAGTTTTTTTGAATTTTTGAATTTGTTTAAGAAAAAAAGTATTTTTCTTCTCATATCAAATAATTATGCCCTTTTTCATTTGGACATATGTACCTAGCAAAAGACTTCTTATAATTAGACCCCTCTTCATTCGTCATGTGACTTTCAGACTTTCACACTTTCTTGCTGAAATTTTCACTTTTAACGGAAGAATAAGTCTATGAGGCCAAAAATTTTTTTGGAAAAAGCTAACTTAACGGAATTACTCTTCCATTAAAAAAAATTTTTCTTGTATTTTTTTTTACTAATCTAGCGTATGGTCACCGTTTTTTTGGTTAAGACCAGGAATGTGCGTAAATTTTTTTTTCGTAAATTTTGTAAAACGTAAAACCCTCGTAAAATTCGTAAAATTCGTAAAATTAATGAAGACGCATGTCAACTACAGTATCGGCTAAAATATTCGATTTTTTGAAGCGAAGAGGTAAAATTATGGTTTTGGGAGCAATTGGAAACAACATTGATTCGATATGAATTGAATAGCATTAATAGGAATTTTTCACCGAAATTTTCTAAAAAATTTCGAAAGTTTGAGAGAGAGAATATGTTTCTGCTTCAAAAAGTACCCTACCGAACATAGGAAATTTTTCCTCAAAGTTTGATTTTCTCGAAAAAAAAGACAAATTTTACCTTCAGAGTACCAAAATTCGACTTAACTTTTTTTAAACGATTTTACGGAAAATTTTTTACGAATTCGTAAAATAAAAATTTTACGAAAAAGGTCCGTAAAACCGTAAAATTTGTGAAAACCGTAAACTTAAAAACACACCCCTGGTTAAGACCCAAAATAGTAAGTCCCTTCTAAAAGCTGTTTGATCCATAATTTCCAAAGTGTCACCAGTTTTCATTAGGCCGACCCCCTCTACAACCGAATCCATTTAATCTAGTAATCACTGACAAAAATATTAATTTATTCTCTCTTTTTATTTTCTCGTCTAACACATAACAACCTCCAGAGCTAATTTGATTGTTTAATTCGATTTCTAGAATATATATATATATATAAATATTAATTTTCTCCCCCCTCCCCAACCAACTAGCTACACCTTTCCTAACCCCTGCTTCAAACATTCTCTTCTGACGTCTATATTTTTCAGAAGACGTCAGTTTTCTCCTAATTACCCGAAAAAGGGTCTTTTTACCCCTCAACTACTTCCAATCTATTTACTTTCGATTACTTCCGAACCCCCCTCTCCTTCGATTCTCTAAATCCAAATTACTTTGGGTGGAAGAGGGGAGAGCCTAGATGAGATGCCTCATCAATCTATTCTTTTCTATACTCTCAACCTATTCCACTAATTTTCCCCATCTAGCTTTTTTCTTGGTTTCTAAAGCTTCGGATCTGTTTATCTGGGAATCTAGGGTAGAGAATGAAACCTTAACCGTTTTCTGATTTTTATGGTTCCTGAGATATTGAAAAAAAAAGACTTCGAAGCCCTGTATTTTGAGAAATAGTAGAGCAAGAAAAACAAATAAGGATATGAAAGTGTTAATGGAGAATTTTTGGCTCGGTTGTAGTATCATCGGCCAAAAATACGACCGGCCAAAAAAAACCGACCGAAAAATTTCAATAAATTTAGATGAAATTTTAACTTAATAATAAACGGAACCCTCGAGAATCTTCTAATTACACTAAAAACTTCCCGGGATGGTCCTCGAGACTTTATATACGTTTTAGCCGGTGTTTCAAATTTTGGGCCGGTCACGAAAATTCGGCCAGTCTTTTCTTGGCCGTTGATACTACAACCGAGCCGAATTTTTTTGTTTTAATTTTTGGGCCGGTCTCAATTTTTTCAGCCGGTGATACTACAACCGAGCCGAATTTTTTGGTTTCAATTTTTGGGCCGGTGATACTACTACAACCGAGCCGAATTTTTTGGTTTCAATTTTTGGGCCGGTCTCAATTTTTTCAGCCGGTGATACTACAACCGAGCCGAATTTTTTTGTTTTAAATTTTGGGCCGGTCTCATTTTTCTCGGCCGGTGGCTACAACCGAGCCAAATTTTTTTCCTGTCACTAGGCAAAATCTCTAAAAAAAATGGGAATCGATTTTTTTTGAGCAAATTAAAATGCATTTCTACTAGCTAATCTGAAAAAATCGGCCTTCTAGGAACATAGCCTTTAAAAGTCGCCCATTTTCCGGGAAATTCTGAATCGAAAGAGATTTCAGAATTGGTTTCTGAAATCTCTCTCTCTCTTCTGAAGGGGACGGATTAAATTCCTCTTCTAGTCCTTCCAACCATTAAAATGATTAATTAGATGGGGAGAGAGGACACAGAAAGAGATGCTGCTCATCATCGTCTGATCGGATTAAAAGAACACGAATGAGAGGTCCCCCCCTGCTTTTTCTTTTGACTGCAAAACATGATGAGAGGGAGAGAGGGAGGGTGGAGAAGATGATTTGATTTGTAAGAAGACACTCTCTTTTCATAAACAAACAACTCTATTTTTTTTGATTTTTAGAAAAATTATTTTTGAAATTAGGGTCTGCGAAAATAGGCCACACCCAATAAAAATTTTTTTTTTGGTTTTCATCTCCCAAATTTTAGAGTAGCTTCATTCTGAAAAAATGATTAAAAAGATCGGGTGCTGAGAGTTTGATATATCGATAGTGAGGTGGTCGCTTCGATTGGCTGTGTGGCGCAGTCGGCAACGGCGATGTTTTGCGTTTCACTGGCAGTGGGTTCGAACTTTTTAGGGCGCAATTTCGGGAATTCGCATTTTTTCTTTTTGCTTTTCGGTGAATATTACAAGAAGGTCTTGTATTTTCCGTTTTTATCAGAAAAATCGATTTTTGTTTTGAAAATCAGCTAAAAATGACGTAATAGGCAAAAGTCGCAATTTAAAAATTTGAACTGCGCGCGCTTTATTTTTTGCACTGAATTTCACGACAAAATACATTCATTCCCCGTTTTTATGAGAGTTCCGGCCCCAAATCCAAAATCTTCTGCTGTGCAATCAAAAATGCAATTCCTAGTATATATTGCCCCCTTACTAATTTCATCAACTAATTCCACTCATCCCCTGAAGGCGATTCCCCACTATAAAAAGCGGTTTCAGGGTACTACTAATTGATATCGAATGAGAGAGAGAGAGAGAGAGAGAGAGAGAGAGAGAGAGAGAGAGAGAGAGAGAGAGAGAGGATGAGAGGGCTCATCACACAAATAATTTGATTCGAAAAGGACGACTTTTTTTTAGTTTTGATTTATTTTCTTCGTTTATTTTCTATGGATGATCACAAAAACCGCGATAGTTTTCCGACGGATAAACTTTTTTACTTCTAATTCCCAAATCTAGCTGTTTTCTGATTTCCAATCCTATTTTTTTTTTTTTTCTATTTAGTTCTATTTATAGAAGAAGGTTTGCCCCGACTAAATAAGTAAGAACAAAGTCGATCAAGTCTCGTTCCACCTTTCCCAGCTAATTCGGAAAAGCTATTTTCTGATATCCAATCCTATTTTTCTCTGACTTCCAACATGAAGAAACTCTAGGAAGATAAGCTACCTAGCTACGCATCTCATAGATCTGTTTGTGATGTAATATCGGAGGAGAAAAAGGATTTTTGAGGAAGAAGGCGGTCTAATTCTGTGATAAGAAGAGGGGGGGGGGGGGGGGGGCTACACAAAAGGGGCTCCACACATCGAAAATCGTGGGAGTTTTCTCTGACAGGTTCAAATTAATCGAAACTATTCTCACATTTAATTACACTTCTTTCTCCCCTCTCGTCCACTTTTCTATTTACAGTCTTCTCTCCACTTCATTATGCACAACTCTCCCTCTTTTTGAACTCTTTCTTTGCAAATAGTTCTCTTTCGAATATGTTTGAACATTCCACAAGCTACGGTAGCTCTAGGTCATCTACAGTAACCCAGTCAAAAATCGATTTTTTCGATAAAAACGGAAAATACAAGACATTCTTGTAATATTTACCAAAAAGCAAAAAGAAAAAATGCGAATGGCTCCCTAAAAAGTCCGAACTCATGAGTTGCACTGCCAGTGAAACGCAAAACATCGCCGTTGCCGACTGCGCCACGCAGCCATAGATTGCGGCCGCCGCCGATCGATATATGAAACTCTATGCTCCTGACCTTTTTTGCTGTCAGAGGGCCGTTATCCATATTTTCAGAATCGAGCTGGGATTTTGAGTTGTCTAGCGTATTTGTCTATTCCTAGTACCTATTTTAGGAAAATATGGACATTTTCAAAATCCGGCCTTCTTCAACCCCTGTTTCTATTTCTTTTGTCACAAAATAGTGGCAAAAATCAAACTAATTTATTTTTCTTTCGGCTCTTCTTCTTCTTAACTTCTCCTTCTCGCCCCGAATTTAATCAACTTCTCGCTTGTTATGCGATGAGTCGTCGGGACCCTTCTTTTCTTATACAACTACTCATCTTAACAAGTAGTAGAAGAAGAAGATGTCAAGAAGACGAAGAAGAAAATCTTTTGAAATTTAAAACGAATTTTCGACAAATTCTCAATCTAGATTGACTTTTCGAGAGAGAGAGGCGAATGAATTAGATTTAAGGAGTTAGTAGTAGATGAGCAAAAGAAGAAGAAGAAGAAGAAGATGTCAGAAAGGCATGAAGTGGCTAACGAGCATGATTGATCACATCTACAAAATGAGATTCTCGTGTGTGTGAAGTCCCGCGGTAGCCCTAGATAGGTCTAGAAGTTTATCTTAAAGGAGGTTGGAACTTTGATTTTTGAAAAATACCGGCCCTCTGACAGCAAAAAATCGGAAGCTGAGTGTTTCATATACCGCAAGGCGGCAGACTCTGAGAGTGACTGCGTGGCGCAGTCGGCAACGGCGATGTTTTGCGTTCCACTGGCAGTGAGTTCGGAATTTTTAGGGCGCAATTCCGGGAATTCGCATTTTTTCTTTTTGCTTTTCGGTAAATATCACAAGAAGGTCTTGTATTTTCCGTTTTATCGAAAAAATCTATTTTCGTAATGAAAATAAGCTAAAAATGACAAAATAGGCAAAAGTTGCATTTTTAAAAATTAAAAAAAGGTCGCATTTTTTAAAAACCGCGCCTGCTTGGTTTTTTGCACTGAATTTCGCGACAAATTTCATGCAATCCCCAGTCAATTCCCCGTTTTTATGAGATATCCGGCCCCCTTTAATGAAGTCTATCTGAGTTTTCAGAACGCTCTTTTCTAAATAATTTTCGACTCCGGATCCCTTATTCCCAAATAAACTATCCAATTAAAACGTCTTCATAGTTCATCCTGTATACTAGATACTCCCTCTCTCTCTCCTTCTCTAAAATACATCATATATATGCCTCATTTCACCCCATTGACGATCATTTACTAGACGACGACAACGACAACGGCTCCATACTTTTTACAAACTGCTTGTGTCTCCATTTAAAACGGGGGGATAGAAGAGAAAAACTTTCCTATTATTAGACTCTCCTGGCACCGATTTTAATGGATTACGCACGATTTGACACCATCGACACCAATTTAGGAAGGAGAGGGGGGAGGGGGACTACTGTAGGAGTGGTTTGGTTCAATACACACGACTTTTTACCTAGTCTCTTTTTTGTTTTCAAATTTTCTTCGTTTTTCAGAGCTCCTCAAAAAATAAATTTAGGGTCCCATTAATCATACCGTATCTACCCCTAAACCTCGCTAATCCTATAAAGCGTACCTTCAATCCGATCGATTTTTGTAGAACGTTTTTTTGAAACTGATTATAAAAAAATTTTTTTTGAAAATTAGGGCAGGTCAAATAAATTAATTTTTTATTTCGAAAAACCTACCTCGACCAAAAATTCACGACAACATCTCGCGACCACCCTAACTACGACACGCCGCAACGATGCTCCGCATTCCGGACCCATCCTAGCCAAATGTCATTTTTGGAGTTTAGAAACTTACGGTTTCGTAAGAATTTTGCCTATGTGTTTTCTCGTGAATTTTTAAATTGCGTGAACTTTTTAGCCCCTAGATTCTTTATTTTTTACATCGAAATTCAGTTCTAAATTAACTTTTCACATGGAGGTGATTTCTGACTGAATCGAGGTACGTGTTTATTGGGATCCGGGGGGTTAGGTACGGTAGGTCTCTAGTATTCGAAAAAAACTACTGTAAATATTCTAATTAACCGGGGTCTAGAAAAAAATACAATCACAATAAGAAACTGATTTGAATCAAATTTTCCCGGAAAATTTTTTAGAGTTTTTCTGAAAATTAAAAATATTGAAAAAACTTCGAAAAACTCTACAGTAACCCAATCTTTTTGAAAGTAGGATATTCGTAATTAGCTCGGTTTCCCCGTTAAAATGAATATAATCATGACTAGATTCCACTGATTTTGAATTTTGGTACCAAAAATATAGAGATCAAAATTTGCATTTTTGGCGCCAAAAACGAAAACCATCCGAACCTAGTCTAATGAACCGAGATCTGGAAAAAAATACAGTAATCTGGGTTCTAAGCCTAGAAAAAATTCCTAGATTTTTAGAGGAAATGCCCTTATGATAGAATAATTTTTCTGAGCCCTCCCTATCAACTATTAATTCGATCTCTCTCGTCCCGTATGCTACTAATAATAACAATAACTCATGAGAGAGTCGGCATGCACACACCTTCCTTCCTGTCTCTCTCTCTCTCTCTCTCTCTCTATCTCTTCAGGACATAAAAGGTGACAGCAGGTATCCGGTCCCTCTCTGAGCGGTAATTTATTAAACCGAGGTTCTGTGAAAGCACTCATGCGAGCCTTCGCCCAAAATTTCAATTTTCGCCTCCTCCTCCTTTTTCCGGAGGAGAGCCCCCCATTTAATACCAAGGTTTTTTATGGGGTCGCCCCCCTATTTCCAATGTCACGCCAATTGCACTAATATGTCGCTGAGAGAGAGAGAGAGAGAGAGACACTTTCAATTTTCAACACTCACCTTTTTCATAGAAATTTAATTTGTGAGCAACAGAAAAAGTTACTCTTACAAAACTACGGTAGTACCCGGTGTTCGATAGGGAGTTCAAAATCGAAAAGTTTTGAATTTTTGACCGAAAATTTTATTTGTTGATTTCCGATCTTAAATCACGCGCATTGGCGAAATTTTGGAATATCATTGAAGAAAAAGCCATTTTGAGCACTTTTTAGCCGAAAAATTGGCTTGAAAAGGGGTCATTTTTTCTTCCGGGCCCGGCCCGAAATTTTACGAGTCTGGTACTACCAAAAAATACAGTAACCTATTGAAGCTTTTAAGTCTCAACTAGCCGATATCGATTTTCCTAGTTGGATTACTGTAGCCTAGGGTTAAAGTTTCCAAGATCCCTCTGTTACCCAATAGTCTTCATAATAGCCGCGTCTCTCTCTCTCTCTCCAGAGGTGTGCAGATAATTTGTCGAGAGCTTTTCGGAGGGGGGCGAGAATTGTTATGTAACCAACATAATAAGTGAATGTACATAAATGTGTGCCTGAATAGATGGAGAGAGAGAGAAATAATAATAAATTGGAAATTCTCTCACTTTTTCTCGTCTCGCCCCATTTTCACTGTGCCTAACCCCCACACCATCCGAAATTTCATTTTGCCCCCCCCCCCCTGGTCCGATGTTTTCGGGGTGCCGACTAACTGACGACATAAGCGAAAACAAATTGGCGACAAGTTTTGTGTGTGCCTCGATGCAAGTTATGATAATTTGGATGCGGCCCCGAAAATTTAGGAGGAGGCACGACGACTCGAGAGGAGGGGGGGGACCTAAAAACGCCTTTTTCTGAAATGCTTAGGGAGATTAGACTACTGTAGGAGCGTATTGGGCCGGATAGTTTGGAGGAGGAACTGCGGAAGTGTTATGGATTTTTATTATAGGTGGTTTCCGCGTTTCGTATCCTGGTGGCCTAGTGGCCTAGTGGCCTAGTGGTCTTAGAGCCGAAAAACCTAGGTAACTTTGGTATCCTTCTCAGGGGTGTGCTTTTACGTTTACGGTTTTTACGAATTTTACTGTTTTACGGACCTTTTTCGTAAAATTTACGAATTCGTAAAAATTTCCGTAAAATCGTAAAAAAAAAGTTAGGTAGTATTTTGGTACTCTGAAGGTAAAATTCGTATTTTTATTGAGAAAATCAAACTTTGAGGAAAAATTTCCTATGTTCGAGAGGGTACTTTTTGAAGCAGAAACATATTCTCTCTCTCAAACTTTCGAAATTTTTTAGAAAATTTCGGTGAAAAATTCCTATTGATGCTACTCAATTCATATCGAATCAATGTTGTTTCCAATTGCTCCCAAAATCATAATTTTACCTCTTCGTTTCAAAAAAAAAATCGAACATTTTAGCCGCTACTGTAGCTGCCATGCGTCTTCATTAATTTTACGAATTTTACGGATTTTACGATTTTACGAAGGTTGATTTCGTAAAATTTTACGTTTTACGAATTTTACGAAAAACATTTTTTTACACACATCCCTGATCCTGATCTTTTTTGAATTTTCAAGCGAAAAATTCTGTCACTTTTTTGCTACCTAAGCTACCTACTTTACCGGCTATCATAGCCTACCTAGATACCTATCCAAAACAACTCGGGTTCTCATTTATCCTAATTGTCGGGGGGCGCCTACCTACACTCATTATCCCTTTTGCCCCCCTCTACCCAACTTCCTTCCCCAATTTTCCCCCATTATTCTCTACCCCAAATTTTGATTGGTCCCCCCCCCCTAGCTCCACGTAACTTGCCACTTCCTGGACCCCGAGACTCCGGGTCGGCTCTCTACCCATCGTTAGCCGCCCATTTAGGTACCCCCCCTCCGTTTCTATTGAAATTAGCGAATCATTGACTCATAATCAAGTAAATCATGTGTGTGTGTATAGAGGGGAAAGAGGAGGGACCTAATTGAATTAGAGGGGGACCCCCGAACACCTCCCCCTCTAGCCCTTTCGCCACCACTTGGCACAATTAATAAAAGAGAATAGAACAGTCAAGTCAAGTCATAACAATAAAGCTACTATATACATTTTGTTGTTTTGAGAGATGAGATTAGCATAGTTCCCCCTTCCCCGGCCAGTCCCCGTCCCAGTCTGTATGATAGGTGCCAATTGTATATGAGGAGATGGAACACTCGCACAAAATATATCGTCCACGTGGACAATTTTTCTCCAGAAACTGGGGGTTGGGGTTTTTCGTCAGGTTAATAGAAAATTAACGTAGACTAAAAAATTTGAACAATTTTTTTAAAAATCAGTTTTAGAAATTCAGTTCTAAGCAAGTTTGACCTATATTTTTGGACCCTAAGGGTTCAGAAAAATTCAAAAGTTTCGGATTTTTTGGGTCTTGTCTCACTAAAAATCGAACCCTTCACATTATTTGCGTTTTTCCAACCGGTAAAAACTCTGGATTTTTCTGACAAAACCTTCGGGTGCAATTTTCCGGAAAAACTCGACTCTAGAGTGAATTTCTCATGAATTAGCTAATTACAAACAACATACACACAGACTCATCATCGAGAGGGGAGACCGATTTTATGACCCATCCCTGTTGGTGGAGGGCCCCTCCAGATTAATTATTTGAGAGCTCTTCTACTCGTCTTTTTCTTCTTTCAGTTTTTTACTTCTGCTAATTTTGGTCTCGTACCTATAGGCTAATTTTTAATCTTTCGGGTACAGTACTGGCCATGATAATATTCAGCGAAGGGTTTTTTACCATAACTCTTCGGAAACTTTCCGGATTCATTTGAAACTTTCAGAAAAAATTTTAGACGTTTTTAAATGTAGATTGAACAACTAAAATGATTTTAATTTTTGAAAAATTTTGTAAAAAAAAATTTTGAAAAAATCGTAAAAAGCCAAAAAAAGTGAAATTATGATCATTACCTTTAGAGACCTCCGAAAAGCCAGAATTAACTGGAACTGGGTGAGTCAGAAGTTCAAAATTCAAAAGTTTTTCAATTACTCATGATTAAACTATTTTGGACCGTTTTGAATTTCTGATTCAATAAATTCTTCAGTTTTTCATTGAGTTTTCAGATTTTTCGAGATTCAGGAATTAAAAATGGTCTCTTTTCCTATTTCAACGATCTTTTTAGCTTACCCGTAGTCCTGTCCGACTAATAATCGTAACACCGTATGTTGTCTCTACTCCCTCCGAAATTGAATCGGAAAATTGGCGACCTACAGTAGTCATAATCATTTTGTGCTGCTCTTCTTCTTCTTCTTCTTCTTTCTATTTCAACTCGTTTTAACACACACACACAAAACTTAAATGTGTTACCTCTCTCGGTCGCCCCCCCCCCTCTCTCATCCTTATTTGCCTAACGCCTTCTTCACGGCGCCCGCCTTCATGCGTCGTTTCCACCGCAATAATCACATTTCAAAGTGTTAGTAAAAGAAGCGCGAGAGCAGGCCACGCCCACTTTTGTCTTCTTCTTCGATTCCGCTCTCTCAAATGCCTAATCAGCCAGTTATAACGAGCTACTGCACACATTCCCCCGTAGGCCACGCCTCTCCGTTGGCTCCTACTTCCGATGTGTGTGGTGCTCATCCAATAGAGTTACTCTCTTCATTTGTTAAACTTTTTTCTTTGCTCTTCACATCAAGAAATTACTGTAGTCTCAAATTTTGGGTTTTGAGGTTTTAGTTAGGTTTTTTTTGAAAATGCCTAGAATTTTGTCCATGATAGCTTAAACTCAATTTTGAACGTATTTTTAGAATGAGCAAGACTAGAG
Organism: Caenorhabditis tropicalis; assembly: GCA_016735795.1. NCBI lineage: Eukaryota > Metazoa > Nematoda > Chromadorea > Rhabditida > Rhabditidae > Caenorhabditis > Caenorhabditis tropicalis. The sequence goes on along the minus strand of CM028614.1, from coordinate 2,359,268 downwards.
GGCTACGTTCAATCATACCCAGGTTCAAAAATTTCGCAAAAATTTAGGTCGCCCATTTGGTAAAAAATTCAGAAAATTCAAGATGGATCCCCTCTTTTCCAGCTGATTTTTGCTCCCTACCTAGAAATACTGACATTTCGAAAAACAAATACCAAACCCATAAAATACCGAAATGCCATTTTTTATCTACCTCTCTCTCTCTCTCTGTCTCATTCTCTCTCGAAAAATCCAAAAAAAAAAAAGTTATTTTTATTATTACACACAATTGTTCGAAACTTCCGCTCCCGGTGTCGGATCCTCGATTTCTCTGCGTTTCTCTCTAGTTTTCTATCTACCGATTTAAAACAGGTGTGAATTGACAATAAACCCAATACCATTATATGCAGAAAAAAAAACACATAACTAGGGGAAGGTGGCACTTCCAAGGCGGCGGCTCGCCGAATATTTGAACATATGATGAGAACATTGTCTCAAATTGTTGAGAAGATGCCAGATGGTTGTTCCACAAACTACCGTATCCCATTTTAATGTAATTGTTGTTGTAACTGCTACAACTCGCAGGTGTCGATGATGAGTTGTAGATTTCCTAGGGGGCCTAAGCCTACTGGATTTTTTTGATCTTCGGTACTTGTACAGTATACTACCTAATTCCGGTTAATTTAGCCGGTACACCAAAATTATTACTTAGCTTTTTAGAATCAGCAAGTCTAGACGGTTAGTAAAACCATGCCTGGATTTTTAGGTACTGTAGCCAACTCACGAAGGTCCAAAATCGGAAGCGCCCAAATTCTCCAAATTTTCAAAATTTTTACTAGAATTTTATAACCCAAGATTTTCAAGATAAAAACGTTAGGAAAAGTTTCAAGTTGCCACCTCGATCCCCCCCCCCCCTCCCAGGTGTAATGAATTGGGTGCCGAAGGCTAAAGGGGGACGGGGGGTTGCGGTGCCCCGATAGATGGCACCCCGAAAATTTAATTAATTGCAAGCACATGTGGTGGAAGAAGAGAGAGAGAAAAAGGGAGAGAAAAAGAGTCTTCCGATTTTTCTCTCTCTCTGTCTCACTCATTTGCAACTCATTAGATTTTAGATCACTATTTTTCTGTTTTCTTTGTTTTCTTTTCTCTCTTGCTCTCAACTAATTATTTTTAGAAGAATTTTTTAAAAATCTTCGTTTCAGAGTCCACATCCCCTTAATCTGGCACCCATGAAACGATGGACGTGGCTCTTTTAACGATGGATGACAACAAACCGACGAGTTCGACGACGGCACAAAACGGGAGAGGTGGACGGGAGAATCGAGGTATGACTAGGGGAACTCTTTTTTTTTTGAACCGTATTACCCAACTAGAGGGTGAGCAGGGAAACAATTTGGGCCCTTTTGAGCAACTTTATCGACGGTTCATTTTTATAGACTTTCCGAAAAATTATTTTTATTAATCTTACGAAGCACCGTATTTCGGCAATAGAATTCGGGGTTTTATGGCTTTATTCCAGACTTATAAAATTTCGGCCCCGAGGGCCTGGAAGAAAAAATGACCCCTTTTTAAGCAAATTATTCTAATTTTTTTCGGCTAAAAAGTGTTCAAAATGGCTTTTTCTTCAACGATATTCCAAAATTTCGCCAATGCGAGTGATTTAAAATCCCAAATCAACAAAAAAATTTTCGGTCAAAAATTCAAAAATTTTCGATTCTGAACATCCTGTGGAACACTTGAAAATTTGGGAAAAGGCTCGGCCCGGCCCGTTACAAGTCTGCTTTTTTCTAAATAAATTTTTGGTTAGCAACACCCTATTTTACAGACACAAATTCCCCAATACTCCCCGACTCGGCAGACATTATGAGGCTTCTGGCTGACCCCACTGCACAACTATTTGGTAGGTGCCCCAACTTCTAGAATGTTCTCAACTTTTCTTAGGCACAGAAAATGCGAAATGTCATCTGGAACGTCTTCTATCCGCGACCGGATTCGATGAGCAATCCCTTGCCAACGGCTCCTTTCAGTTTGACGCGGCGGCCCTCGGTGGATTCGCCGACCTCTCACCGTTCTCCTCTCTTCGGAATTCATCGAAAACTTTGAAGTGTCCAAAGTGTAATTGGCATTACAAGTATCAAGAGACACTCGAAATTCATATGAAGGAGAAGCATAATGATGTTGATGTAAATACCATTTTTATTAGGGAAAATATCCTAAAATTTGCAGGTAAAATGTATATTTTGTGTCGAGAATCGACCGCATCCGAAATTGGCTCGCGGTGAGACGTATTCGTGTGGATATAAACCGTACCGGTGTGATTTGTGTCGATACAGTACGACGACGAAGGGAAATTTGAGTATTCATATGCAAAGTGATAAACATTTACATGCTGTTCAAGAACTTCCGAATAGTATAGGTATGTGTAGTTTAATTTTTTGAAATTTTTGGAAATTGGGTTTTAATTATGAATTTTTTTTCCTATTATAGTTACGGAATTTTTCTTGTACGACCGCCCCTTTTTCCAGAATTCGCTGCAAACTTTGCTTGCGGTGCACCGGTATCCCGAAGCAGTCCAATCGAAGAGACTGATGGCTCATTGGTCTGCCTCATCTGTGGAATCTTCGCTACAGAATCGATTCCCGAAATGGTTGAACACGTGGAGAAGGACAGATCCCGGACGTTTCAGGGAGATGTTACCGTACTCAACGGAAACTTTCGGTGTCATTTGTGCCCGTATAATACGACGTTGAAGGCCAATTTCCAGTTGCATACGAGGACAGATAAGCACTTGCAGAAGGTGCAGACGGTAAGTGAGGGGTGTGAGAAAAAGGGGCGGGGTTTAATGAATTGAAAAAGTTTGAAAAATTTCTTATTGAGGGTTGATAAAAATGAATAGGTTTTTATAGTGTTAGCTATGTTTTACTTATTTTTGAGTTATCTAATGTTACCTATATCTATAAGAATCCGGCCCAATTTTTTTGAGGAAGTGCTGACGAGATTTAGACTTTTGTTTCGAAACGGCTAGAAATTACCCGAAAAAATTTCTTATCTTATACCCTCAAAACTATATTTTTGACCTAAACCTCCAATATTTCTGATTCTGCGCACCCTGTGCCATTTTTACTGGTCCCTGTGACCTTATGCTGATCTCACGAGCTGAGACTCAGGGTCGTGGCTTCGTGGCCTCGGCCGAGGATATTTCGCCACGAAAACTACGGAAGAAAATTTAAAAATGTAGGTCTACGAATATTTAATTAATTTTTTCCAGCGCTTTTTTACGGATTTTTTCCGATAGTTTTCAAATAACGAAATTGCATATTTTACACAAAAATCGGTTAAAAAGCGCTGAAAAAAAGCGCTGAAAAAAATTAATTAAATATTCGTAGACCTACATTTTAAAATTTTGTACCGTAGTTTTCGTGGCGAGATATTCTCTACCACGAGGCCACAACCCTGAGTCTCACCTCGTGAGATGAGAATAAACTCTAGGCATTCTTCAATAATATAATAGCCCCCCCCCCCAAAAAACTTTTTAGCTTCAAAATCAACTTGTAAATTTCATCTCCTCTTGTTTTCGTTTCCTCCCCTATCCTCTCGTTTACGCGTCTCCTTAAATGCCCTTTATTACCGACACCGCTCTCATTCCTCGTCCGCGAAAAGGCATGTGTGCGCACACACCGATTTGCATTCGTTCGTTTACACACACATATAAATTGCATGATTTAATAGGTATAATGAGTGATATTTGCTCAAGCGCTCTTCGCCTAAAGTTTTCAAGGTAATCTAGAGGCCCCGCCTCCTAGGGGCAACCGGTCCACATTTTGTGTCGTTTCTCTGGAAATTAGAGGTCTTCTTTGTTCTGACCTGACAACCATCTCTGGTTGTTTTCCAATCCAATTAGCGCCCCCGTTACCCGCCTCTCAGCGATAACTTTATCTTGGAGACCCGTCAATTTGAATAAAGTCATCGAGACCCCCCTCTCCGAGTACCTCTCACACAGCATGACTCCATCCTCTATTTTCTTAAGAATAGGACACCTATTAAGCGATTAGAAAAAGAAGGGGATCCTTTCACTTAACTGTCTCTCCCCCTCTGGTTCTTCTTCTTCACGCCAATAAACCTTGCCAAAGGTCGAGTATGATGCCCTGACGCCGCCGCCGCCGCCTTTCCTACTAGTTATGAGGTTATGTCTCTCCCTTCGCCTCCTCCAAACGACCAATTAGATGGGCGGCGCCTTCTCGACGAGTGGATTGACTCCGCCCACCCATCTTTTCCGCTCTTTCACTCTCTGGCACATTTCAATTGAATTGCACACACATACCAATTATTTGAAGCAGGAGGAGGAGGAGGAGAAGACTTTGCTTTACACATACCGGGCCACCTTTTACCTCTTCTTTGAAGTTCCGGCACACATACTCACTCACTTTAGAAGAGAGCATAATATGTTCGCATTTGGTTTTGAGAAAAGTAGTCAAGAATAGCCGGAGAATTGGGAAGTCCAGGATTCTAGGCTTAGTACAAGGTTAAGGTTAGGCTTAAATTTTTCGTAGGTCTCAGTGTGTACTTAGTCAGAGTTAGGATTAAGCCGAGGGAAGTTCTCTTCAACAAACCGTGTAGCTCTTAGAAATGATTTTAGAAATAAGTTTTCCACTAAGAAAATGCAGATCCAGTCATCAACTAACTGCCCTGAAAAATTTAGAACAGTACCACTTTTCCCCACTTTTCTACCAACGCCTAAAGTTGACCATTTTGAACTTAAAAGACCGATTTTTGATATATTTATGGCCGGCACTGTAACTACACGCCCTAAATTTATAACAGACCCTCAACCTTCAGACTAACCGTAACCCCTTGCCTAAAGTTTCAGTCAGGTCGAAAAATTTGCGCCTAAGTCATACTTAAGGCCCAAATCTGACTTCATTTTTAAATTCTAAGTCCAGAAACTCAATTTAAAGAAAACTAACCTTCTGAAAAATTAACCTAACCTCCTGTCTTAGTCTAATTTTAAGGTTCAACCTCTCCGGTTGCCTAACCTGAAATTCACGTCCTATCTAGGTTCTCAACCCTAATTTTGTCTTCCACTCTTTTCTTCGCTCCCCTCCTTGATTTTCATCCTCCCTTTCCTCCTCTTCTTCCATCGTTTCATTATTTCATACACCTGTTACCACTTAATTCGCCTATTATCCTCCTCATTACCTTCGATTTTTGCTGCTGCTGCTACTACTACTGCTGCTGTTGGCGGCCGTCTCTCTATTTTTTCCTACTCTCTTTCCGAAGAAGACGTCAACGTCTTCTTCTTCTTCGAAATGAGACGATCATTTTCGTTCTATTCATCTAATCCTAACCGTCGCCCCCCGGCGAGCGACAATCGCTCGTTCGTTTTTTTTTGTCGGTTGGCGTCGTCGTCTTCTCCACACATTTCAACCAGAAAACTTTTCGTTTTTCCCTTTTCTCGAGAAAAAGGTGTAACTAAGGAACTATTTCCAGTCTAAATTGCCAATTGGAACGGTATTTTTACCTCATATAGCCCATTTTTAGGTTTTTGGAAAAATCTATGTCGTTTTTACAGTGACAATAATATGACTTACAGTTTAAAAAATTAACTGATAAAATTTTAGTACTAAACGAGTATATATCTCATGACCCATTATATATATATATATAAATCTCTCTAGCTTTTTCAATCCGAAAATTAGAGTTCCTGTCCTTAAAGTTTCGGAAGTAGGCGTCTCTCTCTCTTGAAAACCCATTACTCTATATTGCTCATCGAAGAGCCATTTCCGGTACTTTTTACCCTCCCTCGTGTGTGCACATTTTTCTCTTCTCACTTACTCTCATCTTCATCTCAATTTGATTTCCCAACTCCCCCAGCCAAAATCTGCCCAATTTTTGAGTGAGAAGACGATTAATAGGCATTTTTTGCGTGTCTGCCCTTTTTCCCGCGCACTTGAGAACGCTAGAGAGAGAGAGAGAGCGAGAGAGAGAGAGAGAGAGAGAGAGAGAGAGAGAGAGAGAGAGAGTCTTTATATTTATTCCACACATGATATAGCCTTTGTGAATAGGGACTTAATCCCCCCCTCCCTCCCCATTATCTTTTGTTTTCCATACAGTACTTGAGAGGTGCCCCTCCCCATGAGTTGACCACACGGACCATCTTAGAATATGCTAATCAAGTCGCTAGGCAGAATTAATACGAAAAAGTCAAGATATTCATGACTCTCAATACTCCAAACCATCTCAAACCACCCTATCCACTATCATATTCCAGGCGAATCATCTTCGTGAAGGCACCCGTCCGCACACTGCCATCTATCGTCTCTCAAGTACAAAAACATCGGTTCAAGTCTTGTGTCGACAGTGTCAAGAAGTGATACCGAGTAGCGAATCTCTTCGAGAGCATCGACACTTTCCACTGGCGAAACAAATTTGGAAATGCAAACTCTGTAGTGTGGAGTTTGAAACGGCGATACAGGCGTCTGGTGAGTGAAATGAATCTTCAGTAATATAAACTAACCTGAATTGAGGTTTTACATATCAGAGAGCACAATTTGAAATTTTTAACTGTGTGCTTTTACGTTTACGGTTTATACGAATTTTACGGTTTTACGGCCCTCTTCCGGAATTTTACGATTTCGTAAAAAAATTTCCGTAAAATCGTTTTAAAAAAGTTAGGTCGAATTTTGGTACTCTGAAGGTAAAATTCATCTTTTTTCGAGAAAATCAAACTTTGAGGAAAAATTTCCTATGTTCGAGAGGGTACTTTTTGAAGCAGAAACATATTCTCTCTCTCAAACTTTCGAAATTTTTTAGAAAATTTCGGTGAAAAATTCCAATTGATGCCATTCAATTCGAATCAATGCTGTTTCAAATTGCTCCCAAAATCATAACTTTACCATTTTACTTCAAAAAATCGAATATTTTAGCCGCTTTGTTGTTGGCATGCCTCTTCATTAATTTTACGAATTTTACGAATTTTACGAGGGTTGATTTCGTAAAATTTTTACGAAATCCGTAAAAAAAATTTTTCACGCACACCCCTGGTAACTGTCTAAATTACCGGTCATTTTTCCTTAACTCTACCGATATTACCGTAAAACCTCTACTCCCTGTTATTCAACTTTAGCAACATGTATCTCGGTTCCGAATAGAAATAATGAGAAGGTGGCAACTAATGAAATGTTTTTATTAATATGAAGTACATTTTGTTAATTGATCACTTTTTGATATCTTCATTGGGAACAGAGATAAATGCTGATAAAACTAGGTGGCCGAGGTGCACTTTGGGTGGTTTTCTTGACCCTTAGAATTTTCTCGGGAAAACTGAAAATTCGAGGAGGAGACCATAAATTAGTTTCACTTTCGATTCATCATCATCGCCCTTTTGTCTCGTGTCCTCTCGCTCTCTCAGTGCGACTCGCACGAATCCACTTGTACTACCTCTAATTACGGTCAACAAGTTTGCGGGTTTAGTTTAGAAGTGAGTGTGAGAGAGTGAATTGGCGCAAAATCAGAGACATACACACAAATGAATAGTGCGACACACACACAATACTCTTTTCAAAACACCATAATCCTTGCATTTCATTATATTTCATTTCGACAGATATGTATATGACGATTTGGTTAGGGGGTACCACCACCTTCTCCTCCGGCCTTGACAGCGATATTCATTTCATTTGACACCTCCTCCTCCTCTTCCCATTGATGTGTTGTTAATAAAGCCCTCATCCGTTTTTGGTTGGCGCCAAGCCCCCCCCCCCCTTTACAGTAGTAGGAGGCATCTTTTCTTTTTAAAAGGGGACATACAGACAGTAAGCGAATAGGAAAGGGAGGAGAGTTAAAAACAGTCATTGATGCGTATCGGAATTATATATTATAATCGTCGAAATGAAAAGAATCTCTTCTTTTTGTAGGACACATGACTTGCCACGAGCCGTCCACTTGGCCCCCCACCAACGACACGAAACACGGTGAGTGAACTTTGGGAAAAATTCAGTCCGGTCATCAAAAAATTTCGGGCCTATTTATATTTTAGCTCTATTTGAGCCCTATTTTGGGCCCTATTTTGGGCCCTATTTTGGGCCCTATTTTGAGCCGTTTTTAGCCCTATTTCGAGCCCCATTCAAATATTTGAGCCTATTTTAAAGTTTGTATAGGATTTTTTAGGTGGACACTACCTTTGATGGAAAAAATTCAGGCTAGTCATCAAAAATATTTGGGCTTTTATTTGAACCTTATTTTAGCCCAATTTTTAGCCCAATTTTTAGCCCAATTTTTAGCCCAATTTTTAGCCCAATTTTTAGCCCAATTTTTAGCCCAATTTTTAGCCCTATTTTGAGCCCTATTTTGAGCCCTATTTTGAGCCCTATTTTGAGCCCTATTTTGAGCCCTAAGATTTGAGCCCTAAGATTTGAGCCCTAATTTTGAAAATGTTCGTAGAAATTTTTAGGTAGACGTTATATTTTCTCTGCCAGTTAAAATTTTTCCAAAAAATGCCCCTCCCCAATTTTTCCATAAACACCACTCAAATTTTTTTCCCGAAAAACTCCAAGAAAATTTGCACCTTTTTCTCGAGGGACCGAGTGGAAACGAAACAAGTTGATGAATCGTTCACAGCCAAAAACGGGGGGTCGTTTCCTAATTTGACTGCTAGTTTTTTTTTCGTAGGGAGTCAGGGTTTTAACGTCCCGAAATTTTGGAGGTCCTACCTAAAGTTAGCCCTCAGCCTATGGTACCCCCTAATTGGGGAGCGATGTCACAGAATGGGGGAGTGGCTTATGTCAATCCAATCATATTTTGTTTTGTCTAATCTGGTAGCCTATTTAGTAGTTGCCTCCTCCTCCCTCTCAAAATGCCAATCAGCTAGGCACATAGATGAGAGAGAGAGAGAGAGAGAGAGAGAGAGAGAGAGAGAGAGAGAGAGAGAGAGAGAGGACGTGTCCGTCATCGAGTTCCGCAATTAGACGGCTATTCTCTTTTGGTTAGTAGAGCCCCCTCTATATAGATGTGTGGCTAAATAGAGAGATTTCTAAGAAGAATTGACTAATCTTCAAAATTATCTTCATTTCATCCGGAAAGAGAGAGACGCCCCACAAAATCACTCCTAATTCATTTCACCCCCCCCCCCCCTCCTGATGAGATCCTTCTCCTAGACCTAGAGCTCCTGAGACTATGGGTTACCTAGAAGGGTACTGTATGCCTCCTGAGTGCCCCTTTCTAGAAAATTAGACCACTTCCTCATTTTCATCTCGAAATGAAATTGAGCAGCTCCTCCTCCTCCCTCCCTCCCGAATGAAAAGAATGAAGAAGAAAAAACCTCTCTGAGGTGAAGACAAAAGAATTGAAAAATGATACCTCTCTCTTCTCAGTGTATAGGAAAGGGGCATCTATCTCCGGAATCCCCCTCTCTCTTCCTCTTCTCAGGCGCACAAAAACAGTACAAACATAAGCAGGGTGAGAAGCGATACTTCATCATTTTTCGAATTAAACACTGGTTTTTTTTTAAATTTGAGGTGCTCCTATGGTTTTTGGAGATGAACGAGATTTTTTGGAAAATTTATTGATGTCAAAAATTCGTTTTGGACGACTAGTTCCGGTCAGGGGTGTGCTTTTACGTTCACGGTTTTTACGAATTTTGCGGCCCTTTTTCGTTTTTTACGAATTCGGAAAAAAAATTTCTGAAAAATCGTTTTAAAAAAAAGTTAGGTCGAACTTTGGTACTCTGAAGGTAAAATCGTCTTTTTTTGAGAAAATCAAATTTTGAGGAAAAATTTCCTATGTTCGAGAGGGTACTTTTTGAAGCAAGCAGAAACATATTCTCTCTCTCAAACTTTCGAAATTTTTTAGAAAATTTCGGTGAAAAATTCCTATTGATGCTACTCAATTCGTATCGAATCAATGTTGTTTCAAATTGCTCTGAAAACCATAATTTTACCTCTTCGCTTCAAAAAAATCGAATATTTTAGCCGCTACTGTAGTTGCCATGCGTCTTCATTAATTTTACGAATTTTACGATTTTAAGAGGGTTAATTTCGTAAAATTTTACGTTTCACGAATTTTACAAAAAAAAATTTTACGCACATCCCTGAGTTCCAGTTGATTATGTGATTTTTCAGTGAAACTTTCTGAAAGTCTGTTAGAAAACTTTCAATCGATATTTTTTTAGAAGGGTTAAAAATAAAAGAACCTGGCCAAGTTCTAGCCAATTTCAATCCCTACTATATTTCCTGCGATTGTACAAAAAAAGTGGGGGAAATGACAAATCAATTTTGATTTGAGAGAGAGAGCAAGCGAGAGAGCCATCCCCTCGTTGACGAGCCCCACCAAAAAACAACATTTTGTTCGCTTTTGGTCAGAAATATATATCATATTATAATTTCGGGCCTTGAATCATAAGTTTTCTTTTTCCCCTTATTTTTTGGAGCAGAAGGAAGATAGTGAGGAATCATCATATATACAGTCAATACATAAATATGTGTCACTCTTTCTCTTTTTCGAATCATAAATTTTCGTAAAGATGGAGGAGGTGGATGATGATGATGGAAATTTGTTAACACCATTTTTCCGCTTTTCTCACACACATATATAGATCGTCGAGAGAGAGACACACACACATCAATCGTCTCTCGAACAAACATTGCTTTCCACTCCTTTTTTTTCTCAACCTTCTTCTCATTCTCTCTTCTTGACTCCTTTTTTAGGGAAATTATTGATTGATTAGGGAATGGATCCATGGATCGGTCCCTTGTCTTCGGTAGACCTTAATATAAATGGAAAAATCTCAGATTCTAGGCCCCGGTAGACTGAGCCTAATGGAAAAACCTCCAATCGATCAGATTTTAGGCCTGAATTTTGGATTTTTCGAAGATAACTGGGGAGCCTGGCATTTTATTCCTATTTTTGAGCCTGAATGGTTAGGCTTCCACCGTCCGATCCCTCTAAAGGTCTGAACCCCGAGATCCGGAATTTCAGAACCGCAGCTTGGCCACTGAAAGGTTCTAGGATCACTGTCCCTGTTTTCTTACAAAAAAGTCACCTCCTGAGGTGACAAACAGGTCAGCCTTTTGGCCCCTGACCCCCAAGCTGATCAGAAGGTCAACCCCTTCCTAGTCCTAAGAAATCGGACCCCCCCCCCAGCCAAAAAAGGACACCTAAGCCCATCATCCCATCTTTGTGCGGTAGGCTATCAAACTCGTTAATCTAAACCACTGGACTTTTTCCCTGCCTCCCCTCCTAAAAATTCCCCCGATATAAACCCAAAACTTTTTGGTTCTCTTGCTCATCTCAAGCTGCCAATCTTGCACATTAAGCAATTGGTTCATTGGCATGCCCGAAGGAGGAGGAGAAGTGGAGAAGAGGAAGACACGACGTTTGATATCTGGTCCCGGGGGGACGGTGTATCTGGGATGAGCAGCCCTCTTCTCTCCATCCGACAAAAAGAGAGAGGAGCCCCACACACACCCCAACTTTCTAATGGGCCGGAATTAGAGAAACTGATTTAAGAGAAGAAGTGAACTGACAGAGCGAAATCGAGAAGGGAGGCGCCTATTTTGTTTTCCCCCGTCCTTCCTACGTCCCCTCCCCTTCTGTGGCCGGGGTGGTAAGAGACGCGGAGGGGAGCCTAGTTAGTGGTTAAACGAATCAAGTCTCGAAATGTGTGATAGATGTGTGCCAATTTAGGAAGAAGAAGCAGAAGGAAGACGAAGGATTTCTTTCTCATTTTTCGCTTCACATCACTATACCAATTTTCGGGTTTTCTCGCTTCATTTACAATCTCTCCTTTGACTACTAACTCGGATGTCTAGAAGTTTTTCTGATTATTGGCCGGTATTGAATGTGTCTAGATCAGGGATGTGCTTTTACGTTTACGGTTTTACGGCCCTCTTTCGGAAAATTTTCATTTTACGAATCCGTAAAAAAAATTCCGTAAAATCGTTTTTAAAAAGTTAGGTCGAATTTTGGTACTCTGAAGGTAAAATTCGTCTTTTTTTGAGAAAATCAAATTTTGAGGAAAAATTTCCTATGTTCGAGAGGGTACTTTTTGAAGCAGAAACATATTCTCTCTCTCAAACTTTCGAAATTTTTTAGAAAATTTCGGTGAAAAATTCCTATTGATGCTACTCAATTCATATCGAATCAATATTGTTTCAAATTGCTCCCAAAACCATAATTTTACCTCTTCGCTTCAAAAAAATCGAATATTTTAGCCAGTACTGTAGTTGGCATGCGTCTTCATTAATTTTACGGATTTTACGAGGTTCAGTTTCGCGAAATTTTACATTTAACGAAATCCGTAAAAAACTTTTACGCACAGCCCTATTCAAAGGCTACCGAGAAAATTTTCTTTTAGAATTTAGGTTCCACCCCGAAAATTAAAAATACCGTAACTCAACTCTTGAAAAATTCTATTTCGAAATCAAGAAGCTTCCTTGCTGAAAAAAAAATCGAATTTCAAGTTCTGGTCGCCCCCATTTTCCATAAAAGCCCCGATGATGATGCATCGTAATCAAATACCATGAGTGCATCATCATGTGAATATGTCATCCTTCTCTCCTTCATTTATGTTTAGATTTAGATGAAATGAAAACTAAACACCTTTCTTCATTTCCTTTCCCCCCTCTAGACACGTCATGATACCGTACCAAGACACTATAGCTCGCTATATTAGGCGCGACTGTATACATGTGTATACACAGAGAGAGCCATCATCAACTATATATGAATAATAATTAGGAAAAAAAAACGAAGAAAATGGTCGCTTCTCACAAGACATTGAGAGAGGGGGCACACAAACAGGCACCGACCCCTCTCTGTCAAAACATAAAAATTCCCCATCTCTTTCTTTCTCTCGATCAAGTTTCCCATAATTACCATTTCTAAGACAGTATGTGTGCTCTTCTTTTCTTTTCATTTTCCTTCGTGTCGGTGCCTTTTTGTGCCCTCTCTTGGCCTTTTGTGATTAGAGACTTTGGGAGCTCCCCCCGTGTGCATAATTTATTTTTTTTTAGAAGAGGCATATGATGACAAGTCATTTAAATTATTCTGCCCCTATGGATCGGCTTGATTCGGAACACCGTCCATTTCAAGTAGCTACCGTTAAATCGGTGATAGTGTTGTAATAGTCAACTTTAAGAACATTTATCTCGGTTCCCAATAAAGATAATGAAAAGGTGCCAACTGATGAAATATTTCTATTAATATGAAGTACATTTTGTTAGTTGATCACTTTTTGATATCTTCATTGCGAACAGAGATAAATGCTGCTAAAGCTAGGTGACAGGGGGGCAAGACTATTACAGGTTCCGATTATAGGACTATAGGACTATTATAGGTAGGCTTGTAAATGGGGTGAGATGGGGCGTCCCGCACCCCGCCGCATGGGGTGGGGACGCACCCCCGTCCCGCTCCTCGGGGGTGGGGACGCACCCCCACCCCACGCGCCGGGGTGGGGGTGCGTCCCCACCCCATCACTGTCGATCAGTCACGGAGAAAAAAAACTTTTTTAGCTGAAAATTTTCAAAAAATCAGATGAATTAAAGTTTTTAATTCTTATTCTAACTTTTAATTTTTATAATAATCGTACGAAAATAGTTGAAATGACTAGTAAATTCGAAAAACTGCTATAAAAACTTCTGAAACTTATTAACAGATTTTTGAAAACCTTAGAAACATTCGATAAGTTGCCATCATGACGGAAAAAATTTGAAAAAACACTTTTTTTTCAAAAATTTTTAGTAGTGGGGTGGGGACGCACCCCACCCCGCCGCCGGGGTGGGGGTGCGTCCCCACCCCGAGGAGCGGGACGGGGGTCACCCCGCTTTCTGGGACGCCCCGCAAATGTGGGGCGTCCCGCTCACAGGCCTAATTATAGGTACAGTACCGGCCAATAAGATATACGATTTCACATTTTTGTCCATAACTCAAGTTGTAGGAATCGGATCAGTATGAAATTTTGACAGGATATTCAAAACTGTTCCAGAAAACAAATAAGAAATTAATATTTTGAAAATTTTGATTTTTTCGATTTTTTTCAAATTTTGATTTTTCGATTTTTTCGATTTTTCGAAAATTTTCAAAATATTAATTTGTTATTCATTTTCTGGAACAGTTTTGAATATCCTGTCAAAATTTAATATTGATCCGATCTCTCCAACTTGAGTTATGGACAAAAACGTGAAATTATATGTTATTGGCCGGTACTGTAGGTTACCAGAAGAAAATTTTATATGCTAAAAATTCATTCAATTTATTATGAGCAACATTTCCGTAATTGACACAATATCGATAATCCTTATGGTAATAGAGATATGACTGTTTGAAGAGAAACAGACTGTGAGAACAGTCAGCGCTTTTTACATGGTCTGTAACTTTGTTGACAGACGATAAATCGTGCCAGTTAATGAAATATTATCTTTTTTTCAAAAGAAGTGGGCGGAGTTTCTAGAAAAATATAACTTTAAAAAAGCAATTTTTTAATATCAACTCGGCTGGTGGCGCCAAGTCTAGCACAAGTCTCCCACAAACTTTACGTATGACTTGTACAAGACTTGTGGTTAAGTTTGGCTAATACTTGTGGAACGCATACCGCTCGCCTCCTCGCTCCCCCCTCCCCTTCCCCTTTCCCCAGCTAAATAAAAAACAACAATTTATTCAAAGAAATATATATTTATTCGAAGAAAAGAAACTTTTTGTCAAAATTAAAAAATGTTAAAGTTTTTGCAAAATTTTACATTAAAATTACATGAAGTTTCCGCATGAAGTCGTTTTCGGACTGTTGTGTTCCGCCTATCCGTGCAGACGTTGTCTTTTGATGGGTGTTGATGAGAACCAGCATCGACATGAAATTTTTTCTTTCTGTAATTATTCAATTCGTTTTAGTGAACAATCAATCAGAACTTACGTTTTTTCTATGTTCCAAAATCTCTGAGTTCGCATCTGTCGTAGACACAGTAGCAAAAATCACATCTCCTGAATTATAAAGATAATTTTGATTGAAAATATTCAAAAAAATTCATTTTGCGGACAAATTATATTTGAAAAACGACAGAAAACTAAGAATAATGGCAAAAATAAAATATAAACAGTTTAAATAAAAAGCGAAAAAAAAGCGTCACGCTCTTATGGAGACGCTCCTAAAGTTTGTGCAAGACTTGTCGCAGCCTTGTCCAAGACTTGGCGATGCCGTCTTATCTCGCCAAGTCGCTAAAGTTTGGCTAAGACTTGTTGGAGCCTCGTCCTAAACTTGTGAAACGCCTAAAGTTCGGCTAAGACTTGTCACAGCCTTGTCCCAGACTTGTATACACCCTAAAGTTTGTCCTAGACTTGGCGCCACCAGCCGAGAAGGTAGACCACCCTATTGTAAGACTATGAACTCGATTGCCTTGTTCCCAAATCATTAAACTCGGGAAAAAACTATCAAAAAAAGGTCTCTCCTTATATAAATTTCTATCAGCTCTTTTTCTCCCCCTATCTCTCCTCCATCTCTCTCTCTCTTTTCCGGAGGCCCCGCCCCCTTAATTTCCTCTCTTGATTCATTTCGCCGCTTAGCCAGCCTCCCGCATACAGTAATCATGATAAGGCTCCTCCTCCCCACATTTCTATTTGCCTTTCGGGGAGGGGGATGAACCAATTGCATCGTCGCCTCCTCCTAACAAATTAGTCATTTCGCGCGCGCGCTTTGATAGGCTCCGCCCATTTTTGTGGCAAGCGATTATTATTATTTTGGGGGTGAAGACAAACAGGATGAGCTTTTTGAAATCGTTGATTTTTAAATCAATAGGATTTTTATAAAAATTATCATATTTTCAGACTTCAAAATGATGGAGGATGCGGCGTACGCGTGTGCCGGCTGCAACTTTACCACAAGTGAGTTCTTAATTTTCCTCCTCCTCCTACTTTTCCTAGACACTCCCGAAAAATGTCACCTCCCCTTATCTTATCAGTATGACCCTGTAAAAAGAGCGCATTGTTATGACTTCTCCTCCGGCGGTTTTTTTTCGAGTCAATTTTATTATTTTTTTGGAAACTATTCGCTGAATTGGTATTTGAGAGTTTTAGGTTAAAGGCATGTTACTGAAAATAAAAAACTCTTCTGATCTAGACATTCAGGAAATTTTTGAAGTTCCACAGGGCTAAGCGATTCAAAAAAAATTCCGAGTTTCAAAAAAATTCTAGATTTTTCGAACTTAGAAAAAATTTATAGATTTTTCCAATTTCAAAAAATTCTAGATTTTTCGAATTTCAGAAAATTCTAGATTTTTCCAATTTCAAAATATTCTAGATTTTTCGAACTTAAAAAAAAATTATAGATTTTTCGAATTTCAGAAAATTCTAGATTTTTCGAAACTTTATTAGAAAAATGGAAGCTTTGAGTTCGACTAGGTTCTAAGATAAAAATTGTCGGATTTCGGAACCAGATATCGAAAATAAAAAATTCCGAAAGATGCATGGTCTGAAAAATGTGTTCTAGGCTGTCTTACCCTCCGTTTTTTCCGACGCCTTTGCGCCCATAGGTAATAGGCACCCACCCCCCGAAACATAGACAATTTGACTCATTAATAGGTTCTCTCTCTCTCTCTCTCTCTCTCTCTCTCTCTCATTCTACCTATTACCTATCCAATTTAATTGGCAACTAATTCTGGCTGCTGGCGGCCCAGAGAGAGAGAGAGGGGGCAACGACGGCTCAAACGATGCGCGACGTCGTCGTCTCTTCTGCCCCGAGATTCTGATGATGATGATGATGACCGGTTTTCAGCCTCACAATATAATGCCCTCCTCCTCCTACCTACCCTCCACTTTTAATTTATTTCATTTTTGAGAGTAGAGGGTATTATGGGTTGGTGTGGAAGTCTAGTGATGAGAGAGGAGGGCGAAAAAGTGAGTGAAACAATAATTATATGGTACTTTTCAATCTTTCTCTCACACTCACTCAATCTCGCCAATTTTTTTTATTTTTCATTAGAACTTGAGAGTATTGTTTTTTGGTTTTTTGAGAGAACATTTTTCGAGAATTTTTTTTCTAGCGCTTTTCGATCGATAAAATTTCTCAGCCAACCAGGGGTGTGCGTAAAATTTTTTTTTCGTAAAATTCGTAAAACATAAAATTTTACGAAATCAATCCTCGTAAAATTCGTAAAATTAATAACGCATGCCAACTACAGTAGCGGCTAAAAATTTTCGTGAAGATTTTTTTGAAGCGAAGAGGTAAAATTATGGTTTTGGGAGCAATTTGAAACAACATTCATTCGATATGAATTGAGTTTTTCACCGAAATTTTCTAAAAAATTTCAAAAGTTTGAGAGAGAGAATATGTTTCTGCTTCAAAAAGTACCCTCTCGAACATAGGAAATTTTTCCTCGAAATTTGATTTTCTCAAAAAAAGACGAATTTTACCTTCAGAGTACCAAAATTGAACCTAACTTTTTTTTTACGATTTTACGGAATATTTTTTACAAAAATTTGAAAAAAAAAATCACATCCCTGCAGCCAACCCCCATTTTTGAGAATTTTTGGATTTTTATGATTTTTATGGGCGTGGCCTAGAATTAAGACACTTACTGTAGAAATAAGGGAGTCCGAAAAAAAAATCACCCTGCAAACCACCCCCCGTGCCATCACCGATCATCATCATCATCATCAGCTCGCGCCTCGAAATTTTGCATAACAATAATAACAATAATAACAATAATCGAATGATTTTATTATCCATTTCTTCTTCTCGACCGTCATTTCATTTCCCTTTGATTTTTACCGCCCCACCTCCACCACCACGACACACTAATTTCGCGCCCTGCACACCGTGCTCCCCTCTTCTTCGTCGCGGGACGGGTCGGGTCGTCGGCTCCTTTTCATCTCTCTCTCTCGTCTCGATTTCATTATGGAGAAGAAATGACTGAGGGAGAGAGAGAGAGGCAAAAATGCGAAATTGATAATAATAATAATCATAATAATTATGCCCGCTCTCTTACTTGCGCACACGCGCGCCTTTCAAAACTCTCTTTTGACTCTCCCCGTCTTCCATCCGGGAATAAAATGAGCTGATAAGAGGCATGAGAGAGAGAGAGAGAGAGAGAGAAGTGATAACCTCCCATGGCATGGCGGGATGCCTTTTGAAGAAGGCAAAGGTGATAAGTGTGTGCGTGAACGTTTAATGATACCCAGAACATAATGAACACTTAAATATAATAGGTGTGTCGTAACGTGCTTAAGCACTTTGTCAGACAGACAGTTTGAATTTTCTTCTTTGGACTTTTTTTTGAAAAATTTGAAATTTGGAAATCTGCCGATTTTTTTTTGGGCACTCCTCAGAAAAAATCATGTTCGAATTTTGCCCATTTTTTTAAAAAGAGTGTAGGCCTGAAAATTTGAGCGCTTCTAAAACTTTCCAAAAATTGCTACAATTTTTCTCAAAAAAAAAGTTTCAAAATATGCTCAATTTTTCAAAACTAGCGATCTGCCTAGATTTTTACCCTCAACGATTTTAACTGAAATTTTAAAAAATGCACGATTTGAGAATGTTTGTGATTTTTTAATATTTACAAAAACTTTCAAGCTACTTTTTTTGCTAGTTCTTCCCGAAAATCTGAAAAAAATAAATTTTTTCCTGAAATCATGTTCAAATTTTACCTTTTTTACAAAAGGAGTAAGATACTGAAAATTTAAGCTCTAAAACTTCCCCAAAAATTGCGCATGCTTTCTTCTCAAAAAAAAGTTTCAAAATAATCAATTTTCTTTGCAGAAGACGTGTCGGACTTTGAAGAGCACGCGAAGGCGCACGAAGAGGAGGCGGTGGCCGAAGGAGGAGGAGGTGGAGCATCCTCGTCCTCATCGACCACGTCGCAAAGGGCGTGTGCACTGTGTCTCGAGCCGACCGACGATCTCGAGAAACATCTCATCGAACAGCATCGAATCGCCGAGAGTGCCATCGAAAAGTTCCTTTTGACAGAGGAAAGAACGAAGTGAGTCTTCCTATTCTCCCTTGCTTCCGGGGCCTCTCTCTTTCCGTGTTGATATTGCAATTAAAATCGATGATCGCCTGATGCTATTATTTCCGATCATAAAACTATGCTGCTAGGTTTTAGGCCAATTTTCTATCAACAGGGTGCGGCGCCCCCCCATCGTTACTCATGTGATATGATGAGATGGTTGAGGAGGGTGCGCCCTCATGCTCTGTAGGGACCCCCATCCAAGCCCTATTTAAGATAAGCTGGGTACCTTTAGGATTTTTTGGATCCAGGATCTCAAGATTTTTTTTGAAAAATTACGGTAGCTCAACTAGTGCTTCTGACACTCAAAAAAAAATCATGTTCGAATTTCACCCATTAATTTTTTAAAAAATTTTAGCGTCTCTGAAATTAAAAAAAAATTGGCTCTCACCCGAACGGGACTTTTCGATGACTATAGCACTTCTAGTAACTGTAAAGTTTACAAAACACACACAAAGTTTTATTACTTTCTCTCTCTCTCTCTCTCTCTCTCTCTCTCTCTCTCTCTCTCTCTCTCTCTCTCATTCTCACTCTCTTACTCTGATTGCTCGTTTACCATGTCATCGTCGTTGTCGTCGTCGTCGCAATTAGTACTACCAATAGGAGAGGGAGGAGGAGGAGGAAATGGGCGACACGATCCGATTTTGCATATTTTATGCAGCACGCCGCCTGTTTCTATTACCTCCATATACACACACACACAAATCGTTTGGTTGACCACTTTTTGTTTACTTGAATTCATTCATTTCCACACATACATTCAATTCCTCCTATCGATTTTGAGAAGAAGAGTCAACCGAGGAGACTATAGGATTACGGTAGACCAAATTTTTTGAATCCAGCAGATCGAGACGATTCAGAAAAATAGGATCATACTTAATTTTGAAAACCTGCCTAGATTTTTTCCCTCAACTGAAATTTTACTGAGTTTTTCAAAAGTGCTTAATTTTTCCAATTTTTTTGAATTTTCGGATGTTTTCAAAAAATTCAAAGCTAATTTTTTTGCTAGTTCTACCCGAAAATCTGAAAAAAATTAAAAGTTTTCAAAAATTATCCAAACCCAAGTCTCGAAAAAGTTGACGCAAAAAGTCAGAGGAGGACGGGCGACCGACCTCATTATCCTTCGATTCGAATCGTTTGAAACATTGAAATTAGCGTGTTTCATTCTCTTTTCCTCTATCCTCGACGACGAAACACACAAAACTAATTCCGTGGGAATTCTATCTGTTTGGAAGTAATGACCTCTTCTGAATATATGAATATATTCAATTCGACACTAATTATCCGCCCGGTGGTGGCCCTAATTATTGGATCACCAGAAAATTGAAATAGAGAGAGAGAGACCGCTATATACAGACAGGTTCATGATTTACTATTTTCTTTTGGATTTTGTTAAAATTTAGAGATGAGCAATCTCCTTTCTAACCTGAGTCATATTCGACCAATTTACGGAATGTTTAGAGAAAGCCTTCCTCTATTCACCTGTTGACACGTCACCCAATATACATTAGGACCCCCAAGGGGGGTCATTCGACCTTTTCCAATCTTCTTCTTCTTCCATCTTATTTTCTGAATCATAATTGATTGTTAAACTATTCGTCTTCCCTCCCTCCGTTTTCTCTTTTTAATTTGCTCCCCTCCACCTATTTTCACTTATTGCACAAGGTGCCGCGAGGGCTCTGAGGATTGTGCGGAATTTTTTCGGTTAATTTTGAGTCCTAAAAATCTCCGAGCTCATCTGTAAGCCACGCCCCCTCCTAGGCTCATTCCCTCCCACTCTCATCAAACCTTACCTTTTTGATTGCCCCCCTCCAGGTCTCCGACGTAATTGAATTTTGTGTGCGGATTTATTTTTTCTTTCTCCTTCTCCTGCTTCCTCTCCACCACCTCTCGACACCTTCATTCGATATCACCAGAGAGTGTAAATTGAAGAAAAATGAGTCATTTTTCTGAACAAATTGGATACTGAACACTCTCCCCTCACTTTTTTATTCTCATTCATTTCGTAATGTGTTAAATGGTGTCTTTTTTTATAACTCATTTTTGTGAAAATAGATCGTCAGCTTTTGAGTATAGAATTTTGAGATAGAGATTTTTGGATTCAGCGCTTCAAAATAGTATAATCATGATTAGGTTCCTAGAAAAAATGGCGAAGATAGATAATTAATAATTACCGTAGAACCTGTAATAGTCTTGCCTATACAACTTTAACAGCATGTATCTCGGTTCTCAATAAAGATATTAAAAAGCGGTCAATTATTGCATTGCTCAGCTTAATTGGCACTACATTTTGTTAACTGATCACTTTTTGATATCTTCATTGGGAACAGTGATAAATGTTGGTAAAACTAAGTGACTAGACCATTATAGGTTCTACGGTATATCTGGGTTACCAAAAGAAATACAACATTTTTTTGAAAAATTTATTATGAGCAACATTTCCGTATTTCCGTAAACTGATGGGTTTGACGAGCTAAAATGATAGTTTTACCATTTCAGAGAAGCATCAACCTCCTCCTCGGATCCGTCGTCGGACTTTGCCCACCGATGCGCCAAGTGTTCGATGGCGTTCCGAAGCGAGTCCCAACTGCAAACGCACTCTCTTCAACACGTCTTCAACAGTTTCCATAAGTGTCCGACGTGTGGCGACAGTTTCGACGAGAACTCGATTGTCACTCACATGTTGGAGCACACGAAGGAGGAGTGCGAGATGTGTGCGGAGACGTTTCCGTCGAAAGAGGCGTTCTTGTCGCATCTGAACTCGGCTCGGCATTTGCAGCAAGCGAAGAAGCAGCTAGAGACGTCGATAGTTGACTTGAATTCACAGGTTAGTAGAGGGGGGTGAGGGTTACAACCGAGTTTTCTATAGACGTTTTTAAATTTTTTGACGAGGTAAATTTAGAAAATTCTAGGTAAGAGCAGACTTGTAACGGGCCGGGCCGTTGGGCCCGGTGTTCCACAGGAAGTTCAGAATCGAAAATTTTTGAATTTTTGACCGAAATTTTTTTTATTGATTTCCCATCTTAAATTACGAGCATTGGCGAAATTTTGGAATATCGTTGAAGAAAAAGTCATTTTGAATACTTTTCAGCCGAAAAAAGGTCGAAAAATAGGCTTTAAAAGGGATCTTTTTTCTTCCAGGCCCTCCGGGCCGGCCCGAAATTTTACAAGCCTGGGAGAGAGCTTATCAGTTAGTGTTCTTCCGAAATTAGAAAAAACACATCCGTACCCTGCATTTTAATATTTTTCTGAACCTCAAACCAAGCGCAGCTACCGTACCTAATCACTGATTATCAACTCCCTGCAGTTTTTCTCTGCGTCTCTCTATCTATCTCACACAATGAATTACAGTACGACCCATTTGATAATTGATTTGCTCTCTCTCCCTAGCCACTTCTGATCACACAGAAGAAGCCGACACACACAAATACACAGAAAATGAATTATTACACTTTTATGAGATTGACGAAGGGGGGAAGAAGAAGCAGAGAGAGAGAGAGAGCATGGAATCTTTCTTATTTCTATATGAATTGGTTTTGGTACACAATCAAATTTTATTAGACAAAGAAAAAGAGGAAAAGATTTCGAAATTGCACAGAATTTCTGGGAGCAGAAGGTTTTAGAACGCCAAGGCTAGCTTAAGGCTAAGGTTCTAATTAGGTAACGAAATTCTACTGTGCTTGATTTTTTCAACACCTTATGCTATAAAAAATCCAGCTGTAATAACCGATAGAAAGAAAATTTAAAAGTCAACAGGGGCTTTTCTAGTATTTGCTCATCCCCCACTCTCTCTCTCAATTACCGTACCCATTATCATTTTCGGTCGCGCCGCTCTCTCTTTGTATTTTCCTCCTAAGACCCCAGATGAATTGGTAAAGACATTGTATGATTCCGTCGTCCTCTTTTTCGCGCAAATTCTATTTGTCTCCATCATCATCATCGTCGTCTACTCCTAAATGCCGGTATACGTGGTCTCTCTCTCTCTCTCTCTCTCTCTCTCTCTCTCTCTCTCTCTCTCTCTCTCTCAATCTCGTTGTCTTGACAAACAAATACTAACACACAGGGCCTCATAGGCACAAATTCGTGTGAAATAGATGAGGGCAAATAACGAAGAATTATAAGAAGAATAAGATGTGTTTATACCTGTGTGTCGTACAAATAATCAGAAATTGGATGTGTGATGGAAATTGGGAGAGAGAAACAGGGACGCTCTTTTTTGATTAACACTAGGAGTACAGTACTAGGAAAAAATAGGGTACGGTAGCTTTGAAAGCTTTTTTTTCGGAACCTGGTCCAGATTTTTTAATCGGTTCAAAAAATGGCCCTTCATTTTTATTAAAGTTTAATACAGTTTTACGCCCATTTTTGAGACCAGCTAATTTTACGTTTAAAAAAAAGGGCGGAGCCTAGAATTTTATTAAAGAATTTTATTGAAGAATTTTATTATTACGCCCACTTTTAAGACCGGCTAATTTTATGGAAAAAAATGGGCGGAGCCTAGAATTTTTATGAATCTGAAAAAACGTAAGTGGCGTTTTTTCAACCATTCTGCATAATCTTGAAGCCCAAAAATTCAGGTCTTGTCAAGACTGAAGCTCGCTTTACAAAATACCCCGTATTTTCGTGGTGATAACAAAAAATTTGAGATTTTCCGAATTTTTTGGGTGAAAAAATGCCCATTTTGATGAGATTAAAATTCTGAGTCTGATTTAGACTGTTTCGAATTTTGTAGGCTAGTGTTTCGACCCCCCCCCCCCCAGTGTACTCATTTGCTACCCGGATGGATTACGGTAATCTCTTCCAAATGATTACAGGACGGCACGGCGACACAAGAGAAACAACGTATCTATGTGTGCAACGTCTGCAAACAATCATACCCGCAAGCCGCTAATCTTGACGTTCATATGAGGTCAATGACACATCAGAGTCGCATGAATCGTCTCGCCGAGTTGGTTGCCAACGGAGAAGTCTCATCGGACAAGCCGGTCTTCGAGCAACCCGGAATTCCGGCGCCGACGATACAAAGTTTCATTGAGACGGTATGTACCCTCTAAGCCTTTTGGGACTAACCTTGACACCTCATTTTTCAAATTGACCTTGAATAACTAAACAGATTAAGTTTATTTTTGACACTGAGTCAAGCAGTCTCTTCTTTTTTTTCCCATCATCACCACCGCTAAAAACGTCATGATTCATTTATAGTCAACACCGAGTATTAGTCGCCTATTCCCCCCCCCCCCCCCCCTAATAGTCTTATATTTTATGGTTGGAGTGAGACACAAAACTGGTTTCATGAAAGACTTATTATTATTTTTATGATTATTTTATTACTACCAATCTGATTTTTCCCGACATTTCCCGACCCCAGTAAGGTTCGTTTTCGGGGGTAACTACCGGGTACTGAAGGTTTTGTCTCTTGCGCTCAGAAAATGAAATTTTCGGATTTAGGTCATCAACCCTGGGAAAAAATATATTTATGACCTACATTGGCCGGTTTCAGAATTACAGCCTCTAAGATTTTTAGGCTAAAAACCTCTAAATCCTTGGTAGACCAAATATTGGATTTTTCGGAACCCTGGTCACAGCTAAATTTTTTTTTGGATGCTAACTAATAAAAATTTTAATCTCGTTATGATTAGAGTTTAACCGAACTCAAAAAAAATTTGAAAATAAAAAAAAATTTTAATTTAATTTTATGGGAAAACCAAATATTGGAATTTTCGGAAACCTTACCATGATTATAGTTATCTGAATTTTTTTTGGATGCTGATTTAGAAAATCAATCTCGTTATGATTAGGGTTTAACCTGACGAGATACTGTAAGGCAGAACCCCAAAAAGTTTCAATTAAAAAAAATTTTTTTCTCAAAATTTTTACAAAGAAAATCTTTTTTCAGACCACAAATCAAGTATCGATGAATGATCTGATGTCCCTCTTGACCCGAAGTGAATCCGATGAAATTCGAGAAGAAGTCAACGGATTTCATGTGTTAAATCAAATCAAGGTTTACGGGGAGCCAAAAATCACGAGTCTCGTGCCCGGATTAGACGGGAAAATCGATAACATTGCGTTATTTGACGACAATCAGGCGGCCGAGGTTTCGAAAATTGATTGTGGTGCTTGTGGTCAGCAAGTGTCCGGAATCCTGGCACTGAATCTGCACTACGAGGAGACACATGGCTCAAAGATCCCATCGGAAGAGTTGAAGACATTTGGAGAGAAACTACTACAGGCAATCGAAGAGAGGACGTCAGGAGATAGTGGTGGAAGTCAAAGTCCACAGAGTGATGATGAGCCGACGGAGAAGAAAATGAAGATGGAGCACATGGTCGCCGACAATTCGACAGCATCCCAGTTTGCCATGTTCCAACAAATGATGAACTGTTTTCCGTTCATGGCACCGCCCGCGGGGGCTCCAGGATTTGGCGCTTTCTCACCGGAGATGCTGAATCAGTTGATTAACCCAGCAGCGGCAGCGGCGGCGGCTGCGGCAGCTGCTGCTAACAATTCGCCAGCGAAGAGGGCGAGGACACGAATCACTGATGATCAGCTGAAGGTGCTACGGTAGGTTTTTGAATTTTGATTATCGACTTTTAAGACTCTGTAAAAATTTAGCAATTTTTCCTAAGCTACCGTATTTCGCTGAGTTTCACTCCAGGCGGCTCAGAGTAAATTATAGAACCTTGAAAAACTACTTTCCCATTATAGAAAATTTATAGAAAATTCCTAACCCTTATGGGTTCGAACCTCCCTTGTAAGCTACCGTATTTTTTTTCACCAGTCGGTTCAGAAAAATTTGAAAAACTGCTTTCCAAACACTTTTCTTCCCAAATCCAAATCTCTCAAGATTTTCATTATCATCTTTCTCATAATCCCCTCATCTTCTATTTGATTGATAGGGTACTGTAGGGAGTGGTCGCCGCCCATTCCCGGAGAGAGAGAGAGGGGTGAACGAAATGAATTGCAAACAATAGAGGTGGAAAATAGTCGGGAAGAGGGGGAAGGGGGAGGAGAACAAAATGAATGAGAATGAAGAACAAACACATTTTTCTCTCTCTCTCGATTTGTGTGAATGACGAGAAGAGAAAAGAGGAATCAATCAATTTAATTCCTGTCCCTTCTCACTTTACCTCTCTCTCTCTGGAAAACAACTATGAGAAATTTGAGAAGAGGGACTTTAGGTTTAAAATTTTGGTACCTAGTCAAATTTTTCGGCGAAAGTCTGTAAATCTGAGTATCAGACATTGATCAAAGATACGGTAGCTTATGTCGGAATCAGGCTTGCTCGGAATTTTTTTTTGGAAATTTGGAAATAAAATTTTTTCCCCATTTTTTTTTTTTGGAAGAGTCGGAAAATTTCGGAAAAAATCGAAAAATTTATTTTTAGCCAAAATAACAACAAAAACCAGTAAAAATCGATTAAAAACAACAAAAAACAGCAAAATTTGATGAAAAAACAACAAAAAACAGCAGAAATTGATTAAAAACAGCAAAAATTCGAATATTTTCCCATTTTCCAATTTAGTTTTCAATTTTTGACACAAATCGCGAGCCCGATTTCAATCGTAAAGCCGTAATTACTATATTTTCCGATTTTTCCGAGAATTTTCGGAAAAAATTTCGATCGGAAAATTTTCCGACGGAAATTTTTTCCGAAAAATGTCGGAAAAACGGAAATTCCGATTTTCCGATTCCGAGCAAGCCTGGTGGGAATCCAAGAAGAGCTAACAGAAAATCTAAAATATCGTTTCTAGACAATACTTCAACATCAACAACTCGCCATCGGAGTCACAAATCAAAGAGATGTCACACAAGTCGGGACTTCCGGAGAAGGTGATCAAGCACTGGTTCCGCAACACACTTTTCAAGGTTTGTTTGTCACCTCTTCGTCTATTTATCTTGGGGAAGTTGGTGGTGAGAAGGCACAAGTAATTAGTCATCGGATGAATAGAGAGCAAATACTTATGGAGGGGACAGGAAAGGGAGGAGGAGGGGATGGTTAATGTCAGGATGACTGGGGTAGAGAACACTTTTTGATTACAATTTCCGTTGACTCATTTGGGAAATATTTGATATATTTTTATAGTATTTATATGTAGATGTACATATCAATGATATTTGTGGGTGATGGAAAGGAGGAAATG
Source organism: Caenorhabditis tropicalis (assembly GCA_016735795.1). Taxonomy (NCBI): domain Eukaryota; kingdom Metazoa; phylum Nematoda; class Chromadorea; order Rhabditida; family Rhabditidae; genus Caenorhabditis; species Caenorhabditis tropicalis. Next base: position 2,332,165 of record CM028614.1, on the reverse strand, counting down.
ACTATTTACATATGAGGGATTTTTGATGGAACCTATACAAACCTTTCTCTTTCCAGGAACGTCAACGTGACAAGGACTCGCCCTACAACTTCAGTATCCCACCACAAATGGGAATCGATTTAGACGTTTACGAGAAGACGGGCGAGACGAAAGTCCACTCGCTTAATAACGATGCTCCAAAATCTGAGCTCAGCTCGGCGCGTGCCACCCCGACCCCTGCACCCGCTCCACAAATTGTCGAGGAGCCACCGAAAAAGGAGGCGATTACGGTACCGAAGGTCTCGTCTCAGCTAAACCTCCAAGCAATGTTGTCACAAATGCAAAACAACTTCTTCGATGCATCGAGTTTCATGGCAGCCGCCGCGGCGACCCCCTCTACCCCATCGTCCTGCAACACGACGTCTTCTGGTCGAAGAGCAAATCGGACCCGATTCACCGATTTCCAGTTAAGAACTCTCCAACAGTTCTTCGACAAACAAGCCTATCCAAAAGACGATGACCTGGAAGCGCTGAGCAAGAAATTGCAGTTGAGTCCGAGGGTTATTGTAGTTTGGTTTCAAAATGCGAGGCAAAAGGCAAGGAAAATCTACGAAAATCAGCCGAATCACGAGAACTCGGATCGATTTGTGCGAACGCCTGGGTCGAATTTTCAGTGTAAAAGATGCAATCAAGTCTTCCAACGATACTACGAACTAATCCAGCACCAGCAGAAGAAGTGCTACAAAGACGATGTGGCCGCATTGGCCAGTGACAACAAGAGTGTTGAGGAGTCGCTGAGCGAAGAGGAGAAGGCGCAGCTGATGGCACAACAGCAGGTAGCGCAACTAGCCACCTCCCTAGACCTCCCTAAGCTCCAGCCCGCTGAGCTCCTGAAAATGATTGGTGGCACGGGGGGCTCGTCGACCAGTGAAGTGCTTATGAAGATGTGTGAGACATTTGGGACGCCGTTTCACAAGACATGCATTTTCTGTAATCAAGAGTTCCATGATAAAGCACTAATGACAGAACACATGAACTCGGCCCACCCTCAGCACCTTCTGCTCCCGAATTTCGACCTGGATTTGCTCCCAGATGCTGATGACTCTGCGTTAGACTTGTCTGGTGGCTCAGTGGACTACCGTGACTCGATATCAACGTCACCTACCCGATCGGAAGACGATGTGCTTACCGAGTCTCTCGACGATTTCTTACAATTCCCTGTTGGATCTCGAGAATCGCCGGCCTCGTCGTCGTCGAAACGATTTCGAACCCATCTCACACCAATGCAGGTTCAAATGATGAAGTGTGTGTTCAACGAGTACAAGACGCCGTCGATGGCCGAGTGTGAGTTGCTTGGCAAAGAAGTCGGACTGCACAAACGAGTCGTCCAAGTGTGGTTTCAAAACGCTCGAGCTAAAGAGCGAAAGACCCGTGGAGCAGTGGACGAGGAGTCTCGCGCCGGCGAGCTGAGATGTGAGCAGTGTGATGAGCAATTTGGAACACGGCTTCAGCTACAGGATCACTTGTTCACCTCACAACACATTCGAGTGCTGAGAGCGCAATTGAAGAAGGAGGGCGTGTCGGAGGTGACGACGACTGCTTCAGTTGGGGAGTGCTCGCCGGAGAAGAAGTGAGTTTTTAAGAAGGATGATCTTCAGCAGTTTGTTTTTTCGAGAGCGATTCGAAAAAATTCTCGAAAAATTTCTCGAAAAATTATTCGAAAATAATTCGAGAGTTTTTCGAAAAATTCTGCTCTTGAATTTTTCGAGAAATCTTTCGAAAATTATTCGAAAAATTTTCAAAAAATTTACGAGAAAAATTCTTCGAGTTTTTTTCGAATAATTTCTCGTAAAATTATTTTTCGAATACTTCATTTTTCGAGAATTTTTCGAAAAACGGCCAGAAAAAGTTTTTCAATATCAAAAATCTTTAAAGGTTCAATAAAATCGCCTGAGAAATTTCACGTTGATTAGACTCCGCCCACTTTTTTTGAAAAACTAAATTTGCGTGAAAACAGTGGCGGGAAAAAAGTGGGCGGAGCTTCAAAAATGGGCGGAGTCTAATCAACATGAAAATTCTCGCGTGATTTTATTGAATCGATAATACGTTTTTTTGATCTTTCGAAATTTTTTCGAGAAATCTTTCGAAAAAATTCTCAAAAAATTTTCGAAAAATTTTCGGAAAATTTCTCGAAAAATTTCTCGAGTATTTTCCGAAACGGGCATTTTTCGAGAAATGATTTCTCAAAAATACACACTGATCTTCAGTCTATATCATCCGAATTTCCAGGTCAAAACACTCAATCCCTCTAGACTTGGCTGCCACCCTCCCCTTCCTGAATCCGCAGCTGATGGACATTCAGATGTACGGAACGCCGATTCAATTCCTTCAAGTGCCCGACTCGATTAAGGCTCAGATCGCCGAGGAAATCGGAGCTGGCAAGTCACGGACCATTTTCACTCAGGATGGAAAACCACTGGAGAAACTGAGAGAGACGCTTCCCGAAAACGAGAAGGCCAATCTGACGACAGTTCAGAAAGATGTAGGTGGTCTTTTAAAATTCTTTTTTAAAAATAATTTTTATATTTTCAGGTCGGATGGGCGTGTCCCTCGTGCACATTTGTGTTCCAAGAAGAGAAGAAGCTCCGTGAGCATCAGAAAACCATTTGTCAGTGTGACAAGGTAAGCCACGCCCCTTTGGTACCTCTAAATAAGGCCCAATTTTCAGATAATGACACTGGTCCAAACGCACTACTCGTGCAAATCGTGTAAATCGGATTTCTGCCTTCAATCCGAATACATTTTCCATTTATCGATGCCTCCGCATACTCAGCCATAGGCCACGCCCACTTAGTCACCTCATGAACCCCCCACTTCTCTCTCTCTCTCACTCTCTCTCTCTCACCCAGATGCCTTAATTTCTTACCCCGATCTTGATGATAAGTCTTTGGAAAATTGATTACTGATTTTCTTCCAACAAAAAAAAATCGATACTCGAATTTCCAAAGTCGATCACTTTGTATACTATAACTATAATCATCTTCTTTTTGACTTTTTTTCGCTTTATGACAAAACAGACACAAACAAACTGGTTCCTTCCCCCCACTATTTTCAGCTTTCTCCCCCTTTCGCCCCGCCCCCCAGATCATAATAGGCCACGCCCCTTTCTCTGAAAAAATATTTCTAGGATTTCCCATTTGGCTTAATTGAATAATGATTTCCTCCGGTTTCCCTCTCTCCGAAGCAATATATTTTAGAAAATTTGGTTTTTTTCTCTTTTTTTTTATAGATTTCTATCTCTAGTTTCCCTTTTTTGAACTCTGTGAGCTACGTCCCTTCCCTTTCCCGAGACACCCGCCCCCCCCCCACCACTCCCACCGTTTGAGCCTTATATGTTGGTTGCAATAATAATTAATAATTTTGAGTTTTTTTATGGAATGTAATGAAAAAATTGAAAACTATAAATGGACTACGAACTACAAGCTATGAAAAACGCAAAATTAAGAATATAAAGACTCAATATATATAATATAAGTATTTTAGAGCGACTTTATCGGATCCGTCTTCCATTTTGTCAGTTTTCCGATAGTTTTCATTGAAATTTTTCAAGCTACCGAAAAACTTATGTCTTCATTGGATTCTACGCAGTCAATTACATATAACTATACTCCGTTTGTGACAATTATATAATTTTAACCCTACAGAGTCTCAAAGTTGGTGCGGAGAACGATTCTGACGCCCCGCCCACTTTCAAAAAAAAATTGTTGTGCGGTGCTTAAAGGTGGACTGCAGTGGAGTTTAATAATTTGAAGTTAGATGTAGTTTTTAATTTTGAACACTTTTTCTGTTGACAACTTTCTCTGAAAATGCCTCTAAATGCTTTAAAAACCCGTTTGAAATGAGGAAGATATGAGGAAGAAGGGACTATTTTCTTTTTTTTCGAGGTTAATAAGAAGATATATTCAATAAGAACACAAAACTTTAAAGAAAACCCAAAAATAGCGACTGGAGCGGTCCAAAACCCCGTGGCCGAGGTTGCAAAAAATTCTTCCACCATAATCCTCATTTCAAGCCGTTTTTAAGGCATTTAGAGGCATTTTCAGAGAAACTTGTCAACAGAAAAAGTGTTCAGAATTCAAAACTACATCTATATACAAATTATGGAATTTCACTTTCAGTCCTCCTTTAATAATATGAAGGCTTAATATAAGTTATATAATAAAACTATTATACAGATAAAAAACTACGCTATTCCAAAATTGCTGACAACAAACTATAAGTATAAAGATGACATTTTATAGAAATCTATTCTCTTCCTTATCATATAATACATCCTGTTATCAAACTTACGATTTCTCGTTCTTATTAGCTAATATTGGCCACTTTTTTCCACCTTCGCAAGAAATTGGATAAGAGATTCGAGAAAAAAAGGCGATGAGCTAACACGAAAATCCCGAATTGATAACAAGAAGTGGTCGTCGTCTCGACAAGAAACCTGTCCGCCATTGTCCTCCGAAAGCCACGCCCACTTGGATATTCTGAAGGCAAAGAGAGAGAGAGGAGGACAGGTTATCTCCGATGGATTCGAGAGAGAAGAAGCAATTCCATTGTTTCATTTCTTCTTATGCAACTTGCCAATCGACTTCTTCTTTTTGATTAAGCCCCCTTTTTTCTTCTCGATTATTTATTAGACTGTTCGGACTTTATCCTAAAAAAAGTGTTTTCAGAATGCATTGGAGCAGTTGGGCGATTGCGCTCAACGTGATTGTGCTCTCAAGAGCCGATGAGGCTCCAGAAGGTTTTCCAGAGGATCATATTGATTTGGTCTTTCCGATGAAAAGTGAGTTTTTTAGGGAATTTTTGAAAAAAAATTGTTTTCAGTGAAATACGACAGTCATCTCCGTCAACACGACCTTCCACCTCATTTCATTGGTGTCAATGAAACGAATCTAGTTCCATTGACTCTTCGTCTGGAGACAAGAAGGAAACGATGCTCGTGTGGATGCTCTGGATGCGATTTGTTCCCAAATCGGTCGTGTTGTTCTAGCTGTAAGTCCCTAACAGGGGTGTGCTTTTACGTTTACGGTTTTTACGAATTTTACGGTTTTACACGACCTTTTTCGTAAAATTTTATTATTTTACGAATCCGTAAAAAAAATTCCGTAAGATCGTAAAAAAAACGTTAGGTCGAATTTTGGTACTCTGATAAATATGGTAAATTTCGTCATTTTTTTGAGAAAATCTAATTTTGAGGAAAAATTTCCTATGTTCGAGAGGGTACTTTTTGAAGCAGAAACATATTCTCTCTCTCAAACTTTCGAAATTTTTTAGAAAATTTCGGTGAAAAATTCCAATTGATGCTACTCAATTCGTATCGAATCATAATTTTACCTCTTCGCCTCAAAAAATCGAATACTTTAGCCGCTACTGTAGTTGGCATGCGTCTTCATTAATTTTACGAATTTTACAATTTTACGAGGGTTGATTTTGTAAAATTTTACGTTTTACGAATTTTGCGAAAATAATTTTACGCACATCCCTGGTCCCTAATGTGGATTTTCAAAAAACCCCGATTCCAGCTTGTTGCTCATCTCAAAAACCGATTCCCTTGGCGTGTTGCCCACCTCCACCACCACCTAAACCATGTTGCCAACCGGCTTTCGGACCCTGCTGCCCTGCCACCCCCAACTGCTGCCCCAAGCCATGTTGCCGTGGACGCCGCCCAGAATACGAGGAGTATGAAGACGAGGAAGGTAATCCGGGTGGAGTGCCAGCTCCTCCTAACCCTCCGAGAACCTGTTGTCCTCCACCTACTCCGGCAGCTCCTCCACCACCTCCTCCCCCACCACCACCGGCTCCAGAGGCTCCAACTCAATGTTGCCCTGGTTCACCCTATGGAAGAACACCATGTAGATCCGGATGTCCAAATGGAGACTGTGGATGTGGAAGACCTTGTTGCTACTATCAAAACCCAACATGTTGTAATCAGGGACAAAAGGCATGCTGTCCACCTGAACAGCCCTGCTGCCCTGAGCTGAAACTAGACAACTGCCTTGCCGCAGTCCCTCCTTGCCTAAGAGCCTGTCCATCTTGTCCATGTAGGAAGAGGTTGATGTTGGGAAAAAGGACAAAGAGAGCCGCGCCCGGACTTCATTGCCAGCCAGGTGAGTTGAAAATTTAAAAAAAATTTCGGTTCTATTGTAGCTTAGGGATCCCTTCGAAAAATAGGGGCCCCTTACAGGTTTCATTTAAAAAATAGGGGTCCCTTATTTTTTCAGGGGACCCCTATTATTGACCCCTAATTTCTCAAGGGACCCCTATTATGGACCCCTATTTTTTTAGGGGACCCCTATTATTGACCCTTTTTTTTAGGGGGGATCCCTATTTTTCAGAGGACCCCCACTATTGAACCCATATTTTTCTAGGGTACCTCTATTATTGACCCCTAATTTTTCAAGGGACCCCTATTATTGACCCCTATTTTTTCAGGGGATCCCTATTATTGACCCCTATTTTTTTAGGGGATCCCTATTATCGACCCCTATTTTTTCAGGGGACCCATATTATCGACCTCTATTTTTTTAGGGTACCTACCTATTATTGACCACTATTTTTTCAGGGCACCCCTATTATTGACCCCTATTTTTTTCAGGGCACCCCTATTATTGACCCCTATTTTTTTCAGGGGACCCCTATTATTGACACCTATTTTTCAGGGGACCCCAGATTTTAAAATTAAAAAAAAATATTTTTACTATCCTTTCCAGTTGGTCTACTTGGCCAGCAGTCTCCGCCCACCCTAGTCTCACAGCCAACGAAGACAGTCGTGAAGCAAAGAGTCAAGGCAGCCGGAACGAAGACATCTCAAGTGTCCGTGACCAAAAAGCTCATTGAGCAGTCGTCAGACCACGTGGAATCCCCTCCAACTGCCGGACGACTCTATGATTTCCGTCGGGCTCACGTGAGAGCGAAGAGAAATTTAGATGGAAACGGCGGATGTCAGTTATGTTTGAATGGAACTCCGTTGAAGAGAACGAAGAGATCGTTCGATTGTGTTCCATGTACCTATCTTCAACCACAGTATTCCGATTGGAACCCATTCCTTGGAGATCAGAGACCAAAAGGATCCCAGTCCCCGGTTGGAGTTCCCCTTGAAGGACATCGGACTAAGAGAGCTGGGGTGAGAGTTTTTGAACAATGATAGCAGGCTTGCTTGGAATTGACTTCTCGGAAAATCGAAAAACGACAGTTTACCGAAAAAAATTTTTCGGAAAATCGGGAAAAAAATTTTTTCCGATTTTTTTTCGGAAAATTTCGGAAAAAATCGGAAAATTAATTTTTTAGGCAGAATAACAACAAATAACAGTAAAAATCGATATAAAACAACAAAAATTTGAATATTTTCTCATTTTCAAATTTATTTTTAATTTTTGACACAAATCTTGAAACCGGAAATATGGAAAAAAGAGAAAAAACAAAAAAAATGGAAAAAATCGGTCGCGCCGGACCAAAAAAAGTTTGAGACATGCGCCTTGAAATTTTTTTCGCCATTACTGTATTTTCCGATTTTTTTCCGAAAAATTTCGGAAAAAATTCCGATCGGAAAATTTTCCGACGGAAATTTTTTCCGAAAAATGTCGGAAAAACGGAAATTTCGATTTTCCGATTCCGAGGAAGCCTGAATGGTAGAGAAAAAAAAATCAATTTCCAGTGCCTCCCGCATCCTCAATGCACCCTCCACGTTCGTCGCTACAAACGAAACCTAATCGGATCGCAGTACTGTGAGCCTTGTAATGGCCATTACGGTAGAAAGAAGAGAGAAGCCGAACGAGATCAATGTCTTCGAAGAGAGAAGAGATACGCAGACGAACAATGTGATAATGATGAATTCTCGGTGAACGAGAGATCAAAGAGACAGGCTTATAATCCAAAAGGAATTCTGGATATTGTCAAACTACTGTCGAAGGCCTCTTCCGGAGGAAATAACCCAGGTGGATGTATGAAATTCCCGGCATGTGTTCTGGCACAGAAGAAGAGAAGGAAGAGAAATGCGGATAGGCTAGAGAAGTATTATCAAGCAGTTGAAGAGCATCGGAAACAAGTGGAGGAGTATGAGAAGGCAATGGAAGAGCATAAGAGAGTCAAGAGACAGTTCTTCGCACCGGATAACTCGGCGGCGTGTGTGCCGTGTCCGGCGTGGGTGACTCTGGCGTTGGCAAGCCGGAAAAAGAGAGAGGCAGAGGGGGGACATGAGGATCCGAAGCCAATGAGTATTAGTGAAGCGATTGCGGATATTCGATCCAAGAAGGGGTATAAGGAGGGATTCGAGGATGAAGAGGTATGTAATACCGTATGTTTGATAGCTTATAAGTTGGTTCCAACCAGTGTGTCTTTTCGAAAGCAATTCAAAAAATCTCTCGAAAGATTTCTCGAAAAATTATTCGAAAATAATTCGAGAGTTTTTCGAATAATTTTTCTCGTGAATTTTTCGAAAATTCTTCGAGAAATTGTAAATACAAGCTGGTTCTTACTTGTATTCATTTCTGTTATTTTACTTCTCTAAGTGACTCGCAGGTATTAGTAGAAGCTTTCACAGGTGTAGCGGCACCTTTCTTATTAGTTAGACTCTTCACACAATTCAACTTATTATCATCATTTATTGAGGTAAGAAGAATGGTCAAGAAGTGACCGAAAGAGCCCCGAATGCTCTGATAAGCAGGGTTTTATACGCCTGCTTATCAGTGCGCTCGGTTAAGAGTTACTGACGAAATACACAAACTATAACTACCATGACAAAATCTTTCGAGAATAATTCGAAAATTTTCGAACAATTCACGAGAAAAATTCTTCGAGTATTTTTTGAATACGTCATTTTTTGAGAATTTTCCGAAAAACGACCAGAAAAAGTTTTTCAATATCAAAAATCTTCAAAAAAGAGCAAAAAAAGAAATTAGGTAGACGCCACGTGGGCACGTATGACGAAATTCGCACGTTGTTACTTCTTTTTTATTTTTCGAAAATTTTCGAAAACGTGTGATTTTTCGAAAATTATTCGAGAAATCTTTCGAAAAATTTCTCGAAAATTTTTCCGAAAAATTTTCGAAAAATTTCCGGAAAATTTCTCGAATAATTTCTGGAATATTTTTCGAAACGGGCATTTTTCGAGAAATCATTTCTCGAAAAGACGCACTGGTTCCAACCAAAGATTTTTTAAAAGTTTTCAACTGATAAAATGCTCAGCGTAATATGTGCGCACTAGTTGACACCTTTTCGAAGGTTCCGAAATGCTTTTGACAAAGTTCTAAATTCCAGGAGGACTCATCAGAAGAAACCATTGAGATGCGTCGAAAGCAACGTCGATCGTGTCAACAGTCGGACGATTGTCTTAACAATGTGGAATACGCCGTCTTCCAGAAGGTCTATGCTGATAAGCGGACCAAAAGAGAGGCGGTTTTCCGTCGGAAAAAGTGCACGAGGTGCGGAGTCAGTGGACTGTCGCCTCATCGAGTCAAGAGAAACTTCGGGCAGCCGAATATCAATGTTTCCGAACAGAACTGTATGGCGTTCCCACAATGTCGACACCGAGTCAAGAGGAATTTGTTTGGTGAAGATTGTAATATTTGTACGCAGGATACTGGATTAAGAAGACGAAAGAGGAATTTTGGAACCGCGGTGAGACCCGAATTTTATATTTAAAAAATGATCGAGATACAGTAGTCTTGGGGAAAATTATTTTTCAAGAAAACTGAAAAACAAAAAACCTTTGAAAAACAAAAAACCTAATTTTTTTTCATTTCAGCAATGTTATCCATGCCCGGGAACTCGTGCTTAATCGATCTTCAATTTGGAATAAAATCAGAGTGCAATAAATAATAAATCTGTACATGACCTCACTATTAATAACGGAAATAAATATTTTAATTTTTTCTATGTGTTATATTTACTTTTTTTATTATTTAAAATTTTTTTTCTCCAAAATTTCCTTAATTTTACTTCTTTTCATCTGGAAAAACCAGAAAATGTTGAAAATAAAAATTAACACAAACATGGTGAGACTCACGTACAAAATTTGTGCATGCGCCTTTAAATTAATAATTTTCAATTTTCTACAAAATTTCTTTTCTCCTATTGGAATTTGTTTTTTTTTCTTTTCAAACAAATAAAAACAGTGCAAATTTAAAATATTCTCACTTTTCGTGAATTTCCATCACAAATTCTCACAAAAAACCTGATTTTCAGCCATTTTCCCACGGGTATACTGTAGAATGTTTTCGGCGCGAAGGCGAATTTCAATCGGCTCAATTTCAAATTTTGCGAGCATAATCAACAAAATTCGGATGAATCGGCTCGATTTTTTCTCATTTTTTCGGTAAATAAAAGATAAGATTGATATAATTTTCAAATTTTCACAAGAAAAAATGTATCTTTAAATATTCTTTGTTCCAGTTTTCGACGAAACTCGAATGATCTTTGAACAACGATGAAGACGGCGATGAGAATGGGCTGTACGAAGCACTCGAGGCCACGCACGTTGTCCTATTCGGTGCTTCCGCCAAAAGACGAGCTTCTCCGCGAATCCATAAGAGTAAGTGCGTTTTTTTGGGAATTTTTAATTAAAAAAAATTGCAGCATCAAGTGGCTTCTGAACCCTACGTGAACATGACCAAGGAAAAGACTTGGGAGGAGGCGAATCGTCTCGCCAGTAGCCTCGAAAAGGTATTTTCCTTTGAAAGACAATTTAAAGCCTCTTTTTCAGAAGGCAGTCGTCGTCCGTAAGGCTATATACAATCGGCGCCAGTTCGTCAATAAGAAAATATCCGATGCGCTCGTCAAGTTCGAAGTTGTCGATCCGAGATCACCAGCTATCTATGAGATAGCTGAAATAGCGCAGGTTTGTGAGGAAAAAAATGTTTTCTAATCATTTTTCTGCAGACAATCGCTATAAACGTTGTCCACTTCCTGGAGACACATCACCAGAAGATATTGGAGCAAATCAGGGCGAAGGCGGCTCCTCAAATCGCCTGAAAACGCGGAATGAATAAATAACACTCGTTTTACAACATGATCTCTAACTTTTCCTGTTAACATTTTCTAGAATTTTCTGCATTTTCCCCCCATCTTACACATTTTTATGCATTTTTTCAAAAATTCCCCGAATTTTCTGCACCATCCTTGAATATTTTCATGCACTATTTGACTCGCCGCATTCAAAATTTATCCAATTATCCCACCCGTTAACTGGCCTATTAATCACCCTCACACTTATATTCACCACATTTATGCACACAGAAACTCATTTGTTACCCAGGGAAACCAAGTTTCTCCGCGAATAAAGCCGTCGGCGTCTCGTTTCGAAATATTCTCTTTCTCTGCACTCTCTTCATTCGATACACTCTCTCTCGCTTGGTCTCCGCTCCCCGCTATTTCCGCTGCTTCTTTATCAAGCTTTTTCAGCATTTTTCAGATGAAAAGCGACAAAAATGCGACAAATTGCTGAATTAAAAACTATTCTGAGCGGTGATCCGATCAAAGGTGTCAAGGAGTTCGATAGAATTGTGGAAACAGGTTTGTTTGTCGGAAAATAAAATTAAAAATTGAAAAAGCCGGCTGAAAATAATATTTTAGGCCTAAAACTAAAGATTTTGAGTGAAAAAGAAATAATAAAAAACGAAAAATAGCTGACGACGCTCTGAAAAAAACTTTTCTGACGGAATTATAAAAATTTTGATTTAAAAGTGCAGTTTAGGGCACAAAAATATTTCGCAGTGAAAATTGAAGTTTTTTGTTAAAAAAATGATTAAATTAAGCACATTTTCAGGCGATGATCTGGAGATTCAATCGGCTTGCGAAACCCTTGAAAACTACATTCGTCACTCGAGTCTCATCAAAAGACGTCTCGTTTTTCAACAATTAAGAGACTGTTCTCTTCTCTCTCGACTCTTTTTGTCTTTTCATTTCAACCGATTCAGGGATTCCGTTTTTCCGAAAAAATTTATTTTCGAGGGATGGAGTATGGCGAGCTGTGAAGTTGTCGATCGAGATGTATATATCAATGGATATGACAGGGGTTTTTCGATTTGAATTTACAAAAAATTATTTTTTTATTAACAGATAATCGACATTACTATGTGACGTCAGTCGGTTCGAATCGCTGCTTTAACCTTGGCCTGATCTCGGACGGAAGCCCTGTTGCAGAGCCTCATCTAGTCGATTTGAACAATGTCAGTGAGATGAAGATGAGCAATCAACATACTGTATTTCTCACTCACGACAATCTGGTGTATGGGTGTGGAAAATCGTCGGCGTTCTTGCCGGATCAAAAAAACGAAGGATATCAGGCTGAACCGATGCAGATTCAGATTCCAAACAAGCCACCGAGAGAATGGATAAACAGGATCAAAGTCAGCGATGGAGGAACTCAGTTTTTGATTGGAGATAAAGTTTGTTAGAATTCTTGCAGTGGATTTCAATAATATGAAATTAGATGTAGTTTTAAATTTTGAACACTTTTTCTGTTGACAACTTTCTCTGAAAATGCCTCTAAATGCCTTAAAAATCCGATTGAATGAGGATTATAGTGGAAGAGTTTTTGCAACCTCGTCCACGGGATTTTGAACCGCTCCAGTCGCTATTTTTCTGTTTTTTCTCCGAAGTTTTAGTCTCTTAATAAGAGATATATTCAATGAAAATATAAAATTTCAAAGAAACAAGAAAAATAGCCACTGGAGCGGAAAACCCCGTGGCCGAGGTTGAAAAAACTCTTCCACCATAATCCTCATTTCAAGCCGATTTTTAAGGCATTTAGAGGCATTTTCAGAGAAAGTTGTCAACAGAAAAAGTGTTCAGAATCAAAAACTACATCTAAATACGAATTATTAAAATCCACTCCTCGTTTAACTCAAAATCCAAAAACATTTTTTCAGTGGTATTTCATCGGAAAAGTGCCTCCCGATATACGGAATCTCAAGCGAATCGCAGCGAATTGTCAGGTGTCAACATGGAATTCCATAGTGAAAATGGATACTCCGCGATATCAGACAACCAATGTGATGCTAAACGGGAGACCGGTTACGGTAAGATATCTTCAAAAATCCGGCGAATTCAAATTTCTCAGATCTACCTTCGACGAAATCCCCGTATTCTCGAATGGGACAGGATTCCGCAGTTCCAGGCACCGAAAACCGTCAATTTTTTGTTGAATGGAATGGAAGAACCGACTCTTTGTGACTCGTTTCAAGTGCTTGCCGATGGAATCATTTATATTGAAATAAATGGAATTCTGAAGGGAAAACTTGAATTGTGGAAGAACGCCGATGACGGATTTCAAGGTACTGTATCAAAGATAAATCCCTTTTTTTGATCTGAAATTCAAATTTTCAGTAAAATCTGGAACCGAAGAGCATTTCGACACGAAATACTCTCTAATAGCTCTTCTGGAAGAGGTTCCCGGAACAGTGGAGATTTCCTCCTTCAAATTGTCTCCAGATGGACAGAATATGATAATGAAGAGAGGAGGAGGATGGGGAGACGGAGTCGAAAGAGTGGAGAACCGTCTCAGAGCTATTAATAGAAAGAAATCCAAACTGATGACTGCTTTTCTAACGGGATCCCAACAAATCCATCGAATTATCGAGAGAAGAGCCAGAGAAGAGATGGATCCGGTGGATATTCCGATGGATACGACATTACTCTTGTCTTCGGGAGTTCGAGACGTAATGCGTTTCGAAATGAATCGAACGCTTTTTGAGTTGGTTTATCCGGGTTGTGCTGAAGAAATGGAAGAGAATACGATTGTGGTGAGGCAGCTTAATGATTCGATTCCACTGCAGTTTGGAGGAAGTCATCCGATGATATTCGTGCCTGATGGGACTCCACCACAGAATATTCTCCATTTGATAACGACAGACGGCGAACGAATTCAGTGCCATAAGTATCTTCATCTCCTTCATTCTCGTCAAATTAACGCACTTCAACGATTCGAATCATCGAGAGTATACGGTAGTTATGGAGTAATGGAGGGAGAGAAACCGATGGAATTGAATGCGATGGCCACAGGAAATACTGTACGAAATGCGTTGAGAGGAATGCTCTATTTGAAGAATTTGAACGGTTTAAAGACTATTGAGGTAAGGGGGAGAAAAAACCAGAGGGCAAGTGGGCAAGTTGGAGTTTCCGAATGAAAAGTATATGATTTGATAGCCAAATTCAAAGGCTTCCAGAATATGTATTCAGATTTTGCTGCGTTTTTTTGGGAATTCAGAAATTTAGCTTCAAATTTCCAGTACAGTACTTTTTTCGATTGATTCCAAGACACAATTTGACTTGTGAAACCTTTTTTTCGAGTTTTTTATTGATTCATGTTCAGAAAACGTTGTATAACTGTTTTACTAAATTTCTTGAAAAATAATTTTTTGAAAAATTTTCGAAAAAACGTTTAATTTTGTCCTTTTCATGATCATGTGGACTGTTTTTCGAAAATTATTTTTCAAGAAATTTTCGTAAAACAGTTCTAATACACTCTCTGGACATAAATCAATAAAAAAATACACTTTTCATTGGGAAACTCCAACTTAGGTCGTTCTCTAGTTAATCAGAAGAAAAAACCCTGCAGTTGTTTATAATATTGCTTTCAGTTAATCGAATGTATCAACTACTACGACTACCACATGATGGATGAAATGTTCCGTGATTCGATGCGAATTCTATTCGAAAACATCACCGAATTCACCGTCTCTCTACTATTTCTTCTCTATGAATCATTTCCCGAACCGATAATTAATGGATTGGTAGAAAGGCCCGGATTAGTTTTCTATTCGAGAGAGAAGCCATCAAAAGAGCTACTTGTTCAGTGAGTCTCTGGAGTATAAGAATCAGAATCTTCGTGCTAGATTACTGTAGAAAAATTAAATAATTCAGCTTCGCCAAAAAACTGGGAGTATATTCTCCGGCGCCGAAACCAGCACTCGATTATCAACCATTGAAGTTCTACGATCCAGAATCAGTTATCAAGAGCCTAGTAAATCTGGATGAGGATTCAGAAGACGTCGTCTGGAATTCTCTTCGATCGGAAATGAATAACAATTTGAGCGAATGGCATTATGAAGCAATGAAAAGGAAACAAGTGGTGGAGAAGAGAAGAAAAAGGTTGAGTAGTAATATAGCGTTGATGAAAAAGCAATTCGCGACGCCTTCCTCACCGGTAATTCAGAAGTCATTCTTCTAGAACATCTCCCAATCTTCAGATTCCAATCGGAGGCTCCGCCCCCAGGAAAACTGAGACTCCAAGCCCTTCAAGTATTCAAAGTCCATCGTTCTCTTCGCCTCTAAGCACATCTAAGGTATAAAATAGAAGCCTATCATCTCTCTAATTCCACTTTTAGCCACGCCCACCGAGTATCTCGATCGACGATTTCCCAGAAATGGGAAGCCCATCGACGTCGGCTCCAAAACCGAAATATTTTGTGCCGAAAGGCGCGAAATTCAAAAAAGATTTCGATATTCTGAAGACCCCGTCCCCATCGAATCCGTGGAAAATTGGCGAGACAAGCAGCGGAGTGGGCGTGGCCTCCAACGGAGTGAATTTCGATGAAGTGGTCAGAGATGAGCAAAAATTGCAGAAAAATATAAGTAGGCTCCGCCCCTTTTTTCCTTCTAAACCCCGCTTCTTTTGCAGAAACTGGCAACAAGAAAGTGGAAATGCTGGCACACGTCGAGACAGAACAACTAGCGGCGATTGAAATTTTGAGAGAATTCAAAGGAAATTATGGGGACGAAGCCCTGATTGGGGTGAGAATATTAAGAGAGAAAAAAACCAAAAATCCTTTCCTACAGGTCGAACTAGTTTATCAGGATGCTCCCACCGAACAGATGCAATGGGGAAATATGCCGGGACTCGTTCGGCGATAATTTATTTATTTATTTAATATATACTTTTATAAGAACATCATTTTTCGGGTTTTTGTATAAATTTAAAGTAAATAAATAAAGTAGTTAGAGAAAGTTTTCCCGACTCTTTTTACAGAAAAAATGAAAAATTTAGCCCGAAATACCGAAAAATAAAATATTAATAAAGGCGCATGGTTAAAATTTGCCAAATGGGTCTCACCACGAATTTGCGGGTTACGGTATCCGGCAGCGGGAATTCCTTGTTTTCGAAATGAATTCGCTCGCTTTTTCTTATTTTTTTTCTCGATTTTCACGTTTTTTCTTTCGTTTATGCTATTTTCTTAATGGTTACTAAATAAAATAAAGTGAATAAAACAGAGAACTCAGTTTTCCTGTGTTAAAAATCAATTATGAGCGGAAATTTTTTTTTCGATAATTTTGGATAGCTCGAAATTTTTTCGATTTATAATCAGTGGTTTTTATCTACGAAAACATGTTTTTGAGTATTATTTTAAGGGTTTTCTCAAGAAAATATGTAAAAAAAATCGAAGATACAACTTTTTACAGGTATGAATGGTCAAGCGGATCGTTGTGACCGTACGGCCTACGTGGCGGGTCTTCAACCCACAATATCTGATATAGAACTGTTTGAAGTGTTCAATCGAGTCGCCCACGTCGAGAAAGTCATCGTGAGGAACGGCGCCGTACGACACGCGCTCGTCGTTTTCAAGTCCGTTTTTGAGACTTAAAACTAGTTTTTTCCTCTATTTTTTCTAGAAAAACGTTCAAAAATACATTTAAAATGCTCAGTTTTCGCCAGAAATAACTAGTTTTGAGATTTTTTTCAAAAAAATCGGCTAATTTTTTTCCGCGGAAATTATCTGTAATTTCAGAACAGTGCAAGGACTATACCAAGTGCTGATAAACTTCCAAGGCACCTCTCTCCACGGTCGTCAACTACACATTCGTCCGTTACGCGAGAGTTCTCACGCGAACAGTGAGACGATTCAGACGATGTTCGAACGAGCAAAAGCCGGTCCTTTGCGTCGTGCGTCTTCTGCGAACGATGCTGCACCCACGTGGAATCGAACGGGAACATCGACGAGCTCTCCGACGACGAACAACAACTATCAACGTGGATATCGATACGAGAATCAGAATCAGAATCAGAATAATTATGGAAGACGTCGGAATATGGGATATTCGTCACGTGGATACATGAGCGAGACTGCTCCACTCATGAATCTTTTCGATCCGATTCAACCGTTTTCTGGATTCCATCATGGAGGAGGAGGGGATCAGAATTATCATCACAATTCGCATCTTCATAATCCGATGGTCTACGATGATTATACAGAGGGAGCCAAACGATTCGACAGTCTCGCCAATCTGATTCGTTCGAGTACTCCCGCCGATCCGTTCGCCAATTTCCACAAAGATTCGCGTCCACGTACTCCACGAGATTCACATCATCAACGACACGCTCCGCCGACGTGGAAAATGGAGTTGAAGATTAAACAGGACTCGGAAGAGGGCACTTCTTCTTCTGAAGGAGGATCATCTGCTCCAGGAGGTCTTATGATGACACCACAAGAGTTTCTGGCTCAGATAGCCCAACAAAGTGCGATGGCAGAAAAGGCGGAGTTGGAGGAGCAAAAGAAGAGAAAGCAGCGACCGAATTTGTCGGTGATCAATCCGTCGCTTTTCTACGAACAGTATCCGAGAACCTCTTCGCCTGTCGTCAATTTTGCTCCGAATTCCAGTATGTCGCTTTTTTCATGTCGTTTTTGCATTGAACGAATTGATCGAGATACTGTATCGTTCAAAAGTATATAGAAAAACTTTTTTCTGTTGAATTCAGCGGTTTTAGGTCGTTTTCAGAGGTCTGGTGCTCGGATCGGCTCCGGGACAATTCGCAGCCGTTGTTTATACCAAAAATTGAAATTATAAAGTTATAACTGAAATTTTCAACAGAAAATAACGGCATTTTTATCATGGGAAGTTTTTTTTAGCTGGTTATTAATTTTTATATTCATTTCTTGGCGTGTCTCTTTCGTTATTTCGCTCAAAATGTTCTCTTTTGAATCCTGTGTCGTTTTTAAAATTTATCAAAACGAAAATAGTAAAAAGGATATTATTTCATTTACTATTTTTGTTCTGTCAAGTTTGAAAAATGAGACAGGAGCGAAATATCGAAAAAGACCAAGAAACGAATATTAAAATTAATGACCAGCCTAAATATTGAAAAAAAACTCAAGAGATAAAAATGCAGTTTTTCTCAGTTGAAAATTTCAGTTTTTGGTATAAAAAACGGCTGCGAATTGTCTCGAAGCCTCAAAAGTGATAGGAAAAAATTCATTTTTATACTAAAATGACCGAAAGTGGTGTGTCTTCTAGAACTCATCCAATAAAAAGAGAATGAGGTGTTTTTGGAAAACTGTGTGACTTTAAATATCTTTATTAGGGTCTGTTCTAAGCCTCCAATAATTTTCAAAGCGATCGGAAACTCAAGACCCCTGAAAATGGCATAAAACCGCTAAAATCAACTGAAAACACAATTTTTCGATATATTTTTGAATGCCAATCTATTATAAAAACAATTTTTTAATTTGCAGCTCCAATCAACAAGAACGGATCGCCGTGTGATCCGGCAGTGGTGGCCTACAGTCGTCTTCTTCCGGCGGCTCCTCAATCGGCATTCGACGGTCTTTCGCCAATCGATACGGACAATTGCTCGTTTATAACGAAGCATTTGGGAACGAATACGGTGGAGAGAGGAGAGGAGAAACGAAGCGAAGAGAAGAGAGATTTGACGAACGATGAACTATCGGATATGATTGTCTCGACAGGGAATCTTCGAATGAATCCACCCGGATGCCACGTGGATTCCGATCAAGAAGGCCCCGCTCCATGGTCTCCGTTGAAACGTCTTCGAGCGGAAAGTGGATGTGGAACGACTGCTCAACACGTCGCTTCTCCACAATTTTCACCGATAAAGCCGAAGGAGGAGATGATAATGATGGATTCAGAAGAGGATGAGGTGTTCAGATCGGCGGCTTCTGGAGATCAGAAGGAGGCGGATGGCGGAAGGAAAATGTCCCAGATTGAGGACATCAACAATAGTCGTCTTCCATCGAATTCGCATTCGGCGGCTCCTGGATCCGATCAGAAGACGTTTGTCTTTCCGCCGGTTAGTTTATTTTTTTGGATCAGAATTCTTAAGATCCCCATTCTTCCAGGAATATCCAATGTGCCGTCACTCATCGGTCCCTTCCATTGCTCATCTTGTCGGAGATCTCTCCGATTTTTGTCCACCGTCTCCACACATTGCCGACAAAATTCTGCAGCAGGAATCATCGTCGTCGTCACAAAACGCTACAGAAAACGTGGATAAAACTTCAGAAGAGGCTCCGCCCACTCCTCCACGTGGAATTCCGAATGCCTCCGAAATCTGAAAGAGTTTTTCTATTAATATTGCACTCCGGTGGTTCTCATTCTCTGTCAAATATCTCTAGGCCACGCCCCTCTGGCTCCGCCCCTCAATTTTTCTCCATTTTCTCCGCCACTTCTCTAAATGAATTTTCCTGTTTTATATGGCTTCCCTGCAATTGCCTTTTTATCCACAATCTAAATCCGTCTTTCCTGTTTTATTTCTATTTTTGCACCTGCCCCGCCCCCTTTTAGCCCCGCCCCCTTTTTTCTAAAGAGGGCGGAGCCAATGAGCACTAGATGACATATCTGTGAATTTGTCCCCCCTTTCCCCATCCTATTATTTCCATTTTGTCATCTAAATTCGGGAAAGAGACCACGCCCACTCTTGGCCACGCCCACATTCTATCCCGTTGCATTATCATCATCCAGTGTTTTATTTTGGCTCTCTTTATTCTTACAAGCCACGCCCCCCTTCTCAGTACAAAACGATGAGTTTTTTGAATGAAAAGTTGATATGCACCAATTACACGTTTTTATTTTTCACTTCTTCGGAGGTCTAGAAATCATTTCCAAAAAAAGAAGGTTCTAGTAAAACAAAATGGCATCGAAAGAAGAAGAAGAACTGAAACCGGAATCGACGCAATCGGATGATAAGGAACCGCTCAAAACAACGAAAGCTACAGTAACCGAGGAGACAGGTACTAAAATAAAAAGCAAAAGAAAAATGGCCCAGAGGGAGTCGAACCATACGCATCTGCACACTAACCTGGACGTTACCCGTTGCGCCATGCGGCCACATTTTTTCTTGGTGTCGCGGGCGATAACAACAGTGTCGCATGGGCGTAGGGTGTGGGGGCGTGGCTCGAGGTGTCATGGTTAAGAAATGCAAACTTCGGACCGAAATTCCACCACTGTCCAGGTCTCGAAAGCAATTTTTGAAAACGGAAATATAGGTTTTCAAACATCTTCTTTCTCCCTGTCCACGTGGTTTTTCACAGTTTCTGGGGGAAAATTGGTTTTTCCCAACTTCAAAACTTTGCAGAAGAGCACAACGTGGCACTAGAAAAACTGGCGAACACTCCGATCCAACTAGTCCGTCACTCGACTCCCCAAACGCCGGCCCCTAAAACCGAATCGAAAAATGCGAAAACCGAAGATCCAAAAACGGAAAAAACGCCCGAAAAGCCGCCAAAAGAGCCGGAAAAACTGATCGAGGTACCGTCGGATGAAGTCGGAAGAGTCGAAAATAACATTGATAATCTGCCGTTTTATCACGGATTTATGGGTCGAATGGAATGCGAATCGATGCTTTCCGATCACGGAGATTTTTTGATTCGGAAGACGGAAGTGGAGAGAAGAGACGCCTTTGTGATAAGTATTCGATGGAATTACCGGAATGTACATGTACTTGTCAAGAGAACCAAGACGGTGAGAGATCAGGAAAAACTGCCGGCAGATTCGAATTCCCCGCGAAATTCTGAGTTGGAAATCTTTTTTCTGCATATCGTTGAGTTTTTCTGGTAGCCCCCCGAAAGTTCGAAACCGTCCCGGTTTCTTATACACCCTCTCGGCTGGCGCGGTCCGTCGCTCGCGTGGCCGAGTGGGTTGCGCGCTTGTTTGTCGATCTGGAGGTCCCTAGTTCAATCTTTCCTCCGCACATTTCTACTTTTTCATGAGTTTTTGCACAAAAACTTCTAAAACTCGAGATTGGAAAAAATTTTTCGCTGAAATTTTGGGAATGGATTTCTATAAGGGAGGTGAACATTTTTCAATAAAAATTATTCGGAAAACTTGACTCATGCTTTTCCAGAAAAAGCTGTACTGGACGAAAAAATACGCGTTTCGATCGGTATGCGAACTGATAGCCTATCATAAGCAAAGCCATAAACCAATATTCGAGGAGATGATTTTGATGTGTGGATTGGCAAGACACGGATGGCAATTGAATAATGAACAAGTGCATTTGGATAAGAAATTGGGAGAGGGACAGTTCGGTGAGGTTCATAAGGGCACGCTGAAGGTGAGCTAATTTTTGGGATCGGGCTACCGTAACCCGGAATTTCCAGACCTCGATCTTCACCTCTCCGGTCACTGTAGCCGTGAAGACATTGCATCAGAATCATTTGACAGCCAATGAGAAAATTCTGTTTTTGAAAGAAGCAAATGTGATGTTGACACTGGCTCATGTGAGTTTAGACTACAAAGACTACAAAGACTACAAAAACTACAGCCAAATGTCATCAAATTCTATGGAGTGTGCACAATGAAAGAACCGATTATGATAGTAATGGAATTCTGTGATGGAAAATCCCTTGAAGACGTTCTTTTGTCAAAAGAAAGCCACTTGCCACCAGAAGACAAGATACTGTACTTGTTCCACGCGGCATGTGGAATTGATTATCTCCATGGGAAACATGTCATTCACAGAGATATCGCCGCCAGAAATTGTCTGTTGACTTCGAAAAAAGTGGTAAGTGGAGCCAGTGTGTCTTTTCGAAAGCCATTCGAAAAATTTCTCGAAAGATTTCTTAAAAAATTATTAGAAAAATAATTCGTTAATTTTTCGAAAAATTCTGCTCGTGAATTTTTTCGAAAAATTTTCGGAAGATTTCTCGAAGAATTTTTGAAAAATTCACGAGAAAAATTCTTCGAGTATTTTTCGAATAATTTCTCTTGAAATTATTTTTCGAACACGTCATTTTTCGAGAATTTTTTTACGCAATTCACACGTTGTTACTTCTTTTTTATATTTCGAAAAATTTTCGAAAACGTGTGATTTTTCGAAAATTTCGAAAAATTTTCGGAAAACTTTTCGAATATTTTTCTGTCGCGAATCTTGCAAAAAATCCGTGCAATA
The DNA here is from genome assembly GCA_016735795.1 of Caenorhabditis tropicalis. Classification (NCBI taxonomy): domain Eukaryota; kingdom Metazoa; phylum Nematoda; class Chromadorea; order Rhabditida; family Rhabditidae; genus Caenorhabditis; species Caenorhabditis tropicalis. Next base: position 2,310,012 of record CM028614.1, on the reverse strand, counting down.
ACATGCAGAAGGCCATAAAATCCCGCAAGAGGAGTCAATAGAATTCATTCATCGTATTATTCATTCTACTATTCTTACAATTTTTTCCTTTTTTTTGCTTACTTTATTTTCTTTTATTTTCTCCCAATAAACGGTTTAATTAACCAAGTTTAAGGTTGCACCCTGCCCATCCGAAAGCTGTCTTTTGGACAATTGGTGCCCCAGGCAACCACAGATTGGAAAATCAATGTGGAAAACGTTATAAAGAATCGAATAATGATTCCCGACGTCGAGGACACCACGCATGATTCCCGTTCTCGTCAATCAACCACAAATCCTACCGATCGAAGAATTCTGGGCCTTCGCCGAAGCCCAACTCCCCGACAACAGATTGGAAAATCAATGTTGAAACACATCAATCTTCTCTCCCTCTATCGACAAATGCTCGAAGATTCAACCCGATGAAGACGTACCGGAACTGTCGAATTATGCAAACTTTATTTTATTTTATTTTCTTTTCTTTTCTTTCAATAAATGGTTTAATTACTCAAGTTTGAAGCTGTCTTTTGGACATTTTCGAAACGGGCGTTTTTTGAGAAATTATTTCTCGAAAAGACACACTGAGTGGAGCTCACACGGCCTTCCCTTCACTACAAAAAATTCAAATTTCATTTTCCCGCCAAACGCGATACGTAGCTTAATCAAATTATCTGCGTCGCGACTGAACTGTAGTTTTACGCAAACACGTCACGTCACTTTGCACAGTTAAATATTTTTCCAGCAGAAAAAGCGTCAAAAAGCAGCGAAAAATGAGAAAACAGGAGCTGAATTGATCAAAAAAATTTTTTTTACAATGAAACAAAATTATTAAAACAGGTTTCACCCACTCTTTCGCCATTTTTTGAATTTTTTCTAAAAAAAAATGTAAAAATTATTTTTTGCTTTTTTATGACTGAAATTTTGTCTATTTTTCAGATATATCATTGGAAATATGATGAAAAATTCATGGAGCCATTTTTTGAGAGATTTTTGAATCTTGGCACTGTGCCAAGTTTCAGTGCGGTAGAGCGCTGTAGTGAAGGGAAGGCCGTGAGCTACAGTAACCCAAAAAACTGAGCTCAATTTCCAGTTAAAAATCTCGGATTTCGGGTTATCAGTGAAAGGAGTGGCAATAAAAGAGCGAAAAGGTGGATGTCTACCGGTGAAGTACATGGCACCGGAAACGTTGAAAAAAGGACTCTACAGTACGGCTTCCGATATTTATAGGTTGGATTTTTTTTTCGTTTAAAAAAATGAATCCATTTTTCCAGTTACGGTGCCCTTATATACGAAGTTTATACAGACGGAAAAACGCCATTCGAGGCGTGTGGTCTACGTGGAAACGAACTTCGAAAAGCGATAATTTCGGAGAAAGTCGTTTTGAAACTGGAGGCAAATGAAGCCACGCCCCCTTTTATCCTGACTATTTTTGAGCAGAGTCGACTTTATTCGACTCAAGATAGGATGAACTCGAAAAAAATTATCGAGACTTTTAAAGAGGTCGGATGAAGGATTACGGTACTTTAAAAAGAAATAATTTTTCAGGAAACAGGAATGCATGAAGTGAGTTCGAATCCAGTTCTATCGAAAATCGGAGAATATTTTTCGAAACTTCGACCACGCGAAAAAGAGCAAGAAGCGGAGCCGTTGGTGGCGAATTCTTAGTCTCTTATTTTGCACCAGCGATTAAAAAAAATGAAAAAGTGCCAGAATTTCCAGAAATTTTATTTGAAAAAAAATGTATTTACATTTTAAAGTTTTTGGAAAATTAATAATTTAATGGGGAAAATGTAGATCAAAAATGAAAGAATTGAAGGGCGGGAGGGAGGGTTTAATGAAAAGTGAAAATAATAAATTATTGGAAGAAAAATAGCGGAGTTTCACTTGACGTACCTGAAAAATTTATTTTTTAAAAAAATATTTTTTTTTAATTATCGTAAAATAAAAATCTCTGCTCCTATAGAGATCGCAAAAAAGGGTTGAAGAAGGACTGGATTAGAGTTCAATAAAGTGAAATTAGATGTAGTTTTGAATTCTGAACACTTTTTCTGTTGACAACTTTCTCTGAAAATGCCTCTAAATACCTTAAAAACCGGTTTGAAATGGAAGAGTTTTTGAAACTTCGGCCACGGGGTTTTGGACCGCTCGAGTAGATATTTCTCTTTTTTCTCTAAAATTTTCAGTCACTTATTAATTTTTTTAATTTTTTTTTTTTTTTTATTTTAAAAAGTTAAAAATCGACCGAAAAATTTCACGTTCAATAAGCCCCGCCCATTTTCGAAAAATTTCACGTTCAACAAGCTCCGCCCATTTTCAAAACTCCGCCCACTTTTTTCCGTCACTATTTTGGTTGTCGTCAGACTTGTAACGGGCCGGGCCGGGCCGGGCCGGGCTTTTTCGCCAATTTCCAAGGCCCGGCCCGAGCCCGGCCCGAGCCCGGCCCGGCCCGGCGGGCCCGGTGTTCCACTGGGAGTTCAGAATCGAAATTTTTTGAATTTTTGACCGAAGTTTTTTTTGTTGATTTCCGATCTTAAATTACGCGCGTTGGAGAAATTAAGGAATATCGTTGGAGAAAAAGTCATTTTGAACACTTTTTAGCCAAAAAAAGGTCGGAAAATTGGGTTGAAAGGGGGTCATTTTTTCTTCCGGGCCCTCCGGGCCGGGCCGGGCTTCGAGAATTTTGCCCAGGCCCGGCCCGAAATTTTACAAGTCTGGTTGTCGTGAATTTGAATTTGGTTGTTCGAAAAAAGTGGGCGGGTTTTGAAGATGGGCTTATTGAATGTGAAAATTTTCGGACGTTTTTTTTTGAACTTTTTTTTGAAAATAACAAGAAGATATATTCAATGAAAATATAAAACTTCAAAGAAACAAGAAAAATAGCCACCAGGGCGTCCCAAAACACAGTGGCCGAGGTTGCAAAAAACTCTTCCACCATAATCATATCTCCTCATTTCAAGCCGATTCTTAAGGCATAGAAGCATTTTCAGAGAAAGTTGTCAACAGAAAAAGTGTTCAGAATTCAAAACTACATCTAATGTGATATTTTTGTATTTCACTTCATTCGTTCTTCAAAGCTACAGTAATAGTTTTGTGACACTCACTTGGACGCCCAATCCACTCGACCCGTATTCGACATTTTATTATTGGGCGAAGTGGCACTATTCGTCTGGTGATTGTTGTTGTTGGCTGCTGCTGGTACTGTCTGTCTTGCACCGAAGTTTGGAATGTATCCTATAAAAAGTGTTTTGGTTTTACTATTTGAGAAATAGAGAAGTAGAATAATTGATAAAATGTTTTTAGTTTTCCTGTAATTTCTAGGTTTCTAAAAAAAAATTCAAAAAAATCTCATGCGTAGAGAAGAAACTGAATGAGAGAGGCTGAAATGCATTTGCGCTCCATTGACAAAAAAATTATTGACATTGTCAATAGAGCGCACTTTAAAATAAAATAAAAAATAAAAATCAAGGGGGAAGAGAGTAGAAGTTGAGAGAGAGAAAGAGAGAGAGAGTGACGAACCGTACGCATACTCGAACCTTGTCTGTACTGCCGTTCGACCCTCCTTTTTCGCACTGAACGTCGTCGTCTTCGTGGCGCCCGTCAGCCCGTTCGTCGTCATTATCTGATTCTGATGTGACTCTTTCGACACTTGCCCTGAAAAGAAGCGAAACGATAGGAGGAGCGTCACATTCCGAAGGGCACAAAGAGCACACCAAGCTTTAGAATCATCAAAAAAATTACCGTACCCGGAACATATTTACTCTTTGAAAGATAGATTTCTTTTGCTGTCGGTTTTGCCTCGTTTGCTTTAGTTTGACCTAATGGTTTTGGGTCGGATCTGAAAATTTTTAAATTTTTTTTGAATTCTATAGAATTTTTAACCGACTTCTCAAATAGAGTATCTTTAAGGGGAAGATTCCGGTTCGCATGACGCTCGATTATTTTCGGAGGTGCTTGCGGTGAAACGTTTTCAGAGTCACCGTATTCTTTCTGAAAAAAATGAATAGAAGGTTTGAAAAAAAAGAAAAAAAAAGTTTCGACCACGGCAGGATTCGAACCTACAATCTTCTGCTCCGTAGGCAGACGCGTTATCCATTGCGCCACGCGGCCCTTTTTTCTATGTGGGCGAGGGCGTTGATAAGAGGGCGCTAGCCGGGTTTTGAGGCGGACAATAAAGAAAGGTGCATAATGTATGCACCTTTCTTTTTTGCAGCATAACATTTTTTAAAAATATTTTTATGCAGCATACATTTACATAATTAAAAACGTTTTGACCAACCTTCGCCGCCTTGGCTGTCATCGCCTTCGAATCGCTTTTAACCGATGCGGCACTCGTTTTCCTAGTGATCCCAGGAGCTGGTTGACTAACAACGGGGGCTCCGAGTTTCTCGGCCACCTGGAAATATTTGTACCGTAGACTCTGATTTGCGTTGGGTCGCTTCTCCGGATTCCATAACATCATATCCATCATCAATTTCATTCCTTCTTTGCTAATCGTGTTGACGACCTGTAAAGCAGGATGGCACTTATAGCTTGAAGACACTATAAGCTCCAGCGATGCTTACCTGCTCCATTGGAGTGGCCACCACTTGTTGGAACCGGAAGTTCATTGCTGATGCTAGTTGGTATCCTTCTGGCCATTCATCCTGAAATTTTTTTTGTCAAAAATAATATTTAATCAAGAATTATGAAATTTTTTTTGGCTGTTCTTAATTTTTTTTTAAATTTGAAAAACTTGAAAAATTGGTTCAAAATTCTACAAAGGTTCAATGTAGGGCGTTTCAAATACTTTCCTTTGGACAAAATAAAAAACAAAAAAGTTTCGACCACGGCAGGATTCGAACCTACAATCTTCTGCTCCGTAGGCAGACGCGTTATCCATTGCGCCACGCGGCCACAATTTTTTTGGTGGGCGAGGGCGTTGATAACAGAGTTGGTGGGAGCTAGGGCAGCAAACTAGCGGCTTACAAAATAATTTTCATTGACAAACCTTATGAGGAGTTCCAAGAATTGAAATAATCTTGAATAACTGATCCATTTCCGAAGTGCCCGGAAAAAGTGGGCGGAGCATATAGAGTTCAGCCATAATACATCCCAGTGCCCAAATATCAATTGGTGAGTTGTAAGAAGTAGACCGGAGAAGAATCTCGGGTGCCCGGTACCATCTCGTCGACACATAGTCCGTATACGGTGGCTTCGACCGAATCTCTCTAGCCAAACCGAAATCCGCGATTTTGACGAGTTCCGTACCGTTGCACATAATATTTTCGGGTTTCATGTCTCGATGAAAAAAACCGTTTTTGTGCATGAAAGCGAGCCCTTGAAGTACTTGATAGATAATGTTTCGAATGACTGATTCCGGAAAATAACGATCACGGTCTTTCATTAATTCGTAAAGGTTCTCTTGCATGAATTCGAAGACGAAATAGAGAATGTCGTTTTCTCGAATTACCTGGAATGAAATTTAAGAAACTCGCCATTGAAATTCAATTACCTCTCTCAGCTTAATAATATTTGGATGATTGAGTTTCTTGAGTGATTTCACTTCTCGAAGACTCATCGCCTCTTCCCACGTGTAGAACTTCTTCTTCATTCTACAAAACAATTTCTTTGAAAATGGGCGTGGCCTACAGTACCTTTTGATAGCCACCCTGTCGCCTGTATCAATCTTTTTGGCAAGCATCACTTCACCGAACGTTCCATCTCCTAATCGTTTAGTCATCAGGTACCTAAATAAATTTTTTTGTAGGCTAATAACCAGTATGAGTTATCCGGAAATTGAATTTTTTAGGAAACAGGAAGTGTTGTGACGTTTCCGCTAAAAAAATAGGAAAAAGTTCAGTTTATTCTGAAATTTTCTGCAAAAATTTTCCCACCGTAAAAAACTATGAAGCCAGGGCAATAGACTTGCAGTGATAGAGAATGCCTACTCATATCTAAGCCTATCAACCTCCGCATTTTCGTCTCGTTCGTGGTGTAATGGTCAGCATGGATGCCTTCCAAGCATTCGACGGGGGTTCGATTCCCCCCGAACGCAGAACTTTTTTGCTTTTTTTGCTTCTTCAGAATCTGTCTCCCGGATTCGTATAAAACTAATTTTTCGATTTTTTGGAAGAAATTTCAAACACGAAAAGTTATTTTCCACCTGGCAACCATTCAACAACTATCATGAAAGTATACTATGATTACCGATCGGCAAGTTTGACGGCTGATGACATTGTCGTTTCTTCTGCTGTTTTGTTGAAGTATCCAACCCGTTTTGCACCTGAAAACCCAACGAAAATAGTTCGGGAGGAAAAGCTGAAAACAAGCAGAAAAAAAATGAAGGAAATCTATGAAGAACGGCGAAAGGTATTGAAGGGGAAAATATGGGAGAAGAAGGAGAAGATGAAGGGAGAGAGAGAGAGAGAGAAAGAAAAGAGGGGAGACTAAACGAGTAGCACACACACATGAAAAGAGGAAACGGCGAGTCTTCGGGTGTCTATGGCAACCGAGAAGGCTGTCAGTTAGTGAAAGAGAGAGTGTCCTTTCCGGCGAAACACGAGGGTAATTGCATTTGGAAAGGGCACTGGAAATTGCTGAAAAACTGAATTATAACGTTCCCCAAGTGGTAGTTACCCAAATAGATCATATGAAATGCGGTTTTTTTTTCGAAAAATTTCATTTTTGGAATTATCGAAAAAAAATGTTTTTTTCAAAACTTTTCTAAATTAACAGCAATCGATTGGAAAAATTAAGCTGAGCAATTTTGTCTCTTGAATCATTTTTCTAGCTCCGCCCCTTCTCGAGATACAGCGCTTTGAAGTAGCCGGCGAGAGGGAGGGAGACGCAGACAGTCTGCTTTCTCTGCGCTCTCTCGCCTCTCACCGCCGCTTCTGAATCAAATTTTTCAATTGTTGAAAATGCTATTTTATAGAGAATCTGATACTAAAATTTTCGGTGGGCGTCAAAAAAGTTTTGTTCAGATTTTCCCAGGAGTCACATTTTCTTCCTCTTCTTTTCTAACGTGATCTTATATGAGAGAGAGAGAGAGAGAGAGAGAGAGAGAGAGAGAGAGAGAGAGAGAGAGAGAGACGACGCGGGGTGCTCACCTGTGTACGTCTCACATGAGCATAGAATTAGAGAGCCCCTCTCTCGTCTTGTTTTGGATATCTATTCATGCACATTCGTCAACGAGCTTATAGAAGAAATGGATAATAGAAGGGAAAAATATTTTCGAAAAATATATATTCTGCTTAATCTGAAAAACCTAGAACATTCCGTATGTTTTTTTAAACTACCGTAACCCGCTCAAAAATGTTTTTAGGGTTCTGAAACCCAGGGATTCGAATTTAGAAAGTCAAGGGCTTTCAAATGAGTATAATCATGACTAAGTTCCGAACATTTCGAAGATTGCCAATTTTCGTAGTGGCCAATTTTTGAAAATTTCAATTTTTTTTAGAACCTACTCATTATTATATTCATTCGAACCAGCTTTGTTTTCTGATTCCAAAAATCTAAAAAATTTTCAATTTGGACTGAAACTGACCAAGATACGGTATTTTTTGTAATTTCGTGGTGAGACCCAAATTCCGAAATCTTGAATTTCTTGGACACTAGTCATGATTATATTCTTTTTAACGGGCTTTTTACGCTGATTCCAAATTTCTAATTATCTAGTTGATAGGACAGAAATGAACCGAGATACGGTTGTTTTAAGATCCAAAAATTCTAAAATTTTCAAAATTTTCAAAAATTCCAGAAAACTTTTTCCATCATTTTTTTGTGGTTTTCTCATGTTTTCTGATTTATTTAGATCCTCTGATCAGATACGGTACAAAACTAAAAACTTTATCACAGGATTCTGGAATCAATCGAAATATTTAATAACGTTTCGAGCCATAATATCTCCTTCCGAAATGACAAACGCGTGCTCACAGTCGTGTTCATCCAGTGTCACTTGCTCATTTCCGAGTCTTTCGATCATCGAGTGACCTGGAATCAAGATACAGTAACCTAGAGTCAACGAGTCACCAACCATGCTCCACTGGACACCATCCGTCTTTGAGACCGTAGTAGAAATGAACGACGTCTTTTTTTTCTAAAAGACGTTCATCTAGGTCAACGACTACATCCAGTTCATCGTTCGACATGTGCACAATGTTACGGAAAACGTCCAAATGGACTAGCTCAACTGCGGCGTCCACTATTTCAGGAGGCGTCTGGAAAAGAGTTAGGCCATTCGATTTTCTAGGCCACTCACATTCGGATGCCTTAAATTGAGTCCGACCAAGAATTTTTTGATGAAATTCGGAAGATAGTCCACCCACCAACATATCGATTTTGTCAGCCAATCGTGATGGTTTAGAGTCTGAAAATCAGGGTTGGTGCTACTACCGTGTTCAGTGACGTCGCGTTTAAAGGAGCGTTGCAAAATGTCAAGCTTGGGTCTCGCAGCGAAAATCGGACTACTGTAATTTTTTTTATCTCGCAAGTCTTATTTTTCCGTCATTTTTTGCTACATTGAGTCGTTCTTTTTCAATTTTTGTTAAAAATATCAATAAACTTATGAATTTTCTAATGAAAATTGAAAAAAAACGGCTTTTTAATGCAGAAAAACAATAATTTCTAGTCAAATCAAATTAATTGGAATTTCGCTTCGAGACCCATGCGTGATATTTTACGCTGCTCCTTTAAATGTTTTGCGCCCCATAATCGCTTTTTGAGGTTTGTTGAACTACGAGTTGCTACAGATGCGTGGAGAGAAACTACCGTACTGCCAGTGTTCCCTGAAGTCTCCGCCCATTCGGTGATGTTGCCATATGGACGATCGTCGGGAACAGACCGACGGCTTTTTCCACGTGGAATCCTTCTTTGATAACTTCCGGAAGAATTCGGAGCATCATGTACGATCCGATACTGTGCCCGAGGATGTAAAGAGATTTGCCACGTGGCAGGTGCTCTTTGACGAATGAGAGCTTGTGTGACACTTGCTCTTCCAGCGAAATACGGTCTGAAAGGGATAATGCGCTCTATTTTTGAGCTCAATAATTTGAAATTAGATGTAGTTTTGAATTCTGAACACATTTTCTGTTGACAACTTTCTCTGAAAATCCCACTAAATGCCTCAAAAACCGATGGAAGAGTTTTCCGGAAACTTCGGCCGCGGGGGTTTTGTACCGCCCTAGCCGTCTTTATTCAAATTTTTTTTTAGAATATGAGATATTATCTTCTGTAAAAATATAAATTCTGAGAAAATGAGAAAAAAAGCGGCTTCAGCGGCCATAAAACCCCGTGGCCGAAGTTTTCGGAAAACTCTTCCTCCCAAATAACTCGATTTTTCAGGCATTTAGAGGCGTTTTCAGAGAAAATTATCAACAGAAAAAGTGTTCAAAATTAAAAACTACATCTAATTGCGAAATTTTTTGAAATCTATTTCAGTCTTCATTTTAAAAAAACGCCGTGCAACCGCGCTCCACTGCTCACCATGATTTCGATGTTCACCATCCGAATTCAAATGATCAGGCATTCGAACATGATTTAAACTGGATACTGTATAGAACAAATATCGATTATTTCTCTGCGTCTCGCCATCTCTCGCCATCAAATTCTGGAGTACCTCCCTGCCGAAATGCGAATAAAATCCCTCGTTTCCGGGATTTCCTGGAAGAGAATTGGTGGCCTAGAGGGGGGAAAAGTTAGGCCAAAACCTGGAATCATCAGAATCACGACACGATTCTCGTTCTCCTTTTTCTTAGGAATCTCCAGAATTTCATCTGAAATATCGGCTCCCATGACAGACATCTTCGTCCATTTCCCAGCCACTCGAATCCATTCGACTTTTCGAAGGATTTTCATCTGAAATTTTTTCCTAAATTGGATCTAATCGGGCTTCAGTGACGCCGAGATCGAGGGCGCTTGCTCCGCGTTTAAAGGAGCGTTGCAAAATGTCACGCTTGGGTCTCGCAACGGAAATCGGACTACTGCAATTTTTAAAATTGCAAAATTATTTTTTTGTGATTTTTTGCTATAAATAGTCGTTTTTCTTCAATTTTTGTTGAAAATATTGATAAATACTTGCATTTTTCCACAAAATCGAAGAAAAACAGTTATTAATGCAGAAAAAATCAAGATGTTTCAATTAAATTTTAAAAATTCAAATTTCGTTTCGAGACCCAACCGTGACATTTTACAATGCTCCTTTAAATGGCTTGCGTCTCTTGAGCGCTTTTTTTCTGTAATCTGGGTTAGAAAAGGGATTTCTAGAGTTAGGAAAATCACCTATTTAGAAAAGGGGAAGAAAATAATAGGAAAATCACAAATTCATGGAATTGGAAAAAAAATTAATTAATTTAGAAAATTTAAAAAGGAGTAGTTGAAGATCGATTTGATGGATGGATTACTGTAGAGTTGATGGGGAAGACCAGGAAGTTTTTAACGAGTGTCTCCAGCTGAAAATATCTCATTTTGGTTTGAAAAACTAAAAAACTCGTCTACTCACCCTTCTGAGCAATGGCTCGATTGTATCCTCCTCTCTCTGGATCGTAATCCTTTCGGTATTCGTCACGAACTTGTCCTCCGTGCTTTCCTCTTCCATATTGTCTTCCTTCGACGAATCCGGCATCCCAATCGGCACGAATCACCCGATCGTCCAGGCGAGTGTTCGAGATATTCTGAAGAGCTAGTTCGGCGTCTTCACGGGTGTAGTATCTGGAAATTTGGGGGTTTAGGGGAGCTTGGAGAGCCGTTTCACTAACTCAACGAAGCAGAATCCGCACGGCGTCTTCTTGAATCGATCTAATCCCATAATGACTCTTCGGACGTCTCCGGCTCTTCCGAATAGCTCGTACACTTGATCCTCTTTTGTATAATATGACAGATTTCCGACGTAGAGAGTCGATGAGGTACGGAGAGCATTCTCCTGGTCACGGATTGTACCCTGCAATGGGAAATATGAATTTTCAGCTCTTTTTTAGAGTTTTTGGGAACAAATTTAATTTTCCAATAATTCAGACAGTTTATCGATAAAAAGCAATTATTCGTCAGGAAAAACATATGTTTTTGATGAAATTTACAAGTTTTTTTTTAATTATTGAAAATTTTCGCAAAAAATATTTTTTTGGAATTTGAATTATTGACTTTTCATTCTCTTTTTTTTTCTAAAAGCGTTTTTCTCTATTTTTCTCTTAAGTTTGACACTAAAAACACAAAAAATCAATTAAAAATCGGTTCATCGCTGAAATTTCAAAATTTCCGACTTTAAACGGATAAAAATCGAACAAACCTGATATCTTTGATCCCTGTAGGCACTGATGTCTTTTGGCTGGTCCAAAGTTCTCGGATCGAACACCATTTCGCTTTTTTTCGGTCGAAAACGAAGAAAATCGACGAAAATGAGTGGAGAGAAGAATGCGGAATAGCGGAGTGTCGTTGTTGCGAGGAGATTAGTGAGAGGAGAGAAAATGGCGGAAGTTTGAACAGGGAAAGTGGAAATAAAAGTTTTAGATTGCTCAAAATTAATTTAGATCATTCCAAATGTCATAATAATTTTGAGGTATATTTTTAGAGTATTTCAGACTATTCAGACAATTTTTTTTTAGAAATCCATCGAGGAAATTCCGAGAAATCTTATTTTTTACCCTAGAAGCCGGTTTTTTAGGCGATTTTCCACGAGATTTAGGTTTTAACCAAATGTTAAGTACCCAGTAAATTTAAAAATTCCAATTTCTTTGAGTATTCATAAATTTAAAATTTTTGGAAAAAGTCCGTTTTGACCAAAAAGTTGGGTGTTGTGTAGTGACGATGCAACCGTTAATCCATCTCTCTCTCTTTCTCTCTCTCTCTCTCTCACTCATTTTTCAATATTTCACTCATCCTCTCTTTTTTCAAAAAAAAAACATGAATCGATACCTGAAACTACTATTTATTTTTATTTTCTCTGGATGTATCATAGCCTACACAAACTTATTCAACCGCCCAATTATTCCGGGTTACTGTACTACCTCTCCACTACAAACTACACTACAAACTACACTACAAACTACAAACTACACTCCACCAATATCTTTTTCTCTTGACATATGTCGTGGCGATGGAGTTCGTAGGTGTATTCCGCCTCTAATGAGATTCAAACAACTGTACAGAGTAAGTGCGCTCCGTTGAGAAACCGCCAGGCGGCAATTCAAATCTTCCAGACTTCTCGCCCGAATAATCTGATTGCGTGTGTAATTGAAAAGTCATTTTCGACGTTTCTCACCGCTATAATGTGCTTTTTATACGATCAAAAGGCTTTTATTGACAGTAATCGAACACTTGACTCTGATATTTATGGGGACAGGTAAGCCACGCCCACTTTTGGTCAACCCACAATTTTTAGATTGTGCAAAAATAAAAACGAGTTCACGGAGCTGAAAAAAATCGGAAATTGGCAGAAAATGTCACTTTTCACTGTTGTCCGAAATCCGATCGATCGATTCGTGTCAGGGTTTACGGATAAATGTTTGAGAGAAAAAGTATGGAGAAAGTATAGAACACGGTGTGCAGGGTGTCGAACGGTAAGACAATAGAGACAACCTACGCGGCCGCGGAGGACTAGCCCGAGGTCGGCCACCCGAAATTCGCTAGGCCACCAACAAGAAAATTGGATTTTTTCACATTTTTCAATAGTTTTTCGCGATTTTTCTTGTTTTTCAATTTGAAAATGATTTTTAGAAGTGTTTAAAATATAAAAAACACAAAATTTTAAAAGAAATTTCATTTTTAGTGAAAAATTCGATTTTTTGAAATTTTCAGTTTCTTTGAAAAATTGTTGAAATCAACTAAATTTAAGGCTTTCAAAACTCAAATAAATTAGAAAAACAAGTGACTAATTTTATTTTAACAATTTGTCAGAAATGTTGAAAATTTCGGCTCTGTATGATTAAACGGGTTCATAGAGGATAAACGGGTTCATAAATAATAAACGGGTTCATAGACAATTAACGGGTTCATATGGTATTTTTCTCGAAGTAATCGTCAATTAAACAGTTTAATTTAGCCTATCATTATTCTATATTCTTTCATTAGTTGTAGCTTCTCTGCGCGCCTATATTTACACAGTTGGGGGTTTTTGGTACAGGGATTCTTAGAGTTTTCTGGATATTCTAAGTTAGTCAAAAAACTCAGATTCTTACGGAATATTGATTCAGGAATCCCCAGAATCAAATGTTGTATTAATATTTTAACTGTTCATTATCATTATTTTGATATCTTCGGACTAAAATAAGGGTTTTACATTGTTTATATCAGAATAATTTAACAAAACTTGTTATGAACCCGTTTATTATTTAAGAACCCGTTTTCTCTCTATGAACCCGTTAAAGCATACAGAGCCAAAATTTCAAAAAATCGAATTTTTTGCTAAAAATGAAATTTCTTTTAAAATTTTGTGTTTTTTATATTTTTTAACACTTTTAAAAATCATTTTCAAAGTAAAAAACAAGAAAAACCGCAAAAAACTATTGAAAAATGTGAAAAATCCAATTTTCTTGAGAAAAAAGGATTCTTGATGGTGGCCGACCTCGGCGGCGGGCTAGTCCCCCGCGGCCAGGTTGTTTCGTATGTACAACACAAAAACTAAACTTTCCCTCCAGAACCTGACTTGTTTCGTCGATAAAATGTACGATCGGATGTTCAAATTCGCGCGAACCCCTTACCGAGGAATCGATTTTGATGACAGTCACTTTTTTCCGCAGTCATGGTAAGCTAGGCCCTGGAATACCCCGATTAATTTTTACAGGCGGTGTGAATTCTCGTCTCATCTGGTCAAATATAGAATATTACAATTGGATTCTGAGAATTTCAGTAATCATTTGTTGGAATTATTGAGAGAGCAAGGGCTGGAAGACAGCGGAATACAGTATATAAGTGAGTGCCTTCTGGAATGTTCTGAAGCTTCGATGACATTTCTCAGAATTTTGAATTACTGTAACTACTTCTAAAGAAATGTCTGAATTTTTGCATAAATGTCCGAAGGGTACCCCAGGAAAAAATGGACCCATTCCGCTGCCACCATGAGCCCTTTTAGAATTTTTCGGTTACCATAGCTACCGTAATCCTACAGTAATCTTGACATATTAATTTAACAAAGCGCTAGGTGGTTCTTGACCACTTGCCGGCCCTATCGGCCAAGCCATTCTGGAGATATTTTGGGGAAAGCGCTGCCCACACACACACACAGACAAAACTATTACTGTAGCTTTGAAGGAAGACTGAAATAAAATAAAAAATATTATATTATATGTAGTTTTAAATTCTGAACACTTTTTCTGTTGATAACTTTCTCTGAAAATGCCTCTAAATGCCTTAAAAATTGGTTTGAAATGAGGAGATATGATTATGGTGGAACAGTTTTTTGCAAGCTCGGCCGCGGGGTTTTCCAGCGGCTATTTTTCTTTTTTTTTTCAAGTTTTATGTTTATATTAACTGTATTCTATCATTCTCAAACTGAAAACTTCAAAAAATAGCCTCAGGAGCGGTCCAAACCCCCGTGGCCGAGGTTGCAAAAACTCTTCCACCATAATCCTCATTTCAAACCGATTTTTAAGGCATTTAGAGGCATTTTCAGAGAAAGTTGTCAACAGAAAAAGTGTTCAGAATTCAAAACTACATCTAATTTCGAACTTTTCCTTTATTTCAGATGGCAGTCTCCACCACCGTACCCCTCACAGTACCGTCGATTCAGTGGAGCGAGCGACTGTCGAGGAGACCGTACTAAACACACCGTACCTGCTTCGGAAAATAATTCAAATGTACTATTTCGACTTTTTGCTATTTGGTTACCGTATACCTGATGTGCCTAGCTAGTTCTTTGAAAGAAAATTTATTCCAATCATCAATAAATAGAATCAGAATGTCGATATGGCAAGTGAGGGGTATTTACAAAAAAAAGGAGCACACCAAAAGGGGCGGAGCTTGGCTCGAAGGGGGCGGGGCGAAGAGAGGGAGGTAACCTAGATGAGATGAGTGAGAGAGAAATTAATCAGTACATAGGGGATACGGTTTCGTCGATTTGCGTTTTTGTGATCGGACCTGGTTTTTGAGAAGTTCGTGGAGTTGTACCGTAGGACATTCTGGAAAATAGTGACTACCAGGCTTGCTCGGAATCGAAAAATCGGAAGTTTTTCCGAAAGTTTTCGGAAAAAATTTCCGTCGGAAAATTATCCGAAATTTGTTTTCGGAAAAAATCGGAAAATACAGTAATGGCGAAGAAAATTTAAAGGCGCGACCGATTTTCTCAAATTTTTTTGTTTTTTTCTCTTTTTTCTATATTTCCGGCTTCACGGTATGTGTCAAAAATTGAAAAATAAATTGAAAAATGGGAAAATATTCGAAATTTCGGACAAATCGGATGGAAAATTTTTTTTATCAAATTTTGCTGTTTTTAATTGTTATTTTGCCTAAAAATGAATTTTCCGATTTTTTCCGAAATTTTCCGACTTTTCCAGAAAAAAAAATCGAAAAAAAATTTTTTTCCGATTTTCCGAAAAGTTTTTCGTAAAACTGTCGTTTTCCGATTTTCTGAAAAATCAATTCCGAGCAAATATGGTGACTACAAAGACTACAAAAACCAAAACTCACAAATGCACATTGTGTGGAGTGTCATCAGAATCTGGAGTATTACTACGAATAGTGTCATCCATACTCAACTTCATTGTTGACTGACGGCGTCTTTTATTTGTAATCTAAAATTATTATTATTTTTCTTAAAATTAAAATTAAGCCACGCCCACCATGAAAATGAAGACGGCCATTAAAACGACAACGATGAGTACAAAAACGACGACAACAATCATCAAAGAAGACAAAGAGTAAGTCGAGGAGGTCTGAGTGGAAATCGAGTCGATGTAGGCTTGTGAAGTGGTTCCTGGGATACGGTAGGAATGATTTTTTGGGGGGTTAGACTTACCATCTACAGTAACACTTAATGAATCGATTTTGTAGTCGGAAAGCATTGAGTTGTTGCGGGAGAAAGCGGCTTCCAATCTGGAAAATGAATAGTTTTTGTGCTTAAAATTTGAAAATGTTTATATTTTCCTAAAATTGGTACTAAATACGTTAGACAACTCAAAATCCCAGCTCGATTCTGAAAAAATGATAACCGGCCCTCTGACAGCAAAAATGATCGAGAGCTGAGTGTTTCATATACCGAGAGGCGCGCCCTACAAGAATGGCTGCGTGGCGCAGTCGGTAACAGCGCTGTTTTGCGTTTCACAGGCGGCAGTGAGTTCGAACTTTTTAGGGCGCCATTCGCATTTTTTCTTTCTGCTTTTTTGTGAATATTACAAGAAGGTCTTGTATTTTCCGTTTTTATAAAAAAATCGATTTTTCTATCGAAAATGAGCAAAAATAGGCAAAAGTCGCATTTTAAAAATTTGAACCCTCTTTTTTTTCAGCTTTACTCACAAATTCACAGATAACTGAGCATCTCCCAGTGATTTTTTCGTCAAAACATCCATTCCAACAATAACGGACCCTTTTGCAAGAGTCTTGATCTCCAAATTCACAAAATTGTCATCTCCGGAAATCGAATTGATAAATTCACCGATCTGAAATTTTTTTTCTAGAATTCTGTAATTTTTAGAGGAAATTTACAGCCGGTGTCAAATCCTTAGCCAATTTCTTCGAAGGTCCACTTTGAATATCATTGAATTCTTCGATGAAATCAAGAGACAGAATTCGGAAGACAATTGGGGTCCGAATGGATTTGGCGGGTAGTTGGAAAACTTTTGACGAATTTTGGAGGGCTGGAATAGTTGAGAGGTCTTCGGAAGGCGTCGTTTCTTCAGATGTGGATTCAGAAGACGTCGGAGATTCAGATGATGTTGGGAAGAAGGAGGTGGATTCGGTGAGAAGGGGAGTGGCTTCCGTTCTAAAAAAAAGGATACTATTATTCTGATCTCACGAGATGAGGGTCGTGGCCTCGTGGCCGAGGATATCTCGCCACGAAAACTACGGTAGAAAATTTATAAATGTAGGTCTACAAATACTTAATTAATTTTTTTCAGCGCTTTTTTGCCGATTTTTTCCGATTTTTGTATAAAATATGCAATTTCGTTATTTAAAAACTATCGGAAAAAATCGGTAAAAAAACGCCAAGAAAAATTAATTAAATATTTGTAGACCTACTTTTATAAATTTTCTACCGTAGTTTTCGTGGCGAGATATCCTCACCTCGTGAGATCAGAATAATAAGACTCAAAAAGGTCACTCACTCTTCTACAGTAGTCTGTGCTACAGTAGTCTCTGCTACAGTAGTCTCGGCTACAGTAGTCTCTGCTACAGTAGTCTCTGCTACAGTAGTCTCCATCTTCGTCGTCTTCGCCTCAGTAGTCGTGGAAACCGTAGTTGATGGCAAATTCGAAAGAATCTTCGAGTCCTCCTCACTCATCTTCAGAATCGGGAACGCCGGAGTACGCTGATCAATAGAAGAGTCAATGACACTTCCATCTTGTTCAAAAAGACCCTCCAGAGCACTCTGATCAAATGGCGTCTCTTCCCCTTCGGTCTCCGATGGATCACTGACGGCTACTGTAGGTGTAGTGGTAGTCACTACCCTCTCCTTCTCCTTCAAAACTCTCCGATCATCTACCGAACTGAAAGTGATCACTTCGAGGACCGGTTCAGTGACATTTTCCGTCGTCTTTGGCTCATCAGAATCATCCAAATCTTCCATACTATCGTCTTCAATGGTGGCTTTTGAGAAGTTGAATACACCCCCTTCCAATGGAGTAATTGGGGAGAATACAGACGTCTTTTCGATTGGATTCACTTCAAGAGAGGTGTCATTTCCATTTATTTCTATCATTTCGGTACTTGTTTCGAAGGAATCAGAACTGGAAATTTAAAACGTATGGAAAAATCTTTAAAGGTGCATACCCCTCATTCATCAATTCCTCCTTCGGAAAGTCCTCCGGCACAGCTATCGTCGTCGCATCTTTGTTCAACGGTTTATCAAACACATCGTCTGAGTTTTCGTCTTGTGCCAGACATTCTGAATTATTATAGAAAGCGTTTAAAGAATTACAGTAGCGTTCAAAAAATATGGAAAATTTTTTCAGTTGGTTTCTGCGGTTTTAGGCAATTTTTTCAGTTAGGCCATTCTTTAGTTAGGCCATAGTTAGGCCATAGTCAGGCCATAGTTGGGCCACTATTTAGGCCATAGTTAGGCAATCAGTTAGGCCATAGTTAGGCCATATTTAGGCCATTTTTAGTCAGGCCATTTTTTTTAGTTAGGCCATTTTTTTAGTCAGGCCATTTTTTTTAGTCAGGCCATTTTTTTTAGTTAGGCCATTTTTTTATTTAGGCCATTTTTTTTATTTACGCCAGTTTTAGGTAATTTTCAGGGGCCTGGTTCTCGAATCTTGAGTTTCCGATCGCTTTGAAAATTCTTGGAGGATTAGAAAAGACCCAAATAAAGAACCATTGATTCCGACAATTTTCAAAAAATACCTCATTCTTTTTTTATTAGACGAGTTCTGAAAGACAACCCGTTTTTGGCTCTTTTACTAACAAGGGCGGTCCAAACCCATAAGGGTTGGGAATTTTTTTTGAATTTTTTATAAAAATTGCGTTTTTTTAATATAATTTTCTTATAACTTAATTTCTATAAATTTGCACACAGACCAATTTCCCGGCAAGGCGACTAGGAGAGAGGGAGAGATCCGACTGTGACAAAAAATAGCAGAATTTTCGAGAACGAAAAAATCCGGTTTCTGAAAATTTGTGCAGGAAGCCACTATAAAATTCATAAAGAGGATATTCAAATTGGTCTATGTGCAAATTTATAGAAAATTCCCAACCCTTATGGGTTCGGACCTCCTTTGCAAGTTAGTACTGGAATCGCGAGAAATTCAGGTGTTACTCCGAACCTGTCCAATAAAAAGAGAATGAGGTATTTTTTTGAAAATTATGTGAATATAAAGCTCTTTATTAATGTCTGTTCAAAGCCTCAAAGAATTTTCAAAGCGATCGGAAACCCGAGATCCGAGAACCAGACCTCTGGAACTGGCCTAAAACTGGCCTAAATAAAAAACTGGCCTAACTAAAAAATGGCCTAACTGAAAAATGGCCTAACTAAAAAATGGCCTAAATAAAAAATGGCCTAATTTAAAAAAACTGGCCTAACTAAAAAAAATGGCATAACTAAAAAATGGCCCAACTAAAAACTGGCCTAGCTAAAAAAAATGGCCTAACTGAAAAAATGGCCTAACTGAAAAATGGCCTAAATAAAAAACTAGCCTAAATGAAAAAATGACCTAAATAAAAAAACTGGCCTTACTTAAAGATAGCCTAACTGAAAAAAATGGCCTAACTGAAAAATGGCCTAACTAAAAAAAATGACCTAACTAAAAAAAATGGCCTAACTAAAAAAAATGGCTGAAAAAAAATTTTCGATATACTTTTTAACGTTACTGTAGATGGCTTAGAACTAAAAAAAATTTTTTTATTGTTTCGAAATTATACTTCAAAGCCTTCGAATAACTTACGTGTGATTGCGAGTGCTAGTAGAAATATTGAAAGTGTTCGTAGGCGCATCGCTGAAATCCAAATTTTTAACGATAGCTGATAAAAAATGAACAGACTATTCTTGGTCACGCGTGGAACAAACAAGAAGATGATAAAACTGACTTGGGGAAGAAAACAGATGAGATATTGGAGAAGGGAGTTATGATAAAAAGTGATAACTGGGTATCAAAAAACTTAGGGGTGATTCCAAGGTGAGGATATCTTTTACACATCAACAACAATTAGGAACTTTTTGCACAGTAAACAACTTTATTGGATGTAACTTTTTGAAAAAATGGAAAAAAATGAAAAAGCTGAATATGACCCTCCATGAATTCCCCAGAAACCGTGAAGTTCCAAGAAATCCCTAAAACTCCTTGTAAAATCCACTAATCTCATCAAAAACAGGCGGGAGCCAAAGAGAGAGAAGGCGAGTCAAAACAAAAGGGAAACAGAGTGTTGCAAAAGAGTGATTGTTTGTATGCAGGCTTGTATGCTTATTATTTACACATTTCTACCTCCCACCTCCAAACATCATGACTGCACATACACACACCTCTTGAAACGGATTATCCGGGGAGAGAGAGAAGGGAATTATGCATTCCGAAAGACAATTTTGAGAACTTTACATATAGTATATAGTACTGTTATACTGAAAGATATGGAAAGTGACCCTAGAACCCCAGAGAAAAGTGAAAATTTTGGAAATTATAGTTAATTTTTGCAAAAAAGTCGAAAATTGAAAAAAGAAAAAGTTTTTTGGGTTGCGAAAAAACGAAAAAAACAAGAAATAAGCCAACAAATA
Source organism: Caenorhabditis tropicalis (assembly GCA_016735795.1). Classification (NCBI taxonomy): domain Eukaryota; kingdom Metazoa; phylum Nematoda; class Chromadorea; order Rhabditida; family Rhabditidae; genus Caenorhabditis; species Caenorhabditis tropicalis. The sequence goes on along the minus strand of CM028614.1, from coordinate 2,289,668 downwards.
TTTTTCAACATATCCTTTTTGCGACCCAAATCGGAGATTGAAATCTACAATGTTTCGTTTTTCTTATTAGGCTGAGAAAAGATTGAAATCTTTTTTTGGGGAGGGGAAAAAGGGAAAGGTGCCGGTCCACACACCGGATTTCGGACATTTGAGGTTAGCTATCTTTCTTTGAGTGGCAATAATTTTTTGGGAGGAGGAGGGAAGGAGGACTGAACTGAAGATTAAAAATTTGTCATTAGATGTAATTTTTTAAAATTAAAAAAATTGTTTCTGACAAAAAAAATTGTGCCCCTCAAAAAGTAAATAGGAAGCTCAAAAATTGTACTCTCCATTTTTTCGATTTTCTTCAAATTCTTCGAAATTCCATTTTTCAGCTGTTTAAAGGAAGACTGAAATGGAATTCATGAATTGAGTATTTAGATGTAGTTTTGAATTCTGAACACTTTTTCTGTTGACAACTTTCTCTGAAAATGCCTCTAAATGCCTTAAAAATCGGTTTGAAATGAGGATTATGGTGGAAGAGTTTTTCGTAACCTCGGCCAGGAACGCTCCAGTGGCTATTTTTCATTTTTCTTTGATTTTTTAGATTTTTATCGAATATATCATCTTATAAACATCTGAAAACGTTGAAGAAAAAAGAAAAATAGCCACTGGTGCGGTCCAAAACTCCGTGGCCGAGGTTACGGAAAACTCTTCCACCATAATCCCTCATTTCAAGCCGATTTTTAAGGCATTTAGAGGAATTTTCAGAGAAAGTTGTCAACAGAAAAAGTGTTCAGAATTCAAAACTATATCTAATTCCAATTTATATCATACCATTTCAGTCCTCCTTCAATCATTTTTGGAGGCACTTGTGTCATAAACCTTTCTGAGGGGACAATCAACTGGTAACCGCTATGAATCTGTCAAAAAAACACTAAAAAATCTTGGAAAACTATCCAAAAATAAGTATTTTGAAATTGCTTCTGAAAAAAAAAGCATTTTCAGACTCCTCCAGCAAAAAAAAACACTCCTAAAAAGTATATAGTTTTTCAAGTTAGCTCTCAGAAAAGATACGAAAAAAGGTGACAACTAGCTAATTGCTCAGTCTTATATAAAATAAAATAGCCATTTTTGAAATTTGTAACCGAGTTAGACTGCCTCTAAGTTCCATTTAACAAAGCAGGGGTGTTGCCAAAAGACGAATAATGCAACCTAGCCTACTCTACCTCTGGTGTAAAAAGTAAGTGTGTAAACCTTTCCGTTCGGTTTTCCATCAATTTTTTCTTTCTTTTGAAGAAAGATGACGTAACTGACTTTTGAATTGAAGAAGGAAGAAAGAAGACAACGAAAACGAATCGAATAGAAAAAAAGAACGCGGAGAAAGTGAATCGAAAAGGGAAACTTCGCTCTATTGATAATTTTTTCGGGTAGAATTTTGGTAATTTCAGAAACTATAAATTTTATTAGAAACTTCGGTTTTTTAATTATAGATAAATTTTGTCTTCCCAAAAACTACAGTAATCCAATCAAAAAAGTGCGGTTGAAAAAAATTCGGTTCGAAAAATTTTCGTAAAATTTTTTAGAATTTTCGAGATTTTTCGAAATTTTTCGAACAATTTTTCGAAAAATTTTTCGAAAAATTTTCGAAAAATCACACGTTTTCGAAAATTTTTCGAAAGATAAAGTATATGACAAAAACGTGTGAATTGCGTTAAATGTGACCACGTGGGGCGCCCCAATTTCTTTTTTCGCTTTTTTTTATATTCAAAATATTTTTTCTGGTTTTTTTTTGGAAAATTCTCGGAAAATGACGAAAAATAATTTCACGAGAAATTTTTCGAAAAATACTCGAAGAATTTTTCTCGTGAATTTTTCGAAAAATTCTCAAATAATTCTCGAAAGATTTCTCGAAGAATTTTCGAAAAATTCCCGAGACGAATTTTTCGAAAAACTATTGAATTTTTCGAGAAACATTTTTCGAGAAACATTTCGAAAAATTTTGCGAATCGCCCTCGAAAAGAAACACTGCTAAAAACTACAGTAATCCAATCAAAAACGTTCGGTTGAAAAAAAAGTTTAGAACGCTTTCATTTGAGGCTGCCTAAATCTAGAACAAGTCGACCTTTAGCCCCGCCCACTTTTTTTAGTTTTCACTATTCATCATTTCCAGATGATTTCATCAATTGACCTCTGTTTCTCGAACAGATTTCAACATCAATTGTCAAAAGCCACTTATATCTACACTTTACATCATTTTGAATAACCGAGAAGAGAGAGAGAGAGAGAGAGAGAGAGAGAGAGAGAGAGAGAGACCTTGAAATAAACAAGTGTATATATGATTCATACAAACGACTTCTAAAATAATGTGTCAGACTCCGCCCCCTCTACGAAATTGAATAAAAATGAATCAATTTTTATTAGAATCATCTCTGAAAATAATATTGTGGAAGTCACACTTCGAGAGAAGTGACCAAGAGGGGTTTCTGACTTTTATATATAATTATACACCCATTTTCCTTTGTCTTTTTTTTCTCTTGGAAGACGACACTGTTATTGGAGGCCAGTTTCAGTTGGGAAATAGAGAAATGAAAAATTTGAGAATGGGTTTTTTTCAAATTTTATTGGGTTTTCATAAGAATTTTTATTTCTGGGCGACTAGAGCGTAAAACCTGAAATAGTCTTGTCACATAACTTTAGCAACATATATCTCGGTTCCCAATAAAGATATCAAAAAGTAGTCAACTAATAAAATATTTATTATAATCTGAGCAACATTTTGTCAGTTAACAGTTTTTTGATATCTTTATTGGGAACCGAGATAAACGCTGTTAAGGTTAATGACTAAAAAAATTACCGAAAAAAACTATCTTAACTTTAACAGCGTTTATCTCGGTTCTTAATAAAGATATCAAAAAGTTGTCAACTAACAAAATATAGTTTAGATTAAGCTGAGCAATTCAATATTTGACTACTTTTCATCAAATTTATTGGGAACCGAGATAAATGTTGCTAAAAAACCATTACAGGTTTTTCGGTAGGTAGGTAAGATGGAAGATGAGGAAGTGGTGTTGGAAGGTTTTGGTTATGAAATGGATATAATATCTGTGTGATGGGACAGAAAATGGGTGTGGTAAGAAGAAGGAGGAAGACATTACTCGAAAGTTAGGAAGAAAACGGATTGATTGGATTCAGGAGGAGAAGAATCTCTTCTGCGTCAACGAATTTCAGATATGAGAGAGAGAGAGAGAGAGAGAGAGAGAGAGAGAGAGAGAGAGGAGAGAAAAAGATGTCCAATATGATTTAATCAGCTAGTTTCAAGAAGATTTTTTGGAAATTCTAGAAAATTTTACTTTTTGCAAAAATCGTCATTCTGAAAATTATACATCTATGTTACATAGACTATGTATAAAATAGACAATGTATAAAAAAACGGGGGGAAAAATAGCAGAAAATAGAAAATGAGCAGGAGAAAACAAGAAATTTGGAAACAAGAAGTGACCGGAGGAAAAAGATAAAATATGAACGACGGTTTTTGCGACGGAGGGGTACTTGAGAAGAGAGCCCTGAGGCATGTAGACAAAGCTTGCTTGACCAACAAATGATAAGAGAGAAAAAGAAAAATGATAAATTCCAAAAAAATTAATTTCCGGATACATTTTTTGAATTAGGTGTGTAGAGTATTGAAGCCAGAAGACAGAGATTCTTCGCATAGCTAGTGAAAACGAAAAAAGCGAGAAATAAGGTCAGATAAAGGAAACATCTATCGACTGATTAGTTCGTTTTCCGTTATGATCATCAAAAAAAAGGGGGATACTTGAAACGAATTGTTCTCGAAGTGGTTAGGCAAAACTTGAGTGTACTTGTTTTTTTGGTTTCAGAAATATAAATAGAAACTTCGAGAGACATTTTTGGAATTTTTCTGTTTCTTGGTTGAAGTGTTGTCCAAAAGGACTACAAAACTTAGTTTTGGGGAAATCTAGAATTTTTAGAAATTCAAATATATTATCTGCGTCGCGACTGAACTGAAGTTTTACGCAAACACGTCACGTCACTTTGCACAGTTAAAAATTATTCCAGCAGAAAAAGCGTCAAAAAGCAGCGAAAAATGAGAAAACAGGAGCTGAATTGATCAAAATAAATTTTTTTACAATGAAACAAAATTATTAAAACAGGTTTCACCCACTCTTTCGCCAATTTTTGAATTTTTCTAAAAAATTGAAAAAAAATTGGGAAGGCCGTGTAGGATAATAGCAAATTAATTTTAAAAAATAGGAAAAAAATAGGATAATAGAAAAAAACATTTCTGCAAAAACCCAGAAAAACAATCAAATTAAGAAAAAGAGGTTAGACTTTGGTTTTCGTCTCTTCATTTCGAAAGGTGGTCGAAGAAAAACAACAAATGGGATAAAGTAGGTGAGACTGAATTCTCTCTCTTCAGATATCCAGAATCAGGAAGAGATAGATGAGAGAGAGAGAGAGAGAGAGAGAGAGAAAGAGAGAGAGAGAGAGAGAGAGAGAAGTGTCATGATGGGAATCTGCATTTGGTGGGGAAGACGAATTCCATATCGTTATTATTAGTTAGTACGGTAGGAGGAAGAAACTGGTTGTTATTAGAAGGGAGATGTCCTTTTCCCGAAATTCAGACAATCAAGTCTCTTAATCATTCCTTTCCAAAAAGTTTCGACTAGAAAAAGAAAAAAAAGAAGGGAACAGATTGGATGAATCAGAGGAAGAGGAACAGATGAAAAGACTGGTTTCGTTACACTAAGTTCGAGGGCAAAGAGGAGAAGCTGATAACAAATACCTGTAGGCAAATGAATAATTGCCATGAAGAATGGTTCTAGTACCCGATCAGGCTTGCTCGGAATCGGAAAATCGGAATTTCCGTTTTTCCGTTTTTTCGACATTTTTCGGAAAAAATTTCCGTCGGAAAATTTTCCGAAATTTGGTTTCGGAAAAAATCGGAAAATACAGTAATGGCGAAGAAAATTTAAAGGCGCGACCGATTTTCTCAAAATTTTTTGTTCTTTTTCTCTTTTTTCCATATTTCCGGCTTCACGATTTCTGTCAAAAATTGAAAAATAATTTTGAAAATGGGAAAATATTCGAATTTCCGTAGTTTTTAGTCGATTTTCACTGTTTTTTGTTGTTATTTTCCTAAAAAATAAATTTTCCGATTTTTCCGAGAAAAAAATCGGAAAAATTTTTATTTCCGATTTTCCGGAAATTTTTTTTTCGGAAAACTGACGTTTTCCGATTTTCCGAAAAGGCAATTCCGAGCAAGCCTGTACCCGATGATGTAGTTCCACTGCTCAGATTGGTTTTTAGTGATTTCGAAGAAAATTTAGTGGCGACAAACTAATTTTTTTAAAATCGCCTATTGGTATGGTAAAAACCAGAGTTGTATGGAATGAAAATTTTTAGTTCTGGACTAGCCTGGCCGCCATCACTCGCTACGCTCGTTCCGGCGGCCAGGCCAGACGCGTTCCGCGTGTTGAGCTTTTTTTATTCAAATCACTTTAATTATGAACTAAATGTTTTCCTAAAATACAGCTGAACTCAAGGAACTGTTAGTATGTAGTATGATTTGTCATCACTTCCCCAAGAGAACATTTTGGAGAGAAACAGACGACCACTTTGCTCCTGGGAAAATATATGCTCCTGGGAAAGTAGAAATTAGTGCTGAAAATGTACTTAAATGACCGTATAAAATTCCATTGTTAACATTTTTTAAATCTGAAAAGACGGGCATCATGCGGCCAACTTTTCCTATCTTTTGGTCAAAGAATTATCAAAATCGGTCAAGTGGTAGCTGAGAAACCGGTGTCCACAAACGAACACTGACGGGCTCAAAAGCCAGTCCAGGGCATTAAGCTCTGCTTCTATGTGCTGAGCTTCATTGAGATCCTGAAGAGTTTCCCGCGCCTGCGGCGCGGGATGGGAGTACGGCCTGCGGCCTTGTTAGTGGGTCCAGGAGTGCCGGCCTATTCGCCCCTCACTCGCTCCGCTCGTTCGGGTCGAATAGGCCTCGTAAGGGAACTTGTATGTAGTCTGGATTTCAATGTCATCATCTTCCCAGGAGGTCAATTGGGGGAGACAGAGAGAGACGACCACCTTCCCAGAGGGACGTGAAGAAGACCATTCTTCTGGGAAGATGTTTAAAACGATTATAAAAAGCTTCCGCGTTTAAATTTACAAAATCTAAAGATACCGGCATCATGCCACCATCATTCCCCATCTTTTGGTGAAAACACGGTCAAAATCGGTCAAGTAGGAGCTGAGAAAACGCTGCGGACACATTTTATTACACTTTTTTCGGACATTTTTTGGGGGACATAAGCCCCGCCCTAATTGACATCCCCCATACTTTCCATATTTAAGAAGAAGAGGTTGCAGAATTTGGAATTTGGAATTTGGACAAAAAAACTGCAATTTGGAATTTGGAATATGGAATTTTGGATTCCATACAACTCTGGTAAAAACCTAAATCGTTTAAGAAAAAAAATCTAACCTTAAAAAAATGAAAAAGTGAACCCGAGAACACTTCAGAATTCTCCAAAAAAATTTGGCGAAAGTGACCGTGAATTAGTCTTCGAGAAGGAAGAGAGAGAGAGAGGGAGAGAGAGAGAGAGAGAAAATAGAATCTCTTCATCAGTTTAAAACCAAAAATCACACAGTCAGCAGTTATCTCAATTTTCACTTTCTGTAGAAGTGTACTTACCTCCAATGATAACAGTTTCGAGAGGAGAGATGTTCTTCAGATCAAAGGTTAATGGTCGTCATTGTGTTATGATTGGAGCGTTTGAGTTCAGATGTACGGTAGTGCTAATGTTTCTTTTATAGTAAAAAACTGTAGAAATTCAATTTTTTTAATAAAATTCCATAATATTCCATAATTTCATAATATGTTAAATCAAATAAAAAGTTCAGGTACATTTAATTATTTCAGAAGGGCCCGTTTTGAGTAAATTAAAACCTTTATTTTGGCAAAAAAAAATTGCCGCTTTTTACATTTTAAAATTAATTTTCGTCGAAAAATACGATTTGGGGCAAGTTTGCAAGTTTTGATCTACTTGAACAGCGCGAAGCCTATTTTCGTGAGAAAACACAGAAAAATAACACTTTTTTGATCTACTCGCACCCTATGGGCATATCCGACCTCTTTTTTGAATTCTATTTCAATCTACAGTACCGTTCAAAAGTATATAGACAAGTTGTTTTTTCAGTTGATTTTAGCGGTTTTAGGCCATTTTTAGGGGTCTAGTTCTCGGATCTTGGGTTTCCGATCGTTTTGAAAATTATTGGAGATTTAGAACAGAAATTAATAAAGAACTTTATATTCGCACAATTTTCAAAAAATACTTCATTCTCTTTTAATTGGACAAAAGTTCTGAGAGACACCTGAATTTCTTCCAGTACTAAAATTGCCGAAAATTGGGTGTCTCTCAGAACTCGTCTAATAAAAAAAGAATGAGGTATTTTTTGAAAATTCACAAAATCCGAGAACCAGACCCCTGAAAATTGCCTAAACCGCTAAAATCAAACAATTTTTCTATATACTTTTGAACGCTACTTTATAATAATTAAGTTTTTAAAAAGATCCCGTTGATCCAGTAGATCAAAACCTTTATTTTGGCAAAATGAAGTTTTGTATTTTTTGAATGAATTTTTGTTGACGCAACTTTTAAAGGAGGACTGCAGTCATTTTCGACTCAAAAAATTCCTATGTAATTCGCTCTGAAAAATCTCATTCTGCCCTTCACTTTTCATGAAATTTCCTCTAAAATGCTCCAGCTGCGAGCAAGCCGAGAAACTTATGATTATGGTGGAAGAGTTTTTCAAACTCGGCCACGGGGTTTTGGGACGCCCTGGCGGCTATTTTCGTTCTTTTTTCAAAGTTTCAGTTTGTTACTGAGAAGATATATTCAATACAAATATAAAACTTTGAAAAAAGAACGAAAATAGCCGCCAGGGCGTCCCAAAACCCCGTGGCCGAGGTTGAAAAACTCTTCCATCATAATCATAAGTTTCTCGGCTTGCTCGCAGCTGGAGCATTTTAGAGGAAATTTCATGAAAAGTGAAGGGCAGAATGAGATTTTTCAGAGCGAATTACATAGGAATTTTTTTGAGTCGAAAATGACTGCAGTCCTCCTTTAAGCAGCGCAAAGCATATTTTTGTAGGAAAAACAGAAAAAGAAAACTTTTTTTATCTATTCGCACCCAATTGACCGATTTTCTGGTTTCCAAGTATATATTTCTTTTTAAAAATTATCTTCTTTATTACCATAGGTACCACAAAGTTTACAAAAACACCAAAAATTAGTTTCCGTTTCAATGTGTTCATTTCGACACCCTTACACTCCCCCCTTTCTCCAAGTGTTTCGGTCTGTATGTGTGTGTTATGTTTACCGATTTGAAACGTGTGTATTACTATATAATACAGAACAAATAGAAGAACAGTGACCGATAGAAAGCCTTTCGCGCACTTCTTCAAAACGGCGAACACTTTTGAAATTTGTTCCAAAAGCGTGTTGGATTTTTTAAACTCCCTTTTATGGGAATACTTTGGTGCGATTTCCTGAATTTTTTAAAAATTTAATTCTAGACAAAAAAATTTTATTTATAAAATTTAAAAAAAACGATTTTTTGAAAAATAGTTTTTTTTAGAAGAACTCCAAAAATCGGTGGTCCATGTTTTTTTGAACTTTTTTTTCTCTAGCCCACCCAAAAATAGAAATGTTCAGTGAACCGAATCGAATTACCCTCCATGGACTTTTTTTTCGTATTTTTTGGACTCCACAAGTTTTTTTATTCGAGACGGCCAATACAAGAAATGCGGAAAAAGTGCATGTGTTAATTGAATTTTGGACCGGTTATTCAGGAAAATGTAGTTCTCTCGGAACGTCTGCTGACCTGCCAGACGTCTTCTCTCTCTCTCTCTCTCTCTCTCTCTCTCTCTCTCTCTCTCTCTCTCCCTCTCTCTCTCAGAGTACTTTAAACTGTTTTCTGCCCATCTGTTGCGCATCTCCATTGTAACCGGATACTTTCTGAGAATCTCTCATTTCCGTTTTGTTCCCAAGAAAAAAAAACAAATGATTTTCTTTTTTCCGTTTTTTTTTTGGTTTTGGGCTTCTTGGGAATTTTGAAATTTTTTTTTGATTGGAAAAATTTTTGGACTCGAAAAAAGTTTTAATTAAAAAATTGAAATTTTCAGTGCTCTGAGCAATAATTTGACCGAAATTTGAAAATTCCAAAAAACGTAAAATTCAACAAAATTTTACCAAAAAAAGTTTCTCCAATTTATAGTTACCTAAGGTGATTTTTCTCTTTCCGATGGATTTTTTTGCTTTTTTGGGCTCCTTGGAAAATTTTGAAATTTTTTTTTGATTGAAAGAAAATTTTTTGACATTCATTTTGCATTCTGACAAAATTTCAGAGTATATCGACCGATCGCTTCCCAAGAAATTTCGTTTTTCACTGAAAAATGGTCTTTTTTAGTGAAATCTGAGCAATAATTGGATTTTCCGATCGAGTTTACTAATTCCAAAAAAAATTCAAAATTCAACAAAATTTTACCAAAAAAAAGTTTCTCCAATTTATAGTTACCTAAGGTGATTTTTCTCTTCCCGTTGGTTTTTTTGGTTTTTTGGGCTCCTTGAAAATTTTTGAATTTTTTTGATAAAATTTTTCGGAAAATTTTGGGCATTGATTATTCAGCATTCTGACAAAATTTCAGAGTAATTCGACCGATTTTTTCTCGAAAAATTTCGTTTTTTATTCAAAAATTGACATTTTTAGTGAAATCTGAGCAATAATTGGATTTTTCGGTCGTTTACCAATTCCAAAAAAAAATTCAAAATTCAAAAAAATTTTTGAAATTTTTTTTTGAAAGGTTTCATAAGGTTTCATAAAGATTAAGTTTTTTTGCAAAAATTGACATTTTTAGTGAAATCTGAGCAATAATTGAATTTTTCGATCGAGTTTACTAATTCCAAAAAAAATCGAAAATTCAACAAAATTTTTGAAGAAATTTTTTTTTCATAAGGTTTCATAAAAATAAAGTTTTTTTCGCAATTCATGGTTACCTGAGGGGGCGGAGCCTAGGTAAAATAGCCTTTGTTTTCTAAAAAACTGAAAACTGGTGTCAATTTCAATGTCACTTGTCCCTTGTTACTATCTCTGGTACCCGTCCATCACATCAATCAGATGCGCATGTGAATAAAAAACGAGATCTCTCTCTCTCTCTCTCTCTCTCTCTCTCTCTTTTATTTCAACTACGCAACAATAATAACAGCTGACTGATTTTTTCCCTTTCTGCGTCTCTCCATCTTATACACTCTCTCATCTCCAATCTATTTCATTAATATTTTAATTCATTCGGTTCCATCTTCTTCCCTAACCGTTTTCTGATATTTTATCTCGGACAAAAAAGGGGCGGAGCCTAATCAATCTTTGTAATCTTGCCCCCTTTCCATTTGTCATCTTTCGGACCCTTCAAGAGGTCAATTTGAAAGTTGAACACACACATCAGAGATGGTCATAACTGATAGCTCATTGAGCATTCTCTTCTCCTTATGCCACCCCCCTCCGTCATTCATTTCGTATTCAGGCCACGCCCCCATTTTTAATAACGAGCGTCTAGGGGTTTTGGACCGTTTTAAGGTGCTAGTAGGGGTTTTAATCGGGTTTTTAATTTTAGAATTTTACCGAAAATTTAGATTCAATAGAACTTTAAAAAATTTTTTTTCGACATTCTAGGCAATTAATGAAGGGCTGTACTGGAGTTCAATAATTTGTATATAGATGTAGTTTTTGATTTTGAACACTTTTTCGATACCGAGAGAAACTTACGAGTATTTGATGCTGACCATCCAATTGGCTAAATTTTTAAAATACTTTTTCCGGGAAAAATGGTATAAGACTTTTAAAGGTTTCTACCGGTAAAAAATTGGAAAAAATTTCCGTTTTTTTCGGTGAAAACTTCAAAAAAATTTTTGAAAAATTTTTTTCACCGGTGAAAAATTTTTCTCTATAAAGGTGTTTCCGCAATTTCGACAACTCAATGTTGACAAAAATGTCTCTAAATGCCTTGAAAATTGGTTTGAAATGAGGAGACATGATTATGGTGGAAGAGTTTTTGCAACCTCGGCCACGGGGTTTTCAGAGGCTATTTTTCTTTTTTCTTTGAAATTTTTAGTCTGTTAATGTCAAGATATATCCAATAAGAATATAAAAACTCGAAAAAAAAAGAAAAAAAGCCACTGGAGCGGCCCAAAACCCCGTGACCGAGGTTGCAAAAACTCTTCCACCATAACCACATCTTCTCATTTCAAACCGGTTTTTAAGGCATTTAGAGGCATTTTCAGAGAAAGTTGTCAACAGAAAAAGTGTTCAGAATTCAAAACTACATCTAATTTCAAATTATTTTATTCTACTTCAGTCTTCGTTTTCAGAAAAAATTTAAAAACAGTATTGCATATGAAAAGGCCCGGTTGTGCCCGTCATATGAAAAAAAATTGTTTTGGTCATTTTTACCAATTTAATAAATTTTCGTATAGAAAAAAGCAATATAATTTACTGTAAATGCACAAAAACGTTATACTCTTTGAAAAATGGAAATTTTTCGAAATAAAAAAATTTTTCCAAATTTTTTTCAATTTTCGATTTGTATTTCTTTTCAATGTGTTTTGACTCTAAAACAATTAATATAGTCGTTTTGGATTGAAATTGATAAAAAAACAGAGCACTTGATTTCAGTTTTAATATACTCCGTAGTAATCCGGGCACAACGGGCCGGGCAGAGCCGGGACACTGCCCGGCCCGGCCCATTGCCAGTATGAAAAAACGTGATCAGTATGCCCTTGTTCTCTTTTCAATGTCTAAAACACACAAAAGTACGCAAAAAGTGCAGAGGTGAGTCCGAATGGACATCCATTACGAATTCCGTAATTGTCTCTGCACTTTTTCCCCTGGTAGAGGGGGGGGGGACAATAGAGTTTATTATGTTATATGGGGGATCATATGAACTTTTTCTCTTCTTTACACGATCAAAAACTGATTTTTGAAAAAAAAAGTTTCTATTATTGAATTTTGTTTTTGAAAACCATAATGAGCACTTTCTCCATGTGTCGTGTCCTTTCTCATCATAAATTCTCTCTCTCTCTATTCAAGAGAGCGGGGGGGGGGGGGTCACCATCTTGTCGCCTCTTATTAAATGCATTTTCCTCTCTCTTTCTGTGTGTGTTGTTTATTAAACTAATTATCTTTTCCGGAGAATCCCCTCTCTCTCTATCTCTTTTTTCAGTACTACTAGAAAATAATAGAATGTCCTGAAAGTAGGTCGGGTATGGCTTTTCGTTCATTTCTTTTTAGACCATTGATTGGAATAAGACTTTGAATTTTAAGGATTTTTAAAAGGATTTTTTAAAAATGATTTAGGATTTCTATTTTTTTTTTAGAATTTTTAGAATTTTTAGAATTTTTAAAGATTTTCATTTTTTTTGGAATTTTTAGGATTTTTAGAATTTTCAGGATTTTTTTTGAATTTCTAGGATTTTTAAAGGATTTTTAGGATTTCTATTATTTTTTCTGAATATTCAGTATTTTTTAAAGAATTTTCAGGATTATTATATTTTTAGAATTTTTAGGATTTTTTTTGGATTTTTAGGATTTTTGGGATTTTTTTAGGACATTTAGGATTTTGATCAATTTTTTTTTGAATTTTTTCAAGGATTTTAAGATCTTTATGTTTTTCTTGAATTTTTAGGATTTTTTAAAGGATTTTTAGGATTTTTTTTGAATTTTTAGGATTTTTAAAATGATTTTTAGGATTTTTTTTTGAATTTTTAGGATTTTTAAAAGGATTTTTAGGATTTTTAAAGTATTTTTAGATTTTTTGGATTTTTAGACTTTTTTTTGTGAATTTTTAGGATTTTTCAAGGATTTTTTGGATTTTAAAAAGGATTTTTAGGATTTTTTTCTGAGATTCTTAGGATTTTTAATTTTTTTGTTTCTGGAATTTTTAGGATTTTTAAAGGATTTTTAGGATCCTTTTTTGGACTTTTAGGATCAGTATTATTTTTTTTCCAAGTTTAAGGAATTTTTAAAAACTGTATTAATCACAATTTTCGAACTTTAGAATGGTTTCTATGAAGTAAATCTGACTCAGTTTTTTCATAGATTCTAGAAAAAAAATTCTAGAAAAATTTATTTCTTCACTTCTCTTCCCCACATACCTATATAAAATGTCTTCTTCCGGATAATAAAGTGGGAAAATAGGGAGTGGTTTTAATACACTGTTTCCCAGATCATTTCTCACTTTCTCTCTCTCTCTCTCTCACCCAAACAGTTCAACTTTCACAACCTCCCTGTATAAACTATTTATAAACACACATGTTTTGCCACGCATTATCAGTTGAAGGCTTATCACCAGGTGACCACCTCCTTTTAGCGGAATGATGCACTAAGAGTGAGAGAGAGAGAGAGAGAGAGAGAGAGAGCAGAACACTTCCTTTTCTTTCACTCTCAACGTTTAATTAGATTTCAATGGCTCCTCGCACATAGATACACTTGATTGCTCTCTCTCTCTCTCTCTCTCTCTCTCTCTCTCTCTCTCTCTCTCTTCCTCAATTTAACCCTCCGGAAGCATCTGTTGGAATTCTATGTAGATTGTGTAGTCCTCTCGGACAATATTCTTCTTCCTCTTTCCCCAGGAAACAGAGAATTCAATAGGAGAAATGAACTTTTCATTTCAATGAACTTGGTAGTGTCTCTCTATTATCTCGGGCCGAGGCGAGGCTGTGAAAAGGGCATTTAGGAACAGCCAAAAGTGTTCCGAAGTTGCCGAGCGTCTCTCTCTCTCTCTCTCTCTCTCTCTCTCTCTCTCTCTCTCTCTCTCTCTCTCTCTCTCTCTCTCTCTCTCAACCACCGCCGGAACTCGTTTAAAACTTTAGTTCAGTTTTCTGTGTGTAGCAGCCCTCCTAACGATGTGTTTCTTTTTTTGGAATAGAAAATTGAGACATTTTTGGAGGTGTTACCCAGAAGAATTGTGTTTTGGTGGTGAAAGAAAAAATCTTCTTCGGTTCTAAAAAATTTCCAATTTTTTAGGTTCTAAAGATTTTCCAACTTTTTAGGTTCTAAAAATTTTTTCAAAAATTTTTGCAATTTTTTAGTTTCTAGAAATTTCCAATTTTTTTAGGTTCTAAAAGTTTACCAAAATTTTCCTATTTTTTCGGTTCTAAAAATATGTCAAAATTTTTCCAATTTTTTAGGTTCTGAAAATTTGTCAAAATTTTCCCCGTTATTTAGTTTTTAAAAATTCCCAATTTTTTAGGTTCTAAAAATTTTTCAAAATTTTTCCAATTTTTTAGGTTCTAAAAAATGTTAAAAAATTTCCCAGTTTTTAGGTTCTAAAATTTTCCAATTTTTTAAGTTCTAGAAATTTTCAAAAATTGTCCAATTTTTTAGGTTCTAAAAATTTTTCAAAAAATTTCCAATTTTTTAGTTCAAAAATTTCCATCTCCCCTCCGTATCTACAACCATAAGTCATCCCTATTAGAGACCGCCCGTCGCGTCTTTTCGAACCAAAAGGGGGGGGGGGGGGTCCAATAAATTAAATTGCGCCTTTGCTCATTTCCATTTTCTGTTTCATTCCTCTCCCAATCTCTTTCAACCACCGACGGAAGAGAAATCGGAAATTATATTTCTTGGAAATTGTTCCAAATTCTCTCAAGTTCAAAGACCTAAATTTTTCCGTCAAACCTGTAATAGGCTTGCACTCCTGTTATTCAACTTTAGCAACATGTATCTCGGTTCCCAATGAAGATAATAAAAAGTAGTCAACTGATGAAATGTTTCTATTAATCTGAGCAACATTTTGTTAGTTGATCACTTTTCAATATCTTCATTGGGAACAGAGATAAATTCTGCTAAAACCAGAGTTGCGACGGGCCGAAGGTCAAAAAATCTCGGCCCGTCCACATATTTTTTGTTATTTTTGGCACCAAAAAAATTTCGAATTTTTTTCATTAGGTGGTAGTTTTTAGTCCGTAAGCGTCATATCAGGTGGCCCGCGGGCTGGCCCGCCAAATTGCAACTCTGGCTAAAACTAGGTGGGAGCAAGACTATTAAGGGTTTTACGGTAAGCTAATTTTAGACTTTTTTTTGCTCATCGCAGTTTTCCGTCTATTTTTGATCTACCCTAACCTATCACAACTCCTTGGTATGCCCTTAACCTGTCTTTGGTGCACTTTTTATTGCAACTACTCTCCAATCTTCAGAATTACCAAAATCATGAGTAACTTTTGAGCCTAGGAGTCCAATCAGAGTAATTAACCCCAACTAGTGCCCCTCCCCCTATTAATTTCCCCAATGGAGTCATGAACATATGTGAAAGGGCAAATGTATACACAAGAATTTGGGGAGGGGGAGGACAGCTGTTCCTTCCTCGCCTGCCTCAACAATTTTATATGACATGTCACATCGTCTTCCGATTGTTTCCAAGGTTTCCGGGGTTAGAACGGCACATGTGCTCAAATTATTCTGCAAAAAGTTTCACATTTCCTTTTGCAAGTTTTTATGTTTCCCCATAAATCAAATATATGAAACTACCCATTTTTAGTACATTTTGGAGAGTTTTTTGCCTTCATAACCCAGATCCATTGTGAAAAACGCGCATCTCCACCAGTCTCCCTCCCCCCACTCAACACTTCAATTATCCATGTTCACTGCGTTGTAGTAGTAGTAGCCGTTCCTCTTCTATACTACATTGTCCACGCCCACCCCCCAACGCCTTCACTAGAGCAGTAATGAACGGCCAAACTAGTACGCTATGGCTTCTCATTTTTCTTAGGCTTTCAAAAAAACGCTAGAAAAAATTTACCCTGTCGAATTTTTTGAGCCGAAGGCTACAGTTTCATCGGCAGTTGTCGGCGGGCCATAAGTTCCTTCAGACTCAAAACTTTTTGACTGTAAAAAAAGAAAATGATTCATCTCGGCGAGTTCTATGCTTTTCACCAAATAGTTTTAAGTGTTGCCTGAAAAAAAATAAAAGTCAAAAAAAGCGGGCCAGGTCCGAAAAATCCAGGTCCGAAAAATCCCGGTCCGAAAAATCCCGGTCCGAAAAATCCAGGTCCGAAAAATCCAGGTCCGAAAAATCCAGGCCCGAAAAATCAATGCCGAAAAATCCAGGCCCGAAAAATCAAGGCCGAAAAATCAAGGCCGAAAAATCGAGGCCGAAAAATCGAGGCCGAAAAGTCGAGGCCGAAAAATCCAGGTCCGAAAAATCCCGGTCTGAAAAAATCCAGGTCCGAAAAATCCAGGTCCGAAAAATCCAGGCCCGAAAAATCAATGCCGAAAAATCCAGGCCGAAAAATCCAGGCCGAAAAATCCAGGCCGAAAAATCGAGGCCGAAAAATCGAGGCCGAAAAGTCGAGGCCGAAAAATCCAGGCCGAAAAATCCAGGCCGAAAAATCCAGGTCCGAAAAATCTAGGCCCGAAAAATCCAGGCCGAAAAATCCAGGTCCGAAAAATCCAGGTCCGAAAAATCCAGGTCCGAAAAATCCAGGTCCGAAAAATCCATGTTTGAAAAATCCGGGTCCGAAAAATCCAGGCCGAATAGGCCAGGTCCGAAAAATCCATGCCCGAAAAATCCAGGCCCGAAAAATCCAGGCCCGAAAAATCCAGGCCGAAAAAAAATTTTACCGCCAAAAAATTTTGAGTCTGATCTATACCGCCAACAACTATACCGAGAAGAGTGTGATAGCTAAACCTCAGACTTGCTCAGATTTAAAGTTCCAAAGGCCCAAAAGTAGCAAGTGCGCTCCAATCAGGAAAGTTCTGTGACAATTTCCTGGGAAAAAAGAAAATTTCCGGAAAGAATAAATAATTTCCTAAGAACTAAGCCTATCCTAAATGACTTATTCGGTACATTCTCCTCTTTCACACTCGTTTTTGGTATTCTTTTGTTCGTCACCTCCTCTTCCTCTTCCTCAACTACTTTTCCTTTGGTTGGTTTGGAGACCCCCTTTTCAGGAGAACTGCTCCCCCTTCTTTTCTTCTCTATTTTTCCTTTTCTTTTTATTCTCACAAAAGTTCTTCTCCTCCTTCGTCTTTCCCCATTCTTCTTCTTTCTTTTTGTATGTGTATGTGTGCTCGTTTTCCTAATGAACTCGTTCTTCTTTCGATCTAGACCCTATTTACTTGGAATTGGGGGTAGAACAGATGGGAACCTAGAGAGAGAGAGAGAGACTCGATTAGAAAGATGGAAAATAAAAAGTATTTGAAAGGAGGTTTAGAAAAAGTTCATATTTTCCTAAAATTAATACTAGGGATAGACAAACGACTCAAAAGCCCAGAGAATACTGAAAATTTTAAAAATCTGAAAATATCTTCTCAATTCTGAAAATATAATAACCGGCCCACTGATAGCAGAAAAGATCGAGAGCTGTGTATTTTATATACCGATAGGCGGCGTCCTCTGAGAGTGGCTGCGTGGCGCAGTCGGCAACGGCGATGTTTTGCGTTCCACCCGCAGTGCAACTCATGAGTTCGGACCTTTTAGGGCGCAGTTCCTTTTTTTCTTTTTGCTTTTTGGTAAATATTACAAGAAGGTCTTGTATTTTCCGTTTTTATCGAAAAAATCGGTTTTTTTTTGAAAAAGGGCTGAAAATGACGAAACAAAAAATTTTTAGCTCCAAATTCTATACAAGATATTCAGAATTCTCCGAAATTTAGCCAATTCCTATAAATGCCAGAAAACAAGACATAACTAGGCCAATTTCAAAGCTTCTTTTACATAATTCTCACTTCTCTTCCTCACTACTATTACTAATCTACGCATAACATATTCATCGATGGCTTTTCGGGAGGGTCCACTGTCGAAACTTGTTGGCCATTATGTACGGTCTGTTGAGTTTGTTGTTGTGAATGAAAAGGGGAGGGGAGGAGGAGAAGCGAGGGGACAAGAAGAACAAAAATTCTTGTATTAGATAGGAAGCAGTTGGTAATGGGGCTATTCACGCCGTGGAAAAAACGAAAAAATACCGATAAATAGGATTTTTTCCCATTTTTATAGGATTTTTTCCTATTTTTCGGTAATTTTTCCTTTTTTCCCTTTTTTTCCTACAGTGTGAATAGCCCCATAACCCTTGAAAAAATTCATTTTCCCTCTAAATCTGGCCATTACCATTAGAGCGCACTTGCTCAAAATTCTTGCTCAGATTTTTTTCATCACATCAAATGACAAATCAGAAAAATATTTTTTGTCTGAAAATTTCAATTATCTGACGTCAAAAAAACAACCATAAGGAACTGCCATTTTTTCAGAATTTTTGATGTTTCAACGAAGCTCCGCCCCCTTTAGAATTTCTCTGCGTCTCCTCTCTCTTTTTCAATTCAATTTTCACATATACTCACTCGTTCAACATGTTCCTTCTTCTGATATACTCTTTCTTCCTAATCCACCCCTCTAGGATAAGCCGAAGGTGCACCCCCCGATACTAATTACACGGCCTTCCCTTCACTACAGCGCTCTACCGCACTGAAACTTGGCACAAAGCCAAGATTCAAAAATCTCTCAAAAAATGGCTCTATGAATTTTTTATCATATTTCCAATGATATATCTGAAAAATAGACAAAATTTCAGTCATAAAAAAGCAAAAAATAATTTTTTCATTTTTTTTTAGACAAAATTCAAAAAATGGCGAAAGAGTGGGTGAAACCTGTTTTAATAATTTTGTTTCATTGTAAAAAAAATTTATTTTGATCAATTCAGCTCCTGTTTTCTCATTTTTCGCTGCTTTTTGACGCTTTTTCTGCTGGAAATATTTTAACTGTGCAAAGTGACGTGACGTGTTTGCGTAAAACTACAGTTCCGTGTAATTATGGCGGCACATGTGCCCATAAAATCCCCCCGTCCTTTTTCGAAAAGTCGTATCTACGTACACAACAACAACAGTTTTTGTTTATTTCCTCCCCCCTTTTTTCTCTTTCCGTTCCGTTATACAGTTCTTTATGTGTATAGTTAGTAGTCACTCACTACTATACACACAAATAGCGTTTTTGGGAGTGTTTTCACTTTTTTTGCTGGATTCAGAAGGGATTCTCATTTTTAGATAGTTATCCTAGTTTTTTTTCAGTATTTTTTGAAAAAAAAAAAAAAATTTTTTGACAGAAAAAATTTACCTCTCATAAAGTAAACTGAAGCTCAAAAATTGCACTCTCCAATTTTTCGATTTTTTCAAAATTTTTCGAAATTCCATTTTTTTAGCTGTTTAAAGGAGGATCGAACTGGAATTCAATAATTTGTCATTAGATGTAGTTTTAAATTCTGAACACTTTTTCTGTTGACAACTTTCTCTGAAAATGCCTTCAAATGCCTCAAAAACCGGCTCGAAATTAGGAGATATGATTATGGTGGAAGAGTTTTTCGTAACCTCGGCCACGGGGTTTTACACCGCTCCAGTGGCTATTTTCATTTGTTCTTCAAAGTTTTTTTTCAGTTTTCAGAAGATATATTTAATAAAAATGTGGTCTCATCACAAAATCAAGTATTTACCGTATCTCGGTTAATTTTCATCCGATCTTTTCGGAACATAAATCATTAGAATTAGCTCGTCAAGACGGTTTGAAAAAGTATAATCATGACCACATTCCGATCATTTTAAAAAACGGCCCATTTTTTAGTCCTCGTGGGCAAGAAATATTTTCTTCGGAACCAGGGCTTTTTTATACTTTTCTGAACCGTCTTGAAACCCTGATTCCGAATTTCTAAGTTTCAAAGGGCTCAGAACAAAATCAAGAGAGTTACGGTAGAAAATGTGTTTTCAAAAAACCCCGCGGCCGAGGTTGCAAAAACTCTTCCACCATAATCCTCATTTCAAGCCGCTTTTTAAGGCATTTAGAGACATTTTCAGAGAAAGTTGTCAACAGGAAAAATGTTCAGAATTCAAATTTACATCTAATTTCAACTATTTGAACTTTCTAGTCCTCCTTTAAAATCAATAAATTGGTGGAAACTACCTTCACTATCTCTTAGCTCTATAAAATCCCTAGCCCTCGAAAAAAATGAAACTCGAATTTTCCTTCGCAAAGGGTGCTAATTAGGCTTCGGTGTCTGAAAAACTCTCAAAAAGAAGAAAAAAGAATCTGAAGTTGACAGAAAAACGGAACGGCGAGAGTGACTAACACCACGTCACTTCTTTCCGTGACTTTGTTTTTTCTTTTTTTTCGAGATTCATCCTATCTTTTTCTTCTAGACTGTGAGAGCTTTATGAATTTTTCAGAATTTTTCTCGTTGCTTTTTTAGAATTCTGAAAGTTATTCGGATATGAAGATTATATTTTGTTATTCTAGCTCCCCGGGTTTTTCTGGAATTCTAAAGAAAATTCTTGAAAAAAATATAAAAACAATATTTCGAAATGTCAAAAATCTAGTGTTTTGATTATAAAAATATTTTTTGAGTTTCAAAGCGCGGTTCAAACTTTAAAATGCGACTTTTGCCTATTTTGTCATTTTTAGCTCTTTTTCAATATAAAAATCGATTTTTTTGATAAAAACGGAAAATACAATGCCTTTTTGTAATATTTACCAAAAAGCAAAAAGAAAAAATGCGAATTGCCGGAATTGCGCCCTAAAAATTCCGAACTCATGAGTTGCCCTGCCAGTGAAACGCAAAACATCGCCGTTGCCGGCTGCGCCACGCAGCCACTTTTGAAGGACGCCGCCTCTCGGTATATGAAACACTCAGCTCTCGACCTTTTTTGCTGTCAGAGGGCCGGTTATCATATTTTCAGAATCGAGCTGGGATTCTGAGTTATTTAACGTTTTTGTCCGTCCCTAGTACCCATTTTAGGAAAATATGAACATTTTCAAAATTTAAAGTTCCGACCTCCTTTAAAATACCTTTGAATCCTCCAACCCAAGACCACCCAGCGGTTCCCACCATTAGTGAACTCTTTATTGCTCATTTTAAAATTCACAAATACTCCCCTTTGGTCACACTTCACTTTGTTTCGAGTGCTTTCGAAATGAATAATACATACCGATATATATATATTCGAATGAGAAAGAGAAGTCCTCTCTTGGACAAGCATTTTCAGATATTTACCCCTCTCTCATCTTCCTCATGTATTCTCAATATTCTGACGTGCTCTTCGTGTACTTTTCCTTGATTTCTTCTTCTTCTTCTTGTTTTTATGTCTTGACACCCCCTTCTCCTCCCTTTTTCATCTGACTCAGCTCATCTCCACACACATCCACTTCAAATAAATTGAGATTTATTATCGCAAAGGTTCTATCTGAAAAATAGGCAAAGTTTTCCTCATTTTTTCAGCATATTTTTTACTAGAGAAAATTCTGGAAAATTTTTTTAACATACCGAAAATTCTAAAAATTTTCTTGTAAAGTATTGAAAATTTGTTTTTTCCTAGTAGAGAGGACTGAAATAAAATGAAATAACTTGTCATTAGATGTAGTTTTTTATTCTGAACACTTTTTCTGTTGACAACTTTCTCTGAAAATGCCTCTAAATGCCTTAAAAATCGCTTTGAAAACGTCAAAGTGATGGAGGTGGAAGAGTTTCCCGTGAACTTCGGCCACGGGGTTTTAAGCCGTTATTTTTATTTTATTTTCTTTGAATTTATGTTTTTATCGGATATTTTATTTTATATTCACATGAATAAAAAAGAAAAAAAACGCCCAGGGCGGTAAAAACCCCGTGGCCGAAGTTTACGGAAAACTCTTCCACCCCAAACACTTTGACATTTTCAAGCCGATTTTTAAGGCATTTAGAGGCATTTTCAGAAAAAGTTGTCAACAGAAAAAGTGTTCAGAATCAAAAACTACACTTAATGTGATATTTTTGGATTCCAGTTCAGTCCTCCTTTAACCTACAGTAGCGTTCAAAAGTATTATACATAGAAAAATTGTTTTTTCAAGTTTAGGCCATTTTCAGGGGCCTGGTGCCTTTATCTGTAAAAAACGCAAAACAGTAGAGAAAAAATTACAGATTTTCCCTGTTACAAACCTAAAAACTTACAAAAGCACTTTCTAACATTAATTTTTAATTTCTCAGAAAAAAGTTTTAATTTGGTATATTTTGCCAAAAAACCTGTAAAACTCAGAAAAATCCCAAATTCCCCATTATCTGAGCCCAACACATTCCAATCAAAATTTCCTGACGACTACCCAAAAATCGTAGGTTGCATTCATCTGAAGACAAAGACGTTGTTTTCAACAAAAAACTCTCCTCTTCGTGTTTGTCGCCTCTCCCATCTCTGCGTCTCTCGACTCATCACACTATTCTTGTTTACCTAGCTCCTCCAAACTCATCCTCGTTGTATTACAGATGACTCAAAATGGGGAAACTCATCATATATTTGTTAGCGCCGCCCCTCCGCCACCGGTTCCAGACAGCTCTACAGTAGGACAGGTAAGCCGAAGGGTTAGCAAGATTACTCTAGTTCTTTTAGCCGGGTCGTCTGGAAAAAGAGCCACTTATCGATGAAGATGGAAAGGATATGATCGACGAATCGAGAACTACCTACTGGAAGGGTTGCGAGTTCCTCAAGGCTTCCGGGCTGTGCTCCAGTAAATGTAAGAACTTTTTCTGGTTACCTTAAGGGGGGGGGGCGGAACTCTCATAAAAACGGGGATTGCATGTTTTTTGTCGTGAAATTCAGTGCAAAGCGCGCGCGGTTAAAATTTCAAAATGCGACTTTTCCGTCATTTTTAGCTCATTTTCAATACAAAATTCGATTTTTTGATAAAAACGGAAAATACAAGGCCTTCTTGTAATATTTACCAAAAGGCAAAAAGAAAAAATGGAATCGCGCCCTAAAAAGTGCGAACTCATGAGTTGCACTGCCAGTGAAACGCAAAACATCGCCGTTGCCGACTGCGCCACGCAGCCACTCTCTAGGGTCGCCGCCTATCGGTATATGAAACACTCAGCTCCCGATTTTTTTGCTGTCAGAGGGCCGGCTATAATATTTTCAGAGTCGAGCTGGGATTTTGAGTTATTTAACGTATTTGTGGGTCCTTAGTACCCATTTTAGAAAAATATGAAAATTTTCAAAATTTAAAGTTTCGGTCTCCTTCAATTCCGAGTCGCTACGCAGCCAATCCCGTTTTTTTTCCCATTTTTTCTCATTATCATTGTCCTTGTCAATCTTCTCTCTCTCACTCCCGCTGCGAATCATTTGATCATCATCCCCCTTATTCATTCCTAATGTCCTCTCTTCCATCATCATGAATTCAGTATCCCTCCAATCGGCTTCTGCCAATATGTGTCGAATATGCCATACCTCATCATCGACCAGATCCAATCCCCTTATCTCACCGTGCAGATGCTCAGGAACTCTTCTATTCGTCCACAAAGCCTGTGTAGTTGTAAGTTTTCCCCAAGCCACTTATCACAGCTACCGTATTCCAGAGATGGCTGGAAATGTCGACGAGAAAAATGGTACCATCGCCGAGATGCGAACTTTGTGGATACGACTACCGTCGTGGGAATATTTTTCAGATGAAGTCCCTCCACGTTCCACACGTTGATCGGACCTCCCTTCTACTCAATGTTGTATTCCTGGTCACAGTTTTTATTATGATATTTTGTGGCTACTTCACAATACAATTCATTCAGGAAAATGCTTTGTTGAAAAGAAGGTTGGTAAAAGCTAACAGTGGACTGAACGGGCCGGGCCGGTAGGAACGATCATCCCGACCAGGCCCGGTCGGCCCGGTATTTTGAAAAAACGTGATTTTTCCGAAAAAAATTGTTTTGCATTTTTTCTCAAATTTTTTTGCCCCCGGCAAATCACAAGTCTGCTGGAGTTCAGTAATTAGTTATTTAGATGAAGTTTTGCATTCTGAACACTTTTTCTGTTGACAACTTTTTCTGAAAATGCCTCTAAATGCCTTAAAAATCGGCTTGAAAACGTCGAGGTGATTGGGGTGGAAGAGTTTTTCGCAACCTCGGCCACGGCTTTTGTGACCGCCACAGCCGTTGTTTTTCTTATGGGGCTATTCACGACGTGGGAAAAACGAAAAAACTAAAAAATCCGAAAAATAGGATTTTTTCCCATTTTATAGGATTTTTTCCTATTTTTCGGTATTTTTTCCTTTTTTTTTTTTTTTACTTTTTTTCCTACAGTGTGAATAGCCCCATTATTTAAAATAATTTTCATTATCTATTTCATTATCGAATAAAATTTGCCGAAAAATTCACTTTCATTAGGCTCCGCCCACTTTTTTGAAAGCTACATTTTTCGTGAAAACAGTGAAAAAAGTGGGCGGAGCTTAAAAAATGGGCGGAGCCGTGGTCTCGATATTTTTTTAAATCGAAATTGTTCTTTCATATTTAAAAAAAGAAATTTTCAATAAAAAGAAAAATAACGCCTAAAAATGTACGAAACCTCCGTGGCCGAGGTTGCAAAAACTCTTCCACCATTGACATTTTCAAAGCGGTTTTAAGGCATTTAGAGGCATTTTCAGAGAAAGTTGTCAACAGAAAAAGTGTTCAGAATTCAAAACTACATATAATGACATATTATTGAATTTCAGTTCAGTACTCCTTTAAACTAATAATTACAGATTATTCGCTCACAGTTCTGCGAACACTGCGTACACATGGAAACGACGTGGATATTTCAGTGGAAATGGGGGTGGAGGTGGAAATAACGGAGAATCGGAAGTATCAGATGGATATTTTTCGAGAACACCCGTCTCATCGCTATTCGATATAAAAGTGGTACTGTGTGCCAGTTTATTCCTTATATCGTTTATTTTGGCTCTTTTTACACAGTATAAGTGAGTTTTGATGGGAGAAAGCTATAAAAAAAATATTTATAGAGCCGAATCGACAATATTCCGGTGTGTCTTCCGATTTTTTGTTATCAATCAGAATTGGATGATCAAGAATTATGATATCAAGTGAGTATTATTCTGATGTCACGAGGTGAGACTCGTGGCCTCGTGGCCGCGGCCGAGGATATCTTGCCACGAAAACTACGGTAGAAAATTTATAAATGTAGGTCTATAAATATGTAATTAATTTTTTTCAGCGCTTTTTTACCGATTTTTTGCGATTTTTTTGTATAAAATATGCAATTTCGTCATTTAAAAACTAATATAATTTTTCCCGATTATGATAGTATTTAAATAACGAAATTGTAGATTTTATACGAAAATCCGAAAAAATCGGTAAAAAAGGGCTGAAAAAAATTAATTAAATATTTGTAGACCTACTTTTATAAATTTTCTACAGTAGTTTTCGTGGCGAGATATACTCGGCCGCGGCCTCTAGTGTCACCTCGTGACATCAGAATAATAATACAGTATTCTCCAAAAATTACAGTAACCCTATATTATTTCCAGAAACGATCCCGAAATGGCACATCGTCGTAATCAGAAGCCAGCAGGTCCTCCTCCAGCTCCTTTGACCCTTTCGGCTTCTGATATTTGTCTCCACGTGTCTTCATAGAATATATACATTCCTCCTGTTCATTCATTTTTCCTTCAATTTCAATTTTTCCCGGGTTCCCATTTTTTCTCTCTCTCTTTTAGCGTTCCCTATTCTCTTCCACACCTCCCACTTTTTCGTCTTGTTTCTGGCTCTCAGGACTCGTTTTTTCATTTTTTTTTTTGAAATAAAGATTTTGAAATTTTTTTCGTGGTTTTTAGAAATCGATAGCCTTTTTATTTCCGGGTATTGGCTAATTAAAAAAGGGTGAGTAATGTTCAAAACTCTCATGCAAACGGGGATTGCATGCATTTTGTCGTGAAATTCAACGCAAAAAACAAAGCGCGTGCGGTTCAAATTTTTTAAATGCGACTTTTGCCTATTTCGTCATTTTTAGCTCATTTTCAATATAAAAATCGATTTTTCCGATAAAAACGGAAAATACAAGAGCTTCTTGTAATATTTACCGAAAAGCAAAAAGAAAAAATGCGAATTCCCGGAATTGCGTCCTAAAAAGTCCGAACTCACTGCCAGTGAAACGCAAAACATCGCCGTTGCCGGCTGCGCCACGCAGCCACTACCCGTTGCCACCGCCTATCGGTATATGAAATACTCAGCTCCCGATTTTTTTTTGCTGTCAGAGGGCCGGTAATCATATTTTCAGAATTAAGCTACTCTCTGGGATTTTGAGTTGTCTAACGTATTTGTACATCGCTAGTATCAATTTTAGAAAAATATGATCATTTTCGAAATCCAAAGTTCCGGCCTCCTTTAAAGGATTGCTCAGTATTGTCAGAACGTAAATTGATAGAAATCAGGAAATGTGAGTTCCTATTATTAGTGTCTTTCCAATTTAATTCTAAATGGAGCGCATTTTCATAGCAAAAAAACCTTCGGGTCTTGTTTGATATTCCATAGTATTTTCATAGTAATCATTTCCTTTCGCACCTCACCTCAAATACTTTTTTTTTCTTCGTATTCTTTGTATACTTAGCATTTCTGTTTGTTTATTTGTCTGTATTTGTGTGTGTGTGTGCGCGAAATCGTCCCCCCGGAAGAGAATAACACGTTTCAAATTGATCAAATGTTGCTTAATCAATCCTAGATTTAGTTAGACTTCGAATTCAGAATCCTCAGGTGTTTGTAGTCTAACTTTCAGATTTTATTCTAAAATTTTTGAATTTTATTCTAAATTCATTCTAAAATTCAATATCGTTTTTTAGTTTCTGAGCTTCCTAAAAGTTGCCCACCCCTATTCCCAGTAGTGATACAAAAAGTTGCCGACACAACGAAGTTAGGCCTGAAATATCACCTATCTTTAACAGCATTTATCTGTGTTCCCAATGAAGATATCAAAAAGTGATCAACTAACAAAATGTAATTCAGATTAAGCTGAGCAATTCATCAGTTGCCACCTTTTTATTATTTTTATTGGGAACCGAGATACATGTTGATAAAGTTAAGTGACATGAGAGCAAGCTGGTTAACACCTTTGCATTTTCTAAAAAAAAAACCAGTTTTCACTAAAAACTTGAACCGTTTTTGAACGATGAGATCAATCCGACTCTGTTGTTTTTTCAATTTTTTTCGTTTTCCTTCAATTTTTTTCCCTCGGCTCTGCCCATTCAATACGTGCCACAAAATTGATATTTGCCAAGGATTGATGGCGAGAATGACGCGGAGGGAGAGAAAAGGATGCGGAAGCTTTGGAGTCTAGGAGAAGAGAGAAGGCAGGATTACTGTAGTTAGATTACCGTAGTTACCAAATTAATAACGGTATGGCTAGGTAGACCTATAACTATTTAAATATAAATTGATGAAGCTTAGTGGCTTAGTGGGGGGGGGGTCTTGGTTGGTATCAATAAAGTTCATGATAAGCTGAGCATTTTACCATTTTCTGGTATCTTTTATGAAAAATAGATAAATGGTCCAGAAAATTCCCTAATTCTGAAAAAGCAGGACCGAATGACCTAAAACAGATCTTATGGTAAAAAGCAGACCTGTAAAATTTGGGCCCGGGCCTGGGCAAAATTCTCAAGGCCCGGGGGGCCCGGTAGAAAAATGACCCATTTTCAAGCCAATTTTTCGACCTTTTTTGGCTAAAAAGTGTTCAAAATTGCTTTATCTTTAACGATATTTCAAAATTTTGCCAATGCACGTAATTTAATATAGGAAATCAACAAAAAAATTTTCGGTAAAAAATTCAAAAATTTTTGATCCTAAACTTCCTGTGGAACGACTAACCTAAAATTATAGCAACTTCACCTGAACCTTATAAAACTATACTATAGGATTTCTGAAACTGATCTTTTCGATTTGCTCTCTAGGCAAAGTTGTTCGTTAAGTTTGTTTATCTCTAATCAAAAGTCGCACCAACTTTCTCTCTCTCTCTCTCTCTCTCTCTCTCTCTCAATCAAAAAATTGCGCAATGTCCAGTTTCTTCAGGCGCGAAAAGAAGCATTTCCGCATGGATTTTCAATCTCTCTCTCTCTCTCTCTCTCTCTCTCTCTCTCTCTCTCTCTCTCTCTCTCTCTCATCCAACTCTCCGTATTTCCGTTTTGTATGTTTTTGTTTGCGAAAACTGTCGATATTGAGTCTCTCTCTCTCTCTCTCTCTCTCGGAAGAAGGAGGCGCGCAATGGAAAATACCTGAAATGCGATCTCCCGTGTGTGTTGCCGAGAAGACTCTCTCTCTCTCTCTCTCTCTCTCTCTCTCTCTCTCTCTCTCTCTCTCTCTCTCTCTCTCACTCACACCCAACTCAACTCTTTTCAATGCCATTCCGAAATACACGTCTCTTTTCATGGTGACAACACTCTTTGCTCAGGATTTTCCTCAGCTTTTCGAGCCTTTTTCCCCAACTACAGTAATCCAGAACTATGTGGAGATTCCTCTTTTTTTATAGCCACAGTCATCTATTCTACTCCTACAGTAACCAAACTTTATAAAAGCTAGGGTCTACCTTGATTTTTTAGTGGGCGGAGTCTTATAGGCTAGGTTTTCCGTTTTTGAACGGATAACTGCGGAAATTAGGTATTTTGGTTGAAAAAAAATATTTTATTTGGTTTTCGAAAGCATTTTGATCAAATAAAAATATCAAGACTCATCAGAAAAATTTAAAATCTTGTCCCTAGGTCGCCTTCGCCTACCTCCCACCACTGACCACTTTCTGATATCAGTTTCAGGAAAAATACTAATTTTCCTTAAAGGAGAACCGCACTTAATGTTTATAATGTGTATTTAGATGTAGTTTTGAATTCTGAACACTTTTTCTGTTGACAACTTTCTTTGAAAATGCCTCTAAATGCCTTAAAAACCGGCTTGAAATGAGGAGATATGATTATGGTGGAAGAGTTTTTGCATCGTCGGCCACGGGGTTTTGGGACGTCTTTTTTTTTGGAATTTTATGCTTTTATTGAATGTATCTTCTTATTAACAAACTGAAAACTTTAAAAAAAAGCGGCTGGAGCGGTCTAAAACCCCGTGGCCGAAGTAAAACTCTTCCACCATAATCATATCTCCTCATTTCAAGCCGGTTTTTAAGGCATTTAGAGGCATTTTCAGAGAAAGTTGTCAACAGAAAAAGTGTTCAGAATTCAAAATTACATCTATATATCAAATTATTGAGTTGGAAAAACTGAAAATTTCGCTTTTTGAAATTTTAAAATTTTTCTATTTTTTCACTTTTTTGTGAAATTTTAACCCCTTTTCAATCTGGCGATAATTGTCTATTTGGAACTGAGCACTTCGTTTTTAACCATATTCCGAGACTTAAGATTTCAGTTCTAGGTTTCCCCCCACTGACCAAAAACCAATTTTGATTCCAAAAACCCAACCTATGGGTACTTTCTGGTATTACGTACCTCATTGTCCTTATATCTTCTTATTCTTTCCTTCTGTCTTCATCCTAATTCCTAATATCCTCTTGTCTCTATTCTCCCTCTCCCGCTGGCTTTCTTCTTTTTCTTCTCCCCTTTTCTAGAGACGACCTTCATAAAACTGTAATCGCAGACGGGGAGGACGCACCAAAAATTTTTCAATTTCCTCATTTTTCTCATATTTTTTATTTTTGAATACATTCACTCCCACCTGCTCTCATGTTTTTATGAGCGTGTCAAAACATGTTGTTTTTTTTTGTTGGAGACTTTTCTCTCTCTCTCTCTCTCTCTCTCTCTCTCTCTCTTCCGTACGATCGGAGAACACTGTGTGGACACACCTAAAAGGAAGAAGCATCCCCAAAAAAAAGTGGGAATCGGAAATCAGTGTGTGTATTTGAGTTTGCATTGAGGAAAGTGCATGCGCCTTTAAAAGTGCTAGACATTTCCCTTGACAGTATTCATTTTCTCTGGACAATTAAGAATTGATTTCTCGAAAAATGCCCGTTTTCGAAAAAAAATTCGAGAAATTTTCCGAAAATTTTTCAAAAATTTTTCGAAAATTCTCGAGATTTTTCGAAATTTTTCGAAAATTTTTCTCGAGATTTCTCGAATAATTTTCGAAAAATCACACGTTTTCGAAAATTTTTCGAAAGATAAAAAATAAGTAAAAAGTGTGAATTTCGTCATTTTGCTCTTTTTTTTGAAGATTTTTAAAATTTTTAAAAACTTTTTCTAGTCGTTTTTCGAAAAATTCTCGAAAAATGACGTGTTCGAAAAATAATTTCACGAGAAATTATTCGAAAAATACTCGAAAAATTTTTCTCGTAAATTTTTGCGAAAATTTTTCGAAAGATTTCTCGAAAATTTTTCGAAAAATTCACGAGAAAATTTTTTCGAAAAAACTCTCGAATTATTTTCGAATAATTTTTCGAGAAATCTTTCGAGAGACTTTTTTGGAATTTCTTTCGAAAAGACGAGTAAGATACATTCTGCAAGCTAAGATAAAAATCTGACCTTCAACTTTTTGATCCAGAAATCTGACCTCTAAGAATTTTTAGCAAAAGCCACAAGGTTCAAGGCCATATTATCTGATCATAAATTACTAATTTTTGGAAAAATTTGCCATCTGTTTGTTTGATTTTATCTATTCGAAAACTAATTTTTAGAACAATATGTGTTGGCCAGAAGGTCCTAATAGAAAGGCACCCTTAAAAAATTCAGAATTTCGACAGAGTTTCATCACTCTTTCCCTCTGGAAACTATTGCGAAACCCTTCGAAAACGTTCGTTTCCCTAGGCCACGCCCCCTTTTTGAGAAGAACCCCGGGGGGTTGAGTAACCCAGTTGTCTTGTTCCGATAAACACATGTGTTGCCCCAATATAAAATACAGGCGGTTCCTTTTCAATCAAACAGAGATAAGATCTGTGCAGAAGACAGCTGGTGCCCAGTGGAGGGTTTCATAATCACTTCTGCCCCGGATTTTTGTTGCGAAACCACCTGGAGACGACTCTCTCAATTATTTGAATTGTTTTATGGGTTAGAGGGAACCCATTCGAAGATGGTTTTAGACCGAAAGATTCAGAATCTGAAGGCTAACTAAGCCTCACTTAAGGGGGGCCGGAACTTTTTAAAAAACGAGCGCGGTTCAAAATTTTTAAACGCGAATTTTGTCTTTTTCATGACTTTTTCAATACAAAAAACTATTTTTTCGATAAAAACGGAAAATACAAGGCCTTCTTGTAATATTTACCAAAAAGCAAAAAGAAAAAAAGGAACTGCGTCCTAAAAATTCCGAACTCTTGAGTTGCACTACCAGTGAAACGCAAAACATCGCCGTTGCCGACTGCGCCACGCAGCCATTCTCAGCGGGACGCCCACAATTGGTATATGAAACTTTCAGTTCCCGATTTTTTGCTCGTTTAGATAAGCTTCGAAGGATAGCAAGAAAAAAGTATAAATTTCATAGAAATGATGTTTGATAAGCAGCCAACGGAGCGAATATAAGCAGCTACATTTTAGTTAGTCCTAGGTAAACTCAACAACATTATTTTTCAAAAAAAATGTTTCTTTCATTCCCAATTAAAATGCGCGGATTCGACAACCATCCTCCTCCTAAAAACAACAAAATAGAGACCGCTTGTCACCTAAAACATCCTCTCTCCCCCCTTCTACCAATCCATCTTTCGCTCATTACGTATTCTCTTGTTTTGTCATCTACTACCGTATTCTCTATCCGCATCGCAAAACCTTAATTTGCATCCAAAACATCAGATAGATGTTGCGGCAAAACAAGCTCCGCCCCCTTTTTCTCTTTCAAGCCACGCCCCTTTTTGCGGCTTTTGACACCGAAAACATTTTTGAAGGTAACCAATGCCAGCGATGCCATTTTCGACGATGAGAAACGAAGAGGATTACATGACGTGGAATCAAGATGCATGGAATCAGTGAGTTTTCTTTTCTCATGGGGTCAGTAAACGCGCTCTAATATGACAAGCGTTGGGGCGCAATTGCAGATGTTCTTTTTCCCTTTGGTTTTTTGTATTTTGTAAAATGGAAAGTTCTTGAAATTTCGAAGACCTAATTGGAGGTTATTCCTCTTCTTACTCCAACTATATCCGCCCGCCACTTTAGGAAAAAAGCGAAATTTCGAGATATGCAATTGAATAAACAAGTGGCAACTCATCCTTGAACATTTTCCCCCCACCACTCTTTTTTGTCGGCAAGGTCAGCAACCCCCAGCTTTCAGTGGATTTTTTAGTTTTTCGATTTATCTATAACAGAGCGCGATTGCATTCTTTTTTCAAATTCTCGAGTATTTACTGAAATTCTTTTCCTTTCAACAAAAAATGTGTTCGAAGGGAAAACCGAACAAGAAAAAATTAAATTCTGGCGCGGCCTCTTGGTTTTATTACCGCCGGCCAAGCGGCAGTGGTATCTTAGAAAAATGAGACCTCTTTTCTAGATTAGTTCGCTTTTTTGACGTCAGAATTCAGACATTTTTGGAGAAAATTAGGCGAATTTTTGTTTTGGAATGAAATTTTTATATTTTCTAGATTTTCTAAATTTTATTCTATAATTTAGTCAGGTTTTTTGATTTTTTCTGATAAATTTCGCTGAAAAATCCAAAAATTCTTTTTGAATAAAAAAAATTATTTTTAAAAAGTACGCAAACACTTTTTCCCGCGAAAATAATTTTAATTTTCAATTACTGCGTTTTTTGGAATTTTCAGCCCTCGGCGATTAATTTTTAAAACAATTTTCAATTTAAAAATTCGAAATCACTATTTTGAACATAAATTTGCTTAAAAATCCCAGTTAGAAATAGTTGTTTCCTTCAGAATAATATTTTTTCGTGAAAGACTACTGTAGTTCTCAAAGTGTGCATTGCACGCGACGCTATTTCTCGGCGCCAAAACTCTATTTTCCCACTTTCAAATTGTCATTCTTTTTCGATTTCGGGCGCCAAAAACAGCTCATTCACTCTCGAATTGTCTTCTCATTTCACCATTTGGTGTCGCCCGTTGTGTGGCGGAGAGAAGGTCTCTGTGTTGGCGACCGCCCGACTGTTCTGTGACTCCGCCCACTTTTTTCCGTCTGTCTCTTTTGTCTCTGTTGAGGGAAAAAGAGAGGAAAGGACTTCGCCATTCGCGCAGCCCGGGTCTGACCTTTTTACCCGAAAATTTTTAAATTAAAATGCAAAAATACTGCTCTTTTTTCTGATTTCTGCGATTTTGCATAGCTAGTATTTTTCAATTTTTAAAGTTATCTCTGCTAAAATTACTCAAAAAATCTTGCTTTAAACGTTTTTCACTAGCTTTAAAAATTTTTTTCGCCAGAATCAAGTCACTTCCGCTATTTTTTCCCGGAAAACGCTTAATAACTCAAGAGTTTAGGTTTTTTCGCTCGCTTTTTAACTTTCTAATTTTATTTGCTGTTCATCTCCGTGGAAATTCCACAAAATCTTCATTTTTCAGCAAAGAAAAATAATTTAAGCCTTCATATTAATTTCCGTTTCAAATTCCCTAAATTCCCTATTTTTCTCCCCAAAAAAAAACGATTTTTTTACAGAATGAGAGAGGAAAGTGCACACAAGCATCTGCAACAACACCAACTGCCGGGTGCGTGGTACTACGAGGAGGAGACGGCGGCGTCGTGTTCGCCGGTCAGCGAAGCCGACGATATGGCACAATTCCTCAACTATCGTACGTCGATCGGCGTGCAAAATGTGACCGAATCGGTGGATGTTCCCACGTCGGAACACGTGGCCGAAATAGTCGGACGTCAGGGATGCAAGATCAAGGCTCTACGCGCCAAGACCAATACCTACATCAAGACGCCGATTCGCGGAGAGGATCCGGTGTTCGTGGTGACCGGACGACCGGAAGACGTCGCCGAGGCGAAGAGGGAGATCGAGTGTGCCGCCGATCACTTCACACAGATACGCGCCTCGCGTCGACACACTCAAGGTACCCAATATTGCTGACTTGTGTCCCCTCAGCGCCTTTTTAGTCGTTCCAGGAGCCCATGCACCAGGACAGGTCACCAGCTACGTTCGTGTTCCGTTGCGCGTCGTCGGATTGGTTGTCGGGCCGAAAGGAGCGACGATCAAGCGTATTCAACAGGACACACACACCTACATTATCACGCCGAGCCGTGAACGCGAACCCGTTTTTGAGGTATACATTTGCGCTCCATTGATAACTTTTTCTGCGACGCTTGATATCAGCGTCGCTGCGTCCTAAAGCTGGGATCTTGAATGCCATTTTATCTGTTTCTTTCTAAAAACGAAGCAAAAGCTATTCCACCGGAACCGGAAGCACTTGCTTCGTCCTCCTCGTTTTCTAGTGAATTTCGGATCATTTTGGATGGTTTTGAAGATCCGAAGATCCCATTCGAAGCTCCAAGGGATCGAAAAACGCATGTCGTTTAGGATCTCTTGACTTGTTTATTCCCCGAGATTAGAATCTTTTAATTTGCGATATGCTCAGTCCCACGGGACCGATTAATGTTGCATGTCTCCTCCACTCTTCTTGGCTCATCGTGTTCGATTCTCTTTTCTCTGTTGATGAGATAATTCAGTTTGATCTAGTAGTAGTAGTAATAGAAGACATTGACTCTTCTGAATTTATGTGCGAGAAAAGGAAGATTAGCTTCGAATTACCGAGAGGGGTCCTTCTTCGCTTTTTGAGATGTCACGCAACTCTTTGTCCATCTCTCTCTCAGTTTCTCTCCCATATGACAAGGCGACGAGAAGACGGCGGGGGGCGACTCAATTAATTAAATGGCGGGCGCAACAGAGTCACATATGCTCTCTTTTTATTGTCACTCACAGCTCCACGAGAGAGAAACATAAATTGGGCGCCAAACGGCCTAGACAAGGGGAAACTTTTGGCCTACAGTAATCAGATCATATTAGGGTTATGTAATTGACGGGGGGGTTCGCTTTTGTGTATAAATATAGATGGCGACACACACACACACACAGAAATTACCGTGGCCTTTTCCACTGTCTTCTTCTTCTCACAATGGTAATTATCATTCGGAGGCGATGGGGAGGAGGGCGACGACCTCTTTACCTCACTGTGAATGTGTTGACAGTTTGCGGTTCCCCCCTGGAGTAGTAGGGAGGAGGAGGAGTACATGACATCTTGCAACCTCCTACCCCCCTTCATCATCACTGCTTCCCCCAATTTAGTTGTCCGTTTGACACAAAATGCCCTCACTTCGGAACAGAGATGGACTGTCTGGACAAACAGGATTGATTTGGGAATAGAATAACGGGATCCGAGAGACTTTTCAAGCTCTAGAATAGTTTAGAATCCTAAAGATTACTAAATAATACGGTAGTTGGAGGTTGCGGTCATCGAAAATCATCACGACAATGTGACAAGGGTCGCGTGTCTTCTGTCGAATAGGATAACATCTCCGATTCTAATCTCTTCTTCCAGGTGACAGGTCTCCCGCACAACGTCGACGCGGCTCGAAAAGAAATCGAGACGCACATCTTCCAACGTACCGGAAATCTTCCGGAGACCGAGAAGAACTTCTGTCCCGCCCATCATCAGTATGCTCAGCAGCAGCCAACTGTCTCGCTGATGATGCAAAAGCAGCAGCAGCAAGCAGCGGCTCTTCAAGCTCAACAGGCTCAGCAGCAACAACAGATGATGTATCAGAGAAAAATGGCGGCGGCCGCCTACGCCAACAGCAATCTGTTCAATCAGATGGCCGATTTGCCATTCGGAATGGAGAGCTCATTGGGATTGGATGCTCTGGTAGGTGCCCTTGAATTAGAGATTTTCCAATTCTTCATTTCAGCTCCGCAGCTTCCCATCGATGCGTAACTCTCTGACACCGGATTCACTTTCTGGATTCGGAAAAGCCAAGCAGCCTCCATCCCGCCCATCTCTCGGTGGAGGACAACCTGTGAAGCAGTACGATGTGCCGGCGTACGACTACTGGGGAACGAACAACTCCATCAATGATATCATGGAGAACGAGATTCTATCTCGCAAATACGACGCCATTCCGTCGTGGTCTGCCTCGTCGGCTGTCGGCTTCGAGAAGGAGTTGATGAAGCATCAGCAACACAAGATGAGAGAGGAGTCGCCGACTAATGGGTAAGCTTGGCCTCGGATTCCCTAGCCTAACTTTATCTTCCAGCCTCATGTCGCTCAAAGGCAACTGCGCCTCATCGGGATTCGGATTCCTCAACACGATCTGGTCGGACAACAATCTGAGCCCCGGATCTCTTCCATCGGCATCTCCGGCCTCGTCGAACTGTGATCACAATGATCACACTCTTGTGCCGATCAGCGGCTAGCTCCGCCCCCTTTTTTTATCTATTCCAATTGCAACAACTCACGAGTAGCCCCCCTCCGTTTGTACTTTTACCAACTTTTTATTACAGTATACTAGACCTTCTCACCATGCCCTCTCGCGTCCCCCCCCCCCCATTAAAAATGTTCTATATATTCTATATATCTATATATCTTATATAACTATTATTTTATTCATATTTTTGAAATATAAGCCCCGCGCCCCATTCACCTCCTATTTTTTATAAAGTAGTCAAAAAAGAGAAACCACTTGTAACTTTCTTGTTTTATCCTCCTCATCGCCCAACCCTTTAAAAGCATAGATATTTATATTTATAGATTTATTGTTTTTTCTGCCCCTCTAAGCCCCGCCCCCCACCTGTTTCAAAAAACAATCATTTTTAGTTCTTTTTTATATTTTAACTTGCTCTCTCTTTCTCTCATCCTATCTATTTATATATAACACCTAGTGCCTCCCCGTCCTCTCTAAAACACGACTAAACCCCTCTCTATTTACAGCACCTTTATCCGACAATAATTAAAAACTCGAGTGAAGACTTACTGTATTTCCCTTTCCATCACCCCATTCCACCTCACACACATTGTAATTCTTGATATATTCTTTCTCGATAGAAATCAGATGATTGCCCCACTCTCACACTCTTCCCCTCCGTTCTTTCGGTATGTGAATGAAGCGATTCGTGTTATCTCTTCTTTTTTTTCTAGGGTTTCAGATTTTTAGGAGGAACACTAGTAGTTTGGTCAAACCATAACACATGCGCCTTTAAAAATTTCTATCGAAATTTTTAAAGGAGCAAGAAAAAAATGAAAAGTTCTTACTGTACCTGTTTTCGACCTCGCGTGGAAAAACTTTCGGATCTTCGACCGGAACTGACATTTTTTGAGATCAGCATAATACAGTAGCGCTCAAAAGTATAAAGAGAAATGGTTTTTTCAGTTAATTTTAGCTGTTTTTCCCTATTTTACGGAACACGTTTTTAAAGAAAAAAATTTTTTCCAATACGATTTTTTTTGAAAGTGGCAAGCTTTTACACTTACAAAATCTTCGAATATAAAAATGGAAAAAGCTAGGAAAATCTATAAAAATTGGTAAAAAATCACTGAAAACCCACTTTCTTTCTACAGTAGCGTTCAAAACTATATAGAAAAAATGTTTTTTTCAGCGGTTTTAGCGGTTTCAGGGGTCTGGTTTCCGGAAATTGAGTTTCCAATGGCTTTGAAAATTATTGGAGACTTAGAACAGACATTAATAAATAACTTCACATTCACATAATTTTCAAAAAATACTTCATTCTCTTTTTATTGAACGAATTCTGAGAGAGACGCCTGAACTTTTCCCAATTTCAGTACTAAAATGCTCAAAAATGGGGTGTCTTTTAGAATTCGTCCAATAAAAAAAGAATGAGGTATTTTTTTGAAAATTGTGTGAATATAAAGTTCTTTATTAAGGTCTGTTTTAAGTCTCCAAGAATTTTCAAAGCGATCGGAAACTCAATATTCGAGCACCAGACCCCTTAAAATGGCCTAAAACCGCAAAAATCAACAGAAAAAATTTTTCTATATACTTTTGAACGCTATGTGTTTCTTGGATGTTTTGCACTGGAGGCTCAACCCGCCATCACTAAGTTAGAAATTCGGAAAGTCGAGACCTCTTTTGCTGTCTCTCCCCCTTTCTCTCTCTCTCCCTTTCTGCGTCTCATGCATTCAGTTTCCATGACTCCGTGAGCCCCCCCCCCTCCCTTTTCATTTATTCACCACTATACCTACCTACACATACCCCTATATACATATAAATTCATTAAAATGCACCGACCATCGCTTGCCGAATTGTCGGATCAATTTGCCGAAACGCCGGAATATGCACCATTGAGAGTAAGAGAATGAAATGAATATTTGAATTGTTGCCTTCTATTATTCTCTCTTTCAGACATATATCCGAGGAACAATACAAATGGCACTTGGAGAGACAAGGAACCAAATGAAGGCAAAAGAGATGACCGATAGAGGTAAACAAGGGGGGATGGAATATTTTTTATTTTTTGGGATTGAATAGTTTTAGAAGTTTTAGTGACCTATTTACTTTGAAATTGAGATGATTTAAAAATTTGAGAAAATAACCGGGTTACTGTACCGTTCAAAAATTTGAAAACTTTTGGGTTTTTTGCTCTAAATCTTCTGAATCTTATCGGTTTGGCCTGAAATTTTTTGGCGAAATCACTCAAGTGTTGAGTTATTGATTTTATAATTTAAATCGGTAAAATTTTTAAATTTTTAAAAATTCTCAAAATTCCTAAAATTCAAAAGTTTGAAAAAATAGAAATTTTTTTAAATTCTCGAAAAGCAAAATTTTTTTCAGTTTTTTCAACTGAAATTTTAACGATTTCGATTATGAAATCAATAACTAGAAACTTGATCAGTTTTGTCTCAAAAATTCAGGCGAAACCGATAAGATTCAGAAGACTTAGAGCAAAAAATCCAAGAATTTCCAATTTTTTGAACGATACTGTATAACTTATAGGAGGACTGAAGTGGATTTCAATAATTTTAAATTATATGTAGTTTTAAATTCTGAACACTTTTTCTGTTGACAACTTTCTCTGAAAATGCCTCTAAATGCCTCAAAAACTGGTTTGAAATGAGGGATTTTGGTGGAAGAGTTTTCGCTACCTCGGCCATGGGGTTTTTGACCGCTCCTATGGCTATTTTTGTTTTTTCTTCGAAGATTAATATTTTTATTACACATATCAAGGCTGAAAACTTCAAAAAATAAAGAAAAATAGCTACCGGAACCCCGTGGCCGAGGTTGCAAAAACTCTTCCACCATAATCCTCATTTCAAACCGGTTTTTAAGGCATTTAGAAGCATTTTCAGAGAAAGTTGTCAACAGAAAAAATGTTCAGAATTAAAAATTACATCTATTTATATACAAATTATTAAACTTTACTTCAGTCCTCCTTTTTTAACTTTCCCAAAACATTTTCAAATCAACATAATTTGCTAAATGTTTTCCAGAATGCGTGACGCATAGCCTAATCGAATCGTGGCTTTCAAAAGAAGGTTATCACATTGCCGCACGAATGTTGAAGACTCAATTAGCGGAAAGATACGTGGATTCTCCAGAAAAATATCTCGAAAATAGCGACGAATCAATAGATTATCTTCTGAATACTCATCTGAAAATTCGAGTTCCGATGGTGGATCGAA
This sequence comes from Caenorhabditis tropicalis, assembly GCA_016735795.1. Lineage (NCBI taxonomy): Eukaryota > Metazoa > Nematoda > Chromadorea > Rhabditida > Rhabditidae > Caenorhabditis > Caenorhabditis tropicalis. The sequence goes on along the minus strand of CM028614.1, from coordinate 2,250,314 downwards.
ACAGGGAATTGGAAAATAATCCGCCGTTTTTAAGAGGGAAACCGATTAAAAAAAGAGAACCGATTAAGATTGAGGCTGTTAGTGAAGAGGATATGAGAAAAGAAGCGATGGAATTAAGGAAATTGGAGAGGGATAGGGTGAGTGCTGTATCTTTATCAGCATTTATCTCTGTTCATAACGGAGATATCAAAAAGTAGTCAACTAACAAAATGTAGTGCAAATTAAGCTGAGCAATTCATCAGTTGACCACTTTTTGATATCTCTACCGGGAATTGAGATAAATGTTGCTAAAGTTAAGTGACAAAAGATCAATTTTACGGTTTTCAAAAAAAAATTTTTTTTTAATATTTAAAAAAATTTTCAGCTTTTTATCTCAACGGAAAAAGAGGTGGTAGTGTACTCGGATTCAGATGACTCTTCGGATTCAGAAGAAAATTCTTCCGATGATCCCCAAAAATCGGATGCAGAATCTCCGGAATCTCCGGAAACTCCGCCCACCGAAAAGGAGAGACCTTCGTTTTTGGATTTGGATAAATCGAAAACCACCAAAAAACCATCAGAATCTCCAGAATTTCACGGAAATCCGATTCCGAAGGCATGGGGACCATCAAAATCCGGTTTAGTCACTGATGACGTGGCATCAGATCATCTTCCATCACTCGATCGACCACCTTTGAAATCGACGAATAGTGAGGATATCGATGCGTTATTTGATGATGATTTTGAATTGGAAGGTTTTGAAGAGGAGTCTGATGAGACTGTGAAAAGCACGAAGCCTTTGGAGAAACGGGAAGTTGAGAAGCCTACTGGACCTGGGGAACCTGCTGAACCGGAACCCGTGGTTTTGTCTGGAGGTACGGTCTTTTATCTCGAAATTCAAAATCAGTTAGTCGAGAGCTTCAAAATGAGTATAATCATGACTAGGTTCTGAAATATTCGATTTTGTGCTCACGAGCTCGGCGAGCCAAAAAAATTTTTTTTTCTGAATTAGTCATGATTATACTCATTTTGAACCGCCTTGATTCGGGGATTCCAAAAATATATTTCTCATGACTCTCTGATTTAAAATAGCCGGGTTACGGTAGATTTAAGATATCACATTTTTTCAATAATTAAAATTTATTCTAAAATTAACATTTTTTCTAAAATTAAAATTTTTTCTAAAATTAAATTTGTTCAAAAATTAAATTTTTTTCAAAAATTAAAATTTTTTCTAAAATTAATATTTTTCTAAAGTTAAGATTTTTTCAAAAATTAAAATTTTATCTAAAATTAAAATTTTATCTAGAATTAACATTTTTTCTAAAATTAAAATTTTTTCTAAAATCAAAATTTTTTCTAAAATTAAAATTTTTTCAAAAATTAAAATTTTTTCTAAAATTAAAATTTTTTCAAAAATTAAAATTTTATCTAGAATTAACATTTTTTCTAAAATTAACATTTTTTCTAAAATTAAAATTTTATCTAAAATTGACATTTTTTAAAATATTAAAATTTCTTCTAAAATTAAAATTTTTTTTCTAAAATTTTCGAAAATTATTTCGAGTTTTGTTTTCCATATAAAACACAATAATTTCCAGCCTAAGTGCCATTTCTGTTTTTCCAGGTGAATCAATCGACGAATTGGAGGACTTTGACACAGGCCTCTTGTCATCGGGAGGGTCTGACTACTCGTTCTAAACTCGTTCTTTTTCTAGACAATAGATCCTATATAAAATAGAATTCAGAAAAGTGAATAATAAGAACAATGGGACTGATTCAATTATACACTTCATTTTCCCTCTTCTTCTCCGTTCTCTTTCTGATTGTCGCCTCTTTTGTTATCTATGATATTTTTGATGAGATCAATGAGTTTTATGATGTTATTCATCGAGATTTGAATAAATTCAAGGTAGGGTTTTTTTTCAAAAAGTGTGAAAAAACAACATTATTTCCCAGAATAACTGAGAAAAAAAAATTTCATTGAAATAATTAAAATCGTTAAAATTTCAAAAAATTTGAAAAAAAAATAAAATTTTGAAAAATTCTCAAAAAGCGAAATTTTACAAAATTTCAATTTTTTTTCAAATTTTTCGAAATTTTAACGGTTTCAATTTTGAAATCAATAACTAGAAACTTGAGCAATTTTGCCTAAAAATTTCAGGCAAAACCCATAAGATTCTGAAGACTTAGAGCCAAAAAAAGTTTCAAACCTTTTGAACGGTACTGTATAACGGATACTTATAGTAGGACTGCAGTTAAATTCAATAATTTGAAATTAGATGTAGTTTTTCATTCTGAACACTTTTTCTGTTGACAACTTTCTCTGAAAATGTCTCTAAATGCCTTAAAAATCGGTTTGAAATGAGGGATTATGGTGGAAGAGTTTTTGCAACCTCGGCCATGGGGTTTTGGACAGCTCCAGCGGCTAATTTTCTTTTTTCTTCGAAGTTTTATGCTTTTATTGAAAATATCTGCTCGCTGTTTTCAGTTCGAAAAAAATCGCCCGAAAATTTTCACGTTCAATAAGCCCCGCCCATTTTCAAAATTCCGCCCACTTTTTTCGAACAACCAAATTCACGTGAAAATAATGACGGAAAAAAATTTATTGAACGTGAAATTTTTCGAGCAATTTTTTTGAACCGATATAAGAAATTGAAAAACTTCAAAAAAAATAGCTAGTAGAGCGGTCCAAAACCCCGTGGCCGAGCTTACAAAAACTCTTCCACCATAATCCTCATTTCAAATCGATTTTTAAGGCATTTAGAGGCATTTTCAGAGAAAGTTGTCAACAGAAAAAGTGTTCAGAATTCAAAATTACATCTATATATCAGATTATTGAGTTGGAAAAACTGAAAATTTGGTAAAATTTCGCTTTTTTTTAAAACTTTCTATTGTTTGAGGATATTTTGTGGATTTTTTGTGTCATTTTTTTAAACCATTTTTTTTCGTTCAAAAGCATTTTTTTCAATTTCTCATATCTTCAGTTCTACTCGTCTGGCGCTTCTCGATCAATCGCCGGTCAAGTCAAGAAGAATCTTTTCGGCGGAGCAGTCTCTTTTTAAATAAAATGTTTTTTATTAAGGAAAAATGCATGAATTTTTTGTTACCCATATAGAAAAGTGAATGAAAATGAAACAGATTATAGAGGGGAGAGAAGAAATGGTTGGTAAAGCTGGCACAGAATACTCACAGAAAAAAAAATAAAAAAGAGAAAATTAGAAGGTCTCGAAGCGATGTGCAAACGACGGGGCATCTCGTTGACGATTCGCTTCCGCGCACCCTTCCGCTATTTTTTCATTCAAATTCACCGGTCCGCAACTAAAAACGCCGATTTCCGATTGCTGAAAACACTAGAATTAGGCTCCGCCCCATTTTCTACAGTAATACCTCTCGATGTTCGGTTTGAATGAATTGGAAGAACGCTTTGAAGTTGGGCCGTCCGAAATGATTTTTAGCGTGTAGACCAGTGAACATTGACATTCCGGCGTTGGTGGCACGGAAGTGTTTCTCACAAATGTACTGAAAACGGGGGTACTGTACAGTGTGTCGTTTCGAGAAAAATTTATTGAGAAAATTTTTGAGAAATTTTTCTCGAAAAATTTTTCTCGTTGATTTTTCGAAAAATTGTTCCGAAAATTTTTTGAGAATTTGTTTGAGAAATTTTTCGAAAATTTCTTTTCATTGATTTTTCGAGAATTTCTCGGAAAATTTTTTCTCGTTGATTTTTCGAAAAATTTTTTTTCGTTGATTTTTCGAGAAATTTTTCTCGTTGATTTTTCGAAAATTTTTCCAGAAATTGTTCCGAAAAATTTTCAAAAAGTTTCTCTCGTTGATTTTTCGAAAGCATTTCGAGAAATTTTTTGAGAAATTGCTCCGAAAATTTTTCGGAAAAATTTCGGGAAATTTTTCGTAAATTTCTCGAGAATTTTTTCTCGTTGATTTTTTGAGAAATTTCTCGAAAAACTTTTCTCGAAAAATTTTTCTCGTTGATTTTTCGAAAAATTTTTTTCGTTGATTTTTCGAGAAATTTTTTGAGAAATTTTTTGAGAAATTTTTCCGAATATTTTTCGAAAAATTTCTCGAAAACTTCTCGAAAAATTTTTCTCGTTGATTTTTCAAAAATTTTCGAGAAATTTTAGAAAAATTTTTCTCGTCAATTTTTCGAAAATTTTTCGGAACAATTTCTCGAAAAACTTTTCTTGTTGATTTTTCAAAAATTTTTTTTCCGAAAATTGTTCGAAAATTTCTCGGAAAATTTTTCTTGTTGATTTTTCGAAAATTTTTCGAGAATTTTTTCGAGAAATTTTTCTCGTTGATTTTTTGAAAAATTGTTCCGAAAAATTTTCGAGATAGTTCTCGAAAAATTACTCGAAAAATTTTTCGAAAAATCAACGAGAAAAATTTTCAAGAAATTTTTTGAGAAACTGGTACTGTAGGAGTTCAAATTAAAAAAAACTCACGAGCATAGTAGTTCTCAAATCGAATTTATGGAACAACTGTGTCACAAAAATGTGTGTTTCGAGGATTCCATGTTTATCCTGATTCTCGACATTCTTCAACACATCCACAAACCATTCGTAGTTTTTATGTGTCGGACACACCCACAAAAAGTAGACTTTTCGACACCTGACCTTATGGAACGCGTCAGTGGAAGTCAACTGGACAAGGTCATTCAGAGTGGAGGCGTATGGAGTTACTCCGATACCTCCGCCCACCATAATCGCCACTTCATAATTCATCCATTCCTGATTTCCGTCACCATACGGACCCTTTAAATGAATCAAGGGGTACGGTGATCCGGTATTCTGAGCCCTGAGTAACTCGCTTCGAAGTTTCCATGTCCATGGACCCACTGCCTTAATATAAAGTTTGACGTTCTCATCCTGAGGACTCGAAGCGATCGAAAATGCGTGAGACTCGTTGAAAGTGCAGGAAATCGACGGCGAGGATACCGTAACCCATTGACCGGATTTATAGTGGAAAGTGCGTGGACGACGGAATTCGATGTAGATGATGTCGGAGGGAAGGATTTCGGCACTGACGATCGGTAGTTTTTTGTAGTATTGCATGAGACCGATGATACGGTCGATGACGAAAATTACGATGGGACCAACGACATAGTAACCAAATTTTGGGGACTGAAAAATTGAAAAATTAAAATTGATGACCTTGATTTCCCGGCTGTGTTTCTATAAAGGGGCCGAAAAAATTACAAAAAACCACTTTAAAATCAAAAAATCAACATTGAATATCAAAAAACCCCTGGAAACAGTGAAAAAAGCAAAAAACAACGACACTCCGAAATTCCGGAAAATGAGAGTTGTTTAGCCGAAGTAGTCCGAAACTTTGATTTTCGGAATCAGCAGGCTCTCCCGGTTCAGAAAAGTATAATCAAGGCATGTTTTCGAGAATTCAAAAAATTTCAAGTCTGGGTACCACCACGAAAATGTATTTTCTACCGTATCTTGCTCAGTTTTTATCCAAATTCGAAAATTTTTGTAGTTTTGACTTCAGCTCGTCAAGACGGTTTGAAAAAGTATAATCATGACAAGGTTTCAAAAAACTTCGATTTTCGCCGAACCAATTTTTTCGTAGGTAAAAACTGACAATATTGTAATTTTGGCACCACGCAAAAAATAGGTTGGGATTATGATATTTGGGCACATGACAATTTTTTGACCCATAATATTTAGGACTGGGTCCATGTTTTTTGGGCCCATGATAACACCGGCCCGAAAATTTTTTTCGCCCCCCTTACAAAAACCGAGCCGTTTTCCCTTCTAAACTTACATCCAATAGCTTCGGAAGTCCATGAAGAATAGTCAACGCATAAAAAGCGATATTGAGAAGATGAGTGAGTCGGAATGCATGATAAGCTCGTTTAATGAAGCACGGCAATGCGAACACATAAATGATGCACATTACAGTAACCAATGCGATTCCGGTTAGTCCGGTAATAGTTCCATAGAACCAGTAGCTGATCGAGGGGAGGAAGTTTGATCTGAAATTTCGTGGGTTTATTCAGGCTACCGTAATTTTTGTTTACCCAAAGAAAGCTTCCTGGAAAAGACAAGCAAGTCCTTCTTGACTTTGTGTACCAACATGATAGAAGTTGACACAATGACCTACTGTGTGGAGGGTTGCCCAGAAAGCGGCGAAGAGGGCGACGATCTGGAATTAGAGGAAAGGGTTTGAAAAATTAGTAAGTGGGCCGGGAAAAACCCGAATTAGGGGTTTAAAGGCTAGGATTCCAAAAGTTGAAAAATTCTCAAAAAGCGAAATTTTTCAAAATGTTAAGTTTTTTCAACTTTTGAAATTTTTATTTGATTATGGAATCAATAGCTAGAAACTTGAGCAATTTAGTCTCGAAATTTCAGACGAAACCGATAAAATTCAGAAGAAAAAAAAGTTTCAGACCTTTTGGTACTGTATAACGGAGACTTATAGGAGGACTGAACTGGAGTTTAATAATTTGTCATTAGATGTAGTTTTTGAATTCTGAACACTTTTTCTGTTGACAACTTTCTCTGAAAATGCCTCTAAATGCTTTAAAAATCGGCTTGAAATGAGGGAGGCATGATTTGGGTGGAAGAGCTTTCCGCCAGATTCGGCCACGGGTTTTGTTGCGTTATTTTTCTCTTTTTCATCGATTTTATGTTTTTATTGAAGTTTTTCTTCCATAATCAAAAAAAGAAATTTTCGAAAAATAACGCCTAGGGCGGTACAAAACCCAATGGCCGAGGTTACGGAAAACTCTTCCACCATAATCATATCTCCTCATTTAAAGCCGGTTTTTAAGGCATTTAGAGACATTTTTAGAGAAAGTTGTCAACAGAAAAAGTGTTCAGAATTCAAAATTACATCGAATGACAAAATATTGAACTTCGGTTCAGTCCTCCTTTAACAGAGTTCCAGAAATTGTTTCCAAAAAATGGACAAAGTGGATTTGTTGCTCAACTTTTTTTGAATTTATGAAAATAAAAATATCATTTCGAAAAACGAAATCTCCCTAAAATTCTGAGCAACTTTGTCTCTTGAACCAATTCTCTATCTCTTCTGGTTCTCGAGATACAGGGGGCGGCGAGAGAGTGGAGAGACGCAGACACTCTAGCCTTCTCTGCGCTCTCTTGGCCTCTCGCATCTAGACGAAAAAAGCTGTAACTCGCTTCAAAATCAATTTTTTTGAGTTTTCTAAAAACCACTGGAAAGCTAAAATTATTTTCTATCAGTTATTCAGAATTTCGGCGATCATTGTTTAAAAAATTATTTTGAAACCGGTTTTTAAAAAAAATTCTACAAAATTACCTTATGAAAAGCTATAGCCGAGTCGAATGGAATATACTGTGAGATGACAGTTTCTCTCAACAAAGTGATGATATTTCTACAGACTGTCAACAATATCAACGCCATACAGAATGAAAGTGCTCCGGCGGCTCCACGAGTAATGGCGATTCCGGCACCCATTACCCGTCGAAGATCTCGATTTTCAGTCATATATCGGTAATCTGAAAACAATCGATTATCCTTTTTTTTCTAAAATTAAAGGAAAAAAAAACGTTTCAAAACTTACCCCATTCCGCAACCGATCATTTCGTAACTGATGGCGATGGCTTAAAATTTTTTTTCTCGTTGAAAATAATTTTTTTTTTCGAAAAAAAAATATTTTTAAAATCAAAAAACTTAAATTTTCAAGGGGAATAAATAATTTTTTGAATGATAAAAAAAAATAAATTTCGATTAAAAACCAAAAATCAACTGTTTAGAGTGTGCCTCTCTTACCCGCCAGTTGCGAAATGTCGTCGGTTGCGAAGTGTCCCCCTGAAAAAAAAAGAAAACTTACGCCAGAAACGTTCAAAGAAAAGGACTAAATTAATGGCGACAAAGCAGAAAACGATGAAAACGTGTTGACGATAAGTCTCGAGGAATGCGCAGATTTTATGGATTAGGGTCAAGGGGGCGGAGCTATTGATTGAGCGATCCACGACGGCGAATGAGTTTAAAGATGAGGTTCTGGAATGAAAAATTAGCGGTTTTACAAGACTACAGTAATCCATTATTTATGGTAGTTTCTGAATCCGTCTAGAACCAGTGTGTCATTTCGAAAGCATTTCGAGGAATTTTTCGAAAGTTTCTCGGAAAATTTTTTTCGTTGATTTTTTGAAAATTTTTTCTCGTTGTTTTTTCTTGAAAATTTTTCGAATGTTTCTCGAAAAATTTTTTCTACATAGTTCATTTTTCGAAAATTTTTCTCGTTGATTTTTTGGAAATTTTTTCTCGTTGATTTTTTGAAAATTTTTCAAAAATTTTTTTCGTTAATTTTTGGAAATTTTCCGAAAGTTTCTCGAAAAAATTTTCTTGTTGATTTTTCGAAAATTTTTCGAGAAATTTTTCAAGAATTTTTGAAATTTTTTCTCGTTGATTTTTCGAAAAATTATTCTGGTTGATTTTTAAAATTTTTCAAAAAATTTTTCGAAAAATTATTCTGGTTGATTTTTTGAAAAATTTTTGAAAAATTTTTCTGGTTGATTTTTGAAAAATTTTTTGAAAAATTTTTCGAAAAACTGACGAGAAATATTTTCGAAAATCGCATTTTTCGAGAAATAATTTTTCGAAACGACACACTGTCTAGCACTATAGTATAGTTTTTAAGACTTTCTAGAAGCTTCTAGACCCTTTTGGAACTTTCTAGAATTTTCTAGAACTTTCTAGACCCAATAGTTTCAAACACTCACTCTCCAATACTCGGCTGGAAATTTCTTCGATTAAACGGCAATCCTACTGGCTGATTGTCAGGAATATCCGAGAAAATTGCGTTAAAATCGTCATAAGTCAAATATTTTGCGTCATTGCTCACTCCTAAAATAATATTTTTTCTCACTGATTACTGTAGTTTTTGTACCTGAATTGTGAAGAACTTCATTAAACAAACGAATTTGCATTCCTTCATTAATATGGACACCGGCGGTTTGATTAAGGGATTTGACGAGTTCGGCTAGATCTTTTCGGAGAACCTTGTTCTTCCCGTCCAAATCACACATTTTGAATAGAGTTTGAAGTTTTTGTTTTTGTGGGGCTGAAAATGATTTTTATTTAAAGGAGTCCTTAACTATTATTCTGAAAATATGATAACCGGCCCTCTGACATCAAAAATAGTCGGGAGCTGGTGTTTTATATACCGACAGGCGGCGGCCTCCGAGTGTGGCTGCGTGGCGCAGTCGGCAACGGCGATGTTTTGCGTTTCACTGGCAGTGCAACTCATGAGTTCGGAATTTTAGGGCGCAGTTCCTTTTTTTCTTTTTGCTTTTCGGTAAATATTACAAGAAGGTCTTGTATTTTTCGTTTTCATCAGAAAAATCATTTTTTGTATTGAAAAAGGACTAAAAATGACGTAAAGCCGCGTTTTAAAAATTTGAACCGCACGTGCTTCGTTTTTTTATACTAAAATACATGCACTCCCCGTTTTTATGTGAGTTCCGGTCCCCTTCAAAGATCTTAAAGGCAACCTACCATTTACAAATTCCCTTAACACTGTCAAAAACTCATTGAAACTCAAGCTCTCCTCATTATGCTTGGCCACCATCGCAAACATTCTTTTCACAAATTCATTATCAGACTTCATTCCCATCGCATAAGCCAACTCCTCCCGAGAGATTGTCTCATTCAAAATATCATCTGACGTGGAATCGAAAGAATTCTCAGCATCTCTTAGCTCATCATCATTGAAAGCTTTTGCGTAGGCCTCTCGGAAAAACTGATCCAGTCTATCCTGACGTCTTTCTTTTGTGATTGCCTGTGATAAAAGCACTGAGTTATCCTCATCGGCCACATTAACCTCCGCTTGAATTGTACTGGCCGCCCGTCTGATTTCATCCAAAAACTTTGATAAATCTCTGTCAGATGGAAGCCGAATCACAAGATGATGGTTATTCTTTTGGGACAACAAAACAAATGGTCCGTGCATCGCCGATGGATTGGGTGTCGAATGGAACACATCTATTTTCTGCCCAGTCTCGAAACGAATTATCCTGAGAATTCCGCCACGTGGCTTTTTCACCGTCAGTGTCGTGTTCTCTATTTCTATCCGAACTTGCCGAATATACTCCTCTTGTAGCCATTCCAACGCTAAAAATAATATTTGGACTGTTTTTTGTTGTTGAAAAAACTGGCCGCTATTGTAGAATAGGGGTCCCCTAAAAAAGTAGGGGTCCTTTCGCCAGGCTTCATAAGACCCCTGAAAAATAGGGGTCCATTCTCTAGGTAATACAGTACTTCAAAAAAATAGGGGTCCCTTCAGGCTCAAAAAATATATAAGGGACCCCTATTTTTCTGAAGGGTCCCCTATTTTTTTTGCGCAAATCGAAAATGCCCTTTTCGAAAAATATTCGAAATTTTACGAGAATTCTCGAGATTTTTCGAAATTTTTCGAAAAATTATTCGAAAGATTTCTCGAAAAATTACACGTTTTTCGAAAATTTTTCTTTTTTCGCTTTTTTTTTAATATTCAAAATTTTTTTCCATTCATTTTTCGAATGATTCTCGAAAAATGACGTGTTCGTTAATTTCACGAGAAATCTTTTGAAAAATACTCGAAAATTTTTTCTAGTGAGTTTTTCGAAAATTTTTCGAATAATTCTCGAAAGATTTCTCGAAGAATTTTCGAAAAATTCACGAAATGAATTTTTCGAAAAACTATCGAATGATTTTCGAAAAAAGTTTCGAGAAATTTTTCGAAAAATTTTTCCCAGAAAACCTACCGTTAACACCGTAGACATCTCCTTTTGCATTATAGTTTTCATTGAGGAAATCCGTCGTTAAACTATCGCATGCGCTGTTGTGTCCGATGGCGATACGTCGATTGACAAGGTAGCGACCGATACCGTAGCAAACTGAAATATTTTCTTGGTCAGTTAACCGGTTAAATGACTTACTAAGTGGCACACAAGCCAATCCGATCAAAGTGAACACATAAGTGGTGTCATTATCCGTCCAATAAGTGGATTGCATGAATGGAACACATGGCTCAAGGCCAGAAGTGTTAACTTGGAATGGTTGAGGACATGGATCACCTTCTTTGAAGAAAAATACCTGAAAATTCAAATAAGATGGTCATCAGGCCCAAAACTCACATCCTTCTGCAACATCGTCTCATCAATGTCTGTTGTTGCCTTGATAATATCCCTCAAAGTGATTCCATGAATCATTCGAATCTCTTCATCAGTAAATATTCCGTTCAGTTTGTTCTCGAACCAGAATCTATCTCCGTCACGAATCCGAGTGAACTGATCCTTGATGATCTCTTTGAATAACTCGCCAGGACCATTTTCTCCTCCTTCGAGCATTCTGCAAAATTTATTCAAAAAAATTGAGAAAATCTGGCTGTATTGTAGAATAGGGGTCCCTTCGAAAAAAAAGAGGTCCCTTAAAAAAATAGGGGTCCCTTCAGGCTCAATACGCTCAAAAATATATGCTCAAAAATATATATGAGAGACCCCTATTTTTTTGCGCAAATCGAAGGGGCACCTATTTTTTTGAAGGGATCCCTACTTTTCGAAGGGGCCTCTATTTTTTGGCTTGGTTGTACTATCACCGGCCAAAAAAATTATCACCGGCCGAAAAGTTTCCGAACAATATCACCAGCCGAACGCATAACCTCTGCCCAAAATTTTCAAAATAAAAAAACTTGAGATTTCAACTTAAAAATAAAAACAGAACGTCACCAAGACCTCAAGTGAAGCTTCTAATTTTACTCTGAACACTACGGGATACTTCTCGATAGTTTACCCACGTTCCAGCCAGTATTTCAGATTTTGGGTCGGTGATAATGTTTTGGCCGGTGATATTCCGGCCGGTTTTATTTCGGCGGGTGATAATTTTTTTGGCCGGTGATAATTTTTTTGGCCGGTTTTATTTTGACCGGTGATAATTTTTTGACCGGTTTTATCTCGGCCGGTGATAATTTTTTGTCTGTTGATTCTACAACCCAGCCATTTTTTTTACTCAGATCGTAGGGACCCCTGTGTTTTTGGGAGGTGCCCACTATTTATCGGAGGGACCCCTAAAAAAATTCCAGCTTGCCACTTAGCCCACGCTTAAAATTTGAATATTGTACGCAAGCAGACCGTACTCCCTAGTTCCTGACCAAAAAATTTGCCCTCAAGGCCCAAAACGATTTTTCCCCTCCGAACTAACCCTCCAATATAAGCATCCAAATACAGAATATTGCCTCCGTATAACGCCTTCAACCTCTCCACTTTTTCCGTATGCTTCTTATAAAAATCCTCATTTATCGTCTCCCAATTCTTCGGTGGAAGTCCAAAAGTCCTTCTCAACTCATTATACGGTGGAATTCCGTTATCTCTACCCCTCATAATCGACGATGCAACCACATCCAAACGGGAGAAATGCATTGGTCCGAATATATAGTCTCGAAGATCCTCCACAACAATGTTGTCATCTCGCTCGGCTATTTGACTTGCCATTCCTGGAAAAATAGGTACGGTAAATACATATTTTTTCTAGATTATTTTTGCCGATTCACCCACCCAAAATAATCTCATCAACACTGTACTCCTTGACAATATCCTGTGCATTCCACCAATTTTGGCATAGCCTAAGTGCCGGGTACCCTCCGACTTCATCACGGAATTCACATTTATCTCCTCGTTTCCGAAGAAGCATCGCCGGTGGAACAATCGAGTGAGGGAAACGGAATGCGGCGGCTCCGAAGGCATGAGAGATGCCAGGTGGCACGTGTGGCATATATTTTGTGTAATTGGATAGACGCACGTTTTCTCCTGAAGCAAAAATTCTTGGTTAAATAACTACTGGTGCCTTCAAAATTTCCTTTAAAGGAGGCCGGAACTTTAAATTTTGAAAATGTTCATATTTTCCTAAAATGGGTACTAGGGACGGACAAAAACGTTAAACAACCCAAAATCCCAGCTTCATTCTGAAAATATGATAACCGGCCCTCTGACAGCAAAAAAGATCGGGAGCTGAGTGTTTCATATACCGACAGGCGGCGGCCCCGAGGAGAGTGGCTGCGTGGCGCAGTCGGCAACGGCGATGTTTTGCGTTTCACTGGCAGTGCAACTCATGAGTTCGGACTTTTTAGGGCGCAATTGTTTTTTTCTTTTTGCTTTTCGGTGAGTATTACAAGAAGGTCTTGTATTTTCTGTTTTTATAGAAAAAATCGACTTTTTGTATTGAAAAAGGGCAAAAAGCCGCGTTTAAAAAATTTTACCTGCGTGCGTTTTGTTTTTGCACTGAATTTTACGATAAATTACATGCATTCCCCGTTTTTTTTTTTTAAACTAATCTTTCATACCTAAAAGCGCCGGCACAAAATCATAAGCGATAATCTTCTGCATCGTGGCGATCACCAATCGTCTGGCCGCCTGGAATATCTGCTCGTCAGTCCATTCGGGATGTTGGCGATGAATTTGATTGGCGTTGTAATTGTGCCAACGGAAAAGTATCAGACCAAACGACAGTAATCCCGGGTTTTCGTTGACACGTGAGTCACCGAGCACTGAAATTCGAAATTTAATTTTTTTTTCGAAAATTTTTTCGAAAAATTAAACTCACTAAACAGCCGATCAGGACTCATTAGCCGATGAACTTGCGGTGGTGCCGGGTTATTCAAAGGGATATGAGGGTTATTCAGGGGTGGATACCCGGGAACTCCTTCAGCCAGTCTACCCTGTTTGAAAGATCTCAGAGAAGAGACCCATGGCTGGGTGGTTCCATAAATAAATGATCCATCGATCCAAGAAGTTCTTTCATTTATTTGCTCTCGGGGAGAGTTCAGGCCGTTTCCAGTGGCCTTGTCATATTTTGCCCGGGTAAATGGGATTTCAGTTTTTCCCTCGCAATCCTTATCGAATACACTGTCACAGAGAGGAACTTGGATTTTGAGAGTCTCCAGAGGACAAGATACTCCGTTTGATTGCATTATTTCGTACGCCACTACTTGACCTGGAAAACTTTTTTTTTTGAAAAGCAGGAATCTTAATTTTGAGTCCACCATCGGATTCTCTGTGAAATTCTAGCCCGAGATGTCTTTTTTCTAAGCTCTAGCTCAAATTTTGATTTTTAGGCGATACCTGGTTGGGCTAGGTTTTCGTAAGGGGGGCCGAAAAAATTATCGTTGGCCGGCATTATCATGGACCCAAAAACATGCGCCCAGTACTAAATATTATGGGTCAGAAAATTATCATGTGCCCAATTATCATGAGCCCAACCTATTTTTTGCGTGGTGCCGAAATTACAATATTGTCAGTTTTTAACCTACGAAAAAATTGGTTTTCGGCGAAAATCGAAATTTTTTGAACCCTTGTCATGATTATACTTTTTCGAACCGTCTTGACGAGCTGAACTCAAAACATCAACAATTTTCAAATTTGGATAAAAACTGAGCAAGATACGGTAGAAAATACATTTTCGTGGTAGGACCCAAGGCTTGAAATTTTTTGAATTCTCGAAAACATGCCTTGATTATACTTTTCTGAACCGGGAGAGCCTGCTGATTCCGAAAATCAAAGTTTCGGACTACTTCGGCTAAACAACTCTCATTTTCCGGAATTTCGGAGTGCCGTTGTTTTTTTTGCTTTTTTCACTGTTTCCAGGGGTTTTTTGATATTCAATGTTGATTTTTTGATTTTTAAGTGGTTTTTTGTAGACGACCGCCCGTCTTTTCGAATTTCAGTTAGTTACTTTAGAGAAAAACTCACTGAAAAACGCCAAAAGTGTCGTACAACCTCTGGTATTCGGTATCCCAGACTCTCCTTTGAACATTGTATCCGATAGTTCTCGTGCCGATGGAAGAGAGTTATTCACCGAATAGACACCATCCGAATAATGGGAACGGGCGTCTCGATGAAGTCGACTTCCGGCTGATCCCCATTCGGAATTCGCCAGATTATTGTACCATCCATCGTATCTTTGGAACTCCTCGTTTTGTTGGATTCCTGGAAATGGGAAGACTTAGAAAAACATATTTTCCCAGACTTGTAACGTTATTCCCAAGGCCCGGCCCGGTAGGCCCGGTATTCCACAGGAAGTTCAGAATCGAAAATTTTTGAAATTTTGACCGAAAATTTTTTTGTTGATTTCCGATTTTAAATTACGCGCATTGGCGAAATTTTGAAATATCGTTGAAGAAAAAGCCATTTTGAACACTTTTTAGCCGAAAAAAGGTCGAAAAATTGGCTTGAAAAGGGGTCATTTTTTCTTCCGGGCCCTCTGGGCCGGGCCGGGCTTTGAGAATTTTGCCCAAGCCCGGCCCGAAATTTTACGAGTCTGCATTTTCCGAAAAAAAAAGCCCCTTACTATGTGTTCCAAAACGTCATAGTTTACTGATAAGATAAGACGCCCCTGGCACCGTTCTCTGTTTTCCCTCCATAAATTTCGAAAAAAAATTTCGAAAAAATGTTTACAACAAACAATTTGTTTGTCTCTCTCACTACTCGAAATAATTCCATTTTCCGCCTCTTCTTCCCCCAAAAAAATACAAAAAAATCAGAAAAATGTACAAAAAGAGCAAATACGGTGCGGAAATAGATAGTCGGTGGCAACGGGAGAGGTGCGAATATTTGTTTGAGGCTCCCGAATATTTGTCCGCCTCCTCCCCCCGGCACATCTAACACCTGCACCGAAAATATGAAACGATGACCGGAACGTTTCTTGGGGAATTGCACGGATTTTAGTGGGTAGAGTCTAGGAGGTCTTTTTTTGAAAATCTAGAAAAATTCCGGGAATTTTAAGGTCACTATTTTAAGGTGGCCGAGCACAGAATTTTTCTTATTTAAGATTATAAATGCAGTCCGCTCAATAAAAATAGCCTCACTCCCAGAAGTTCAGAATCGAAAATTTTTGAATTTTTGACCGAAAATTTTTTTGTTGATTTCCGATCTTAAATTACGCACATTGGCGAAATTTTGAAATATCGTTAGAGAAAAAGCCATTTTGAACACTTTTTAGCCAAAAAAAAGGTCGAAAAATTGGCTCAAAAAGGGGTCATTTTTTCTTCCGGGCCCAAATTTTACAAGTCACCCATAATTTTGGGCCTCTCATCAAAACGGTAAGACATATGGAAATTCTGTGAAAACCATTCGATTCAGAATCTAATGGATCTATTCATGCCGTGAGAAAAAAGGAAAAAAAAAAAAAAAACCGAAAAATTGGATTTTTTCCCATTTCTACAGGATTTTTTCCTATTTTTCGGTATTTTTTCCTTTTTTTCCTTTCTTCTCCCAAGGCGTGAATAAATAAAAAAACGATTGAATAAATTTTTTAAAACCATTAAATAACTCCCAGGCCCAAATTTTCATAAATCAAGTACTGGGACACTGGTGCACCCAAAACTCGAAATTTTTTGAAATTTTCCAAAACGACTTTTAGCTATCGAATCTGATTAAAAGTGCATGAAAAATCATTTTAAGAATTTTGGGCTCCAAAAATTAGGAAAAACACCGTTTTTCAGGCTATCATAATTGGGCGGCCCAAAAATAGGTGTTAAGGTGCCAGTGACCCTTGAGGTTATTTTATGAAAATTTGGGCCTGGGGGTTATTTTAAATTTTAAACCGATTGGCACTTACAAAATTTTCATATCTGTTACCGTTTCGACGACAGCCCCAAAATGAGGGGTTAGGCTAACTTTGGAAAAATTCTCTGCACTCTCTCTCTCTCTCTCAATCAGTCTCAAGTGGAATTGATCTTTGAAGATGCTTAATCTCGATTTGCTTTTCTTCTCCTCAAATATCTCTCTCTCTCTCTCTCTCTCTCAAACTCAAAAGAACACGTTTTTCATTGCAAAATAAAAGTCTTACCTATGACATGGTAACTGCATAAAAAAAGAAGCAGTATGTACAGTAGATTTTTTGAGCGCATCTCAATGCGCCAGGCTTCGTACCTGTAAGGGGGTTACTGTAGAAAACAAGGAAAACAAGGAAAATTGATAAGAAATGAGGTGAAACACATGTTTTATACACAAACTTATTTTGAATTTCGACAAAATGTTACTGATAAAAAGTGAGAGGTCGAGGAAGCAAGGGGAAGTGAGTCAAAAGTAGGCTCCGCCCACTTTTTTGGGGGTTTGTCATAGAGGAACAGACAGAGAGGAAGAAATATTTTTGAAGAGTTGGAAAATGGTTTTGGAATGTAAGATGTGGTAAAAGGGGCGTGGTTTGGAAAGGAAATAGGGGATAAGAGGAAAAATCGAAAAAAAATTTTTAGTCCGTTAAAAACTACGACTTTATGAAGTTCTTGAGCCGAAAAACGAAAAAAGTCAAAGAAAGCAAAAAATGGAATTTGTAGTCCTTTTGGAAAACTCGAAAAAAGTTTTTTTTTAAATTTTTCCATTAAGCCAAAACCAAGAAAAACGGTTAATTTTCAGAATCGAAAAATTTTTTGAAAAAATTTTTTACGACTTTATGAAGTTTTTGAGCCGAAAAACGAAAAAAGTCAGAGAAAGCGAAAAATGGGTTTTGTAGTCCTTTTGGACAATCCAAAAAAATTTTTCAAATTTTTTTCAAACATTTTTTCAAAGATACAGAACCCCGCCTTTTCCAGCCAAAATAAAAAAACGGTAAATTTTCCCGGTCAAAAAATTTTTCGAAAAATTTTTTTACGACTTTATAAAGTTTTTGAGCCGAGAAACAAAAAGAAAGCGAAAAATGGGTTTTGTAGTCCTTTTGGACAATCCAAAAATTTTTTTTAATTTTCTTAAAAACCCGGTCATTTTTCAAGCCACACAAAAAAAAACGGTTAATTTTCCGGGTGGAAAAATTTTGGTTACTGTACCCGAAAACAAATATTTTTCCAAAACATAAAAATTATTGAGAAAAAAAAAACAAGATGAAATACCGGAAATAATGGTCTTTTCTTATTCTTTTCGTCCCCTCGGTGGAAGAAAATGAGAGAGAGAGAGAGAGAGAGAGAGAGAGAGAGAGAGAGAGAGAGAGAGAGATTGCGCAAAGAAGAATTCTGAGACTTTCGAAGAAAAAATAGTATCGAATTAGTGGAGAGAAGAAGAGAATCAAAAGAGGCACAGGGGGAAATGGAATCAAAAAAGACGACCGCCCGTCTTCTCTCGAGACTTATGAACACCTTTTCTCCGATGGGTGGGAGGCCAACAGAGACCTACTTTCGTCTCCGAGAAAAGAAAAGCGACACTTTTTTGATTTGTATATTCAAAACCGGTCTCTTCCTCCTTTTTTTCCTCCTCTTTTATTAGTCAATTGGTCAATGCATATATACTGTCACTCACACATGTCAGAAATAATGAGTACTTTGGATGAGGGCGAATTGGAGAAAAAAAAATTTTTTTCTGGGACTTTTTCTTGAAAATCTGAATTCACCATTGAATTCTACACGGAATTTTATGTCGTCAACTCTTTTTTCTAAGCTGTAACTCAAAATTTGAATTTTGTACGCAAACACCACGAGGTGGTTGCGGACCGTGTACACAAGTTCACGACATTTGCTCCGATCGCCTCCAAAATTTGGGGTTAGGGGTAAAAAACCACGATGAATCTAATGGTAAATTCAGAATTCCAAATTTCAAAAAAAAAGTTCCGAAAAAATTTCAAAAAAAAAATTTCCAAAAAAAATTTCATTTCCAAAAAAATTTTTTTAATTTTAAAATTCAAAATTTCGAAAAACTAAATTAAGTTCTAGGCCATTTTTTGTTTCTGAGCCATGTCTCAAAAAGTTTAAATTTTTAGCACCTAGAAAACCTTAAAATTAAAATTAAAACTAAATAGCAAAAAATTTTTCTGCCAAGTTTTAAAGGGATGAGTGGGCAGTTAGTCTGATGGGTAAACTCCAAATTCTATTTACAGTAGGAACGGAATGGCACCGTCCCACAAATAAATAGTGACGAAAAAATGTTGAAAAAAAAATTTTGCAAAATCAAAAATTTTTTAATTTTTAAATTTTAAAAAAAATTCGGGATCACTTTTTGTGTTGTCGCGGATTTAAGTAGTAGGTTAGAGAGAAAAATGAACCGACACACACACACAAATACACTTGTTATATAATTTTTTGAAAACGAGTGCAAATAATACACAATCGGAACAAACACTTTAAGAGAGAGAGAGGGAGAGATGGATGAGAGAGAGAGAGAGAGAGAGAGAAGAAGATCAGCTGAGGAGAAAAGATGGAACGGTAAGATCTAAGGATGATCGATGGATGTGTCTGTGTACTCCTCTCGGACAATTGGAGTTCTCCGAGAGGACTACACGGATATTTTTTAACGAGGATTTGAAAAAAGAAGGTAGCTTTTCCGAGAGGACTACACGGATTTGAAAAAAAAAATTTTTCAATTTTTCCAAATTTCTTTGAGAAATATTCGAAAAATTCTCAAAAAATTCACACGAAAAATTCTTCGAGTATTTTTCGAAAATTTTTCCGAAAAACGACCAGGAAAAGTTTTGAATATCAAAAATCTTTAAAAAAAGCAAAAAAAAAGAAAAAATTTTTTGAAAAATTATTTTTCAACCGAGAAAAACTGCTTTTCACAGTTGTCCAAAAGGACTACAAAAATAATTTTTCGAAAATTTTTCGAAAAATTTCTCTCCCAAAAAATTGAAAAAGTTGTCCTCGAGGAGTACACGCTAGAAAAAAAGTGGGCGATCAGCTGACCGTAGTAAGTAACGGAAGACACGGTAATCAGAAAAGAAAATCTCTAAAATCGATTATATTCTTGGGCATTTGCCATCTCTCTCCGTTTCGGCTGACGCATTCCGCTTTGAATGTGTAACAGTTTGACGTCGGCCCCCCCCCTCCCCAAAGACGACGTCTGCTAAACACTTGTCTCTCTCTCTCTCTCTCTCTCTCTCTCTCTCTCTCTCTCTCTCTCTCTCTCTCATAACAAGAAAAGCGGGCGACAGTTGCGTAATGGGATTAGATGAGAAATGAGGAAACGGGTATCACCAAAATGATGAAAGTGAAACTGGAACTGCTGATAATCATAAACCACTCGAACAGAAAAAATTCTAGCCTCTCACTGGAAATTCAAATTTTTGTATGCAAACACCACTGCGTACCAGAAATGATTTTTCGAAAAATGCCCCTTACGAAAAATTTTCGAAAAATTATTCGAGAAATTTATCGAAAATTTTTCGAGAATTTTTCGAAAATTTTTTGGGAATATCTGAGATTTTTCGGGAATTTCCGAGATTTTTCGTGAATTTTCCGAAAATTTTCGAGAATTTTTAGAGATTTTTTCGGTAATTAAAAAAAATTTTTTTTGGAAAACTTTCGAAAATTTTTTTTTGGAATTTTTTTTGGAAATTTTCCGAAAATTTTCCGAAAATTTTTTGTTTTAAATTTTTTGTAATTTTTTTTTGAATTTTTTGAAAATTTTTCGAGATTTTTCGAAAATTTTTCGAAATTTTCGACAATTTTCGAGAATTAAAAAAATTTTTTTTTGGAAAATTTTCGAAAAATGTTTTTTAATTTTTTTTGGAATTTTTTTTTGGAAATTTTTCGAAAATTTTTCAAGATTTTTTCGAAAATTTTTCGACAATTTTACGAAAATTTTTCGCGAATTTTTCGAATAATTTTTTGAGAAATTTTTCAAGATTTTTCGAGAATTTCCGAGATTTTCCGAGATTTTCCGAGATTTTTTGAAACATTTCTCGAAGAAATTTCGAAAAATTCACAAGAAAATTTTTTCGAAAAACTTTCGAATTATTTTCGAATAATTTTTAGAAAAATTTTTTTAATCGCTCTCGAAAAAATACACTGCACTCTACGACACTTGCACCAATTTCTCTGAAAACTTCTAGATTTACGTAAAAAAAAATTCCGAGAATCTTATGGTGACCTTAGTTTCGATTTCCCTCTAGTCACCTGAAAAGGGGCGGAGTTTCGCAGGTGACCTTTCAAAAGCGGAACTAATCAGTTTCGACCATCTAGAAAGAATGTGTCAAATTAAGGACATTTTCATTTTTGTCTCGAAAACCGAAAAAAAAATAATTATCGATGGAGCGCATTTTCTCCAGGAAATATGTACAGAGGGGGTGGGAGATATGAAAAAATAGATATTTTGAAACAAAAAAAGGGCTAAAAGACTAAATGACTACACGTGGGGGAGAAAAATTTAAACGGATTGAAGATCTTTGTCGACGAGTGGTTGCTCGACAGAATAAGTGATAGCTGCTGTTTGGATAGTCTTTTCATCGACAGATTCACGAGAGAATAGAGCCAAAACGACGGGAAGAATGAAGAGACCGTGGAGGAGACCTGCGAATTCTCATTAGAGCGCATTTGCATTTCAAAAAAAAACCCACCGGTGGCAACAACCAAAAAGACGGTTTTAGCGAAACAAACGATTGCATAAGTGGGTACGAATATCAACGGAAGCATACAGAGGAACGTCGACAATCCAGCTTCACACATCGGCATCGCCATCTCCGCCAGACTACTGTAGACACGTTGTTGAGGGGTTCCACGTGCACGGAAATAGTTGTAGGCGACATGGGCGGTGTAGTCGACTGAGAATCCGGTGGCAAGGAGAACGTCCACTTGGATGACCGGATCGAGATCGGCACCCCATAGGGAGAGTCCGCCGACGAGTACTGTAAGAAATAGATAGGCTACCGTAACCCGAGCCGAACCCCGCCATTCGAACCGGCTTAAAATTCTGATCGTGTCTTTTCGAAAATAATTCGAAAAATCTCTCGAAAAATTTCTCGAAAAATTCACGAAAAAAATTCTTCGAGTATTTTTCGAATTATTTCTCGTGAAATTATTTTTCGAACACGTCATTTTTCGAGAATTTTTCGAAAAACGACCAGAAAAAGTTTTTCAATATCAAAAATCTTCGAAAAAAGAGAAAAAAAAGAAATTAGAAAAAGTGTGATTTTTCGAAAATTATTTGAGAAATCTTTCGAATAATTTCTCGAAAAATTTCGAAAGATCTCGAGAATTCTCGAAAAATTTCGAAAGATCTCGAGAATTCTCGAAAAATTTTCGAAAAAACGAGAAAAATTTTTCGAGTATTTTTCGAATAATTTCTCGTGAAATTATTTTTCGAACACGTCATTTTTCGAGAATTTTTCGAAAAACGACTAGAAAAAATTTTTCAATATCAAAAATCTTCAAAAAAAGAGCAAAAAAGTAATTAAGACGACGCCACGTGAACACGTATGACGCAATTCACACGTTGTTACTTCTTTTTTATCTTTCGAAAAATTTCCGAAAACGTGTGATTTTCCGAAAATTATTCGAGAAATCTTTCGAAAATTCTAGAGAATTCTCGAATAATTTCTCGAATATTTTTCGAAAAATCATTCCTCGAGAAGACACACTGATTCCAAATCTCCACATCTCATAATTTTTCAGTCCGGGTTACGGTATTTTTTCATCAGACACCCACCATAACAAATACTGGCGATGATCGATGTGATGACAGCGACCGCATTGAAATTCGCAATGAACACAAAACAAACGATTGCCATACAGACTACGGTAACCGCAATCGAACCGATCAAATCGGTGCCGACGGTTAGAATAATGCTGAGAATCGCCGAATCGCAGTCGAAAAGTGTCGCGTTGAACTGTTTTTGGTCGTGGAGAATCGTTCGGATGTGTTGCATTGCACGTGCACGTTCCGCCCATTCAGACATCCCTTTTCCGAGAAGTGTTAGTCGGAATGATGTCACTTCGGTTCTGGAATTGGATTTCATTTTTTTAAAAATGGCCCTCTGACAGCAAAAAAGTCGAGAGCTGAGTGTTTCATATACCGATAGGCCGCGGCCTCAAAGAGTGGCTGCGTGGCGCAGTCGGCAACGGCGTCGTTTTGCGTTTCACTGGCAGTGCAACTCATGAGTTCGGATTTTTTAGGACGCAGTTCCTTTTTTTCTTTTTGCTTTTCGGTAAATATTACAAGAAGGTATTTTATTTTCCGTTTTTATCGAAAAAATCATTTTTTGTATTGAAAAAGGGATAAAAATTACGTAAAGCCGCGTTTTTTTCATAAATCTCTACCCTCTAGACTTACTTATTATCCTCCCCAATGTGATATTTCACCAATGGCGGGTTCCCAATTGCGTTCATCCACGTCGGCAAATTATCAAAAGACGGGCGATACTTTTCTCCGAGAAGAATCGAAAACGAGTTGGACAGTTTATCATATCTCTCGTATTGAGGCAAGAATATCAGACTTCGGTTGTCACCCCGAATACCGGGTACTGTCTCCAGACGATTCATCATACTGTAGAAACTGTCATACTGTAATGGATACTGTAGTTGGGGGTTGGGGGGGAAGGGTTACCTCCTCTTGATTGGTGATGTTTGGGGGTTTGTTGACTATCACTGTGATCGGGAAGTAGGTGTTGAAGACTGGTCTGGAATGAGTATAATTTGGCTACAGTAATCCATAACCCTTTTTAGGCTCTACTTATTATTTTTATCTCACGAGGTGAGACTCAGGGTCGTGGCCTCGTGGCCGCGGCCAAGGATATCTCGCCACGAAAACTACGGTAGAAAATTTATAAAAGTAGGTCTACAAAAATTTAATTAATTTTTTCAGCGCTTTTTTACGATTTTTTCCGATAATGAGAGCTTTTCAATAACGAAATTGCATATTTTATACAAAAATCGGAAAAAATCGGTAAAGAAAAAAGAGAAAAATTTATTAAATTTTTGTAGACTTGCTTTTATAAATTTTCTACCGTAGTTTTTGTGGCGAGATATTCTCGGTCACGGCCACCAGGCCACGACCCTGAGTCTCACCTCGTGACATCATAGTTGAAACTTTCTTGATATATACTACAGTAACCCAGTCCAAAAAAACTAACTTAATATTCGACAACGAGTCGACAAGCTTCGAATTCGATGGGAATGCCTTAGCGGGTTCGAAAGTGGTTCTCATGGTGACAACTCCATAGGTAGTGAGTCCATACATTCCGATTAAAACAAAAAGACACACTAGTCTTCCTTTCACTGAGCACACAAAATTCGAGTATTTTGATAGCCACGTGTCGACTCTGGAGATAGTTTCCTCTTTGGAAACTGTTTGATACGTTTCGTCATTGCAAAGAAAAACGATTGGGGCGAGAATGGTATATGTGAAAATGTAGTCGAGGAGAAGGGCAAGAGAAGCCGTTAGACAGAATAATGACATCTGGAAGTTAGAGGTTACTGTAGAAAATTCCCCCTTAAGGGAGAGGGGGGCTTACCTGAGGTGTCGGTGTGAAGAATCCGATTCCAAAAGCGATAATATTGGTTAGAGAGGTGATTGTGATAGAGGGACCGACATCGACAATCACTTGTTCCAGGCGGCGAGGTCTGAAATGTAGGGGGTCAGATAGAAAAAATAGGGGCCCAAAAAGAGGGTAGAGGTTCTTTCAACCTGAGTAAAAAAATAGGGTCCCAAAAAAAAGGGTAGGTGTTCTTTCAACCTGAGTAAAAAAAATAGGGGCCCAAAAAGAGGGTAGAGGTTCTTTCAACCTGAGTAAAAAAATAGGGTCCCAAAAAAAAGGGTAGGTGTTCTTTCAACCTGAGTGAAAAAATAGGGGCCCAAAAAAAAGGGTAGCGGTTTTTTCAACCTGAGTAAAAAAAATAGGGGCCCAAAAAGAGGGTAGAGGTTTTTTCAACCTGAGTAAAAAAAAATAGGGGCCCAAAAAATAGGGTAGGTGTTCTTTCAACCTGAGTGAAAAAATAGGGGCCCAAAAAGGGTAGCGGTTTTTTCAACCTGAGTAAAAAAAATAGGGGCCCAAAAAAGGGTAGGGTTTTTTCAACCTGAGTAAAAAAAATAGGGGCCCAAAAATAGGGTAGGTGTTCTTTCAACCTGAGTGAAAAAATAGGGGCCCAAAAAATAGGGTAGCGGTTCTTTCAACCTGAGTAAAAAAATAGAGGCCATTTCAATTGTCTAATTTCATTTTTGGGAACCAGAAAAAAAATCTCTCCAAAACCCACCCATCAGTAATGGCAATATGATGTTTCCATCGATGCAACAAAATGAAAGCGTCATCAACACCGATTCCCAAAACAAGAAAAGGGGTGACACATTGAATGGAAAACGACGGGAATCCCATCCAACAAATCGCTCCGAATGAGGCAATCGTCGCAGCCATCGGAGTCAGAAGAGAGGTTGCCACAAGATAGAATGTCATTCGAATCGATGAGAGTCTTTTGATTACAATGATTACTTGGGTGAGGAGGAGAAAAAATCCGATTGTCATGAGGGTAGTTGCTTCGATGGCTCCACGAATCATTTCTCGATTCGCTACTTGATCACTGAATATTGTGAATTGAACATTCTCGAAGGCTGATCCGTTTTTCGAAAGTTCGAATAGTTCGTCGATTGCGTCCTGGAATAAAAAATTTGGTTCAATTGTAGTTTAGGGGACCCTTCAGAGAAATAGGGGTCCCTTCGATTTTTTTTTGCGCAAATCGAAGTGGCCCCTATTTTTCTGAAGGGTCCCCTATTTTTTGCGCAAATCGAAGTGACCCCTATTTTTCTGAAGGGTCCCTTTTTTTTGCGCAAATCGAAGGGACCCCTATTTTTCTGAAGGGTCCCTATTTTTTTTGCGCAAATCGAAGGGACCCCTATTTTTCTGAAGGGTCCCTATTTTTTTTGCGCAAATCGAAGTGGCACCTAATTTTCTGAAGGGTCCCCTATTTTTTACGGGCAAATCAAAAGGACCCCTATTTTTCTGAAGGGTCCCCTATTTTTTGCGCAAATCGAAGTGACCCCTATTTTTCTGAAGGGTCCCCTATTTTTTTGCGCAAATCGAAGTGACCCCTATTTTTCTGAAGGGTCCCTATTTTTTTTGCGCAAATCGAAGGGACCCCTATTTTTCTGAAGGGTCCCTATTTTTTTTGCGCAAATCGAAGTGGCACCTAATTTTCTGAAGGGTCCCCTATTTTTTGCGCAAATCGAAGGGACCCCTATTTTTCTGAAGGGTCCCTATTTTTTTTGCGCAAATCGAAGGGACCCCTATTTTTCTGAAGGGTCCCTATTTTTTTTGCGCAAATCGAAGTGGCACCTAATTTTCTGAAGGGTCCCTTTTTTTTGCGCAAATCGAAGTGACCCCTATTTTTCTGAAGGGTCCCCCATTTTTTTGCGCAAATCAAAAGGACCCCTATTTTTTCTGAAGGGTCCCCTATTTTTTTTGCGCAAATCGAAGTGACCCCTATTTTTCTAAAGGGACCCCCAATTTTTTTTCTCAGATTGAAGGGACCCCTATTTTTCTGAAGGGTCCCTTTTTTTTGCGCAAATCGAAGTGACCCCTATTTTTCTGAAGGGTCCCCTATTTTTTTACGCAAATCAATAGGACCCCTATTTTTTTTGCGCAATTCGAAGTGACCCCTATTTTTCTGAAGGGTCCCCTAATTTTTTTGCGCAAATCAAAAAGACCCCTATTTTTCTGAAGGGACCCCCAATTTTTCACTCAGATTGAAGGGACCCCTATTTTTGAAAAAAAATTTTTTGAACTCAGTCATAATTATCTAAACCGGCCTAATTTACTAATAATGCGAAATTTTTTCCGATTAACCTACCGGGTTACTGTAGTTCACTAACCTTGAATGCCAACTTCCCTTCCGGTGTATCCGATCGCGAGAAGTACCATAAGACCAGGGACCTCGAGCTGATTCGATGAATTGGTGGCTCTGCAAAAAATAGGCTCCGCCCCCCACAAAATTCCGAACTTACTGAAATCAACATTGCTGAAATGAAGCCCAAGGAAGATGTCGAGACCACTGTATGGCATATCCGGATACGTGAAAACCGCTGTTGTCTCATTATTTTTTCGGGTTTGGTTCTGGAAAAAATTTTTTTTTCTTGAAATTAGAATTAGACCACGCCCATACCGCTAGCAAATGAAATGGGCTGTTTAGGTCGCAAAGTGGATCACAATTCCTTCGACCATCACCATCTTTCGTTCCAACCGCATCGGAAAGCCGCCGATCGACAGTATAGATCTGTAGAAAGCGCGCTCCATTGATAATCTCTAATTCACTTACATCTCTCAATGCTCCCTCCTCCAGAATACTCGAATTAGCGGAACGGGCGGTGAATATACAAAAAGCTCGTTCAGGATACACATCGAGACCGTAATACTCGAGCCATACGCGAGTTTCACTGGAAAAAAAATTCGACTTGGGATTAAGAGTACCGTAATCTTACTATCCGGCATCGGAATCCTCTGGTGAAAACGATTTCCGAATGTCTGGTTCCAAGCGGATGTTTACCAAACCAGCACTTAGCGCCAGAATTGACAGTATACTTACTGAAAAAAATTAAGGTTTTTATGGTTGTCGACTTATAATTTTCTTGTGAAAAAGAAAATGATAGATCTCGAGTTCTCCACGATGAGGTCCGAAAAATCCATGTCCGAAAAATCCAGGCCGAAAAATCCAGGTCCGAAAAATCCAGGCCGAAAAATTCAGGCCGAATAATCCAGGCCGAAAAATCCAGGCCGAAAAAACCAGGTCCGAAAAATTCAGGCCGAAAAATCCAGGCCGAAAAATCCAGGCCGAAAAATCCAGGCCGAAAAATCCAGGTCCGAAAAATCCAGGCCGAAAAATTTAGGCCGAATAATCCAGGCCGAAAAATCCAGGCCGAAAAATCCAGGCCGAAAAATCCAGGCCCGAAAAATCCAGGCCGAAAAATCCAGGCCTAAAAATCCAGGCCGAAAATCCCGGTCCGAAAAATCCAGGCCGTAAAACCAGGTCCGAAAAATCCAGGCCGAAAATCCAGATCCGAAAAATCCAGGCCGAAAAATCCAGGCCTAAAAATCCAGGCCGAAAATCCGGTCCGAAAATCCAGGCCGTAAAACCAGGTCCGAAAATCCAAGTCCGAAAATCCAGGCCGAAAAATCCAGGCCGAAAAATTCAGGTCCAAAATCCCGGTTCGAAAAATCCAGGTCCAAAAATTTAGGCCGAAAAATTCAGGCCAAAAAATCCCGGTCCGAAAAATCCAGGCCAAAAAATCTAGGCCCAAAAAATCCAGGCCGAAAAAATTCAGGTCCGAAAAATCCCGGTTCGAAAAATCCAGGCCGAAAAATCCAGGTCCAAAAAATTTAGGCCGAAAAATTCAGGTCCGAAAACCCAGGTCCGAAAAATCCAGGCCGAAAATTCTAGGTCCGAAAAATCCAGACCGAAAAATCCAGGTTCGAAAAATTCCGGTCCGAAAAATCCAGGCCGAAAAATCCAGGTCCAAAAAATTTAGGCCGAAAAATTCAGGTCCGAAAAACCCAGGTCCGAAAAATCCAGGCCGAAAATTCTAGGTCCGAAAAATCCAGACCGAAAAATCCAGGTTCGAAAAATTCCGGTCCGAAAAATCCAGGTCCGAAAAATCCAGGTCCGAAAAATCCAGGCCGAAAAATCCAGGTCCGAAAAATCCAGGCCGAAAAATCTCGGACCGCTTTTTTGGCTCGTAACTTTTTTTAGGAAACATTTACAGTATTTTGATAAAAAGCATCGTGTAGAACTCGCCGAGATCTATCATTCACTTTTTTTAAAAGACGAAAAATTTTGAAAAATTTTGACCGCCCGAAAAATTTTTTCAAAAACTCACAAAGAATCGAATAAACGGGATAAGCGGCTAGAAGACGTGCCACGACGGCACTTATCACATCCCATCCCATTTGAGCGGTCGGCTGTAACTTCATTTTTTGTGTGTTAATTGAATGATGAGAAGTTGTTGTTTGTTAGTTAGTAAATTTTCAAGAGGAGACAAATCAAGGGGTAAAAACTGGATTTTCGGGAAAAATTTTTTTTGGCAAAACACCCATTCCAGAAAATTCTCCTAAAGCTAAGCGAGAGATCTAAAAATTCAAATTGCCGCTAGATCTCAAGTTCAGTGGAGCGCACTTGGTGCAGACTAACTTGAACACGAAGCATGACGTTGGTTTCAATTAAAATAACGGGGTTTCAGTTTTTTCTACGTGGAAAATTTTTCTACGTAAAAATTTTAAAAAATTCAAAAAAGTTCACGTTGAAAAAATGTTTTTTTTTCAAGTTCTCATTAGAGCGCACTTGCACCCATCCACCCCGAAAACACGTGAATCGGAGAAAAAAGCTGCTTGTCGGGGGGGGGGGGGGGGGCTATGAATGGAAGAGAGACAGGTTCTTCGGGTTTTCAAAAACGGCTTGTCCGAGAGGAGTACAAAAGTATATTGAGTGAATAACATACAGGTTTATCGGAGTGGATTATGAAAGAGAGAAAGAGAGAGAGAGAGAGAGAGAGAGAGAGAGAAGCAGAAAGGCGCCGCGACAGGTGTTCGTTTTGTCGTAAGCTGACTGGTACTACGGAACCCTGTTGACTATGCAGATTTCAAACGCCTATATCTCAAAGCCAAGAAGAGATATGGAAAAAGTGTCAACTAATAAAATGTAGCTCAGGTTAAGCTCTACATTTTATTAGTTGACACTTTTTTCAAACCTCCACGGAAAACTGAGATATAAACGTTTAAAGACGCAAATGAACTTTTCCGATTTGCCCTTGATGATAAGCTACAGGTCTGCAAACCGGGAAAACGACATCAGAGAACTAGGAAAATATGAGATACAGGTTCTGGCAATATATTAAAGCATTCGGAAAATCAAAAAAATAAATTTGGAGATCTGAAAAAAAATGTTTTTTTTGAAGATCTCTAAAAAAACTTAGGTCCGAGAAATTCAGCTCCGAAAAATCCAGGTCCGAAAAATCCAGGTCCGAAAAATCCAGGCCGAAAAATCCCGGTCCGAAAAATCCAGGCCGAAAAATCCAGGTCCGAAAAATCCAGGCCGAAAAATCCCGGTCCGAAAAATCCAGGCCGAAAAATCCAGGTCCGAAAAAAAAACTTCCGTTTCCAGAAAATTCCGTTAAAAAAACAAAAAGACTAAAGAAACAAATGACATCAGAAAACTGTCGGAGACTACAAAAACCGAAAGAAATCACAAGATTTTTTGGGAAAAAGGTGTGAGTGACCAATGTTCAGCGAAGAAATGAGATGACAAGGGGGAGGAAAAATAAATGCAAAACGGTAAACACAGAAGGGAAACTGGAATGGAGGATGCAAAAGTATTCCACTGATTGGATGTAATTTGAATCTATAATTTCGTACTCCTCTCTCGGATTGAAGACTGGCTAAGGGGGGAAGAAGAATCGAAAAACAAAGAGCGTTCAAATCTGGATCATGACAAATAGGATTTCTTGATTTTTGGGGGGGGGGGGGGGAGAAAAAGTTTTCGACGGGAGAGGGCTACAAACTAGAACGTTTGCATTTTTTAGAGGTTTTATTAGCGTATATAGAAAAATGGGTTTTTCAGTAGGTTTTAGCGGTTTTAGGCCGTTTTCAGGGGTCTCTTGGGTTTCCGTTCGCTTTGAAAATTATTGGAGACTTAGAACAGACCTTTATAATGAAGATTTTATTCACGCTAATTTCAAAAAATTCTGTTTTTTTATTGGACAGGTTCCGAGAGACACCTGAATTTTTTCCGATTTCAGTACTAAAATGGGGTGTCTTCTCGAACTTTTTTAATAAAAGGAGAATACGATTTTTTTAAAATTATGTGAATATAAAGTTCTTTATTAAGGTCTCTTCTAGGTCTCCAAGAATTTTCAAAGTGATCGGAAACCCGAAAACCGAGAACCATACCCCTGAAAATGGCCTAAAAAATTAACTGAACAAAAAATTTTCACAATGACCCGGGTTACTACTGAGTATATTAAAACTGAAGTCAAGTGCTCTGTATTTCGATCAATTTTTATCCAAAACTACTATTTTCACTGTTTTAGAGTCGAAAAAAGAAAAATAATCAAAAATTGAAAAAATTTGAAAAAAATTTTTTTTTTATTTCGAAAAAAAAATTTTATTATTCAAAGAATATAGGGTTTTTTGTGCAAATACAACAAATTATATTGCTTTTTCTATACGAAAACCGCGAAAAAATTGTAAAAATAGCAACAAAAAAAATTTTTCCGTATGGCGGGCATTTTCCACAAAAAACCCTCAACCACCCCTAGCCTATCCTAACCCCCTTGCGGAGCCAAGCTCTGAAAATCCAAAAAAAATTCGCTGATGAAAACACAAAAGTGGTCATCTGTAGAAAAAAAGGGGGAGATTTTCGTAATTCTTTCCTCCTCTTATTCCTCTTTCTCTCTCTCTCTCTCTCTCTGTCCTCCGCCATTGGCAAAACCAGAAAAATCAATTCGTAGTGTGGTAGATTCGGACAGGAGTGAGATGAGGGACGTCCTCTTCAGCTTTCGATTTCAAAAAAACGACGGAAGACGTGAAGGATGAGAGAGAGAGAGAGAGAGAGAGAGAGAGAGAGAGAGAGAGAGAGAGAGAGAGACGGAAGAGATAGAAAGGAACATGTAAATAAAATACAGGAGGAGGGGGAGATGAATGTGTTCTTCTCAACCAGAAGAGAGAGAGAGAGAGAGAGAGAAGGAGGACAAGTAGCATAATACCCTATGAGTAGTGGAGGGGGGTTCAATTCGAATCGTGTCATGAGGGTTATTTTCGGGCGGGTTGGAAGAGAGGTCACTGAAAGTTCAAGTGACCAGTTAGGCTTTTTTTGGAAAAAAATGTTTCAAAACTCAAAAGGTTGAATCTCGGGACAATATTTTTTATCAGAATTCTTACAGATCTTCCCGGAAAGTCAGTAAGTTACAGTTCCACAGTCAAAATTTCAAACAACTTAAACGTTGAATTTATCTGAAATCCTCAAGAAAACAGTTTCAGTTTTTTACGGAACGACACTCCGCACTAGGGTTCACAAGGTAACGTCAGCAATCGCGCCCCAGCGAATCGACCTCAATTCGCATAAATTTTCGATTTTGCCTGTGAGCCGCCTTTTGCGCAGATCAAATATAAATATTCAAAAAATTATTTTCCCCTAAATGTGCGCTGGGGCGCGATTGCTAAAGTAACCCTCCACTAGAACACCACTACGAAAGGGGGCGGAGCCTAACTGTGTCAAAAAATTGTTTACCAGCATTGAAAGGCGGAAAGGCGGAAAAACACGTGTAGGCTACGATTTGTGTCTATTTTGTGGAAGGCAGTTTGATGTTTGCTCTCTGTGTTCTCCAAATGTCTAGATTCCCATCGGCGATTGTCTGGAACAGGAAGCGTCTGCAAAGTTTTGAAGAAATTGAAACAGAAATTTATTTTTCGGGTTCGAAATTTTTTTGAAACATTCCGTTTAGTTGAGAGTTGGGGTTGTAGAGAGCAGATGACAAATAAGTACATCTTTTGAAATAAATGATTTTTGGTTTTTCTCTGGTTTTTTGCCCTCTTCTAGAAATTGTTTTTGTAAATGAATGGAATTTTTGTTTTCAGATTCAGCGTCCACGCTTGGAAGCCATCACCATATTGCCTTTTTCCAAACCTCTTCTTTTTTTTCCATGGCAAACCCTACTCGTCATAATTTGGCTCCGCCCACTTTCGTAGTGTTTCTAGCGGAGTCTAGTCAATTTCAATTTGTTTCTGGAAAAATGCGTTTTCAAAAAATTGACATTGTGAAAACCAAAAATTTCAAAACAAAAATCCCAAAATATTTTTTTTCCAATTTTCAGTCAATCACGTTATCTTCGATTTTTGATTCGTTCCACTTTGGAAATCACATTCCATGTTCTTTCCGGAATCATTTTGTTGATCACTACACTCCTCTCTCTCTCTCTCTCTCTCTCTCTCTCTCTTTCACATGTGATAAGGAACAAAGAGCACGTGTAGCCCCCCTTTTCACTACACTTTAAACTTTTCTTTTTCGTTTTTTTTTATTTTCAAAAAAAATAAATATTTCTAAGAAGAAGAATCTAATCAAAAGAAAAAAAATGTTACAAGCCTATGAAGCATTCATCAAATACACCACTAATCCAACGTGAGTTTTTGAAGAAGTTTAGAAAAAAATTAGGCGATAGGTAAAAATTTTTTTAAAAAAATTTTTTGAAACTCGTTTATTTTTTAGGACACCTAAAAACAGCTGTCATGAGAAAAAAACTAGAAAAAATGAAATCGACATTTTTTCCAAGAATTTTCTATTTTTACCCATTTAGACCAGTTTCAATAATTTTTAGATTTCAAAAAAAAAATTTTTTTTTTGAAATTTTTTGAGGTTGAATTTTTAGAAATAATTCGAATTACTTATCTTAAACCTAAAACTAGTTTCTTCGTAATCCCAGTGATCCTTGTACCCAATATACTTCGTATCAGGTGTCATTGTCTATATGACCATCAACTAGTTCCTAACTACTATACGAGATTACACAGTTTTTTTTTCATTTTTAACATTTCTCACTATCCGAACCTTCGTTCCAAAAGTCATTTCAATGTATATGACCACACTAAACCGTGACAATTAAACCCATAATCGTTAACCTTTTTCGAAAATTTCCGGTAATCCGGTTCAGTTTGATGGGGGCTAAACTAAAAAATTTTTTTGCGATTTTTCGAATTTTTTTTTCTAGCCGGAAAAAACTTGAAAATAGGTACTAGAACACCCCAAAAAAACACTCGATATCTTTTCTATTTTTCAATAATTCTTGTATCATTTCTCTCTTTCTCTCTCTTAATGTGTCGATTACGTAGTACCCTGGAGAAGAAGAAGGACTACAAAAACACAAGAGAAGACCTGTTTGCCATTCTGATGAAAGAAGATTAGGATGAGGCATAGACGGAAAGAATTTCTCTTTTTCTTGGCCAAGTTCTAGAATGGCAACAGCTTTTCGAATTGATTTTTTTTTGGAATTTTTATTTTTGGCCTAAAAGTTTTATCTTTATTGGGATTTTTTGGAGGTGGCCGATCTAGGGGTGCCTTTTTATAAAGAGTGGCAATTTTTGGAGGCCCTACCGTATCAGTGATTGCATCAGTTTAGCGGATTAGACTAGGGGTGACCAGGTCCAGGGGCCCTTTTTTTTGAGAGGCCCATTTTTAAGAAGGGCCCATTTTTTGAAAGGGGCCCATTTTTTAAAAAAAAGGCCCATTTTTTGAAAAGGTCCATTTTTTGAAAGGGGCCATTATTTAAAATGGGCCCATTTTTAAAAAGGGCCCGTTTTTATTTTAAAAAGCCCGTTTTTATTTTAAAAAGCCCGTTTTTCAAAAAAGGCCCATGAAAAGGGCCCATTTTTGAAAACGGCCCATTTTCTGAGAGGGGCCATTTTTCAAAAAGGGCCCATTTTTAAAGTGGACCATTTTTTAAAAGGACCATTATTTAAAAAAGGCCCATTTTTTAAAAGAGCCCAAATTTTAAAAAGCCCGTTTTTTTGAAAAGGCCCATTTTTTTAAAAGGCCTAATTTTTGAAAAAGGCCCACTTTTGAAAAAGGCCCATTTTTTAAAGAAGGCCCATTTTTCAAAAAGGCCCAATTTAAAAAAAGCCCGTTTTTGAAAGGGGCCCATTTTTAAAAGGGCCCAATTTTTAAAAGGGTCCATTTTTCAAAAAGGCCCGTTTTTTAAAAAGGCCTAATTTTTTAAGAGGCCCATTTTTCAAAATAGGTCCGTTATTTAAAAAGGCCCATTTTTTCAAAAAAGGTCCATTTTGAAAAAAATCATTATCTTTATCGGGAACCGAGATAAATGTTGTTAAAGTTGAATAATGGGGGTGCAAGACTATTTTACGGTATCTCAAAAAATAAAAATATTTGGCCTTTGATTTTAAAATTTTTAGCTATTAACTTGACTGAAATTTTTACCCTCAACAATAATTTCGCAATTTTCAGTTTAATTCTAATGGGAGGATTCCTCTCGAAACATCATCATTTGACACCGGTGCACGAGGCGACGTGTGGACCTGTAAAAGGTGTTGGCTATGAGCAGGTAACCATTTTTCTTTTTTTTTAACTAAAATTTCCTTCAGGAAGACGGATCAGTAGTGGAAGGTTACCTCGGAATACCGTATGCCGAACCGCCGATCGGACCCCTTCGGTTCAAGAAACCAGTTGCTCATCGGAAATGGGAGGAGCCTTTAGAATGTATAAAATTTGGACCGAGGTGTCCCCAAAACGACGAGTTACTCGGACAATTTGTGAATACGGTTGGCAAAAGTGAAGAGCACTGTCTTAGTTTAAATGTATTCACACCGAAATGGGAGGCCGAGGAGTGGGTGAGTTTTTGTTTTTATTGTGAGAGGTATCAAAAATTTGTTTTTTTTAACAATTAAAAAAATTTTTAAAAAAATTTTTAACGCGGTTTTACGTCATTTTAGCCCTTTTCAATACAAAAATTTGATTTTTTTCTGATAAAAACGGAAAATACAAGGCCTCCTTGTGATATTTACCGAAAAGCAAAAAGAAAAAAAGGAACTGCGCCCAAAAAATTCCGAACTCATGAGTTGCACTGCCAGTGAAACGAGAAACAACGCCGTTGCCGACTGCGCCACGCAGCCACACAGGCAAAGCGCCACATGCGAAGGTTAGCCTACGCGCAGGCCGCTGACATTCGAAGGGGGAACTAAACGCAGGCCTGCTGGCGGTCTGCTCTTCGCATGTTGGCGGTCTGACCGTAGCCTACGGGCGGCATTTTCCCTGCATTTGGACCCCTCCTTACTCGCTTTACTTTCTCATAAAAACAATGGCAAAACACGTTTTTAAAAGTATTATAGGTTTATCTGTTAAGAATATTTGAAATTTACAATCAAAAGTAGGAAAAATAGGGGCAACAACAGAAAAATGGGAGAAATAATTTATATAATTTACTCCTTGGAAACTGCTCCCGGCTGCTATTTATCTATCGTTCCCTGTTGATGGGCTCCTTGTTGTTCACAGCTCACCGACGAGTCGTCGACACAAAGATGTCCTTTCTGAAAATGCATTTATGAGATTGAGTTTTATAGAAAAATCTCTTACCAGTGACAAAATCTGAAATTCCGTCGGGAAGCTTATCGTCTTCTGGCTCTGTCTCGTGGCGGCGGTCTCCTGAAAAAATAATAAGCTGAGATGTTACTCATTTTTCATACCTTCTGTAGACTATTGTTCCTTTTGATGAGCCGCTGGCACCCTGTCTTTCACTGATGAGTCGTCGCCACGAAGATCTCCTTTCTGGAAATGAATTAATGAGATTGAGTGGCATTGAATTTGTCTTTTACCATTGACAATTTCCGTGCGGAAGCTTGTCGATCTTGGTTTTTCCTTGCGGCGGTTTTCTGAAAACAACAAATTAGATTAGAAAATCATGCGTTTTTATTACCTTCTGTAGATTAGTGTGTCGTTAGATGAAGCCCTGTCGGCGACTTGAGCGGTTCCATCACCTCCGAAATCGTGTTTGAGTAAACCTGAAAACAACTATCTGATGTTTTTTTGGAAAACAAAGGATAAAAGAGTATTCAAAGCACGACAACTATTTTTAAAACAAAAGAACAGCGTCTTTGCTTGAAAAATGAGGATGCTTCTAACAAGAAATCGTAAATCTGTTGAAATTTCCCAAAAAAACGTTTTTCGCTAATCACTTGTAGAAATAGTGTGAAGATACTTGTCAAATATGCAGAATAATTTTTTAAAACTATTTTGACAAAGAAAAATCAAGAAAGTAATAGAAAAACAACGAAAAAGGAAGAAAAATGGGCGGAAATGGCAAATGAAAAATTTATTTTTAAACGCCGCGCAAGCGGAATTTCGGAGCATCGTTGCCACCTGCTCAGCTGTAGAGAGCAGAATGAAGCGCTAACATGCGAAAAACAGGCGAAGAGCATGCGAATTGGAAAATGGTATTCTGATGTGGAGATGATGTCAAATGAATTTATTCCGTCTTCTGAGTAGCTTTTCGTTAAATTTTGGTCTCTTTTGTGAAAAAGGGGACAGAAGCGCTAACAGGTGTAGATTAGCCTACGGGCAGGCCGCTTACATGCGAAGGGCATTCAAAGGTGAGGACTCAAAACTGGAATCACCTTAGTTTCTCAAGACAAACTGAGTTTTCCTATTTCATTTTTCTCAATAGTGAAATTAAATTTGGAAATGATAGATCATATTAATTTGTTAATATTGAATTCTCAGGTAGACTAGTCATCTGAAATATGAAGTTGGAATAGGCAATCTACTATGAAAATGGAATTGATCTAAACAAGAAATAAGAATGTTCGAGAAATCAATGAGAAGCTCAGTTTAGGCTTGCTATTAACAGTTTCTGCTATGGCCTGATTGACTTCTCCGTTCTCACCTTTGAATGCCATTCGCATGTAAGCGGCCTGCCCGTAGGCTAATCTACACCTGTTAGCGCTTCTGTCCCCTTTTTCACAAAAGAGACCAAAATTTAACGAAAATCTACTCAGAAGACGGGAAATATTCATTTTACATCATCTCCACATCAGAATACCATTTTCCAATTCGCATGCTCTTCGCCTGTTTTTCGCATGTTAGCGGTTCTTCGCATTTTTTTCACCATGTGCGGTTTTCGAGCGCCAGTATATATGTTACACGCATGCTCTTCGAATGCCGTGTTTTTCAACTAATTTTGATCACATTTTTTTCACCTACGTTTCGCATTTGGCGCTTCTTCGCATGCTCTTCGCATTTTCTTCGCATGTTAGCGCTCACTCGCCTGCGCTTCGCCTGATATTCGAATGTGGCGCTTTGCCTGTGCACTCACGGGTGGCCGCCGCCTGTCGGTATATGAAATACACAGCTCCCGATTTTTTGCTGTCAGAGGGCCGGTAATCATATTTTCAGAATCGAGCTGGGATTTTTAGTTGTCTAACGTATTTATACATCCCTAGTTTTCATTTTAGGAAAATATGAACACTTTTAAAATTTAAAAAGTAAAAATTAATTAAAGAAAAAAAAATTTAAAAAAAAATTTTTTTTTTAATTTCTAAAAAAATTCAAAGTTCCGGCTTCCTTTAAAAAATTTAATTTCAGCCCAATGGGTTCCCAGTGATGGTATTCATCCACGGTGGCGGATTCGCAGTCCACTCGTCCAGCAACTACGGTTGTGCGACCATCGCTCGCAACCTCTGCACCAAAAACGTGGTCGTTGTGACCATCAACTACCGTCTCGGAGTCCTTGGCTTCTTCACGACAGGCGACGAAGTGTGTCGTGGAAATCTCGGATTATGGGATCAGACTCAAGCACTTCAATGGGTCCAAAATCACATATCGAGTTTCCGAGGGGACCCCGATAATGTGACGATATTCGGACAGAGTGCTGGAGGAGCGTCGGTAGACCTTCTTTGCCTTTCTCCTCACTCTCGGAAACTTTTCCGGAGAGCAATTCCGATGGCCGGAAATGCAGAATGTGATTTTGCTGTGAGGACTAGTGAACAGCAGGCAACGTTGTCGAAAGAGTTTGCGAGGTTTTTAGGGTGGGAAGGGGATGGTGAGTTTTGAATTTGAGGCCACGCCCCTAAAATTTCAATTAATTTACAGAAAAAAATTACAAAAAACTTTATTTAAAAAATTTACAAAAAAAAATTTCAATTTACAAAAAAAAATTTTTTTCAGACAACGATACGCAGGGTCTACTTCGATTTATCGACGAGCAACCACTCTACAAAATCGAGATGGGCATCAATCCGAAACGTGGATTTCGTCATTCGCAGGCCGGCAGTTTGTACTTTGTTCCCAATTACGATGGCGTTTTTTTCCCCAAACCAATTTCCCATTTGAGAAGAGAAATTCCGAAAATGGAAGTGATGACGGGAACGACGAAATACGAGGGATTATTTTTCAGTTAGTTTTCAGGCCACGCCCCTTTTCTAATAGTTTTTGTAGAATAGGGGTCCCTTCGAATAATAGGGGTCCCTTCAAACTTCTTCAGAAAAATAGGGGTCCCTATTTTTTTACTCAGGTTGAAAAAATCCCTACCCAATTTTTTGGCCCCGGGTTTTCGAACGGACCCCTATTTTTCTGAGGGGACCCCGTTTTTTAAGGTTACCCGAAGGGTACCTTTTTTTTTTTACTCAGGTTGAAAAACCCCTACCCAAATTTTTGGGCCCCAATTTTTTCACTCAGGTTAAAAAACCCCTACCCTATTTTTTGGGCCCCTATTTTTTACTCAGGTTGAAAGAACCCTTACCCTATTTTTTGGGCTCCTATTTTTTCACTCAGGTTGAAAGAACCCCTACCCTAATTTTCTGGCCCCTATTTTCGATGGGGCCCCTATTTTTTTACTCAGGTTGAAAGAACCCCTACCCTATTTTTGGGCCTCTATTTTTCGAACCTCTAAACTACAACCATAATTTTTTTACAGTAGCCCTTGGAGCCTTGTCAAGAAATCCAGAGGGAATTAAGAAGTTTATGGGAAGAATCTTCAAAGAATGTGACTATGGAGAACGATCGGAGGAGGTGCTTCAGTTGACCTATGACTTTTATTTCAAAGGAGTTCATCCGAAGGATCAAGAGAAAATTATTCAACAGATTGTCAAGGTGAATTTTTTTGAAAAATTTTAATAAAAAAATTTTTTATGAAAAATTTTCCAGTTCATCGGCGATTATTCGATCAATTACGGTACCTATCGTTACGCTAATCAGATGGCCGAACTGGAGCACGATGTCTATTTCTATCAATTCGAATACCATAATCCGGGCGGATTTGGCGTTTTTAAATGGTTACTTCCGTTTTTGGGTTTGTTTTTCAAAATGAAAAAAAATTTTTTTTTGATTTTTAGGCTCCACCCACTGTACAGAAATGCGATACGTTCTCGGGAAGGGAATAATTTCGAAATTCCGGCCGAATGAGCATGATAAAAAAATGATCGAGGTGATGACGACGTATTTCACGAATTTCGCCAAATATGGGTAGGTACAGTAATCTTTTTTTGTCACCTACAGTAATCCTTTAGAAATCCGAATGGTCGTGAAGATGAACCATGGGAAAAACACGAATCATTCGCCCCATTCCGTCATTTTAAAATTGATTTGGACGAAAGTTCGATGGCTGAAGACTATCAGGATCGAAGGGCGGAGCTATGGGATAAGCTGAGAGCATTGAATGTCAGTAGAGCGCAGTTGTAACGGGTTTTTTGGAGAATAAAGTATTTATTATGGTCGACAGGCAACAATGACAATTATAGCTATTAAACTGTTCAGCTAGTTTTGATCCCTGAAATCGACATTGAATATGTGTTACAAAACCTCTGTTAGATTGTCCGGAACTCTCATAAAACGGGGAGTGTATGTAGTTTATCGTAAAATTCAGTGCAAATACAAAACGCGCGCGGTTCAAATTTTTAAATTCTTATCACGTCATTTTTAGCCCTCTTTCAATACAAAAATCGATTTTTTTCAAAAGTTTGTTTCTTTTTAAAATAAATTTAAAACGAAAAAATTTTGAAAAAAAAAAAAAAAACAAATTTTAAAACGCAGTTTTTGCCTATTTCGTCATTTTTAGCCCTTTTCAATACAAAAATGATTTTTTTCGATAAAAACGGAAAATGCAAGACCTTCTTGTAATATTTACCGAAAAGCAAAAAGAAAAAATGGAATCGCGCCCTAAAAATTCCGAACTCATGAGTTGCATCGCGAGTGAAACGCAAAACAACGCCGTTGCCGACTGCGCCACGCAGCCACACTCGGAGGCCGCCGCTTCTCGGTATAAGAAACACTCAGCTCCCGATTATTTATGCTGTCAGAGGGCCGGTAATCATATTTTCAGAATCAAGCTGGGATTTTGAGTTGTCTAACGTATTATCCCTAGTTTTCTTTTTAGGAAAATATGAACATTTTCGAAATTCAAAGTTCCTTTAAAACCGAAGAAGGGTCAATGATTCATAAAAGGTTGGAGAAAGGGGTAATATCTTTTCTCTCTCTTCCATCGAATTCCATTTTTTTATCAATCATCATCATTCGCGCGTTCTCGTGTCCCTTCCATCGCTTCTTCTCAATCAAATCGTCCTCTTTTCTTCTTCTTCATCTTCTCCTCTTTTCTCCTATAATCGACCTTCCATATCAACCATCTCTTTTCCAATTCCACATTTCCAAAAGAAAATGACCGTTTTGTAAAAAAGGAAAGAATTTTATGTTTCTGGCTGAAAATGACCCTCATTGTTTCCTAATTTATGGGTTTCGACCGGTTACCTTTCCTTCCCATAAGGAAGAGTCTCATGATGTTTTTTGGGCGGGGGAAAATACTTTGATACTTCCGATTCTTTTCATTTTCCTTAATCTGATCATTCTGGTTAACTCGACACCGATTTTCGGTAATCGATTACGATCATTTAATTTGGAAGTTTCGATTTTCTTGAAACTGTTTTTTAGCTTTTTCCTTCATGAAAAAATTTTTTCTTCATAAAAAATTAAGTTTCTCGATGACTCTGACTTTTTATATTGTAAGTTACAATCGAAAAATTCTTGGAAAATTTTCGAAAAATTGTCGAAAAATTGTCGAAAAATCTCAAAAATCTCAAAATTCTCGAAAAATTCTCGGAAAATTCTCGAAAAATTCTCGGAAAATTCTCGGAAAATTCTTGAAAATTTTTCAAAAAATTCTCGAAAAATTTTCAAAAAATTCTCGAAAAATTTTCAAAAAATTCTCGAAAAATTGTCGAAAAATTGTCGAAAAATTCTCGAAAAATTTTCGAAAAACAGCTAAAAATCTCGGAAAATTCTCGGAAAATTTTCGAAAAATCCTGAAAATTCTCGAAAAATTTCGTAAAATCTTGAAAATTTTCGAAAAATTCGTAAAAATTTCGAAAAATTCTCGAAAAAGGCATTTTTCGAGAAATCATTTTTCGAAAAGGCACACTGATTAAGTTGCTTGAAGTCTTTGAAAACTTTTCGAAAAATTTTCGAAAAATTTTCGAAAAATTCTCGAAAAATCTCGTAAAATCTCAAAAAATTTTCAAAAAATTCTCGAAAAATCTCGAAAAGTTTTTCAAAAATTCTCGAAAAATTGTCGAAAAATTTTCGTAAATTTTTTTTCGGCATTTTTCGAGAAATCATCTCTCGAAAAGACACATTGGCCTATGCTCGAAAATCTAACAACGTTTGTCAGGCAAACAACAGTAACCTACTTTTTATCAATTCTCTTCGTCCTTTTTACAATACCAGTCAACCCCATCCTGTTAGTTTAATGCTCCGCACAATGTGTATTCATGATTCATCGCCTGTCCCTTTAATAATTATAAAATCTTTTTTTCTCTAAACCATCTCTCTCTCTCTCTCTCTCTCTCTCTCTCTCTCTCTCTCTCTCTTCTCCATTAGACTATATCATCAGCTGATAACTATTCCTTTCTTTCTTCATTTTCTTGTTTCCCTCTGGATAATTCTTTATACATATCCGCCCCCTCCTCCGTTATCTTCTTCGATCTCCTTTTGTATTTCCAAATTGTCACCTCTCTCCATCTCACTCTCCATCTCACCCAAATTCTCAGATATCGGTGCCTCTTTTCAAGGATTTCAAATGAAAATGTCGGATCAATCATTGGTTCAAAGGGTGCCGCTTCTTGCTTCATGCTCAAAGGTTAGTCATTTTTGGGAATTATGGAAGGGGTGTAGAAAAAATTACCTTTTTCGTTTACTTATCTAGAACAAAAGAACTGATCAAAGTTAATTAGTTTGAAATAGAAATAAAATATGAAAAAAAATTTTTTTTAATGCAAACGAGTCCATTGGTCTGCCTTTAATCTTGTTTTTATTCGAAATGTTCTAATTTTCACAAAAATCCAAAAATTTGGAGAAT
Organism: Caenorhabditis tropicalis; assembly: GCA_016735795.1. Classification (NCBI taxonomy): domain Eukaryota; kingdom Metazoa; phylum Nematoda; class Chromadorea; order Rhabditida; family Rhabditidae; genus Caenorhabditis; species Caenorhabditis tropicalis. The sequence goes on along the minus strand of CM028614.1, from coordinate 2,207,781 downwards.
CTAAGTGGAGTTTAATAATTTGTCATTAGATGTAGTTTTGAATTCTGAACACTTTTTCAGTTGACAACTTTCTCTGAAAATGCCTCTAGATGCATCAAAAATCGGTTTGAAATGAGGATTATGGTGGAAGATTTTTTTGGCAACCTCGGCCACGGGGTTTTGGACCGCTCCAGTGGCTATTTTTCTTTTTTCTCACAACTAATTTCATTGAAAAAATCGTTTTGAAACAGAAAAAATAGCAAAAAATCCCCAAAAAATCAAGAAAATGGGTCAAAATTCGAAAACAACGACACTCCGAAATTCCGCGAGTTGTTTAACCGTGAATTTCACATTTTTTGAAGTTTTTTCTTTGAAAATCGATCAATTGGTCATGTCAGAAGTTTTATGATTTTATTGAATAGATTTTCTCATTATCAGACTAAAAAATTCGAAAAAATGAAAAAAAGCGACAGGGGCGGTCCAAAATCCCGTGGCCGAAGTTGCAAAAACTCTTCCACCATAAACCTCATTTCAAACCGGTTTTTAAGGCATTTAGAGGAATTTTCAGAGAAAGTTGTCAACAGAAAAAGTGTTCAGAATTCAAAACTACATCTAATGACAAGTTATTGAATCCCAGTTCAATCCTCCTTTTTAAAAAAAATTCGGCAAAAATTTTGATCTATTTTCGCTGCGCGATAAATTTTTTTCGTGGAGTATACAGTATGCTGTATACTGAAAATTAGTGAAGTTTCAAGAATTTTAGAATGCTATCCAGCATTGTCTGTATCTTTAAGTTATTCTTTATTTTCTATTATTTTCTATATTTTCAATACTTTTTCGTCGAGATCGAAATTCGCAAACTTAGTTTGACATTTCATAATTTATATAGCTGAATGGTTCCGTCTATCATTTCGAAATCGGTTTTGAATAGGTCTTCGGGAGAGAGAGAGAGAGAGAGAGAGAGAGAGAGAGAGAGAGAGAGAGAGAAATGAACCTATTCAGCTAGATAGTTTTACTGCGCCCTCCTTCTCCTCCAGAGATCCAGATCTTCCCGCGCGTCCTCGTTTCCTCCCCTTACTTTTCGACACTTCTCTCTCTCTCTCTCTCTCTCTCTCTCTCTCTCTCTCTCTCTCACTTCAAAACGAACAGATCCGCCCGCGTCTCTTCTCGCCCTCCTTTAGGTGTGTCATCATCGATTTGTTATCTCACTTTTTCATTTTGTTTTGAAACAATTCTCCCTCCAATCCCTCATAAATATCACAAAATCCCCCGTCGTTTCCGGTGGATTTATTGGATTTCTTCTACCCGGACTCTGATTATTTTTCGAATTTTTGGAATTCCAGCAGAGAAAAAAATGATTTCTTATTGAAGAGAAGTTCCTGTTTATCATCGGCCAACCAGCTGTGGCTGCTAGTTCTTGTTCGCTGAACACATTTTTTCAACAACTTTAGGTCATTTTATTTAACTCTCATCATATTTCTAAGGCAATTTAAAACTTAATTAAATTTTTCTAAATTTTTTCAGCTATTTTATATGAAAAAACACACGAAAAATCGCTTTATTTGCTCTAAAAAATATTTTTCAACCCAACAAAAAATGTTTCAAAAAAAAATTCGGTTTCGCTTCAAGACCCATTGACAGTATTTTGCGTGCGCCTTTAAAAGTTACGGTAGTTTATATTTTAAATTTATTCAAGGCTATTTCAATCGGTTTTTTTTTCAGTTAAATTCTAATTTTTTACTTGTTTTCTTATAAAACTAGTCTGCGTCTCCCGGTCCCTCTTCCGGGTTCCAATCATATGTAGGTGCGAAGAATGTCTGCCGTCTCTCTCTCTTTCTTTTCCGCGCACACCGTCCTTCAACCGTCCTCCTCTTCCGTCACATTACCCTCAACTAAAGAAATCATTTCCCTCGTTTTCTTCTTGATTTATTGATTTTTCTTCTCCAAAAATAAATAAATTTCAAAAAGAAATTCATTAGACCGACCGATGGACTCGTTCAAACGATTACAATCGAAAGTTTTCACTTCGGTTACTTCGTTACGAAAAACTGATGAATCTGTGAGTTTTGAAAAATGGAGGGTTGAAAACGCGCTCTATTAAGAAATGTCTAGAATTCCGGGAACTTTTTCAGGCGGATGAGCAGGCTTACAACACCAAGAGATGCTTCATTCACGTAAATCATCTGTCGATCGCCATCGCCGTCGTCGAGCTCTCGATTTTAATTTATCAGGTATGCAAATGTGCTCTATTGAGAGAAAAATTCAATTTTTTGCAGTTAGTCAACGGAAGTTGGGGAAATTCGGAACACTCGACAGTCTTCACCATCGCCGCCCTTCTGTTCCTCGTCGTCATCGGTCTTCTGTTCGTCGCGATTTTCTATGAAATTGGAAATCTTCTGATTCCTCACATTCTCATGCAGATTCTTCTCGTTCTCTGCTTTCTCGGACTCACTTTTGCCACGTTGTACGCCCTTTTTCATGGCGCCACATTTCAGTTGTTGGTCGTCGTCACGAATCCACAAATTGCCGCCGATTCGATGGTAAGGTTTTCGAGAGAAAATACGAAATTTTCGGTGGCCCTGCGTTTAAAGGAGCGTTGCAAAATGTCACGCTTGGGTCTCGCAGCGAAAATCGGATTACTGTAATTTTTTTCCGTATTTTTGCTACAAATAGTCGTTTTTCTTCAATTTTTGTTGAGAATATCAATAAATAGCTGAATTTTCCAATAAAAATTAAAAAAAATGGCGCTATTTGACGCAAAAAAAACCAAAATTTTTAGTAAAATTAAATTAATTAAAAATTCGCTTCGAGACCCAAGCGTGACATTTCGCGCTGCTCCTTTAAACACAATTGCTTTTTTTAAGGCTTGTTGAGCACGCACCAACAGTGCTTTTTTTCAGACTCTCCTTCCGGCTCCGATGATTTCGACTAACGTCGTCTCCGGATTTCTCGTCGGCCTTCTCGTCATTTTCGCCGTCGTCTATCTCCTCATCGCTGTTCTGAATGTGAGTGTGTTCAGTGGTTTTAGAGTATTTTTAATTTTTTTTTCAAAAAAAAACTCCAGTAAATCTCGCTTCCAACCAGATATTCGAATTTCCCCCCAAATCCCGAGTCCAATGGAGCGCACATTCTCTATCCTCAAAAAAAAACCAAAACAATTACAGACATGGTGCATGTACGTGGTCATCGACAGTTATCAACTGCTAAAAGGACAAAAGAGCTCCCAAACGAGAGCTCCTTCGGTGGAGGAGTATTGTGCGCCGAAGACGATTCAACTCTCACTCTATCCGAATCAAATCGTTCAGGCCACCGATTTCTAGTCTTTTTTCAGGCCGTTTCGCCTCTTTTTCCGGTCACTTTATGTATATAATTCCCACTTTTTCAGGTTAATTGCTTTAATTTTCAATACTTTACTAATTATTTTGAATTTTGAGAGAAAAAAAATTCGTGAGACTCTAGCACAAAATCGATTCAACAGATGAGAAAAAGGACCCGTTTCTGATGGGTCAAGAGGGAGAAAAAAAAATAGCACAGGGAAAAACTATAAAAATGGAAGCCATCCACTGAACATTCGTGACAAATTATCACAATTCGTCGCCTCTCGAAGGAGACGTCTCGTCTGAAGATTCGACGATTGGGCAGTCACTCCGTCGTCTGTGCCACGTAGTTTGTCACGGAGACGTCCGATCGCCATTTCGGAAATGTAGGATGGGCGGCCTTTTTGCTCGTCTGCTTCACGGAAATTCGACATGGTTTCGCGGAGGAGCGCAGATGCGACGCCGAGGATTACCTGGAAGACGGAGAAGGTACAGTAATCCGCACAAGTTTTCGGAGGAAAAAAAAATGAAAATTTGGGCATAGGTTCCCCGTCAAAGTGAGTAAATGTGCTCCATGGATAACAAGGATAGTTATCAATGGAACACATTTGCCCAAGACGTCGTTTTTAAAAGGTTGAAATTATCCGGATTACTGTAGGCCAAGGCAATCAAATAAAAAATACAAAAATAGATCGCGCTACAGTAACCTCCCAGCTTTAACCGCATCCGTAGCTTTATCTCCATCTACAGTATACCCTCCCCCTTGGAATAGCTACAGTAACCCCTTTCCAATTACAGTAACCTCTCTCCTTAAAGCTACAGTAACCCCATACCTTTCGATTCTCCTTCAACTTCTCCATAATCTGTGTGCACTCATCTGCCAACTGTCCATTCTCGATTCCTTCGATGAGAATCGGATCGAGAACGTCTCGACTGATTCGAAATGGTACTTGTTCCGGAACCGGAAGGCTTCGCTTACTGTATTCGAGGATCATACCTGTAACCGATTACTGTAACCCCTTCCTAGATACCGTAACCCCCCTACCGAGGTCAATATGTACAAAAGTGCATTTGCTTTGATCGAAGAGAATATTCGACGAGTGCCGATCTCCTAATCCAACGATGTAGCATACTGTAAGATAGATCAGTAAGTGCGCTCCACTGATAAACACTCACCGATGCTCCACGTGGCAAGACTCTGCCGGTAGTCGATGATTTTCTGACGCCAAATGTGAGAAGTGGGGAAGTTTGTGTAGAAAAAGTGTCTGAAAGGACCAAAAAATGAAAATTTGGGCATAGGTTCCCCGTCAAAATGAGCAGACGTGCTCCATGGATAACCTAGGATAGTTATCAATGGAGCACATTTGCCCAAGAAATTAATTTTTGAAAGGTTTTCGATCGGAATTATCCAGAAAAACAGGTTTTTATGTTGTTAAGGATTACTGTAGTTTCAGAAGTCTAATTATCTGTGTAAAGAATTTTCCAGAGGCCCAGATAACCTTAGTATCTGTTCATCTGTTCATATTACTGTAGTTTCAGAAGCCCAGATATCCCCAAATATCTGGTCATCCGTCCAAAATAAGCCCCGCCCCTTTACCGTACCTAAAAACCGGCGAATACTCTTGACAAATCTCTCGGAACGCGTGTCTTTTCGTCTCCGTCGATTCCGCTTGCACTTGTTTCATTTTTCCCTGAATCTTCGACGCGGGCTCTTCGTCCGGATTGAATTCTAGGTGGAGGCCACCGTTTCGGTTGGCTCCACATAGGAGTTCTTCTGGAAAAAAAAACGAAAAAAGTACAGAAAAAAGAGAAAAAACCAACTCAAGCTGACAGTTCCTCCACAAAATTCAATGATTCCACATTCGGTATCCAATGGGACGACGTTATACGTTCGTAGCATTCTTCTCTCCAGCATATTATTCGTCACATCGAACATTTGCTCTACGAGAACATCTTGTCGCACGTCGTCCTTCTTCCATACCGTTTTATACAATTTTCCGTCGGATCCTTCGATTTCCCAGATTTTTGGCGTCGAAAGTCCGTCGGCTATGGTAAACGTTCTTCGTGGCGTTTTCCACGTCACCAGATTCAATGACGAGTAGTCGGAGGCGGGGCCAATCTGGAACATTCTTTTTTATGAAGACGACGGGTTACTGTACCTTTTGGGAGATGGTCGGAATCGGAAGTTGAGAGAGTTTGCATCTGAAAATTCTCAAATTTAGGGGCCATTCGTACGCCGATTTCCCATCGATTTCGATTCGATTCGCTCGAGTTGGATCGAAATTCGCAATCTCTCTGGAAAAAATTCAATTTAAAAATAAATAAGACTCGGGTTACTGTACTTGTAAGCGGCGTGTGCCTCTCTCATCGCTTCGACAATCTCCTTTAATCTCGCCGTATTCGATTTCGATTCCGCGTGCATTCTCATAATCTGTTTCAAAAAGTTGACAACCACCGATCCGTTTTTTCCGTATTCGTACATGAGTACGGTATGCAGGACGTGAAACGGATAGTCGTAGATTAGTTGACAGAGGATGCTGGACACGTGTTTTGTGATGGGCGAACGGTCGAGTGAGAAGCATTTCGATGCGATGTGCGAAGTGGCGCACAGCCATAACTTCGTTGGGGCTCCGGATGTTGCGTGCTCTTTGAGTAGATTGATCACTCCTGGATCTTGTTCGTATTTATAGATGACGTCGATTAGGGGGAAAATGATTAGCGAGGAGGTGCGGATCGCTTCTTCGTCGTCTTTCAGTTGGCTGATGCATGCTGGAAGAATGAAATAAAAATTTGGGCAGAGGTTCCCCGTCAAACTGAGCAAACGTGCTCCATGGATAACCTTGATTATCAATGGAGCACGTTTGCCCACTGTTTTTAATGAACTAGGTTCCCAAAGTTACTGTAGCTCACTCCACCTAATCATCAGCTCCCATTTTTTTGTTTTCAAAGCTCCCGGTTTCACCCCAATTAATCAAGAGTACTGTACGTCCTTATGGATACTGTAGTTCCGCTTTTTTAGAGAATACGGTAAATTCTCCAACAGGGCACATTCCCTTCCACGTGGTCATGAGAAGCATGCAATAAACTCTGAGAATCTGTCGGTTTCCCATGAGAAAAATTCGCTTCGCCCAAAAAACTCCATCAGACTTTGGGATACTGTAGGGTTGTCTTCCTAATCGAATCAACCGTCGCCTATATAAAACCCCGCTCCCCTGCTCTTTTAACACTAAAAATGCGTCTTCTCTTCCTTCTCTCCTTGGTCGCCTTCGCTGCTGCCCTTATCAACAACGAGAACCCACTCGAAAAGGCCAAGAAGTTCCAGGCGAAACTGAATCTGTTTGCTCGTCAAAACGCTCGTTCTAGTATCGTGGACATGCTGATCAATGGATTTCAATTCCAGGATTGCAGAGGAAAAATCTTGAACTCAAGTGAGCCTAGGCTACCGTAATCCCATTCACACGGTTCTTTTCAGATCAGTTCGCCGACGCTGTACTGAATACGCCTGTTAACGGCGTTGTGACCAGCGCACGGGCCGACAAGAATCACGTCATCTACAAAGTCATGTACAGTAGAGAAACGAAGGAGTTCATGATGACAAAGAAGCTTACTGGATGGTATCTCGAGAGAGGACAAGATTTGATTTGTTGATTTCGTCTCTTGAATAAATGTGTTCTTTTTCATGTTTGTCTAGATTACTGTAGGAGAGCAGGTTTTCGACCTCTGTTCGAAAATCGGGAAAAATTCAGGAGAGAAAAAGGCTCCCGGACATCTTGAAACCGTACATTTCAGAACCGGATATTTCGAAACCTGGACATTTCGAAACCGCTGAAACACATGTTTAAAAAAAGCGCTAAAATTATGAAAAATGAATAAAAACTCAACTAGTAACGTTTAACAAAGCTCGTTTTGGCCTAAAAATGTCAAAAAACGACATTCTGATGATTTTTAATTTTTCGAATTTTTTTTCGCTGAAAGTAAAAAATTAAAAATCATCAGAATATGGTTTTTAGACATTTTTTGGCTGAAATGAGCTTTTTTAAACGTTACTAGTTGAGTTTCGATTAATTTTTCATAATTTTAGCGCCTTTTTCAAGCATGTGTTTCATCGGTTTCGAAATGCCCGGTTTCGAAATGTCCGGGAGCTATCATCAAAAGAAGCATCGGTCCTGGGGATTACTGTAGCCTCTCAATCGAAAAACTGCAAAGTGGGCGGAGTTTGGGGGTTGTCCTCCTAATCGAATCAACCGCCTCCCTATATAAACCCTCCCTTCCCCAGCTCTTTCCACCCTGAAAATGCGTCTTCTCTTCCTTGTTCTCTCCTTGGTCGCTTTCGCTGCTGCCTTAATCAACAACGAGAACCCACTCGAAACGGCCAAGAAGATCCAGGCGCAACTGGATGAGTATGCTCGTCAACGCTATCGTACTGGTATCATGACAATGCTGCTCAACAGCTTCTACTATCAGGATTGCAAAGGAAACATCTTCAACTCAAGTGAGCCTAGAAGACTACCGTAACCCCCTGTCAAGTCCCGTCCAAGAGGGCTTTGACAGAAATACAAGAGAAGAACTTGGAATACAGTTTATTGGGAGAAAGAATGATAAACTAACTTTGTAAGGATTGGTATTTATACATGATGCTAACAATAGGGTGAAAAAATATACAAAAGAAAACCATGAATGTATCAAATAAAAATAAATGTGATAGGTGAAAATAAATGGGGTTGGGAAAACTGTTATTTACTCATGATCTTTCGATTCATGACACTCCCGGGGCAAAGAAGTCATTGTAGTTTCTGTCGACGTTGTCGGTTCCTCGATCGTCGCCGATTGACCAATTGAAGAGGGGGAAAAACCATTTTCCCGACTTTCCATATTCCGATAACCACGATAACCAAAATGGTCGTCACCAGCACGAATTTGAAGACATTCTCAAATACTGTGTTGTAAAACCAACCTGATATTGAGGATAGAATTGAAGTGACTTCTGCAATTATCTCAAACGAAGGAACTGATCCTTTAGCATTGTTTGCAAATGAAGATTCGAACAGCAATTGTCCTTTGATTACCATAGTTGTATCAACACCACACGACACTGTCAATTTTGATCCACATCCATTGTTTCTTGAGCTTCCGTTGATATCATAACTCGAATTTCATTGAGCACAGACTCTGGCCCACAATTCAGTGAAGTCTGAAAACTTGGACAAGTTAGTAGAGCTTTCATGAGTGTTCGAGATTGGCATGATAGAGAAGTTGTTGATCCCTTTTCGCAAGAGTGACATCCTTTGAGAAGAGTCTTTTGAACAGCAATACATCGAGTGATTGTAGTATGTCGGTTGACAGTAGCGTTTTTGGCTTCGATTTGAAGAGCAATTAAAGCATCATGTACTGTTTCGATGATTATTTTCTTCAACTGCTTATCGTAGAATATCGAATATTGTTGTCCTTTCACTGGTAGACGATTGGATGTTTTGAAGTCTGATATCTTGGATTGACTGCATTTGCACGAGATTTGGTTGCAAATCCAATGCAACGACAAAGAGTTGGATCAAATGAACATTTAAAACTGTCAGCATCGGACTTGGTGGGACAATGTAACTCACCGACTAGTCCTCGAGTCGGCACTCCGGGGCGGATGGTGCAATGTGTGTGAATGAGTGCCAACTTGGAGATCCATCATCCAAGGCGGCAATGAATGTAGATTGGTGTACAGGGAGTGGTGGAGAGTCGAAATTGATGGCGGTTACTGAGATGTTCGTACCAGGTAGTAGAAATTTCACTCCAGGAAACAAGTATCGGGTTATTGGTGAATCCTCATTCATGCTTATCTTGACTCTTAATTTCGGTGTCCAACTGGAACATCGGCTTACTTCATACACGGTCTTTGATGCTGGTTGGGCGTAGAATCGATAAAACATACAAGAAGGGTCGCAATAGAAGCATCCGCAATTAATACAGCCACAACCTGCAGTACACGATGTGAATCCAGGGCTCTGTTTTGCTCGATTGGAGAGTTCTTCTAGATCTTCATCTGGGTCGATATTGGCACATTTGTCAATGGTACAAGATCCAGCGGAATCGCATCTTCTGGAAAACTCGGATTCCAATACATGGTCTCTTGAATAGAATACGATGTGTTTGTTACATTCCATCACAATGGCTTCAGCTTCGATCTTCAACGACAATAGCACATCCTTGGTATCTTGTTTTCCATCGGCTTCGGGAGGGAAGTGAAACTTCAGGCATGACACAGAACCCATTGTTCGAAGATTGACGATAGAGACAGAGTTGATAATGCATTCTTGAGAATCATCTCTATCATAACATACCATTTCCTTGCTGTTGATGTGAGCAATCTCATTGCAACCAGAAGTCACAGAAACCATGAGAAAGAGAAGTGACAGCATGAAGAGAGTCGGCTTCGGAGTAGTTCCAGATACAGAATTTCTTTTGAATGGTAGGCAAATGATTCGGTGACAACAGGATAAGAGTTTACGCAAGGCTTTGATGAAGAAAGTGAAGAGAAGACTAACCGTGGCACTAACTTGAATTACAATTGAAATGGTGTAGATAATTGCCAGAATCCCAATGAGGATTATGGTGTAACCCAAGCGAGTCGCGATTTCTTGTAGCAATGATGAAGAAACAGAATAAATATCTTCGATATTCATTCCAACATGATCAGTTGTCGGTACCATCGTAGATGTTGATTGATTCGAAACCAAGGCAGGAGCAGAAGCAACCGTTGAGAAAGAGATTAACACTGATAATGTGATAGCGAAAGATGTCAATCCTGTTACTCCAGTAGTCCGTCGTCTTGTTCGTGATGCAATGGAATCGGTTGGAGGGTCTTGAGTTGTTGTAGTTTGATGAGTCGATTTCGATCTTGACGTTGAAGAGGAAGAAACATCTTGGGATGTAATTTCCAAAGGAACAATTTTTCGGAACGGTCTTTCCACAATTCGTTTTGTCTCACTATTGAGTAGCTTTGCTGATCGAGTATCCACTTTGACCACCTTTGCCAATGTCCATAACTCTCGTTTCGTTCCCAATTTTCCAGTGTCATCGATGAGCACAATATCTCCGATTTTCGGCACATCATGTTTGTTGAGATGACTTTGTGTATGTTGAGTTTGGCAACGTCCTTGTAGCATTTGTAAGTACTCCGTATTCCATCGAGAAATGAAATGTCTTGTCAGTGAAGATAATCTCATCCAGTCATCCATGAGTGAAGCTTGAGTAGAAGGTAGAGGTAGAGCATCCAAGGTTTCATCAATGTTCAGTAATCCACGGCGATGTTTGTTTGGAGTTACCAATTGTGCAGGAGTCAACGGATGTAGATCATTCATATCAGATGTAGTCACGGTGAGTGGTCGATCATTGATGATGCTTTCTGCTTCTTTGAGTAGAGTTCTCAGATCATCCTCAGTCATCAGACGTCGTGTTGTTCCAGCTTGTACGAGACATTTTTTCAAAATTCCAACCACACGTTCATAAATTCCACCACTCCAAGGGGAAAGAGCAGGAATATACTTGAAGGTTGGTAGATCGTTGCTGTGAAGAAGTAGACGTTGTTGTTGATCCTGAGCTTCACGAACTACACTTTCCAAACATTTCATTTGAGCAGCATTATCTGTATATATTAGCTGTGGAACACCATATTGAGCAGCAAGTCGTCGAATAGCGTTGAGAAGAGTTGGACTGTTTGTAGAAGCCACCAATTCCACAGAAGTAAATCGAGTAGTCAAACAAGTGAAAAGGAGGAAATGAAATTCTCTCGTGACATCATAGGTTTTGCTTTTATGGGGCCGCAATAGTCCATTCCCACGTAGGTGAATGGTTCAACCCAATTTAGTCTCATATCTGGTAGCGGAGGAAAATCAGGTTGGTAGAATGGTCGAGCGGTGTTTCTTTTGCAATGGAGACAAGACTTCAATACTTTTTTGACTGCAGACATACCTCGAGTAATCCAGCATTCTTCTCTCAACTTGGAAAGTGTGTAGAGGACACTGCTGTGATGATGTTTCCGGTGTATTTCCATGATCAGTAAACGAGCAACATCTCCATGTGGTAAATACGGTACCTTTCGATTGGGTTGTCGTCCGTCATACATCCAAATGCCATCAAGAGATTGTAGATGAAGAGTGTTGATGATGTCTTCTGTTGGGGAGAATTGATTGAGCAATCCGAAGAATAATCAAAAGTGCACGTTGACGAAGTTGATGAGAATTCAAATGAACTTTTTGAGTTTGTTGACGAACAGAAGAACAGTCATGATGACATTCAGCATTTTGTGGAATGAACTGAATTTTTCTGGATTGATGATTGGTTCAAACGGTGTGTTGTTTTCGTCGATGATCAGATGACACATTGCTTGTTGAAGACTGGAAGCACGAATTGGAAGAGGATCTGATGAGTGTAGGAACGAGGGTCCTTTCCACCAGAGTTCACTTTGTCGAAGTTCTTCGAGGGAACAGCCACGACTAATCAAATCAGCAGGATTCAACTTTCCGGGCACATGAGAAATGATAGCATGAGGGACAGTTTCCTTGATCTTTTTTTTGAGACGATTTCGACTGAATATCGTGTTTGCTGTGTTGGATGCCAGTTGATCAATAGAACAGAGAGAATCTGACCAAAGGTAGCAGTTTGTGAGTGGAAGGTCCAGTTCTTTGTAGATGAATTTTGCCAATTGAGCAGCTTTCTCGATTCCCATTAACTCTTTCTGAGGAATTGAATACGATTTTTTGACAGGTGATACTCGAGACTTCGATGTAAGAATAGTAGCTTCATTGACATGTGAAAGTCGTCGTAGATACGCCATAGCTCCATAAGCACCTTCACTGGCATCTGAAAAGATGTGTAGTTCGAAGGTATCTGTTGGAAGTATCGGAGTCGAAAAATATTGACGAGGAAGTGATATCTTGGATCCTTTCCATTTGTTCTCGATTGAAGTCCATTCGACAATTTCATTTTCTGTGAGAGGTGAATCCCAATCCATGGTCCGTAGCCAGAGTCGTTGGAAGAACAGTTTTGCAAGTAGTATCACTGGAGCCAAAAACCCAACGGGATCGTAGGCCGTCGCAATGTTCTTAAGAATACGTCTTTTGGTGAATTGAGCTGTAATTGGAGTAGGTAGAGATAGAGTCAACTCATCGGTTTTAGTATTCCATCCGACTCCGAGTAGTTTTTGTTCAGCATCTTCAATGGGTGTTCCTTCTTCTCGAGCCATATACTCATTCAACTCATCCGAATTTGAGAAAAATTGAGTCAACCTCATTTTTGCATCTTCGAACAGACATTTCGAATTTGTGTAGACTTGAACACCTTCAGCAACAGATGAAACTCCCATGAAAACATTGTCCACGTAAACATTCTTCAAGATTGCACGAGCCAAAGGACAGTCCTTTCGTTGTAGATGATGTTTGATAGTGGCATTCAGTAGATAGGGTGATGTCTTCACGCCGAAAGGAACTCTCTTGAAACGAAGACAAGTCGGTTTCTTATCTCCAGTGAATTGCCACAGAAAGCGGCAAGCATCACGATCTTGAATATGCAATCCAAGTTGAAGGAAAGCTTTCTCAATATCTCCGGATATGAGAACCATTGGACAACGAATTCGAAGAATAACTCCTGGAATTTGAGGGAGAAGAGACATACCAGTATGCAAAACATCGTTCAGGCAATGAGAATCCTTATTGATCCTTGCTGATGCATCGAACACAATCCGAACTTTTGTGGACTTTGAGGAAATTTTGAACACTGGATGATGAGACAAATATTGGACCACACGTCCATCTTGATGAGACTCATCTCGGACAAATTCAATGAAATCTCTCTCAATTGATCCAGTATGATGTCGTTGTATTGCTTTTGCAAGTTCTCATCCTTGGACAAGCGTTTGAGTGTAGATTGAAGTCGGAAAAATGCCAAAAATCGATTGTCTGGTAACTTCACAGAAGTATCTTTGTAAGGCCAGCGTAGATTGTACCGTCCATCTGCATCACGAGTTGTTGTATCCAAGAAGTGTTTATCGGCATACGCTTCATCTTTGCTCACAATAGAATCTTGAATTCCAGCACTGTCAATAGTCCAGAAATTCTCGATGAGATTTTGTAGATTCCTGTGCTGTTCATCAGAAGAACTTGATACCAATTCAAGTGGAGCGTTGTCATGAACAGTTGAAAAAATCTGAGACAGACTTCGATATGGTTCAACATCAGGTACAGTATCAATCAGAGAAGACTCACGACCTGTGACAATAACACCAACATCCGTCTGATGCATGACCATTCCGTTTGGCAAGACTCGAGAAGTGGTGCTTCCCAGAAGGCAGTACATACTGTCCAGTCCAATCAAGATATCCGGTTGAGATTGACTACGAGGAAGCTCCAAACGTTCCGATTCCATGAGATGTGGTACCACTGAATCCGTCAATTGTACGAAGTTGAGTCGAGTTGTGATGAAGGGAATTTCCGTAAGCATGATGGTCTTCTTATTATCCTCAAGATGGAAAGTTACCATGTAGTTGCTGGTTTGAATTGATTTGCTGGCATCAGAAGCAAATGTCTGGAGACGAAGTGATTGTTCTGATTCAGCTGTCAAATCCAATTTTTGAAGAAATTCCGTAGAGATGAAACTGCGATCTGATCCATTATCGAACAAGATGTTTGCCATAACAGGATCACCATTTTTGTCTTCGACGAGAATTTGAGTTGCCATCATGGCCACTGACCTCTTCCATGTTTGTTTCACTGGTTCAATAACAGTCGGAGTCGAGTCATTTTCTGGAACAACAGCGAAGTTCACGTTTCCGCGAGTGATAGTCACATTGTTCTCAATTGATTGTTCCATTGGTTCCAAAGAATCACTGATGTTAGTAACTGTTGCAGTGAAAGAAGAGTCCAAGTTCGATTGATTCTCAGTGAATACCAAATTGGTATTTCCACGATTTGTTGGATTTCGTGGAGTTTTGATTGAAGTTTGTAGAACGTCCAGTTTGTCCACCGGTTGTACCATTTGATTGTTGTCGTGGAGTGAATTGATGTCCTTGTCCAGAAACTGCTTGTCCAGTTGATGGTCGAGAAGTATTATTCTGTTGTCCACGTGAATCCGGGTTGTTGCCGTTCTTTTACAGAAGCTGGTCTGATGACGTCCTTCACATTTCTTACATTTCGGAACACGTGTACAAGCACGAAAGTCCTCATGCTTACGTAAGCACTTGAAGCATAGTTGAAGTTCTCGAGCCCGTTGATGACGTTCTTGTGCAGTCTTGTAGACTGGACAATCATGATGACGATGGAATTGTTCTTGAGAGGCACAAAAGGCACATGGAGAACTAGGTCCAGATACCATCCTCTGTGACGAGTGATATTTGTGATGATGGTGATATTTACCGTGATGATTCCTGGATTGAGTGGTCATTGTTGTCACTCGTTCTTCGCGTCCATGTTGATTGCCAAAAGTCACGGAAATTCGTTGATCTTCTTGAATAAGTTGATGCACAGCTGTCAACAATTGAGAAGCGGAACAATCCTGACCCAAACCATTGCGGAAGAGTTGTTGAACGTAGAACCGAGGAAGTTTCTGAATGAGAAGATCAGCAGTAGTGGAGTTGTCACATTCTTGTTGAATGTTCTTCAGTTGGTTGAGAGTGACTGTAGCTTTAGTCCAGAATTCATTGATGTCTTTTGTGCTCGTTGAGAAGACAACTGATGGGATTTCCTGTAGATTCCGAAGAAGTTGTTGTCGGGTGATGTAGACATCTCCATAATTGTCCTTCAGAATAGCTAGAGCATGAGCATAGTTTTCGGAAGTGATTGGAAGACACTCAACTAATGCTTTTGCATTGCCTTCGAGAGCTGAAACCAGATATTGGAACTTAGCTACATCAGCCATTTGTCGATTTCCAATAACGGAGTTGAACATATCCATGAATGTCTTGTATTGTAGATGATTTCCACTGAAGGCGGGAAGCTTGATGGCCGGAAGAGCGACGTTGAAAGAATTGTAGTTGACTGGTGTAGCATGTGCCGTAGGCATGACGATTGAACCATTGTCCTGAGAAGGAAGAAGCGAAAGAGTAGGTACAGTCTGCAAAGTGACAGACCCAACGGTATCCAGTGATGTGCCCAATGCACGAGTGTCCAGTGAAGTGCCCAATGCACGTTCAGTAGTCTGATGTTGACCAGGTTGTTGAAATTGTCCAAGTGTCGAAGATTGATCCGATTGAGACAAAGAAACAGACGATGGAGTAAGATCAAAACTGGGTATTCCTCCGGTGTCGTGACCTTGGTTTTATGAAGATTGCACAAGGATTCATATCGCTTTTCCAATAGCGAAAGGTGAGCATCCAATGGGAGCAAAGATTTCATGTAGTCACCAAGTCGGCGTTTGTAGTCGTCGAGCTGTTGTTTTTCCTGAGGATCATTCTTTATGAGCTCACCCCATGTCCGATCTAATTCAAGAATCCGTGTACGTTCCGTCCGAATCGTGCAAGCTAGATCAACTGTTTCGACAATGGCATCGTAGATATCTTCGGGAGCCTCTCCAACTAGGCTATCCACAGTGTCGAGTTCAGTATCGAGAGCGAAACGTAGTCTCCGCTTGGCCAATCCAATTGCGGTTCTGATCTTACCACTCATGATTGATTCGTTGATTCCGAATTGCCAATGGGTCACCAAATGTCAAGTCCCGTCCAAAAGGGCTTTGACAGAAATACAAGAGAAGAACTTGGAATACAGTTTATTGGGAGAAAGAATGATAAACTAACTTTGTAAGGATTGGTATTTATACATGATGCTAACAATAGGGTGAAAAAATATACAAAAGAAAACCATGAATGTATCAAATAAAAATAAATGTGATAGGTGAAAATAAATGGGGTTGGGAAAACTGTTATTTACTCATGATCTTTCGATTCATGACACCCCCCATGATTTCTGTTTTTTCAGATCAATTCGCTGACGCTGTAATGAAGACGACTGTTGCCGGAAAGGTGATCAGCGCACGCGCCGACAAACTTCATGTCATCTTCAAGGTCACGTACGGTACCAAAATGAAGGAGTTCATGATCACACGGAAGCTTACTGGATGGTATTTCGAGAGAGGACAAGATTTGATTTGTTAATTCCCTATTTCTTGAATAAAGTGTTATTTTTTCTATACGTGTCAAATTTACTGTAGGAAAACAGCTTTCAGGAGCAGAACGCTATTAGGAAAAATTTGGGCTTCGGTTTCCTATCAGAAGAGGCACTGATTACTGTAGCCTCTAAAAAAATGAAAATTTGGGCATAGGTTCCCCGTCAAACTGAGCAAACGTGCTCCATGGATAACCTTGATTATCAATGGAGCACGTTTGCCCACTGTTTTTAATGAACTAGGTTCCCAAAGTTACTGTAGCTTACTCCACCTAATCGAATCATTAGCTCCTCATAAAAAATCTATATTCAAAGCTCCCGGTTTCACCAATTAATCAAGAGTACTGTGCGTCCTCATGGAGTTCCATTTACGAGGGGAATACGGTAGAACTGCATTCTCCAACAGGGCACATTCCCTTCCACGTGGTCATGAGAAGCATTCAATAAACTCTGGGAATCTGTCGGTTTCCCATGAGAAAAATCTAGAACTGCAAAATGGGCGGAGTTCGGGATACTGTAGGGTTGTCCTCCTAATCGAATCAACCGTCGCCTATATAAACCCCCGCTTCCCTGCTATTTTCACACTGAAAATGCGTCTTCTCTTCCTCTTCTTTTTGGTCGCCTTCGCTGCTGCCTTTATCAAAAAAGACACATCACTCGATACGGCCACTAAGATAAATGCGCTTCTGGATCAGTACAGTCGGGATCAAAAAGATTGGAAGATCATGCCAATGCTGCTCGAGAAATTCTACTATCAGGATTGCAAAGGAAAGATGTATGATCGAGGTGAGCCTAGGCTACCGTAATCCTCCCGATCATACGGTTCATTTCAGAAGAGTTCATCAACCTTATGATGAGGAGTAAGATTCTCGGAAAGGTGACTAGCGCACGCCCGGACAAGAATCACATCATCTACAAGGTCACGTACGGTAGCGAAATGAGGGAGATAATGATTACCAAGAAGGAGAATGTATGGATGTTCGATAGAGGACAAGCGTTGATCTGTTGATTACCCATTTCTTGAATAAATTTGTACTTTTTCATGTGTGTCTAGGTTACTGTAGGAGAGCAGGTTTCCGACCTCTATTCGAAAATTGGGCTTCGGTTTCTCATCGCAATAAGCAAACATAGGTAGCCAACCGAGAGCCTTAGCCCAAAAGAATACTGTGAAAAGGGTATCTTGAACTGGGAGCAGTTTGTCGAGGATCGCGATTCGCTCTTCATGACGATGACCGAACAATTCTACTACGAAGACTGTGATTTCAGAAAAATCCGCTGGCGTTAGTTCGAGATCTCTTAATCTTCGCAGCGTGGAGGATTTGCAGAGGAGTTCATTTCTCTGTTACCAGGAAAAGTGTTGGAGGCTAGTGCCGATAGAGGATACATCATTTACAAGGTTTAGTTCCTACAGAAATCGCAAGAGCTAATGTACCAAGATGTGGAAGTTGAATATATTCTCCATAAAAATGAGCAAACTCGCTTCATTGATAACCTACTGATGCTCGGTTTTCTGTGATCAACTGAGTACTAGTAGAGCTATCAATAGAGCGCAGTTGCTCATTGATTCATAATTCGATAGATATATCTTCGACGAAACGGGCCAGTTGTCTTGGAATACGATAGAACTGAAATCTCCAACACATTCCCTTCCACGTGGTCATGAGAAGCACGCAATAAACTCTGGGACTCTGCCGATTTCCATACTCTTTTTCGAGAGCTGCTTCCATTGGCCGCAGAGAACTGCAAAATGGGCGGAGCTAGGGGCGGAGTTTGGGGGGTTGTCCTCCTAATCGAATCATACGTCTCCCTATATAAACCCCCTCCTTCCACTGCTCTTTCCACACTGAAAATGCGTCTTCTCTTCCTCTTCTTCTTGGTCGTTGCCTTCACTTCTGCCTATGTCCGCAAAGACAATCCATTCGAAACGGCTAATAAGATCCAGGCCCAACTGAATTCAAATGTTCAATCAAACAATCGTTGGGGCGTCATGTCGATGATGAAAAACGACTTCAACTACCAGGATTGCAATGGAAAGAACTACAACTCGAGTGAGTCCTTGATACCGTAACCCTCATTCACTCTTTTGTTCTTTTTCAGATCAATTCGCCGATGCTTTAATGAAATCGAGAGAGTCTGGAAAGGTAGAAACCGCCCGTGCCGACAAAGACAACATCATCTATAGAGCCCTGTACGGTGACAAATCGAGAGAATTCATGATCCAGAAGACGACCAATGGATATTATTACAAGAACGGACAACAGACATTGTGTTGATTCTTGAATAAATGTGTTCTTCATCGTGTTGAAAAATAAAAAAACTACCGTAACCATCCCCCAAAAAACCAAAAAAAGACTCACAAAGCGCATCGAACGCCGACGAAACCGCTTTCTGGGCGGCCGACACAACCAATTTCTCCACTTTCTCCACATCAGCCTTCTCGATTTGCTGCTCTTTTCTCATTCGTTGCATCGCTCGACGCGCCTCGTCTCCCGATGCTCCACGTGAAAGACGAGCGGAATTCTGAAGTTGAGCTTCGAATTCAGAGATCACCTCTTTTTTCATTCGATAGCCACGTGTTTCTCGGTATTCTTCGAGTTTCGAGAGCTGTCCAAGGCACACAGAGTGGAATTTTAGAAGTAATTGCAGGCGGGCTTCTAGGGAGTCCTTGTTCTGCAATAGGTTCGGGGGAAGGAAATGAAAATTTGGGCATAGGTTCCCCGTCAAAGTGAGCAGATGTGCTCCATGGATAACGAGGATAGTTATCAATGGAACACATTTGCCCAAGATATCGTTTTTAAAAGGTTGAAATTATCCGGATTACTGTAGGCCAAGGCAATCAAATTAATTATACAAAATTAGATCGCGCTACAGTAACCTCCCAGCTACAGTATCCCAAAACGATCCATTTCAACCGTAACCCCAGCTTTATCTCCATCTACAGTATACCCTTCCCCTTAAAAGAGCTACAGTAATCCCTTTTCAGTATTCTGGGGGCAAGATCCCTATATCTACCTGTAAGTGCCGACACCCTAACTCCAGTATCCTAATCCCTTCCTCCAAATCGTTCCGATATTCGATCGTAATCTTGCTCAGCGCCGACGCCCACTCGGCAATCGCCACCGCGCTCATCGTGCCAACTCTCGGTTGCATTGATCGCAGATTGATCTCGGCGATTCGTGGATCCCAAGATTGTCCGGTCACGAATCCTCTGTAGATTCGAATCAAATCGATATCGATCGATGGGACGTTCCACTTCAAACACTCTTCTTCCCATGTTTTCAGAAGGAGATGCGCCGCTTCGAATGCATGATTTTCGGTGAGCATTTCCGACAGCTTCACGATTCTCGCGGTTTTTAGATTGATATCTCTCGCGTATTTCAATTCTCCAGCCTCCCGTCGATTTATCGTTTTCCGAAGGTCTCGAACCGCTTTAATCATATGCTCTTCGATAGATTCCGGATGGATAGTTTTCTGAGCGATTAAAATCAGTCTCATTTCGTCAATTGTCGGAGTGAAATTCACTAGTTTCGGTGGGATTACGGTACCGATTTGTTGATGGAATAGGGTGAAATACACGATTTTCATCGGAGAATCCAAATGTTTCGGGTATTGTTTAAAGTCGAATCGGATGATCGAGTCGAGATATTTGTCACCGGATGAGTTGGGTGGCAGGCCACTGAAAACCCCGGTGGTACAGTAATCCTGGAGGTCCAACTCACCACATCCACTGAACCAAACTAGATTCTCTGGGGTTTAGCTGCTTAGATGACACCAAACTTAACCATTTCTTCGAATTTTTATCCATCACCTGCCGAACATCGTCTCGATTTTGAACGTCTGGCGGGAGGGAGGAGAGGGCGATCGAGTTGTTCTCTGCGACATAAATCTCGACGAGTAGATCAATCATTTCTTTCGGTTTTTCGATTCCTTCGAGACTGATTCGTTCAATCATCATTAGATTTCGTTTTTTGGATGATAATCTGAATGAAAAAAGATGTATTAGAGTCCCAGACAGTGCTATCAAACGTATATAACCAAATTTTCAGTTGATTTTTTAGCCCAATTTCAGGGGTCTAGTACTCGGATCTCGGGATTCGGATCGCTTTGAAAATTATTGGAGACTATAGAACAGACCTTAATGAAGAACTTTATATTCACATAATTTTCAAAAAATACCTCATTCTCCTTTTATTGGACTAGCGCTAAAAGACACCCCTTTTTCGGTCATTTTAGTATGGGAATGACCGAAAATGAGGTGTCTCTTAGAACTCGTGGAACAGAAAGAGAATGAGGTATTTTTTGAAAATGTTGTGAGTATAATGTTCTTTATTAAGGTCTGTTCTAAGCCTCCAATAATTTTCAAAGCGATCGGAAACTCAAGATCCGAGAACCAGACCCCTGAAAATGGCCTAAAAACGCAAAAATCAACTGAAAAAACAATTTTTCTATATACTTCTGAACGATACTGTAGGTCAGAAGGCTGTTTTTCAATTAATCTATTCCAATAGAGGTACTGTAACTAAAAAGCTATGACTTCATACCTATCAAAGAGAACATTAGCTATCGCAAATGCGTGTGTCAGGTATCCATGCTTCAAAAACAATCGAGCCAACACAAAATACCAATGTGGCCCAAATTGTGGCGACGAGTCGATATCAACTCGTTCGTATCTGGCGATCACATCCAATCCAATCGAATCGACACATTCGGCTAGACAATAGACGACGTGTTCGTCCTCTTTTTGAACTCCTTTTAGACAAGCCAACAGTTTTCCAACGGCGAATTCGTATTTCTCTTTGAAGTCGACACAGATTTTGAAGAGGAATGGGACTGTGATGGCGGCAATGTCAGGCTGCAAGGTTTTTTTTTCTCGAGATTAATTTTTTAAAAACCCACAAAAACGCTAGAAGCCATTGTGAATGCCTCATAGAATCCTTTCGCCACTACTGCCTCCCCCTCCTCCCTATCAATCTCTTTCTTCAGAATCTTGCTCAGAATACACAGCACATTTCGTTGAGTCTCTCTTTTCAGTCGATTCATCTCCTTCTTCTCAATCAGATCTCTTCTAAGGTGCCGCCCATCAAAACTAGTGAGAAGACACGTGCAACATGTGGCGAATTTTCCACGTCTCCATTTCCCTTGGCTCATCATTTTTAGGGTTATCTGGAGGCGGGCTCTCCATAGAAATGATTGCTCAGCGTTAGGTTGAAGGTGTGGCGGCTGGGGGAATCGAGACCATGCTGCCGAGATTCCCTTGAATCTGGCGACGATGGGGCGGATGTTTGGGCGCATTGATGGTAGTTGAAGCCATACTGTAGAGAGACAGTCTACCAGATAGATATCTGGAAATTAGGGTATTTAGGTGACATTCTGGTTATCTGAGCTCCAGGACATTTCGAAACCGCTGAAACACATGTTTAAAAAAAGCGCTAAAATTATGAAAAATGAATCAAAACTCAACTAGTAACGTTTAACAAAGCTCGTTTTAGCCTAAAAATGTCTAAAAACCACATTCTGATCACTCATCTTTTTTTCGAATTTTTTTTTCGCTGAAAATAAAAAATTAAAAATAATCAGAATGTGGTTTTTGAACAGTTTTAGGCTAAAACGAGCTTTGTTAAACGTTACTAGTTGAGTTTTGATTCATTTTTCATAATTTTAGCGCATTTTTTTTAATATGCTTCAGCGGTTTCGAAATGTCCGGGACCCGTTTTCTGCACAAACTTCTAGATTCGTTCGCTTTGATAGCTTTTTCTGTCAGATTCTCGTTGAGTTGCTGATAAAACTCCGTTAGCCCAAAGTCCATATAGTTCACTGACGCGGTTTCGATTCCGAATTTCAAAAAATTCTCGACAGCGAGGGCTATTCGCTCTTCAAATCTCTCAACTTCTTCTGCATATTCCATTGGAATTTCGGCGATTCGATTTTTGTAAAAATCGGCGCAAAAACTCGAATCATTGCTCATATTTAGCAGTTTTGGACTGAAAAAAACGGAAATTTACGGGGAAACCGAGTTTTTTGTACCTGCACTCTTCCCGTGTCAAATTCACAAAAATCGCTCGTTGGGTCAGCTCGAAAATCATTTTTAGCTCGGGATCCTTAATCCGACTGAATTCCGAAGACGTCAGAGAGTTCATAATCGATACAATCCGATGTTTCAATCCCAGTTCAATGCTTTCGGTGGCCTAGAAACGGAGGAGTCTAGAAAAGTGGGCGGAGTCACAGACTTACAAATTCAAAAAACCGGTCAGCAACAAGAGCGGGATCCGATTCAAAAAGCCTCCAGAATCTGATAATCGCCCTCTTCCACGTGGATTTTTCGGTTCCGAATAGAAGCATCAGGTTGTTCGCTGTGATCGAATTCCCGTTTTCTTTCGGTTTTCGCAAGTATTTTTGACACGTGGCAATCGGATCTGGCGCGAAAGTCAAAAATCGAGTGGTTTTCGAGCTGGGTGGGTACTGTATTTGATAGATGCGCAGGTACCGTACCATATTTGGAATCGTTGCTATGCAGATCTGTAATTTTTGGGAGATTTGATAGATACAGTAATCCCCGCTATTTACCGTTAGCAATCGCTCATTTTTCATCACGTTTTTTAGCATTTTTGCGTGTAAATGCCACGTGTCATCTCCGTTTTCCAGCACTTTCCGCACAATGTTCTGGGCTAGGAATGGCGATTTTCGGAGAGATTTCAGGTAGATTTTGATGCTTTTCTCGTTGAAATCCATATGATCAGCATGAATGGATACTGTAGTCGGATCGAAATGTGAGCCGTCGAGGATGTGAGGAGTGGAGACATTACGGAGGAATGACGATGATATGAGCTTTTCGAATATGAATAGATCCGGGTCACCTATCGCATCCTCTTCAAGAGCTTTAGTGGCTCGTGTTCTGGAAAAGTACAGTAGCGTTGAAAAGTATATAGAAAAATTGTTTTTTCAGTGGATTTTCGCTGTTTTAGGCCATTTTCGGGGGCCTGGTTCTCGGATCTTGAGTTTCCGATCGCTTTGAAAATTCTTGGAGGCTTACTAAGGAACAACCTGAAGGTGATTTGGAGTTACCGTATGAAAAGTATACGGTTGGATAGCTTAAGTTAAGGGCTTTCAAAATATATATTCAAATTTTGCTAAGCTTTTCTGGGAATTCAGCAAATTCGCTCCGAACTTTTAGTACTTCCAGTACAGTACTTTTTTCGATTCATTCCAAGACACAGTTTGACTCGTAGAACCTTTTTTTTTCATGATCATGTGGACGTTTTTCGAAAATTTCACAAAAAAATATTCTTCAAGAACATTTGTAAAACAGTTATAATACACTCCCTAAACATGAATCAATAGGAAAAAAACTGGAAAAAAAAGGTTCTACAAGTCAAATTGTGTCTTGGAATAAATCGAAAAAAGTACTGTACTGGAAGTATGGAACGTTTGGAGCGAAAATGCTGAATTCCCAGAAAAGCTTAGCAAAATTTGACTATATATTCTGAAAGCCCTTAACTTAAGCTATCCAACCATATACTTTTCATACGGTAACTCCAATTCACTCTCAGGTCATTCCCTAGTAAGCCTCCAATAATTTTCAAAGCGATCGGAAACCCAAAATCCGAGCACTAGACCCCTGAAAATAGCTTAAAACCGCTAAAATCCACTGAAAAACAATTTTTCTACTCTGTAGGCTCCCCGTCAAAGTGGTTAGTTACCAACCTTATCCCATCCCAAACGCTCATCAGATTTCTATCTGACAATAAAAACGAGAATCGTTCATATCGTTTCGTCATTTCGTACGGATCGCCAGCGTTTTCCTGAATGAATTCCCTGATGAACTTGTTGAGTTGAATCGATTTTCTCATTTTTTCTCTCATTTTTCGATCGTTTCTAGCGATTTCTATCAACTTTTCAATGATTTTCTCTCGATTAGCTATCCATTGTGTCCAGTCGATAAGCGGATTGTGGAGGTTTTTGATGAGATATGTCATGTAGGATGGTTCAGAGTTCTGGAGATGAGCGGGAAGTTTGAGATCTCGCGGCCATTCAGATAGGTGTTCGACCGAATTCAGGAATTCCTCTTCTTCCATTTCTTCCACAATATGACTCAGTTTTTGGTATGTTCGCTGAAGAAAATTGAAAATTTGGAATCTACAGGATACCGTAACTCACGCTAAAATCGATGACAACCTCTGGGAACTTTCTAGAAAACTCGTAGCTCAATATAAAAACGGGAAGATTGATTTCAGAAGTTAGAATACTCTTCAGCTTATCATGAACATAGTTCACAATCTCCTGAATACTGGCATCCAGGGGTCGAGTTGATTCCTTCGCTTCCACAGGAGACTTCATCAAACTACACTTCCTCATTGTTTGGATCAGCTGGTCATCTAAAATTAAATATGAGCAATGGGCTGGTAGATATAGAGAAAAATTGTTTTTTCAGTGGGATTTAGCGATTTTGGGCCATTCTCAGGAGTCTAGTACTTGGATCCTGGATTTCCGATCGCTTTGAAAGTTCTTGGAGGCTTAGAACAGACCTTAATAAAAAACTTTATATTCACATAATTTTCCAAAAAAACCTCATTCTCCTTTTATTGGACGAGTTCTGAGTGACACTCCATTTTCGAGAACTCGAGGGAATTGGGAAACAAAAAATCACGGGAACATAAAAATCGGGGATTGAAATGGTCGGAGTCAGTTAACTATTGGCTGGACAGTTTCGACTAGCCAATAATCAATCGACTCCGCATATTTCGATCCCAGATTTTTGTCCCCCTGATTTTTTTCTTTTCCCAATTTCCTTGAGTTCTCGAAAATGGGGTGTCTTCTAGAACTTGTCCAATAAAAGAAGAATGAGGTATTTTTCGAAAATTGTGTTATTATAAAGTCTTTTATTAAGGTCTGTTCTAAGCCTATACCAATTTTCAAAACGATCGGAAACCCAATATCCCAGCACCAGACCCCTGAAAATTGCCTAAAACCGCTAGAACCAACTGAAAAAACTATTTTTCTATATACTATCGTACCATTCCAAGTTTGGTTCGTGTCGAAGAAGCAGAATATCGGGTGGTATTGGCATAATTCAAAGATTAACAGATGGCTATTGGCTTTCGGATCGGCTAGAAGCCACTCGACGACATCTTTTCGAAGACTCCAGTTCCCCACATTCTCATCATTAGCAAATCTAGAATTCTCATCAAATTCTGTGAACGCGATCAGTGCGTTGATCAGCCGAATCACTTCTATCGACCCTGGACTTGTTCTTGATACCGTATCCCAGATCAATTGCAGCCCCGCTTTCGGCACTTGCCGACTACGGTATCTCAGAATATTTTCTGTCAACGAGGCAGCCACAGGAAGCGTTTGAATCACATTCAACGAGTATTTGAGAATCGAATCGATCGACGGAATATTCCGATGTCCGAATCGGAGATCAAGTGGGATTACTGTAGAGAGGAGTTGACAGAATGCGATTCGAAGGGTTTCCGAATGAAATGATTTTCGTTTTTCCCATAGAATCGTCAGGATTTTCTCCGATTGATGAGTATTCAGTTTTCGTGTGAGGAGGACTTCTGTGAGAATCTGAAGAGCTCCTTCCCACGCGACGAGTTGATTGAGAGAGTGAGCTCCGAATGTGAGATGGATAAGGCCTGGAAAATGACTATTCAACTACTGGATTACGGTAATTCCTAATCACCATTCAAAGAAAATTCATTCCACTCCTTCTTCTTCCCTGCACTCGAATCGAATGACTCATCCATTGACTCGGATCCTTCTAATTCGATTTCCGCCAGAATCCAACGGGCCAAATATCGAATATACTCGTCAGAAATTGAAAATCCAGATGACAATGCATACATTTTCGATGCCGATTTCAGCGATTCGAAAATCGCCATTTTCACCAGATTCCTCACATTTTCCTCGGTTTTCTCGTCGATAGTTCTATGCGATTTTACGGTTTCGATCATTGACAACTTGATGACGTCATCTACCAAGTGCATCATGTAGATCTAGGAGAAAAAGTAGGCTCCGGTTACTGTAACTGTTTTTACCTTCGATTCCCCTGAGTTTAAATCCACGGAAATTAGGGAAAGCATGTAGTCGATCAAGTCGAAAATCTCGCGTAATATGAAATCCCGCGCTTCGAGACCCCATCGATGGACAATGAAGGAGAGGACGTAGACAACCGAATACTTTCGTTTGTGGGACCATCTGGAAATGAAAATTTGGGCATAGGTTCCCCGTCATGTTGAGAAAATGTGCTCTATGAATAATCTATCTGGAGCATGATGTTCCAGATAGAGAATATAGAACACATTTTCCCAAAGGTTTTTTTCTAGTGTAATGATTTTTTTTCAAATGAATACTAATGTTCCGAGTCAAAAATAGTCTCTCGACTGAAAGTGACTTTAGTAGAAATGAAAGTCAAAAAATAAAAAATAAAAATAAACTATTTTTGACTGTCACGTTATACTGACTTTAATAAAAATAACTTTTTTTGACTATTTAACCTCTGACATGACGAATTGATCGATTTTCAAAGAAAAAGCCCGGAAAAACTTCCAAACATTTGAAATTCACGGTTAAACAACTCGCGGAATTTCGGAGTGTCGTTGTTTTCAATTTTTGACCCTTTTTCTTGATTTTTTGGGGATTTTTTGCTATTTTTTCTGTTTCAAAACGATTTTTTCAATGAAATTAGTTGTGAAAAAAAGAAAAATTGCCACTGGAGCGGTCAAAAACCAACCGAAGTTGCGAAAAACTCTTCCATCATAATCATTTAGCCTGTTTTTAAGGCATTTAGAGGCATTTTCAAAGAAAATTTCAACAGAAAAAGTGTTCAGAATTCAAAACTTCATCTAATTCTCTTTAAATCTCTTACTCTTTCTTATGATCCACCTCCACCACCTTCTTAAAAGTGCCAATCACCGTCCTAACCAAATCGAGAGCACTTTTCTCGAAAACTACAGTATCCACATTCTTCAAAATCTCGACTGCCACCTCCACATAATCTTTCATGATATTATCAAGACACTGCGGATCTTCCACCCGTTTCCATATGAATTCCCATAACGTTTTCACGTGTAAATGCTCCGCCCAATGGAGTTGTGAAGCCATTGAGCAGAGAAGGAGCACCCGTGATAGCTCGTTTTCCATTGCTCCTTCTGATTGGATCCATTGGAAATCGAGAATTGTGAGAATATAGGGAATCCAGTTTATTGTGTTGTGATCTATTTGTTGTCGGCAGCAGGTTTTTAGATGTCTAATTGATAGTTCGAAGAGAGAGGTACGGTACTTTTTGTCCTCTTTCTCCCATTTTTCCTGGTTTTCTTCCACTTCCTGAAAGAAGCGTTTTCGATGGCCTAGAAATCTTCCTTACCTTTTTTGCCAACCGAAAAATATGTGTCGACAGATCGTACAGACTATACACTCTTTGATAATCGTCTTCCAGAATATTCTCTCCAAATGAACTGTAGAGATTTATCATTTCCTTGATCGCTCTCTGCAAATGCGCGAATGAGGTTTTTTTTCATTTTTCACACGAAAAATTTAAATTTTTCAGTCGTTTTTAAGGTAGAATTTCCCTACCTCTTTCTGATTTTTCGTCCCTTCCCATCTCAAAAGCTGATCAATTTGATTTCTTAATTCTGTCATTTTGGTGACACTCATCGCGTATTTTTTCTGCAAAAAGACCAGTTTGTAGAAAAAAAATAATTTCTTTGCTCCAAATGCGGGAAATTTTGTTTTATTGATAAGTCGTTATCGAAAAACGACCAGCTGGTAAGCAAATAAACAGAGTATCCATTTTCCTTGTTTTTTCTCTGCTTTTCTAGAGATTTTTCGATTAAATTTACTAAAAAATTCTTTAAAATTAAGAAAAATAAAGTTTAAATCCGCGAAACTCCCGCGCATGTCGGCTTCTCATAACTTCGTCTTTCTCTCGTCTCTCCACTCTCTTACACGTGCAAATGGAGCGTGTTTGCGTTTTTCGAATTTTTTCAGAATTTTGCTACTTGTTTCATTTTTTGCATCATTTTATAATTTACTCCCAAAAATTTTGTGAAATGTCTTCTATATACTTCGTTTTTAGCCTAGATCTTTTCAATTTTTCATAATTTCAGAATGGATCGGATGGAAATTGGCCCTGATGGGAAGCCCTGTCGAGCATGTGTTAGCATAGAATATATGATGAAAAAAGGAAAAGAGATGGCAGAGAAAATGAAGAAAAAAGGTAAGAAAAACTAAACTTTTCGAAAAAAAATTCGAAAAACCTTTAAACCCCAAATATTGTAAATGTGGGTTACGGTAGCTTTAAAGGGACATCCCTAATTTTATCGAAAGGTTTACCACGACTCTAAAAATAATTTTTTTTTCAATTCAAAAAGACTTTTTTCCTTAATTTTTAGCTCAAAAATCCCATTTTTAACAAAATAAAATTTTAGAGAACGAAGAAAAGAACATGCCGAGCACGAGTACCGGCGCCAAACTTCACGGGTGTCCAGTGGATAAAGACGAATTAGGTATAGCTGAAAGCTCGCTAAAAACTTATAAATTCTTATTTTTCAGGTCGATCCACGTGGAATCTTCTTCACACAATGTCAGTTTATTATCCTGAAAAACCGACAGAAGAGGATAAAACGAGAGCGAAAAGTTTTATGACTCTATTAGGACAAGTAGGTCAACATTCAAAATTCGTCAAATAAATCCTTTTTTTCAGACGTATCCCTGCGATTTCTGTGCCAAAGATTTGCGAAAAGATCTGAAAGAGTCGCCGCCGAAAGTGGAGTCTCGTCAAGAATTCGCTCAGTGGATGTGTCAATTGCATAATAAGGTGAACGAGAAAACCGGAAAGAAGACGTTCGATTGTAAAGATGTCATGGAACGATGGAGAGACGGATGGAAGGATGGATCTTGTGATTTTTAGGCTTTTTATTAGGAATTTTTTATTTTAAGTGTATTTTGTGATTTTTAATTATTTTATATATGAATAATGTGATCTACATATATCTTTTCTCTTCGTTCATCTGCTTGAAGTCAACCTGCAAAATTTAAATATTAAAGTCCGCATAAATTTAAAAAAAAATAAAAATTTCGCTGAGAGACCCAATTAATGAAATTTGCTCACGCGCCTTTAATTTTCCTCTAAAACCCCTTTTTCTCTGGGGAAAAAGTGTGATTTGATTAAACGAAAGCTGCTCGAAAAACAAAATTTATTTAATCAGAAAGAAAGCGATATTAAAAACAACAAACTTATTCTTTTAGACTCACTTCTTAACCAAAAGATAATTATTTGACCTATCTCCTAGAAGAATCTGTTTCGTCGCCCCGCCAGAAACCGCTTCTTTTTCAGACGACGAAACGTAAACAAACCACCTGGCACACGAGCTCATTTAATTCATTTTTCCCCGTACTTTTTCGCTTTTTTCGGGAAAAAATCGATTTTTTTCATTTCTTCGAGGGAAAATAAATTTTTTTGGTTTCTTATTCTGCTGTGACTAGATTTCAGCTAATTTCTGCAATTTTTCTTCGTTTTTTTTATCGATTAAGCGGAAATTTCGAACGTTTTTGAAAAATTCCCGAAATATATTTATCAGCATTCACGCTCCATCGGAAACTTTAAATACCATATTCCCTTTTCAGGATCCACTTCGTCAACTTGTCGCCGTCGCCGGACACACTTTCTCAAAATACTCACGCAACTAATCAGGTTCGGGTCACGCTACCATTCTCCCTCCCCCTCTAGCCACATGGCACAAAACCACGTGAACTGACTGAATTTTGAAATTTGATTTTCCAACAAAAAATCGTGTAAACCAAAAGCGAAAAACAAAAAAGCAACGTCATCAGCTCTTTGCATCAAATATGGGCTCTTCCGATGATGCAGATTGGAATATTTTTGGGTAGGTTGACTCGGAAAAGGGCCTAAATAGCTTTTTGAATGGTTTTTCGGGTTTATCAGCGCTTTTTAGCTAGGGTTAGGGGTTTTTTTAATTTTCCAAATAGCTATGCAATAGCGCTCTATTGAGACGCGCTCGTTTTCGCCTCGAATTTTGAATTTTGAATTTTTTATGGGGGTTTCTCTGCATTCTCCGTTTGAATTCCCATGTTTTCCAGCATTTTTCCAAGGAAATACTAGGTTTTCACGTTGAAATTAATTTTTTCTTTGTTTTTTCACAAAAAGCAATTTCTCTTCTTCAAGTTTTTTCTCCTTTTTGTAATTCTTCTATTGCTGTCCTTGGCCATTCTGAATGATTCTCCTTTTGTTTCGCGAGGCTTCTCCCATATTTATCGCTTCTCCAGCTTCTCTTTCTCTCTCTCCCTCACTCTAGAGAGCCATGTGACTGACCTCCGGAGGAGATGTGCTCTGTTTTCGGCTTTCGAACACATAAACAATGGATATTTTATTGTCGTCGAATTTTCGAGAATTCGGGGTTTTATAGTCGTTTTCTTATAAATTAGCTTGTCGTTTTCTGTTAGTAGAAAAATGGAATTTTGCATTTTGAAAATAGTTTTTTTTTAAATGAAAATCGCAATTTTTAAGCATGTTCAGTTCTGAATTAACTGAAAACTCCACGTTTTCGCTATTTAAAAACGCATTGTTTTACTAATTTTTGGCTCGAGAACTCGGTTTTTTGGCTCGGAATGGAGAGTATTTCATGAATCTTCTAGCCTAAACTCGGGTTTTCAAACGCTATTTTGTCTGTTCAGACATCAGTAAAAAGACAGTTTTCCCTCGGGTAAAGTCTAAAAAAACTCAACCCGAACCGGTCGAAACCATCAAAAAACCATTGCACAGCGAGACGACAACAATCAACAAAAATCATCACATGGATGAAAATGAATCAGTGTTCTTTTTTTTTGTCCGATCAAAGGAGGCATTGGAAAAAAAATCACCTGGTTTTTTTTTCGATTGAGGATTTGTTCGTTGTACTTTGCACCCCCACCCGAGAAATTGGGGGGGATTGGCTAGACGGTACAGGAGCAACATTGTCTTCTCGGGGAAGAAGAAAAAGAAAGAGAGAGCTCGTGTCCTGAATGACTATTCCTTCTCCTCCTCGTCCACTCTTCCGATGTCCCCCAAAGACACACACACACATGCAATGATGTGTGTGCGCGCACATTGGAGCGCCGCTCTCTCTCTCTTTCCCCGTTTGTCTCTCTGTGAAAGAGACACAGAGAGAGACCCCCACAACACACATAACTCGTTTTATTCCTCCTCCTCCCGGGTTTCGCGTCACCCCCCGGAGACGCAGACAACAAAACCCCACGTTGTATAGTTTTTTGAATTTTTTTTTGGAAAAAAAGTTTTTCTTAGCAATTTGCTCCGGAAGAAGGTCCCCTCATGTATGAGAAAATCTCTTAAGAGTCGAGGTCGGAAGATTTCCGGGATCTTTCGATTCTATCACCGAGAACCAAGAATTTCAGACTTTCATCGTTCTTCACCCTTTGAACCCCTTCAAAGATATTGTTTATACCTTTTCCCTATCTTCAAGGCCATTCATATCTTTTTCGCTTGATTAGTAAATGATGGATGATATAGAACGGAAAAATGCGTTTTCCTTATCACTTTTTTTTTCTGCAACTCGAAGCTCCTCCCCCACCATCTCACGTTTTCTCGTAAGAGATTTGGTCAGTTGTTGCCAGTTTGCAACATTCTCTTCTTCCACCACCCCAAAGACCCCTCGTGGTCCTTTGGAATCGGAGACCACGTTTTTTGTGCTCTCTTTCTTTTCGTGACTTGCTCTCGAATACACACCTGCGTCACACATCTTCTACTGGAAGAGACATGGTGGCCGAGAAGAATCGCTTAATCTGGACCATCTGCCCGCCAAATTTGGATGCAGGTCCGTCCTAGAAGACAGATACGCTAGGTTTTCTTCTAGAGACCAGTCCAAATCGATCCCTTTTTTTGTCTTTTTCTAATTGGTTCCACTCATTTTGATCTCTTTTCGCGCGCCAAATTTGGCACGCTTGACTACACGTGTTCCGTGTATATACAATCTCTCGTCTTTTCGTTTCGCCCACCCTCATCGGCGGCTAATCAAATCAGTTATCAGTGAAGAAAAGAGTGTGTTTACTTATCTTCTTCTTCTTTTTTCGTGTAGTTTCTTCTTCTCTCCCCCCACTTTTTCTTCTCCTTTGTACATTTGAAAGGGTCAAAGTTGTTCGGCAGGGTGTGATAAAGAAATATGGCCTGATATGGAGATGGTTAGGTTGGGCGGCACGTTTCAAAGGTTTTGCAAAGAAAGGGAGAGTCTAGGAATTGGCTTCTAGAAAGATCGACTCTACGGAGTAGACTGGAAAGTACTGTAGTCGGTGAGCTTTTGATTGAGCTTCGAAAAACAAGGCTAGCCATAGACAACTAGAGAGTTAGAAACCCCCGAGTTGGAAACGTCCTAGTGGGCGGTTCCTAAACGGCAGGTTTTGATTTGGACGGTTCATAGTTCTGAAGATACCCTTCTATCAGACAACTTCCTGTTATGTCACTTTTCTTACCCCACGTGTATGCGCTTTTAAAAGTGTGTTCTACCTCTTTTGGTGTTATCAAATTGCCAAAAGTGTCTAAGTGCCTCATCTAAAAGAGTGAAAACTCGTTCCGGTCTCACTTGTTCTTCCTTCAACCGCCCCCCCTCTTCTCTTCCACGTCTTCTTCTCTTTCAAATTACCTCCTCCTCTCTACCTCAATTTAATCTTATTTAGATAGAAAACGGGAACTGCAGAATAAGAAAAAACAGGCACAGAAAGTGAATAGATATAAAACAGAGACACACAAAAATGGTTATCATCACAGATACGGCCGCCTGGGTACAGTCTCAATCAAGGTAATTGTTGGGGTTTTTTGTGTTGTTGAATCCAAAAGTGCTCTCTCTTAATATGATAAAGAGCTGATGACGTTGTGATTAGGGTTTAGAAAGAAAAAAGTATAAAAGAGCGCCAGGGAAAACACGGAATTTCATAATTTCGCTCCCCTCCTCCTCCTTCCGAAGTTGAAAAGGGGAAGGTATTTGTTTTGTCTGTGTTGCCCTATAGTTGCGCAGAGAATAGTGACTCATTGGAAATATTTTCATTTTCCCCCTTCAAACGAAATTACCCATCTTTCTTTCTCTAGAAGCATCGTCGACTTCATCTCGGCACCGTCGACCACCTCTTCCGCCCTTCCTCCGTACGTTCAAATCGGTGCGGCCGCTGCGTTCACCATGGGTCTCGGCTACTATCTGTCGAAAGGAGTCTCGTCGTCGTCGAACTCTTCCGGATACTCGTTTGGCAACGTCACCTACACTGGCAACGTGAAGCCGCTCGTCGATCCACAAAATCAGAGTCGCGTTTTGTCGGTAAGAGACTTTTTTTGGATTTTCTAGAAATAATAATCACTTTTCAGGACGGTTCCCGAATCAGCGCCTACCTGAAAGACGACACTCTTCAAGCATTCCTCTTCGACGACGCTCGCACTCTCTACCAGGGTGTTCGTCGTGGTGCCCGTCTCTCGAACAACGGACCGATGCTCGGACGGCGAGTGAAACAGTCGGATGGCTCGTGTCCGTACGTCTGGGAGTCGTACAACACGATTCTCGAGAGAGCCGAACACGTGTCGATCGCATTCCGTGAGCTTGGCATTCCGACAGGAAACGCCGAGAACATTGGAATCTACTCGAAGAATCGTCCCGAGTGGATCGTCACCGAGTTTGCCACCTACAACTATTCGAATTTGATTGTGCCGATCTACGAGACACTCGGCTCGGAGGCGTCGATTTTCATTCTGAATCAGGCGGAGATCAAGATTGTCGTCTGTGATGACATCGCGAAAGCCACCGGCCTCCTCAAGTTCAAAGAGCAGTGTCCGAGTTTGAAGACGTTGGTCGTCATGGAACCGATCACCGATGAGCTCAAAACATCAGCCGCCAGTCTCGACGTCCGGGTTCTGACCTTTGAGGATTTGGAGAAACTTGGCCGTGACGCCACCACTCGCCCCGCCCACATTCCACCGACTCCAGAAGACTTGGCAACGATTTGCTATACGTCTGGAACGACGGGAACACCGAAAGGAGTCATGCTGACACACGCGAACGTCATCGCCGACGGTGTCTGTATGGACTTTTTCAAGCACAGCGGAATTGCGGCGACCGATTCGATGATCAGCTTCCTCCCACTGGCTCATATGCTCGAACGTGTCATCGAAAGTGTCTGCTTTTGCGTCGGAGCGAAAGTCGGCTTCTATCGGGGCGACATTCGTGTCCTTGCCGAAGACATTAAGGAGTTGAGGCCTACCGTAGTCCCGGTGGTGCCACGTGTCTTGAATCGACTCTACGATAAGGTGATGTCGGAGGTGAACAAGTCGACGCTGAAGAAGATGCTCTTCGATTTCGCCATATCGTACAAGGCTAGAGACATGGCCAAGTTAGTTTTGTCAATAGAGCGCATTTGCATAATTTCCTTTTTTCCAGCTTCAACATCCGAAACGACGGTTTCTTCGACAGCATCGTATTCAAAAAGATCCGTGAGGGATTCGGTGGACGCGTCCGTCTCATGATCACTGGCTCCGCCCCTCTCTCCACCAACGTGCTCACATTTGTGCGCGCCGCGATGGGATGCGTCGTCGTTGAGGGTTACGGTCAGACAGAGTGCGTCGCTGCCTGTACCGTTTCCATGGAAGGCGATTCACTGGCCGGACACGTCGGAATGGTCATTCCGTCGTGTCAGATCAAGTTGGTCGACGTTCCCGAACTCAACTACTACGCCCGCGATCAAGCGGGAGAGGTGTGTGTCAAAGGACACATTGTCTTCAAGGGATACTACAAGAATGAGCAACAGACACGCGAGACGATCGACGATGACGGATGGCTTCACACGGGCGACATTGGCCGGTGGACTCCAGAAGGCACGCTGAAGATTGTGGATCGAAAGAAGCACATCTTCAAATTGTCCCAGGGAGAATACGTGGCACCGGAGAAGATTGAGAACATTTATGTTCGATCCAAATACGTTGCCCAGTCATTTGTTCACGGAGAATCGTTGAAAACGTGTCTCATTGCAATCGTTGTCCCAGATGCAGAGGTAAGAGTTTCAGACTCTGGTTATATCACCCGAAACTAAATATCTGATATTTTGCAGGTTCTCGTCCCAGCGATGGCCGATCAGGGAATCAAGGGAAGTATCGAGGAGCTGTGCGCCAATGCCGCCGTCAAAAAGATCATTCTCGACGACATGGTGGCCGTTGGCAAAAAGGCCGGACTCTTCTCGTTTGAACAAGTCCGCGATATTCATCTCTCTGCCGAACAATTCAGTGTGGAGAACGATCTTCTGACGCCGACACTGAAGAGCAAACGTCCGAAGTTGAAGGCGCACTACGCGACGCAACTCGACGAGATGTACGCCAAACTTCCATAGAAGAAGCTTACTCTCCGAACCCCCCTCTATAATTCCATTATAACTTGATTTCCTCCAAAACGGGTAGTCTTTTTGATATTCACTCGTCCTCCTCCCCCATTCGGTTTTCAATTGTTTTATCTTTTTTCCCTTTTTTAAGCCACGCCCCCTCTCCCCCCAACTTTATGTATTTACACCCAAAAAGCCAAAGATTTATATGAGTAATATATATTTACTTTTGTCTTAATTAATATATAGAAACTGTTTCTATATACGTGACCCCGCCCCCTTCCTCCCCCAGAATACACCGGCATTTACTGTGATTGTTTTATTTGAAAGTGAAAAATTGCCTTTTTCATTTCTTTTGTTTCCTTTCAAATTTCTTTTCGAAAAAAATGAGTTCTGATCAATTGGATTCAAAAGTTCCAAGTCGCCCGACGAGCCCCACCATCCACGTGGAACAGCCGGATGATATCCCTCTCGGATTCGAATTCGAACTAGAAGAGAACACATCCCAATTATCCCCAATCCAAGCAGACAACTCTATCAGAATGCCGGATTTCGATCGTCATCGTCATCCGAATGTCAAACTGTTTGTGATGGTAATCGGCGCTCCATTGAGAATTTATCAGTAGAGCGCACTTGCAGACGTCGACAATTCTCGGATGCTCAGTGCTAATCTACCAGGCGATTCGCAACATTCCACGAGAATATCATTGGGTTCTATTCACCGATCAACAGTATCGACAGCCATCGGTGGTCGAGGTTTTTCTAGTTTCCATAAGAGAATCTTAGGCCATTGTTACAGTATGCAGAGATGATTCTTCGAATTTCGATGGACTTGCTCTTCCCGTTCAGTCTGATTCTGAGCTTTCTTGCCACTCATCTCTCGATTTCAATGGAACCCGGATTGGCGTTTCGAATTCGTAATCCAGTTCCAATCATCGCCAAATTTTTGACTTTGGCTTTTGTAAGCGAAGGGGCGTGGCTAAATTAGGAAAAAACAACTCACTTCAGTTTCACCGTTGCTTCGTCAATTTCGTCTACTCCATCTCTTTGCTGCAGTGTCTCAGCACATCGGGAAATTGGCTTTTCTGGGAAGAATATTTGACTGTCACCTGTTATGGAATATTTTGGATGTTTCAATTGCTAAATGTGAGCATCTTTTCGAGGCTGACAGTCTTCCATTTCATTCGTGCCAGAGAGAGTTTCGAGATGAGGCAAATGGCTCTTGATGCTTAACAATAAAGTTATGAAAACGAGGGGGGTATAACATATAAAGAAAACAACAGGTGGTGAGAGAATACAGCAGAATATGTGCATTTTGGATGCGAATACAGTATGGTAAATTATTTAGGAAATTGAGAAATTATGCATTAATGACGGCTTCCATAGTAGTACCCACGATCAGATCCATATTGTCTAACGCATCCATCATCCCATTCTTGTGGAGTACGATTCAAACTACGATCAGATTCCGAACGTTCCAGATAGAACTGATTCGCATGACGATGAGATCCACTTTCAGAGCCACGATCATAACCTTCTTGACTGTCCGGGTAATAGGATCCAGAATGTTCCGAGTAACTACGCTCAGAATAGTCACGTTCCAGTGTATGATGCGATTGCACATCAGATCCACGAGCTGACCCGCGATCAGAGCCATGATACGAGCCATCGCGATTCAATTCAGGGTTTGGTGGGTGATCGTATCCACGACCAGATTCCGATTGGTAAGCTGATCCACGTTCAGATTCATAGCGGTCAGAATGATGATCTGATCCTTGACGTTCTGGTTGGAAGTTCGATAGTCTTTCGGATCCACGATCAGATCCATATTGATCAGAATGATAATCTGAACCTTGACGTTCTGGTTGGAAGTTGGTTTGTCTTCCGGATCCTCGAGCTGATCCACGATCAGATTGATGATCGGAACCTTGACGCTCCGGTTGGAAAGTTGAATGTTTCTCTGATCCTCGAGCTCCGCGATCAGATCCATAGCGATCAGAATGATGGTCTGAACCTTGACGCTCCGGTTGGAAGTTTGAATGTTTCTCGGATCCTCGAGCTGATCCACGATCAGAATGATAATCTGAACCTTGACGTTCTTCTTGGAAGTTCGTTGGTCTATCGGATCCTCGAGCTGATCCACGATCAGATTGACGATCTGAACCTTGTCGCTCCGGTTGGAAAGTTGAATGTTTCTCAGATCCTCGAGCTCCGCGATCAGATCCATAGCGATCAGAATGATGATCTGATCCTCGATGTTCCAGTTGTCTCTCGGATCCTCGAGTTGATCCACGATCAGAATGATGATCTGAGCCTTGATGTTCCGGTTGTCTCTCGGATACTCGAGCTGATCCACGATCAGATCCATAGCGATCAGAATGATGATCGGAACCTTGACGCTCCGGCTGGAAGTTTGAATGTTTCTCGGATCCTCGAGTTGATCCACGATCAGAATGATGATCTGAGCCTTGATGTTCCGGCTGTCTCTCGGATCCTCGAGCTGATCCACGATCAGATGCATAGCGATCAGAATGATGATCTGATCCTTGATGCTCCGGTTGGAAGTTCGATTGTCTATCGGATCCTCGAGCTCCGCGATCAGATCCATAGCGATCAGAATGATGATCTGATCCTTGATGATCCAGTTGTCTCTCGGATCCTCGAGTTGATCCACGATCAGATTGATGATCTGAACCTCGACGTTCCGGTTGGAAGCTCGATTGTCTATCAGATCCTCGAGCCGATCCACGATCAGATCCATAGCGATCAGAATGATGATCGGAATCCTGACGTTCTGGTTGGAAGTTCGACTGTCTCTCGGATCCTCGAGCTGATCCACGATCAGATTGATGATCTGAACCTTGACGCTCCGGTTGGAAGTTTGAATGTTTCTCGGATCCTTGAGCCGATCCACGATCAGATCCATAGCGATCAGAATGATGATCTGATCCTTGACGTTCTGGTTGGAAATTCGATTGTCTATCGGATCCTCGAGCCGATCCACGATCAGATCCATCGCGACGGCCTGGTTGCTGATCATCAGATTTGTTGGATCCACGGTTAGAGCCATGACGACTCGAGTTATGCTCCGATCCACTGTGAGCCGTGTCTGATCCACGACGGTCTGATTGAGCATTCTGTTGTTGATCATGTAGTGCTAACTTGCTTAGTCCCACGCCAGTGAATCTCTGGAAAAAAACTGAACTTGAGGAGCAGTGAGACTTCTTTCTTACATTATTAACAATAGAATAAACTGAAGATCGAGACGATCCGTGAGAACTTCCATGCGGAGACGATTTAGCAGATTGACGTCGACTACTAGCCAGTACAGAAGTGTTGCTGAGTGGAATGATTGGAGTAGCACGAGCTAATGAGAACACCTCCATTGTGGCACATCCTCGCCGACAATCACGAATTTGTGGCGATTCACGTACCCACGCTGGGAAACTGAAATGATAGATTTTAGAGGCTTTCTGAAGACTCGATTCCTTACGTTTCGTTCCTAATATGATCTGGGATAGTCATATTGCGCAGATCCACAATTCCGAAATGAGAGCTGTCAGCCAACTGGATATAATCCTTGATGCGTTTGAGTTCCACTTGGAAGATACGCTGAAAATCGTTAATCTGGATTTAAAAAACTTCAGAATTCCTACGGTTTCGCCATTATCCACAAATTTTTTGATGGAAAAGTCCGGCTCTAGCTTCGCTTCGATAACCATGATCTCATTGTACACATCTTTCATTCGTTTTCCATAGATTGTGACGCCACTTCCAACCGGATAGCGTTGAGTAATCGGGAGACGGAAGAAGACGTTCGGATAGCGAGCACACATGACCGTATCGTTGTTAATGACCACTCCGGTGACCGGGCCGACCGTCAACTAGAATGAGAAAGGGTTACTCTGGAACTGAATAGAAAAGTCACCTCATTGTCGTGAAGCCATTTTTCATAACGTGTCATGTTGTCGTCGTCTCGGAGAGCTTTAAGGATACGGTATCGAACGGTACGGTTTTCTGAAGCACGAATTGCGCGAACTTCGACCATGGCTGTTAGATTGTCGTAGCAAGCTGGGTGGAATTCGAACATGGCTAATTCATGATCCGGATCATCGATCAAGCCCAGAGTTTCATCGTGGTCTTTGAAGAGACCACGAATACCAGCAGAAACCACACGAACAAGAAGCTGGAATAAAAAATGTTGTTTTAAATCTGAAAATGGTACTAACAGCTCCACTCTGCGTTGCAGCGTGTCCACGAATGAGTGGGAAAGGCAGGATTTCTGTAACGAGGAAGGCTGAATGATGGGTGGACCAGATGGCACTGAAATGGTAGTATTCGCCGTTGGTCGGGTAGATCATCTGCTTCGAAGAGTGGGCGTTGAAAGAAGAGATTGGTTTGAGAAGTGGCATGACGAAGTCGTACTGTGGAAGGTCTTTGCAGACGAACAAACGTTCGCCAACGTACAGGCCCAACTGCTTTTTGATCGTCTAGAAATCAGGATTTTCGGAGGGAGATAGAGAGCTTCCTACCTCTGCCCACTTGTTCTCCTCCTCAAACACCCCTTCTCTTGGCTCACAATCAATCAGATCGTCATCCTCGCATGGTCTCGGCTCGGAAGCCCACACGCTGTACTTGGATTCCAGAGAATTACGATGCCAAGGCTAGAAAATCAGGGAATATCAAAAAATTGAATTCAAAAGTCTTTACCGCTTCACAGACGCGTCCCTGCTCAGATGGATCGAAACCGGCAAAGCTGTCGAATGTGAGCTCGAGATTGAACGGATCTTGTGCCGTTCGCATCGTTGTCTCCACCTTAACCCAAGCGTATAGCCAGACATTAGGCTCGGCACGCTTCGCTTCTTCCGTTGCTGAAAAATCAATTATTATCTGGGTTTTTACGGGGAAACCTACGAATCGTCATTGATTCCATTGGTGTCCAGAATGTTGTCGGTTTGCTCGGCTCGATGATTCCACCCAACCTCAACAGCTGTCCATTGTTATTCGACGAGACCTCATAGATGGGTCTCTCTCGATGGAAACAGTGAATCATGCCGGTCGCGTGATCCACATCATTTTCGTTGAACTGAATAATGTCGCCGAATTTTAGAGGCATACTGAATCTTCGTCTGAAAATAAATTTATTTCCTTGCTTATTTAGAACCATTCCTACTCTATGTTCTTCGCCAACTCAATGTTATCGAAACACTTTTCTATAATTGGTGGAATGAATGCCTGCTTCGAGACGCTATAAATGTAGTTTTTGAGGCCGATTCGCTGCTGAAATTCATTTTTCTTTGTCTGAAAATAGGGAGTAAGTGATTAAAAACAAACCCTTTGTGACTTCAATAGAAGCACCAAGTCTTTTTCCACTTCCTGATGCTCTGCACTGCAGGAGCTGATCACAATTGCTTGGAAATCAAAAGAATTCAGCATCACCGGCGGCATGATTTGTTCTGGAAAAACTTAATAATTGTGATAGTTTGTCAATAATTTCGATTCTTGTTTCCAATTATTCTTTTTTTCCAGTCACTTTTCCCGCAAAAACATGTTTAGCCCGAAAAAAAACAAAAAGTTGATGAGAATTCGAATTTTGAGCAAGAAAAACAATGGGCGGTAGGGATGAGTCTCGCCACGAAAGTTAAAGGCGCAAGGCGGCAATTTTTGTAATTTGAAAATTTTATTCTAATTTAATGACTTTTTCTGGTATTTTTCAATTTTTCCCTGTTTTCCTTGCTGCAAAAAACAAAACAATTTATTGAAAATTATTTTCCAGATAATAATAAATTTAAATGGCCGACACCAGTATCCGTTCAACAAATTCTAATATATCTCGTGGTGGACGACCGGAGTCCGGCAGGTTACACCGAAAATACCCGTATCGCTGGCTTTTTGATCAAGTTCATGTTAAAGTATGGTTCTGTCGCTCAAAATTTGAAAAAAAAATTAATTCAGAGTCTAATATTCCACGTGGAAGTGGGTCTACTCGCCGGCGCCGTGCTCGGCCTGTACCAAGCCAGTCAAATGGGCCCAGAAGAGCATTTCGATCCGATCCCTGTGCCTGGATTCGACGGATTACCGTTGACCGGCGAAACGCATCGAAATTACAATGGAGTTTTGCTCCGCCCGAATTATATGATCGCCCGTAATATTATCAACGCCTACTCGTATTTTCTCATATTCAGGTGAATAAAACTAGTAAAACCCCTCGAAAAAAAATTAAAATACAATTTTTCAGCGTTATCACCGGATTTTTGGGAATGAATCTGTCGGAAACGAGTCACAATCGTCGAAACTTCCCAGCAGACGTGAATCCCGCCCATCTTCTAGTCCCCTCCTCGATTTCTGTGGTATTTCTACCGAAAAAGGGGCCCAGAATCACCCAAGAAACTAATTCAGATCACCTTCATGTATCCTCTTCTCGTTTGGTCTTTGCGCACTCTTCTCGCCACAATACGACTTTTAATCAAAGATAATTTCAAATTTTCTGTTGTTTTAGGTTTTTTCCAGATTTAAAACGAAAAAAACCCATTTTTATTGCAGATTCATGTCGCCTAACGTTCGTTCCAATCATCCTGATCTGGACAATTTATATATATTTTCTGTACGGTTTCTGGCTCGGCGTCCTCTATTATCAGCGACGTGGTGATCAGCCGTCGCCAACTTCTAATAATGGTATTTTCTCACTCTTCGCCTCATTTCTATCCACTTTCAGGCCCTTTTCGACGTCCGGTTCGCAAGCAGTCGCTGATTCGATTCTACGGAAAAGGTCTTTAATAGCTCGGCGGAAATCATCAATTTTGGCCTTTTTTGCAGGCGTCAACGGCAATTTGCTCTCCGATCTTACGACTGTCACCGAGATTTCCGCCGCTTCATCGGCCACACCGACCTCACATTGGTATATAGCTTTCTTCGCTTTATTTCAAAAGAAAATTCATTTTTCCTTGTTTTGATTGAAAACAACGACGCTCCGCATCTCCCGAGGTGTGAGAGCTGTTTAGCCGGACCATTTTGAACTTTTTTTGAAAATTTTGGAAGATTTCTAGAGGTTGCAAATTAAGAAAATAGTAGGAAAAGCTTAAATTTTACAAAAAATTGCCTTTTTTTCAAATAAAAATCTAGATCTTTTTCCGAAAATAAAGTTTTCTGCGCTAGAATAGACTCCGCCCCTTTTCCTTCCCTTTCTCATCATATATACATTTCAGCGTATTATCCATTCCCTCATCATCATCATCATCAACGCCATCAACGCCTCCAACGACTTGTGTGAAACTTGCGAATCGTTCGGTGTCTTCTCCACGTGGATATCATCATCTGGAGACGGTGGATGAGGAAGCGCAGAGTCGATCATCCAGTGATTAGGGACTCTTCCCCTTGTTTGAATTAATAATCGCTTCGTTCCCAATTTTTAATAAATTTGAATCATTCTTCTCTCCCCAATATAATTCTACTGTTTCTTATTATGACTCTCGACGGTCTATCGTCTCTATTATCGGTAATTATCTCTTGGTTTTCCATTTGTTCTCTACGTTTTAGCCTAATTCCCATGTTTCAGAGACCAATGTCACCGAGATACCCGCCATATCGAATGCGCGGAAGAGAAAAAACCGAAATCAACGACACGTTTCATCAGGTTTATGTGCCGCTTCTCAAGATTTCATTGGTATGTTTTTTGGTTTTTTAGCAAAATAAGTGAAAATAAAATAAAATCGCCTAAAAACTTGCTTTAAAAAATAATTGTTTATTTTTCCAACAAAAAAACGTTTTCTCCCAAACATTTTTGCCCGTGTTCAAAGGACCGTTGCAAAATGTCAAGCCTGGGTTTCGCAGCGAAAATCGGACTACTGTAAATTTTAAAATATTTTTTTTGTTTTTTTGTCAATTTTTGCTACAAATAAGCGTTTTTATTCAATTTTCGATCAAGAAACTAATTGATATGTTAATTTTTCAATCAAAATAGCAGACGAACAACTATTTGCTGCAAGCAAACTTTTTTTTAAAATTTAAATAAAAATTATATCGAATTTCGCTTCGAGACCCATATGAGACATTTCGCGCCGCTCCTTTAAATTTCTCACTGGAATTTTCCTTTTTTTGCAGCAAATCTCAACAGTGAAATACCTGTTGATGCTGATCTACAGTATCCGTTCAATGCAAGAGCATCTGGCACTTCCGACGTATTGCAACGATCCGACGGCGATGTACCGATGCAGTTCGTCGTCGTGCTATTGGCTGCTGAAAATGGTGCAGAATCTTCCGAAATTCATGATTTCCGATGGATTTTTCGTCGAGCAATGCGCCTATCTGCTCGTTTTCTTCTTCATCAGCTGCGCTCTCTTCCTCTACGCAGTGTATTTGATTCGGAAGGAGGAAGGCGATTTGAGGATTCGATATCGCGCCGTTTTGACACTTCCAAGCATGTTTTTCGAGGTTTGTTGAGCTATTTTCAAGTTTTTACCCCCTATTTTCAGTTGATAATCTGCTTCTTGTCCTACTACGCAATGATCACCTCAATATTCGAATACTCTCGAACGGCGACACTGAATCCCATGTTCTTCTCCTCCGCATTCGTCATTTTTGCGTTTATCATCTCAATATTCTACGCCCTTTTGGTAGGAACACACACTTGTAGTTAAGCCCCGCCCCTTTTGCAGATTGTGATCCATTTCTCGAGTCTCTACTACATAATGGTCTATCCGATTGTGCCGTTGTCGATTTACGCAGTCTCCAACGCCAACTATTCGGCACTCAATTATGGACATTTTGGAGAGAGAGCAAGTCCTCATTATGAAGTAAGGCACCCTTTAATTAGGCTGGAAAAGCTTCTAATATAGGTTTTAAAGGTTAAAAAGCATTAAATTTGTATATTTGAGGCTGAAAATAGGCTATTTAAGGCCTAAAATAGCCTTTTTTAGGTTAAAAATCATCAAATTAGGCCTAAAACAAGCCTATTTCCAGTTCCAGAGTCTCCAAACGGTGCCCGTATTCAACGAATCGTTCCACCTATCGACA
The DNA here is from genome assembly GCA_016735795.1 of Caenorhabditis tropicalis. NCBI lineage: Eukaryota > Metazoa > Nematoda > Chromadorea > Rhabditida > Rhabditidae > Caenorhabditis > Caenorhabditis tropicalis. The sequence goes on along the minus strand of CM028614.1, from coordinate 2,162,975 downwards.
ATGAACGCATGGCCAACAGAAACGCGTTCGATGCCCGGCGGCCGACGGACAGCCCGTTCAGTCAGCTCGTATTCGCAGTATCGATCGTGGAACAACACGCATCGATCAACGGTACGGTAATCCTTTGGGAAAAAAAGTACAGTAATCTTTCCAGAACAATCTGCGATCGGGAACACGATCCCGAGGAGACGACGAGAACGACTATCTGGAGCTCATCTAAGCCCCGCCCCCTTTTCTAGCCCCCAAAAATTGCATTTGTTTTATTCGAAAAGCCGATTTAATATTGATATGAACTGTATTTATTTTTAATCGATATTCAAAAATACTACAAAACAACAGTAACCTTCATCAAAAACCTGGAAATCTGGTGCGGAATTCAAATTTCGCGCCCAAAAAAAGTGTGATCTGGCGGGAATTCAAAAATTTGATTATTTCGAAGTGACACTACTGGCCGATTGACTAAACGAAGTGGACAACAGACTCATCGCATTTCCTTGCGACGGTGCCACATTAATAGAGGTCGCTGGTCGGGGTCCCGAACGGGGTACTGTAGTCCTCTTGCGTGTCTTCTTCTGATCTCCCATCATTTGACGTTGAACCAGTTTTGCGTATGTTCCATTCGTGTCTTTTAGAAGTGTCTCGTGGTTTCCGATTTGCTCGACGCGACCCTGAAAAGAGAGAGTTCGGTGGAGCGCGTTTGCTGACTTTTATTTTTTGAATTTAAAACTACCGTAACCCGGTTAGTTTCCATGTTAGAGCGATGAAACTTTTGTTTTTGGAATCAGCATGTTCGAGTGGTTCGAATGAGTATAACCACATAGGTGAATTGAGGGTTACTGTAGTCTTGGTGATGATATCCGAAATTTTAAAATTGTTGGAATATGGTCATGATTATACTCATTTGAACCGTCTTGACGAGCTGAGTTCAATGATGGTATTTTCATGTTTTTCAGGTTCGTTTTGAATGAGTTACGGTGGTTTTTGTATTTTCGTGGTGGGACCCAAATTTCAAAAAACTCAAAATCGTCAGAAACCAGTCATGATTATACTCATTTGAACCGTCTTGACGAGCTGAATTCAACCGTGTTGTTTCTATAATAGTCGGACTCATTTTGACCGAGTTACGGTTGTTTTTGTATTTTCGTGGTGGGACCCAAAATTTCAAAAACTTCAAAAACTCAAAATCGTCAGAACGTAATCATGATTATACTCATTCGAACCGTCTGGACGAGCTGAGTCTAACCGTGGTTATTTTTTGAAATTCGAACTCATTTTGATCGAGTTACGGTAGTTTTTGTATTTTCGTGATGGGACCCAAAACTTCAAAAAAATCGAAATCGTCAGAACCTAGTCATGATTATACTCATTTGAACCGCATCGACATGCTGATCACGAAAATCAAGATCCTATATAGGTCAAACTAATTTCCGTCGGGTTACGGTAGAAAACAAATTTTCAAAAAATCAGAAAAACAAACCTTATTAATAACCACAATCTTATCAGCTTTCTCGACTGTCGATAGACGATGAGCAATCAAAATGACACTTTTTCCATCAAGATTTTTGTAGATTGCCTCTTGAACCAGATGTTCTGATTCAGTGTCCAATGCAGAAGTGGCTTCATCCAATAGGAGAATCGCCGGTTCTCGGACAAGGGCTCGGGCGATGGCAATTCTCTGTTTTTGTCCTCCGGACATCTGGGTTCCTTTTTCTCCGACATTTGTTTCGTATTTCAGAGTGGTTTGCATTATGAATCCATGGGCATTTGCCATTTCACATGAACGGATTATGTCCTAGAAAATTCAAAAGGTTTAAATCGCAGTTATCTGTGTTCCCAATGAAGATATCAAAAAGTGATCAACTAACAAAATGTAGTTCCAATTAAGCTGAGCAATTTATCAGTTGCCACCTTTTTATTATTTTCATTGAGAACAGAGATACATGTTGCTAAAGTTAGGTAACAGGGAAGCACGGCTACAGTACCGTCCAAAATGTTGTTGATTTTTGGTCTTTCAACTATAACTTTCTTCATAGGGTAGTTATCGACTAGAAATTTATTTTCTTATTTTCTGGAAACATTTGGAATATTCTACTCAATTTATAGCCAATTTTCTCAAAAATGGTCAAGTTAGGGACAAAAAAACTGACCAAAAAAATTGTCATAACCAGCTTAAAAATTATATCCCTACGGACTTACCGTATCCGCCACCTCGACTCCATATCTCACATTTTCCATGACCGATCGAGCGAATAACACTGGTTCTTGACCGACCAATGCAATCTGGAAGACACACTTTCTAACCAAGTCTCATGGTGAACTCAGAATTCCAAAAAAAAATTTCAAAAAAAATTCCAAAAAAAATTCCAAAAAAAAATTCGATTTTGGAGGACGTTCAATAATTTGAAATTAGATGTAGTTTTGAATTCTGAGCACTTTTCCTAATGACAACTTTCTCTGAAAATGCCTCTAAATGCCTTAAAAATCGGCTTGAAAATGCCAAACTGGGGTGGAAGAGTTTTCCGGAAACTTCGGCCACGGGGGTTTTTTACCTCGTTATTTTACTCTTTATAAAAAAATTTTTTTTCCTGAATATGAGAAAATATATTCAGTAAAACTATAAAATCGAAGAAAACAAGAAAACTAGCCACTGAAGCGGTCGAAACCCCCGTGGCCGAGGTGGCCAAAAACTCTTCCACCACCAAAAACTTGGTTTTTAAGGCATTTAGAGGCATTTTCAGAGAAAGTTGTCAACAGAAAAAGTGTTCAGAATTCAAAACTACATCTAATTTCAAATTATTGAATTCCATTTCAGTCCTCCTTAAATAAAAAATGGGTCAAAACAAACCTTTCTATGAATATAATGATGTTCATAGTCTTCCAAAGGAACTCCGTCGACAAGTACCTGTCCGGCATTCGGAATATAGAAATTCTCGAGAAGAGAGATACACGATGACTTTCCGGAACCAGATGGTCCCACCAAAGCGACTGTCTCCCCAGGTTCAACGGTGAATGAGAGGTCTCTGGAATAATTATATTTACCTCAACTTTAGCAACATGTATCTCGGTTACGGATAAAAATAATGAAAAGTGGTCAACTAATGAATTGCTCAGCTTAATTCGCACTATATTTTGTCAGTTGATCACTTTTTGATATCTTCATTGGGAACAGAGATAAATGCTGTTAAAACTAGGTGATAGGTTTTACAGTAGTTTTTCGAACATAATTTTTTCGCGGCCTTCCCTTCACTCCAAAAATTCAAATCTCATTTTCCCGCCAAACGCGATACGTAGCTTAATCAAATTATTTGCGTCGCGACTGAACTGTAGTTTTACGCAAACACGTCACGTCACTTTGCACAGTTAAACAATTTTTCCAGCAGAAAAAGCGTCAAAAGAAGCGAAAAATGAGAAAACAGGAGCTGAATTGATCAAAATAAATTTTTTACAATGAAACAAAATTATTAAAACATGTTTCACCCACTCTTTCGCCATTTTTCGAATTTTTTCTAAAAAAAAATGTAAAAATTATTTTTGCTTTTTTATGACTGAAATTTTGTCTATTTTTCAGATATATCATTGGAAATATGATTAAAAATTCATAGAGCCTATTTTTGAGAGATTTTTTAATCTTGGCTTTGTGCCAAGTTTCAGTGCGGTAGAGCGCTGTAGTGAAGGGAAGGCCGCGTTTTTTGTTTTTCATCAAAAAACTCACTTCAAAATGGGTTGATCTGATCTGGTCGGGTAACTGAAATGAACATTTCTGAATTCAATTTTTCCGACAACATTTTCCGGTGTATACTCTCCCAAATGTTGAATCTGTGGCTCTCTGTCAATGTATTCGAACACTTTTCGACTTGCTCCAACAGATTGCATTAATCCAGTCCATACTTCACCCATTTGTCTCAGATTGTCTCCTAATTGCATTTGATACAATAAAAATGATACCAGCAGGTCTGCTTTCATTTTCTGAGTCAAAACCAAATGTCCACCATACCAAAGAACTGCCACTATAATAAAGGATTGAAAGAGTTCGGAGACCCAGAGAAATCCGATGTAGGCGATCGCCTTGGTTCTTGTTACGTTCAAAGTATGCGTCAGTTTTCCGTAAAATCGATCCGATTCGACGTTTTCGCAGGCAAATGAACGAACGGTACGCATTGTGGAGAGAACTTCCTCTGCCACGTCATTCGACTCGGCGATCGTGTCTTGGGTTCGTTCAGAGAGAAGCTGAAATTATTGGGATCATCTGAACCGGCTAAAAATGCTGAATTCGAAAACCTTAAAACTTTCGGCTATATTGTAGTTAAGGGGTACCCTAGAAAAATAGGGGTCCCTTTAACCTGAGGAAAAAAATGTAGGGACCCCTCCAAGTAACGTTTAAAAAATTTAAGGGTCCCCCCAAGTAACGTTAAAAAATATAGGGGTCCCTCCAAGTAACGTTAAAAAATTTAAGGGTCCCTCCAAGTGAATTATAAAAAATGCAGGGCTCCCTCCAGGTAACGTTAAAAAATTTGAGGGTTCTCCAGGTAACGTTAAAAAATTTAAGGGTCCCTCCAGGTAACGCTAAAAAATTTAAGGGTTCCTCCAGGTAACGTTTAAAAATTTAAGGGTCCCTCCAGGTAACGTCAAAAAAATTTAGGGGTCCCTCCAGGTAACGTTAAAAAATTTGAGGGTTCTCCAGGTAACGTTAAAAAATTTGAGGGTTCTCCAGGTAACGTTAAAAAATTTAAGGGTCCCTCCAGGTAACGCTAAAAAATTTAAGGGTTCCTCCAGGTAACGTTTAAAAATTTAAGGGTCCCTCCAGGTAACGTCAAAAAAATTTAGGGGTCCCTCCAGGTAACGTTAAAAAATTTAAGGGTCCCTCCAGGTAACGTTAAAAAATTTGAGGGTTCTCCAGGTAACGTTAAAAAATTTAAGGGTCCCTCCAGGTAACGTTTAAAAATTTAAGGGTCGCCCCAAGTAACGTTAAAAAATTTAAGGGTCCCTCCAGGTAACGTTTAAAAATTTAAGGGTCGCCCCAAGTAACGTTAAAAAATTTAAGGGTCCCTCCAGGTAACGTTTAAAAATTTAAGGGTCGCCCCAAGTAACGTTAAAAAATTTAAGGGTCCCTCTAGGTAACGTTAAAAAAATGTAGGGGTCCCTCCAGGTAACGTTTGAAAATTTAGGGGTCCCTCATATATTTTTTGAGCCTATTTAGCCTGGAGGGCCCTGTTTTTTTGTGGTCCTAAGATTTCTTGCGAAAGACTCCTATTTTTCTCATTCAGGTTGAAGGGACACCTATTTTTCGAAGGTACCCCTATTCTACAACAGAGCCAATTTTTCTAGACCTCAGAAAATTGCCCTAGGTACCAGGGCTGTGCGTAAAAAAATTTTTCTACGGATTTCGTATAATGTAAAATTTTACGAAATCAACCCTCGTAAAAACCGTAAAATCCATAAAATTCGTGAAATTAATGAAGACGCATGCCAACTACAGTAGCGGCTATAATATTCAATTTTTTGAAGGAAAGAGGTAAAATTATGGTTTTGGGAGCAATTGGAACATTGATTCGATATGAATTGAGTAGCATCAATAGGAATTTTTCACTGAAATTTTCTAAAAAATTTCGAAAGTTTGAGAGAGAGAGAGTATGTTTCTGCTTCAAACAATACCCTCTCGAAAATAGGAAATTTTTCCTCAAAGTTTGATTTTCTCCGAAAAAATGACGAATTTTACCTTCAGAGTACCAAAATTCGACCTAACTTTTTTAAAAAAGATTTTACGGAAATTTTTTTTACAAATTCGGAAAATAGAAATTTTACGAAAAAAGGCCGTATAACCGTAAAATTCGTAAAAACCGTAAACGTAAAAGCACACCTCTGCTCCATTGTAGTTAAGGGGTCCCTCAAACCTGAGTAAAAATGTAGAAAACTTTAAAAAAGTAGGGGGCCTCCAAGTAACGTTAAAAATGTAGGGGATCCCACTTACATCATAATAAGTTCCGAAGATTTTCGATGCCACAAAGATGATAGGAACAAGGATGAAGGTGACAAGAGAGAGTCTCCAGGAGAGTTTCATCATGAAAATCATCGATCCGAGAAGCATGACGCAGTTTCTGAAGGATTACGGTAGGCTGATATTAAAAACTGATAAAATAGATGATTTTTAAGGGTCCCAATACGAACCTCAAAAAAACGTTGACATTCAATGCTACCGTATCCGACATGGTCTGACAATCGGCGGCAAGTCTCGAAGTGATCTCTCCAGTCTTATGAGCATCATAAAATGCGACGTCTTGTTTCACAAGTCCATTGAATAAATCATATCGAATTGATCGTTGAATTCGAGCGTACGCATACTCGAAAGAGCCACCACGGAATCCGGCGGCCACTGCGCTCACCAGGGAAATGACTGTCATGATGTAGACGGCGTTGGAGAGGGCTGGGTAGGATTTGGTGGCGACTACGGTAGCGATGACTTGACCCGTGTAGTAGGGAACGAAGATGCGTGCTGGAAGAGATACGGTAATTTCGAGGCCCAAAACCCAAAAAATTTCAAAATTGTCAGAACCTAGTCATGATTATACTCGTTTGAACCGTCCTAACGAGCTGAGTTCAACCTTGATTATGATATAACATTCGGACTTATTTTGACCGAGTTACGGTAGTTTTTGTATTTTCGTGGTGAGACCCAAAATCTAAAAAATTTTAAAATCGTCAGAACCTTATCATTACCGAAGTCCAGAAGCGTTAATTCCAAAAAATTAGGTTTCAAGTCACTTGGCCCAAAACCGCCCGGATTACTGTAGTTCAAAAAAAACTCACTAATCGAGTAGATAAAAAGCCAAGAGAATCCTGAAATGTGCCATAACCATTCTCGTTTACAGTATTGAAGAAGTCGGAAGATTAGTTCAAACGTTTGCTTCGGTGCTTCTTCGAGCTGAAATTGGCTCTTTAGCTCCGCCTCTTTCAGTTTTGTCGTTTTGAAAAATGCGTTTTTCGAAAAATTAAAAAAAAAATCAACGAGAAAAATTTTTCGAGAATTTGTCGAGAAATTTTTTTCAAAAAATTTTCCAGAACTTTTCGAGAAATTTTCGGAGCAATTTTTAAAAAATCAACGAGAAAAATCGAAAAATTATTTCTCGAAAAATTCTTCTCGCAAATTTTTTGAAAAATTTCTCGAAAATTTTTCGAGAATTTTTCGAAAATTATTTCTCGAAAAATGTTCAGAACAACTTTCAAAAAATCAGCGAGAAAAATTTTTTGAGAAATTTTCGAAAAATCAACGAAAAAAATGTTTCGAGAATTTTTCGGAATAATTTTCGAAAAATCAACGATACAAATTTTTCGAGAAATTTTCGAAAAATCAAAGAGAAAAAGTTTTCGAAAAATTTTCGAAAAATCAACGAGAAAAATTCTTCCCGCAAATTTTTCGAGAAACTTTCGAGAAACTTTCGGACCAATTTTCGAAAAATCAACGAGAAAATTTTTTTCGAGAAATTTTTCTCGCAAATTTCTTTTAAAATTTTCGAAAAATTTTCGGACCAATTTCAACGACACACCACCCCCTTTTTCTCTCTCTCTCTCTTACATCCTCATCCTCCAAAATGATATAACTGGATGGGGTTCGAATGAAGAATCTTGTCCACGAGGAGTTCAAAATGACGGCGGCGATGAAGTTCCAAACGAGGAACGCCGTATCTCCAAACGTCAAAAACTCATCTGGCTTCAGTTTTTCGGTGAGAAGGAGGAGTTTCGTCGGACTTGCCGCGCAGATTATCAACGATGTACAGAAGATTGGCTGGAAAACTATGGGAAGTTAGGCCATCCCTCTGGGGATTACGGTACCTCCTTCCACATAGTCAGAGTGTCTGCCTTGTTTGAAATATGAATCACTGCTGGAACCATCCATAATGCAAATCGAAGAAATTGAAGAAGGAACAAGTCGATGGTACTGTAATTTTGCTTCTATCGATTTTTTCTCTGCCAACGGTCGCCTGCACCGTCCATTTTTTCTTATCAGTTTGGTGGGGAGAAGGAGAAGAAATCAAACAACTCACTAATTCTCGTTCTCTGATTGATATGATAAAGAGATTGGAAAATTAGCAATGGAGCGCGTTTGCACAACAAAATTTTTTCCTTGGAACCCAGACATGTTGAACAGTTTTCATTCTAGTCATGATTCAGGAATCAAAGAATTTTCGAGATATCATTCAAACTGGCCGAGATACGGTAGTTTTTATATTTTAATGGTGAGACCCAAAATCTCAAAATTATCAGAAACCAGACATGATTATACTTATTTGAACCGACTTGACGAGCTGAATCCAACCGAAATAATTTCATAATTTTCCTACTTGTTTCAACCGAGTTACGGTAGTTTTTGTATTTTGCGATGCAATCGAATTTAAAGGAGCGGCGCAAAATGTCTCATTTGGGTCTCGAAGCGGAATTTGAATTATTTTATTTTAATTAAAAGCAATTGTTTTTTGCATCAAATAGCTGGTTTTTTTCAATTTTAATTGAAAAATTAACATATTTTTCTTAATTTTTCAACGAAAATTGAATAAAATCGCCTATTTTCAGCAAAAAACGACGAAAAAATAACACTGCCGATTTAAAAAATTACAGTAGTCTGATTTTCGCTGCGAGACCCAAGCGTGACATTTTGCGATGCTCCTTTAAACTCGCGGCAATGGCTCTCTATTTCGGCGCCCTAATTCCGAAAACAAACCTTGTAAAAAAGGAAAACTGCGAGAATTGTGAAGTGAAATTCGAGAATTTAAAAGTTCCATCGTGAAGACAAGCGAATAGAAGACAGGCGAGAAAGTCGATTGAGGAGAGAATGAGTCCCCACGAGAGCCGAGAACCGATCGGCGAACTCATTTCTTTCCGAATAGAAGAAGGAGTTTGGAGGGGAGGACAAGAAGAGAGGCTCTTCGTGTTATCAGTTGAGAGAGAGTATATGTTTTAAAACTGATAATGGGAAAAGAGTTGCAATTTTTGGGGGGTTTTATCAAATTGATTGGCAAATCGATTTGAATTGGCAGGGGAGCAGGACAAATTGCAAAAGTTACTGGAAAAACCGAAAAAAAAACTCGATATTTTAATTTCACACACACATATTAAAAATACAATTTCTAGTCGAATAGAAAGAAGAGCACAGGGGGAAAATGTAATTTATTTGTTATTGATGAGTCGATTCGCCACTGTGTTCACACTCGATGGAACGTTTTCGATTGTCGTGAATACCTGAAAATACAGAATTTTTATTCAGTTTTTTTGCAAAATAAAATAATTTTTTTTCGAAAAAAAAATCATACCGAATCCACTGCATTATTCCATTTTCCTCCGGCTTTCAACTGAACTTCTTCGGCCGACGGAAGCTGTTGAGGGAAGACGACAGTGCCAGGGAGGATATATTTCTTTAGCTTTTGATACAATTCACTTCCCTGAAAATCGTTTTCGTGTTGAATTAATTTTTTTCGTTTTATAAATTTACAGAAAAATCATTTTTAAGAAAAAAAAAACTCACTTTAACATTATTCGTCGACCAAATGTCATTGTCGATGGACAATTTGACGGCGCCGGCCACCAGACCTACTTTGATTCCCAATTTTGCAGTTTTCCACAGGAAACCCATTTTTTGTCTGTAAATATAGAATTTTACGGAGTTTTCAGAAAAATAAATAGATTTTAAGAGCAATTTCAAGGAGAAAAAAGAGAAATTCTTAAAATTTGATGAAAATACGAAGATTACTGATTTCAACGTCAATTTTTCGAGGAAAATCAATTTCAGCTATTTAAAATTGAAGAAAAATTCAAATCAAAACAGAATACTCACTAATTTCAGCAAAAAAACGTGAAAATAAAATTATTACGAAAAACATGCAGAAATCAGTTTAAAAATTGAGAAACCGTGTATTTGAGTTTTCAAAAGTCACGTAAAATAATTTTTCTTTAATTTTTTCTGAAAAAAACCCCTGAAACTCCTTGAAAGATCATCTAAAAAGTCTGAAACTCGGATGCGTCGCGCGACACGCGAAATGCGCCAGCACACCGGAAACACATCATTCTGGCGCTTTACGCGACGCTTCTCTGCGTCTCTTCGACTCACATTGTCTCTCAAGTTGGAAAACTGAAAATTCGAAAAATGCTTGAAATAGTCGGTAAAAAACAGGTTTTCGTATCAAAAAACGATAAATAAAGCTAAAAATGAATGGAATAATTAATAAAACTTCAAAAAATAATTTTAGAATCCCATTTAAAACCCAGAATTTCTCGGAGTTTTACCTCCTCTTGTAAGATAATCCCCATGTCTCTCCGAATAACATAAATATCGAGTAAAACAACTTCCTGTTATGAAGAACGGGGGGGTCTCCATATACCGCTCTTTTGTAATTAATGCACCAAAACAAACTAAGCAAACACTTTCGGAGAATGTCTTAGAAGGTCAGCCCCCCCCCCCCCCCTACCCGGGTACGGACCACCATCTAATGGATCCTCTTTTAAAGGTGCAAACACTTTAATCTCAGGTTTCTTCTGGAAAAATTTCGAGATTTCGGGGTTTTCAAAGTTTTCAAAAATTCAGAAAATTCCAGCGATTCACTAGATTACTGTAGTTTTAGAGTTTTAGTGAAAACTACAGTAATCAAAAGTTTCCGAAAAAGTTGGGAGTTTAATGGGAGAGATTTCAATGAATATTAAATTTTCGAAATTCGAAATTAAATTTCAATTTTCTTTTGTATCTATTCAAATGGGTACTCTACTCCCCTCTCTCTCTCTCTCTCTCTCTCTCTCTCTCTCTCTCTCTCTCTCTCTCTATTGTATATCCACTACTAGACACAAAGGACCTTCATAATACCCGCAATGCACAATACCTAGGCTCCGCCCCTTTTTCTCGGGCGGTGTTTACCCCCCACACTTGGAGAGTAACCTATCTCTCCCGAAGAAGACTTACGCTGAGCAACATTTTTATTCTTCCAAAATTATGAAAATACTGTTGATAGGATTACTGACTACGGTAGGTCGATTTTTTTTTGAAAATTTTTTTTTCCGAATTTTTAGATTAGCCCCTTCGCCACATTTCAATTGGATAACGAAATCGTCGGCGATCCGAAATTCGAATGTAATCCCGATGGAATCACTTTCTCGTTTAATACGAGAAATCCGTTTAAGTTAGCATTTTTTTAATTTCAAAGAACTACAGTAATCTTTTCGAATCTCCATAAGCGATATCAAAAAGATGTCAACTTACCAGATGTCCTGATAATTTTTAAGGAGTTTTTGAATTTTTAAATGTTCATATTTTCCTAAAATTAGAATTGGCTACGTTAGACAACTTAGAATCCTTAATTCTGAAAATATGATTACGGGCCCTCTGACAGCAAAAAAGGTTGGAAGCTGAGTGTTTCATATATCGATAGGCGGCGGCCTCTGAAAATGGCTGTGTGGCGCAGTCGGCAACGGCGTTATTTTGCGTTCCATTGGCAGTGCAACTCATGAGTTCGGACTTTTTAGGGCGCGATTCTATTTTTTCTTTTTGCTTTTCGGTAAATATCACAAAAAGGCCTTGTATTTTTCGTTTTTATAAAAAAAAGTCGATTTTTTTGTATTGAAAAGGCCTGAAAATGACAAAATAAGCAAAAATCGCATTTAAAAAATTTGAACAAAAAATTAAAAATTTTCATTCTCTCGTTTTCATGAGATTTCCGGCCCCTTTAATGTTGAGTAACTTATCAGTTGACCACTTTTTGTACCTCGTTTTTAATGTAAGGATCAGTTTAGAATTTTTAATTTTTTTTTTTCGAAAAAAAGTTTCTACCCGGGTACCTCAACATAATCCACTGTTCCAGGGGAAACGTCTATGTTCGTGGTTACTACTCCAGTGGTGGTTGTCGTCGTCGATTCGATGCTCCCAATCAATCAGGAGCCTCTCTTTCGATTCGATTAGGAGATTGTGGAATGCGAAGATCTCGTCAGATCAGTGGACATTCTCCGAGAGGAGTCAATCAACACATCACTTTCGTCGCCAATTTCCATCCGCTTTTTACGACGAAAGAAGATAGAACTTTCAATATTCGATGCTTTTACGCCCATTCTGAGAGCGTTGTTAAGGCTGATTTGGCAGTCAGGTAGGAAGTTTTTTTGAGAATTACAGTAACCCTACAGTAACCCCTACAGTAACCCCTACAGTAACCCCTACAGTAACCCCTACATTAAGCCCTACAGTAACCCCTACAGTAACCCCTACAGTAACCCCTACATTAAGCCCTACAGTAACCCCTACAGTAACCCCTACAGTAACCCCTACAGTAACCCCTACAGTAACCCCTACAGTAACCCTACAGTAACCCCTACAGTAACCCTACAGTAACCCCTACAGTAACCCCTACATTAAGCCCTACAGTAACCGCTACAGTAACCCCTACAGTAACCCCTACATTAAGCCCTACAGTAACCCCTACAGTGACCCCTACAGTAACCCCGACATTAACCCCTACAGTAACCCCTACAGTAACCCCTACAGTAACCCCTACAGTAACCCCTACAGTAACCCCTACATTAAGCCCTACAGTAACCCTTTTTTCAGTGCAATACCCGAGGAATCATTTGAACAAGGAGTTACTGTAGTTCCACAGTGTACCTATACTCTGAGAGAAGGAACTTTCGAAGGACCAAAAGTGTCGAATACACGTGTCGGAATGACCGTAGTCCATCGATGGGATTGTGATACAACTGGGAATTACGGTATTCTCTTGAGAGGATGCTCGATTTTAGACTCACGAGGTCAGGAGTCCGTACCGCTTTTGGATGAAAATGGGTGAGTAGCTACAGTATTCCTTTTTTCTGAAAGGGTTTTTCGACCATAATTCTTCTGAAACTAATCAAATGAAATTTTTAGGCAAAGTTTTAAGCGCTTTTGAAGTTGATTAAACAATTAAAAAAATTCGAAAATTTCCGAAAAAAATTCGAAAAATTCTGAAAAAAATTGAAATTTTCCTAAAATGTCAAAAAAGCGAAATTATGATAGCTGCGTTTTGAGACATATATTTCAGGTGAAAAACATTTTTATGGATCCAGGGATCTTTCCCTCAAAAAAAATCAAGATTTCAAAAATTTCGGGAAAAAAATTTTGCCCAAAAAATTTTTTTTGAAAAAAATTTGATTTTTTCGGGAAAATTTTTTGCTCTCAGGCTTCAGGAATATGTTTATACGGTGTATAAACGCACCCTCACGAAATTTGAGCCGTCAGAAATGAGTTTAAGAGGAGTTATGAAAGTCCAATATTCTGGATTTTAGCACTGAAAACCCACAAAAACTGGAATTTCTCGAAAATGAGAAGAATTATGCAAAAACTGAAAACTGATCTGAAATCAGCATTATCTCAGCTTTCTAACGGTATACTACTCACGTCAAAACTCTTTAACGTATTTTGACCATTCTCTAGTTGAAATTTTAACTAATTTTTTTTTGGAATTTTTGGGCCGGTCTTAATTTTTTTTTTGGAAATTTTGGGCCGGTCTTAATTTTTTTTTGGAATTTTTGGGCCGGTCTTAAATTTTTTTTTCGGCCGATGATACTAAGCCATCTACCCTTTAATTCCCCATTCCAGATGTTCGGTCTCACGTGACTTCCCCCAAGTCGTCTACCTTCCATCCCTAACAACTGCTTATATGGCAGTGGAAGCCATTTCGTTCCCAGATCAACCCTCAATTTCTTTCACCTGCCAAATCAAACTCTGTGATAAGGGAAGTGATGAGTGTCGTGGAATGAGCCCTCCTGCGTGTACTCCCCTGACACAGGTTCCGTTATCCGGACAGGTACCCATGCCTTTCGATAATACAATTGGAAACACTTTTGGTATGGTTTTAACGCTTGACTCCGCCCCAGTGTGTCTTTTCGATTCGAAAAATTTTCCGAAAATGATTCGAGAGTTTTTCGAAAAATTCGTCTCGTGAATTTTTCGAAATTTCTTCGAGAAATCGTAAGAGAATTATTCGAAAAATTCACGAGAAGAATTTTTCGAGTATTTTTCGAATAATTTCTCGTGAAATTATTTTTCGAACACGTCATTTTTCGAGAATTTTTCGTAAAAAGAGCCAGAAAAAATTTTGATTTTCAAGAAAAAAGCGAAAAAAAATTGGGGCGCCGCCACGTGGTCACGTATATTTAACGCGATTCACACGTTTTTCATATATTTTATTTTTCGAGAAATTTTCGAAAACGTGTGGTTTTTCGAAAATTATTCGAGAAATTTCTTGAATAATTTTCGGAAAATCTCAAAAATTAAAAAAAAATTTCGAAAATTTTTCGGAAATTTTTCGGAAAAATTCTCGAATAATTTTCGAAAAATCACGCGTGTTCGAAAATTTCTCGAGAAATCTTTTGAATGATTGTTCGAAAAATTTCGAAAAATCTCGAAAATTTTTCGAAAATTTTTCGTAAAATTTTCGAAAACTTTTCGAGAAATCATTTTCCCCATTTTCCCGCATTTTCAGATGGAATTCCAGTGGAACCCTGGATGAAAGAACCATCTCCTCCAATCGATGACACAAATGGGACGATAGTCTCCGAACCGATGCCCCGTCTAATATCCGAAGAAGAACAATATCAAATTGAATCGAATCACGTGGAAAGAGAGAAACGATTCGCCCATCGATTATTTAATATCTCTTCAGAAGATCTTTTTGTGGATCCAATTGAGAATTCAATTGAATTGGAAACTCCTGGAGCACCGAAAGAACTCTCCAAAGGACCTTGTATTTCAATTGAAACATTTTATATCTCCGCTTTCGCCGTTCTTTTTGTTTTTGTTGCCTCAATCGGAATGGTATGCTTTTTCGGAAGTCATGTTCTTAAAAAGTGAGTTTTCCCACTTCATTTTCCCCCCTGTATGCGAAAGCGCGCTCCATTGAGACGAAAAATGCAATTCAAATTTTGAATATTTTTTACTCAAAATATTGGATTTTTGGCATTTAAAAGCTCTAAACTGTGTTTTTTCTTCAAATTAAACTTTAAAAATTGAATTGTTATCAATTATTTGTGTATTTACGAAAAAAATTAGTTTATGAGAATTAATTTATTCGCCGAATAAATTAATCGACACCATTTGGCTGCCCACGCCGTTGCCTGAGTATTCAACGTTTTGATCGGCAGTGTTCGCTGGAGCGCGCTTTCGCATACAGGGGGGAAAATGAAGTGATTTCCTCTTTTTTTAATTCAAAAATACAAAAAATCAGTTCCAGAAGCACCCTGGACCATTCAAGGATTACTGTACCGGAAGGATACTACGTCAGTAAATTCTGATTTTTTTCTGTTTTCTTGTGCCATAATCTTGCATTATTTTTGTATTCTCTCTTTCTTCAAATCGCCATAAATAAAATAAACAACAATAAATTATAGTTTTCGAAGGAACCAAGCGTGAAAAGTGACGGTGCCATTGTCGAATGGAGTTGGCTGAAAGTTTTTTTTCTAGGAAAGTGAATAAAATCTTCAGAATCAGAATTAGTCAAAAAAAAATTTTATTCTGAAATTATGATAGCCGGCCCTCTGACAGCGAAAAAGGTCGAGAGCTGAGTGTTTCATATACCCAGAGGCGGCGGCCGCCAGGAATGGCTGCGTGGCGCAGTCGGCAACGGCGATGTTTTGCGTTTCACAGGCAGTGCAACTCATGAGTTCGGAATTTTTAGGGCGTCATTCCGGGAATTCGCATTTTTTCTTCTTGCTTTTTGGTAAATATTACAAGAAGGCCTTGTATTTTTCGTTTTTATAAAAAAAGTCGATTTTTGTATTGAAAAAGGGCTAAAAATGACGAAATAGGAAAAAGTCGCATTTTAAAAGTTTGAACCGCGCGCGCTTTGTTTTTGCACTGAATTTTATTACGACAAATTCATTACAGGTTTCATTCCACGTTTTTAAGAGAGTTCCGACCTCCTTTAATAGGTTCAAAAAAAATATAAGGGCCCCTACTTGTTTAGGGTCCTATAAAACCTCCTGGCAAAGGGTCCCCTATTTTTCGAAGGGACCCTTGAACTAAAATAAAGGCAAAAATTTTTTGAAGCTTTTTTTTGAAAAATGATTAGTATATTCAGAATCAGCTCATCGAGAGCTTTCAAATGAGTATAATCATGACTAGGTTCTGAAATTTTCGATTTTGAGATCGTGGAGCCCAAAAACGAAAAATTCCTAACCAAGTCATGATTATACTCATTTGAAAGCCCTTGACGAGCTGATTTCAACTAGATATTTTCCAAAACTCCTTCCAAAGGATTACGGTAATTTTCCCTGAATTTTGGAAAAAAAAATTTTTTACCTCCGGTTCCTCGTATTTCAAATCCATCCGTGCCAATCTCTCATTCTCATGCACTTTTTCCACTTTCTCACTATCCGTACTCTTCTCATCTACCGTATCCGCCACAATAACATCCGGTGCGACGACGGCCTCTGTCGCCTCATCAACATGCCTGTATTCTGGCTCCTGACGATCCCAACGGGGGACTTCTGGACTCAAATCATATTGATTTTTCATTGGAGGATTACTGTAGGCAGAAGAGGATACCGGAGGGTCGAGTGCAGAGAGGAATGGAGTTTGTGATGCCATCATCATAGATCCATGTGAATATGATGATGATTGAGGGGGTGGAGGAGGGGGCGGAGCCATTTGGTATTGGGATGGAGGTGACATCATTGGGGCAGAGGAGAGCATTGGAGCCATTACATATGAAGGTGGGGAGGGTGGAATCCTTAAATTTTTATTTATTGGCGAAGATACGGTAGTTTTTCTTGGTGGGACCCAGAAAAAAACGGGCCGGTATTTTTCGGTCTGGATTTTTCGGACCTGGATTTTTCGGGCCGGTGGGACCCAGAAAAAACGGGCCGGTGCGGGAAGGGCTATAACTTTCTTCAGACTTAATACTATTTGACTGTTAAAAAAGAAAATGATAGTTCTCGACAAGTTCTACATGATGTTTCTTACCAAATTACTGTAAGTGTTACCCGAAAAAAATTACAAACCAAAACGAGGGCGGACCTGGATTTTTTGGACCTGGATTTTTCGGCCTGCATTTTTCGGACCGGGATTTTTCGGACCTGGATTTTAGCCCGCTTTTTTTCGGCTTTTAACTTTTTTCAGGTAACACTTACAGTAATTTTGTACATAGCATCGTGTAGAGCTAGATGAGATCTATTATTTTCTATTTTTAAGCGTCGAAAAATTTTGAGTCTGAAGGAAGTTATAGACCGCCGACAACTATGCTCTGTCATAACCTAGTCATGATTATACTTATTTCTACCGTGTTAATGAGCCGGTTCACAATTTCAAAAGATTCTAAAAATAGCTCGGCGAATGGCTGAGTTACGGTAGTTTTGATTTAAAAAAATTTTTGTGTCGAAAAAAAAATTTTTTTTTTGAAACCTAAAATTTTTCTAAAAATTCAAACCTATTTTCTTAAAGCCATTTTTACGCTTTAGACCCTTTCTAGAAGCCATTACTACAGTACTCCTCAAATAAAAAACTTACATAACACAAGTGGAACTTTGGCATTTGGGTGCTCCACTAGGCAGACACCCGTTGATTTCCTTCAGAATCAGATGAAAAAGGGTGAAATAGACGGGAAGACGGGGCATTTTTGATACTTTGACAAGTGAAACAATGTTTTTAGAGGGCTTAACCTAACAAGAATACGGTAACTAGAAGTCATTGAAACCAAACACTCTTTATGACACAATATAATATACAAGTAACATCACATTTTATATTCCATCATAATTTCGTATCCTTCTCCACTTCTTCTTCTTCTGAAGACATTGAATTGCCTCGTGCCGTTCGAGTCCATTTCGCCGGCGATGCGTCGGCGAATAAACAGAATATTGTGTTGACGAACAGAAGGAGAATGGCATGCGCTAGGAAACAGTTACGCCAGTCGATGAATCTGGAGAAAATTTTTTTGAATTTTTTTTTTCGGAAAAGTTTCAATAAATTCAAAATCCTATTTCTCATTCTGAACACTTTTTCTGTTGACAACTTTCTCTGAAAATGCCTCTAAATGCCTTAAAAATCGGCTTGAAATGGGGATTATGGTGGAAGAGATTTTGCAACCTCGGCCACGGGGTTTTGGACCGCTTCAGTCACTATTTTTTGAAGTTTTTAATTTGAGAATGATAGAATACATTCAATAAAAACATGAAACTTCAAAAAATTTGAAAAATAACGCAATGGAGGTACAAAAGCCCGAAGTTAAAAAACTCTTCCACCATAACCTCATTTCAAACCGATTTTTAAGGCATTTAGAGGCATTTTCAGAGAAAGTTGTCAACAGAAAAAGTGTTCAGAATGAAAAACTACATCTAATTTCAAATTATTGAATTCCAGTTCAAACCATTAAATTTGAAAAAAAGCTTTTTTTTTTGAAAACTGTAATTAAGAGTTTTTTAAATTTTCTTACTAGGGAATGGTCAAAGTGGGGTATGTAGTTTAGGTATGAGTAGTATATCGTTAGAAAGCTGAGACGATGCTGATTTCAGATCAGTTTTCAGTTTTTGCATAATTCTTCTCATTTTCGAGAAATTCCAGTTTTTGTGGGTTTTCAGTGCTAAAATCCAGAATATTGGACTCCCATAACTCCTTTTAAACTCATTTCTGAGGGCTCAAATTTTGTGTAGGTGCGTTTAGACTCCGTACAAACATTTTCCTAAATTCTGAAGGCAAAAAAAATTTTTGAAAAATTCTGATTTTTTCTTGAAAAATTTGGGCAAAATTTTTTCCCGAAATTTTTTTGAAATTTTTTGAAATTTTTTCTCTTCCATTCTGCAGGAAAGATAACTGAATCTTCGGAAAGTGTTTTTTTCCATCAGAGGAAGTGAAACACTTTAAAAATCGTAAAACTTATCAAAAACGGTTTTTTGAACGGGCTCTCAAAAAAAGTTTCGAAAAAATTTTGGCGTCGGACCTAAATTTTTCAAAAATGAGAAGCATTCTGTAAAAACTGAGACTTGATCTGAAATCAGCATTTTCTCAGCTTTCCAACTATATATTACTCATATCAATACCTTTTGTTTTCCGGGCTCTCCAGAAGTCTCAGAACTCAGATATCATAATTTCGATTTTTGACATTTTACGAATTTTTCAATTTTTCTAACTCCTTTTAAACTCATTTCCGAGGGCTCAAAATTTGTGAGAATGCGTTAAGACTCCTTACAAACACTTTCCTGAAATGTGAAGACAAAAAAAATTTTTCGAAAATTTCTGATTTTTTCCTGACCAAAAATTTTTTTCCCGAAATTTTTTTGAAATTTTTTCAAAAACTAACGTGTCATCCTTGACAATCATATTGACGAAAAATGGTTCGATGAAGATAGTGCACGCCCATATGTTCATTATCTGAACTTATTTCTTGTTTTTCAATTTCCCATTAGATAACTGTACCTGTTGCATTGCAAAATAGGCGTACTGTTGAGAGTGCAACGTGGCACATTTATTGAATCCAGCCGTATTCGCACCCATTACACTTTCAGCGCAAATCTAAAAAATATGAAAAATGAGAGGAAGGTACCGTAATCAAAAAAAATCTCACCATAATAATAATAGCCAAAAGATGTTTTTGTTGGGGTATAAATGCGAGAATAATGAAGAAACCAGCTGCCACTGCCAAAGCAATGGAATTGAAGATTTTGGTTTTCCATGTTTCCGAAATGAAACTGAAAAAAAAATCGATATGATAACACGGCCTTCCCTTCACTACAGCGCTCTACCGCACTGAAACTTGGCACAAAGCCAAGATTCAAAAATCTCTCAAAAAATGGCTCTATGAATTTTTAATCGTATTTCCAATGATTTATCTGAAAAATAGACAAAATTTCAGTCATAAAAAAGCAAAAAATAATTTTTACATTTTTTTTTAGAAAAAATTCAAAAAATGGCGAAAGAGTGGGCGAAACATGTTTCAATAATTTTGTTTCATTGTAAAAAAATTTATTTTGATCAATTCAGCTCTTGTTTTCTCATTTTTCGCTGCTTTTTGACGCTTTTTCTGCTGGAAAAATTTTTAACTGTGCAAAGTGACGTGACGTGTTTGCGTAAAACTACAGTTCAGTCGCCACGCAGATAATTTGATTAAGCTACGTATCGCGTTTGGCGGGAAAATGAGATTTGAATTCTTGTAGTGAAGGGAAGGCCGTGTAATAAATTCCATCCAACTTACTTTATATTATCACTAGCAATTCCCGACGATAATTTGATGAGAAATTGGAAAATAATTGGCAATGCAGCAAGAAATCCGGATGATAAAACATCATAATCAAGATAGTTTTTCATATATTGCGGATTGAATTGAGAGACCAATTGGACTGTTATAAGATCTCCAAATGAGGCGATCCAACATGCCCAGAGAGAAAGACTAGTGAGGATTTGACGGAATGGAAGATCTTTTGGACGGGATACCTGGAATAAGTAGAACTCGAAATTCTGCACATTTTTGTGTCATGTCCCATTTAAAGAAGGACTGAACTGGAACTCAATAATTTGAAATTAGATGTAGTTTTTGATTCTGAACACTTTTTCTGTTGACAACTTTCTCTGAAAATGCCTCTAGATGCATCAAAAATCGGTTTGAAATGAGGATTATCTCTCTTCTCAAGATTTTTCGGAATTTTTCGAAAATTTCTCGAAAAATAAAAAAAAGGAAAAAAAATGTGAATTGCGTTATATGTGACCACGTGGCGGCGCCCCAGTTTTTTTTTGCTTTTTTAAAAAATATTCAGAACTTATTTTCTTGTCATTTTTCGAATAATTCTCGAAAAATGACGAAAAAATGAAAAATGACGAAAAATTTCGAAAAATTACTTGTTCGAAACATGATTTCACGAGAAACATTTCGAAAAATATTCGAAAATTTCTCGAAAGAAAAAAAATAAGAGTGTGAACCCAATTTTTAAGAAAAATAATTTCACCAGAAATCTTTCGAAAAATTTTCGAAAAACTCACGAAAAAAATTTTTCCAAAATTTTTTAGAGAAATTTTTCGAATCGGTCTCGAAAAGACACACGGGTTGCAACCTCGACCAGGACCGCTCCAGTGGCTATTTTTCTTTTTTCTTCGAAGTTTTATATATTTTTTTGGATATATTTTCTCATTTAGAGGCTGAAACTTCGAAGAAAAAAGAAAATAGCCGCAGAAAAAAAAATGGCCGATGTTGCAAAAAACTCTTCCACCATAATCCTCATTTCAAGCCGGTTTTTAAGGCATTTAGAGGCATTTTCAGAGAAAGTTGTCAACAGAAAAAGTGTTCAGAATTGAAAACTACATCTAATTTCAAATTATTGACCAGTGGAATATACAAAAAAATTTCTTTCAAACGGAGATACCCCAGACGCTATTATGCCAATCTCGAAAAATGGCAGTTCTGGCCGAAGATCCGAAAGTTCTTCCACGTGAGGTCGGGGAGCGAAAAAAAAATTGGTACAGTAAGAACTTTTTACTTTTTGTCGTGCGCCTTTAACGCTTTCTATTGAAAACCTTAAAGGCGCATGGGTTATGGTTTGAACTTCTTACTGTACCAATTTTATTTTCGCTTCCCGACCTCACGTGGAAGAACTTGTCGGATCTTCGGCCAGAACTGCCATTTTTCGAGATTGGCATAATAGAAATTTTATAAATGTAGGTCTACAAAAATTAAATTAATTTTTTCAGCGCTTTATCACCAATTTTTCCTGAATATGATCGTTTTTAAATAACGAAATTGCAATTAAATATTTGTAGACCTACTTTCATAATTTTTCTACCGTACTTTTCGTGGCGAGATATCCTCCTCTAATGGTTCTCTCAATAAACTCACTTTTTTCTTTCCATTTCCAATCTTCTCCAATTCCTTCTCTCCAACCCAACTGTGCTCTTTTGGATCACTTTTAAAGAATAAAAAGAATAGTGAGAAAGTGACAAGAGAGACTCCCGCATGTACATAATACACAGAAGTCCATCCCCATCCAGACGAACAAAGCCATCCGGATACTGGCATTGTGAAGATATTCGATAGTTGAGTGTTACCGGTGAGCAATCCAATGAATACTCCGTGTTCGAAGGGTGTCGCCCAGTTGGCGGTAATTGATCCGGCTAGAGGAAATGTGGCAGAGAATGCCATTCCTTGGAAGATACGCGCAGTTACGAACCATCCATACCCGAGGGTAGAAGCAAGGGGGACCAGTGCAGTGGATACTGTAATTTTTTTTCTTTCTCTGCGCTCTCTTATCTCTTGTTTTTCCGTTTTGGCCATAAAAATAGGAAAAAAAGGTTTTTAGGCTTAAGTTTTTTTAGCCTAGGCTAAAAATTTTAGGCTAAAAGGTGGCCCCGCCCCTTTTGCCTATTTTTAGCTCTTATTTCTCTGAAAATTATCGGTTCGATCTGAAACTTTCAGACATAGTTTTTTTGGCGCTTGATGAAGTTTATCAAACAGCTAGAAAGAATTTTCAAAAAATTTTGAAAAAAAAGGAAAAAATCGAAAAATGGAGAAAAAATGGTTTTAGCTCTCATTTCTCTGAAAATTATCGTTTCGATCTGAAACTTTTAGATATAGTTTTGAGAGCTTGATGAAGTTTATTGAACAGCTAAAAAATTTAATTTCGAAAAATTTTTGAAAAAAAAAACCAAAAAAAAATGGAGAGTACAAATTTTGAGCCCTGAACACCGTGAACTACCGATTTTTTGAGCCCATACCCGGATTTTTTCGAGTTTTCCCTCAGTTTTTAACCTTCTAACTAAGACCAATCTCTAAAGCAGGGTCGAAAATATCTATGGTCAGATTTTTGAATTTACTAAAAAAAATTTTGAAAAAAAAATTTGAAGAAATGAAAAAAAAAATTTTTTTAACTGAAAGTGTGTATATTGCTTTCTGAGGCCTCCAAAGAACCGGAAAACAAAAATAAACAGTAAAAACCAATTGAAACCTTTTAAGGACTCCAAGAACTGGCCCGGCCCGATGGAAGTTCGGAATCGAAAAATTTTGAATTTTTGACCGAAAATTTTTTTTGGATATCCGATCTTAAATTACGCGCATTGGCGAAATTTTGAATAATAAGCCATTTTGAACACTTTTTAGCCAAAAAAAGTCGAAAAATTGGCTTGGAAAGGTATTTTTCTCCGGGCCCCCCGGGTAGGGCCCAAATTTTACAAGGTTGCATTTTTCGATTTTTTTTTAATTTTTCGAAAATTCTTTTTTTTAAAGGTGTTTAATAAACTTCATCAAGCGCTCAAAATTTTGTCTAAAAATTTCAGATCGAACCGATAATTTCCAAAAAAATGAGAGCTAAAATTTTTTAGCCTAAAATTTTTAGGCTAAAAACCTAAAAACCATTTTTTTAAGAAAATATAACTGAACCCATATAAAGCTGAGCAACTTCCCAAAACCACCTACCTCCCGAAATGGCACCAGCCAAAATGAAGACAGGTTTATGGGGAAGATACTGAAAAGCCACTGAAAATGGGATGGACGCTGCTAGACTGCCGATAGCGACGCATGATTGTAAGAAGTTGGATTCGGATTTTGTGAAGGTTACTGTAATCTCAAAACTTCACCAAACCTAGTCATGATTATACTCATTCGAACCGCCTTAATCTGAGGATTTCAAAAAACCTAAAAACTTTCAGATCGCACTAAAATTGACTGAACTACGGTAGTTTTTGTATCCAACTATATCTGCGTCTCACCTTTCTGCGTACTATTTTCATCCTGCATACAAATTTTCGTGAAATTGTACGTATTCATATTGGATAGAATCGACGTTAAACACAGTGTTGCACATATTAAAATCTGAAATCTCCTGAAGAAATCTTGGTTTTTTTGGGGCGATTTTCAATGGGTTACAGACCAAGAATCGGATCGGAATCGGCGAATTCACCATTATCAGTTAGGAAAATGTGGAAATTAATAAATGTGTGTTGGAATGTCGGAAAGTGGAATGGAATGAGTTGGGGGTTGATAAGAGAGGTTGAGACAACTGATCATCGGTCGGAATTATCTATTTTAATACTTAATAAAAAAATTTTAAAGTTTGAATTGTGTCAAAAAATTATTTTTCGGGTTCAGGGAGGTCATTTTTTCACCGAAAATATTTTAAATTAGAATTTAGAATAACCTCTTGTCCACGCAGAGTACACAAGTTTTCTCAATGGAGCGCACATTTTTTTCTGGGTTTTTTTTCGGTTTTTTCGATATTTCTAACAGTTTTTTTTTTCATTTTTCAATGAAGAAAAAATTCAAAATTTGCATAGAATTGAGTTCCACCGAAATTGGTAGATCAAATTTGAATTTTTGATTTCTCAGAAAATTGAAAAATTAGGGTCTCGGATTACAATTTTTTCAGAGAACAAAATTTCAGTTCAAATGAAAAATTCAACCTGAAAAAGTGCGGGAAAAAAGAAAAAGAAATCATCATATTCTATATACCACAATCGTCGAGTGAAAAATAGGCACTTTTTGTCTATAAAGATGAGGGGAGGGGTCCAACAGGGCGGGGGGGGGGGAGAGAAAAAGTGAAATTCAAATGAAGAACCGAGTGAAAAACAAAGGGGAAGGGGAAACGAATGAGAATGGGAATATCATAGAAAACTGATTGAAATGGGGACTTTTTCTGGGTGAAAATGAGCTGAAAATCCCGAATTTATGCCTTAAAAATCAAAAATTTTGTACTGAAAACTTTAAAATGCAGTTTTCAGACCCAAAAATTGAATTTTTCAAGGCTCAATCCAGAAATTTTTAGCCCATTTTACGCCCAAGAGAAAAAAGTCGATAAATAGAACAGGAAACCTACAAAAAAAAATAAGGGGACAAAATTCACTCGGATCGACCAGCGATCAATAGAAAAAAGAAAGGAAAAGATGAAAATCCTAATAAAAATCTTGGAGCGAAAAATAGAAAAAAAGAGAAAAAAAGGGGGAAAAGACGAGAAAAATGGCAATCCATAAATCTAGAAAGAAAGAAAAACGTCTAAGGGTGAGCAATTGGAAAATAAGAAAAAGGCCACAATATTCATTGAGAGGTTGAAGAAAAAAAGGGCAATCAGTGTCTAGAAAAAAGCGGAAAAAAGTGAGGGGGCGGGGCTTATCACGCTTCCGATTCGTCCTTCTTGGCGACGACGGCTTCATCTTCTTTTGGGATCTAAAGAAAAAATAATTAGATTAGAATCGAAAATTATGAAAAATGAGGGGAGCCTTTCTAAAAATCATCAAAAGAAAATCGTCCTAACAGAAAAAGAGGGTGTGGCTAAAAAGGGGGCGTGGCTAATTGGGAAAATGAAAAAAAAATCCGAGAATCTCCTAGCTCCACCCACTTCTAGACGGATCCTCGAAAAAGGGGGTCAAAAACTACCGTACCTGTGGTACAGACGGTGCCGGATCCATCGGAACATCTCCTTCCATCGGAACGACGACGACTTCTGATGATTCTCCAGTCGCCACCGAATCCACAATCATCTTCTCCTGCTCCTCATCCTCATCCACATCCATATCGACGACTTCCGTGTTATCTAACTCCTTGATTCCCTTCTCTTCTTCCTCTCCTCCTTCATCATCTCCTTGATTCCCTTCTTCATCCTCAATTCGTTGAATCACAGCCATCACTTCTGGAGGTGTCGAAATCGTCTCCTCCGCTTCATTCTGTAATATTCTCTGACCGAGGCGATTAGAGGAGAAAAGGGGGCGTGGTCTTACCAATATCTCATCGTCGAATTCGTCCATTGTATGAATCGGAGCCTCTTTCGTCTCGGGAGCCGTCTCGACTGGTACAGTAATCACTTCTTGTGGGATGATGTTTCGTTTGATCTGGAATCAAGGAATACTGTAGGTTGGGAGTACCGTAATCCAAAAAATTGGTAAGGATTACTGTAGTAGGACAAATCATCCAGATATTACTGTGAGATACTGTAGTCCCAGTTCTGAAGATTACTGTAGGACACGGACTACTAATAGTTCGAGATTACTGTAGGTAGCTCACAACTACTGTATCCAATCTCAACCAAGGCATACTGTAGCTCTACCGTAACCCAATTTCCTTCCAAAAAACTTCAAAAAAACTACCGTACCACTTGGGTAATCTCCTTTCCGACGACTCTGACAAGACATCCGGACGAATCAGTGAGAATGAGATCTCCAAAGAACAGCTCCTCTCGTTCTCTCATCCTCATCGTCCGTGCCTCCACATCCACCGGCTGTTGGTCGTCCGTCAGTCCCTGACACTTTTTCGCCAGATACGCCGCATCGATATCCGAATCATTTGAGAGTCGAACCATCATATCCGACACCAGATTGATGTCTCTTCTGAATGTCGACGGTTCCGTGGAGGG
The DNA here is from genome assembly GCA_016735795.1 of Caenorhabditis tropicalis. Lineage (NCBI taxonomy): Eukaryota > Metazoa > Nematoda > Chromadorea > Rhabditida > Rhabditidae > Caenorhabditis > Caenorhabditis tropicalis. The sequence continues at coordinate 2,136,665 of CM028614.1, read as the reverse complement.
TGAGGAGACGGGCGACGGTCCTCGACGTTCCTGGGCTCGTGCGGCAATCAGCGTTTTCCGCCACACGCTAAGGGCTTCACACGATGCAAGACGGACATTGGGGACTTCTGGAAATGGGGGTTGTAAGGGGGGAGATTACTGTAGGTGGACTTACTGTCCTGGACCAGTTGTTGGAGGGGCGTCGCAAAAAAGTAGCGGAATTGAATTCCGTCGCACTGTCGGTCACGGAGGATTTGGGCGCAAATGAAACAGAATCTGGAATAGAAGGTGTAATTAACTACCGTATCCCCTAAGATTCTCCTTACGTTTGCCGTCTCGTCCACTTCTGTGTTTTGGCAAAACTCGAGACGATATCGTCGACGAACTGTTCGGAGAGGAACGTCTCCGTCTTCTCCTTCTCCGTTCTCTTTCTCGTCTTCACATCCAAATGTCCATTGTCAATGTCACGTGTCACGCGAATCTCTGTCCATTCTGCGGAAACTAGAGCTCCGACGATCGTCGAGACGAGCATCACCGCCTCTCGACGTACTTCTGCGACCCGATCGTCGGCCAGAGTCAAAGCGATGCCCGACATATGGAAATTGACCGCTTGGGTACTGTACAGAGAGCACAGTTTCGATAGTTGCCTGGGAAAAATGGACATTTAGAAAGGGGAAAAGAGAGCAGAGGCTTACGATATGAGTTCGAATCTCGATCTCCAATCTCCGTTCTGTGCCTGGTTGCCAGGTTGAGCTCCGATCGGGAAGAATTGGGGAAGGGAGAGGATCATTTCGTCGCGTTTCTCCGGTGATAGACACTTCACAAAGTCGTAGAGATGGAGGAGTATCCCGTTTCGAACATCCATGTTCTGGTCGTTTCTGAAAGAGGTGTTACAGTAATCCCACAAAGAGAGCTCCTCCCCCTTCAAAACGAAGCTCCGCCTACCTGAGCTCATAGAAAACGGGAAGCAGGTCCTCGTCGGTGATCTCTTGTCCCAACATATTCGCAATCTCGTGAATCGAATAGGATATCGACTGTCGGACTCTGGCCTGCTCGTCCATCGCCAATTTCCGGAAGACCAGCTTCAATTTCGGCCATGCGGCAGCTCCAAGAGTATAGCAGACGGCCGGGAAGTTGTGAGCACAGTGACGGTAAATCTCCGCACAGAGGGACGGATCTCCGGTGGCGATGGCGGATGCCGGATTAGCAGAAGAGGAAGCGGCGGAAGAGGAGGAAGAGGGTCCCATCACTTTCATATACGATTCGACGAGATCAATGGGAACGTGTTGGAAGACCGAATTCTCGAGAGAAATCATGCTGATATCCGATTCTTCGGTCATCGCCGCCTCTCCGTGAATCGACGAGTTCGACGACATCGACATGTTCAGATCGTCGAGATCAAGGATTCCGAGCTTCTCCTTCTCTTCCGTATTCAACATCACAACCGATTCATCGCTTTTCGACGTCTCCAGAGAGGCAGTCGTCGGCGGAGAGGGCGGCGCTTCGGACGTCGAGTTGGCTTTTCTGGAACTATTCGAGATTGGAATCATAATCATCTACCGTAATCCCCGTTACCTTCTCGGCGACAATTTAATCGGCGATCCACTGGTTCCGAATGACTGAGATCTGGCGCGAGGCGACGTTCCGTTTTGCGGTTTCATCACATCGAAACGACTCTCCAGATAGCTGTTGGAGGTGGGCGAATTGGTGAACGACGATGACGAGCCGAATGGTTTGAGCTCATCCTCAATCGATCTGGAAGGAGAGTATGTCAAAAAGAGGGGCGGCTCTCGTTTAAAATTCATAGAATATAAAAGTGGGTTGACAAGTGTCTTTTTTGAGGCTCCCATAGGCTAAACTAGGTATTTCTGAGCCTATTTTCCAGTCAAAAACTTTAAAATTGGTTCAAAGGGGGTGATTCAGACCTCAAAAACTTCTAATTAGAAGAAAAAACTAACACAGTCGCATAATTCGATGACCAATAGGTCAACGAGAACTCGTTCGACACCACCACCGGCTCCTCCTCCTTCTTTTCTCCCTGCTTCGGGGACGACGACTTGATTTCAATTGTCAGTGGCTTCTCCTCATCTGTTTCTTTCGTCTGATGATCCTCTTCATCGTCAATGACAAAAGATTTATCGAAATCCGGCTCTTCTTCGTTGTCAGAATCCTCGTCGGAAGAAGAGGATGAGGAGGAAGAGGAGGTTCGTCTGTTCATATCTGCAAAAAATAAAATCGATAGGAATTCGAGGGAAAGCGAGGTGGCGGCGGGCGGAAAAATATGGACAGAGACAACAAAAGCGAATGGAAGGGAAGCGGGTTAGTCAGGGGATGTGTAGGGAGGGAGGGGGACAGTGTTATTCAAAAAGGGGCGTGTCCTAGACTGTTCCAGAAGAGAGTGATGACTCAGATGTCAAGAGATCAAAGGGTTCATTCTGATAGGTACAGGTACAGTAACCCAACAGAATCACAGAGATCCTTTATCTACAGTATCCGCTCGTGTACAGTAATCCTCACTGGGCCAAGGCCCTCGGAAAATACACTAATCCTTTCAGGATCATTCCTTGTTACCGTATTCCGCACAGAGCTCCAGGGAGCCCTCGGATAGTCCTCCTCTTCTCCTACAGTAATCCTCACAGGACGTCTAGAGTCCTCGGATCTCTTCATTCAGGTACAGTAATCTTCATTGGATCTTCTACTCAGCAGTTCCTCAGATCTCCTCCTTCTTCGGCTATCATCAAAGAAGACGACATCCGGACACACAGAGACACAAAAACAGACATGCAAAAAACCAAACTACATACATCTCTTTTTTCCTTCTTTTTTCGCGGCGGCGGCGGATGAAGCAGCGGCTACTGTTGAGGAGGAGATAGCAGGAATCAGAATCTCCTTCGGCTTGGCAAACTCGAAAATCGGTTTCCGAGTCGACAGCGACTTTGGCGACGCCCGTTGCGGCGATTTCAGCCGTTGGCTCTTCTTTTTCGCCGCGGCGGCACCGGCTGGGGAAGAGGAAGAGGCGGGCGGCAGGGCGCCGAGTCTTCTGAGGAACAGCTTCTGTCGAATGTCGAGTTTCGACCACGCATTCGGTGCAATTCGACGACCGCGTGGGCTGGTGTGACGGTGATCCGATGACGATGAATCGTCGTCGTCGTCGTCTTTTTCTGGAGTTTTTTCTGCGGCTATGGCTGAGATGGGAAGACGTGTGGTGGTGGATACTAAAATGGGCTTCATGGCTAGGAAAAAGAGATTTGGGGAGGAGATAGTGAGAGAAAGAGAGATAGAAGAGTGATCCTAACACAAAAAGACACAACGATCATCACCATTATCAGAAAAACCACTTACCATCATCATCCTCCAATCCCAATTTTGTCAAATCATCCGTCGAATTGCATTTGGCGGCGATTCCGCCATTCTGCTCCAACGATTCTTCGGATTTCGTGTTCAACGACGAGTCGGATGCCGAGGTGGAAGACGAGTCAAAGACACCGAATCTTCTGGAAAGAAAAAGACAGTGAGTTTCCCTCTTTTCAAAGAATTTTACTGTGGATTATTGGGATTGCTCCGTTTACTCCACTTATCCATCAGACTAACTGCTCCGTGAAGCGAGAGAGGCGATCGTTTCGATGGCGATGAGAACGTTGCGGCAATCTTTTCGGGTTCCTTGGCTTTTGGGGAGCTTCTTTCGAATTGGCCGAACATTTTGTTGATTCCGGAGAGAACGCTGAAAGTAGCTACAGTAACCCCTAGATCCTACAGAAGCTGCTCAAGTCATGCCAGCTTCTTCTAAACGTCTCAACTATCTATCTGCCTAGAGAAATCCCTTCCCAACTACAGTAACCCACCTATCCATAACCCGTTCCCCTCGTTTCGGTGTCTTCGCCGTCGGCGTCGTCGTCGTCGTCACCGTCCTCTGAGCCAACGCATCCAACGCCTCAATCTTCGCCAGCTTCTGTTGCAGATCGTAATTGAAATCAAAATCGGGAAGCCACGTGTCAGGAGGCAGTTGTCCGAATACATCGTCTGGAGATGATACCGTATCCGTCGTTTCCCCGGGCGTCTCCACCTTTTCCGATGCGACGACGTCTCGAACGACGATCGTCCCGTTCTTGAGCTCGTATCCAGTGATATTTGGATTGGCGAAGAGCGAGATGAAGGGACCCAGTTGCTGATAGGCGATGAACGACACCCATTTGTTCGGATCGTTGAGAAGTCGGACAAAGTTCGGCGAGAGGGTCTCGACACGAACCTGACTCGACGCGCATTCCGCCACTTTTACGAAAATCTCACAGGCGACTTTCCGAACCGCCCATGTCATATCGCAGGAGAGGGTGACGAGGTGAGGGACAAGGAACTGCAAAGAGAGAGAGAGAGAGATAACTCTATTAGAAGGGCACCTTTTCTCTTACCGCTTCTGTGAACTTTTCTCCAAACATTTGACCGAGGTTGCCGAAAATGTGAAGAGCACTCTGGAAATGGTACTGTATTCTGGCTTCTTTCCGGGAGATTTTCGGACATTTTTTCCTTTTTTTCCCCGAATTGCTTTTCAATTCTATATCTCCTTTCCGGAGCCTTGATTGGTTTTTGTTTTTTTTCTTTCCGAGCGAGAATTTTCATTTCCAGATTAATCTCCACGTCACTTTGGAAGGAATTGGAAACTCCGGTTGCTTGGAAACATGAGTACAACAATAAGAGACTTTCTACCGTAGGCAATGTGCCTTTAAATTCGAGTTTTTTTTCAATTCTACGAGGTTTTCAGACCTTTCTAAGCCCTCGAAACGGTTAAAACTTCGAGAGAAGTCAAAAAAACTTTCCAAAATTGGAATTTAAAGACCCGTCGACTACGGTAGGAAGATTCTACAGTATTCATCCAATTTTCTGGTTTCCAGGAGTTATTCATTTCCCAATGACGCCGGAGGGATTAATCTGGAAACATCTTCTCCGCATGCCTTCCGATTTCTGCTTCTAGATTTTCTAGCATTTTTCACATCTATTTCCTTCAATCCGACATCATTTTTTCTCCTTAATCAAATCTTCCCCCTGTTTCGTTTCTCATCCAGCCCCATAAAATGCACTCATCCCTCCCTTCTTTCTCCCCTAATTCGAATTTCCGTTCCTTCCCCCTTTCTGCTGCTACCTACCTTCCTGACATGCATCGTCGGATCCTTGAGCATTTGCGAGAATCGCGGCAGAAAATTCTCGAAAATCCATTGGCGATCGTGAATTGTGTCGTACGAGATGACTTGGCACAGCGCCTGAAAGTTCATGAAACTCTACATTTTGCCAGAATTTTGCTCGGGGCTTCTTCTTCTTCTCCAATTCTTCAGTTCCACCTTTTCAAACGGCTGCTGATAGTGAGTGCAAGCCAAAAAGGAGAAAAAGGAGCAGAAGAAGAAGAAGAAGAGATTAATCTCTTTTCGAGTGGATGGCAAAATTTGTCACAATTTCCTTTTCGTACTAGTTCGAAGCACTAATAACGGAGCTCGATGATGTTTTTGATGACGTTGAAAAAAAGAAGCCTCTGATGAGCTTCGTTTCGAAAGAAAACGGAGTCTAATGAGAGCTCCCGCTCAAAAAGATGCCCTCAGTGTTCAAGACGGGGTTCGAATGGCTTATGACAGTTCAATAGTCCACTGACAAAAGCAGGAGGTCATCACTCCGCAGTTCAACGGCTAAGTTAGCCTGGCTAACCACTTTTCCGACAGCCCAATTCTGTTACAAATCTCATCACTTTTCCATGTATTACTTGTTGCATTCATAGTTCAAAGTCCGCTTCTCTAAATGCTTTCAGTTCAACAAAGTAACATTTCAATCCCTTCGTTCTTGATCCGCGGATAAGCGCGTGCCGATTAGCTAGCTGCTCCGTTCAAGTCTAGCCGTCCTTCTGGCTTGCTTTAGGTTCATTTTCTTGTATAATATGGATCGATAGCTAGGTCTAGAAGCTTCCTAGAAGCCTTTCTTTCTTTCCGTTTCCTTTTTCATGGTATTAGAATATGAAGCACGCTCTCTGCTTTTCTACCGTACCCCTTGGTGCTCAAATCAAGTATTTAGGACCCAGAATTCTAGAATCCCCACTCCAAAGAGACCCTGTAACCTGTCAAATACCAAAATGAGAACCGCGAAACGTGGTGCAGCACATCAAAGCTGGCTGTGATATGATCATTTCAGAATTCGACATAACACGCGCCACTTTGACGAGCTTCACCGTTCGTCGCTTTGTGAGTGAGAAAATCCGAATGAATACGAATATTGTAGGAAGAAGAAGACGACGGGGAGGGAAGGGAAGGGAAAAGGGAAGAAGTGGGACCAACTGAGCAATGTATGTGTATGTGTGTGTGTGTGCCAGAGGCAATGGGAGCTCGTCACATGCTTTTTCTCTCTTCTTCTTTCCCATAGGATAGAAGGAGAAGAAGGAGCAGAAGAAGACGAAGGAGGAGGGGCGGAGGAGGACCAATACAAGTTGGGAAGGGACCCTCTTCTTCTTCGGCGTCCGTTTCTCCCCCCGTCCAGCCCTCCGCCGCCGTCCAGGAAGGCACAGTGAGCGGGAAGAGAGGCGCACACACACACACATACTCCTCGCACAAACGAGATGTGGAGTAGTAGAAGGGGAAGGCGGGTGGCGAAGGAGGAGGGGAATGGTGTGGGCGGAGTCAAATCGGTTGTATTGCCCTCCTCCTCCTCCCCCTTCTCCTTCGTGTGTGTGAGTGTATCTCGTCTCTTCAATCCCAGTACTGTCTCTAGTCTCCAGAATGGCTCCGGTGACCCGCCCACTTTCAGAGAATGCTCCCCAGAGTGGAGTGTGCCAGACAACGCTCTCTCTCTCCATCTCTCTGGGTGGTGGTGATCCTAATCCGAAGAGCGGCGAAAAACGGGAAAAAAGAAGAAGAACTAGTTTCTGGAAAAAAGGACGAAGAAGAGGAAGAAGACGTCGTTGACGCCGTCGTTGACGCCGTCAGAGAAGACACTAAAACGAGGGGAAGCGCACAATCTACGCACGCGATTCCTTCTCTGACCATTGGAGGAGGGACCCTTCTTCTCGGGGTTTTTCTACGAGAGGACGACAACAACTCGGCAGGGGGTCCGTCGTGCACGCACACTCGCAACTTCTCAAATATGCATGAAATATCTCGTGAATATCCAAAACTTGTGTGGTGCCTCCAAAATTAGCCATCATCATCATTTCGTATGTGTACAGACTTGTCAGAGGGTCATCCATCTGAAGTTTTGTCTCTCTAAAAAGACAGGGGTAACATGAAACCGGGTGGGAGGAGGGAGCGTCGAACAAGGTTCAGTCTAGAGAGCTCCGAATCCTTCAATCTTCTCTCAACATGCTAATCTAGCCCATCTGGACCGTCTGTTCTTCTTCTTCTTCCCTATATGGGTCCCATTCGAATACGCAATTTGTTGTGCTGTGCGCGCGTGAGAAGAGTGTGTCCAGTAAAGTGGTTCCTCTCGTCGCGGAGCCTTCGGAAAAGAAGAAGAAGAAGCGGACACGGAGACAAGTGCAGGAAAAGGTCCATAAAACTGGGAAGGGGTTAGTGTGTGCACTTCCAATAGGTAGTGTATGTATCCGAATAGCTCTTCGGAACGAGAAGAGGGTTTCGTATAGCACTGGGCAACTGTCGTTCGCTAGCAGAGATCCGAGAGACCTCGATACTTTCAGAACCGTGGTGGCACCACTCTGGCACTGTGCCAGGCCAACTCTTTCAAAATCCCAAATGCTTGTAGATATTGATAACCGGCCTCTCCTCTCTCTCTCTCTCTCATTCTCTACCTTCGTCAATCAGTCCTCTCTATCAGCAGAGGCTCAAGTGCGTGTTCCGGAGAGAAAGCGCGCATCGCTTATCACTTATTTCTCTTCAATGGCAAATACTAAAACAGAGAGAGAGAGAGAGAGAGAGAGAGAGAGAGAGAGAAATCTAGTGCTGCTCTCAGTTTCTCAAATCTCTAAATCTCTTCTTCTTCTTTGTCAAAATGACAGACAGTTGAGTAGGAAAGAGAGAGAGAGAGAGAGAGAGAGAGAGAGAGAGAAAAGTATCTTCAAAACCATCAGCAGCAGCTGTCATCTCCTTTGTCTTCTTCTTCTGCTTCTGCTGCTTTTTCTTCTTCCTCCCTTCAGAGGGCGCCATGTGTTGTATGTATCCTTCGTCGTCTTCATTTCCATCTCATTCAACACGCTCTCTTCCTCTATTCCCTTCATACCAAACCATCTGGCGGGACGGACGGACGGACATCCTGAGAACAGCACCACCCGCGGGCCAGATGCCCCCTGAGCGCGCACACGAGAGAATCTGCGTTTCCGCCGATTCAAGTGCTATTTCGGCGCGGGGTGAACCTCCCGGGGCGAGTAGTAGAGTATCCATTGCGTTCCTTTTGAAGTTCACCGGGTTCATGAGTAGATGAGTAGAGCTCTTTTTCAAAACGAGTTGGGAAAGACGACGGAAAGGTCGTTAACGGTTTGTCAACATTGGAGTGGAAATGGATATGAGAATGGAAATTCGGAATTTGCAGATCAGTTTAGGTTCTGACAAATTAGAGATCAGCTAAAGACACATTCGAGCGTCAGGGCCTTCTCTGGATCTCCGGACGACGGAAAACTGAGAGAAAGAGTAGGGAAAAATGCTAACCAAGACAAGTTTTGTCACCGCAATCTCCAAAGTGTTCAAATCTTATTCCAATAGCCACGAAAAGTTTAGGTAAAGTGATGATTTCTAGAATCTTTCAACTGAACCTTCTGAACCGATAATTCAGGATTTCATATTTTTAAGCAGAATTTATAACTAAAAAATTCTGAAGTATCGCTCTATCATTGGTCCTGAACGATTCGGCGTGCTCGAATATGAAATATAATTTGCAGAACTTTCAAAATTTAATCTGCAAACTATTTTCTCAGATATGGATAAACCATAAGTAATTTTACTGTAGGAATTGACTGCGGTAGGCTTTCTGTTCGAGTTCTCGTTTAAACGGAATTCACTATTTCAATCCTTGACGTTAGTAACCTTTCTTTTGATGAGTTCTAACCTCTTGATTCCAGATTTTCCAGAAGACTCTTCTTCTCTTTCCAGCTACTCTTCCAAGATCTCCTTCTCTCCTCCACTCTCTACACCAGTCTGGCTGACCATCTTACATCATTCGCCTACAGTTTACAATCTCATCTGCTCTTCTTAGCCCGCCACCACTCTGAGGACACTAATCCGCCCAACAGATGTCGCTCCGTTCTTTCGGGTTTCTCCGCTAGCAGCCGTCCGTCCTAGCCGAATCATCAGAAGAAGAAGAAGAGAAAGAACAATTGTAAGAAGACCAGGAGGGTGTTTACGAGAGATGACAGCAGCAGCAGCCCAATAGCACAAGGCCTTTGGACACCTGCTCGATAGATACGAAGCGGGGATCTATCTCTCTCCTTCATCATCATCCGCATCATCATTTTCATTGAAACCAGGTTCTACACCACACCTGTTAGGTTACGCACGTCCGTCTTCCTTCTTCTCCCAGACTTTTCTTTGTTTGAAAAATGACGAGGGGGCGCGCGCCAACACCAAAAATTTCTCATTTTCAAATCTCTTTCCGTTTTTTCTCTTCTTTAGAGGTCGTAAGGGATTCTAAGGGGGTAAAGGCGCGCGGGAAAGGACACCTGCGCCTACCAGACATCTTCTTCTTCGCACCTTTACAATCGGTTTGTTGAAATGTGAGAAGACCAAAAGTTTTCTTTTCGTAGAGTGAAAAGAAGAAGAAGAAGAAGATAAGTCGCCTCGAAACCTGTGAAAGAGAGATGATATCTTTCTCAGTTTCAAACTTTCACGAAAACTCATCGACCTCCCGACGGGTGCGGGAACGAAGCGTTTTGAGTCGTCGAGGGGTTTTAGAGCAGAGCATTTCAGATCAAGACTCAAATATTCCGATTATTTGGAAAAGAGCTTTCTTCTCTCGGGTCTCCAGAATGCTGGCTTCTCATTTTCTCTCCAAAACTTCAAAAAATTCACAAAACTCATTTCAATCGACCATTCTGCTACAGTAACCTTCCAGCTAACACCAACTGTTTACATTGTCAAAATGCCATCTTTGTTCGAAGAGCGACTTGGTCTGTCCTGCTGTGCGAATACTGTCATCTTCGTCGTCAACACACACCGAGAAGAGAGGGCTGCTCGCGGGGTCCACGCGTAATTACCCTCAATCGTGTCACCAAATGTTCTTCGATTGGCTCATAGTAGAGGCCTCTCTCCAATCCAATTACACCCCTTTCAAATAGGGGGGAAAGAGGGGCTGACAGATAGTGTGCTAGCAGGGGGGTTGAAGAAGGGGGAACGAATGACTGACTGGACTAAAAAAGCAAATTTGAATTCAAATGGGTCATTTGATTATCTGATCGTTGGTCTTCGAACCGGTAAAGAGGAGGTACTGTAGGGGTCTGAAACTCTCATTCTACAGTATCCACACACTTTGCACCCTGGATCCTTGTTCTTTAATCCGTTTCGACTCCAATCTCCCAAAGAAAAAAACCGTTTTAAACCACCACCCAAGACGTCGTAAACTTCACTTCTACTAGCGGCTAAAGTATTCTCAAAAGTGCAAGACCATAAACGTAAATCACCTCGGTCGACCGGGTGCGCGCGCCGCCGCCGGGGGCAAAAATGTCGAAGTGCGAGAACAAAGGAAGTTCTTTTTTTTGCAAATTCGTTTCGAAAAAATTCGAATACGAAAGAGGGGGTACGTGGGATTTCAAAGACAACAGAAATAGACCGTAGGAAAGAGAGGACTTTTGCAGTCTAGAGTCCAAAATTGTACATTTTCAGAGGGTATTATTAGAAATTCTGATTTCTGATTCAAAAGGACAAATCATGTGCTTCGAGTCAGATTTTGAGGCTTAATGTGGCTCAAAGTGGCTTGAAAGATTCCGTACATTTTGATGGAGACTACGGTAAATAGGGATCTCCGATCACAATCTTAGTGGGTTCGGATGCAGATCAATGCGCCTTTTCAGTAAAATTCCAATGATTACGGGCAGTTTTCCTGTGAAAAACTACCGGAATTCTCCCATGAATCCTCAGAAAAAAACTGTTTTCTGACATCCAGTCGCTTCAAAAATCTTCTCAAATCCTGGCATTTCAAAATGCAAAGCCATTCGCATAATTTTTTTTCAGAAAAAAGTCCCTCATGTTGTGTTCATCAGTTCCATTCTCGTCCTTCATCTCTGTTTTCCAATCTTTTTGTCACAACTTTCACTTTCCAATACTTACTGTCTCATTCTTCTTCTTTTTCTTCTTCTTCTCAACCTTTTCTCTTTTCTCAACCCATTTGCACTTTGGGGCAGCCAAGAGACAGAGAAAAGGGCGTCATCATCATCATCATCACCAGCAAACTCTCTCTCTCTCTCTCTCTCATTCTTCCAATCGTGTTGGTGTCTGATTGATCAATAATTTCAAAGCGATGCAAAAAACGAATCAGTTGTCGAAAGAATAGAGTGGGCGATCATCTCATCGGATGACGTGGATAGAGAGTAGAGATGATGATGATGGGAGATCGGAGGAGCATCTTAGCAACTTCTAATCATTGAAATATCGGGCGATAAGTCAGCGGAGGGCGTGATTTATCAAAAGAGTCAGTCGGAGGAAGAAGACACAAAAAGGACAAACTAATCCGAAATTTATGAATCGGATCAGTCAGGCTTTTTGAATTCCTGGAATTCCGGAAATAAACGTATCCTCATTGTGGATCGAAAATTCTGGAGTTCACATACAGACCAACTCCGATATTTAATGATATTTCATGGGAAAAGTGAAGATCTCGAATTATTAAGATAGCTGCTGAATTCTAATGTTTAGGCTTCAACTTATGATCATAATTCTTCAAGGAAGCTTTTTTTGAGTAGCAAAAAATGCAAAACGAAACTCGGTACTGATCCGGTCAAGAATACGGTACCCTAGAAATATAGATCTGTCTAGCCGAGTTCTCCAATTGCTACAAAGCTTGAAAAAACAGGACTGATCCTCTGGTTACTGACATAGAGTTATCAGAATTATGGATGAAATACGTTTCCAATACTTCCAATGGAATTCAGCTCAATTCGGAAACTTTCCGACTTCCATTCGAATCGACAGCGTTTTTTAAAAAAATTTCGAATCCAAAATCCGTCTCATTAATTACCATAATCTATCATTCTCCTCAAGTCTTTCAGGAGAAAGCTTCCCTTCGAAAATGCGTAATATTTCCCTTTCAAAAACTCCAATTTCCGTTTTTGGGGTTTTTAATCAAAAATCCTCGTTGCGACCCTCGACACCGCCGCTGACAGCAACAACAACAACAACAACATTAGCACACAAAAAGAAAACGCAAATCTTAGTCATCCGGCAAAGACATTTTCTCGATACGCCATCCATATTTAACTTCTTCTGATGAATGACACAAACGGCGTTGATGAGGAAAAAGGTCACAAGTGTATAGTGACAGAGGAAAAAGTGCATACAAACACTTTGTAGCTCCATCTGGAATTTTCTGGGAGCATAGAGTCCTCTGGGAGCAGAAAATCAGAATCATCAGAACTTCTCTTCTAAAGATTCTGATCTACAGTGCTCCACATAATGATACGTCCACCCCCCATATTTCGCGTATCTCAAAAGTGGGCTATAGGGGGGAAATGATGTCTTTTGAGAAAATGTGTAGATTTAGGGTCTAATCAATGTTCAAGTCAAAAATTTGAATTAAGTTCTGCTAAGAAAAAAAAAATTGAAAATTATCGAAAAATGCCAAAAATTCTTTCCACATAATGATACGGCCACCCTGTCAAAAACTCGGAATCTTTCAAAATGGAGATGAAATGATAATAAATCTTTTTTGGGGAGTTCATTTAAACAATTCAAGTGAAGAAATCGGGTTTTGTCAGAAAATGTTTAGTCCCACGTCATCTGGACGAGATTCCACCATTTGACAGTTTTTGTCATTCTAAGGATTGGAGAGCTTCCGAAACTCTTATTTTTGTTTGTAATCTCACTTTTCATGAAGCCTCAGTCTTTTTTATCAAGTTTCAAAACTCTGTGCGGTTATCCCCGCTCCATATGAGGGTCCTCCATACTCCTTACTCACCCAATTCTGCGGTTTGCACCATTACAGGGTCACCCAGTTCGTTGAATTTGTGAAAATCTTGTTCAGATTTGATTGAATAATGTTATCCAGTCACGTATCAACACAAATTTGAATTCCTATCTCATCGGTTTCTCACATTGAAAGCTCAAAACGGTCGCAAGTTAATTCATTGCGCTGTTCAACAGAGTTCAATCACAATTTCGAACTTCTAAGCAAAAAAACTCGTATTTCCTTTGTGGGGAGTGTTCAAAGTGGCATAAAAATCACAAAAGCTCATCCTGCCTTTTACAAGCGTGGGATTTGAAAAATTGCGGAATTTCGCACTCCTCATGCATCTACCATCGCAAGTTTGTTAGCTGATTCTGAGCTTCGCATTAGAGAGAAGGATAAGATAGGGCATTGAATTTGTGTTGATACGTGTCTGGGTAACATTATTCAATCAAAACTGAACAAGATTTTCAAAGTTGAGTGAACTGGAGGACCCTGTTATGGTGCAAATCACAGAATCGAGTGGGTAGGGAGTACCGAGCACCCTCATCTGGAGCGGGGATAACCGCACAGAGTTTCAAAATTGTTCAAAATGTCTGAGGCTTCATGATAAATGATTTTATCAACAAAAAAAGAGTTTAGAAAGCCTATGAATACTCAGAATGACCAAAACTGTCAAATGGTGGAATCTCGTCCAGATGACGTGGCACTAACATCATTTTCTGACAAAACCCGATTTCTTCACTTGAATTGTTTAAATGAACTCCCCAAAAAAGATTTATTATCATTTCATCTCCATTTTGAAAGATTCCGAGTTTTTGACAGGGTGGCCGTATCATTATGTGGAAAGAATTTTGGCATTTTTCGATAATTTTCAATTTTCTTTTTTCTTAGCAGACTTAATTCAAATTTTTGACTTGAACATTGATTAGACCCTAAATCTACACATTTTCTCAAAAGACATCATTTCCCCCCTATAGCCCACTTTTGAGATACGCGAAATATGGGGGGTGGACGTATCATTATGTGGAGCACTGTAGAATTCATGACTACTGAGTTAGAAATCAAATTTCGATAATTCCTTCAAAACTCCAGATTTCTCTTTCAAAATGGCGAAAGATCCGTGTCAAAATCACTCCAGAATCCCTCCACAAAAGTCTCCATTTTGGCGAATTGAACCCTCTGGCGTCCCATAAAGCCATCAAACTCTCCGTTTTTTTCCTGAGCAATCGTTCGGAAAAAGAAGGGGGCATATGGCGGCAATCTGATGAAGAGAAGTGAGCTTTTTCTTCTTCCTCTTTTTTCTCTTCTTTTTTTTCAAAAGAAGAAAAAAAACACAAGAGAAATTGAGAGAGAAAAGCGGGTCGGGGTGTTCGCTTCTTCTCCTCCTCCTCATCTTCTTCTTCTTCCTTCTTTTCTTCATCTTCACAATTCAGGAAGACCCCCGACAAGAAGAAGAAAAAAAAAAGAAAACAGGAGAAAAACAACATGAGTGATGTTGTTTTTATTTCTTCGTTCGCCTCCCCGATTCTCTCCTTTTTCAGATTTGTGTCTGCCATGATGACGTGGCGTCGTCGTTCGTCGGATTACTGTAGTTCATTGCGATCAACTCGAGGAGAGGAGCAAATGGAGTCAGAAATTCGCCATTTTTCGGCAAGGGGTTACTGTAGCTGCTATTTTCATCTGTTCTTCATATTTTTTCGTATTTTATTCGTAATTTTTCTCAATTTTTCACCTGCCAAATATGGCAATCGTTCTCTTATTATCAATTTTCGGCTCTAGTTTTTAGTACCTATATAACTACCGTAGTCCGTCGATCCGCTTTTTACGGGATCTTCGGGGTTTCGGCATTTTTACGTATAGGCTACCGTAATCCAAACAGTTTTTATGGTCAAAGATTAGATTCTGAGCCACTTCTGATAGAATAAAACTGTTTTTTGTTCACTTCTGATCTACAAAAATCGATGGGGGGAACAAAAACTTACGAGGAATCGAGAAGAAGAAGAAGCGGACCGGCGAAAAACAGAATAGTGATACGACGAGGCTCCGACGTCTCACTACCCATGTCTTTCAACGGTACGGTGTGGTGCATAGTGCCACGTGTATCCAAAGAACAAGGCGAAGAAGATGGAAAAGTTCAGGGAATAGAAGAAAAGTGAATATGTGTGGTGTGTCGATAGATAGATAGAGAGTACAGTAATCAGCACGAGTCACGCGGCAAAGTCAGTCACACAGTCACGCATACATCGTTATCAGTAGAGTACAGTAAGACGGGGTTTAAGCCTCTTATCTCTCTCTCTCTTCCAGGAAAAAACCATTTCTTTCTGACTAAGTTGATCTTTCGGAAACCGATGAGAGAAGAGGGTGCCCAGGGCTCCCCAGGCATAAAAAACACATTCTCAATTTCGACCTCTGAAGCCTACCCTCCTCCTTCTCCATCTCCCAGCAGCAGCAGCACACACACGCAGACAAGTGAGAGGAGGAGGAGGTCGACTCCTCGTCGCCGGTGGGAAATGCAGGAGAGTGGGGGGCGACGACCGACCGCCGAGAGAGAGAGGGAGAGAGAATACCAGAGAGCACCAGAGTATGGCGCCATTGGAAAAATGCGAGAGAGAGAGAGAGAGAGAGAGAGAGAGACGTGTGTGTGCGTCGTAGATGGATGATGGGGAAAAAAAGGCACAGCAGCAACATACACAAACAGCGAATGATGCCTGCCTGCCTGCCTGCGACGAAGAAGAAGAAGAAGATGAAAAAAACGAGGAAGCGACCGAGAGAGAGAGAGAGGCGCAAAAAGGGGGCAGAGCGAGAAGAAGAAAAAAAATGCAACGACGACACTCCTAAAAGTCGATCTAACTCGACTCGTCGTCGTCGCTCGGGACGGGACGGGCGGCGCTCTCAGCTCTTTTCTAGGAGAGGTGTTTCCGAAAGGCAAGAATCGATATACGTGTTTCTTCGTGAAATGTTTTGCACACCTCTCGAAATTATCGCGAAATTGGACCTAGGGAGTCGAGGTCTTCTTTTGCCTAGGAAAATACAGAGAACTGTCTAGACAAACTACCGTATTCCAAATCGGGACAGAGATCGTTCGGTATCCCTAGGAATTCCAGAAATCTAGGCTTTTCAGGCTTGTCATAACCATCTCTAGACCCCCAGAAGCTCCTAAAATCGCAGAATCTCCCTCTTTTCAGCTAGAAAATCGGTCCGTTTGTCGTGCTCATTTCCTACATCACGAGAAAGGATTTCCGGAGCTAAAACGCTTTAAAGCGATCAAAAATCAATCAAAAAAATCGGATTTCTCTCTCAAAAAGCTTCATTTTCTCTAAAATTACTTGGGAATCCCGTCAAAAAGTGGGCGTGGTCCCGGCGACTAGATTATAGTTTTCTAGGAGAACTTTGACTATAGTCTAGGCTAATTGGAGCTTTCTCACCTCAAAATGATTCCAAATCCCTAGTTAAAGGTCTCTAGGCCAGATTTCCGAGTATGGATCGTCCTGATGGGTGGATGGAAGAAGAAGGCGAGTTGGGGTGGAGCGCTTCCACGAATAGGCTTCTGGACGAGCTCAGAAGGGGCCGGCACGAAAAAAAACCGGAGGGGAGGGAGTAGGAGGAGAAGACGATAGAGAGAAGGAGAAGAAGTAGAAGAAAAAGGGCGCCGCGCACACACACACACACACAGAATATACACGCAAAAAACGCACATACACACACGACACAACACACCAGAGTCAGCAGCATCAACAGCAGCACACCATCGGCAGCAGCACATACATCCAGCAGCACAGCAACAGGAGAAGAAGAAGAATCAGCACTGCCCTACCAGCAGCAGAGTCGAAGGGGGGAGCGAAGAGAGAGACCTCTTCTCCTTTCTTCTTTTTCTCGCTCCATTCTCTCCTCCCACCGCAGGCAGCAGCAACAACACAAAACGGAGGGGATAGGATGGGGGCGGAGTTTCGAGAAGAAGAAGAGATAGATGTAGAGAGAGAGAGAGAGGGCGCCGGCGCCCCTTTCTACAAAAGAGTTAGGTCCGCCCCTTTTTTGTGAGCGACACGCGGCCACGTGTACCGGCGACGACGGCAGAGAGACCAAGGGCCTTGAGGAGAGAGGGGACGACTCTCTACAGAGATAACAAGTAATGGAGACCGCGAGAAAAGACACGAAGCGAGAGAAAGAGAGAGAGAGAGAGAGAGAGAGAGAGAGAGAGAGAGAGAGAGAGAGCCAATTTTTCGTTATTCTCTCTTTCTCTCCTTCTTTTTGTATACATGTTTGTGTGTGTGTGGAGGCCCGAGGGCATCATCCAAAAAAAACGACGAAATAGTACTTGAATCGCAGAGACCGCCCATTTCCGAAATGCCATTTTTTGTGTGTGTGCGCGCTCTCTGTGCCACACTATTTCCCCTCTCATCTTCCACATAGTGTCATCGTCGCCGTCACCATCTGCACACCGTCCGAAGCAAGCATCAGAGGAATCTTCGGATCCATTCCGATCCTCATACCGTACTCTCAAAGGCGTTCAGAAGGGAAGAAGAAAAGATGATAGAGAAAAAAATTCAAGGAATAGAAAAAAAGAACCCATTAGTCCATTCAGATCCCCAGCCATGCCCTTCTAAAAGGGGTACAGTGACACAAGGAGAAGAGTCCCGAGGAGCCTCTCAAGACCTTCATTCCAGTGCCACCGCCAGAAAAGTCCAACCCCCGTGATTTCTGCTCTTCTGATTCAATTTTCGCCGTCGTCAACATCATCAGAGGAGGCTCACGTCATTCAGACAAATATAAAGAACGAGTGTAGAGAAATGAAAATGTGGTCCCCAGAAGAAGAAAAAAAAATCAGAAACACACCTGAACGCACTCCATCCGCAGATCGTTCGACTGGAACGCTCCGACGCCCGACTGATAAATGTGGAAGAGGCCTGGAACGACGCCGTCGCACATGAATTCCTGACTGAGCATCGATCGTTCCATTAGCGCCTGAATTGCATTGATGCTCTGTCGTCGGATCTGAAATAGGAATTGAGTTTTGTTCTACCGTATTCCCAAACATTTTTCTGAAAACGCTGCTACCGTAATCCTACTCTGGGATACCGTATCCCTAGATCACCTCCCATCGAGATTACTGTAGTCTCTCTTGCTCTCCCTGTATTCGTTCCAGAATCCTTTAATCATCACATTTCCCCAGATTCCTTTCTTCCATTCCAGATTACTGTAGTTCGTCGTTAAGTAACCTCTAGCCTACAGAATTTTCCAATTTCTCATTCAATCATCTTCCACTTATTCTCTTCTTCTTTTCTCTTTTTTTTTATTCTTCATTTTTTTTTTCTCCCTTCCTTTCAATTCTTCCAATGTGTTTATTGTGCTGACGTTTGTGCCGAGAGAGAGAGAGAGAGAGACGCCGACACAAACAACACAATCTATCACTTCTCTCTGTCGCTCCTCTGGTGAGTGAATACGTGTGCGTGAGTGAGTGAGTGAATGAGAGAGAGAGAGAGAGAGAGAGAGAGAGAGGTGGCAGCAGCGGGGCGCCCGTGTAACCTTGGCATAACGATCGCCGTCGCCCGACGACGACCCGGCCCAGGGCCAAAACGTCTCTCTCTCTCTCTCTCGCGCCCAGTCTTTGGGGTCAGTTCGTGTCTGGCGTCTCTTCGGCTCCCCGTGCTATTTCAGCCTTCTTCCATCTCTCCGAATGAGAGAGAGAGAGAGAGAGAGAGACGAGTCAAAACCACCTCTCAAACAGTACTCCTCTATCGGGGACGGGGACAGAGGGGCCAAAAACGAAACGCAATAGCCTCTTCCTCGGAGCGGGAGGGAGGGGGGCAGCACACACGGCGGCCAAGGAAACGAGAGCATTGGCAGGCAGGAGAAGACAAAGCGATTCGGAAGAAGGACGAATGAACGGGGGAAGAAGAGGAAGGCAGATGGATCGCTTTTTCGGATATGACCCCAAAAAAGGTCTTGGCTTCGTGCCAAGGGGGGGGATCGATCGGTTCGGGGCGAGGGGAGCTCGAGGAAAACTACCGTAGTTGCAGGAGGGATTGATTCCCGGGTTGGAAGATCAGAGGATGCCACAGATTCTACAGAGCTCCCTGGAGAGTGAATACCTTCCATAACCCATTATCTTTATCAAAGCCCTCTGGCACCGTGCCAAACCCTCCCTGAAAGAAATCCTCTACCGTAGTTCCCCCAAGTCGTCCCTCTCTCTTCCGCTCCAACTGTGTCATATGCACTTTCAGAAGATGCTCCGCGTGAGACGATGCACATCAATAACCAAAATCGTATAGCAGTTCTTAACGAAACTGGTCTCCTTCTCTTCTGCATGATTCTTCTCCCTCCCATTTTGCACTTTTAGCATCTTCATCTGACGCGTGTGTGCTCGTCTTTCCGTGTTCTTATTGCTCTTCGGCGCCCAGGGTAAGCACACACACATACACACATAAAAAACCGCGAGAGACTCGACTAAAATGCACTTTTCTCACACACACACATATTACGCAATCGACCTGCCACACACACACAATCGAACCGATATCATCGGCGGGCGCGCGTGTTCCGTGTGTGTGTGGGCGCCTGTGTCGAGAAGACAGTAATCGGTAGGTGTGTGTGCGAGAGAGAGAGAGAGAGAGAGATCAGCTAGTGTATGTTTGTCAACAACTGATCGTTGATGTGTCCCTAGGGGTTACTGTACTTCATCTTTCCAGAAGACGTTGGTTTTGGAGGCTATTTTTGCATTCCACATCCTCCTCCTCCCCGAATTCCAAATTCTTCCATTCAAAAGTGCATCCTTATCAAAATTCATCATCTCTTTTGTGTCACAAGGAGTTTGATCAAATCGAAACAGAATCGAGGGGTGTCCTTCGATTCGCGAAAAGAAGACCTTCGCAAATGGAAGGGCGAAGCGTTGGGGGAACGGGGTCGACGTTTTTCCATCTCCAAAAAAACCGAAAAACGCCTCGTCAAGGACACCATCTGTTTGATTCTTTCTTCTTCTTCTTCTTTTTTTTCCAGAGAGGACACCACACAATGGGGATCAGTCATCATCTTTTTTTCTTCCAAAAAGTGCAACAACACCATTCGCAATTCAATTTGCTTAAAAGCTCCTCCCCCATCTTCTTTTTTCGTATAGTTGTGACCTCTTTATACTAAAAAAGAGTGAGCTCACTTCCACCTTTGCTCTTTTTTTGCTAAAAATAGCAAACAGGATGCTAGATGAATGAAGGAAGGGGGACTTGCAAATGAGGAGCACTCTTTTTAGATTATTTCACTTTCTAAATGAAAAAAGAAAGATTTTGTTAGAACTCAAGGGGATAGTCTTCAGATTTTCAGGATTTTTTCTCCTGATCGAGATGTTTTCAGCTAGAATACTCATTGCTCAAGGATTACGGTAAATCCGTCAAGTCGACAGCTAGTCAAGAAACACGTCAGCAAAACTCCCAGGATTATGGTGGCTTAGAGGAAAAGACCGTAGTCCTTGGTGGCACAGTGATTTTTGAGCTCCAGCTCGTTCGGGTTGCCGTAATCCTCGAGTATCCGATTTCAGGGTAAACCATAACTCTTGAGTAAAAACCTTTGATCTGCCGTTGATGATCGCAGATTCAGAATTTCAGAAGCCTCAGAATCCATCTAAAACAATCAAATCCTCTCTTCCCCTCGATCCCTTCTTCCCCTTTTCCTTCTGATAATAGTTCCCCTTTTCCAAATGGTTTTTGATCACCATGATGATTCCATTTCATTTTTCCCTCTCTCTCTTCATGTTTCAGTATTCGTTTTCATTGTGCTTCGCTTGCTTCGTCGTCGTGCCAAAGAAGCAATGCTGTGAGGAAGGAACAGATAGAGAACAAATCGAAAGGGAGAGTCAGTCAGAGAGGGAGAGGGAGAGAGAGAGAGAGAGAGAGAGAGAGAGAGAGAGAGAGTGAGACCGTGCCCTCCGAGACCAAAGTTCCCCGCTCCCCCATTCTCTCTGTGCTGCTGCAGTTGGCACAGGGGAGGAGGGAGGAATTGTGGGGCAGGCGAATGGATGGAGAGAGAGATCGCTGTGCTGTTGTTGTGTGGTGTGTGTGTGTGTGTGGAGAAGAAGGAGAAGGAGAAAAAACGACTTGGAAGGAAGGCGAAGAAGGGAAGACGAGGAAGAAGAGAAGGAGCGGCGCCCACGGCGGCGGCGACGGCGCTGATGCCTTGTGTTGTCGTTTCAATTCCAACGCACACGTACTTTATGTGGAAGAGAGAGAGAGAGAGACACTCACATCGATTTCTCTCTCTTTGTTTCGTTTTTCGAAAAAAGAGAGACCGAAATCGAAGGAGAGAGCGAGCGGTGCGAGAGGTTTATTGTTTCCTCCAAAATTGAAAAGTCAACTTGACAAAGACGGAATGATGGGGAGGGAGGAGGGGAGGAAGAACACAAAAACCCCTCGATAAGGTGACGGCAACGACGGTTTCCATCCATTTTCGGTTCTCTTTCTTTTCTCTTCTATCGTTTTTCGTCGTCGGGGAGACTGACGACACACGATAAAGTAAGACAAAAGAATAAGTAATGAAATAAAATAAATTTCTTCGGTTTAATCGTCAAGTAAGGAACACACGTCATGGGAGGACAGGAGAGAGAAATAGAGGAAAATTGCATCTTGAAAAGGGGAAAGGAAAAATCAAAAGATTGAAACCCAGCCCTTTAGGTCAATATCTAAGGTATATTCGGAAGGATCACAAGGGAGAATCAAGGAGCAAGGAATCAACCTCTAATACAAGAGCATAACAGGTAAAAGTCTTCGATTTCAGATTGTTTCTACAGTAATCCGCGATCGGGCTCTTATCGTAATCCTGACTCAATCACATCGAAAACCTTTCTCTTCCGGACTACAGTAATCCTTCCGTTAAGAACCAAGAATCTTCCAGATTAGCCTGGATTATCCAGTTTTCACTTGAGGTTCTCCAAACTACCGTAACCCTTAGCAACTCGGTAAAACGCAGTCGCCTCATTATTTTTATGCTCCAGAGCCTCTCCTAGCCATGTCTAGCATGGGGGGTTCTCTGTGTCAAGACGAGGAAGAAGAAACACCTTCGTTACCTAGGCAACTGCCTAAAAATATATTTCAGTCTGCAGAAGTTAGAGTTGGATTTCTAGATCATTCTTCAACTCTTCGGAGCCTTATTTCGTCTGTGTAGAACCAAAAACTCCTCTTTTTCTATACAAAATCCCACTTTTTCTCACATTAATTTACAATTTCTTCTGCGGCCCCCCTCTGGCAGCAGGTGATTATTCAGAGAGCTCTTTCCCGCAGTTTCTCTCAAATCTTTCTGCTTTTTCTTCACTTACCATTGAATTTCCCGTCATCGCAATCATCACAATCATCGAAAGGACGTTCTGATAGTCTCGTAGCTCCGGATTACAGGCGACCGCATCGAAAAGAAATGGTATCGCATCAAAGACAGCCGACATTTGAGCGGTGCTGAGTCCACGACGTGGCTCCAGATCCATTGAGCTCATCGATGTGATGCAGAGGCTGTCGGTGAGCAATTTGTGGCGAATTTCATCCCAATCAGGTTTCTCTGTAAAGACTTAGAGACTGTGTGGATTACTGTAGGGGGTACTGTAGTCCTTCTAAGGCTATATAGCCCCATTTGAACCGCCCAATAACTCACTTTCCTCCGTCAGAATAACGTCGAACGGTAATCGGAATTGTATTGCTCTCAGCGAGCTCTCAAACAGTTCCATCGTCTCGTCGCCCGGATTCAGTGTCTCCAGAATTGCGAGCATCTGTTTCATCGCGTAGTCACTGAAAATTGGGGGATTTCTGAATTTTTTCAGCAAAGTGCCCGTTTTTCATGCGCTTTTTCGAACACTAGTATTTATACAAAAGGGGGCTTTTGGAACCACCATCAAATCTTGTAGTACTAGTTCACGCATTAGGGATTTAACAACACGTACTATTAATTTTATTTGATTTTCCTGGTGGGGCTATTTTTTGGATACAATCTTATACAGAAAAACGTGCTAGTTTCATTTCTAAAATGAGAATATTTTTAAATATAGTAAATAACATTTAGCAAGACTCTGACGTGTTCCCGATTAGTCAAACGGCTAAAAGGGATGGAATTGATCTGAGAGTTCTTGGATCAATTTTCCGTGGGGATCGGAGTCTTTTGTGAATCTTGAAATATTCAGAAAACTCCAAGAATCCCCGTACCACAAAAACTCCGTACCAAAGCCCCGTACCGAAAGCCCCCAATTGTATAAATACAGGCGCGCCGATTTTTCTAGCTTGAAACCTTAAATTTAGTTGAAAAAACTGTTTTTTGGTTAGATTTTCTAGCTCGAATTTCCTGTTATTTGAACTTATTTTTCCAGCCAAAACCATTTTTCTCTGACTAAAATTCACATTTCTAATGTCAAAAGCTCCGTTTTAATTTCATTTTTTGCTTTTTAAAACCCAAAAACATACGCCTCATCTCCATAATCACTATAGGTGGAAGCGATGATGTCTGGAAGTGTGGTGATATCCCGGGGACCATCCAACCAATGGGGCGCCGGTCGCGTATCCGAGCTTTTCAGCGGTGGCACCTCATCCTCGATGTCGTCTATGTATGGGTGACCGTTCAGTTGGTGTAGGCTTGTGACTGCAAAATCAATGGGGGTTTTTAGTTTTGGAAACTTTGAAATTTTAAGTTCTAGTCACCGTTTCGGCACGAAAATTAAGCCAGAACTAAACAGTTCCGTTTTCAAAAAGGTTCGTAGTTTTGATAATTTTTTGGAACCAAACCACGTGGAAATCATCATTTTCGTTCAAAAATAGATTTTCCAATGATTTTTTGGTCTTTTCTTTTTTTTAGAACCATTTGGAAATAGTTTCTCTCTAAAAAAACGCACAAGCTATATTTCGTTTATCCATTCCTTTGTTACTTTTCCCGTCGTTTGATGATGATGACTCGTCGAGTTTTGATAAATTATTCGAATAATTTTGGTTTCTGTAAATCGTTGAAGGAATGAGAAGAATAACTATTTTTAAGAGGAAGAAATAGAAAAAAAGCATTTTTCAAAGAAATTGAATATTTTAAAAGCGGGAAAAATAGGAAATTTCCGATACATTTTTAGGAAAAAAATCAATTTGAAAAGGAAGGGAAAGAAAGATAGCATCTGGTTTTGATCGATTTGAAAATCAATCGAACTAAGTGGCAGCAACTTTGATCATTTTGTAGCCGGAAAATAATTGATTTCAACGGAATAATCAATTTGTGTCGGATTTTTAGAATTTTTCTGGCTGTTTTTAAAAAATTGAGTTTTCTCGTGGAAATCCCGATTTTTAAAAAATTTTTATTTTAAAACTTTTTTAGTAAAATAGGTATTTTATAAGTAGCATAGAAAATTAAATTTCGATTAAAAATAAAAAGTTTTCCGGATTTTCGTCTTCTTTTTCTGTTTTTTTCAACTATTTTTAGACCTATTTAATAAAAAAGTGCTGCTGATACCTATTCTTGATCTCTTCTCCACCACTACTACACTTTGACTTGAAAAATCGACTAACTCTGAAATTCTTGATCACACAAATCACTTCTCGAAAAACTAGACCAACTTGGGTATCATTTCACTCCAAACGCTGTCCGAAACCGCCAGAATCGTGAGAAAAGCGGATAAAAAGAGCCAGAAAAGTTGAAAATCCACTAGAAATTTGATCAATTCTAAACTTTTTGGCATACAAATTCTGCTGGAAAATTGGTTTTTCGGCGGATTTTTCTCTCGATTACTCACTTTTGAAATCCTATCGATTCCACATTTAATTATGAAATTTTAATTGGAAAAACAAGAAAAACGTGTCGAAAAACGTGGATTTTTGGCGATTTTCGACCCCGAAGCCTCATTTTAAGCGCGATTTTTCGAATTCTACGTGCAAAAATTGAAGAAAATCGAATTTTTGAAAAGGAATTAATTGATTTGTGAAGAGTAAAGGGACGGAAAAGTACATTTGCACTGGAAGCGCGCCTTGACCAGTTGACCAGGCTCCTCATCGACGCCCGGCAGTTGGCGGCTGGCGCGTTTTGCATCTGCAGAGAGGAAATTGTGGAAGAATTGAGCAAGAATTAGCAGAATTCTCCAAGGGAAAATTTGATTTTTTTTTTTTTGAAAAAATTTTTTTAGAAAGGAAAAAAATTTTTTTTTGGCGGAAATTTTTTCTGTAATGATCTATAAAAGTAATTAATTAAGAGGTCAAAAAATCTAATTTGCTATCGGAAACCTCTAAAAAAAGCGGAAAAATCGAAAAACCGGGGATTTCAAGAAAAAAAAATGAAATAACACTAAAAACTGCGAAAACGATGCTCCGAAATAACGCCTTGACGCGTGGAAAATAAGACGATTTTCAGAGATTTCCGGCTTAGTTTTTCAGGATTTTTCAGGATTTTTCAGGTTTTTGGGGGATTTCGATGGATTTTGACAAGAAAAAGCAACTAAAAATGAATGAAATTCAGATTTTCCTGTTAAAAATAATCGAAAAATAGAAAAAAATCGGGTTCTTCGACATTTTCAATACAACGAAAATAGAAATGCAAAAAAGTATATTTCAAGCAGAAAAAAACACGCGGAAATTTTAAATATTATTAAAAATCAGTAAAAAAATATTTTTTGCAGAAAATCTTTGAAAAAACTTTGAAAAAAGTAAAGTAAAGCGGGGGAGAAAACATGATAAACTATGAAGAAAGTCCAAAATAAATTACAACGAACAAAAAATCCGAAAAAAAAAGAGATCATCCCTTGATAACAGCGATGGGTCTCAGCTTAACCGCTTTTTTGCTGATTCCAGCCGAATCACAAGTGTCGACGACGTCCGTCACATTCTTATACGATTCTGGGGCTTCTTCCATGATCAATTTCGGCGAGGCGATTCGAATTGAGATCTCTTTTTTCTTGAGATCATCGATCACCGAATCCCAGGTGATTGTTCGCCGGGATTTTGCTCGGGATAAGGCGCGACCCTGAAGAAAATCGATTTTTTCTTTTTTTTTTCGGTGGAATTTACCGCTCCATGACACGTAGTCCCAAAAGTCTCCACAAGTCCCTGCTCCGTTCCAGTCAGAACATAACTGCACGTTCCCATCGATCCACCGATCAGAACGGGCTGCCCAATCAGTTGATAATCCACCGGAATCAACGGATGATGGGCAGGGAACGCTCGGGTCGCACCCTTCCGATGAACACAAAGCCTTCGGGGCCGCCCATCGACAAAGTGTTCCTCCATTTTGGCGACATTATGAGAGACATCATAGATCACTTGCATATCCATATCATCCGCAGACATTCCGAACGTCTTTTGGAATGCGTTACGGACGCAAAACGTGATACACGAGCGGTTGACCCACGCGAAATTCGCCGCCGCCGCCATTCCAGCAAAATAGTTCTTGCCCTCTGTGGAATTAATTCGAGCACAGGCCAACTGCTTATCATTGACGTGGATTCCATCTCTCGCCATCGCTTTTTCCATCTCCACTAGAGAATCCGTGGCAACCTGATGCCCAAGGCCACGGGATCCGCAATGAAGCATCACGATGACCTGTCCGATCTCATCGATTCCCATTGTGCTTGCCGCGTGGCTATCGTAGATCTCATCGACGACCTGAACTTCAGCGTAATGATTACCGGCGCCGAGGGTTCCCAACTGTGGCAATCCTCGTTTCTTGGCTCTCATCGACACTTTCGACGCGTCCGCTTGTAGCATTCTACCGTACTCCTCGCAGTGTTCCTTGTCTTCTGCCCACGAGTAACCCTCTCGAAGGGTCCAATCCATGCCCATCTCTAGACACTCGACAAGATCCGACGCTAGCATTGGAATGGCGCCACGGGAGCCGACACCGACTGGAATATGATCGAAGAGGGATTGAGTGAGCTGCTCTTTGACTGGTTTCACGTCTTCTTCGAAGAGATTCGTTCGGAGGAGACGGACGCCGCAGTTGATGTCGAAACCGACGCCGCCGGGCGAGATGACCGATTCGGGGTTGGCGACGTCGAATGCGGCGATGTTGCCGATGGAGAATCCGTAGCCGGAGTGGATGTCGGGGAGACCGATCTGGAAGATGAGAGCTTAGGCGTAGTTTATTTAGGCTTGGAGACCATAGGCTTAGGCTTGGAGACCATAGGCTTAGGCTTAGAGACCTTAGGCTTAGGCTTAAAGACCTTTGGCTTAGGCTTAGCTCCCTTAGGCTTAGGCTTGGGGACCCTAGGCTTAGGCTTGGAGACCTCAGGCCTAAGCCTATATTAGGCTTAGGCTTAGCTCCCTTAGGCTTAGCTCCCTTAGGCTTAGGCTTAGCTCCCTAAGCTTCGCCTACTCACCGAGTGCCCAACAATTCCGGGAAGCGATGCCACGTTGGCAATCTGCCTTACAGCTGGCAAAAATCCGCCGATTCCCTGGCCTTCACACGAGATTTTCAGTTCGTCGAACATCAACTTCTCGAGTGCATTATTCACATAAAACCTGCCCTCGACATTCATATTCGGCACGAATCCTTTGACAATTTGGAATTTCGAATCGGTTAGACGATTGATGTAACCGCATTCCTCTTCGAATGTTCGTGGCATTCTGGAATTTTTTTTAACGTTTTGGGGTCATCTTGGAAAATTTTTTCCGGTTATAATTATTTCAATTAGAATACAGAAAAAATAAATTTGTGACGTCTGCAACGTCTTAAAAAAAATAAATAATTAAGTCAAACCGGCCGAATAAATATATATTTACAGAATGGACTCGTAAAGGCAAATTATGAAATGCGGGAAATTATTCACAAGAAATGCGGATATGTCTAGTCGTTGTTTTCAGAAGTCGGTTCGTTCTCTGAAATCGGCACCAGTTTTTTCGTCTCCATCTTATTCTTGAACTCCACAATGTGGAGCACTTTCAGACAATGAGCCAACGTCTTCAACTCATTCTGACTGAACTTTTGACTACTGAGAAGCAATGTCTCTGCGTTTGTTAGGATATTTCTGGAAAAGGGACTTCTGAAGAATATAGAAAAACTGATTTTTCAGTTGATTTTTTAGCTCATTTTCAGGGGTCTGGTTCTCGGATCTTGGGTTTCCGATCGCTTTGAAAATTATTGGAGGCTTAGAACAGACATTAATAAAGAACTTTATATTCACACAATTTTCAAAAAATACCTCATTCTCCTTTTATTGGACTAGTTCTGAGAGACACCTGAATTTCTCTCTATTTGTACTAAAATGGCCGAAAATGGGGTGTCTTCTAGAACTTGGAATCCAAATTCCAATTCCAAATTCCAGAACTTGAAATTTTATTCCGAATTCCATATTCCAAAGTCCATTTTATATTCCATTTTGAACAGTGAAAAAATTCCAAATTCCATGTAAAATCGAGAAAAAATTTTCAAAAAAACCCCTCTAAAAATACACGAATTTCATCGAAAATTTCGATTTTTTCAAATTTTTTCAAAAATTTTGTCCAAATTCTACCTCAACGAATTCGCCACTTCGTTTATCGGTTTCAAGTTCTCTTTGACTGTTTCATTCAGTGTTGTGTCGTCGAAATTCAGTTTTCTGGCGGTGGCAAGAAGACAATTTTTCTTCTGAAAAAACGAAACCTAGTGGTCAAAAATGGCCACTAAAATCCAAATATTTACCAATTGTTCGTTCTGCTTCAGAACGTTGGGAGTGACTGCTTTCTGATGAATCTCCTCTTTCCTAACACTGTTTTTTCCTGGAAGACGAGATGCATGATTAGTAGATTCTGAGGATCTCTGAAAATGATTTCCAACTTTTCCTTTATATTCTAATTCTTTTTATATACTCACAAAGCGATTCTTATCGAAATTGAATGGAACTGGACGAGTGACTGGTCTCGTCGTTATCGTTCCCGACGTCTTCAGTCCTGGAGCTATTGATGTTCTTGGATCCAGAGAACGACTTCTTCTCGGCGGTTTTCTACCATACGTCTGTCGTGATTCCTTGATACGCGCTTGGCGTTCTTCCTGGGTTAGTGTGCGTTTTTGCATCTGTAAAATATGATTTTTTTTCTGAATTCTACAAAAAAGCTAATTTTGGAAAAATTTCGCTGGTTTCTGGCCTGTTTTAACGGTATTTTAAAGTCTTTATACCAAATTTCAACTATTTTTGGTCATTTTTCGACCTATTTCAAGCCTTTTTCGGGATATTAATTGATATTCTGAAGCGCTGAAAAAAGCGCGAAAAACCTCTTAAAACCTGTCTCGACCAGCGACTTGGTCTACGACTTGGTCTACGACTGGGATCGGAACCAATCAAGGGGAAACAACCGTTTTTATCGTCGCAATCAAATTCCAACGAAGCGAATAGGGAAGACAATTAATTTAATTACAAAACCTGTCCCATACTGTATATAAAGTCCCTCGCTCACGATATTTTTACGTTTTTCTTACCCTGAGAGATTCAGGGAGTTTTTTTCTATCGTCTACGCTAAATAAAATATTGAAAATCCAAATCTGCCACTGAAGAATCGAGAAAGTGGTGCATCGACCTCTTTCGAACTACACCAGGTAAGTTACCTCTCTTCAAAAAGAAAAAAAAACGTCAACGGGACGATATCACAGGTCAAAGGGACCAAAAGAAACGGTCAACGGGACCAAAAAGCAGGTCAAAGGGACCAAGTAATAGGTCAAGGGACCAAAAAACAAAAAAAAATTCAATTCAAAAATAAAATAAAAATTGAAAATTAAAAATAAAAATAAAAATAAAAATAAAAATAAAAACATAAACCATGATTACCGATATAGACCAAGTTTCAAAAGACATAGAAGCTCTAGCCGAGAAAACTAAAACCAACTTAAACAGAACACTAACCGATACATACAATCTTCCCAAAAAAGAAATCGCAAATGCACAACAGGTGCCCATTCAAGAATACTTGAATAAATATATAGTATCTTTATCAAATGAAGAAAGCTCCAATTTTGCCAGCAACACAGCTTACCAGAGAAAAATAAAAGAAGGAATAGAACAGTTATATGCTGTTCCAGCTCAAATAACGGGAAGCTCGATCGCGCTTCAAAGTATTAAAGAAATAAAAGAAAAACAAAAAGAGATAGACGCCCTCATAACCAAAACTGAGGACAGACTTAACCAAAGTTATTTCTTCTTCATTGGTGTATTCTGGGGCTCGGGTGATAGGGCAGATGGTGATATTGTGCACTGTGCCGCGGTCGTTGCAAATGAGATTGCTGCATAGTTTATCAGAATAGCGGATGAAATTGCATTGGATGATTAGATGATTTGCTTCTTTCAAGCATATTGGGCACATTCTGTTGTCTTTGCAAAATTGCAATTTTTCTGATTGTGGCATCACCTGACAGCTGTGTGTGAAATGATTCCCACTGTAATGATAACATATATATTTTTTATTTTATTTTATTTTATTTACCCGCAGAATTTGCATATGGCTTGTATTGCCATTCTTGCTTTCTTAGCTGCAATTTTCTGCTTTTTGTTCGCGTCATCTAACAGTTCTTTTGACTTTATGGCTATTGCCTGATTGCTCGCTTGTTGGAGGACATAGTCCGAATCCAAAATTGGTTGGCGAATCCAAAATTGGTTGGAAAATTAGTAGAGAATTCTCTAATATTCATTCCTATAGGATCAGGCGCTGGTGGTGATTTTACGGATAACTGGTCAGTTTCGATATCGTAGTGATATCCAAGTATTTTCACGTTATCAGTATTAGTTGCTCTATCTTCATCTTTGATGAACGTTTCCGGAAAATTAGTAGAGAATTCTCTAATATTCATTCCTATTTCACCAAAATAGTGTTTGGCTTCCTGGTATAGTTTTTGTAGTTCATCCTTACTGTCAGAGGTAAAAAATATGTTATCTACGTAACAAGTACTTTTAACTGCTTCTTTCAATTTTTCTGAGGCTTCTGAGTTTTCAATTCCATATTTTATTGCCATGGCCAATAGAAATGGTGAGCAGTTGACTCCAAAAGGTAAGCAAGTAAATCTCATCAATCTCAAGTTGTCTTTGGTGGGTGGTTTTGATACATCTTTCAACCATAAAAATCTTAGAGCATCCCTGTCTTCTTCATCTACTTCGACGGCGTGAAAAGCCTTCTCGATATCACCAGATAGAAGGTATTTACCTTTTCTTATTCTCAAAAGTACTGCCAGTATATCTGGAACAAGAGAGGGACCTTGATGAAGAGAATTGTTCAAACTTATTTCTCCTTTTTTATGGCTAGAGGCATCAAATACTGTACGCACTTTGGTGGTATTGCTACCTTCATTAAATACTAAGCCATATGGAATGAAATATCCTGCTTCAGGGTCGTTGTGAACTTCTTCTATTTTCCCCGTTTTTTCCATAGTTTCAAAGTTTTCTACTAGTTTTTTCCATTCTGGTTTTCCAGATAGGTAGTTGTACTGTTGGGAAAGTCGGCAGATTGCGACGCCTTTGTTGTTAGCTAGTTTCGATTTATGGTCTTTTTTCCAAGGCAATTTTGTACTGACTCTTTTAGTGAGCTCATTGATCGAAACTTTTTTATAAAAGTCGTCTATTAATTGTTTGTCTGTTGGGTCTATCTCATCTCCTGTTATTCCTATATTGCTTATCTCAAAATAGTTCTCAAAATTTTTCTCGGTAAATGATTCGTCTGAGTAATTGCTGATTGTAGCCATAAGGGCATGAGTTTTAGTCGGATATTGTGATT
The DNA here is from genome assembly GCA_016735795.1 of Caenorhabditis tropicalis. Lineage (NCBI taxonomy): Eukaryota > Metazoa > Nematoda > Chromadorea > Rhabditida > Rhabditidae > Caenorhabditis > Caenorhabditis tropicalis. The sequence continues at coordinate 2,104,968 of CM028614.1, read as the reverse complement.
CGTAACTACCACATACTAAGTGGCCGATGGTTGTGGGTATGACGTAACGTCCTGATGGTAATCTCATTTTCTGCTCGTTGCTCATTAGGTGCCAAAATACGTCGCATCCTAAGAGGGCAACTGGTGTCTTCGGTTTCCTAATGTTGATTAGTTCAATGTTTTCACTAGAAAGAAGATCGTTTTCTTCTGGGGTTATTTCAATTGGATCAAAACTACCAGTTATCGAAGGAACAGTTATGGCTGTAGTTAAAATAGTACCATCATTAGTGAGGAGTTCAAATTCTACTTTTTTAGATTTCAATGTTTTGGGAGTTTGTCCGAAGATAGTAAGGTCTAGGTTGACATTTTCTTCAATAATTTTCAATTCTTTTTCTTTTTCCAGTATGAACGACTGGTCGGCACCTGAGTCTAGAAGTACTGGGATGGATTCTACCTTATCATTAATAAGAACTGGAGTATCTATAACCATAAGGTTTGTTCTTTTCGATGTGACCGATAGGCCGTTAGCTGCACTACTGTTTAGGTTTACACTGGAAGACTCATTCTTTTGGTAACTGACATTCTTTTGTGCGGAATTTCTGTTTTGGGGAGTGATGCTTCTGTTTTGTGGGGTCAAGCTTCTGCTTCTGAAGTTTTGAGAGTTACTTACTTGTCTAGGTTGGAAGTTCGTTGACTGTTGGGTGGAGAATGAGGCTCGATTGGGCGATTTGTTCTGAAAATAGTTTCTGTTTTGGTGAAAGTTTCGGTTGGGTTGGAAAGGCGCATTATTGTATCTTTGTTGATTTTGGTAATTTCTTTGGAATGAGTTTTGCATGTTGTAGTTACTGTTACTGTTTGCTGGACGAAATTGATTCATTTTCAATTCTCACTGCCACCCAAAAATTACAACAGGTCTAATTATCCTCTTAGCCCTGATTCCGATAAAATTGTGCATAACATGCCATCAAAGAAAGAAGTTAGCCCTCTTATTTCGAGCATTATGGTGTTGTAACAAAACAAAAACACCTACAGATAACGAAACAGAACTAGCTATCATGCAAAACCCATCAACCGAACAACCTTACCTCAATCGAATGCGCTCATTAACAACTAGATTCAAAATACCCAGAAGAAAAAGAGAACGTTCACAACCTGAAAACCCCGAAACACAACAAACACTAATAGACCCAAGAATTCGAACTTTTGAAGTTAGAACAGTGGGCCCACCAGGCAACAAAACCATACAAGTCCACAAAACATCTTCAAGAACGCCTTCCCCTACTCTTAGTCTTGCATTAGCAACAACAATAATATTTACCCTCTTCCAAATTGTTACTCCTGACTACTGCGATAAAACGGTTCCAATTACCCATAATGAAATTTCATGCGACAATAAAAATAATTGCTTAATTGAACAGACTGAAGATATCTTCTTCACACCCCAAATGAAAACAGTTTGTCTTCAACTTACTTCTAAAAATCAAGTCCTGGCAAAAATCAAGCTATCAGTCAACCACAATTTTCGAAGATGCGAAAAAGGCCCAATTTTATTTACGAAGAACGTAACAGTGAACGTAAAAAGTTCCAAACGCTGTCATGGCGGCGGCGAATGTGTTGATCGTAAATGCTTAGATATTGGACCAAATAGTAAGCTGAAAGAATTCCCCGAAGCAAATAAATATCCAGGAATAACCTATTGTTCCACAAGTTGTGGAGGATTATGGTGTTGGTGTTTATTACCCACAGAAGGATGCCTATTTTATCGAACTTATGCAACCCCTACAAGTGAAGACAAATTTCAAATTTATTCTTGTGACGAATGGTCTAACAAACTAGTTTTCGATATGATAGTCACAGTCAATAACTCCAGAAACTCTGAATCATTTGTTCTCAGACAAGGAGACATAAAAGAATTCGACTATAACGATAATAAACTAAAAATTAAAACAACCCTAATTGACATATCGGAAGAATCCGGATTAAGTGTATTAGGAAAGAAATTTATCCAAAGTAATGAGAAAATATCACTAGCAGCTATATCTAATGAACTCTTCCCTCTAGAATGCAATGAAGTAGGTAAATGCCACTATAGAGAAACATGTTCATGCCAACAATTAGAAGATTCAGCTAAATGCACTTGTAAAGTACCAGATTTATATAAACTCCTGGAGGATAAAAATCATAACCTACCCATAGTTACAGAACGATATCATTTAGGAATAACCAACGACAACGTACCTGCAATCAAAATGAAACACAGTAAGTTTCACATCCAGCTCACTGTTAATAAAAACTATAACTTAAGTACCACCGAATCAAAAATTGATTGTAGTATTTCTAGTCATACCAGTTTCTCAGGATGTTACAACTGCCTTAAAGGCGCAGTACAAAATATAACTTGCAGAGCAAAAGAACCCTCTCACGCTAAACTAAGCTGTGACAACGGCGAATTCATTGATATTCTCACTTGCGACACCAACGGAGTTGTCAATGAAATCCACAGAAAATTCAACTCCTCAAATCCAACAGGAGTATGCACAGTCTCGTGTGGAGCAAAAAACAATTCATTTAAAGTTGACGGTAAATTAGTATTTGTATCGCACAACACACTAGTTGAATATTTTGACCAAATCTTAAATGGAGAAACCAGTATTACAGATATCAAAACCTGGATGCTACCAGATCCCTTCAGTTTTTTGGATACTTTATCCAAAGGAACAGTTGCCATCGTTTCATCCCTATTCATCATGCTGCTTGTAGCAGTTTCCTTATACATGTGCTGTATCCCAGCACTCATCAGTATCCTTACCTTTGGACGTCAACGAAGACGCCAATATTAATTCATTCTATCACAAAAACAAAAAAAAAAAAAAAAAAAAAAAAAGGATTACTTTCATTCATCATATACCCCTTCCAACTCTTTTCATTCATCATTACTCGTCATACCCTTTCTACATATTACACACTCTTACATATTCCTCTTCAGCCATTTTCGCCTTTAATTTTAATTTTACACCGCTCCGTAAAAACCGTAAAAACGTCAAAGAAATTCCAAACACTAATCAAATAATTATTACAGTCCCCAAACTCCGGTCACGCTCAATAACCGAATCAATCTCCGACATCCGTTCAAACACCAAAATGTCGAAGCGAAGAGTTTTTTTTTGAATTTCAAGTCAAAAAGCTGCTCGAAAAACTAAAATTTAGCGTTTTTTTCTGAAAATAAAAAAATTTCGCAAAATCTTGTCCACGTGGACTACACAAAACAACGTTTCGCTTAAAAAATCTTTTCGCTGAAAAAAACCAAAAAAATCAATGTTCTTTCGAAAAATTGCGATAAATTTCGCAATTTTCTTAATTTTCTCTCATTTCCTAAAACACAATTTCCATGGAAATCCACTCGGAAAAAAGCTGAAAAAGCGGCGAAAAGGGTGTAAATACATCTTCAAAACGTTCATTTGCAATTAATAAATGGCTCAAATTCCCAAAAAAAATTCAGAATTTTGCAATATTGAAATTTCAATTCTAGAAATTCCAAAAAAAAAGAAAACAGATAAGCAAATGATGAATATGAGACAAGAATAAAAATATACAATGCAAAAAAGTGATTGCAAAGAAGGAAAAAGTGTCAGAAAATGTACATTAATTGTGAAAACGTCATCCGGGAGAGAAAAGAAAATTACATATATTTGAGCAATATTTTCATGGAAAATATGTGATAGGCCACGCCCCTTGAGAAAGTGGGCGGAGCCTATTTCGGGAGGAAAGAGGAGGAGATGTGGTCACCCGTTTCTAGGAGAGAGAGAGTTCTTTTTCAGATTAAAAAATTAGAAAATGAAATTGGAAGAAAAAAAAATGCTAAAAGTGGGCGGAGCTTCGACTTCTCTTCGCTAATACAGAGAATGTAGAGGACAGGCTCCGCCCCTTTCCGTGGCGGGCGGAGTGAGAGAAAGAGTGAAACAGGGTGAATAGATCACAGAAAAAGATGAGGAGGAAAAGTACAAAAAAATGATACAGTATGGGAGGGATACGGTACTTTGAAGGTGGGCTCTCAGGTTAAACCTGAGTGTGTCGACGAGCAATTGCTGACGCAGATGTAGAAGCTGGCGCGTCTTTGATCGGCGTCGAACGGATCGGCTGGAAATATCTGTAATTAAGCTACGGGGAGCGTGTGGGATTACTGTAGACCAACCCATTGGTTACGGTAACTAAAAGGATGAGACTGTGGTTAATACCACGAGATTACTGTAGCCCAAGGATCCCAACACCTACCGTATCCGTGGCCGAATCGGCGATTGCCGACGTGGCTCGAATGCTTTTCCGTTGACTGTTGACCCGTTGGAAGTGTCCGTTGATTGACGAATGCGACGGCGATTTGAAAGTGTCGAATTTCGACGACGAGTTATTATTCGACTTCTGGGCGGCGACACGTTGTCGAATAGGCGTTCGACAAAGAGGACAGTGCTCCATCATGTTACAGCAATCCGAACAGAAACCACTGTAAAAACGCTATTTTCCTAATCAACCCAATAAAAACTCACTCATGATGACACGGCTCTAGTCGGGTACTTGCCGGCGCTCCAAAACAAATCGTACAGTAATCATCGGGAATATGCTCCTTCTGCAGCTGTTCCAATCGGAGTCTTCTCGGGATGATAGTCCTTTGGGCCGTCGTCAACTTTCCGAAATCGTTAAAGGCTCGGAATTTCTTTCCGGGATTGTATTTGAATCGCGAGGCACCGAAATTGAATCGACACTGTTGGAACGACATGAACGACGCCGCCGCGAAGACGCCTTCCGACGGTTGTCGATTAGAGAGGAATTCCGTGTTGGGCTCTTTCAATGGGGTGCCGTTCAGATAGAAGACCACCTCTCCTTCAGGGATATTCAAAAGGACTCCGATGACGTCACCTGGTTGCCAGTTTTCATGCTCGTGTTTTTGACTCTTCGCATTGTACCAGACGAGTTGTCGACATCCGTCATAGGCGACCGAGGAGGCGTCGTCACCGATACCGTAACCCTCGTGATTAAGGAAACGGGATCGTTTGGTGGCAAGTCCGATTTGCATGACGCCGGACGTGAGTACGGTAGCCTCGTAGTACCACGTACCGTCCATCACTTCGAATGTGCATCGGACTGATTCGAATGAGGAGACGTCACAGCGGGCTTCCAGACCGTCTGGGCCGATTTTCAGGTATTCAGAGACGTCTTCGTGGTTCAGCATTGCGTTGATCTGCGAGGTGTCGGTGGTTTCGTACGAATAGGGACGAGCGTCGAGGACAACTGGAAAAATGATCGTGGGTTACTGTAGCGTGGATCTAGAGCTCTCTTATTCCGTATCAATGACTCACAAATATTATCCAGGGCCCACTGCGCACAGAATCCCTCCTGCTTCGCGTGCCAATACCGTACCACATCCTCATTCCTCAGATACTCTTCCATTTTTAGTAGAGGATGAGTCGCCTGATCGCCAAACATCTTGCCAATCGTTATCTGATTCTCGCGTGTTTGGGCGAATTTCTCCAGTGCCAGCAGGGCGAACATTCGAACGCAATGCGTGTTTTTTTCTTTCTGGAAAAGGTTTTTTGGCTTGGAATTCAGGAGAAAATAAGTTTTTAGCTCTATTTTTATTTCAAAATGTAATAAATCCTTACCAATGATTTTCCATACGAACTCGGGAAATACGTCAACCCATAGCTGATCATTTTCATCAAATATCCTCTGATATTCTCATTGAACATTGTCACCGCCGCCGTTCCGGCCATCTTTTCGGCCAACGAGCCAAGAACAATACACATGTTCTTGTGCCACGATGGGGGCAAGTGTTTCGTGTCGACGAAATCCTTCGAGAGCCCAAGAGAGTGGAGGAGGGTCTGAACGGATTCCTTGCTCGGAAGAGGGCATTCGTCAAGGAAGAGGGAGATGACCGCAGGGCCGAGCGGATCGTTTTCCGGTATCTGCAATGGAATTTTATTTTTGAAGAGGGTTTCTGAATGACTTACTGTGTAGATCAACGCCCTGACAACCAACATCCATCCTTTTTCCTCGTCGGCAATGAAATTCAATTTTAGAAGCGATTGTGGAGGTTCTTGTTCACTGGAAAAATAGAAAATATACATTTTTTAGCATATGGGGGTTTTCACAGGGGGAAAAGTTCTTTTTTCAGTATTCCAACAGGAAAAACCGTCATTTTATTGTCAAAAACTTCGAAATTACGCTTTTTAAGTTAAAAAACGTCGCGTTTCCACTGAAAACATGAAGAAAATTCCAGAATTTCGGTGAAAAGTCCAGTTAGAAACTCACTTATTGACAAGTGTCCTGATCACTTCCAACGTCTCGATAATCAACTCCTTAATATCATCCCTAACATCTCCATTTGCTCCTTCGGATCTCGATCGGTGTCCGAATCGATTCGTCGACGACGTTGTCGTGTGATCTCGTGGCGAGGAGGCGTGTCGTGCTTCCCGTCTTTAATATGAGGGATTTTATTTGGAAATTGACATTGAATTTTGCGTTTTTATTCAAAAATAGCTGAAAAATCTCCCTTTTTGTCAGGAAAATCCAAATCTTCTCCATTTTCCCATAAATTAAAAAAAAGCTTACAATCGCCTCTCGTGCCTCTTCCGATCCTTTCGCCGTTGACGTGCCTCCCGACTGATGCACGTACCCATTCTGAAATATATTTCTTGTTTTGAAAAACTGATTTTGAAGAGAGAAAAAAAATTTAATTAAGCAAAAATAATCGGAAAAAAAATATAAATTTCGCTGAGAAAACAAAAATTCAAAAAGATCAAAAATGAAATCTCAAACTAAAAAACAAGTTTTTAATAAATTGTGTGTTGAGATGTATTCATTCATCATATTTAATACACAGTGAGAGGGGGAAGAGTTTCGGCAGAGAGTTAGGCCACGGCCTTTGGTGTTAATTGACCGGTCAAAGGATGTTTTCCGGAGGTTTTAGAAAATATTTTGCTTTCTATCGATATGATTTGAGAAAAAAATGGTTTATTGATTTTTTTCCTCGTTTAAAGGCGCAGGGACTCAAATAAACTGTTATGAACTTTCACGGAAAAGCAAAAATTGATAAAGTTTTATCGCAAAAAAGTTGAAAAACTCTCAATTTTATGATTCACAGCGAAACCTTTGTACCTTGTGACCCATGAAACTTTTGATGATAGCAAAAGTTGCATTTTGCAAAGCATACATTCGCATCCGCGTTCAAACGTACATGGAAAAGGTTTTTCAGTTAATTTAAGTTTTTTTTCGACATTTTTAAAAGTGAAAACTTTTCCTATGTATTTTTGAACGCTGAAAAAGCTGCGAATGAAACTTTCAAACTGTAATTTACAGTGCTGGCCATAAGTATATGAAAAATCGGTCTTTTCAGTTCAAAATGATCTACTTTGGACGTTCGTAGCAAAATGGGGAAACGTGGTATTGTTCTAAATGTTTCAGGGCGGTTAGTTGATAGCTGGATTTGCATTTTTTTAAAAATAGAAAACATTTTTTTAGAATCATTTCTAAAAGCTACACGGCCTGTTGAAGAAAAACTCGCTGAATTTTTGTCGATTTCAGTGCAAAATAGCATATTAACATCTTTCTCTTCAACGAGCCGTGTATCTCTTACAAATGATTTTAGAGAGAAGGTTTCCACTGAGAAAATGCAAATCCAGCAATCAACGCCCTAAAAATATTAGAACAATACCACTTTTCCCCACTTTGCTACCAACGCCCAAATTTAAACCATTTTGAACTGAAAAAACTGATTTTTTATATATTTATGGCCAGCAATGAACTTTTGAACGCTAAAAAGTTTTTTCAAACTGCAATTTATGCTATCATCGCCAGTTTACAAGGTCACAAGGTTTAATGGCTTCCCTATAGATCATAAAAGAGTTCTTTAACTTTTCTTCGATAAAACTATCAATTAATCTTTTTTCAGTACCTAATTTATACTTTTGAATATAGATCAAAAGCAAAATCCAACTAGAAACTGCTCTTCTAAAATGAAAAAAAAATCAGAGCCCGCGTTCCGAAGATAGGGGGGAAAATGGGTTCAGAAAGAAACAAAGGAAAAAAGAAGAAGAAGAGGAGAGTCAAAAGTCAAGAATCATTCCGCTCAACTGACCATTCCTCTCTCTCTTCCCGCACCCGTTAACCTTTTTTCTCAGTTAATCTAGGGAGAAAGGATTTGTGAGTGTTCTTTCCACTTAATTACTTTTTTATCCCTTCTTTTTTCTAGAAAAGAGTACAGTATGACTAACCTAGCTTAGTTCTTCCGGAAGCATTTCTGGAGAGTGAACTAAGAATCAAGTCTCCAAAATCAAGAGAGTGCCCTTTAAGGGAATAATAAAATTATTATTTACCTACCAATCGACTCTCTCACTGAAATGATGTGTTATTACGGAAAAAGAGAGAGAGAGAGAGAGAGAGAGAGAGATACAAACACGTGAGAGAAGACCGCAATGTTCACATTTCGATAACAGACACGAAAACAGGTGGTGGCTGGGATGAAATCGATCAAAAATAGAATATCAAAGTGCAGAGGAACTTCAATTTTTTGAAGGTTAGCTGATCCATTTTGATATTGGTCGAATAGCCTTAACAACAAGTTTCAGAATGAAAGACATGCCCTTGCAATATAGTTTTTTAGTCCATCATGGTCCAATTTTTTCGAAAAATCGGAATTCACATTGAAATTCCAAAAGAACTGAGCAATTTTAAACGTATTAGAGAAATCATACGTTTGATACTCAGCCGAGAAGCGAAATTCGAAAGAGGCGATTCCAATGAATTGCAGTGAGAAACTTGAAGGTAAAACTTTTTTTCGCACCCACTTTTCCTCCTCCTCCTCAAAACTGCCCTAACAATATGTTTTCGTGGGAAAAAAGAAGTGTTTTCTCTCTCTCTCTCTCTCTCTTTCGCTATTGTTGAGGAGGTGCTGAGGAATAGAAGAAGAGCGAAAAACCGGACGAAAACGGAGAGAAGAGGAATTATACTTCATATTCTGTCTTCTTCTTCTGCTTTTTTTTGTCACCTCTTTTGCCTATGTATTTGAGGGAGAAAAGAAGAGAATTGGATTGGGTGGGAAGCTTTTCGAATTGACGTTAGGTACAGTTTGACTGCTTAACCTAGCCTCGAAGGATCTCATCCATCTTCCGTATTCTAGACTGACAGAGAGAAGGTCTTCCGGGTTTTAAAAGAGAAAACCGAATGGATGTCATTCGCATATACATAATAAAAAACCGGAGAGAGAGAAAGAACTGATGAATGTGTATAGTTGAGAGAAGGAACTAGAACTGGGTGATGTAAAACTGAGAAATTATTTCTCTTCGGAATGACAGAGAACCTTCTAGAAGTTACTTGAATTGTCAATGGGAACACTCAAAGCTTCATGCCAAAAGAGCTTCCATTTCAGATTCTGAAATTCAGAATCAAAATGGTATTTCTGAAAACCTCTACCCTCAAAAAGTGATTAAAAATCGAGATTTCAGTGGAAAAGTTTTCTTTGATTTGCGAGTTTTTATAAAAAATCGATTTTCTACTGAAAAAAACGGAGCTGAATTTGAAAAATGCTCTAAAAATGCAGTTGTACCTGCCAATAAATTTTTCCACATAATTTTAGAGAAACAAAAAAATTGTTCAGAATTTCGCAACTATCTCTAGAAATGAAACGAAGCCGAAAAACAGTTTGTTGATCTTCAAAGAGAAACAAAAAAGTCCTCTATTTGGTTGTAATAGGAAGAAGAGAACAGGCGGTACGATATATTACGTCATTCGGAAGTAGCAAGAATAACAGGTTCAAGGACGAAAGAAACAGCTAGAAACGAAAGGGGAAAAGACATCTGAGATCAAATGACTCATTCTTTTTTGGGACGAATTTATGGTCAGCAATCGCAGAATTTGAATTTTTCAGTTAAAAACTATAATTTCATACCTAAAAACTCCGAAAATCAACAGATTCCGGGTCAAAAAACCTATTTTTCCATTCAAAAACCATGAAAAAAAGACCTTGAGGACGCGTTTGGTCGAGCACTTTTCAAGAAGCAATTTTGCCGGGTCCCTTCAGGAAATGGGGTCATTTCGGGTGTTCTTTGAGTTCGAAATGAAAGAAATTTGAATTTTCGGGGAATTGTTTTCCGTTTTCAAACGATAACAAGCTTCGTTATTTTTTTATAATTAACAAAATCAAAGTTTTTCTAAAAATAGAGTTTTACAAGTCGTTTTTCGATCTTTTTTCGCGCGGAACTTTATAAAAATCTTGCGAAAAACCATTAGGACCGATATAAATAATTTAAATTTAAGAAAAACAACCGATTTTGTGATAAAAACATTGAAAAATCAGCAAAACTCGTAAATAAAATTTGAAAAATTGGTGCGAAACACCGTCACGTCAAAATGCACACATTGAGAAATTGTGCATTTTTGCGTGAGAATTCAAACATTGGCTAAAATCAGGCTGTTTTAGGCGTTTTTAATTGAATTCTAGAAGGAAAATATTTCAAAAAAGTTGAAAAATATTTTTTAAAAAAATTTAAAAGCGAAAAACCCAGCAATCGCATTTTCAACATTTTTTAACGTGGCCACAGAAAATGAAAAAAAAAGAAGAAACTCTTTGAGAAACGGATCAAAAAGGTCAAATTGGGAGCAAGAAGGGAATCGGGGGGCAAACAGTTTCCAAACACTTTTGTTTGTTTTCACAGAATTTTGGCAGACAAATGAAAAAAGGTGCGCTCTATTGACAATTTCCTTTTTTCGGTGATAGCCTAGTATTTTAAAATGGAAAGTTAGTCCAGAAGCTAAAAATAGAGAAAAAAGGCGCCAGAAAATCATAAAATCAGTTTGAAATCGTAAAAAAAAACATCGGGGAAAGTATGAGTGAGAAAATGAGTGAGAGGAAGAGAGAGAGAGAAGCCGAGAGTGCTCGAAGGAGAAAAAAACAGAATCATTAGGAAGAAGAGAGAGAGAAAACGGATAGGAAGGAACTTGTTGACAGCGATATCTTTTTTGACGAAACGCAAAAAAAAGTGTTGAAAAACCAGGCCTCTCGAATTTAAAATTCTCGCAGTGGTTTTCTTCTTTTTTCGACCAGTTCAACGGAGCGCACTTGCATTATTGACCCAGTTTTATCTGTTTTAAACTGTTTACTCTGGCTAACTTGATTTTTCGGGTGCGACTAGACTATAGGCATCGGCTCACAGGATGAACTACCGTAACCCGACGATTTTTGCTTTGAGACTAAATTGAAATAGCTCATTGAAATCTGCTCGTCGAGAGCTTTCAAATGAGTATAATCAAGGCCATATTTTGGAATTTCGGAATTTTTGAAATTTTGGGTCCCGCCACGAAAATACAAAAACAACCGTATCTTGATCAATTTTTGACCAATCACCAAAATTTTTTTAGTTTTGAGATAAACAAATTAAGCCGGTTTGAATGAGTATAATCATGGCTATATTTTGGAATTTTTAGGATGTTGGGTCCCGCCACGAAAATACAAAATCTACCATACCTTTGTCAATTTTTGACCAATCACAAAAATTTTTTGATCTTTGAGTTCAGCATATTAAGCCGGTTCGAATGAGTATAATCATGGCCATATTTTGGAATTTTGAAATTTTCGAGATATTGGGTCCCGTCACGAAATTACAAAAACTACCGTATCTTGATCAATTTTCGACCAATCACCAAAATTTTTTGATCTTTGAAATCAGCAAATTAGGCCGGTTCGAATGAGTATAATCATGGCCATATTTTGGAATTTCAAAATTTTTGAAATGTTGGGTCCCGCCACGAAAATACAAAATGTACCGTATCTTGATCAATTTTCGACCAATCACGAAAATGTTTTGGTTTTTGAGATCAGCAAATTAAGCCCGTTTGAATGAGTATAATCATGGCTATATCTTGGAATTTCAAAATTTTCGAGATTTTGGGTCCCGCCACGAAAATACAAAAACTACCGTATCTTAATCAATTGTCGACCAATCACCAAAATTTTTTGATATTTGAGATCAGAAAATTAAGCAGGTTTGAATGAGTATAATCATGGCTATATCTTGGAATTTCAAAATTTTTGAGATTTTGGGTCCCGCCACGAAAATACAAAAACTACCGTATCTTGATCAATATTTGACCAATCACTAAAATTTTTTGATTTTTAAGATCAGCAAATCAAGCCGGTTTGAATGAGTATAATCATGGCCATATTTTGAAATTTTCGATGTTTTGGGTCCCGCCACGAAAATATAAAAATTACCGTATCTTGATCAATTTTCAACCAATCACCAAATTTTTTTGATCTTTAGGATCAGAAAATTAAGCCGGTTTGAATGAGCATAATCATGACCGGGTGCAGAAAATAACGTAAAATCAGAAAAAACGCGATCGGTCTGGAGTTGATGAAAAATAGGGCAAAACGGATCTTTTAAAACCCAAAAAATTTCGAAATTGTAAGGAAACGCAACATGATAACAACAAAAAGACCGCCTGTGTTATTGTTATTGATAGTGTGTTGGTGTTCTATTTGCTCTTTTTATACTATTTCCATAATAAAATATGGATAGGTGAGAGGAGGAGAAGGGTGTTATTATTATTGTCGAGTTGGAAACTGAGGAAGAGAGAGAGAGAGAGACGGAGAATAAACATATGTATCACATACATACAATGCACTCAAATGAAGAAGAAGATGAGAGAGAGAGAGAGAGAGAGAGAGAGAGAGAGAGAGAGAGAGAGAGAGAGAGAGAAATGAATAGGTGTGGCAGGTCAAATAGATAGAATAAACGATGTTCAGTTGCCATTCTTTTATGAATAACCATGTGTTTGGAGGAAGGGTTCAAAAGAAGTTATTTTCGGAGATTATTTGAATGTTTTTCAAAAAAAAAAAACGGAAAATCAGAATAATAACTAACTAGTATTTAGATGTAGTTTTGAATTCTGAACACTTTTTCTGTTGACAACTTTCTCTGAAAATGCCTCTAAATACCTTAAAAACCGGCTTGAAATGAGGAGATATGATTATGGTGGAAGAGTTTTTTGCAACCTCGGCCACGGAGTTTTGGACCGTTCCAGTGGCTATTCTCGTATTTTTTTTTGAAGTTTTATGATTTTGTCAGGCAAAAAACTTCAAAGAAAAAAGAAAAATAGTCACTGAAAACCCCGTGGCCGAAGTTGCAAAAAATCTTCCACCATAATCATATCTTCTCATTTCAAGGCGGTTTTAAGGTTTTTGGAGGCATTTTCAGAGAATGTTGTCAACAGAAAAAGTGTTCAGAATTCAAAACTACATCTAATGAAAAATTATTGAATTTCACTTCAGTCCTTTTTAAAATCATACAGAACCTATTTTGATTATCATCAATGTGACGCCTTCAACCACGTTAGTACTCGAATTTTAGTAATGCAATTTTCAGTTAGAATTCAAAAAAAATAGAAATCAAAGACAAGTCCAACAGAGCGCGATTGCAACGTGAATTTTCGAAACTTTTCGAAAAAATCGAATCTATTCAATATTTTCAGTTTCATTGCATCGAGAAAAAACGCCATTATTTGGAATCTTTTGTTGCCCCGAACACTGATTTTTGCTCATAGTTTTTTTTTTCGTTTCCGCGAAAACTAAAAAAATTCCTTTTTTGCACGTGGCCCTAGAAAACCAAAAAAATTAGATCTTAGCAACCAAAGAAAGCACAACAAAACCATCACCATGGAGAATTTTTTTTTTCGAAATTTTTTAAAGCAAAATAATTATCGCTCTATTGAAAATCAGACCAAAACACAGCGATAGAGCACTTTTGCATATTTTTTTTCTTATCACTGTGCTTAAACGGAAGCGCGACGGAGAGAGAAAGAACGTGACAGGTGGAAGAAAAGAACGGAGGAGGAGGGGCATATGTTTTTGTATTTTTGGGCGACTAAAAATACAAAATGAAAAGAAAACACATGACTACTGATAAGTCTAACGTATCAAAAACTGATAGTTGGTTGAAATAATCAACAAATATAGACAAATAAAACTTTGGAAAGTTTACATTTTTATTTATAAAAATTGAATCCATTCGGGTGATAAAAGCAATAGATTCTGTAGATAAACAGTACCGGATAGTACTTGGCACACCCCATACTGATGGGTTATTAGAATAACCAAATGTAATAATTTGAATAATCAAATGTGGTGACTATATTATAAATATATACAAAAATCAGAGTAATAAAACATACATTTATAATGTCTAATGATCAACAGAGTTTCAGAGATTTTTTTTAGAAAATGGATAAAACGGATTTGTTACTCAGCTTTTTTTTGAATTTATGAAAAATGAAAATTTTATTTGAAAATTAAACCTCCTTGAAATCCTGAGCAATTTTGTCTCAACTCCCTTCCCATGTGAGACTCATTTTTATAGCCTTTCAGTGGAATATGATTTTTTTTAAACCAAAATTTAGATTTTTTGATGAAAACAATTTTTTCGGAAAAATCAAAAATTTAGTTTATAAATGAAATCTCCTCAAAATTCTGAGCAACTTTTTCTCTTGAACCGATTCTCTATCTCTTCAGGTTCTCGAGATACAAGGGGCGGCGAGAGAGTGGAGAGACGCAGACACTCTAGCCTTCTCTGCGCTCTCTCGTCTCTCGCCTCAAGACGGAAAAGGCTGTAACTCGCTTGGGAATGAACTTTTTCGAGTTTTTAAAGAACAATTTTGTACCGAAATTTAAGCACTTCAAGATGCACTATGTTTGGTGACTTACAACTTCGAGAAAAAATTCTGGGCCACCAAAGTTTTTTAAAATCCACTGGAAAGCGAAAATTATTTTCTATCGGATATTCGGAACTTTGACGATTTAAAAATCATTTTTTGAAAAAATTATTTTTAAGAAAATCCCGGAAAAAACGAAAAACTAAAATTCTACAAAAAAATTATCAGATGAGTCTAGAAAATCGACTGCAAATTATCTGTGCAGAGAGAAAGGAAAAATTGTAGAAAATGAGTTAGAGAAAGAGAGACAGAAAGAGAGAGAGAGCCGTCTCCGAAATGCCAGTGACCGGTTTCCATTCTCTCCGTTCTGTCATCCTCTAAACGAGATAGTGTGGCGCCTGAAGAGACGCAGACAGCGTTTCCGCGCGGCACGCACTGTGCGCGCCGCCGATGTGACGCAAGTACGTGATGAACGCCGATGGCACATTGCGGAAAGAGAGAGAGGCGGAAGTCGATGGACAAGAGAGAAGGACATAAAAACTGAAACGTGAACTCTCTCCGATATGAAAGAAAAGGGCGAAAAGTGGAGATCAAAAATCCGGATTTTGGCGGGTATTTGTGCAAGTTTCAAGAGATCGTGGGAAATTTTTGGTTGATCTGATTATGTGCAAAACAATGGATTTCGTGAGAATAGAGGATCTAAGTGCCTCTATGAAGGGAACAACTACTCGGAGTTATGCGGGGAAAAAATAATTATTATTGAATTGCATTTTTTTTTGTTTTTTCAAACACATGTGATTCGTGGTTGGTCAATTGTAGATATAGACCCCATAAATGGCGTGTAAATGAGTAATCGCGAAAAAATATGACGTAATCTGCGGCTTTCGCGATATGCCAATAATTCGCGAATAATTGGCCAATTGGCTAAAATGATGGGATGGGCGCTCTCAAATCCTAAATTTTCATTATGTCATTTTTTTCCTATTTCCGTTTTTTCGTCTAACTTTAAAGATTTTTAATGTCAATTTTCTGTAAATTTCTATGAATTTTTTGTGAACTAATTTTAAATTTTACAGTTCTAGCGCCTATGTTCTGCAGAACATTAGCTCACTGCTCGGACACTTCATCTTTCTCCTTGGTAAGTTTTGTATTGGGTAGAAAACAACTTTACAAAAAAATTTCAGAAGGGACAAAAATCGAGTTGAAGCGACCGAAAGGATCGGACTCAAGTTTTCTGACAAAGGTATGCCAGTGTTTTCAAAGGCATAATTAACTAAATATAAGTTCAGGTACAAAAGTCTTCCTGGAGCCCATCAACCGAAGTAAAGCCGGACGCCAAACCGAAAAGGCGACTCGGTAGAAAAACAAAGGAACGAAATAGGACAAAGTGGACAACTCGGTCAATTCAGGAAGTGGATAAACAATTCTTTTTTATATGTAAAGTTCTAAATTCATTATTTTTTGTTGTATTTCCTTTCTTTTTATTCCGAATAAATTTTTTCAATAATAAAAGTTTTCGCGATACGCAAATTATTGGTTCGGGATAGGTCATTTACAGATTTAGCTCGTTCGCGAATAAGCGAGATACACGCCAAATACAGGTCCACTTTCGCGATTGGCGTGTTACTTGCAAGTAATTGGCTACATCCCTTGTACCCATCTCACTCAGCCGCGAACAATATTTCGCCTACAATTGGTCAACCACGAATCACCTGTGAAAGTGGATTTTAATAATTTGGCATTAGATGTAGTTTTGAATTCTGAACACTTTTTCTGTTGACAACTTTCTCTGAAAATGTCTCTAAATGCCTTAAAAATCGGCTTGAAATGCGGAGAAGACGGAAGAGTTTTTCGTAACTTCGGCCACAGGATTTTGGACCGCTTTTCTTCGATGTTTTGGTCTGATAACGAGAGAATATATTTAATAAAAAAATAAAACCTCTGACATGACGAATTGATCGATTTTCAAAGAAAAAACCCGGAAAACTTCAAAAAAATTAGGAATTCACGGTTAAACAACTCGCGGAATTTCGGAGTGTCGTTGTTTTCGATTTTTGCCCCTTTCACTTGGTTTTTTGGGGTTTTTTGCTATTTTTTCTATTTCAAAACGGTTTTTTCAATGAAATTAGTTGTGAGAAAAAAGAAAATAGCCACTGAAAACCCCGTGGCCGAGGTTACAAAAAAACTCTTCCACCATACTCCCTCCTTTCAAGCCGGTTTTTAAGGCATTTAGAGGCATTTTCAGAGAAAGTTGTCAACAGAAAAAGTGTTCAGAATTGAAAACTACATCTAATTTCAAATTATTGAACTCCATTGCAGTCTTTTTTTAAAGCAGTTCTGAACAGTATTAAAGTGCCACTTTTTCATCTAATTACGAATTTTTTTTTTTGGCTAATTATGAACAAAACTCGATAATAATGTTAGAAACGTCACTAAATACTTGGTCACTAACCTTTATTTCCTCAGTTTTAAAATTTCTAATATAAAAATGAATTCTTATCAAAACTTCATAGAAAAATCTACTTTCGTAATAATAACAACTGAAATTCTAAGAAAACGTCTCTCTCTCTCACCGTGGGAACTTTTTGTTTTCATTGACACCGCCCGTGTTTTGTTATTTTAATCATAATAAATAGGTTGAGGAGGGGGCTCAAAACTAATATAGCGACCAGCTACTATACGAATATGATTTATTAGGAAGAAAATGTTTTGTTAGAGGAAAAAAAAATTCCGAAAAAAAAGTTTTTTTTCTAATTTATTTAAAATATACTTTTAAAAATGGAATCGTCTTGAAATTCAAGTCTTTCGAATAATAAATCTATTGGTTTCTCACCAAAAACATGAAAACGGTATCAAATTTTTAATCTATAGATTTAATTTTGAAATCAAAAATTTTTTTTGAAATTTCAATTTTTCATAATTTTTTGGAAAATTTCTGGAAAATTTTATTTTCAAAATCTATCGTAACTATTGAACAAGCTAAAAAAAACAACAAAGACCCTCCCATCCTAAGCCCCGCCCTTTCTACCCTTAAACAAAAACAAAACCCAAAAATAAGAAAACTAACCCAAAATAATCGCACCAAAGTCGATCGTAAAATGAACACTTGCAATTGTGATCGTGTAGATGAGTGGTATCCGGTGAGAACTCTCCGGCCAACGCGTTTATATAATGAGAGACGTTGTCGAAGAGACACAGATCCGCCAGTCCAGCGAATGCCATTTGGGAATGAAGCTGAAAAGTGGAGGAAAACTATACAAGATTTTATGATTCTGAAGGAGGAGAAATGCATTACGGAAATTAGTAGATAAAGGGGAGTGGTACGGTGGGTTTAAAAAATTAAGGTGTTTGAAGCAAAATTCTCAATTCTATGAAATTTTGTTGGAATTCTCAAAAAATAAAGTTCCAACCTCAAATAAAAATGACTGGCGGCCAAATCTTTGGCGACAATCTTCTACTCACAATGAGTACGCACAGCCGACCTGCTACCGCCAGCGGTCTCGTGGTGTAGTGGTTATCACATCTGTCTAACACACAGAAGGTCGGTGGTTCGAGCCCGCCCGAGATCAGTCTTCTTTTTGCACTTTTTTGGAAAGGTTTTTTGACAACTAGTTGGAATCTAGTAAAGATTTCAGAAATATTTCTGATCATTTAAATATTACATTTTGGCGGGAAATTCCAGAATATATTGGCGGGAAATTCCAGAATCATAATAGAGAAAAGTTGGTTTACCTTTTGAAATCAGCAGTTTTTACCATGAAAAAATATGATTTTTTAATATTTTTTTTGAAATGACTAATTTCTCGAAAAACCGTGAAGAAAAACTCAAGTTCAGTCTAGATTCATCACGTTTAAAAATATTTTTCGAAAATTTTTAAATTTAATTTTTATTTAAAAAATACCTCATTTCTGGGTGATAAAACTCACAAAAGTATAACTATTTCAACGAAACAAAACTATCCGACAAGTTCCTTGGCCCCGCCCCTTTTTCGAGAATTATAGTTTTTTTCACAAATTGACAGGTACAAAGAATCTGATAAAATGGGTACGAAGAACGCATTTAACGATGGATTGATAAGGCTATCCAGGCGGTTTTCTTATCGAAACAGGAATTTTTAGAGGAGGGAAAAGAGAGAGAGAGAGAGAGATCACGAAACCAAAGGCACGTTTAGCTTGCATAATTCGTATCAGAAAATACAATTTTAGTAGTACCAAAGCGATCAGAATGTAGTTTTGAAATGAAGTCCAAAAATATTTTTTTTGGAGACAAATTCGTTAGAAAATCGTTTTTCAGAAAATTATGGTGTTTTTTCTTAAAAATTTTTTTGAAAACTTTGAATTTCAATTTTAGCGGGATTTCTTCAACTGAAAGAAACATTACGGTCATTTTCGAAAAGTTTTTCATGATAAGAGACTTTTGGAATGACGTTTCTCTCGCTCATTCTCTCCCATGTCAATATGAAAATCAGAGCAATAAAACATGTGGAATACAGTGTAAAATGACTTACAGAGTTTCAGAGAATTTTAGTTTCTAAAAATTTGATAGAGCGGCTTCGTTGTTGCTTTTTTTTTTTTTGAAAATTTTGGATTTTTGAAAAATTTAGATTTTAAAATTTTTGGATTTTTGAAAAAAATTTTTTCTCGATTTTTCAGAATTTGAAAAAAAATTAATTAAAAAAAAAATTTCTGAAACTTTTTGAAAAATAAAATCTCCTTATTATTCTGAGCAACTTTGCCTCTTGAACGGATTCTCTATCTCTTCTGGTTCTCGAGATACAGAGGGCGGCGAGAGAGTGGAGAGACGCAGACACTCTAGCCTTCTCTGCGCTCTCTCGTCTCTCGCCTCTAGACAAAATACACTATAACTCTCTTCAAAATTAAGATTTTTCGACCGGACAAAAACTGCTTTAAAGCGAATTTTAAGTGGAATTTGAAGAATCAGAAGAAAATTCAAAAAATCAAAATTCAAAATGAAAAGTGAAAACTAAAAATGCCGATACGAGGTCAAGAGTGACCGACTACCAGCTGGCCGAAACACATGTGACAACCCTCAAAAAAGAAATAAGACGCAGAGAAGGAAAGACTGTTTCGGACAGTGAGTGTGTTATCATCAATCGACATCACATTTGTTTGTGTGACATTGAGACTCCTAAGACATCTTGTTGTGAAGAAGTTAGAGAGATAAGCAACTCCCTTCCCACGTGAGACTCTTTTTTATAGGCTTTTAGAAGAACATGATTTTTTGAAAAAGTCAAAAAGTTAGATTTTTTAATGAAAAATTTTTTTTACGAATTTTATACAATTTTTAGTGGTAAAGATGTCGTCTAGCGGTTTAAAAGAAATCGAAAATTTCAAAAATTCAAAATTTTAGAAATTATATTTTTTTGATTTTTCAAACTTTGAAAAATAATATTTTTTGAATTTTATTTTGAATTCGAATTCTCCATAAAATTTTGAGCAACTTTGCCTCTTGAACCGATTCTCTATCTCTTCTGGTTCTCGAGATACAGGGGGCGGCGAGAGAGTGGAGAGACGCAGACACTCTAGCCTTCTCTGCGCTCTCTCCGCCTCTCACCTCTAGCCAAAAAACCCCCCAACTTCCTTTGAAATTCATATTTTTGAGTTTTGAAAAAACCATTTTGTACCGAAAATTAAGCACTTCAAGATGCATCAGGTTTGGTGGCCTAGGAACTTTAAGAAAAAATTCTGGGTCATCAAAAAATTTTTTTTCTCAATTTTTTTCTGTTTCTAACATGCTCTCTAAACCAAGCTGAGCATAGAAACACAACTTGAAAACTTAGAAATACATCAAAACTTTTTTTTGCCGTCTTCAAAGGTCGGGCAAGAGACGCAGACATTCTCGTTTCTCTGCGCTCTCTCCTCCTCTCGCCTCCAACTTTGAAGCGCTATATCTTGAAAAGGGGCGGAGCTGAAAATTTGCTTCAAGAAGGTAAAATACGCAGAATTTTAGGCAGAATACGATGGTTAAAAAAAATTCTGGATTTTTCGAAAAAAAATTTTAAACCGATTCCAAGCGGTAATTTTCCTCTACCAAAAAGAACATTTTAGGATTCCAAATACCAAGTTCCTGCTTTTCGGTAAAGCCGAAAAAATAAAATTCTAAAAAAAGAAAGGTCAAAAAGGGACAATTATTCAGTTATTGTTGATCTGGAGGGGCGTTTGAACTGGTCCCAAGTCCTTGGGAAAAACAAGAAAAAAACAGGAAATGGAGGGGAGGGGCTGGAATTCTGAACACGCAAAGGCTTGAGAGGACAAATGGAATTTATGGAAAAAAAGTTTTTAATCGAATTTTTATTCCGGTTAACTCTAATGGAAGCTATTTTATAATAAAAAGCCAAAAAGTGATTTCTTGAACGTTGACTCCTTAGGACCCCAAAAACCTTTGACAGGAAATCAGACTTTCGAGAAATGTGACTCAATGAGCTATGAACCCTCCCTCTTTCTCCTCTTTGGTCTCTCTCTCTCTCTCTCTCTCTCTCTCTCTCTCTCTCTCTCCCTCTCTCTCTCTCTCTCTCTCTCTCTCTCTCTCTCTCTCTCTCTCTTTCATAGGACACTTGTACTTGGACCATTTCAGGAGGTTGGAAGACTAGACGCACTTTTTTATAATTAGAATGTACTTTGTTTCTTTTTCATGCAAGGATAATGGAGTGGTTGGAAGAGTTTCAAAAGGTTTCAGGAAATAAGGGGGGCGGAGCCAGGGATACAGGTTTTTAAATTTTTGAAAAAATTCAAAAAACTGTTTCCTGGAAAAAAAATTAAAAAATTTTTTTTTTAAGTTTCACTGAAATCAGGAATACGGTATCCGGAAATCTAGATATTTTAGTCTGGTAAAGGATAAAAATCGTTTTCAATTGGTTTTTTAATTATCCGAAAATATCAATTTTGAAGGAAGTTACGGGGGATTTTCGTGGTGATTATGAAATTAGTTTTAAAAAAAAATTAAAAAATTTTGAAAAATTGTCGAAAAAAAACTTTTGACCAATTTAGAATTTTCAGGTTGTGCTTCTGGGATCAGCTTGGTTTAGAAGGCATGTTAAAAACAGAAAAATGTTTTTTTACTTTTTTGGTAGCCCTGATTTTTCTCAAAGTTTATAGGCCACCAGTGCATCTTGAAGTCCCTAATTTTCGGTACAAAATAGTTTTTTCAAAACTCAAAAATATGAATTTCGAAGGAAGTTACAGCGATTTCCGTCTAGAGGCGAGAGGAGGAGAGAGCGCAGAGAAGGCTAGAGTGTCTGCGTCTCTCCACTCTCTCGTCGCCCCTTGTATCTCGAGAACCAGAAGAGATGGAGAATCGGTTCAAGAGACAATGTTGCTCAGAATTTTATGGAGAATTCGATTTTTGAAAAAAGTTTCCGAAAATTTTTTTCAAATTCTGAAAAATCAAAAAAAATTGTTTTTCAAAAAAAATTTCAAAACTTTTGAATTCCTAAATTTTCAAATTATTTTTAGACCTCTAGACCTACATGTTTACTACTGAAAATTGTATAATGACACCGCGGGGCTAAACAGAAGAGGAGGACATCGGAAATGGAAATGAAAGAATCTCCTGTTGTTTTGACCACCGACCGAAAACTCGAAGACTGGACCTTTCGTTTTTTGTTGTTGTTGACGTTCTGGTAGACAACTCCTTCTCTCTCTCTCTCTCTCTCTCTCTCTCTCTCTCTCTCTCTCTCTCTCTTTCGAACGGAAGGGGGTCAGTGTAAAAATGATGGGAGATGAAGAGATACTCCTTCTCTCGATTAAATATGTATCATATTTTCAAATCGTCTTTTTACCACAAAGCCAATGAAATCTAGGGCTCAACTAGTAGCCGATTTATTATAGATTTTGAAATCGAAAAATCTAGGAAAAACATTGTCCGAGAGGAGTACACGAGAAGAATGAGAACACGAGTACTAATTGCCGAACCGATTCAAAAAATAAGGAAAAAAGCAGGTGAAAATTTTAGAAATGGTTAGATCAAGAGGAGGGTAAAAGTGAACTACTGTAGTTTTAAAATGAAAAAATGAAATTTTTGAAATTTTTTTTCTAGAAAAAAATTCTGAATATCTGAAGAAAAAAATAATTGTATGAGAATTTTTTCAAATCTTTTTCTAAAACTGAAATCACCATGAAATTCTGAGTCATTTTACAATTTTCGGTAGTTAACATGTGGGTTTAGCATTCTAACAATAATCTGAAAATTCAAAAGTTTTGAAATTTTGAAAAAAAAAATTTCGTTGATTTTTCGGAATTTAAAAATGTAATTTTTTCAGAAACTTTTTTTAAAAAACAACATCTCCATAAAATTTTGAGCAACTTTGCCTCTTGAACCGATTCTCTATCTCTTCTGGTTCTCGAGATACAGGGGGCGGCGAGAGAGTGGAGAGACGCAGACACTCTAGCCTTCTCTGCGCTCTCTCCTCCTCTCGCTTCTAGACAAAAAACGCTGTAACTTCTTTTGAAATTCATATTTTTAAGTTGTGAAAAAACGATTTTGTACCGAAAATTAGGCACTTCAAGATGCACTAGGTTTGGTGGCCTAGTAACGTTAAGAAAAAATTCTCGACTACCAAAAAAAATTTTTTTCTTAATTTTTTTTATAAACCAAACTGAGCACAGAAACGCAACTTGTTTTTCGCTTATTTTCCTCAGCCAACTACCGTAATACCTACGTTCTACCGTAATACCTACGTTCTACCGTAATACCTACGTTCTACCGTAATACCTACGTTCTACCGTAATACAACTTCCGTAACCCTTGCGTTCTACCGTCCGTAATCCTTACAAACTAGCTATAAAACCCCAAAGAAACCATAAATTTATTTACAATCATTATACAAAATCGGCACGAAATTCGAGTTTAATAAAGCCCTGTGAGGCCACGCCCCTTTTCATCGGAAAAAGTGGGCGGAGCTTCGGACAAAAATCAAATTCGAATTTCGGACCGTCTGTCAATAATAAAAAGCTAATCGTTCGTAATTGTATAGTTCGAGGGGTCCCTAGTCCTCCTCCTCCAGATCATCTACCGTAATACTCGAGTCAGCCGATGAGACATACGGATCGGATGATTCGTCGGCGATGAGTTCATTGTACTCTTCCTCCTCCTCAATCACTTCCTCCACCTCTTCCACTGGCTCCTCCTCCTCCTTCTCCTTTTGAATCTCGAATCTTTTGAACATTTCACCGGTGGCCTTTGCCAGTTCTTCGGGCACCCATATCTTCACTTCGCGGTCCGACGTCTCGCAATTCTCCATTGTTTCCACGGTTACCTGCAATAAAAATTTATTTTTGAATTTATTCGAAACTTAAAAATTGTGAATTTTATAATGGTAAATATGTCGTCTAGCTGTATAAAAATAATCTGGAAAATCAAAAATTCAAAAAAAAAAAATTTTTTTTTTTGATTTTTCAAAATTTGAAAATTTTTTTTTGATTTTTTAAAAATTGAAGAAAAAATTTCGGAATTTCATAGAATTTTTAGTGGTAAACATATCGTCCAGAGGTCTAAAAATAATCTGGAAAATCAAAAATTAAAAAAAAAAATTTTTTTTTGATTTTTCAAAATTTGAAAAATTTTTTTTTAATTTTTCAAAAATTGAAAATATTTTTTTTTTTTTTGGAATTTTATTTGAAAATCGTAATCTCCATAAAATTCTAAGCAACTTTGTCTCTTGAACCGATTATCTATCTCTTTTGGTTCTCGAGATACAGGGGCGGCGAGAGAGTGGAGAGACGCAGACACTCTAGCCTTCTCTGCGCTCTCTCCTCCTCTCGCCTTCCAACTTTGAAGCGCTATATCTCGAGAAGGGGCGGAGCTAGAAATTTGCGTCAAGAGAAAAAAATAAGCAGAATTTCAGGGAGAATACAATGGTTACTAAAAATTCCAAATTTTTCGAAAAAAAAATTTTGGAAAAAAAAGAAAAAAATTTTTTTCCGAAATTTTTGTTATTTTATTTTAGTGCCGTAATCTCCTTCTAATTCCTTCAAATTCTACAAAAATAATTTTTCCTATCCAACTACCGTAATCACTAACCTCATAGACATGTGCTCCCTGCAGACTGTCGCCCTTCAACACCCAACGAATATCGTATCCATTCGTTTTGGTCAACCACTTCGCCAACTGCTTGAACTTGTTGATACTGTAATTTATATTTTTTTTAATAAAAAATAAAAATTTCCCTTACCTGAGACGTTGATGAATCTTCAGAATCCAAAGTGGCCGCACGCGGTGTTTTCTCGTCGATTTCATTTTGCGAATATCGAGAAATGAGAGAAAGAGAAAATGCACTATTAATAATTTTTTGGCGGGAACACCGAGGTCAAAACGAAAAAAATTGATTTTCGCGAATAATAAAAAAACTTTCCCAGGAGCACTTTGGAGGTCAAAAATAAAGTCGTGTACTCCTCTCGGATAATTTTTCTTGATTTTTTGTTTTTAGAAAATTGTATGTGTTTTTTCTAAAAATCCGAGTTAAAAACAGTTTTTAAATTGCTTGAAATAGTACAAATACCCGGAAAACTCTAAAACCGTAAAATTTTTGAGTCTGCCCCACCCCCCCCCCCCCCTGTCACCTAGTTTCAGCAGCATTTATCTCTGTTCCCAATGAAGATATAAAAAAATGATCAACTAACAAAATGTAGTTCAGATTAAGCTGAGCAATTTATCAGTTGACTACTTTTTATTATTTTGATTGGGAACAGAGATACATGTTGCTAAAGTTAAGTGCAAGACTATTACAGATTTTACGGTATTCTATCTTAAAGGAGGACTGGAATGGAGTTCGAAAATTCAAAATTAAATTTTTATTTATTTTTCAAAATATTTTTCATTTTTACTATCGATATTTATTCGAAAATAACCTCCCCTTTTAAATTTTGGAACTTCGACTTAACTCATTAATAAGTCAGCTATCCCGACTCAAATATTTAATTTATGTATTAGATTTTTTAGATTTTTTTTGTTTTTCATAATTTATTTGTTTGTTTTTCAAATCCTTGGCATGGGAAAAGCACAGAAAAAACAAAGACAATGCATATAGTCTATATGATATATTATTACAGGAGGATTGAAATGGGATTCAATAATTTGACATTAGATGTAGTTTTGAATTCTGAACACTTTTTCTGTTGACAACTTTCTCTGAAAATGCCTCTAAATGCCTTAAAAACCGACTTGAAATGAAGAAGTACAGTATTTTGGATCTGAACTCTTTTCAAAACAGCGCTACAGTAACCTGGAAAAATTCATTGTGTAGAGCTCTCAAAAAGCTCGCTTCTTGGTCACCTGAAATTCAAATAATACTAATTTTATCGTCTTCAATGTTTTTTCTAGTCGATATGCCACAGAGAAACGCACAAAAAAACGGTTTCCCAGCGTCGGCTTTCCTGAAAGCTGGGAACCCCGAACGGTTCCCAGAAGGGTTTTCTGTATAAAAAGAGCCCCCGAGAAGAGTTTTCTTCATAGTTTTCAAACAATCATGAAACTTCTTCTTCTTCTTCTTCTCGCCCTCTTCGCAATGGTAAGTCAACGATTCTGGCTCCCGGACATTTTGAAACCGGACATTTCAAAACCGAACATTTTGAAACCGCCGAAACATATGTTTAATAAAGGCGCTAAAATTATGAAAAATGAATCGAAATTCAATTAGTAACGTTTAACTTGTTTCACCCGAAAAATGTCTAAAAACCACATTCTGATGATTTTTTATTTTTTATTTTCAGCGAAAGAAAATTCGAAAAAAATTAAAAAACATCAGATTGTGGTTTTTAGACATTTTTAGGCTAAGCTTTTTTAAACGTTACTAATTGAGTTTTGATTCATTTTTCATAATTTTAGCACCTTTTTTAAACATCTGTTTTAACGGTTTTGAAATGTCCGGTTTCGAAATGTCCGGGAACCTCGATTCTAGCCCATTCCTTCCAAAAGTATCCTTTCCAGACCACTGCCGAAACCGATTTGTGCTTCGTCTGCTCCGGATTCATCAAGATTCCAGAAGACTGGGAAGGTGCCAAGGAACTCCTCGGAATGGGATGTAATTCGTTTGGAAATGCAGCATTCGCTTGTAAAGGAGTCCTCGATGCCGCCGATTTGACAGAGTCTTATCCGAAAATGTATCCGCATATTCTGGAGTTGAAGAACATTGGATGCAAGTATTTCTGTCATGTTTGAATGATTTTTCGAGATTAATAAAGTGTTTTCTGCAGTTTTTTTCTAGTTTTTTGGAATCAGACAATCCGTTAATTTGTTCGAGGGTTCAGATAGGACGTGTGGTCTCCGAAAATAATTAGAAATTAATTGAAGCTTTCTAAACGATGAAAAGTTGGTTTTCCTGACCTGAACCTTCCTGAAAACACTACAAAAATTCAAATCTCATTTTCCCGCCAAACGCGATACGTAGCTTAATCAAATTATCTGCGTCGCGACTGAACTGTAGTCTTACGCAAACACGTCACGTCACTTTGCACAGTTAAAAATTTTTCCAGCAGAAAAAGCGTCAAAAAGCAGCGAAAAATGAGAAAACAGGAGCTGAATTGATCAAAATAAATTTTTTACAATGAAACAAAATTATTAAATTATTAGGTTTCACCCATTCTTTCGCCATTTTTTGAATTTTTTCTAAAAAAAAAATGTAAACATTATTTTTTGCTTTTTTATGACTGAAATTTTGTCTATTTTTCAGATATATCATTGGAAATATGATTAAAAATTCATAGAGCCATTTTTTGAGAGATTTTTGAATCTTGGCATTGTGCCAAGTTTCAGTGCGGTAGAGCGCTGTAGTGAAGGGGAGGCCGTGAATGTTTAAAATAATCCAAAGAGTCCATTCAATGTTAACTGAAATATTCTCTTTATTTCCCAAAAACCTCTCCGGTTGAATGATTTCGTCGATGGAATTCCAAAAAGAGGGGGGGGAGGGGTTTTAATTTGATTTGAAACCTATACAAGACGTTAAATCAGTGGAGCGTAAAACCCAAAAAGAGTACATTTCCGATTGGTTTTCTGAGATTTTGGATTTTTCGAGAAACTGGTTTTTTAGTTTTGAAACCACACATTTTTTTAATTTCTAGTAAAATTATTTTTAAAAATACTTCACGAGGAGTACACGAAGCGGGTTTTTAAAAAGTTTTTTAATTTTCAAAAAAAGTGTCACCTTTTCCGAGAGGAGTACACGGATTTTAGTCCGGTTTTAAAATTCTCTCTGAATTCTAAAAAAAACGATTTTCTATCTTCTCCACGAGGAGTACACGGCAGGAATTTCTGAGATGTGAGAGAGAGCCACCTTCTTCTCAAAACTAAAACAAATAGATTCCCAGAGGGAGCTTCTTCGTCTTCTTCTCCCAGGGAGAGTGGTCCGCCGTGTCTAATGTTACACCATTTCCTCTTTATCTCTGCGTCTCTCCATTCCCCATACTCTCTCGCCTCTTTCTCTGCCACCCCAACCCATTCTCATTTCCTCCTCGATTTCCGGACGCCCTCACCGCCGCCAATCGAAACGGACCCCCAATAGTTTTCAGCACTTTATTTCTGTCTCATTCATCGTCTCTCTCATCGTCTCTCTCATAATCTCTCTCTTATTTTCAGAAATGGGCAACAACGCCAGTTCGTTATCCGAACTGAACCTCTTCTCGAAAGGTGGAGTCTTCACCCGGGAACAATTAGATGAGTATCAGGTTAGATAATTTTTATAGAAAAGTGCACGGCCTTCCCTTCACTATCGCGCTCTACCGCACTGAAACTTGGCACAATGCCAAGATTCAAAAATCTCTCAAAAAATGGCTCTATAAATTTTTAATCATATTTCCAATGATATATCTGAAAAATAGACAAAATTTCAGTCATAAAAAAACAAAAAATAATTTTTACATTTTTTTTTTAGAAAAAATTCAAAAAATGGCGAAAGAGTGGGTGAAACATGTTTTAATAATTTTGTTTTATTGTAAAAAAATTTATTTTGATCAATTCAGCTCCTGTTTTCTCATTTTTCGCTGCTTTTTGACTCTTTTTTTGCTGGAAAATTTTTTAACTGTGCAAAGTGACGTGACGTGTTTGCGTAAAACTACAGTTCAGTCGCGACGCAAATAATTTGATTAAGCTACGTATCGCGTTTGGCGGGAAAATGAGATTTGAATTCTTGTAGTGAAGGGAAGGCCGTGGTCGTGTAATCCGCGTGGACAAGAGGACTACAAAAAATTTAATTCCCTCTTTTAAAAGGGCACTTTCAGGATTGCACATTCTTCACTCGAAAGGATATCATCCGACTATATAAACGATTTTATGCATTGAATCCCCACAAAGTGCCGACGAATATGCAGGGAAATCGACCGGCGATTACCACGTTGACTTTCGAGGAGGTTGAAAAAATGCCAGAATTGAAGGTGAGGGAGGGTAGATAGGGAAAAGTGGTCAACTAGAAAGTTGTTCGTTTTGAAATTCTAAACATTTTGTTAGTTGACAACTTTTTGATAGCTATTACCGTAATTGAGATATGAGCGTTTAAAGTTGGAGTCCCTCCAAGAGATGCTTAATTTCACCTACATAGAAAACGGAAAAATTTTTCGAAAAATTAAATTTCGTTAATTTTCGAAATTATTAGTTTTGAAACTACATCTAACAAAACCCTTCTTGTATTATTCCTGAGAAAAAATTTTATCAGCATTTCTGATGACGAGTCATTTTGCAATGATAAGAAAATGTCAGTGTGTAAATACTGACAAACACAAAAAGTGACGTTGCTTGCTAGTTTTAAAATGATTTTTTGATCGTAAAATATTTTTAAAAAAGAATAAAAAGCACTCTAAAACGAGAAAAAATTGAACTTGAGCCCGGCGAGCAGGCGCGGAACGCCAGACAAGCGCGTTCCCGCCTGCGCCATGCTCGTCAAATCTGCAGGCGACAACTAGGACGTATAAAAAATCAGCGAAATTCCAAGTGGCGTTTTTCCGAAAAAAAAAGTAAATTTTCCAGGAGAATCCATTCAAACGTCGCATTTGCGAAGTGTTCTCCGAAGATGGGCGTGGCAATTTATCGTTCGACGACTTCCTCGATATGTTCTCCGTATTTTCCGAGATGGCGCCACTTCAATTAAAACTCAAATACGCTTTTAGAATATATGGTGAGAAGGTTTTTTGAAATTCAAGTAGTCAGTAAATGCGCTCCAGTGATAAATCATCTCGCTTCTCCCCCTACAAAAATTATTATTTGAACTCGTGCTAAAAATTGAAAATCGCGGCTCGAAAACCTGCATCCTCGTGTCGATTTACGGCGATGCGAAAAAACTCAAAAACCCGAATTTTCAAAAAAACAGGGTATTTTAAAAATTATAAAGTTGATTTTAATCCAGACGCGTTTGCAAAATTTCAATTTTTTTCGCTAGTTTTCGAGAAAAAACGGAATTTAGTGGAAAATTGAATCTTTTTTGTTCAGCGGAGCGCACTTACTTTTCAAACCGATTCAAAGGAAGGAGTGAGAGCCTCGACCGCGACGCGACCGCAACGCGCATGAATTTAAGTGTAACCAATTAAAAATTCGAAAAAAACGATCGAACCGCGACGCGACCGCAACGCATCCCTCATTACAGATTACGACGGCGACGAATTATTGGGACACGACGATTTGAGTAAAATGATCCGGTCGTTGACTCGCGACGAATTGAGTGACGTCGAAGTGGAATTCATAAT
Source organism: Caenorhabditis tropicalis (assembly GCA_016735795.1). NCBI lineage: Eukaryota > Metazoa > Nematoda > Chromadorea > Rhabditida > Rhabditidae > Caenorhabditis > Caenorhabditis tropicalis. The sequence continues at coordinate 2,074,611 of CM028614.1, read as the reverse complement.
CGAAAGGATCATCGAAGAAGCGGATTTGGACGGCGACTCGTCAATCAATTTCGCCGAATTCGAGCACGTCGTCTCCCGATCGCCCGACTTCATTCGAACTTTTCATATCAGAATTTGAAAACCGGGTCCCCTTTTATTTTTCCCTTTTTATTAATTTTTTCAAATTAACTTTTCATCAACAAAACCATGTGTACATTAAGACAATGAAACACGATTGATGATGTGGGTATCCGAGATGGATTTGGAAGATTTGGATTCAGGTGAGAGAGAGAGAGAGAGAGACGGGGAGAGAGATGCCAACGGCAAAGAGAAACGGGAGCGGTTACATTTGTGAATGGCTGTTATCATTACTGAAATGATCTATACAAAAGTGGACAGGGGGAAGGAAGCCGTTATAAAATGTTGTCAGAATGTCGGGAGAGAACGAGTCCTTGGGGTATACAAAAATAAGGAGAAGATGTCAAGGGAAAAGGATTTATCAGGTGTGTGTGTGTAAAGGGGACAGAAACGAAAAGCCGGGATCAGAGAAGAGAGAGAAGAGGAGGGAATTTAATCCTCGCACCAGGCGTTCTCCTTGCGGATTTGCTCCTCCTCCTCTGGAGTGAAGTCGTTCTTAATGTTGAAAGTACGACGAATCTCTTCTGGAGATTTTCCCTTAATCATGTTGGCGACAGTCTTGCAAGTGACGTCAAGGAGTCCCTTGATGTCCAAGTAGTTGGCGGCCTGAAAAATAATTAATATTTCTCCATAAAAAAGCAGATAATCCTACCAAGATAAGCTCGAAGAGAGTTCCTTGATCGACCTTCAAGAACTCGACATCCCAGCTGGCGATGTCATCGGTTCTCTTCTCGCGATTGTCCGAGTCATCAGTTGGAGTGGCATCCTGGTAGTGGTATTGGCACCAGGCGATGACCTTCTTCAAGATTGGAGCAGTGACGTTCTGGACTGGGATTGGCTCCGGATTGGTGACCTCCTCATCGTCAAGTCCAAGATCTTGGAGAAGAGTGTTGATGGTCGTCGAAAGACGAATCACGTTACGCGGAACCTATAAAAAATCGATCTAGTACCTATATCACATGACAATGCTCTTACCATGAAGATCTCATTGTCCGAAGACGAAATCTTGATAGTACGCTCAGCTGGGGCAGCAGCAGTAGTTTCGGCCATTGTATTCGAGTCGGCTGAAAGAAAAAGTGAGATGAAAAAGAGAGAAATGTGAAAGGGGAAATGAAAAAGAGAAGAATGGCTGTGTGGCGAGAGGAGCGAATCGATTCGTTGTCAATGGAGACGTGAGACCGCGCCCAGGGCAACACGCTCTTGAAGACGAAGACGAGAACACTGAGCGCGTTTTTCTGAGTCGTATGACAGCTGAAGCAGAGAAAGAGAGAAGGCGCACACACTGCAAGAGACGTAGAAACGCCTCTTCCTATCGATCGCTGGGCCCGGCGAGAGAGAACGCGGGGAAACAAGAGGTGCTAGACGCGAGATATTCGCTCAAAAGAGTGGCTGAATCACCTGAAGTGTTATAGAAAATGATTTGAAACCAAAAGAGAGAAAAAATTGATAAAGGGTCTTATCAATCGAATGAGAATAGAAGGAGGAACCGCCCTTTTTGTTGTTTTAGCGTAAGAGGAAATTAATCATGAGCAACCCCTTCTCGAAATATTTCGAAACTATTCGGTTGTGCAATCAGGTGCAACCGCTTGTGGGCTTTGCGTCTCTATACAAGGTCAAGGCTAATAACATAAAGGGACTAGCGGATATCACGTAAAAAGTACAAACCAACGCTGTTCTCAAACGGACTCGATTAAAATATACTTCTCATATGCTACTCTGCGGAAATGCGGAAAAAATGAAAATGCAAACGGATAGCGACCACAAATCTAAAGTTTTTCTGAATTTTACTATGCGCTCTTGAAAAAAACAGTTCGCACAATAGAAAATATACTTTGCGATAAAATAAACTATTTCGCGGCCCAAAACAACAAAAATGGGTTTTTAACAATGAAAATTTTTCTAAAACGGGCGGAACTATTCAACTTTACACGGGAATTTTATTTACTTTCATAAAAGAAATCTTTGCGCACTCTAAACTTTGCTCCTTGCAGAAAACTATTTCGAAATATATTTTAGGCCTAAAATCATTCAAAAATCGCTAAAATCTAGGTTTTCTTCAAAGAAATAGACCAAAAAATTAATAAAATGAAAGAAGTCTGCGAAAAAACTGAAATCTGCGGTGAAAAAGACACGAAAAAAACGTGGATGACCCGAGAATTGATTCGAGAAAAATCGTAAAGTGAGAAAGTACGCAATTTCAAGACGAAGTGTTTGCACATTTGCATACCGTACCTCGGTGGGAAATTTATTTTCCGAAAACATTCCAAAGTTATTTAAATTGAAAAATGTGTTTAAAAAGAGATAAAAAATCATAAATTTTGTCAATTAATCAGTAGATAAATCCGATGTCAACGTTGTGGTGATTTCCGAGACATTCATCACTCCGTCTCGTCGCGCTTGGTCCGATGAGTCTGGAAATGCGGTTTTTTGGGGGAAATGTGAAGGATTTGATGGGTTTCAGTAGGTTTTCATTTGCAAAACAAGGCTAAAAAATCGGGGGAAAAGTTGAAAGCAACTTTTCGTGAAAAATTCAATTTTCACGAATTTTTAAAAGTTCACACGGGAAAAAAGTTTTTCTCACAAAAAACATTTCGAAAAAACTTCGAAAAAAGAGACCTACCCGTCGAATCGTCGAATCTGAGTTGCATTGATCGACGCGGCGGCATTGGCGACAATCGAGACGACGTCGTCTGCGATTTGTCGGCCGCCGTCTCCGAATCCGAAGTGTCGTCGATCTCCGAAATGATCGGTTCATCTTCGAAATGCACCGAATATTTTTTCGGTCGAAGATCAGTTAAATCGTCTTCCGAATCGACGAAAAGCGGGAATTGGCCGTCCTGAAATGTTTAGTAGTCCTTTGTGGGTTTTGGAAAGAAAATTTTTTTTTTCGGAATGAATTGGCGGTTTTTTTCAGAGTTTTCATCAGAATATAGGCTATATTATATAGCTTTTGTTTCTGATGAAAACGCTTGAATAGTCCGGTTTTCACCGAAAAATTTTTTTTCCCTTCTAAGAAAGCTCACTTTCATAAACAAAGGCACCAACTCGGGTGGCCAAATGCCCTCGACTATCATATGTGTCTGAGGAACTCTCGAAAGTCTTCCCAGCTTCACTTGAATCGCCGTTTTCACCAGTGTGTCTATATCAATATCGGCGATCACATTCTGATCGATTCCGATGTTTTGGCCGACGGCGGTAATTAGTTCTCGCACTTCCAAGCTGAAAAAACTCTCTAGAAGGGAAAAAGGGGTGAAATCCCTTACTTTCGGGCGCCAAACCAAATACGAATATTGGCAATGTTTTTGATTTTCTTGCCAATAAAATGCAGCTTTCTCACATAAATTGATCCAATATCTGAAATTGGTTTGGTTTTTTTATGATTGCTGTTTCGTTGAAAAATAGAGAAACCTGTTGGGAATTCTCTAAAGTCGACGATAAACCGGTTGTCAGATAGATAACATTCAATTGATAAAATGTTCAAAATGATCATTTCTTGAACTTTGGTTATTTTTAACCGAGAAGTTTCGGAATCACGGGTTTCTAAACCGACATTCCAAAACCGGAGATTGTCAAGGTAATTCCCTAGTTGCTTGGTTGCAAGACTCCCCATGGCTACTGAGGAACCTAAGAGACCAGGAATCCAGGTTGCTAAGCCTATTCATGGATTCTAAGCTGCGGTCCTATGGTAACCGGGCTCCATAGCAACCTAGCTACTCACCTAAAGCAATAGTTGATATGGCGAGTCCCGTGCACATGTAGAAGACACTGATTGGTAGGTACCAATTACTGTAATCTCCTTAATCAGTACCCAGTTTCCACCCAAAAAACTCACTTTTGTGGTACAATATCTCCATATTCGATAGCTGTCAAACAGATGAACGCATAGTAGATTCCGTTGAAAAAGTCGAATTGACCGCTCATCAGCGGAATCATGACGGCCCCGAGAATCAGGTAGACGAGAACGATGAAGAACAGCGTGCTCCCTGAGACGTTCTCCTCCTCGTCTTCCCGACGTCTCCGACAAGTTAGAAGACGTCGGAATCGGGTGGCCATTGCTTCGAGGTACCGCCCGAAATTGGTTAGTAGAATGACGGTTAGCGGGATACCGAAGAACCCGTAGATTACGGTAGAAATGCGGCCGTTGATCGTTTGTGGTTCGATTTTTCCGTAACCTGAAAGACCGCAGTTTTGTTTATATACAAAAGGATTACGCTGCTCAGATTTGTTTTGACAAGTGTCTTTTTTCTTCTAGTGTCCACTTGAAAAAAAAAACTTTTTGCTTTCGCTTCAAGTACATTTGCATTTTGGGCTCCCTTAGGAGAGGACTCATCACTCAGTTCCCCCACCCGGCTCCCCTTTCAACTCTTTTCGCCCTTACCCAAAGTGGTTAGGATGCCAAGTGAGTAGAGTGCCGCCGATTTGAATGACCATTGCATTCGATCGTCTTTTACCTAGAAGAAAGGGGGGTCAGAAGGAGGATAGCGGTTCAGCTTACCTTTTCCGTTAAACACCTCTCGGCAATCGCGGCAGCCACATCGGAAGCCCTTGTCAACCTTAACCGATTATCCCGGTTTAACAGCGACTCGATACACAGTCGCTTCTCCAACGTGGCATTCTGCTTCATGTATTGCTGGTATTCGAACTCGAAATTCAGAAAAATGAATCCGCCAATCGTTGTGTAGACGATCAGAAAAACGATGATGAATCCGTTGACGGCGATGGCTCTTCGGTTGTGTTGAAGACACTGAAATACGGAGATTTAGAAGACATGGGGGTGAAAATAAGGTGTTGAGGGACCTCCCAAATAGAATCATAGTGTTGGGACTTGAAGTCCTCTTCGAGGAAAGCCTTCAGAATATCCTCTTCACACTTCTTGACGTCTTCGTCGTCGGCATCGTCGAGAATCATTGTTTTTTACCGTCTAGACATGGGATGAGGAATCAGAGGAATCAGGAGAAAGGGGGAAGAAGGAGAATGAATTTGTATATACAAAGATGGGGCGAAGAAGAAGAAAAGAGGGGAGGAGAGGCTGGGAAGAGGAGTGAAGGAGGAGTGACAACTCCTCGTCCGAGTCGTCATGCAAAAATCACTTGCAGAGTCTCGAAATATGTCCGGATGTGGTTGGACTCCACGGACTGATGACGTTTTGGGGGCTGGGAGATGGGGGGATAGGGAGGATTGGCCGGGAGGGGTCAGCACGTGGAGATTCTAGAACCAAGGCTTCGGAACTAGACCGGAACTAGTGAGTCTAATATTTTTGACCCGAGTTTTTTCCGGAATTTCGATAATCGGAAAATCTAAAACCGAGGTTTTGGAACTAGATCGATTCGATGAGTCGTAACCCGAGTTTTGAAATATTCATAACCGGAATTTGGTCTTTGGAAATCGGAAAATCTAGAGCCGAGACCGGACATTTCGGAACCGAAATTCCAAAAGCTGGACATTTCGGAGTCCAGTTTTGGGGCTCCCGGACATATCGTAACCGCTGAAACAAATGTTTAAAAAAGGCGCTAAAATTATGAAAAATGAATCAAAACTCAACTAGTAACGTTTAACAAAGCTCGTTTTAGCCTAAAAATGACTAAAAACCACATTCTGATCACTCATCTTTTTTTCGAATTTTCTTTCAATGAAAATAAAAAATAAAAATTATCAGAATGTGGTTTTAGACATTTTTAGGCTAAAACGAGCTTTGTTAAACGTTATTAGTTGAATTTTGATTCATTTTTCATAATTTTAGCGCCTTTTTTGTACATGTGTTTCAGTGGTTTCGAGATGTCCGGTTTCGAAATGACCGGGAGCCGGAATTTCGATAACCGGAAAATCTAGAGCCGAGACCGGACATTTCGGAACCCAGTGATGGGTTAATCGAACATTCTAGAACCGGATATCACCTACAGTCAGTAGGAATGTCTCCGTGTACTTCTTCCGGACAAAAAAGTTCAAAGAAAAACTCACCCGCCCAAGTCCGAGAAACAAGAGAAGCGACATTCCCGGAGTCCTCTTGAAGACAGTATTCTCAGATGACCTCGTCCATTTTCTCCTTTTTCTGCAATTTTTTAATTGAAACGGAAATGTTGCTCACGATAAGACTACGGTATCAAAAAATGGTCAGCTTGCTCAGCTTAATGCTATATTAGCTGAAACCTCTCACGGAAACTGAGATGCAGAGGTTTTAATAATGAGACACGGAAATCAAAATCCGGAAGAAAAGGGGGGAAACAAGATGGAAGAAAGATGCAAATGCAGTGACTTTTGACGTATGATTCACGAGCCAAAACAGAAAAAGAAACCTCTAAAGATGACTCCCCCGGGAGAGAGAGAGAGAGAGAGAGAGAGAGAGAGAGAGAGAGAGAAAGAGAGAGAGAGAGAGAGAGAGTTTCAGTTTGTGTGGAGCAGGGGACACAAAATGGAGGTTTTTCAGGGGAATGTGTTCATGATGGAACCCAGGCGCCATTAACTGCCGAGAATTCAGATGAGACTCTATATACTAAACGGCTGGGAGGGGGGAGGAAATTCGAAACTCGGAGGGTGTTGAGTAATTGGGCGAAAATTGGGTGAGGAGGAGGAGGAAGGGTCAGATTTTGTTGTTGGATAAGGCGGGATTCGATTTTTTTTTTGGTTTTTCTTTAAAAACCTGTATAACTCGGGGGAGGGTAGAGATACAAGATAGATGGTTACTGAAGAAATGCTCATTATTTTAAGCTGAGCAACTTTGTAGTTGACCATTTTTTGATATCTCTTACGGGAAGTGTGAAAATCGGATTTTGATGTACTCTCGGAGGGCTTTTTGTTTTTCCGTTAAAAATGGTTTTTCTTGATTACTGTAAGAGATATCGGGATGCCGTTACCTGTAATTATGCTCAGTATGTTAAGCTGAGCAACTTTGTAGTTGACCATTTTTTGATATCTTTTCCGGGGAGTGAGATATAAGCACTTGAACTCTCTTCGTCTTCAATTGCTTGTATCTCACTTCTCGTAAAAAATATCAGAAAATGATCAATTACAAAGTTGCTCAGCTCAAAAAACTAAACATATTGTTAGGTAACCGCTCGATTACAGTAATCAAGAAAACCCATTTTCAACAGAAAAACAAAGAAAGACCGATTTTCTCACTTCCCGTAAGAGATATCAAGAAGTGGACAACTACAAAATTGCTCAGCTTAAAAAACTGAACATATTGTTAACTGCTATCTTTCTTGTATCTCTAGCGTCCCTCGAGTTATATAGGTTTTTCTTGGAAAACGAAAAAAAAAATTTTTCGAATAAAATTTTTTTTAGAGATATCAAAAAGTGATAAAGAGATTTAAGGATGAGCAATTTCTGAACAGACATCGAGATTCTTAGAAGTTCAAAAGTCTTTTTTCTTCTAGCCGAAAAAAGAAGGCACACATATCCGAGTTTCAAGAAAAACATGGTGGGAAGAATTGGATTCATGGACACAGAGAGCCCAAAAAAGGGAGAAGAAGAGAGGAATTAAGAGAAAAATGGGGAGGAGGGGGAGGAGGAGGAACAACCAGAAATCATGGGTCAGATGGTCTTTTTCCCCCTTACAAACAAGGAACGCACAGAGATTTATCTCACTTTTTCGAAATCTCTGTTTTGGAGAATTAAGGAGGACTGAAGTGGAGTTCAATAATTTGAAATGTAGTTTTGAATTCTGAACACTTTTTCTGTTGACAACTTTCTCTGAAAATGCCTCTAAATGCCTTAAAAACTGGTTTGAAATGAGGATTATGGTGGAAGAGTTTTTGCAGCTTCGGCCACGGGGGGTTTGGACCGCTCCAGTGACTATTTTTCTTTTTTCTTCGAATTTTTCAATATGAAAACTATAGAAAAGTTCAAAAAAAAATAGAAAAATAGCCACCGGGACCCCATGGCCGAGGTTGCAAAAACTCTTCCATCATAACCAAAAAGTCGGTTTTTAAGGCATTTAGAGGCATTTTCAGAGAAAGTTGTCAACAGAAAAAGTGTTCAGAATTCAAATTTGGACAAAATTTTACAAATGGGATTTGGAATTTGGACAAATTAAAAAAAAATGGAATTTGGAATCTGAATTTGGACAAAAAAAAACCTGGAATATGGACTTTGGACAAAAATCTAGCGGTTTTTGGAAAAATTTGAAAAAAAATCGGTTTCGAGGAAATTCCCGTATTTTTAGAGGGTAAAAAAATTTTTTTTTTGGATTTTTCATGGAATTTAGAATTTTTTCTGTTTAAAATGGAATTTGGAATTTCGACAACAATTTTTTTTATGGAATTTGGAATCTGGAATTTGAATTCCATACAACTCTGCTTGATATATCCAATAAAAATATAAAAATTCAAAGAAAAAAGGAAAATAGCCACAGAAAACCCCGTGGCCGAGGTTGCAAAAAACTCTTCCACCATAATCCTTCTTTCAAACCGGTTTTTAAGGCATTTAGAGGCATTTTCAGAGAAAGTTGTCAACAGAAAAAGTGTTCAGAATTCAAAACTACATCTAATTTCAAATTATTGGATTTCCAGTTCAGTCCTCCTTTAATCCGTAAAGTTAAATTTTTGCAAAAAATATTTTTGTGAGCGAAAAAAATTTCCGAAAAAATAGGTTTTTTTCGGATTTCGATGTCCATTCAGACAACTTTTTCGAATTTCGGAATCATTAGTTTTTAGTTTTTTTTAATACAAAAATAAGAATTTAAAAAAACTAGTTGTCCTCTCGGAGTACACGAGCCTTCCCTTATCCAAAAATCTGTGCGCTCTCTCTCTTTTCCTTCGAAGGACGTGCTCAATGAGATGGAAATTTTCGATGATCCTTGAAAGACCCCCTTCTCCAACTCCATTATCACTAATTCACAACCAGAAACAATAGGGGGAAAACTCCTTCCCTTGTTCATTGACACGGAAGAGTTACCGTAGTCTTTTGTCTGATAGCAATGGGTATATCTGGGTTACTGTATAAGATAGAAAAAAGTGGTCAACTGCAAAGTTGCTCAGCTTAAAATTCTGAGCAACTTTGTAGTTTACCACTTTTTGATATTTCTTACAGTAATCGAGATAAGATTAAGAAAAGCAAATGAACAAAGTCGTCCAAAAAGACTTCATTTCAACTAGAAAAAGCAGGAGGTACAAGAACATGGCTCCGCCCACTTTAAGCTCCGCCCCCTTAAGGAAATGGAACATATGGAAAACATGGGTTTGGGAATGAGTTGAAAATGCAATAATAATGTGGAATGATATTGGAGAGAGGGACCCTTGAGACCGCCCATCTCTCTCTCTCTCTCTCTCTCTCTCTCATCCAAAAAGTGGCATCATCATGTGTGTGAATCGCTTTCTAATTTCTTGCTCTTTTCCCACCATTTTTAGGGTCAACTCTCTTTTTCTTCTCCCAAAACTTTCTTTTATTCAAGTTGGCGCGAGAAGAAGAAGCTTACGACGGAAATATGTGTGTGAGAAAGTGAGAGAGAGAGAGAGAGAGAGAGAGAGAGAGAGAAGAAAGTGAGAGAGAGAGAGAGAGAGAGATGTGAAATGCTCTCTGTGTGTGATGACAAATGTACTTGGGAAAACTGAAACTTTGGGAAAAAAAGAAATATATATACAACTTGGAAGAAGCGCCGCAAGGGATGAAAGGGGCAACTGTATGTGTGTTTAGGTGACCGAAAATCTGGACCGCTATGCGCCTTTAAATTTTCTGTTTTCAGATACTTTTTTCAGGAGAATTCAGCATCGATGGAATAGAGTTTCATGGATTTGCAGACTTGGAAAAATAAAAATGAGCTACAGTAAAAAGTTTTTCGTTGCGAGACCCAATAAATTTTTGATTTAAATGATTTTCTCGTATTTTTTCAAAAAATTTGTTAATTTTTTGAGTTTTTCTTTTTTTATATAAATTATTATTATTTTTTCTATTTTTATTCATTTCAAAACAAAATCAAGTGAATATTTGTTTACAAATTAAATAAAAAAAGCTTTTAAAAAATACAGTAAAAAGTTTATCGCCACGAGACCCGCATGCGCCTTTAAAAATGTTTGTTCCCAATTTTTCAGATTTTTTTCAGAATTTCTCCAATTTCCCAGCTCAAAAACCCATTTTCCAGGTTCTAAAAATGAGAAAAGGCACATTTCTAATCGTCAACGAGCCTAACGACGAAACTGTCGATCGTGAGCTGAAAGTTGCCAGTGAGAATTGCGATGTGTTCCCGGCGCTCGTCTACATTCCGAAATTCCATAAGAAAATGGAAAAGGGATTGTTCTGTATTCTGACGATTTTCGCTCAAATCGCCATGTACGTTCTGATGGCCGCTTTATTCAAAATCGGATATTTGGCATTGGTGAGTATTTTTGGGATTAAAAAATTATTTTTGGGCTTTTCAGATTCCAATCGAAGTGTTGTTCCTGACCATGTACGCCAAAGAGCACGTCGCCGTTCTTCGCATTCAGATGGTTTACCTGAGCATTCAACTGGCTTTCGGAACCTTCATCACTATTGTCGCATTTTTCCCAGGTAATATTATTAAAAATACTTAATCTCCCCACCAATCCATCTTTTAACAGAAAGCGGAACTTACGAAGACCTCGGATTCTTCCTCCCCTCTCTCGACAAAAAGACGATGGGACTCGTCGGCGCGTTCTTCGGAATGCGTAAGCCTAATTTATTTTTTCGACGCATTTCAAATAATTTCAGTCACAATTCTCCGTATTCTGCTCGTCGCCAGCTATCACACTCACCTCTTCTACTCAAATCTCCGCGACAAATTCAAAGACGGAAAAGTCATCCTTCAACCGGCATAAATTCATTGTTTTCCCTTGTTACATTGTTGTTGTTTTTGATGTTTTATCCCAGAAATTCGAAAATGGCGGCAATTTGAAAAGCGTGCCCCCTTTAGTAGTAATGAATCTTTATTTATAACGAGAATTTCTGGGATAAAACATCAAAAACAACAACAATGTAACAAGGGAAAACAATGAATTTATGCCGGTTGAAGGATGACTTTTCCGTCTTTGAATTTGTCGCGGAGATTTGAGTAGAAGAGGTGAGTGTGATAGCTGGCGACGAGCAGAATACGGAGAATTGTGACTGAAATTATTTGAAATGCGTCGAAAAAATAAATTAGGCTTACGCATTCCGAAGAACGCGCCGACGAGTCCCATCGTCTTTTTGTCGAGAGAGGGGAGGAAGAATCCGAGGTCTTCGTAAGTTCCGCTTTCTGTTAAAAGATGGATTGGTGGGGAGATTAAGTATTTTTAATAATATTACCTGGGAAAAATGCGACAATAGTGATGAAGGTTCCGAAAGCCAGTTGAATGCTCAGGTAAACCATCTGAATGCGAAGAACGGCGACGTGCTCTTTGGCGTACATGGTCAGGAACAACACTTCGATTGGAATCTGAAAAAGCCCAAAAATAATTTTTTTAATCCCAAAAAATACTCACCAATGCCAAATATCCGATTTTGAATAAAGCGGCCATCAGAACGTACATGGCGATTTGAGCGAAAATCGTCAGAATACAGAACAATCCCTTTTCCATTTTCTTATGGAATTTCGGAATGTAGACGAGCGCCGGGAACACATCGCAATTCTCACTGGCAACTTTCAGCTCACGATCGACGGTTTCGTCGTTAGGCTCGTTGACGATTAGAAATGTGCCTTTTCTCATTTTTAGAACCTGGAAAATGGGTTTTTGAGCTGGGAAATTGGAGAAATTCTGAAAAAAATCTGAAAAATTGGGAACAAACATTTTTAAAGGCGCATGCGGGTCTCGTGGCGATAAACTTTTTACTGTATTTTTTAAAAGCTTTTTTTATTTAATTTGTAAACAAATATTCACTTGATTTTGTTTTGAAATGAATAAAAATAGAAAAAATAATAATAATTTATATAAAAAAAGAAAAACTCAAAAAATTAACAAATTTTTTGAAAAAATACGAGAAAATCATTTAAATCAAAAATTTATTGGGTCTCGCAACGAAAAACTTTTTACTGTAGCTCATTTTTATTTTTCCAAGTCTGCAAATCCATGAAACTCTATTCCATCGATGCTGAATTCTCCTGAAAAAAGTATCTGAAAACAGAAAATTTAAAGGCGCATAGCGGTCCAGATTTTCGGTCACCTAAACACACATACAGTTGCCCCTTTCATCCCTTGCGGCGCTTCTTCCAAGTTGTATATATATTTCTTTTTTTCCCAAAGTTTCAGTTTTCCCAAGTACATTTGTCATCACACACAGAGAGCATTTCACATCTCTCTCTCTCTCTCTCTCACTTTCTCTCTCTCTCTCTCTCTCTCTCTCTCTCACTTTCTCACACACATATTTCCGTCGTAAGCTTCTTCTTCTCGCGCCAACTTGAATAAAAGAAAGTTTTGGGAGAAGAAAAAGAGAGTTGACCCTAAAAATGGTGGGAAAAGAGCAAGAAATTAGAAAGCGATTCACACACATGATGATGCCACTTTTTGGATGAGAGAGAGAGAGAGAGAGAGAGAGAGATGGGCGGTCTCAAGGGTCCCTCTCTCCAATATCATTCCACATTATTATTGCATTTTCAACTCATTCCCAAACCCATGTTTTCCATATGTTCCATTTCCTTAAGGGGGCGGAGCTTAAAGTGGGCGGAGCCATGTTCTTGTACCTCCTGCTTTTTCTAGTTGAAATGAAGTCTTTTTGGACGACTTTGTTCATTTGCTTTTCTTAATCTTATCTCGATTACTGTAAGAAATATCAAAAAGTGGTAAACTACAAAGTTGCTCAGAATTTTAAGCTGAGCAACTTTGCAGTTGACCACTTTTTTCTATCTTATACAGTAACCCAGATATACCCATTGCTATCAGACAAAAGACTACGGTAACTCTTCCGTGTCAATGAACAAGGGAAGGAGTTTTCCCCCTATTGTTTCTGGTTGTGAATTAGTGATAATGGAGTTGGGATAAAAGAAAAAAAAGAAAAAAGAGAGCAAACAGATGTACCGTCGACGGTGGCAATTTGAAATCGCTCGTTTTCTCTGCGTCTCCTCGCGTGCAACACATCGCTCAATACATCTGTTTGCTCTCTTTTTTCTTTTTTTTCTTTTATCGAGTTTCAATAGTTTTCAAGTGTCATTTCGCAATTAAAATGTGACTCATCTCTCTTATCACTTTCCTCTTTAAATTGTTTTCGTTAAAAGATGCCTCCAAACGGTGGTTCGATTGTCACTACACCGCGGAGTCGAATGGCGGCGACAACTACTCCAAAACCACGTCCGAAAAAAGAAACTCTTCATTATCTGGCAGCTAGCTCTTCAACTACTTCTGTCGACGCTGCCAGAACTCTTTTGGGTAAGATTTTAATATAAAACCGGTGTTTTTTTTCAGAAATATTTTTTTTGCGTTTTTATGATTTTCTGACATAAAAAATGAGTTTTCCACTCAAATGATTGTTTTTGTTTGCGATTTTGAACTATTTTCCTTCTAAATATGTATGAAAACTGGTTAAAATCGCTTAAAAAGCATTATGCGAATTCAAGACAGATTTTGCGAATTTTTCTGAGTTAACATCAGTTTTTGAACTGAAAACCCGATATTTACGCTTAAAAATAGTTTTTTTCGCTAGTTTCAACCAAGTTTTCTCTTTTTTGATTTTTTTCGAGTTCCAATATCGATTTCTTATGTTTTATCGCGATTTTTTATTCTAGAGATCCGGAAAAAAATATTTTCGAGCCCAAAAATTGCCTTCCGTGTAGAAAATCGTTTTTTTTTTCATCACTTTCTCACATAAAAATAATTTTTTCTCGCGATTTTATTTTTTAAAACTGAATTTAAGTATTTTAGTCGGTTTCGAACTGAAAACCAACAATTTTTCATCCCAATTTTTTTCTGGAAAACCAGAAATAGAGGTTTTTATATATTTTCTAGCTCTAGCTCAAAAATCGTTTTTCGTATAGAAAACGATACAAAACATTTCGGAAATATAACATAAAATATTTTGAAAAAATCACTCTCTTCGCTCAAAATCAAAAAAAAATTCAAAATCACACCAATCAGTCCAGAACGCGGAGCAAATGTGAACGCAATCGACCGTGACGGGGCGACACCGCTTCACTATGCATGTGTACACGACAACGTGGCAATGGCTCAGCTCTTTTTGACGTTCGGAGCCGATCCGATGAGCGCGGATAAACTGGGAAGGACTGCGTATAGTATTGCGAAGGGGAACACGTTGAGGTATAAAAGACCCGGAAAATCAGTCATTTTTAAGCTTTAAAAAGGCTTAGAACCCCCTGAAAAATTTGAAAAGGCTCACCTTCTGAAAAAACCAAAAAAAAAAATTGCAGATTCCTTCGTCGCTACAAAAAAACGAACGGTCAGCAACGTCTTGGATTCTTCCGACGTTTCTTTGCCTGTCACTCTCGAAACGACACATTCTTCATCGTTCGCCAGGATTCCCGTCATCCGACAGCCCTCGCTGACGCTGCGTCGACGTCTTTCGAACGTGGAAATGCTATCACAAAGTCGTATCGGAATGCGAAGAAACGATTGAGAGCGACGTTCCACGCGATGCGAAGAAGTCGCTCTAATTCGACGCTTCAGGACGTTGTTCTGACTTCAGAGGGTCTGAGGACAGTTACCACTCCGATTAGGACAGCGGATACGAAGACAAAAAGATCAATGTCTGTATCAGATCTGACGAGAATCCCAAATCGAAGAGATATCCGGGAAGAGGATCGGAAAAAGGCTCCAGAACCCCGAAAGAAGAGATCTAGGAGTCAGGAGACGGTGCTAACGCCAAAACAGAAGTATCAGATGCCGAAGACGAAGAAGATTCCATCAGCTCCGCCCCTTTCCCCGGATCCTCCTCCAAGAAGACTCCGAAGTAAAAGCCCTGCCAACACGACAGAATACTTCACAGCCGACGACGAATCCCTCGAACTTTTGGGCAATGATATGCAGAAACTCTCTCTTAAAACCCCCACAAAACCTTCTGAATCGCCGGAAGTTGTCACTCCGACTACGGTAGACGACGGAGAGCTCCGGAAGATTCGACGTCTTCGAGACGTGGAACTAAAGGGAGAGCTCAAAAAGTACGGTATCTCACCGGCAGGTCCAATGAATTCACGAAATCGGAAGTTGTACGAGAAGAAGCTGTTAATTGAGAGAAGGAAGTTGACAAGTCGAGGATATTCTCCGGATTCGACAGTGGTTTATGTAAGGGTTTTCTAGAAAAAAACAAAGCGAAAAACTCTGCGATTACTGTAGAAAAATCTGTATTCCATGTGGAATAGCTCATCCGCCTAAGCAGGCCTAAGCCTAAGCAAGCCTTAGCCTAAGCAGGCCTAAGCCTAAGCAGGCCTAAGCCTAAGCAGGCCTAAGCCTAAGCAGGCCTAAGCCTAAGCAAGCCTAAGCCTAATCAGGCCTAAGCCTAAGCAGGCCTAAGCCTAAGCCTAAGCAGGCCTAAGCCTAAGCAAGCCTAAGCCTAAGCAGGCCTACAATAGAAAATTAACTCACCTTCCAATCTTTATTCCACGTGGAAGAGTTTTTTTTTTTCAAAAAAAAAATCATTTCTCGATTTTTCCCCACTTGAAATGACGATTTTCAGGAGTCTCCTTAAGGTTTCTAGACAGGCTGAACATCCGAAATTCAAAAAAAGCGCTTTTTTCTTAAAATCCCAATTTAAAAACGCAAAGATTACTGTATTCCACGTGGAATTTTTCAGAGAAATTCTCCGCAACTCGAACTCGTCCTTCGGAATGGCTTCATCCCTCCAGAATTCGCGGCCCGTGCCCGTAAATCCGACGAATCGATCAGAAAAGAGTTCGGAGGAAACGGATTCGGCTACAATGCGTTTTGCTATCTGATAATGGACCCTCGGATCTTGGGATCCAAAGTGGAGACGTTGACACTGGAGACATTTGTCAAATCCATATTTTATGTAGGCAAAGGATCAAAGAATCGGCCTCTTGCTCATTTTATCGATGCGCGGAAGGAGCGTGCCGAGCAGTCGGAGAAGCTGAAGACTTGCGGAAAACTGAAGACAATCGACGAGTTGTGGACCCTAGGATTCGGAATTCCACGTCATGAAATCGGTGGGTTACTGTAGTCTCCATTTCCAATTCTCTTTCTTCGTTTAGCTCACGGAATCTCCGACGAAGAGGCTTTCGTTCGAGAGGCATCGATCATTGAAGCAGTCAAAATTCAGAATTTGAAGAATAAGAAGGGAGGCGAATTCCATGGAGCATCGAAATCATGGGATACGGTCACCAAAGCGGAATTTGGAGTTTTTCTTCTTGATAGGTAGGATTTTTCCCGTATTTCAATGTTTTTTCATCAAAAATCCTGTTTCCAGAGCGCTTGCCACGTTGAAAATCGAAGGAATTCGACTAATCACCGAAGACAATCTACCGGAGAGCCTTTATCCATATGTAACTAATCGACGAGGTGGACGGACACCAAAAACACCGAAATAATTTGATAAATTTGTATTTTTTTCTGTTATTAGGGTTCACAGAAGCAATCGCGCCCCAGCGCACATTTGATCTACGCAAAAAGCGGCTGAAATCGGCTTGGTTCGCTAGAGCGCGATTGCTGCCCCTTGTAAACCCTAGCTATTGTACATTCTAGGCTTAACTAGTCATTTTTTCGATTTTCCAAAAATCCATTCGGATCTCTTTTATCTCGTTTTATGATGATTTTACAAAAATTTTAAAATTTTAAAATTTCAAGTCGACAAATTATTTATTTATTATTTTTTTTCGCAAAATTATTATAATTTATTATGATAAAACCTCCCACTCATCGTCATTCCTATCCTTTTCCGATCGTTTCATTCTCTCTTTCTCCACTTTTTTCTTCAATTCCTCCACTTCTTCCTTCAATTTCTCGACCTCCGACGTCTTTTCGGCCATCCGTTTTTCCATTTCATCCATCTTTTTTTGATGCTCTGCCTCTTGCATTCGAAACACTTCTTCGTACATTTCCACTCGTTTTTCCAACTCTTTTTGTGATTTTGATGTGCTTTGCATTGTCTGGAAATTCGGGAAATTCGGGAAAATATATGGGGAGAAAAGGGCAAATGGGTTGGCCTGGAGACACACAGGAGAGTGTGTGTCTCTGCGAAGAGAGGAAGAGACTAATCTCATAATTGATCGAGGAGACAGAGAGAGAGAGAGAGAAAGAGGTGCTCTTTCGGTTAATCGATTGAAAAAATAAAAAACCGCATAAGGGTTTGAACCCACACGCGGAACTCAAAACAAGCCTGTTACCAGTTGCGCCACACGCTCACAATTTTTTTCAGGCGCGGAGGGTCCCCATAAACTCGGCTTTCCGCGCGGCGCAATCTTTTTTAGAGCGTTGTAAAAAAAAAGTTACTCAAGACCGAAGAATCGAGAAAATCATTTCTATTTCATTTCACTAAAAAATCAATCATATCCTTTTCTTGGCATCACACTATTTTTTCTTCTTATCGGCACCAAAAACGTCTCCACCGACAGCGGCCAAAGTCTGATAGTTCGGATCCATAGTGGCAGCTTTTTGATTTTTGTTAGTCGGTTGAATGGGTTTCTTATCCCCTCCTCCACCTCCTCCAGCCTTTTTATCAGCTCCAAATACATCTCCACCAACTGCTGCCAATGTTTGATAATTCGGATCCATTGTCGCCGCTTTTTGATTCTGAATTTAGAGGGGTTTTGTATTTTTTTTGGAGGTGGAAAATTTAATTTTGTTTTTTTTAGTCACTTTCGCCACGAAAACTACTGTAGAAAATTTATAAAAGTATGTCTACAAATATTAAATTGACTTTTTTCGGCGCTTTTTTACCAATTTTTCCCGACGAAATAACGAAACTGCAGATTTTATACGAAAATCAAGAAAAATTGGTGAAATAAAAAATTTTTCCGATTACGATAGTTTGTAAAAAACGGAACTGTATTGGAAATTGTAAAATTTCACCAATTTTTCTTGATTTTCGTATAAAATCTGCAGTTTCGTTATTTTGTCGGGAAAAATTGGTAAAAAAGCGCTGAAAAAAATTAATTTAATATTTGTAGACCTACTTTTATAAATTTTCTATAGTAGTTTTTTTTTCTTTTCGTGGCGAACCGCGCCCTTTTCCCTCTTCACTGCTTTCACGCAAATTTAGTTTTTTTTCCAAAAAAAAAGTGGGCGGGGCTTCGTAAATGGGCGGAGCCTAATGAGCGCGAAATTTCTCGGGCAATTTTATTGAAATACCTTATTAGTGGGTTGAATGGGTTTTTTGTCTCCTCCTCCTCCAGCAGCTCCTCCACCATCCTTCTTATCAAATACATTATTATTGAGTCCAGCAAGGGTTTGATAATTCGGATCATGTGTTGCCGCTTTCGCATTTTGGTCCGTCGGAGCAGCTGGACCTCCTCCTCCTCCTCCACCTCCTCCTTCCTTCTTCGCAAACACATTATTATCAAGTCCAGCTAGGGTCTGATAGTTCGGATCATGAGTCGCCGCCATTGCCGGTTTAGCAGGAGCAGCTGGGGCAGCCCCACCTCCACCGTCTTTTTTATCGAAACAATCGTTTCCGATTCCGGCAAGAGTTTGGTAGTTCGGATCATGGGTTGCCGCCATTCCAGGGCCTCCGGGTTTAGGTGCTCCGGCAGCAGGGGCAGCTGGGGCTCCGCCTCCTCCAGGGGTTGGTGGTGCCGGTGAGTCAGTTGGAGTGGCGTTGCTGGGGGCAGCAGAGCTATCCTTGTTTTCAGCAGCTTTCGATGATCCTTCTCCTTTGCTACTGCTTCCTGACGTGCTTTCGTTCGCTTTTTTCTTCTGGAATTTTTTAAAAACTTTTTTGAGCGCTAATCGAGACTTAGCGTATAACATAGCGTCATGCTAACTCTTAGCTAACCCTTCGCTAACCCTTAGCTAACCCTCAGCTAACCGTCAGCTAACCCTCAGCTAACCCTTAGCTACCCCTTAGCTAACCCTCAGCTAACCCTCAGATAACCCTTAGCTAACCCTTAGCTAACCCTCAGCTAACCCTTAGCTAACCCTTAGCTAACCCTTAGCTAACCCTTAGCTAACCCTCAGCTAACCCTTAGCTAACCCTTAGCTAACCCTTAGCCAACCCTTAGCTAACCCTCAGCTAACCCTCAGCTAACCCTTAGCTTACCCTCAACTAACCCTCAACTAACCCTCAACTAACCCTTAGCTAACCCTTAGCTAGCCCTTAGCTAACCCTTAGCTAACCCTCAGCTAACCCTTAGCTAACCCTTAGCTAACCCTTAGCTAACCCTTAGCTAACCCTTAGCTAACCCTCAGCTAACCCTTAGCTAACCCTTAGCTAACCCTTAGCCAACCCTTAGCTAACCCTCAGCTAACCCTCAGCTAACCCTTAGCTTACCCTCAACTAACCCTCAACTAACCCTCAACTAACCCTTAGCTAACCCTTAGCTAGCCCTTAGCTAACCCTTAGCTAACCCTCAGCTAACCCTTAGCTAACCCTTAGCTAACTCACCCCGCCACACGCTGGCACCACAAGCAGAGCCAACGAACCGGCTGCCGCCAGGTTCAACGCAATACCAACGATATCTTGAACGTCCATAGAAGGGTTTTGAAGGTTTGAAGTTGCAAGTGATTGAGTGTGTTTTGCGAGAGGCTGAGAGACGCAGACACCGAGAGAGAGAGAGAGAGAGAGAGAGAGAGAGAGACAGTTCTTTTTCTCCGGGACGACCGAATATGGGAATGAATTTTTTTCAGAGGGGAAGAGAGGAACAGAAACCCCAGAGATTCCACGTGAAGATAACGATTTTCTGGGGGGAATCTTTTTTTACGTCAATTTTTTTTTAATTTGGAATTTTAAACCAAGTTTATCTCAAAAACTATAAGAGCTAGAAGAAAATAGTCAACTACAAAAATGCTCAGCTTAAAATTCTGAGCAACTTTGTCTTCTGCACCATCTCTCTATCTCAAACGATTCGCGAGATACAGGGGGCGGCGAGAGACGCAGACACTCTAGCTTTCTCTGCGCTCTCACACCTCTCGCTCCGCACTGTTTTGGCTTGTTTCTCAGCGTAAAATGGGCGTTTTCAAGTGATTAAAAAACCATTTTGTAGAGAATTTTAAGCTTTTCCGAAAGATTCAAGTTGGTCATCGGAAAAAAATCGAAAAAAATCGGGAAAAAATTATTTTCCATTTTTTTGAATCGAAACCTTAACCATCTGATAGAGCAAAAAATTCTGAGCAACTTTGTCTTCTGCACCATCTCTCTATCTCTTCTGGTTCTCGAGATACAGGGGGCGGCGAGAGAGTGGAGAGACGCAGACACTCTAGCCTTCTCTGCGCTCTATCACCTCTCGCCTCCCAACTTTGAAGCGCTATATCTCGAGAAGGGGCGGAGCTGAAAATTTGCTTCAAGAGAAAAAAATACGTAGAATTTTAGCGAAAATACGATGGTTAACAAAAATCCCGGATTTTTTGAAAAAAAAATTTTGGCTTGTTTCTCAGCGTAAAATAGGGGCTTTTAAGTGATTTAAAAACCATTTTGTAGAGAATTTTAAGCTTTTCAAGATCCAAAAGATTTTATTCAAGTTGGTCAGACAAGAAGAATCTTATTATCATCGTCGTTTTTGGTGTCGTCGTCCCCATTCAATCTCTCTTAGCAAAGCTTGCAAGTCGTCGCACAGTACTCCATTCTCTGTGCCGTTGTGTAGAAAGTATTGGTATAGAATCCATTGGCTGCCCAATCGGCACACGCGGTACTCGAATCGGCAGCGTAAGATGTGCAGGTCCCGGATGAAGAAGCAGTCGTCGATGAAGCACATCGATCACAAGTCAATTGACAATAAGTCTGAAGGATTACTGTAGAGGGGGCGGAGTCAAATGGACTTACATTAACAAAATCCTGCATTCCTACAGTAGTACAGATGGACGGATCATTGGCACAATCGACAACTGCATCCACACATCCATTCGATCCGCAGAGACCGCATGCCGATGGACAATCTTCGGCGATTATGGTACGCCACGTGGCAGATAAGCATTGGGCGCTGGTGATGGTAGAACAGTCGAGACGGGGATCTGTGTTTTAGTTTTAGTATTTTTTTAAAATTTTAACTCGGTTTTCTCCTTTTATCTCAATTCCCCTAATAGCTATCAAAAAGTTGTCAACTACAAAAATAAAGAGAATTTCAAGCTGAGCAACTTTGTAGTTGACTACTTTTTTATATCTCTTACCGTAATTGAGATATAAAAGTTTATATCAGAGACACAGAGAAACAGACGCTCTCGCTTATTTTTTTGGCGCAACTTCAGAGGGCTATAACTTAATTACGGGAATAGCTATCAAAAATTTGTTAACTAACAAAATATGGTTTTTTTTAAGCTGAGCAACATTGTAGTTGACTTCTTTTCTGTATCTCTTCCGGGAGCCGAGGTATAAGCGTTTGAAATTGCACTCTGTCACCTTCAAGGCGTGTTCAGCGGAGCGCTGTTAGAAGACAAACTTTGAGAGCGTGTATCTTGGTTACGGTAAAAGATAACAAAAAGTAGTCAACTAACAAAATATAGCCCTTGTTAAACTGAGCAACTTTGTAGTTGTCAACTTTTTAAAATTTTCACTGCCAGCCAAGGTATGCGCCTTTAAAGTCAGGGACCGTTGCTGCGTCTTGCTCTAAGGTTATTGGGGTGTAACCCGCTTGCCGTTAGAGATAATAAAAATCTGTCAATTAACAAAATATAGCTCTTGTTAAGCTAAGCAACTATGTAGTTGACTATTTTTTTGTATCTTTCCCGGGAACCGAGGTATAAGCGTTTGAAATCAAAGTTAAAAAAAAATTACCCAAATTTCAAACCGTATTATCTCAATTGCCCTAAGAGCTGTTTAAGCTACCAACGAACAAAATATAGCCCTTGTTAAGCTGAGCAGTATTCTAATCAAGATAAACTCACAAGCAACATTAGCACAATCATAAGCAGCAGTCTCACAACAGTATCCACATGTAGCTGGACAATCAGCAATCGCCGCTGTCTTCATATCCTGTACAATTGATGCAGGGGTGGCGGATGCCGTTGTATAACAGGTCAAAGGCCTAGCGTTATCTGTTCCAGCGGTTACTGTAGCAGTTGCTGGGTAGAGAACAGCACAAGACGAATCACTGATCACATTGGAACAAATGGTAGCAGTAGGTGAGTAAACGAAAGAAGTTCCGTTGTATGTAGTACAATTGAGATCAGATCCAATGACTGCTTCAGTCGAATGAAGATATGCAAAAAGGAGAAGAAGAGAAAACATGGGACGAAGGGAAAGTGAGAAAGAGGGGGAAGAGAAGAGCTTTTATTCGGAAAGATTTGAAACTGATATTTATGTTTTAGTGATCAATGACTCATATTTGAACAGATGGCTGTTGAACCTTGGTTAATGTGTTAATATGGTCTAGTTTTAGTGAGAAAAGCGGAAATAAACTATTTGTAAAGACTACTAGAAATTATGAAAATTTGGAATTTTCTTTTTATATTTTTAAAATTATTTTTTTTTGGGTCCAGATAATTTCATTTTTAAGGAGGACTGAACTGGAATTCAATAATTTGACATTAGATGTAGTTTTGAATTCTGAACACTTTTTCTGTTGACAACTTTCTCTGAAAATGCCTCTAAATGCCTTAAAAATCGGTTTGAAATGCGGATTATGGTGGAAGAGTTTTTGCAAACTCGGCCACGGGGTTTTCAGTGGCTATTTTTTGTTTTTCTTTGAAATTTTATAATTTTATTAATGAATCCTCTAATTAACAGACTGAAAACTTCAAAGTAAAAACAAAAATAGTCACTGGGGCAGTCCAAAACTCCGTGGCCGAAGTTGCAAAAACTCTTCCACCATATTCCTCATTTCAAGCCGATTTTTAAGGCATTTAGAGGCATTTTCAGAGAAAGTTGTCAACAGAAAAAGTCTTCAGAATTCAAAACTACATCTAATGACAAATTATTGAAATGCGGTTCAGTAGAAAAAAATATAATAAAATATTCGTGTACCGGTTTCAAAACCCCTTCCCGGTTTTTCAAGTGACGCCGTAAACTGTGCTCTTTTTTACCCTTATTAGATTTTTTTCGTAAAATTCTATTTCTCGAAACACTTGGATTTTCGTCTTGATTTTATTTGGTAAGTTTTGTTTTTTAAAAAATTTTTTAAAAATTCGAAAATTCTAAAAATTCAAAAACATTTGTTTTCACTCATTCTCTAGTCATCTGAAAGCCCGTTTCAAGTTTAGTACCTTTCTAAATTTTTAGAAGCCTGGCGTCATTTTTATCGGAGCTAGAGGCCTTTGAAGTTCATAAAAGACACGCAACGCGACCGCGCCGCGCGGCCGAAATTTAGATTTTCCATTTTTTCAAAGATTATCTAGTCTAAAGCCTACGGTAATAAATGCAAGAAAATCAATAAGATAAATCCAATAAAAATTTTTCTGAAAAAGACCACGCCCCTAAAATCAAAATTCCAGAAAGAAAATGTTGCTGACAACGTTTTTCTATGTCTTCTTCACCTCGTTGATAGGCATCATTCACCTCGTTTCTCTGTGTGGCAAGGTATTTTTTTGGTAATCCAGGACTCTGAATTTCTGTTTTTTTTTTCAGAAAAAAAGTGGCGGAAACAAGTTGGATCTATCGGAACAAAGTAAAAGGATGACCGAAACAAAGACGACTGAAACAGAAGATTCGGAAGGGAAAAGTACTCCAGGAGGTCCTCCGATGGCTCCAGTACCCCCTCCCCCTCCTCCTCCGGCTCCTGCTAAACCGGCAATGGCGGCGACTCATGACCCTAACTATCAGACTCTAGCTGGATTAAATAACAATGTTTTTGAGAATAAGGGAGGACCTCAAGGAAGCCCCGCCCCTCCTCCTCCTCCGACAGGCGCTAAACCTGGAATGGCAGCCACCCATGACCCAAACTATCAAACTCTTGCAGGGTTGAATAATAATGTATTTGATAAGAAAGGTGGTGGAGGAGGGGGTCCAGCTGCTCCGACGGACCAAAATGCGAAAGCGGCAACACATGATCCGAATTATCAAACCCTTGCTGGACTCAATAATAATGTATTTGATAAGAAGGATGGTGGAGGAGCTGCTGGAGGAGGAGGTGGAGACAAGAAACCCATTCAACCCACTAATAAGGTATTTCAATAAAATCGCCCGAAAAATGTCATTAGGCTCCGCCCATTTTTGAAGACCCGCCCACTTTTTTTTTAAAAAACTAAATTTGCGTGAAAACAGTGAAGGGAAAAGGGGGCGGAGCTCAACAAATGGGCGGAGCCTAATTAACATGAAATTTATCGGGCGACGAAAACTACTGTAGAAAATTTATAAAAGTAGGTCTACAAATATTAAATTAATTCTTTTTAGCGATTTTTTTACCAACTTTTTCCCAATTATGATAGTTTTTAAATGACGAACTTGCATATTTTATACGAAAATCAAAAAAAATTGGTGAAATTTTACAATTTTCAATACAGTTTTGTTTTTTACAAACTATAATCGGGAAAATTTTTTATTTTACCAATTTTTTCTTGATTTTCGTATAAAATCTGCAGTTTCGTTATTTCGTCGGGAAAAATTGGTAAAAAAAAACGCTGAAAAAATTTATTTTTGTAGACCTACTTTTATAAATTTTCTACAGTAGTTTTTGTGGCGAAAGTGACTAAAAAAACAAATTTGAATGTTCTAACCCCAAAAAAAATACAAAAACCCCCCAAAATTCAGAATCAAAAAGCGGCGACAATGGATCCAAATTATCAAACATTGGCAGCAGTTGGTGGAGATGTATTTGGAGCTGATAAAAAGGCTGGAGGAGGTGGAGGAGGGGATAAGAAACCCATTCAACCGACTAACAAAAATCAAAAAGCTGCCACTATGGATCCGAACTATCAGACTTTGGCCGCTGTCGGTGGAGACGTTTTTGGTGCCGATAAGAAGAAAAAAATAGTTGTGTCAGATGGCTTGAAGAAGAGAAAATGAGAGTTTTTTTTCGAAATAAGGAGTTTTTCGGCGTCTAGAAATATGTAGAAAATTCGGGTATTTTTCTATTTTTTCTTTTCGAAAAAATGAAAAATCGCCTCAGATTTTCAATTTCCGATTAAAAATTGCTCGAAAAATGGCGAGTTTCGTTCACTTATTTTTCGCCGACTTTTCGACTATCGCGGAGTTTGCTACTTTTTTTGCGGTTTTTGACCAATTCCTCACCTGCCCTTCACCTATTCTAAGCTAGTTAGCACGGGGATATACAGCGAAGGTGTGCAATCGCGCTCTGTTGCTAAAAAAATTCCAGGTCCTAAAATTTAATTTTTTCAGAAATTATTCCGGCGCATAATATAAATTTTGCTATTTTTAAAAAAAAATTTTTAGTGTTCCCAGTGGCCTGATGTATATATTTCCGGAAAAATTTCCCGAAAAAATATTAGTTGAGATCTAAAAATTTTAGTTTTAAGCTGGAAATTTAACACTAGTTCAACAGAGCGCGATTGCACACTTTCGCTGTATATCCTCGTGAGTTAGCGGGATTTTCGCCTATTTTAAACCTATTTTTCGCATATGCCGGTAGAGAAAAAAATATTTTTAAATTTTTATTATCAAAATCGAAAAATTCCATAAAATACACAGTTTAAAATGGTACCAAAAAATAAAAATAAGTGAAGTTTTTGCAAAAAAACAAAAAATAGAAATTAAAATAACCCGTAGAAAAAGAAGAAGAGAGAGCATGTGAAAAAGAGAGACGGTAGACTGGAAGAGTCGACTTGAATTGCACGAAGTTCTGAAAGAGGTTAAAAGATTAAAATCCCTTGATCGGTCAGTGGACGGTTCCCACGGGTCCGTTGATTAATGAATTCTCTAAATGAGAGAGAGAGAGAGAGAGAGAGAGAGAGAGAAAGAGTGACGTCATGCCTGAATGTGTGGTCGGAGGAGCATTCCGTGATTCGTGTCGTCTCGACTGTGATGAATAGAACTCGAGTTCTTTTGGAGGCGCCTCTTCTTGTGAATCTGAAAACATGCGTTTAAAGAGACACCGACAAACATAATCCCCAAGTTTTTTGAACACGTGGCAAATTTTTGGCTTTTGGCTTCATTTTGAAGTTTTTTTTTGGAATTTTCAATTTTTGTAAAAATCCTGTTATCTTGATTTTAAGCCGATTTTTTTGAATTTTTTAAAGCTCAATTTTAAAAAGTTTGAAACGAAAAATTCACTGTATGGTCCAGGAAAATTCGAATTAACGCGGTAAAAAATTAAATTCTGTTTTTCAGAAATTTTCCGAAAATCCAACCGGCCGAATTTTTGAAAGTTGGTTTCTAGAATTTCAGAATTATTTTAGACTATCTTTTAATTTTTTGGTACGACGAAAACCCATTTTTTAACTAGAAAAAATCTAAAAAATCTTTTTTTTCCGAATTTCGGAGTCAATTTTCTCGAGAACCAACGGATAGATTTTTCTGAAATTTCTCTAGGCTATCTTGATTGTAAGCTGATTTTCTTGAGAACCAACCCATATAATTCAGTTTTTAAAAGCTTAAAATAAAAAAATCCATGGCCCAGGAAATATCGAATTTCTTATTAATAACGGTGAAAAAATGGAATTTGTTGTTTTTTTTTCGATTTTTTCCGAAAATCCAACCTGTCAATTTTTTGAAAATTCAGATTAATTTTAGACTAATTTTTTAATTTTTTGATTCAAAGAAAACCCATTTTCAACAAGAAAAAATCGAAAAATATATATTTTCCGAATTTCGGAGGCAACTTTCTCGAGAACAACCGATAGATTTTTCCCAAATTTCTCTAGACTATTCAAAACAGTCAAAAATAATTTTTTAGACATTTTCGAAATTTCCAAGACCACCAGTTTGCCACTTTGTGTACAGTAACACCCATATTCAAGTGATAGACAGGAAAAGAGGAAAAGACAAGCGTGAAAAGTAAAAAAGGACCATTTTCTTCTTCGATTTCATCATCATCGTCCTCATCTACTTCATCGTCTTCTGAATATCCACGTGGCTCCTCGCCAGATCCTGAAATGGTGAAAGTGCGCACAAGCAAAAGAAAAAAAGAAGAACATTCCAGAAGCAAACACACACAAAATTCAAAAAAGGGGCATGGCCTACCTTCAGGAATCAAATTCGATTGAGTGAAATGATCGTGAGAGATTTCTGAAATTTCAAGAGAGTTTTCTAGAAAAAAGTGGGCGTGGCTTACGTCGAAGGGTCACTTGCGAATGATGAATCCCATTATCGTTCTTGGCGACGCATCGATAAACACCGAAATGAGACTGTTGAACGTTTCGAATCTCGAGAATATGCACACTGTGGTATTGGCCGGATACGGTATGGGTCTGGAAATTTTTATAAATTTTAATTTATTTTAAAATTTTAATTTATTTTTGAATTTTCATTTTTAAAATTTTTATTTTTTTTAAATTTTAATTTTTTTAAATTTTTAAATTTAAATTTTATTTTGAATTTTCATTTTTTTAAAATTTTTTTTTTTTTTTAAATTTAAATTTTTTTAAATTTTAATTTTTTTGAATTTTAATTTTGTTTAAATTTTAAATTTTTTTAAAATTTTAATTTTTTAAAATTTGAGCTTAATTTGGTTTATTAAATTTTAGAATTTTTTTCAACGGTTCAAAAGTTAATTTTTTTAAAAATCATAACCACAAATTTTTCCTAACCTATTTTTGGTCTAATTCTAACCGGGTTAAAAAAAAATTTAAAAAAATTACTCACCATTGCCACATTATTACTTTCGTAGACCGGCTCTCCATCTTTTTCCCATCCCATTTCGGGTCTCGGCCACGCTTCCGTTGTACAAACCATTCGAGCCATCGATCCGACACTCGCCTGTACTGTTTCTGATTGGGCTTGGACGAGGGGAGCAACTGGAATTCGAAGAAGATGAATAGGGGATCTCTCTCTCTCTCTCAATAGAATTTACTTGTTGAAAGAGACAACAAATGTATATTTTCTTCTTTTTAAATGAAATTTTCGGCGAAAAACATCCTTCCCTAACTATATATAGAATTGTCAATAGAGCGCACTTACACGTCACAAGAAGTTTGACTGTCCACGACTCGTCCGGCGGAATTCCGTTACTCGCTACGCAAACGTATTCGCTCATGTGCTTCCGTGACACTTTTGTCAGATGGAGGACCGGTCCATGGAAGACGCTGGCTGAAAAATATTTAGTGATTTGTATTCTGATCTCACGAGGTGAGAGTTAGGGTTGTGGTCTAATGGCCACGGCCGAGGATATCTCGCCACAAAAACTACGGTAGAAAATTTATAAAAGCAAGTCTACAAATATTTAATTAATTTTTTTCAGCGCTTTTTTACCAATTTTTCCCGATAGTTTTTAAATAACGAAATTGCATATTTTATACAAAAATCGGGAAAAATCGGTAAAAAAGCGCTGAAAAAATTTAATTAAATATTTGTAGACGTGCTTTTATAATTTTCCTACAGTAGTTTTCGTGGCGAGATATATCTCTTCCACGGCCACGAGGCCACAACCCTGACTCTCATCTCGTGAGATCAGAATAATACTGGGGGTTCTGTAATCACTGTTTTTTGGCTCCCGAAAATTTCAAAACCCGATTGTGTACAAGTTTTCAAAAATTCAAGTACAAATTCTTTGGGGTTCGAAATGTCCTGAAGCCTTTTTTACAAAACAAATTTTTTATGAAATTTTTCAGATTTCTCAAAATTCTGTCCCTCGTAAAACCTTCCCCAAGTGTCATTTGGAACAATGTTTCCCGTTTCCACTGCTTACTAGCTAATCTGTGCTTGCGTGATGACAAGTCAGCTACTACTACATTAACAAAATTATTATGAGCAGCCTCCTTTCGAAACACCCATCCAATTACCCGTTTTGACTTCTTCTTCTACTTGTTTCTTCATGAAGTCCCCCTTCTCTCGATACCATATGCTCAATCCCATTAGACACACTACTCAATGAGGTCATCCGAAGGAAGAAGAGATACTCAATTAGCACTCTCTTTCCGTTCGCGCAATGTGTTTGGATAAGAATAATATCGGAAGTGGTGGAAAAATAACAGATTTTATTCGAATGAAGGTGTCAAGTGTCTTAGGCTTAACCTGCCGGTGGGCTAGGTATTACTAGGAAACTGAAAATACTATCAAAAAATCTGATTGAAAATTCGGCCTTTTCCCAATTTCGTTTGTCTACCCTTCGCCTATCGCGGTTTTCAATTTTTCTTGGTCAGATTAGGACTATGCTCAAAAAAAGGTCAAAAATAGGCAGGTGAACAAAATTAGTCAAACTGAAAAATCTTCTTGAATTTTTAAATAAATAGTTTTGATCTTCTAGAAGCACTTTTTTGGGCTTGATTGTAGTATTACCGGCCAAAAAAATAAAACCGGCCCAAAATCTGGGTCTCTGGCTGAAACGTGTATAAAGTCTCTAGGCCTACCCCGTGGTGTTCAGAGTGAAGCTAGAAGCTCTACTTGAGGTCATGGCGCTTATTAGTCAGCTAAAAGTTCAAAAAAACTTTATTGGAATTTTTGGGCCGGTCTCATTTTTTTCGGCCGGTAACACTACCACTAAGCCCAAAAAAGTCCTTCTAGAAGGTCTAAAATGTTTATTTAAAAAATTCAAGAACCACTTTCAGTTTGACTGACTCGCCTATTTTTGACCAATTTTTCGCCTATCGCGGTTTCAGCTTTTTTTAAAAATCTATGTCTATCCGGGGTTAGTTAACGCTCTTAACCATTATTAGTCAGTATTTTTCAGTCATTTTTATATTAAAAAAAATTTCAAACCCTGTTTTTCACCTATCCGTAAAACCTATACCCCAGTTATTCAACTTTAAACTAATTTTTCAGGTTTTACGGTAATCTACCATATTTTCCCGCTCTTTTTCGCACATTCCAAACATACAAATATTACGTAACAGGTATCTATTGTGTTCACCCGCCGAAAGCCACCACCTGTTCCACCACTACTGTCTCCAGATGCTTTTTCTCTGTCTTCCTCTCAAAAGGAGACCCCTCCCTTTTCGGCACTTTTAATTGTTTTCCGCCTAATTATGAGAGAGAGACTAATCAAGGAAATAGTATACGAGCAGACAAAAGATTTGATTATGTGCAAAATTGGAAATGAGTTTGACCCCCTCGCCGCCGCTTCTTGACTTCTTTCCATTGTATCTAGCTTCCTTTCAAAGATATCAAAAAGGTGTCAACTAACGAAATGTAGAGAATTTTAAGCTGAGCAACTTTTTAGTTGATCGTTTGTTGATATCTCATGAAGAAAATTAGATATGAGCGTTTGAAGATATGAAAGAATTACGCTGAGAAAAAGGGTCCCTAGCTTCTCACTCTAATAACTCGGCAGTTTTGTGTGACCTGTCTAAAAAATATTTTTTAATGAAATATTTGAAGTAATGCCCTTCTAATAGAGTACACTTCCCGTGAAATACAAACAAATAAATTTCGAAATTTGTAAAGTTATGTAGCAGAGTGTGAGAAAGAGTGGTCCCCTCCTCTCCCTTCCCCGCCCGGATATCAAATAACCGTAGACAAACCTCCGAATCCAGTGGCGCCGTTGTATCGGATTATTTGACGATCCTGACGTCTCCAGATGACTGTTGGAGTCGGATTTCCGTCCGCTTTGCACGTCAGACTCACGTTGTTCCCTTCGCGAACCTCGACGGCAGCCGGTGTGCTTCGCGAAACAATAGGTGGAACTGGAATTTGAATTTTGAGATTTATTATAATAGCAAGAATGCTATTTTTCAGCTCATTCAATGGTCGGCCGCCTCTCAGAAACCGGCGACTTCATATTAGTCGTCGCCCCACTCTTTTAGTGTCGGCCGTATGGCGCAACTGGTAACAGCGCTGTTTTTGGTCCCGCGGTCGCCGGCGCGGGCGAGTTCGACTCCCCGCCAAGCGCATTTCATTTTACTCATTTTACTTGTGTCGAATTTCCTTCACCATAACACGAGTTCATTGTGTTTTACATAAACTTCCTCTTCTATGCCTAATTATCTTATAAGTCTTCCGCTTTCATTGTCCTTGTCACCTTCTTCTTCGCCCCCATTAATTACCCTTTCACGAATGTCCGTTTACTTCCGTTAGTTGAGAAATAATTAAAAGGTGTTCCCTCTGTTTCTCAAACAATATGTCTTCTTCGGCTCTTTCTCGAAGAAGCTGAAGGGAAAGGGAAAAGCAAAAAAAGCGGGAGGAAGAGGATTCTCATTTGCATACAAATCTATTTTCACACTTTGCCCCCCTTCGAAGCACTTTATCTCGGGTTGGGAAAACCGAATGGATTAGGATTTAGTCTTATGAAAGGAGAAGAGACTATATAGCGCGAACGGGAGTACCTTTTACGTCGAGCTCCCCGGTGGCAAGGATGATCGGCTCCGTGTTGATTTGGCATGAGTAGTTGCCGCGGTCGGATTCCTGAAAGGATGAAGCTCAATAGGAGAATGCTCAGCTTAAAAAGGGCTATATTTTATTAGTTGAAAGTTTTTTGATAGCTTTTACCACAGGCGAGATATAAGAGTTCAAAAAAAGGTCTTGCTTCAAACAATTATAACTTTATTACGGTAGTTGGTATCAAAAAATGACTAACTAGTAAAATGCTCAGCTTAAAAAGAGCTATATTTTGATAGTTGAAAGTTTTTTGATAGCTTTGACCGCAGGCGAGTTATAAGCGTTCAAAGAAAAAGTGCAGGAACTTAGCACCTCTCGGGCAGCCCCTAACTTTAAAAAACCATAACTCGATTACCGTAACCGCTATCAAAAAATAGTCAACTAACAAAATGCTCAACTTAACAAGAGCTATATTTTACTAATTGAACGTTTTTCGATAGCTTTTACCGCAGGCGAGTTATAAGCGTTCCAAGAGAGACCCCTCTCGAAAAATCCCTAACTTCAAGTAACCATAACTCTATTACCGTAACCGCTATCAAAAAGTAGTCAACTATTAAAATGCTCAGCTTAACAAGAGCTACACAAACCTGAACATTCTTAATCGTGAGCACCCATTCATTATGTAGGTCTCCAATTCGCGGCTTCAATTCGTACTTGTCCCTCCGACGAAACACTTTCCATTCGAACGACAGCAATCGCGGTGGCGAGTCCGCTTTGACGAATGCAACCTATATGATAGATTATTTTTATTTGAAAATGGGCGCGCGCGGAGAGACCATGTGGCTTCCCAAGTCGTTGACAATACATGTGAAATCAACGTCCTGTCCTAATAAGGCGACGGCGCTGGACATTGATGGCTGCTGAATTGTGGGCGGGGCGCCACGTGAACATGCTGAAAATGCGCTCTATTGGAATTTAGATTTTTTTGGAAATTTTGAAAATTTCAAAATTTTTAAAAATTTTTTAATTTTCAGAATTTTTCGAAATTTCGAAATTTTTAAAATTTTTAAAAATTTCAAAAAAACAATAATTTCCATTATAACTTTCCCATAGGTATCACAATATCCATTTATTTTCGAAAAACAATGGACCGCCCGTTTCTCCGTGAATCATTCATCATCGTTTAGACACGAAGTGTCCCTCAGTTTTTCTCTCCGATTGGTTGTTATTGTCGAAAAATGAAATGTTCTTCTTGTCAAAAAGAAAAAAAAAAAGAAAAACGGAGAGTTTCATTTGACAAAAATTCTATTCGACACACCATTTATCAAATTTCATTATTACGAATTATTCGCTTTTTTTTAATTTTGGTTTGCAAAACGAAAAAGGGGCGGGGCCTATTTTTCGACTTTTTCTCGGAATTTAAAGGAGTTGGGATTTAGTCAGAATGCTTAAAATAGCAAAAATAGTAAATTTGGTGTCGATAGAAAAATTTTCCGATTTTCTTTATATGGAATAACGGTTAACTTTTTCTAGTCAAAAAGCTGAGGAAGAGCCCAAAAAAATCTTTTTTCAGGTTTGAAAACTGGCTAAAACCCTTAAAACCGCCGAAAAAAGTAGTCTATTTCCGATTTTTTCGATTTTTTTGATTTTTCAAAAAATTCAAAATTTACTTGAATTTTTCCGTTCTTCTATGTAGGTTTTGGAGTCAGCTTTCCACGATAAACTACTTTTTGAAAAAGCCAAAATTTTTAAAACCGGCCAAAAAAAGCCAACCGAAAAGTTCCGAGTCTCTAGGAATTCGTTCAGTTTTTCGATTTTTCAGGTTCTTCGACCTCTAACGGATAACAGAATGTTTTGAGAATTTTTTAGAATGCTGAGAAAAAAAAAATGAAAAAACCGAATTTCCAAATTGAAAAAAACCTACCGAAAACCTTAAATCCTTCCAAAAAATCCTAGGAAAAATCCTCTACGGCTCAGTTAGATTGACACTAGACATACACTAAAAATTCATTCGGAACCCGTTAATTTTAAGCCTAACCAACAAAAACTAAGGCTAAGAATATAGGGAAAAACTATATTTCCAAGCTAAAAAACTCTCCAAAAACCTTAAAAGGCCTCTAGGAAAAAATTCTAGGGCCTCTATCAACTTTTCCGAAATATTTCCAAATACGGGAGGTGTCTCTCAGAAAAAAAGCGAAATGAGACTGACCATCAAAAAGGTGACACAAAATAGTGGGTAATACTAGAATTGAAGTCGACGACGACTCCATGTCGTTGTCAAAAGTGAAAAGTGTCTTCTTTTCGGGGAGGGGGAATCGGGGATCGGACTACTCGTTACCAACTTATTGTGTTGCCTATTTAATATAATATTTCTTCTTCTTCTCCAAAATTCAATCATCCTTCTCTTCCCTTCGGAATTCTAACTCACCCCGCTTAAAAACCAACAATACGCCACAAAGAAGTGCGAATAGATACATTTATTTCTCCGAAGAAGGGGGGACACGAAGAAGCTATGAATGGGGAGGGGATATGAAATGACTCTGCAGGCAGGTGCCCCCCCCCCGAGAGAAGTGGGCGGAGTCAACTCTCCTCCCCTTCTTCATCCCCACCCAAAAGAAGACACAGATGGGAGTCATTTCTGAAGAAGAAGAAAAAGAAGACACACTCATTTTATTCTCTCCTGTTTTCCGGTGAAATGGATAGAGAAGATTGGGGTGAGCAAGCACACCGAGAGGGAAGGGAGGAAAGGGACAAAAAACACCCGAAGCGGTTGGTTTTTTCTCCTATTCCAGCTTTTTCTTCTTGTTTTGATTTATTTGTATAATGTGAAATGAAGAAGCTATAATATTATATATCCAGGGGGGGAAGCATAATAATGAACAGGGAAGAGGTTCGGAAGGATACTAGGAGACGCTGATGTGGAATCGGGAATTCGGAAAATAGCCTTTTTAATTATTGCAGATTCAGAAAAAAATTTGAAAAACAAACCATTCGAAAATTCTAAAGTTAAACGAAAGTTTAGGCTCCGCCCACTTTTTTGCAGACTTGTAAAATTTGGGCCCGGAAGAAAAAATGACCCCTTTTCAAGCCAATTTTTCGACCTTTTTCGGCTAAAAAGTGTCCAAAATGGCTTTTTCTCTAACGAGGTACCAAAATTTCGCCAATGCGTGTAATTTAAGATCGGAAATCAATTAAAAAAAAAAATTTCGGTAAAAAATTCAAACATTTTCGATTCTGAACTTCCTGTGGAACACCGGGCCCGGGCCTTGAAAATTCGGGAATGAGCTCGGCCCGGCCCGGCCCGGCCCGTGACAAGTCTGTTTTTTTTTAATCAAGATTGTACAACTAAACTTCTGTGAGAACTGACATAAATAAACTTCCATTAGAACTAACAGAAAATAAAAGTGGGCGGGGCCTAATTTAAAACTCGTTTAGTGAATTTCGGTGAAATTTCGAATAAACTTTGTAGAAAGGTATGTATTCATAATCAAAAATTCAAGGAATTCGTGATAAAAATTAGCTCGACAACAACAACAACTAAATTTTCAGAATGAAGGATTAAAAAATTCTCGAAAACTTCAGAGTCATTTTTGGGCGGTTCAAACATATGGATTTCAGTATTATTCTGATCTCACGAGGTGACACTAGGGGCCTCGTGGCCGCGGCCGAGGATATCTCGCCACGAAAACTACGGTAGAAAATTTATAAAAGCAAGTCTACAAATATTTAATTAAATTTTTTCACCACTTTTTTGCCAATTTTTCCCGATTATGATAGTTTTTAAATAACAAAATTGCAGATTTTATACAAAAATCGGGAAAAATTGGTAAAAAAGCGCTGAAAAAAATTAATTAAATATTTGTAGACTTGCTTTTATAAATTTTCTATCGTAGTTTTCGTGGCGAGACATCCTCTTCCACGGCCACGAGGCCGCGACCCTGACTCTCACCTCGTGAGATCATCATAATAGCAATGGTTTTCACCTATTTCACGAAATAACTCGGAGGGTCGCATTTCCTATTTATAGACATTCCTACAGTTTCATAACTAACCCCTTCAAACACAATAAAAATTATCTTTCATTCCAATATCACTTTAGAGCAGCTTTTAGTTCTGTATATCCGTCATTTCAAGTAGTCGGATTCACTTTTTGTTCTCAGTCACTTGATTCTTAAACTCTCCAGCACCACGTGTCGTTTTGAAGTTCGGTCCGCCGTCCGGTGGATTCGCAGCCTCCGCCGATTGAACCTGTCCGGTAAAGTTTCCAGCAGGACGAGTTGTCTTGAATTCACTCTTCGCTCCCTGTTGTTGCTGATCGGCCGATTGAACCTGTCCGGTAAAGTTTCCAGCAGGACGAGTCGTTTTGAATTCACTTTTCGGTCCTTGTTGTTGCTGATCGGCCGATTGAACCTGTCCAGTGAAATTTCCAGCCGGGCGGGTT
The DNA here is from genome assembly GCA_016735795.1 of Caenorhabditis tropicalis. NCBI lineage: Eukaryota > Metazoa > Nematoda > Chromadorea > Rhabditida > Rhabditidae > Caenorhabditis > Caenorhabditis tropicalis. The sequence goes on along the minus strand of CM028614.1, from coordinate 2,038,781 downwards.
GTTTTGAATTCACTTTTTGGTCCGCCTTCTTGTTGATCAGCTGACTGTACTTGTCCGGTAAAGTTTCCGGCGGGTCGAGTCGTCTGCATATCGTCTCCGACGCCTGGCTGATTCGTAGACTCTTCGTCATCGTCATCGGAAAACGAATCTCCCTCTTTTCGGACGACGAACATTACCATCGCCTGTAAGGTCATGATTTAAAAATTTTCCGGGCCAGATTTTTTTAAGTTGTGAAAAAAGTGTCAGCAAAAAATTTTTGAAGTCATTTTACCCGGTAAAAGGACCCTTATTTTTAGGCGACCCCTATTTTTTTACTCAGGTTGAAGATTTTTTTAATTGCGAAAAAATTGTCAGCAAAAATTTTTCGAAGTCATTTTTACCCGGTAAAAAAATCATTAGTCTCCGAAAAAAACGGCCGTCGCTAGGTAATACGAAACTTTTTAAAAAATAGGCGCCCCTCCGCCTTGCAATACAGTACTCCAAAAAATACGGGTCCCTTCAGGCCTAATAAGTTCAAAAAATATATGGGGGGGGGGGGCTATTTTTAAATTGAAGCCTTAAGGGGCCCCTATTTTTCTGAATGGACCCCTATTTTTTTAGGGTTACCAGAAGGGACCCTTATTTTTCGAAGGGACCCCTAAACTACAACAGAACCGTCATTTTTTACCCGGTAAAAATCAATTTTCTCCCGAAAAACCCCAGTTACTAGGTATTACGGAACTTCAAAAAAAATAGGCGTCACTCCGCTTTGCAATACAGGACCCCAAAAAATACGAGCCTTCAGGCCCAAAAAAATTAGCTCAGAAATCTATAAGGTACCCCTATTTTTTTAATGAAGCCTTAAGGGTGCCCTATTTTTTTGAAGGGTCCCCTACTATTTTTGCGCAAATCGAAGGTGTCCCTATTTTTCTGGCCCCATCAGCTTAACGAAGAGCCCCTGTTTTTTCAAGATTACTCGAAGGAACCCCCAATTTTTTTCAGTAAAAAAAATTTTTTTACCGTTTTTTTAATTCATCTCAACTAACCTTCTTCGTCTCATCCTTAACCTTTCTCGACCGCATTGTTCCCTGTCGATCCTTATCCTCTGCCTCGTCATTGTTCGTCGGCTGTTGGGTCTCGTCGAGTTTCGGGTCAGCCGGAGAAGCCATTCCGGTAAACTTAATCGGGAGCTTTTTCTTTTTCGTATTAGTGCTTCCTTTTTTGAAAACCATCTGGAGAACCGTGTTCGGTGACGTCGCTATGTAGACGACCGTGAGACTGCAATATTTAATTTTTCTCAAACCGTCTCAAAATTTTGATAAATTTAATAATTTTAATAATTTTAATAATTTTAATAATTTTAATAATTTTAATAAATTTAATAAATTTAATAATTTTAATAATTTTAATAATTTTAATAATTTGAAAAATTAAAAAATTTTTTTAATTCGAAAAGTTTTAATTATTTTAAAAATTTTAAAAATTTTAAAAATTTTAATAATTTTAATAATTTTGAAAATTTTAAAAATTTTAGTAATTTTATAATTTTAGTAATTTTAATAATTTTAATAATTTTAATAATTTTAATAATTTTAATAATTTTAAAATTTTAAAAATTTCAATAATTTTAAAATTTCAATAATTTTAATGGGGCTATTCACGCCGTGAGAAGAAAAGGAAAAAAAAAAAAAACCGAAAAATCGGATTTTTTTCCCATTTCTATAGGATTTTTTCCCATTTTTATAGGATTTTTTCCTATTTTTATAGGATTTTTTCCTATTTTCGGTTTTTTTTTTTTTTATCCCAAGGCGTGAATAGCCCCATAATAATTTCAATAATTTTAATAATTTCAATAATTTTAATAATTTTAATAATTTATTTAGCTATTTGAAAATCCTGAGCCGCCGCCCGTGGCTGAGTTCTTGGATTTCTAGGCCATCAAATGGAAAACTAGGCCACTCCCACATTTCAAAAATCAAAATCACTTACTGCCCCCCAGGCTGACACTGTTCTGGTTTCAATCCTCTGAAAAAACACCTGAATTCCTGTGTCTTGTTAGATGCCACGTGGCAGAACGGTGGTCTAATCTTGAAGTTCCCCGGTGCAGTGGTCTTCCACTTGAATCCCACATTGTGTGTCGAGGTGTTCGTCACTATTATTTTCACCACTTGCTTCTTTTCAACCGGTTTAAACTGAACGGCTACCGACGGATCGAACAAAATTTTACCCGTCAAATCCGGACCACCCCCGTCAGCCATCCCGTTATCTTTTGCTTCTTTTGGTGGCATCGAATCCTTATCCAATGATTTGTTATTCGAGAATTGAGGAAAATATGGGAATACCCGGGAAGAACAGCCTTATTTCTTATTTTGACCCTAGGGTCACACGGGGGGTCAAGTAAAAATTTTTGTGAGCGGAAAAAATTTCCGAACAATTATTATTTCACGATTTAACGGAAAAAATGACTAAAAAATCCAAACTGGAAAAAAAATATTTTAGGGACCGTTTTTCCGGATTGAAACCGCCCAGCCCAAAATGGTTCACTTTCGGATAAAGGATTTTCGGACAGTCATTTTTTTCCGTTAAAGTAGGACAGAACTAAAATTCAATAATTTGAAATTAGATGTAGTTTTTGTTTCTGAACACTTTTTCTGTTGACAATTTTCTCTGAAAATGCCTCTAAATGCCTTAAAAACCGGCTTGAAATGAGGTGATATGGTGGAAGAGTTTTTGAAACTTCGGCCACGGGTTTTTTTGTTTTTTTTTCTTTTTTCTCTGAATTTTTATATTTTTCAGACTTGTAATAAACCGGGCTTCTTTCCGAATTTCCAAGGCCCGGCCCGGCCAGGTGGGAGTTAAAAATCGAAATTTTTGAATTTTTGACCGAAATTTTTTTTTGTTGATTTTCCACCTTAAATTATGCGCATTTGCGTAATTTTAGATTATCGTTAGAGAAAAAGCCATTTTGAAATTTTTTAGCCGACAAAAATGAAAAAATTGGGTCATTTTTTCTTCCGGACCCTCCGACCCGGCCCGGCCTAAATTTTTAAAAATTTTTAAAATTTTTAGTCTGATAATTTTATTAGTATTATATACTTCCATTAACATTCTGAGAAATTCAAAGAAAAAAGTGTGATAGCCACTGAAAACCCCGTGGTCGAAGTTGCAAAAACTCTTCCACCATAATCCTCATTTCAAACCGATTTTTAAGGCATTTAGAGGCATTTTCAGAAAAAGTTGTCAACAGAAAAAGTGTTCAGAATTCAAAACTACATCTAATTTCAAATTATTGATTTCCAATTCAGTCCTCCTTTAACGGAAAAAATGTCCGAAAATCCGAAAATAATATTTTTCAAGGACTGATTTTCTGGATTGAAAAATCCCGACCAGCCCAAAATGGTTAATTTTCTGTATTAATTTTTTAGGCTCTCACCAATTCTACAGTAATCCGCTCATTCAATTCCGCTTGTTTTTTTTCAAATTGCTCATAATAACAAACCCCTCTCCCCATTTCTTGCTACACCCTAATGGCCCCCCATCAATACCTATTATACCTCATTAGGACCCCCCTAATCCCCGGTCAATAATATTCAAACGATGATATTGTCCGAGAGGACTACACCGCATTGGGTCTTGCCACGCGTCACTTCAGTCGAGACGTGTCTCTCCGCTCAGCAAGGGGAGGAGCGTCTCGATGGACAGAATGAATGGATATATAATAGGGGGGTTGGTAGGGGAAGAACAAGAGAAGACACCCCCTCACGCCCTCCCCCCGTATACATATATGCCCTTTTTTTTAAAAGGAGTCCCTTTATTGATTTTCCGTTTTTTTAACCTAAGCGCTAAAAAACAGCGTTTGAGTTTTTAGGCCACTAAAACTTTTTCTAGGCCATAAATTTTATTTTTGTTTTCTAGACCTCAATTTGGATTTTTAGGCCACCAATTAAATTTTTAGGCCACCAAAACCAATTTTAGAGCTTCTAGGCCACCAATCGATTTTTAGGATTTCCTAGTCCGTATATTAGATTTTCAGTCCACAAAACCTAGTTTTTGGGTTTCTAGGTCGCCAACTAGTTTCCTAGGCCGGCTAACCCCAATTCGGGTTTCTAGGCCACCAATAGAGTTTCTAGGCCATCAAATCTATTTTTTGGGTTTCTAGGCCACAAAACCTATTTTCAGGATTTCCCGGTCGTCTAACCCTAATTCGGCCTTCTAGGCCATCAATAGGGGTTTTCGGCCATCTCATCTTTTTTTTAGAGTTTCTAGGCCATCAAACCTATTTTTGGGATTTTTAGGCCGCCTAACCTTGATTCGGGCTTCTAGGCCACCAATAGGGGTTTTCGGCCATTAAATTCATTTTTAGGGTTTCTAGGCCATCAAAATTCTTTTAGGGGTTTTATAGGTCATCAATCGAATTTCTAGGCCACCAAATCTGTTTTAGGTTTCCTAGGTTCCGTTGGACTTCTAGGCCACCTGCTTTCCCCTTTCCTTTTGACTCCCCATTAGACCCCCAACCCTACAGTAATCCCTATTTTTAGATCGAATTCAAATTTTCAAAAAATTTCCAAAAAAAATGCAACGGTACAACCCACCAACCACCTCCGCCCAATCCTATTGCCACGGATGCATCCGTCAGATCCGAAAGGTGAATACGGTAATGAGAGAGCAATATCTCTCTGAGGTTAATCACCAAGTGGATCGGAATCATATGATGACAAGAATCAGGGATCTGGAGAGACAGCTGGCATCGGAAAGGGCACAGAAGAACGGACTGAAAGTGATGGTGGCAAGAGGAAGAGGAGAAGGGGAGGTGCCAGATCAGATGAGAGATCTGATGAAAGTGAATGAGGAGTTGAGGAAGGCACTGGAGAATGTGAAAGAGGAACCGGAGACTTTTCCATTTGATGAATGGAAACAAGGATTTGAAGAGCATTGGTCGAATCGATACGAGGATCTGAAGGAATTTGCGATGGATAAGACAGAAGATGCGGATTATTATAAGCGGAAGGAGCAGACACAAAGAGATGCCGTCGATCACCATAAGAGGGAAATTCATCGGCTGAAGAAATTGGTGGCGGAGAAAAATGAAATGATTGAGTTGCTGAGAGCGGATGAATTTGAGAGTTTTGAAATGGAAGATGGGAAAATGGAAAAGGCGGAAAAGAAGGAGGAACCGGCAGCGGAAGAGACAGAATCGACATCTTCTTCTGTTTAATTTTAATTTTTTTTATGGTTTTGATGATCTCTGAAATTTAATAAAATTTATTTTTCTTATAAAAACTGTTTTTTCTTTTTTTTTAATTTCAGGCTCGTTCTCGGAAAATCGAGATTTTTTAGTTATTTAAAAATTAGTTTTCTTCGAATCAAAAATTGAGAGATAATCTGAAATTCTAGATAGAAACTTTCGAAAGATCGACCGGTTGGGAATTTTTTTATTTCGAAAAAAACAGCATTTTTTTGAGAGCGGCGTTTTTGGATTACTGTTTTCAAAGGAGGACTAAAGTGGATTTCAATAATTTAAAATTAGATGTAGTTTTGAATTCGGAACACTTTTTCTGTTGACAACTTTCTCTGAAAATGCCTCTAAATACCTTAAAAACTGGAATGAGGATTATGGTGGAAGAGTTTTTGCAACCTCGGCCACGGGGTTTTCAGTGGCTATTTTTCGTTTTTCTTTCAAGTTTTATATTTTTATTGAATTTTTCTTCTCATCAACAAACTGAAAACTTCGAAAAAAATTGCCACTGTCGTGGCCGAGGTTGCAAAAACTCTTCCACCATATCTCCTCATTTCAAACCAGTTTTTAAGGCATTTAGAGGCATTTTCAGAGAAAGTTGTCAACTGAAAAAGTGTTCAGAATTCAAAATTACATCTAATTTCAAATTATTGAATCCCAATTTTTTCAAAAATTAAAATCTATTTTATCCCAGACATATTTTGTGTATGTGTATGAGTTCTCAGCTCCTATCCAACCGATTCACGGCATTTTTGAACTGAACGATCGAAAAATTTGGCCTAAAGCTTTTTTTTAGGTGGTACCCGTTAAAAATGAACAAAAATGGTTCTGATTGATTTTAATTCGACAAATTTTGGCGACCAGACTAGTCTCTGAAATAATTTTTTTAATTTTGAAAAAAAATTTAAAAAAATTTTGAAAAAATTAAAAAAAATTTTTTTTAATAAAAAATCATTCTTATATATAAATAAAGTTGATTTTTTTAAAACTGTTTTTCTTGAAAATTCAGATTTCAAAGAGTTCAGATTCGTCGGTTTTCAAAAAGTCCCAAAAACCATGTTCTATCTTGTCCACGAGTACTACACCTTCAAGGCTCCTCCTCCTCATCCAACGGCCCCTTTCGGAGTCTGATTCTCTGGATTATCACCTTCTCTTTCTAAAAAAAACCCCATAATCTAAAGTCACTAGTTTTTCTCAAACCTTTGCCAACTCCTCATCCGACACTCCAAACGCCTCGAAATCCCTTGCCACAGTCGCTCGAATTTTCGTCGACGTCGCCACGTGGTTCGTTCGTTTCGTATAGGACAGAAGTTTGGCTTGTTCCAAATGTCTCGAGTTTCGAAGGGTTTCCAACTCGTTTTCCTCGTCACGATCATAGTAAATCATTTCGTGTCCGATGAAATGTTCGATGGGTCGACGACGAAGAAGATGGAATATTATGAAGACTGTCAAAGAGCCAAGTACCATGTAGATCAAATATGTCATATAGGAGGGCTGAGAAATACGTGGAAGAGTTTTGGGTTTCTAGGCCATAGGTTGCAAGGCTCATCCGCCCATTCGAAATTTGGGTTTTCAGGCTATCATATGGGTTTCTAGGCCACCAAATTAAATTTCCGGATTTCCTATCTGGGATTCTAGGCCACCAAACTGACTAGGGAATGGTCAAAATCGGGTATGGAGTTTCGGTATGAGTAGTATATCGTTGGAAAGCTGACGTTATGCTGATTTCAGATCAAGTTTCAGTTTTTGCATAATGCTCCTCATATTCGAGAAATTCCAGTTTTTGTGGGTTTTCAGTGCTAATTTCATAAATTTTGGACTTTCATAACTCCCGTTAAATACATTTCTAAGCGCTCAAACTTCATGAGGGTACATTTGGACTCCATGCAAACATTTTCTGTAAGTTTGGAGCAAAAAAAAATTTTCAAAAAATTTTGATTTTTTCCTGACCAAGTCCTTAGAAAATTTTCAGCAAAAACACTATTTCCCGAGAATTTTTGAAAATCTCTCATGTTTTTTGCGGGAACAGTTACTGGAAGTATGGAAAGGGACTTTACTTTTCATTTGACTCCAATTCGGGTCAGCTTCAGCCCCTAAACCTCGAAAAACAAGGTCAAAACAGTGAATTTTCGGTCATAGAAATATGCCGGATTTTTCAAGAGAAAAAAATTTTTTTTTTGAAAGTTTTTCAAATAATTGTGATTAGGAACAATAAATATTCAGAAAACCATCGAAACTGACTTTTATGAGCTCACACAAAAAGAAAATCAACAAAATCTCTGGAATTGGGAAAATAAACCACTGGTTTCAGTACTGATAGTTCAGACCCACATTTTTCGACATATGAAGCATTATGCAAAAACTGACACCAGATCTGAAATCAGCATAACGTCAGCTTTCCAACGATATACTTTTCCACTTGTCCAAACTCCATACCCGATTTTGACCATTCCCTAGTGAGTGTCAGGTTTCTTTTTTGTAAAATCTGCATAAAAAATTTTTTCAAGCCTAATTATGAACTCCTAGGGAACCAACTGATTTTCCTATTATTCTGATCTCACGAGATGAGACTCGTGGCCGCGTGGCCGTGGAAGAGAATATCTCGCCACGAAAACTACGGTAGAAAATTTAAAAAAGTAGGTCTACAAATATTTAATTAATTTTTTTCAGCGATTTTTTACCAATTTTTTCTGATTTTTGTAAAAAATATGAAATTTCGTTATTTAAAAACTATTATAATTTTTCCCGATTATGATAGTTTTTAAATAACGAAATTGCAGATTTTATACGAAAATCGGGAAAAATCGGTAAAAAAGCGCTGAAAAAAATTAATTTAATTTTTGTAGACCTACTTTTATAAAATTTCTACCGTAGTTTTCGTGGCGAGATATTCTCTTCCACGGCCACGAGGCCACGACCCTGAGTATCACCTCGTGAGATCGGAATAATAGGCCGTAGGTTTCAAGGCTATCTTTAAGCTGCCAATCCGAATTTTTGGGTTTCAGGCTATCATTTGGATTTCTAGGCCACCGAATTAAATTTCCGGTTTCTAGATCATTTCTTGGATTTTTAGGCTCTTCCTGCTCATTTCTAGGCCACCAAGCCAATTATGATCTCCTAGGGAGCCAACTGGATTTTTAGGCCACTATCTGGGAATCTAGGCCACCAGTTTTTTTTTCTAGGCACCCACCAAAAGATATCTCTCATCCGGAGGCACCTCAATCGACGGTCCATCCAATTTATGAGGATATGGATCAGTGGGAAGTGTTCCAAAGTAATTGATAAAAATCACCGATGGGACTTTTCCCGAAGAATGACTCCCGGCTAGAGTCACCACGTCATCACTTTCTCCGGAGACTACGGTTGATGATGAGAAAATTAATCTGAAGAGATGACGTGGAAGAGAGAGGGAGGGGGGACACTTACAGTAAGAAATTGATGGCTAAAATCATTATGAGAAAATACGGAAATAACTTTTTTTTGAATTTTTCCAAGAAGAAGTGTTTGTTTTTTCCACGTGGAGTACACGGAAAAGTCACATTTTTCGCGAAATACCGTAATCCTTTAGCACTTTAAACTGGGTTTTGGACCGATGAAAAATGCTACCAGCGGTTCAAAAAAATTGCCCGAAAATTTTCCCGCCTATTTTCAAGACTCCGCCCACTTTTTCCGTCACTGTTCTCACGTGAATTTAGTTGTTCGAAAAAAGTGGGCGGAGTATTGAAAATGGGCGGGGCTTATTGAACGTGAAAATTTTCGGGCGATTTTTTTTATAACATTTTCAGAATTTTTTTTCGAAAACTTTTTTCATCAAGTCACCTATGCGAAACCTAATCTCATCCCTTCCCCGAGTCCCCTTCTGACGTAAATCCCCCAATGTTTTTCCAATTATGAAATTCTTCCAAGCATAGTATAATTCCTATTCCCTTTTGGCTCCGCCTCCACATGTTTTTGTCTCATTTCTCATTTCTCGAATACCCTTCTCATAGACAGAGAAGACTCGTCTGTATTCTAGACTGCCGCCCCTGCTCTCCCAATAGAGAATACAAAACCCCACTACTCGAATCGATGGCTGAAAGGGCATGCTATAAATCCATTTACTCGGATTAGCGTCGGATTAGCCACTCGGTTAAGCTTACCGCCCGTTTTTTTTCTATCGATGAGTTTTTTTTCGGATTTTCCGGTTAGCCGCTAGTTTTACTGGCTCCGCGACACTTCGAAACCGCGACACTTCGAAACCAGTCAGTTCGAAACCAGTTCACGTTTTCAACCGATCTCCGATTTTTCGGCTTGAAAATCCTCATCGGAAGAAGAAAAAACGTGAACTGGTTTCGAAATGACCGGTTTCGAAATGGCACGGTTTCGAAGTGACGCGGAGCCGTTTTGCTGGTTTTGCCCAGTGTATTAAAGATTACGGTAGGTTTTAAGACAACGCTAAAAACTCTCGGACACTCCGGTTTTTAGGCTCCTCAAAAAATCCGTGATTACCCAAAAAAACTAGCCGAACCTTAACCCTAGCCTCTCTCACCTCTAAAACTACGCCCGAAACCCCAAGAGATTCCCACGGCGAAAATCTACTCTAACCGTCTCTGTCAATCCTAGGATTTTTCTCATCTCCCTGGATACCTCTCTCTTCTCTCGAATTGTATACCCCTTCTCTATTCTCCTCCTCCCCTCATTTTCCTCTGACCACCTGCTTCCTCTCCTCTTTTAATCACATAATTATATGTGTCGGTCGAGAGCTTACCTGCTCTCTGGCCCCGCTCACACGCGCTCGTCTCTCTCCGTTAGCAACACAGATCGATATGGCTCTTCCTTTTCCCCCTTCATTTTTTTCTTACTGTAGAAAAATTTCCAGGTTTGAAACTTATGGCTTGCTCATCTTGCGACTCTGTTATGGAACGTGTCAAGGAAAAGATGGTTCATATCGAACAACTGCGTAAAGAGGTTCTTGTCAACGAGCAAGACTACCATAGTCTCCGTCTCAAATGTCAAACTCTTGAGAAGGAGAAGGCGTTCGTCGAGAAGCAATCCGGATTCCTTTCTCGTCAAATCCGCTATCTTCGCGGCGAGAACGATCGTCTCATGAAGCTGCTTTGCGAGAAGCATGCGCAATGCGTCGAGAGCGAACGCCTTTTGGACGTCATCCATAAGGACCGTGATGAGTGCATCGAGGAGAAGGTTCGCGCGTGCAAATTCTATCGTAACGAGATGAAGAAGCTGACCGAGGACAACGCCGAGCTCCGTAACGACAACAATTTTCTGCGTAAGCGTAACGAGGAGCAGCTCGTTGCTAACGAAGAGCCGGTTGCCATGGAGGATCAGCCGGTTGCCATGGAGGATCAGCCGGTTGCCATGGAGGATCACAAGCCAGTTGTCTCACAAGACGACAAACTAGCCGAGTTCCACATGGAATTCGATAAGGCTCGTCAACAAATGGAGCAACTTATCGAGAAAATGAATCGTTTGGAGATGTCGATTCAGAAAAAGGAGATTCCAGTCACTCCAGGGGAGCTTACTTCGGAAGAGCTCTTGAATGATCCAGTTTTGGTAATTTTATTGGGTTACTGTATTCTTAGTAACGTTTTTTTAGATGCAACAAATTATGGACGAATGTGAAAAGATGGAAGCTGAGAAGGCCGGAAAGAAGGAGGAGGAGAAGGAGGACTTCGAAATCGTCGACAAACAAAACTAAATGCTCTGCTCTTTTTTTCTGGATGATCCGTTCTAATGATAACTATTATCTATCACCAAATTTCTTCCATTTAAACTCACTCTGATACATAAAATACGAATTCTCTTTTGGCAATAAATCCTTATGACTACTGCATCCTTCGCTTTGAGAGAAAGAAATGGAAGAAAATATTGGTAATCGTTGGATTTTTTCATTCGGAAAAAGTCTACTACCGTAATCTTGAACCGAGCTACCAAGAATCAGAAATCAGAAATATAAGATTTTCGGGGTTTCCTCAACAGCCAACTGATAAAACCCGTCTTCCTCTTCCACACGTGACCCTCCGCTCGTCTTGCTCATCCTTAGTTGCGGGGGACCAATCAACGTTTTGGGAGGAGCGATTCGATGATTATTGCTAGTCGTGTGTCGTATCATTATGTTAAAAACACGGCACTCCTTTTTCTCCAAATATAAACTATTCCTGGACTTTTTATCTCTTATACAAGCTCAGCTTTCTTGGATTTTTCTGTCCGAAAAAGGCTGATCTCACTTCTTATTCTACTGTAATCTCTATCAGTTTAAGAAGTTGTTTAAGAAGAAAACATGAGTCTTTGAATGCGAAAAAATGCCAGTTTAATGATATTGCATACCGAACTGCATACCCTACTGCATACCGTAAGCAATAGTACCATAAGTTCCCCATACCATAAGCAATAGTCATTTGACTAACGCATAAGGAGTTTCCGGTTTTCCTCATCGTCATCGTCCAGAAAACCTGATATCACTGATTGTGTTCTACCGTAATCTCGTTCCAAAACCCCCAAAAATTCCGCTGCCCAAACCCAACCGATAGTTCTTCTCTTCCTCCTCTTCCACGCAGTCATAATATGTGACCTTGTCCCTGCGCATCTTTTGCTCACTCTTCGTTCGCTTTCGTTGCGAGACCCATCAACGCCACGTCGTTTATATAGTCTCTGATTATCAAGTTTCCATAGTTACCACCGATTGTGTGCGGTTCCGTATTATTATGTGAAGAATACGCTAAAAACTAAGGAACTTTTTTTCCAATAGTTTGTTAATCTTTTGAATAATGTCAGCAACACCACTTTTCACCCGAATAGGTTAGGAATTCCCGAAAAACTTGGATTTTTCACCCGGAAAATCTCATATTTTACCGTAACCTCGAACCCAAGTACCCGAAAACCTAAGCTCCTCAGATCTCAAACCGCTCCCAGCTGATAAACCACATGACCTCAGCCTCTTCCTCGTCCTTAATATGCGTCCTCCCTGCTTGCGCACACTGCATCTCTGAGTCTCTTCCTTCTCCACACCCTATCTCAACTTCATCTCTTCCCCTCTCCGGCACCGGCAGAATATCGATTCCTTTTTTTGTCGCACTGATTTCAGCTCCTTTTTCTTACAGAATGTCGAGATCTTCGTTTCCGGAGGTCTTGGATATTATCAAAACTGTTCCGGATGGAGAAAAAGCGTCTCGTTTGACTATATGGGCACAGGAAAAATATCGTGCCGAGTCGGATTTGGAGGAGAAAGTCGAGAAGTTGGAGAAAGCGCTGGCTAATCGCGAATTCGAGAACAAGGATTACAAAATGGTATTTTTTAGATTTTCGGGAAAAAAACAGGCATTCCTTTTCAGGACAACGAGCGACTCGTTAGCCGGTACAGTGCTCTGAAAGCACGTGTCAAGGAACTCGAATCGAGACTCGATGAGTGCGCGAAACGAGAGCTCGGAGAGTTTAAGGAGCTCCGCGAGCAGTTGGATACTCTTCAGAAGCAGGATAATTTCTATCGAGTGGAGATTACCAAGTTGTTGGACGAGAAGGAGGAACGGCTGAAGGAGGAGGAAGAGGAATCGGATAGCGCTGATGAGATTGAGGAGCTTCGTGAGCAATTGGAAGCTCTTCAGAAGCAAGATCTTTTCTATCGGACAGAAATCACCAAGTTGTTGGATGAGAAGGAGGAACGATTGAAGGAGGAAGAAGACGACAAGCTTTACGTCAAGCAACTGGAGGATAAGCTTGATCAAACTGAATGTGAGCTTGAGAAAACCCAAGAAGAGCTCGAAATTAGTCAACAAAAGTGCGATCAAGTTGTTAAAAACTTCGAAAAACACTTTAATTTCGCTAAAAAACAAGCGCAAGAGCAACAAGAAATGGCGACGGAGTGGCGGAATAGAATGGTGGAAGCGGAGAAGAAGCTGGCTATTGAGAGGGTCGAAAAGAAGGAAGAATTGGAAAACTTGATGATAGACTACGAGGAATACAAGAAATTTGTGTCTGAAAGAGAAGCTTCCCGATTCGCATTGATTCAGCACAAGGATGAAACGATTAATAAGGTAAGCGAGGCTGGCTTGACACGATAAAATGAGAGATTTCAGATTCGCAAGGAGCAGGCCGAAGCTCAAGCAAATTTCATGACGCGTTATGCGGAAATTGCAGAGCAACGCGACAAATTCGCGGTTTTCCAAGAGAAATTCCACGTGGAGGTGGAGAAAAACAAGGAATTCCAGGAGAAGGTCAATGAATTGACAATGAAAATTGAGACTTTGGGAGTGGAGGAGATTCCAGATGAGATAGAGGAGGAGGATGATGATACAAGCTCAACTAGCTCATTCGAGACTATCGACACGGAAATGTAATTATTTTGTATTTTTTAAAATCTTTTCTACCTCGAAAACCAGCTCTGGAGAAGCCATTTTACTCAGGGAGTCTTTCAATTTATTTTTGTTTATTTTTTGTTTTTGTCGATTTTTTGCCGATTTTTTTTGTGTTAAAATGTACAAATAAAGTTTGAGTTCAAAGACATTTTTAAATAAAAACTCACGAAAAATTACATTCATTACTCTAGCAAATGATAGAAATGAAAAAAGATTGTTAATAGAAACGTTATTTTCGATTTTTCGCGCGTGTTTTGAAGGGAGATTTGTATTTTAAAAATGCAAATACATTAAAATCGCGGAAGAAGCTGTTTTTCTTGAAGAAAAATCCCTTTTGAGTCCAGAAATCACAATAAAATTCTGAAAATCGCGATTGTTGGCTACTGTAGATTTAAAGGCGCATGTGAGAAGTGAAATGGGTCTCGGCACGATTTTAAATTTCTATTTTTTAATTTAATTTCAAACTTTTCTTGTCTATCTTTTTTCGGCTAAAAATGGGAAAACAAACGCTAAAATCGTCGGTTTTGACGACGAATATCGAAATTGGATTGCCGAAAAGAATGACCAGCATTCTGACAAATGTAATTTCCCCCTTTTAACTATTTTTTTCAAATAAAAAAATCAGTTTCAGAACGACAACGATTTGATGAATACGGCATTCTACGAGCCAGAATACGAGACAGAAATGTAATTTATGCTTTTCTTCTCAAAAGAATTGCATTTTCAGTCGAATCAGAACGCGGAGGACGAGCATCAAAGTGACGGATTCATGGGACGAAGCGTTCGACGAGCTCACAAAGAACCGCCCGTTTCTGATGACACGTGTCATTCCGAAACTAGTTGAGCTCCTTTTGATATTGCTCATTGCCGTCATTTTCTCGAAAACCGGAGTGTCGAGTTCAGTGGATGGAGTGGCCGCCCGTCTGTACCATTTCGTCTTGTGTATTTTTAAGCATGTTTCATAAATTCTGTTTTATTCAAAAAACAATAACAAGAAATCCAAAAATCAACAAAGAGGTCTCAACCAAGATTTAGCAATGGCGCTGTATCTCTCCGCCAGATTTCCATCGGTTTTTCCTCCTTTCCGACACACATACACGTAATAATGAAACGTGTCACCGAATTCAAACATCTCGATCGACCAGCTCTTCTCGCGCAACAACGCCGGAATTCGGAAGTGTGGCTGAGTGAAAGAAATCGAAATGAAGACGCCGCCAGGCTTCAGAACCCTTGAAATGGACGAAAAAATGGATTCGAGGCTTCGCAATGCAGAGTCCGACGGCTCCCAAGCACTCTTCTCCGTCACCAGAATCGCCTCGATCGTCGCCTTTTCGAGAACGACGCCGTAGGAGTCGTCGGCGAGATTCTCCAGGTAGGTGATGTCGTCGGCGATCCATTCCATATACGGATGCTCCAGTTTTCCGTTTTCGATTAGAACCTGGAATGGAAACTCACGGGTTTTGGACTTTTTAGTCGTCGAAAATAGTTTTTCAGAGTCAAAAAAATGTTTGATAGTTTTTCCAGCTAATTTCAGGGATTTTCTTTCTTTTTCTGCCGAAATCGAGGCTTTAAAGGAGCGTCGCAAAATGTCAAGCTGGTGTCTCGCAGCGAAAATCGGACTACTGTAATTTTTTAAATCGGAAGTTGTGTTGTTTTTTCACTATTTTTGCTACAAATGATTGTTTTTCTTCGATTTTCGTTGAAAAATCGAAAATTGTTTGCATTTTTCAACAAAAATTGAAAAAAAAAACAACTATTTAATGCAGAAAAATCATTTGAATTTAATTAATTAAAATTTCGCTTCGAGACCCAAGCGTGACATTTTGCTCTGCTCCTTTAAAGTTTCTGACTTTTCGGGGTATTAATTTTTTCAGGGATTTCTCTCATTTTCTTTGCTTACTTGTGAATAATCGACATTTGTAATATTCTTGTATCCCAAATCGTATAATTGCATCGACACTTGACTGGATCCGCATCCGATGTGAGCTATTCTGAAATCTTTTTCGTTTGCCACGTGGCATCAGACCTTCTATGACCTGGAATCTTTAGAAATCAGAGGACAGACGATGTGTTGAAAGGCTTCGAGGCCGCTGAGCCATTCGAATTTTTTCTCCGTTTGAAACCGCTCATCCCAGTAGTCCATTCGAGCATATTGACTATTTGATTCCATCTGATAATGGTTTTCTTGCAGGAGAAAAAATTCAAGGAAAAAAAACGAAATCGGCTGTAACCATCTCAAAAACGAAGAAAAAAAAACAAATTTAAAGTTATAAACATTACTTATTCAATAATTCGTTGACAAAAAAAGAAAAAAAAGGCGTCTGACTCAAGAGAGCGACGGTTGTGTGAATGTGCGGTGCAGTGACGGTATAAATAAATAATTGGAACAAAAATAGTACTCTTGGAGGGAAAAAAAGAAAACAAAGGAATTTAAAATCAGTGAGAGACAGAGAGAAGTGGAGACACAGAGAATCTCTGGTAAGTGCTCTGAAGCGGGGGGCTTTTTTGG
Source organism: Caenorhabditis tropicalis (assembly GCA_016735795.1). Lineage (NCBI taxonomy): Eukaryota > Metazoa > Nematoda > Chromadorea > Rhabditida > Rhabditidae > Caenorhabditis > Caenorhabditis tropicalis. Next base: position 2,022,709 of record CM028614.1, on the reverse strand, counting down.
GAAGAGAGCCGAAAATACAGATAAAAGAGTGTGATCAATTAATCAAGTTTGACGCTTCCTTCTCCCTAATACGGCGCGAATCCTGGACGTCTTCTGGTGCCACGGCCTCTTGGACGGAATCCTCCGTAGACGTACTTCACGATGACGTTTCCCCTTCCACGACCGCCACGTCCTCTGAACGGAGGTCTGTTCGTCGACGAAAGTCCCGGACGATTCGTTCGTTTCGGATCCACTTTGATTTGTCGACCACGGAGAAGACTGTCAGTCATCGCCAACGCGTTCTGCATTCCGTCTTTTTCGGTGAACTCCACGTACGCGAATCTGAAAAAAAAAATAATTTCAGAATTTCAATTTAAAAATAAAAATGTGCTTACCCTTTAGGATGTCCGCTGAACTTGTCGCATTGAATAGTGACTCTGGCCACTGGTCCGCAGCCATGGAAATGCTGTTCAATCTCTTCGGCCGTCGCTCCGTAGTCGACGTTTCCCACGTAGACCGATTTCGCGTCGGCTTCAGCCTTCTCCTCTGGTGTCAACAACGATTGCGTCGAGTTGCTCTGACTGCTTGTGTTCAGATTCATGTGGCCGACCATCTCATTTTGAATCGCTTTCAACTTCTTCTGCTCCTCCTCGATCTCGTTCAAATCGCCTTCGATGGCGGACAAGTCCTGAAGGAAATCGATAATTGCAAATTTGGAGCTAAATAGGAAAATAGTGCTTACCGCATCGTCTTCTGTGATGTCGTCGATGTTGAGGACATCCTCGTCCAGTGTGTTGTTGTCTTCGCTCATTTTTGGTGTTGGAACGCTGAAAATTCTTATTTTTGAAGGTTCAAAAAGAAATAAATTAATATAAGAACGTGGAAAACGCAAGGAATGGAAAAATAACAACGAAAACATTATTTCCATTGGAAAATCCAACAAATTTCAAAATGCCAGCGAAAAAAATCGAAACTCAACGAAAATCAATGAAAAATCAATGAGAAAGGGGTCAATTAAGAGAAATAGACGAGAGGGGGTGCGTTCTGTAACAGAATGAATCGACTGACGTTCTTGGATACCATTCTGCAAGAAATCTCCACATTCGAAGCACTGGAATCGCGAAAGAGGAGGGGCAACGCGAGACAGTGTGCAAAACATAAGAGACGCAGAGAAATATTCGTGGCGAGACCTCAACGCCGTGCGATTAGGGCGCGCTTGCATCGTTCAGTTTTAGTGCTAAATTAATTTTTTTCGCTGGAGATTCGTGAATTTAAAATGAGAATCTTAGTTTTAAAATTGAAATTTAATTTTCTAGCTTAAAAAATGCATGATTTTTCTAGTTTCAGCTTTATAAAAAATGGCTACAAGGCGAAGAAGCTCAAGAGCAACTGCGAAAAGCAAAAAAGCAGAGAATGGAGCATCGCCAGATGAAGAACAACATTCCAGTGATGACAGGTGATTTAATTTTTTGAAAACATAAAGAAAACGAAGAAAAACGTGTTCTGACTATGTGAAGTGTTGATCTGAAAGTTTCCTAGTAAAAACTAAGGAAAACTGAATAAAAAATATGTCGAGAGCTGCGAGATCTACTCAAAACCTTTCCAAAAACCTCAAAACCCCCTTTTCAGGAGCGATACCAGTGAAGTCAACGACAATGGCGAAACATTGAGAGATTCCGATCCAAAAGACGAGAAGGAGAGTGATGAAGAGTCTGGTGAAGATGAGGAGACAAGCAGTGACGAGGACGCTGAGCCGGTAAAAGAAATTAAAAATTAAGACGAAAAACCTCCAATTTCAGATCGTTTTAAACGTGACAGAGCGTGCGAAACGAGTGACGGCAGGTAACAAAATGGCGGCTCTTCTGGCGTCGGCGGATCAGGAGGATGAGTTTTATAAGACCGCGTATGGAGGTTTCGAAGAGGTATTCGCTTTGGAATCTCCCTGAATCTAAAAAAAGGTTTCAGAATAACGAAGTGGATCGGGAATTCAAGTCTCCAGTCCATTCTGACGACGATGAGGTGGATTCTGATTTTGATAAAGAAGAGGAGGAGGATGAGCCAGTTAGTGGTGGGGAAGACGACGGAAAGCCGCGGAGAAAGAAGAGGAAGTTTAATGTGAGAGTTCCTGTTGAACTCGAGGGAAATTCTGAATTTCTATAGGAGCCGAAGCGTGGTTTGACTGCCGACGATATTCTGGCGAAGAACAAGAAGTGGGCGATGGCACGGCTGGCTGGAAACCACGTGGCAGCGAATACGGTCGACGATAAGACGCAGGCTGCAATGCTGAAAGAGGCAGAGAAGACCGAGAAAATGAATATAGAGTCGCTGAAAAAGTATTTTTTATTTTAATGTGCCCTTATAAAAAAGGATCTTTTAGATACGAGGCATTCGAGTTAGAGAGGAAGAAGAAGCGCGAGAGGAACCACGTTCGCATCTTTCCTCCAGGTCCGCGGGAGCAGATTAAGATGACGACGGCCGGGACGACGGTGACAGTTTCAGAGATTAAGGTATTCTTTGAATTCTTTTCATTCTTGAAAGAGGAGCAATTGTTCTCCTTAATCCTCTAATCCTCCCCATCCTCTCACCGAATTCGTCAAAATTGGTCCCTTTGAAAGGAAAAGAGAGGCCCCGAAATTCCAACCAAAATGTTCTTCTCCCCCCAGTTTTTTGGGTTGTCAGCTCCTAAAAGAGAGAGAGACGAGCCCTCTCTCTCTCTCTCTCTCTCTCTCTCTCTCTCTCTCTCTCTCTCTCTCTCTCTCTCTCTCCAGGACTCCTCCTCCTCCTCGCTACCACACAACACTCGACGACAAAAGAGGAGGACCCGGAGGGCGCCGCGCACACATACATACATACACATACTCAACGACGACGCCTGGAGCTTCTCCTTCTCCTCCTCCTCTTCCATTCCTCCTCCTCCTCCTCTTGCTCTCCTCCATGACGCTCTCACTCCAGTAGCAGTAGTAGTCAAAGGGTTTTGGTCTCTTTCTCTCTCTCACTGCTGCCTGCCGCGTCCCGTCTGCTTCTTCTGCCACTGGTGGCTCCTGTGTGTGCTTCTTCTCCTCTTCCTCTCTTCCGTCTTCTAAACGAAAAGCTCTCTCCGCCCTCCAAGCCACTCTTCTCTCTCCCCGGGACTTTTCTCCGTCGCCGCTTCATGGGCCTCCTCCTCTCTGAATGCCTATTCTCCTCGTCGACTCTCTGCCAGCCCTCACTTCTTTTTCCCAAACGTTTCCTCGAGTTTTCTCTCTCCCTCTTGCCCCCAGGAAAATCCCCATTTTCCTTCCAAATCCATCTGAAAATCGGGCTATTCTGAATTCTGGAAAATGCCAAGAAGCCCTGTCTCCCACGGCTCCCCTCTTCTCCTCCCCTCCGGGGGTCGCCCGTTTGGCATCCTGAGTCTCTTCTCTTCGTCTGCTGCGGGGATCCAGTCGGTTTCCGCTCTTGTGACGTCATCGAAGAGCAGCCAGGGGCAGCAGGAGCAGCACAAAATGGAGCGAAATGCTGTGGGAGAAGAGGAGTTCAGTGGAGCGAACTTAAATTCGAAAGGAGAAAAACTCTACTTTTCACACCTTTCTTGCGGTATTTTTTTCCTATTTTTCAAGGTCGAAAATCGGAAAAAAGCTTTGCTGCATAGATTTTTTGTCGTTGACAAGTGTTCCTTTGTGTCTAGCGAAGTATAAACAATGGTACGGTATGCAGACCAGAGATCACCGAATTCAGATTCAAATGGCTAAAGACCATGGCTAGATAGCCTTTAATCGGTTCCAATAGTAGCCTAGCCTCTGAACTAAACCGAGGTGACAATGTTTGCGGGTGGCCGTGGTGCGCGAGAAGAAGCGATTAGTGTATTCGGGGTTGGCCCCCCGTAGTAACACAATGCGCTGCTGCTTGTCATCATCAGCATCAGCAACGTGTCGGTGTTTGCGTTTTACCACCACCGCTACTCGCAATGTTTCAAAAAAACCTTTTTTTCCAACGAAACGGCGAACTCCTCTTCCCCTAAAAGTATCTCCACAAACCTTTGCTCTCTCTGGGAAAACGAGGGACCAGCGTGAAAGTTGTCAAACTCTTTTCGGGCCCAGGGAAAAGGAAAAGGAGGAGGACAAAGTGTACATATTCTGGTGTGGAGACCCCCACTGTGTTGTTGCGAAGAGTCGCCCCTGCTGCTCCCACACACGTCTTCTTCTTCTTCTTCCATCTTGTCGCCTTCTCCTCCTCCCTTCTTTTCATTGCTTCTCCTCCCCTTTTTTGCTGCTCCCGAGTCTTCGATCGACTCTTTTGAGATGCCCTCCCCTTCGAAATGTGCTTTTCGAAAAATGGGTTGGCCAGGTAGAATTTTACCTTCTCTTCTTCTTCTTTTTCCTTTTGTTGCAAACACAAATTGTGTTGGTTGGAATGAAGGAATCCCCCCGTCTGTCTCCCGAAGGAAAGGAAGAAGCGCGCGCACCGCCCGTTTCTATGTGTGTGTAACTGACTGCGGGTGTCTCGAATTTCACGTGTTTGACCATTTTGCCCTCCTCCTCCCTTCCCCGTGTGCTTTCCTCCCGCCGCTCAACCCATTTTTTTTTCGAAATTCCCCCCGAAAAAAGGGTTCCATTTTGAGCAGCTCTTCCTCTCGCTCTTCCTTCAGAATCTGAAGCGCCTCCAGATGGCATCGATTAGCAGCAGAAATGCGATCTTTTGTTGTTTCCCCAAATTCATTTGTCTCTAGAAGGAGGAAGAACTTTCGCTTTCGTTCTACTTGTTTTTTGAAAAGTGTCTCTCTCTTGTTTTTTTTATTCGGTTTCCATTTCCGCCGCTCTCATTTCGATCGCTTCGTTTTTTTTGTTTTCTGACGATTTTTTGGATTTTTTGGAGGAAATTCGGCATTTTGGAGTCAGTTTTTTAGTCGGAACTCTAATTTTATCTTAGGTATGGCTTGAAAAGAAACGCTGCTCAGCCTAAAAGTTGTTTTCCGCGGGATTCCGATTCCACAAGCCATTTTTAGGTTGAAAACTTCCTAGATGGATTCCTAGCAGATTCTAGACCTGAAAATGTCGAATTTCCTCCAGAAACCAGGATTATGGCTCCAGAATCACCCTATTTGACCATGAATTTCGCTTCGGAAATAATTCTGACGAAAGAGTTCGAAATAGCTCCATTTACTATCACTTTTAATATGCGTGTTTATTGTTTCTCCTCCGCCTCGTCACTCCTCTTTCCTCTCACTCTCTCTCTAATTTGTTATCTAGTTGCCTCCCTTGCCGGTCTTCATATCATTTTATCAAATTAGGCATCCACCAGAGAGACGGGCGGTCTGCTCACTTTGTGTATTTCCGGTAGGAATTCTCGCCGTTTTGCATAACTTTTAATGGAAAAAGTTATATTTTTTTTCGATTTTTTGGCTGGAATGCATTGGCTGCGTTTCCTGATTGGAATCCGAATTCTTTAGCCGTCTAGAATTCAGAAATTTCATCGTTTCCATCAAAAAATCAATCAAAAGCTTATTGATAAATGAATCATAAAAGATAAAACCCGCTTTTTATCTCCGATTCTTCTCCATCACCGAAAGCTATATATCTCCTCCTTGTTACTATAAATACAGAACGAGATCTAATTTTAGAACTGACGTCATTCGTGAAAGAGGAGGAGGGAGAAGAGGTGATTAGGAGGAGGTTGTTTCTCGCATATTTACTTTTCCGAAAGATCAATGCCCCGACATTTTGACGTCACTTGTCCACAAATCAGGGGAGAGCTTTTCCTTCTCTCTCTCTCTCTCTCTCTCTCTCTCTCTCTCTCGCTCTCTCTCTCTCTCTCTCTCTCTCTCTCTCTCTCTCTCTCTCTCTCTCTCTCTTTCTCGATTTGATTCTGAATCAGAGCAGCCAGCTGAAATCAGTTTTTTATCAGCTTTTTGGTGACCGCTCATCGACCTGACCGTTTCCGGCCACGCCCCCTATAGGAGGTTTCCGGGAAGAAAAGGAATGCGACCATCAATATTTTAGTTTTCCTCTACATTTTCTAGATGTTCTTCCCTATTTTTCTCCTGTTTTCCTGTTTTCTTCGCCGATGGGATGTTCGGAAGATCCTACTGCCTAGAAGAGAGTACGGTAGCTACAGTACCTACAGTATCCGAAGCTACAGTATTCCTAAAGACCAGGAATTCCCAAATTCCGCAAATCGATTTCTCTTCCCCCCTCATCCAGAGCATCCCATCCCCTCCAACAACACAACTGAATCACTTACTTTGAAATGTATCAGTAGTGCCATCTCTCTCTCTCTCTCCGCTTCTCTCTCTCCCGCATTCTCTCTCATCGCTAGGGATAGCTCGGCTCCCCAGACACCCTAGCTCTTCCTCTGTCTGCCCCCTCCTCCTCCCCATATCACTCTTCTATCTCTCCGCCGCAGCCGACCCAACTCTCCGGACCGCCCGCCGCTCGCCCGCTCTGACACCATGCGGACGCCCCGAGATAGAAAGCATCTCTCTCTCTCTCTCTCTCTCTCTCTCTCTCTCTCTCTCATTTCCTTATCACCGCTCTCTTCCCTCTCCTCCTCCTCCCTGCTCCTCTAATGCACATACATTCCATCTATCTCCATGAATTTCAGAAATTCAAATGCGAAAAGCCAAGAGAAAGAAACCTGTGCGCGGTGACTGGAAGGCCGGCTCGATATCGCGACCCGGTAACCGATCTGCCCTACTCGTCGGCGTACGCATTCAAAGTGATTCGGGATAAGTATCACAAGCATCTGAGGACGTTACGCGGAAATGAGGAGGTAAAAATCTTAGTTTTTTAAAACGAAAAAGGGGCAGGAGACGTCGAGAAGCTCCTGGGATAGCTGAATACCTCAGAAACAATGGATTTCTGAAAAAAATCACTCCAAGATCGTTTCAAAACCGCCTCCAGACTTATAGAACTATCCCCATCCTAAAATCATCCATTTCCAGGTATCCGCATACCTGAGCAGCCTGAAAGCTCTCCCGACGCCACCAATCTCCCCGCGAGGACCCAAAGGATCCACTGGAACGACGACGTCTTCTGGCACAGCCATCAAGGCCTAACTAAGAAGACTTTTCCATTGTTTCAAACAACACAATTTCCATTCAATTCCCCAATTCATTTTGTTTGTTCTTCTGTACATATCTCTCTCTCCGTCTCTCTCTCTCTCGTTCTTTGCTCCTCTCTAGCATTCTCTTTATTTTTCTCCGCCGCCGCCGCCGCTTTGAAATTCGTTCTCTCTTTCTCTCTCTCTTGGCTCGATTTTATTTGTAGATCTCTTGCAAACTTTGTCTCCTTCTTCCTCCTTCTTCTCCTCCCCTCTCCGATCTGATAACCTCCCCACTTTTTTTCATATTATTTTTTTTATCCCTTTCGACAATTTTCTGGTTTTTTGTTTTATCTATCTAACAATTTATTTATTGGGGATTCTTTTTTTCTCTTTCTCTCGAGAAAAACTCTCGGTTCCGAAACCGTTGACAATATCTGAATCTTGAATTCCGCCTCCTCCCCTTCCTAATTCCACATCTTCCAGGTTCTCTCTTACTGTCTGTCTGTCTACTGGGTTTGTCGGACAGTCTTCCCCCGTCAGAACTCTCTACCTAAACCGGTAAGAATCCTCCTCCCCATTTTCTATCAGATTCCTTTTTTTTCAGATATGAAGAAGGCCGACGAGAATGCCACCCTCATGAACGGGGTGGAAACGGGTGCCGGCGCGGCGGGACGTGACGATGAGCCGGAGACGTTCCGGCAGTTTCTGTACAACAAGAAGAACGGAACGGTGCTGGGAAGAAACGGCAAATCGTGGTTCCAGGTATGAAACTGGGAGAATCTGGAGATCCTCATCCCATATACTCTTTAGATCATCGTCTTCTACATCATCTTCTACGCTCTGCTCGCCGGATTCTGGCTCGCGTGTCTGACAATCTTCCTGCGAACTCTCGACCCGAAAGTGCCAAGATTCTACGGAAAAGGAACGATCATCGGAGTGAATCCGGGTGTCGGATATCAACCATGGCTGAAGGAGCGACCGGATTCCACTCTCATCCAGTACAATCTCCAGGATCCCTCTTCATGGAAGCCATACGTGGAACAAATGAGAACCTATCTCGAGAAATACGATTCGAATGCGACGGAGACTCGTGAGTGTGGAGCCGGAGAGAGTAACGATGATCTGGAGAAGAATCCGGATGCTCTTCCGTGCCGCTTCGATTTGGCCGTCTTCGACAAAGGATGCAGTGAGAAATCTGAATATGGATTCAAGACCGGCAAACCGTGTGTGATCATCTCGCTGAATCGTCTCATCGGATGGCGTCCAACGGATTTCCCAGTGAATTCTGTTCCAGAAGAGGTCAAGGATCGTTATAAGACCGGATCGATTGCGATTAATTGTCAGGGAGCCACCAACGTCGATAAGGAGCACATTGGAAAGATCAACTATATGCCGCCGAACGGAATCGATGGAAAGTACTATCCGTATGTGTTCACAAAAGTGAGTTTTTCTTTCTTTCTCTAGGAGAAAATGGATTTTTGTTTTGATTGAATGAGAGAGAGAGAGAATGGAATTCCGAAGATTCCGCTCTTCCCCAAATTCTTCTTCTCCGAACTCGGATCCATAAAAAATTAATTTTTCTCTCTTCCAGGGATACCAACAACCGATTGCCATGGTGAAATTCGACACAATTCCACGCAACAAACTGGTCATCGTCGAATGCCGTGCCTATGCTCTGAACATTGAACACGACATCTCATCCCGCCTCGGAATGGTCTACTTTGAAGTGATGGTCGAGGATAAGAAGGTCGTCGAGAAGAAGGAATTGTAGATATATATCTCTAGTAGTTGATATAGGATATTATTCAAAAGTGCCTCTTCCTGTTTTTTGCCCTCTCTCTTCTTCTAGCTTTCTTCCATAGAATCCCCAGCTACTTTTGAACGTTTTGCTCATTTTTATAATTTTTTTTTAGTTTTTCGGTTTTATAATAATTGCCCATTTTTTTCTATAATAATTCCCATTTTCTTCATTCTCATCCCCCAAAACACACTTAGTTCCACCCATTTTCTCTCAAAAATAGCCGAAAATAGCTATTTTCCCTCTCCCCCGACGAGGCAGGTCTCTTCTTTTTGTTTTCCTTTTTTTTGAATTTTTGATATTATTTTTCCCATTTTTTTGGATAGGTTCGGTGTTGTCAAGAGGCGCGGAGCATTTGTATCGAAGACCCAAGCCACGCCCTCCTCCCAATCAACCGCTTTTTTTTGAGATTTTCTAATTGTTTTATTCGCCTTTTTCTTTTTTTTTGATGGATTTGTCAATTTGAATATAAATTATTCTTCTTGCGAATCGGCAGAATTCGCGATTTCGTTCGAATTGACAAATTTTTGCATTTTTTGTCGATTTTGTATCGATGAAAATCCAATTTTTCCCCCCAATTTTCTCGATTTTTCACGAGAATCCCCCTCTTCCCGCTGAATTCCCTCTCTTCTTCTTCCCCATTTTATCTTTCTAGGATTAAGCAAATCACAGAAATACACACAAAGAATTCATTCTTCTTTCGCGCATATTGCTTCCCGTTTTTCTACGCAAAACCCACCCATTTTTGCTTTAAAAACTGATTTTTCAAGGCAAAAACTTCGATTTTATCGAAAAATCCTCGTTTGATTTGTGTTATTCCATCCCCATTTCCCACTTCCCATATTTTTATCTTTTTCATTTTTTCTTCATATTGATTCCGAATAAAAAATAAAATCTTAAAGAAACGCGCGCTTCAGAACACTCGGATGATAATAACATGTGGATGACTCATTTATCAGATATCTACTCTCTACTGATGTGCTTTTGCTTCTTTTTTTTGCTGCTTTCGTGTGTTTTTGAGTGAATTTTAGTTTGAGAGAGATTTAGGCCACGCCCACTTTTTGAAAAAAGAGAAAAATGTCATAAAAATCGGAAAATTAGAGGGTTTTATCGGGAAAAATGATAGGTTACGAAGGGAAGAATAGGCTAGAATTATATAGAATGGAAAAATAGGAAAATAATTGAATTCCTCGAAATAATTTTTTAAAAAATGGTTTTTTGCTTTTTCCTATAATTTTTTTCATAAACTTATAGCTTTTTCCTATAATTTTTAAACTTCAAATTATAAAATAGGGGTGGAATTATAGAAAAATGAATAAAAAATACAAAAATTCTCGAATTTTTCAAAAAACTGCACTTAAATATGTATTATCCCATTTTATCTCTGAATTCTTAAACGGAAAATTTTTAAAAAAACTGATTTTCAACCCCAAATTTGATTTTCTGAAAGAGAAAACCTGTGTCTCTTGAAATAAAAAAAACGCGTTCAGTTTTTTTTATCGCCGGGGGGACTTTAGTCGACTAACGGTATAACACATTAAAAATAGGGGGGAAGGGTACTTCACCTGAAGATTATACGAAAGTGAAACCGCCTCCCTTCTTTCAGTCATTGAATGATGTAGTTAGGTGGAGAAGACCTGATTCTCGTCTCATTTCTTCTCAATTTCAGTTTTCTTTGTTTTCTGATAAACCGAAAAATTCAAAAGTGAATTTTCCAAAAACTAAATTTCAATTTTGGATTTTTGCATTTTTGTTAAGTACTAATTAAGTATGCTATCAGTGAAATCTATAACTAAGTTTTCCGAAACATCGGTCAGAACTAATTTAAAATGTTGAATAAATTCAATAATTATTTGAAGGCTGCAAAGTTTTTAGAAAATATTTTTTCATCAACAATTGTCGTGCAGTCCTCATATTTAGAAAATTCCTTTCTTTTTGAATTAGATTCAAGTTTTTTTTTTGATTTTAGCGGTTTTAGGCCTTTTTCAAGGGTCTAGTTCTCGGATCCTGGGTTTCCGATCGCTTTGAAAATTCATGGAGGATTAGAACAGACATTAATAAAGATCTTTATATTCACATAATTTTCAAAAAATTCCTCATTCTCTTTTTATTGGATAAGTTCTAGAAGACACCCCTTTTTCGATCGTTTCAGTACTAAAATGGCCGAAAATGGGGTGAAAGAGTGAGGTATTCTTTGAAAATTGCGTGAATATAAAGTTCTTTATTAATATCTGTTCTAAGCCTCCATGAATTTTCAAAGCCATCGGAAACCCAAGATCCGAGAACCAGACCCCTGAAAATAGCCTAAAACTGTTGAAATCAACTGAAAAAACAAAATTTCTATATTTTTGAACAATACTGCAGTATACTGAATGCATTAAAACAAACTCTAAATTATATGAAATTATTATTATTAGATTATTGGCTCCGCCCCCTTTTTAAAACCAACAACTGTATTTCCGTGAGAACAGTGCAGGACAGTTGGACAGTTCAGGAAGGGAGCCAATTTTTTTTCTATCTCGATAAACAATACATATTTTCCAATTGAAACAAAAATCACAAGACATTGTCCTCCACACAGACCACACGACAAAAATTCCAACATATAATTAGGTATATTTTCTTGCTACGAATAATACCAGTAGTCAGAGGAGGAGAGGAGAGTCATGAGACCCCAGCCGGTGTGGGGCAATTGGTCATCCCCCTCTCTTTACATGAGACCACACCGGACTCCTCTATATGACTCACTCCTCTCTCTCTCTCTCTCTCTCTCTCTCTCTCTCTCTCCATACACATGACTCCTCTTATCCCTCCGTCTCCTCCTATCTCACCCCTTCTTCCAAATTGTGCTCTCTATTCTCACCTTTCACCTTCTCAAAACAATTTGTTTCAGATGACTGCGATGGCGCGTGGCGACTCCGCGTCGGCCGATCCCATCAACGGAAAACCGGGAAAATCGACAATAAACGATAGGAAATTCGCGTTTTTAAATCAGGTAATTTTTCGAGAGAGAATTCGAGCTCTAATGTTGAAAATGAAGAAAAAAGCGCTCCATTAGCAAGAGATATCTCGCCACGAAAACTACTATAGAAAATTCATAAAAGCAAGTCTACAAAAATTTAATTAATTTTTTTCAGCTCTTTTTTACCGATTTTCTCTGATTTTTTAAAATAAAATCTGCAATTTTGTTATTTAAAACTATCATAATCGAGAAAAACTTTGATAGTTTTAAATAACGAAATTGCATTTTTACAAAAATCGAAAAAAATCGGTAAAAAGAGCTGAAAAAATTAATTAAATATTTGTAGACTTGCTTTTATAAATTTTCTACAGTAGTTTTCGTGGCGAGATATCCTCGGCTACGAGGCCAAGACCCTGAGTCTCATCTCGTGGGATCAGAATAATAAAACCTCTTTTCCTTCCAGATAACCCGCCCCGACTACCGTAGTCTGCCCACCTCAGCCGCCACGTCACAGTCATCTGTCCCATCGACGCCAGTGACAATCCCGACAAAAAACGCCGTCGAACAGATCGTTTTCCGGGAATTTGGAGCCCCAATTGCCACCCCTGAAGACGAGGAAATGCTCGATGAGCTCATGGAAATGTGCGTGTACTCCTTTTGGACAAAAAAGTTTTTTTAAAATTTATTTTATTTTTTAGAAAAAAATTTTATTTTTAGAAAAAAATTCTATTTTTCGAAAAAATCTCAAATCCTATTTTTCAGAAAATCCGAACCAGTACTGTCTCCCCGTCGAACCTACACTGATTTCGAGGAGAAAGAGAATCGAGAAGAGGAGGATACGACACTTCGGGAAGAGACAATGGAAGAGGAAATATCAGAAATAGAAAGTATTCAGAATTCAGAAGAACTTCTTCCACCACCAACGAAAACAGATTTCATTCGAATGGTGGAAAGTGCTCCTGAATTGAATCATCCAGAAGAAGAAGAAGAGGAAGAGGATCGAAAAATAAGAGAATCTTATGGAGAACCGAGAAAAGCGGTTCTCGAAAGACTGAATTACACGACGGATGACGATGAAACGGAGACGGAGAACGAGGAGATGGATGAGGAAGACGATGTGGATGAGGATGTCAGAAGACAGGTCAGCAGACTACTCTGAAATTTGATACCAGGAAGGCGGAGAGGATTTTTGGCGCATTTCCATTTTTTTTTGGAAATTTCTCCGTTTTTCGTTTTTAAAAATTTCAATCTTTCAAATCCGTGAAATCCGGGCTCCCGGACATTTCGAAACCGCTGAAACAAATGTTTAAAAAAGGCGCTAAAAATATGAAAAATGAATCAAAATTCAACTAGTAACGTTAAAAAAAAGCTCGTTTAAGCCTAAAAATGTCTAAAAACCACATTCTCATGTTTTTTTATTTTTTATTTTCACCGAAAGAAAATTCGAAAAAAATCATGAGAATGTGGTTTTTAGACATTTTTAAGGTAAAACGAGCTTTGTTAAACGTTACTAGTTGAGTTTTGATTCAGTTTTCATAATTTTAGCCCCTTTTTTGAACATGTGTTTCAGCGGTTTCGAAATGTCCGGGAGCCAGTTATGAGGCAAAAAGTGGTGACTTTCGGACCTTCTGGGTCTGGCCCAACCTTTTTGCCTTTTAACTATTTTTAGGGTTTTGGCACACACTTAGAACCGGCCCAGTTTGGTAGAACTCGTCAAGATCTATCATTTTTACTTCCTGATTGTCGAAAAAATGTTGAATCTGAAAGAAGATAATCGAAGATCCGGCTGACAAGTCTGGTTTTGATTGTAATTTTTTCCGTTTTAGAACAGGAGTTTTTTTTCAAATTGAATGAAAGCAGAAAGTCATTAGAAACCGCTAGAAAATCTTAATTATCACAAAACAGCGTTTACTGTACAATTTTCGGTAGGTTTGAGCGGTTTTAGGGCATTTTCAGGGGTCTGGTACTCGGATCTTGGATTTCCGATCTCTTTGAAAACTATTGGAGACTTAGAACAGACATTAATAAAGAACTTTATATTCACACAATTTTCAAAAAATACCTAATTCTATTTTTATTAAACAAGTTTTGGAAGAGACCCCATTTTCAGTCATTTTAGTACTGAAATTATTGAAAATGGGGTGTGTTCTAGAACTTGTCCAATAAAAATAGAATGAGGTATTTTTTGAACATTGTGTGAATATAAAGTTCTTTATTAAGGTCTGTTCTAAGTCTCCAATAGTTTTCAAAGCCATCGGAAACTCAATATCCGAGAACCAGACCCCTAAAAATGGCCTAAAACCGCTAAAATCAACTGAAAAAACAATTTTTCTTTATACTTTTGAACAGCACTGGGCTTATTATTCAGTGACTTCACATTCTTCTAGTGACTTAAAACCACCAAAACAATTCAAATTCACTTAGAAACAACTCTCCCCTTAAAAATAAGCTCTCAAGAAGCGCATGTTTATAAAAGAATAACACTTCAAAAATCGCCTCCACTTTAGGTCATCCTCCCAACACCAACTATTTAGTTTTTCATAGTTTTCTTTTTCTTTTGAAAAGAAGAGTAAAGCACATGATAGATGAGAGGGCCCCTTCTTCTTTTCGAGTTATCTCGTGCCCCGGATCTCGTGATTTCTTCTTCTTCTTCTGCTCCAGAAGAGCCGCGGAAAAATGAGCCCCAAGCGGAAAACCAATTTAAATTCCTCCCCCAAAAGTCTATAGTTTTTATAGCCGTGTCTCGAATTTCCTCCTCCCCTTCCATTCCACCACAAATTCAGAATCTTCTTATTCCAGATCGCCGCCGTCTCTGACTCCCCCCTTCCAATGGTTTTTGGATTCTCTTCTGCTTCTTCGAACGGCTCCTCTACTTCCACCTCCTCTTCCAGAGAGAAAATGGAGAAACCGACGAGTCTTCCACTACAGTATGATCAGGATCAAGGAGGAGCCGATTGTTTGACGCCAAGGAGAGCTGAGTGAGTTTTTTTAATCACTAAAATTATTTTTTTCCTATTTTTGTAATTTTTGAATGACAAAGGAACATGGAATTACCGTATTTATTCTAATTGCCCGGCATGCCGGTCTATTTTTCGAGACCCTCGTTTGAGTGCCGGTTAAATAGAGGCTGCCGGTCATTTAGAGGTTGCCGGTTTATTTTTCAAACTTATTTTTCCAAAAATTGTCTCTTCAAAAACAGATGAAACGATAGCTAAAACAGCCGGAGAAGCCTATTTTTATTCAAAATAGGCACTAAAATACGTTATTTTACAAGTTTATGAAGTTTTCTGTGATAGTTATATAAAAATAACCTGTTTTCCTGTATTTTTGTGTTCAACCATGCCGGCTTATTTTTTGAGTGCCGGTCAATTAGAGGCTGCCGGTTTATTTTTCAATTCATCAGTTTGTATGCCGGTTTATTAGAGGCTGCCGGTCATTTAGAGGTGCCGGTCTAATAGAATAAATACGGTATTTCAAAAAGTCTCGCTGGGTTGAACAAAAAAGCATATTGGTCGAAAAATAGCGCTTTTTGTGTTTTTCGAAACATTTTTTGTAGAAAAATAATCATTTTTAAGCGTTTTTTAACGTTAAACACCCTGAACACAAATATCATAGTGGCTTCCTGTGCAAATTTCTAGAAGCCTCTTTTTGTGAAGAAAATAAGAAATGATACATTCTAACCGATTTTCGACCTACTAGTAACCAGGGATGTGCGTTAAAATTTTTTACGGATTCGGTAAAATGTAAAATTTTACGAAATCAACCCTCGTAAAATTCGTAAAATTAGTAAAATTAATGAAGACGCATGCCAACTACAGTAGCGGCTAAAATATTCTATTTTTTGAAGCGAAGAGGTAAAATTATGGTTTTGGGAGAAATTGGAAACAACATTGATTCGATACGAATTGAGTAGCATCAATAGGAATTTTTCACCGAAATTTTCTAAAAAATTTCGAAAGTTTGAGAGAGAGAATATGTTTCTGCTTCAAAAAGTACCCTCTCGAACATTGGAAATTTTTTATCAAAGTTCGATTTTCTCGAAAAAAAGATGAAATTTACCTTCAGAGTACCAAGATTCGACCAAACTTTTTAAAAAGATTTTACGGAAATTTTTTTACGAATTCGTAGATAAAAAATTTTCGAAAAAGGGTCTTAAAACCGAGAAATTCATAAAAACCGTAAACGTAAAAGCACACCCCTACTGGTAACCAATGAGGCCTTCAAGTTAATTTTCAGTGTCTTACACTCTTTAATTTGAAAAAAATCTCAATACTTAAAAGTTTTTGAAGTTCCGGTCATCGTTCCCATGTGCTTTCTCTACCATAAAGTAACTGCAATCCTTCAGATTCTCAATCGACGACGACGAGCCGCTTCCAACGTCATCAGAAGACCCCACTATCCCATCATCCGGAGACGAAGGAGTCCTTCAACAATCCCTCATTCAACTTCAGAAACAACTTCGAAAAACCGATGTAAGGTGTTCTCGGTTGGAGAAGATTTGCGAATTTCAACAGGTGAGTCAGTGGTTGTATAAGTTTTCACCGTCTTCTCTAATTACACATCGCAATGGTCAGAATGACCCATATATGAAATGGATCGGATAGAAGACATTTGGGATTTGAAAGGGGCGGATTCCCTAATTAAAGGGCACCTTTATTTCCGTAAGATCCCTCCCGAGGGCAACTAAATGTCGAAATGTGTCGTCTTGTCGAATCAATTAGTTGCGTGAAGTGGATGAGCCAACAAAAATGTTCTCGAAGTACTTGGGAGGGGAACTACCGTAATCTCGAGACCCCTTTGCTCTCTCTCTCTCTCTCTCTCTCTCTCTCTCTCTCTCTCTCTTCCTTTTGAATGTAAACATACACGCATTCCATGAATGGAAAAAGAAGAAGAGTTACCGTTTATGGATGTGTGTTTACACACATCTCTCTCTCCCTCTCTCTCTCTCTCTCTTTATGTGTGTGAAGGACGGCGCCATACACATTGAAGTGGAAAAGGCTATTTGGGAAGGTCAAAAATCTGAGGAGACTCTCTCTTTACTACAGTACTTTTTATGATGACCGAAAAAAGAAGTTCCTGGTTGGTTGGTCTAAACGGGTTACTGTAGTTTTTTTCATACAAAAGGATTACTGTAGAAAGCATACGAATTTTAGAATTTATTAGGGAGTACTGTAGGATAGATGGAAGGTTACTGTAGACTACTTGATTTTTAGAGCTGTTCAAAGGATTACTGTAGATTTTTTCCTTGACCCCCTTTTTCTTGAAACAGTGACTTCAATGGGATTACTGTAGATTTTCTTCGAGAAACCAACGATTAGAAATCTAGACAAAATTATAGGTTTTCGATATGAGAAAACGTGTAATTTTGAGTGGGTTTTCATAATTATAGACTAGGAATTCTGAGAATTTAGGTGACATTTAGGGGTGTCTAGAGTCTAAAGTACAAATCAGTCATCTCGAGTCTAGAAGACATTTGGAAATATGTATTCTAGGACATATAGTTTTGAAGCGGTATTTTGGAACGAAAGGTCATTTCAAAACTTTCTGAACTAACCGATTATTAAATTATGGCTCCCGGACATTTCGAAACCGCTGAAACACATGTTTAAAAAAGGCGCTAAAATTATGAAAAATGAATCAAAACTCAACTAGTAACGTTTAACAAAGCTCGTTTCAGCCTAAAAAATGTCTAAAAACCACTCATCTTTTTTTCGAATTTTCTTTCGCTGAAAATAAAAAATAAAAAATCATCAGAATGTGGTTTTTAGACATTTTTAGGCTAACACGAGCTTTGTTAAACGTTACTAGTTGAGTTTTGATTCATTTTTCATAATTTTAGCGCCTTATTTGAACATGTGTTTCAGCGGTTTCGAAATGTCCGGGAGCCGCTAAAACTAAATGACCTGAAGACAAAACTATTGCAAATTACGGTAATTTTCTGATTGAAATTGAGTTGTTAAACATGTCTTCAAAATGTCATAGTTTCTGAGTGGTCAGTTTAGAAAATTTCCAAATCACTTTAGGCTTCAAAATGGTTATCTAGTTCAAAAACTCTCCTGTCTTCCTAATTTCGTAATTATCTGCCTGTAGCTTCGGAATCCAAGACTACGGTTGCTCAATCCGAAGTGCCCTATGGATTTTTCGCACCTGAAATAGCCTTTCTTCGAAGTTTCCGGTCCCCCAAACCTAGAAGTTTCCCTCCTCAAGTCGTCATGCCCCCTCCCCGATTATGAAACGGTTCATTGAGAGTTGACACCGACTTCCTTCCTTCTCTCTCTATCTCTCTCTCTCTCTCTCAAGAAGTCATGCACGCATTTCCGGAGACCGATCATATTTGCATATCCTCCCCTTTTCCTCAAATAGAAATTTCTGAATCATTTGCAGCGTGACATCGACAGTCTTCGATTCGAGGTCGACTGGAAGGACAAACGAATCGAATATCTTCAGAAGACGTTGCAGGAAATGGAACTATCACAATCACGATCCTCAACCGCATCATAATTAGATCTGCAATCGCGCTATATTGCGAAAATCCCCGTTTTTAAGCCAAAAATTCAAATTCCCGCCACACAGTCCAATAGAGCGCAATTGCAGACACCAAGCATAATTTATCCACATTTTCCGATTTCATTCCACAAACACATCTTTCTGAGCTTCCCCCCTACTTCATTCCTTCAATTTTTTTTGTTCTCTTGCTTTTGCTTACGGCTTGAATAATAATACAACGAATATTATGAAAAAATTTATTTTTTTTTATGAAAAAAAATTGGAATGTTTTTTAAGCAGATTGGAGGGAAGTCTTACGGTAGGTGCAGGGAAATGAAATCACAGTAATTCCAGGTTTTTGGGGGGAAGAAGTGTACAAAACGAAAAAAATTGGGGATCAAGATATGGGGGAAGAAAAAGAAAACGCTGAAAATAATATGCAGAGAGAATAAAAGGAGATCCGAACGGATTTGGTGGGAAAAGAGTGAACTCGCCGCCGGCGGGAGTCGAACCGACAGGTGGAACGACAGGCGCGCGCTTTCCCGGCTGCGCCATGCATGCAACAGCCGACCGAGGGGGTGGCGGACATATAAGAATGCGGGGGCGTTTCGAAGGGAGTGGGGGAGTTCACGCGAAAATGCAGACGAAATTTGAAATTTTGGAAAGAAAAAAAGTTGAAAAAAAATGCACAATTAGGTGTAATGAGAGCGGGTGTACGTTGGTGGAGGTGGTGGTGGTTGTGCTGCACAAGAAGTAGAAGAGGAAGAAGTAGGTGTAGAAGAAGAATGATTGTGCACTGGTGGATAGTGATGGTGCTGAGCTTCCCAAACTGAAAAAAATTTTGGAATTTTCTGAATCACCCGTTTTTAGGAAATTTGTTTGAAAGACACTTTTTAGAGGCTATTTATCACAGTTATTATTAACTCGTTGCATTTTTTGGTGAGTGGTGCTATTTTCAGTAGAGCGCACTTGCAGACTACACAATGGGGGTGCCGTAGAAATAGAAAGAGTAAGAGAAAGAAATACAACAACATACACAAAAACGATTCTATCCATTCACATCGGCCATCTTATTCCGTGCGTATTCGATGCGAAGACCGCCACGATCGTTGGCCGACACCTGGAAGCCCTGAAGCGAAAGCATCGCCTGTGTGGCCTTCTGAAGATCCGAATACTCGACGAACGCCACACACGAGCCGTTTTTATTGTGAAGGCGGAGACGCGTGAAACCGGCGAACGCTTTGAACACGCCGCGTAGCTGATCTTCGTTCACTTCTGCTGAGAGATTGGCGACGAATAGCGTCGAACACGCTGATGTTGACGCTTGCGAGGATTGTTGTTGTTGTTGGGCGGCGCTGAGACTCGCTGCAAATATCGGTTGGTGGAGGACGAATCTAATGAATAGTTCACAAGAGAAATTATTGGGTGGGGTGGACGAGCGGGGTGGGGTGAGCTTTTTTAGAAGGGCTCGGTTGAAAATGCTTAATTAATTTTTTTTTTGTTTAAAATAATTTGAAAACAAGTTTTCCGTCAATTTTAAATTTTTTTTACCGGAAAATTATCGCTAAATGCTCAGTTGAAAATTCTCAATTAATTAGTTTTACTGCTTAAAATAATTTTTTAAAAATGTTTTTCGACGATTTTTAAATTTTTAAATTTTTTTACCCGGAATTACCTACTAAAAATGCGAAATTCGTCAACTAAAATAAAATTTATTGATAAATTATCGATTACTTCATTTTTTCTACATTTTTTCTCATTAAAAACCACCAAATCCAGTGATTTTTCAGCAAAAAACACGTCTGTTCAAAAGCGATACGTCAGTAAACGCGCCCCGCCGAATCGTCGAATTTTTCACGGCGCCGGGGCGTATTTTCTGAGTGAAACTAGCTGGAAAACCTGTTTTGGAGTTTCAAAGTATTTTACAGACGATTGAATAATTAATTTAACCCGAAAATGTAATTTTGCCTAATTTGTAAATTTTTTTTCGAAAATTCTCCGATAATTAACTTTTTTAATTCAAAAACATATTTTCCGACAGATTTCCCAATTTTTCCATTATTTTCAACGTAAAAAAGCTCAAAATTCACGGATTTATGCGAAGTTTCAAGAGTGAGGCGTCAGTAATCGCGCTCCATTTCGTTTCGCGATGGAGCGTATTTTTGACTAGAAAAACTAGTTTTTCGTTGAAATGGACTATTTTGAAACTAATTGAATCGTTAATCAGACCTAAAAAAATCTTTTTTTTATTCGGAAAAAAATTTTTTTCTCAAGAATCAATTTTTCCGGTTCTTCTTGTTTCAGGGTAATTTTCCGATTATTTTAGCGGTACCCTTATATTAATAAACTTCAGAAAAAGGGTGCCCTTCTAATAAAAGTATCACAGAGGAAATAAATGTGTGTAGTGAATTGAGAGAAAGTGATATGTGAGTGTGCATATAGGCGAAAAGAGACAACAAAAATGGTGAGATGGGATTACTGTAGTTTTTGGTTGATTAACTGTAATTACCTGCGGCTGCGGCGGCTGCCGGATGCAATTGTGCAGCATAAAGCGGTTGTTGGAATTGTTGAAGAGACGGTTGCATATAGGCGGCCTGAAGGGCCTGTGCAGCATGTAAATGTGGAAGTGAAAGAGCCAATAGTTGATGCTCATTCAAAAGAGCAGCCGATTGGGGATCCAGTAGTAGATCCGGTTGCATTGGTGCCAAAAACTGAGGGACACCGGCGGCAGAGAGTGCAGAATGTTGTGGTGGTGGCGACTGTTTCGGTCGTGCCACTTTCGTGTTCGATTTGGCTAGCTCGAGACGAAGGACTTGCGCGCATTCGGGATCGAATCGCACTCCTGGAATCGGGGGATTTTGGAGGAGAAGCTGGTGGGGGTGCGCACAATTATTCTGAGCATTATTGTCTCTTGAACCAATTCTCTAGCTATTACGGTAAGCGAGATACGCCACTTTGAAGTTGGGGAGGCGGAGAGAGCGCAGAGAAGGCTAGAGTGTCTGCGTCTCTCGCCAACTTTTTTTTCAAACCTTTTTTCTTCTATTTTTTTTTCGAAAATAATTTGGTCATTCTAGCGCATTTTGAAAAGCAAATTTTTCTCTACAAAATAGTTTTTGAACGATTCGAAAATATGAATTTTGAAAGAAGTTACAGCGATTTCCGTCTAGAGGCGAGAGGGAGAGAGAGCGCGGAGAAGGCTAGAGTGTCTGCGTCTCTCCACTCTCTCGCCGCCCCCTGTATCTCGAGACGCAGAGAAGCTAGAGAAATGGTTCAAGAGACAAAAATGATCAGCTTAAAATTCTCTATCGATTGATAATATTTTTGAAAGAAAATTCAATGTTTGAAAATTTTGGAAAATCGAGAAAATTTTGAAATTTTGAAAATTTTCGAAAAAATTCAAAATTATTCAAATAATGTGAGTGCACACAAATTCTGTGTATTTTTGACTCTTGAACTATTTTTCTAGCTATTCTGGTTCGCAAGATACAACTTTAGTGGCCTAAAAAATTCCCGCGTGGCCTAGAAACTCAAAACTAGGCCACGAGACCTATCTCATTGAACTCAGCTTGTTCTCAGCTTTCAAATGAGTATAATCATGGCAGGGTTCCACGCAATTTGAATTTCGGGGTTAGAGACGCAGACACTCTCGCTTCTCTGCGCTCTCTTCTGAACTTCGGAGGTGGATATCTCGAGAACCAGAAGAGATAGAGAGATGGTTCAAGAGACAAAAATGATTAGCTTAAATTTCTTTATCGAATGGTGTAATTTAATTTCGAAAAATTCAAAAATTTTGAAATCCGGCTCTACCCACCTTGCAACAGCTTCCTTGCGTCCTGCGCATCTTGTTGCGTCAAAAACGTGACAAATCCGACCGGTGACGTGGGTTTTCCGTTTTTCGATGTCATTTTAAGAAGGGCACCCTCATATCCACGACATCCACGGAATAGGAGGTACAACTCTCTGGGTTTCGCGTCCATCGGAAGACCCGAAACGAACAGGGTACGGACCTGCTGCGATGGATTGGTTGAGGCCTCCGAAGAGATGCTATTCAACGATTCCATCGAGGCGGCCGACGCCAGATTCGGCTTCGGGCCGTCCATTTTACGTTTGCGGCTGATTTCAATCGTTATGGCTGGAATAAGATGAATTCTGAAGGGGAAGGGGAGGAAGGGGAAGACAGGAAATGTCTTCTAAGGGGCGGAAGAGAGAGAGAGAGAGAGAGAGAGAGAGAGAGAGAGAGAGAGAGAGAGAGAAGGTGAGTGAGACGATGAGTGAGACATACTGCCTAGCAACCAAGTGTGCACCCCCCGAGAATGAAAGAGAGAGAGGAAGAGAGAGAGAGAGAGAGAGAGAGAGAGAGAGAGAGAGAGAGAGAGAGAGAGAGAGAGAGAGAGAGCGGAAGAAGCAGATTGACATGCTTTTAGCAATAATTAATCATAAGCGAAAGGGAGAGAGAGAGTACACGAGAATGTGCATTAAAAATAAGACTTTTTCAATGTTTTAGTGCAAATGCGCTCTAATAATAATTTTTTATTTGCTAAAATTTTTTTTTACATGCTCTAAAAAACTTTATTTTTCGAAAATGCGCTGAAATATTTTTTTTTACAAAAAAAAGCGATGCTAATTCGCTCTAATTTCACTGAAATTTTCGATAAATAGCAAGAGCGCTCTATTGAAATGCCTTTTTTATCTAAAAAAAAAAGCAAACGCGCTCTATTAAAATTTTTTAACTAATTAAATTTAGTTTTTTTGAATTCTAGCTATATTTCAAGCGCGCTCTATCG
Organism: Caenorhabditis tropicalis; assembly: GCA_016735795.1. Taxonomy (NCBI): domain Eukaryota; kingdom Metazoa; phylum Nematoda; class Chromadorea; order Rhabditida; family Rhabditidae; genus Caenorhabditis; species Caenorhabditis tropicalis. The sequence goes on along the minus strand of CM028614.1, from coordinate 1,999,680 downwards.
AAAAACCTTTTTTCAATAAAAAAAATACGAATGCGCTCCATTTAAATATGGTTTTTCGCTATCAACTTATTATTAAATATTATTTTCTCTCATTTTTTTTAAATTCTAGCTTTAATTCAAGCGCGCTCTATTGAAACGCTAGAAAAAAAATGCGCTCTATTATTATCCATTTTTCTCAAAATAGCCCCACGACTTTTGCTCGTATTTAATTCCATTCGAACAACAAGTAATAATAAGAAAAAAACAAGAATGTTAGTGAGAAAAAAGCGCGTAAATGGTGAAGGGGAACGAGACTAACCACAAAAGGGAGAAGAAAAGAGAGAAAAAAACAATTGGAAGGAGGAGGGGGGATACTAATGAATAAGAAGAAGAAGTGATAAGAAGAAGTTGATGTGTGGGAGGAACAAGAAGAAGAAGATAATGATAATGGGAAAATTGGAAGAAGACGAAAATGGAGAAAAGAAATGCCACCTGGGTGGCAAAAGAGAAGAAAAAGGGAAAACGAGTGACCTTCGAAAAGAGAATTCAAGTGGAAAAGCCTCTTTTCGGTTCGAAAAAAAAGTTTTTTACAAGATTTGGCGGGAATTTAAATATAACTGAAACGATCTGAAAGTCGCCGGTTTTCTATACGCCCTCCGACCCTGAACACGAAGTCGCGCCTGTGGCGCAGTCGGTGACAGCTTTTGCTTTCAATCCACAGGTCACAGATTCAATATTTTTAATAGCGAAATGTTTTTTTTTTTTTTATTTTATTTTAAATAACAAAAAAGAGCGGAAAAAAGGCGATGGCCGCGTTGAGAAAAAAGAAAGAGAAAATTAGGCCACACAGGGCAAGAGGAGGAAGAGGAAAGAGAGAGAGAGCTTTGAGAGCTCAGAGGGGGGTGGCAAATGTCATAAATAGAGAGAGAGTGAGAGAGAGAAAGCGAAAGAAGAATTGCATTTCAAAAGCATAGAAATTTGAGTGTTTTCCATTCGAACAAAAGTTTTTATCTACTTTTTTATGAGCGGAAAGTATGTGTGTGAGAAAAAAAAAGTTTCGAGCGATAAGAGTGCATTTAATTGAATTCGTCTTGGGGATTCAATTAAAAGAAGAATTTATAATCGTTCGGTTTAATTAATTTTTCGGTCTTTCTCTCTCTCTCTTTAATCGAGTTTTTATCGATTTTTTTATTTTCTTGAGGGGAGGTTGGGGTATAGAAGTTTGTATTTTTCAAATCGGCTTATCTCGGTTATCAGGAGTTCTAATAACAAGTTGTTAAATATTAAAAGATAGATCTTAATTAGCTGAGTAATTTGCTAGTTGACACTTTTTTGATAGCTAGCACGGTAGCGGAGTTAGCAGCGTTTGAAAATTGCTATGCTTTGCGCGTTATGTTAAAATAATTAAAACTTCAAGCGTTTGTATCTTGATTACGGTAATAGCTATCAAAAAGTTGGAAACTAACAAAATATAGCTCATTTTAAGCTGAGCATTTTCGTAATAAATATTTTTCGATAGCTATTACGGTAGCGGAGTTAGCAGCGTTCGAAAATTGGTTAGTTTTCCGCCATATGTAAAAAGAGTTAAATTCAAACCCCTATATCTTGATTACGGTAATAGCTATCAAAAAATAATCAATTAACAAAATATAGCTTTAATTAAGCTGAGCAACTTTGTAGTTTATACTTTTTTAATAACTCATAAGATAACGGAGTGAGCAGCGTTTAAAAATTGATTAGTTTTCCCCATTAGTTGAAGGACATACAACTTCAAGCGCTTATATCTCGATTACGGTAAGAGCTATCAAAAAGTTGTCAACTAACAAAATTTAGCCCATTTTAAGCTGAGCAATTTGATAGTTAAAAAATCTTTGTATCTTTCTTTTTCACTTAGATATGATTTTTTGAAAACCCTATACTAAATGTTGAAAACCAAAAACCCCCCTTGTCATGAATCGAAAGATCATGAGTAAATAACAGTTTTCCCAACCCCATTTATTTTCACCTATCACATTTATTTTTATTTGATACATTCATGGTTTTCTTTTGTATATTTTTTCACCCTATTGTTAGCATCATGTATAAATACCAATCCTTACAAAGTTAGTTTATCATTCTTTCTCCCAATAAACTGTATTCCAAGTTCTTCTCTTGTATTTCTGTCAAAGCCCTCTTGGACGGGACTTGACACCCCTATTTTCAAAACTAAATATCTAAATCCTTGTCACCGATACAGAAAAGTTGTCAACTATAAAGTTGCTCAGTATTAAAAACTACGCATTTTTCTAATTTTATTTTTCCTCTACCATCTACTCTAACAGAGGTACCCCACCTCAAAAAGGGCACAAATCAATAAACACCAAAAAAAAAACCTTGTCAACTGGAACTAATTGGTTCTCCGCGATGCGAATCAATGAATCAAGTTTCTATTTGAAAGGGGCGTGGCTTGGAAAAAGATTTAAATTTCGATTCAATTCAAAAAAATAGAGAACGGGGAAAAAAGCGCGGGAAAAAACAAAAAAATAGTGAACGATCATATTTAATCCAAAACGAACGAGGAGGGGGGATATGACGAGAGAGGGATTGTTAATCGACTGACACTCTCTCTCTCTCTCTCATTGAGAGAGAGAGAGAGAGAGAGATGAAGAGACGCAGAGAAAAAGAAGGCGGGGTTGTCTCAGGCCATACACTCCTCGTCTCTCTCTCTCTCTCTCTCTCTCTCTCTCATTCTCCCAGACGACGTCAGGTAAACGAAAGAAAAGGACAGTCGTCGTCCTCCTGTGTCTCAAGGTTGTTCCCCCCTGCCATTCAGTGCGTGAGACACCTATGGCCTAGAAACCGATGGCCTAGAAATCCAAAACTAGGCCACTGCGCATTAGAATCAGCGAGTTTTCAGCTTTCAAATGAGTATAATCACACCATACACTTTCGAGGCTAGAGACGCAGACACTCTCGCTTCTCTGCGCACTCTCGCCTCTCTTTTAGGCGGTGTATCTCGAGAACCAGAAGAGATAGAAAGTTGGTTCAAGAGACAAAAATGATCAGCTTAAAATTCTCTATCGAACCATATATTTTAATTTCGAAAAATCTGAAATTTTAGTTTTCACCTTTTTAGAAGGGCATGTCTCTAGGAGGGCTAAAATTGAAAATTAGGAGATAGTGTTTGTTTCAATGGTCTAGATTAGCTGAATTCGAAAAAAATAAAATTGGAAATCGAATTTTGTAAAATACCTAAAAATACCGTAATCCTCCTAGACCCCCCCCCCCCCCATTCACCCGAAAGAACGTTAATCCGTGCCGGTGATCAGAGATGTGCAAACAAACGTCATTAGAATCACAGTTCACACAACAAAGTGTATTTTGGTGAATATTACCATTAAAAACGGAAAACCGGTAATGTGCCCTTCAATAAGGGTGAAAATTAAAATTTTTGAATTTTTAGAATTTAAATATATGGTTGGATAGAGAATTTTAAGCTGATCATTTTTGTCTTTAAACCAAATCTCTATCTCTTCTGGTTCTCGAGTTAGCCGCCTCGGAAGTTCTGAGGAGAGCGCAGAGAAGCGAGAGTGTCTGCGTCTCTAACCCGAAAGTGCGCGGAACCCTGTCATGATTATACTCATTTGAAAGCTGAGAATGAGCTGAATTCAATGAGATAGGTCTGGTGGCCTAATTTTGGGTTTCTAGGCCATCCTGGGTAGAAAAAGGGGGAAATAATAATTGAAGGGGGCTGGGGGTGAACAAGAACTTGTTCAAAGTCTCCTTCTCACTCTCAGATAGGTACACACTTACGTGAGAGAGAGAGAGAGAGAGAGAGAGAGAGAGAAGAAGGGAGGCGCCTCCCCTCTTTTCTCGTCGGGTACTGTCGTATTATTGATGTGTCTTCTCTATGATTTGAAGAAAGGTCTCTCTCTCTCTCTCTCTCTCATGCGTGAATTACCGTCGCCGGGAGAGAGAGGTGGTTATTCTCGAGTGTCGGGGGGTATAAGAAACAGGGTTTTATGTGTGTGTATGTGACTATTTGTGTGTTTCTTTTGAACACATAGGTAGTAGAAGATGAATGAGAAAGTGGCGGAGGAGGCACGTGCCGCCCATCCATCTGGATTCCTATACTTGACCTACCTACCTACTCGCAAGTTTCAAGTGTTCTTCCGGGGGTTTTTTTCTTAGAATCTTGATTTAAACTTTGAACTGTTACAGAGGGGATCTCGGATAAAATTCCTGACATTTGAAGTCGAAAAACAGGTCTTTTTCACGCCATTTCGATTTTGACAGGGTTAAAAAGTTGGACACGAAGCTTGTCGGAGTAAAGGCTAATAAAACTTCGGAAATTATTTTTCAGATTTTACAGGAATTTTTCATCGAACTTCTGACAAAATTTCAGCTAAATCTGTCGGCTGGTTCTCAAGAAAAACTATTTTGAACTCGAAAAAAAAATTTTCGCTTGTTTTTGGTTCCACACCTGGGTTCGAATCTTTCAAGGCTCTAATTTTTTTGCTTCTTTTTCTAGCGCTAGGTTTTCATTTCAAAAGGGTTTGGGATTTCTAAAAGTGCATCCTCATCATATCAAACGTGTCTCTCGGAGACGAAGACGTCTACAAACCGTATAGTTGAACAAGAAGATGTTTGGTGGTCTACTCGGAAATCCGCGCCACTCCCTTCCGATTCTTTTGTCATCCCGGCGGAGGTGAATGCAACAATTTATGCAAACTAGGCGATTTGAAAAAGAAATGGTTGGATTACTGTATGGGGGCCAAGGTGACCCCCCGACGACTAATAAAAGGGGTATGATACAGTAATCTATGTATAACATCTAATCAGATATAAAAGAGAGAGAGAGAGAGAGAGAGAGAGAGATAGAGAGAGAGAGAGAAGAGTCAAGAGATCTTTGCAGCACGACGACGACAAGAAGATAACAAGATAAACTCAAGTGGCGCGCACTTACTTCACACTCTTCCTCTTCTATCACTCATGAGAGAGAGAGAGAGAGAGACGCAGAGAAAACAAACTTTTAAAATGCTCTCTTTCACAAATATTTACAATAACCAACGCCAAACAGGGAAAATCCTGACTCATTTCCATGGAATAATAGTGGAGAAGAATACGGTATTTGGTCTCTGATGTGTATCGCCAAAAATCGAAAAAAAAATTTTTTTTAACGAAAAAAAGCTTGTCCGAGAGGACTACACGAGGTTATTTAATTTTTGTAAAAATCCGAGATTCCGCTAAAAAGTGGTTTTTCGGTAGATTTTTTTCTTCTTTATTTTCGGATATTTTTCCTTCGAATAGAGCGCATTTGCTCACGAAATAACTATAAAAAATCGAAAAAATCGGAATTTATCGATGAATTTACCGGCAAAAATCAAATTGAAAATTTGGAAAAATTCAGAAAAAATCAGCTGGAAAAATTATAAATATTAGCTTAAATTTACGAATTTAGAGTGTTTTTTACCTAGAAAAATGGTTGAAATTTCAGTCAGTTTACCGGGAAAAAAATCGAAAAAATTAGAAATTTTCCCCGAATAAAAAAAATTTTTTACCGATAAAAACTTGCGAAAAAACGGAAAAATAGAGAGAAATTAGAAAATTTCGCCCAATTTAAAACGCTTTTTACCAATAAAAACACAATAAAAAACGGAAAAAATTAGCGTTAAACCGATGGATTCACTAAAATAACTATATTTTCACCGATTAATTTTCGAAAAAAATCGTCGGAAAAAATTATTTTCCCCCGGTAAATTCCCATCGTCTGCGAGTTTTTCCGAATAGAAATTCCCAGGTAAAAAAGGCGAACAAGTCCCAGAAGAGACTAACTTTTTTCTTCTATTCAAAAGAGAACTTGTCGTCGGGGGTTTCCGGAAGAACATTTGGTATATATAAGGTACACACATAGAGGAAAGACAGACATAAACAAGACTCCAGAAAGAGAGAGAGAGAGAGAAAAGTGAAATACTCCAAACAATTGAGGTGTGAAAAGAAAAGAAAAGTGGTGGAAGGAGGGGGGAGACACAGCAGGCGGTCGAGTTGGTCGGACGGGCTCTTTCAATGCGGGAAGAAGGTAAAAGTGAGAGAGAAGCAGGTAGACTCTTCTCCACGCGGACTACACCAGTTTTTTGCAGCTCTTTTTTTGAATGGCTCCGGGAAAAACGAAATAACTTATTTTGGGGTGAAGATAAGGGGAAAGTGTCAACTAAGAAGTTGTTCAGCTTAACATTCTCTATATTTTACTAGTTGAAAACTTTTTTCTAGCTAAAGCCCAGAACAAGATAAAAACTATTTTTTAAGAGCTATCAAAAAATATTTCGATATGGATAAGGCTCCCAAGAACACCAAGCTTATCTACGCTCGCCGCCACAGATATGTGAGGTGCCGCCATGGCGCAACCGGCAACGCCCTTGTTTTTGGTTCCACACCTGGGTTCGACTCCCGGTGGGCGGAATTCTTTTTTTTTTCTTTCTGTTTTCTTCTATTTCTACTATTTTTTCACAAAACTTCGTGATTGAAATCAAAAAATCAAGCTTTTCCGCGAGAAAAAATAGAATTTCGTATTCAAAACCCCGAGTTACCATGGGAAACGTCTCGAAAACAAGTGTATACTCAGAAACGGCTCATTATTAAACGATTTTCTTTCTTTTCTTCGGGGAGAAGACAAGGAATGATGGATTAGAAGAAGAAGAGGGGATGTTGAGAATAAGGACATTCGATGAAACATATTTTATATATAGGGGTCAGGTGGATTTATGGAATCGCAATTTTCAAATGGCTATATCTCAATTCCGAGACGAGATATCAAAAAGTGGTCAACTACAAAGTTGCTCAGCTTAAAGTTTTCTACATTTTATTAGTTGACTGTTTCCCGGTACCTTCTACCGCTTTTGAGATATCGCGGTTAGAAGACTCATATTTCGAATCCTAGGCTTCTTAAAGCATTATAACTCAATTCCTAAACGAGATATCAAAAAGCGGTCAATTACAAAGTTGCTCAGCTTAAAATCCTCTACAATTTATTACTTGAAACCAACTTTGTATCTCCACTCCCAGCCGAGATATACTAATTCTGTCCACTCGAATATTCGTCATTTTTCCGTTTTGCTTTGAAGTGAAACGTGTGTCAAAATGAATTAGTTTGAAACGGTATTAGTAAAAACCAAAGAGATTTACACAAAGTTTGACGGAAAAAAACAGGAAAAACAAAGTTTTTCTTAAATTTCAAAAATTTCAAAAAAATCACTTGTTGCTAAGGCTATATCTCGGCTCCCATGATAGCTAGAGTCTGGTTGTCAACTATCGAAACACGTAATTTTTTATGCTGAGCAACTTTTTAGTTGACTACTTTTTGATAGCTATCTCGGGGATCGAGATATAGGGGAATTCTCAATAGAGCGCGATTGCATAACCGGGGGGAGAAAAAACATGGAATGTTTTTCGTTTTCTTAATATGAAAAGTCATCAAAAAATTGGAATTGGGTGGATGGAAAACACTTAAAAGTGTCTCTTAAAGTGGTCATCTTCTTCCTAATTAATATAAGTGAGAGAGAGAGAGAGAGAGAGAGAGAGAGAGAGAGAGAGAGAGAGAGAGAGAAGACTAGTAGGCTATCTTTGGGGCGAAAAGGACGAGATAATCAAGTATGTATGAGGCGAAGAAGACGTCCTTCCTACTTTATTATTTATAATAATCGCACTTGTTCATACATTTTTGAACGGTTTTTCGAGAAAAGACGACGAGGAGGATTCTTGGTTTCCTCCTCCTTCTCTCGAGAGAAAAGGGATGTCTTCAGAGGAAACGACGAATTATACTATTCAGAAATTGGATTGAAACTTTGGGCGCGAACGAATGAACGAAACGAAACGATGACGAAAAAAACTATAAGTGGAATGGAGAACGAGATGAAATGGAGGAGGATTTATGGAAAATGATTGGAAAAGAGGCGGCCTACAAATCTAGTTTTCTATTATTTTTTATATTAGGGGGAAACAAAAGAGATTGGGCAGTGGACGGGATCGAACCGAGGGGCTTCGAGGGGTCGGCACCAAAAACAAGCGCGCACCCGGCTGCGCCATGGGCTGCAACTGGAGATACGGGTGTGGGAGTTATAGAGGAGAGTGGTGGTTCAAAAAAAAAGTAGAAAAAAGTAGTGTAGTCCGAGTGGACAAGTTGTTTTGAATTTTTAAATAGGTTTTACAGAAAAAGCGTCAAAAAGCAGCAAAAAATGAGAAAACAGGAGCTGAATTGATCAAAATAAATTTTTTTACAATGAAACAAACTTATTATAACAGGTTTCACCCACTCTTTCGCCATTTTTTGAATTTTTTCTAAAAAAATGTAAAAATTATTTTTTGCTATGACTGGAATTTTGTCTATTTTTCAGATATATCATTGGAAATATGATTAAAAATTCATAGAGCCATTTTTTGAGAGATTTTTGAATCTTGGCTTTGTGCCAAGTTTCAGTGCGGTAGAGCGCTGTAGTGAAGGGAAGGCCGTGGTTTTCAAAATTATCGGCAATTTAAAAAATATAAATACCTTTAATAAAATAAAAAAATTCGGATAAATCAATTTTCCTCAAAAAACTCTTTTCTAAATAGAAAAACAAGTCAAAAAATATCCGTCAAAAACTAAACAAAAACGTCCGGAGGGGGCCAACCAATAATTGAGGAACAGTGGAAGAGAAGAGTGTAATAAACGCTCTCGGAAGAAGAAATCAAATGAGAGAGAACACTCTCTCTTTTCCTTCCATTATCAAGATCTTCCCGAAGAATGACCCCTTCTTAATCTTTTTTCTCTCATCTTCCGGGGGTCCCTCTAATACAAGAGCATTGTTTTTTGATGCCACAGACTGAAGGATTTTCAGAAAACATAACAAATAGAGTCGTTTTAGGAGGAGACGAAGGGGAGGAGGAGGAGAATGGAAAGAGGCGGAAAGAGGCCATAAGCCCAAAAACTAACAATAAAAGGCTCTTGGCGACGAAGAGAGGAAGAGAGAGAGAGAGAGAGAGAGAGAGAGAGAGAGAGAAAGAGTCATTCCTTAACGGAATGACTTGGTTCCGGTAGACTACTTTTCTGCTCCAAGACTCTCTTACTTTGACACCGAATAAGAAGGTGGGAGCATAGAAAAATTGTTTGAATCCTATTTCAGATGAAAATTATTTCAAGCCACGCCCCCTCTGAAATCTAGAAACCCTCCAAAAAATTTGAAAAAACCATAAATTATCGGAAAAAAGTTGACGCAAAAATTTCAAATTTTGTGCTAAATATTTTCACGAAAAAAGTTTTTCAAAAAAGTGGGCGGAGCCTAAAGTTTTTTTTATCACCCAAAAAGTTGAGATTACCTAAAGCCACGCCCCTCTCCAAATTCAAAAAACCCAAAACACCGCGTTAAAGAACGCAGACAATCCATTATTCGAAAAGGTCTTGCACGACTAGTAGATCAAAAAGGTTAAAAGTGCACCCACCTATCCGAACATTTCGAATTGTCATGCAATAATATTTTTTTTTTCAATAAAATACAAACATTTTGTTTTGGCGGCAAAAGTTCGAAAACGGGGTAAAAAAAGGAAAAAAAACTCACCTTCTCTCGAATAAAAAATTTATTGGTTAGGTTTTGTAAATGGTTTCATAATAGAAAAGTGAGATATTCAACTATTTATTTTTCTGACTTAATATATGTAGTTTTGAATTCTGAACATTTTTTCTGTTGACAACTTTCTCTAAAAATGCCTTTAAATGCCTTAAAACCGGTTTTTTTTCTGGATATGACTCCTCATTTCAATCCGGTTTTTAAGGCATTTAGAGTCATTTTCAGAGAAAGTTGTCAACAGAAAAAGTGTTCAGAATTTAAAATTACATCTACCAAGCTAGAAAAATAGCTAGTTATCTCACATTCCAATTATAAAACCATTTACAAAACCTAACCAATATAAAGTTTTCTTTCAAAAGAAGGTGTGCAAGAGAAATGTGGTCAGAGGTGTTTGTTAGAGGGGAGAAAAGGTGACAGAATGAATCATAAGCTCTTTTTTTGAGAGAAAGACTGATAAGGAGAGAAGGGAGGGGCAATAGGTGTACACAACACCTCTATTATAAGGGCATAACTACAGCGTATTTTTCTATAGTATTTTCAAAATTGGAGGCTAGTTTTTGAGCTATAAAACTGGATTTTTCTGTGAAATTTAGATTGTGTAAAAATTAAATTTTTCGAAAAAATTACCGATAATTATGAATTTTCTCTGCTAAAAAATTGAAAAAGAGAAAAACTGGCATAAAAAAGGAAAAAAAGAATGAAAAAATAAAAATTTCGCGAATTGTCTGATTTTTGCGCCGAAAATAGGCTTTTTTTTAATTTTTCCGATTTTTTTCCTGAATTATCGAGTTTTTAGCTGCAAAATGCAGAATGAAAAGATGCAAAAACTATTATTTAAACACAACGAAGAAAAATATATAAATAAACTGAGATTTTTCAAAAAACGGGATTCAGAAAAAAAAAAAGTGTACCGGCCAGCAAAAAAGTCATCAAAAAATGAATCTATTTTCTCTTATTCAACGAATCGTAGACAGCCAACGCCTGCGATACCATACTTCCCGGATCGCTGAGATTCGCCGGCAAGACTACCGTATTCGATTCTTTTGCCAGATTTCCGAATGCCTGGACATACTGTTCGGCGACAGTCAATCCAGCCGCACCGCTTCCCCCATCCCTCTCAAGAGCCGTAGCGATTCGTTCGATAGCCTTCGCACGAGACTCCGCCTTCAGAAGTACCGCTTCCGCTTCTCCCTTTGCCACGTTGACACGCTCCGCCTGAATCGCTTCAGAAGCCAGAATCGCCGATTTCTTCTCTCCCTCCGCTCGATTGATAGCCGCCTCACGGATACCCTCTGACTCCAGAATAGCCGCCCGCTTCTTTCTCTCGGCTTCCACTTGCATTTGCATTGCCTCCTGGATCTTCGATGGCATATGCATGTCACGGATCTCATAACGCATACACTGAATTCCCCATGGAGCTGACGCTTTGTTGATTGCGTAGACAATGTTCTCGTTGAGTTGCTCTCGCTCTTTGAATACGGTATCCAGATTGATTTTTCCGACTTCGCTTCGCATTGTCGTCTGCGCCAGTTGGGTGACAGCGAACTCTGGATCGTCTACTCCGTAGGAAGCCTGAAATTAATAAGAGGCGTTAATTTTTTTTCTGTAGAATTTTTTATTTTCTGAGTTTTAGGCTACTTTTTTCGTTTTTTCTGGCTAACAATTGCGTTATTTAAAACTCAAAATCGAAATTTTTTCTTTAAAAAAAATTTTTTCAGGGATTTTGAAAAAAAATTTTTCTTGTCGCGAAAAAAAAATTTAGCGGGAAAATAGAAAAATTCTATAAAACCATTTTTCTAATTTTTTCGCTTGAAAGCTTGAAATAGAAGCGTTAATTTTTTTGTTGAATTTTTTTTATTTTCTGAGTTTTAAGCTATTTTTTTCGTTATTTCTGGCTGATAAGGTATTTGACAAGAATTATTTGAAGCTAAAAATCTGGAGTTTTCTGCTATAAAATCCGAACTTTTTGGAATTTCAGGATTAAAATTTCAAAATTTCAAAAAAAAAATTTTTCAGGGATTTTTTCGGCGCGATGAATTTTGCGGGAAAATAGAAAATTCCAGAAAACCGAAATTCATCAAAACAATTTTTTTTCAATTTTTTCCGGTTTAAGAATTTAAAAACCTCCAAATTTTTTACTTTTTCTTCGCAATAATATTATCGCGAGACTATGCCCTTTTAGTAGTCATCTATGCAAAAATCGTATAGCTTTTCTTGCAAAAAAAGTAATTCTTAACAAAAATAACAATATAGCCGTGCCTTGTACGGGTCGAAGACTCGCAAATAGAGTACTCCGTCGAGTCGAAGCTGAACGTTATCAATAGTGATCGCTCCTTGTTCTGGAATTTCGATGGCAATTTCTCGAAGATTTTGAACGAATTTAATGCGGTCGATGACGGGCAGAAGGAAGTTTAGTCCCTGCAATTTTTATTTTTTTTCCCGAAAAAAAAATATTTTCTTCTGCTTACCGGCTCGAGAATCTTGTAGAACTTTCCCATTCTCTCGACAACCCATGCCTCTTGTTGTGGAACGAAATTAATGATAGTGTTGTGAGCGGCGTGCGCTTGTCTGGAAGAAGTGACAGCCAACGGGAGCGCAGAGTTTCTTAGCAGTGGATTTAGAAGAAGCTGCTTCGAAAGTGCCATTTTCTGCAATTTTTTGCATGAAATTCCGCTGAAAAAGCGTCGAAAACGAAGAAAAATGAGTTTGTCATTAAAAAAATAAATTATTTCGTCATGGCCGGCGGCCGAGAAACCCCAGGAAGTCGGCCGCCAGAATTCCACGAAACGATTTTTAGCCGCGATGATTAGAAGACGTTTCAAGCTTTTTTATCGATTAAAAATGAAATTAAATCAAGAAAAAATGTTTATTTTATCGATTTTTAGTCGCGGAACACGTTTTTTGTTCTGTTTCTCGGTTTTTGAACGCTTTTTTCATTTCTAGTTTAGCTTCTCGTTTTCTGGATTTTTTGCTTGTAAATCTCGATTAAAGGGTGAGAAAATAAAATAAAAATCTAGAATTTTCGGTTGAAAATCTTGAAAATCAGTTGAAAAATCGAAAAAAATTATTTTTTTCTCAAAACTAAAAATTTGATGAGAAAAATTCAATTTTTCTAGATTTTTGCTCGTAAAACTTTGTTAAAGGGTGAGAAAATAAGATAAAAATCTGAAATTTTCAGTTACAAATCTTGAAAATTACCTAGATTTTTTGGAAAACCAAAAATAAAAATTTTTTGAGAAAATTTTGGGTTTTATAGAATTTTACTCAAAAAACCTTTGTTGAAGGGTAAAAAATAGCAATAAGAATCTAGAATTTGAGCTAAAATAACCCATTTTTCCCCAAAAAACGAAAAAAAATTTTTGAAAAAAATTCCCCATTTTTCTATAAATTCAGAATTTTCCAGGCTTACAAAGCCAGGAAAAAAATTCTAAGAAAAACCAAAAAACGATGACGAATAATAAAAAAATACAGTTGCCATTGTCCTTTTTTCTTTTCTTTTTCTCCTTTTTCTTCCCATTTCCTTCTCATTTCGTCTCTCATTTTCATGAAAATAAGAAAAATTTTCAGCTTCAAAAATGGTGGACAGTCTGCTGAGTATGGACATTTACGAGAGTTTTAATCTCTACTCACACCCCGAAAAATTCTATTTGGAGCCGACGGATCTCGGCGGTGGCGCCGCTTCGAAACATTATTTGGAGATTGATCGGCACACGAATGTCATGCGGATTATTGGTAGGGTTTTGGGATTTTTTTACAGAAAAAAGTAAAATGAAAATAGAATTTTGTCGCAAAAAGAAAAAAAATGAAAACGACCGAAAATGTGTATTTTGACAGAGCGGCGAAAATAGTATAATCTAATTATATTTATTTACAGATTCTCGAAAGCAGCGAGTGCCAATCGCCGACACTGACATCAAATTCATATATGGAATCCTCGGAACGATAAAACTCGTATCAGGATACGCGCTGATAGTGATCACAAAAGCGACGTTCATCGGCCAAGTCAACAATCACAACATTTGGACGATCCAGGACACGGAGATCATTCCGTTTAAGAAGACGACACTCCATTTGACAGAGAAACAGATACGGTACAATCGAATGTTCACTGATATGCTCACACATGTACTTTCGATTGGAGGATTCTATTATTCGACGACTCTCGACATCTCGAGAACATTCCAATGGCTTCAGGAGAACGCCGTCCCTCTGTTTAAGACGAGAAGCATGATGGATAGGGCCAGCGAGAGATTCGTGTGGAATGGACACCTCTTATCGCAGATTAGACAGGTTCCTGGCGCAGAGAGATACACCCTTCCAGTTATTCATGGATTCATCGGACAGCAACGAGTGAATGTGAATGGAAAAGAGATCAAACTGACTATAATCTCGCGGCGGAGCATCTACCGCGCTGGCGTTCGATTCTACAAACGTGGCGTTGATGCAGAAGGACACGCGGCGAATTTTGTGGAAACCGAGCAGATTGTGGAGTACGATGCTCCGGAAAAGCATCTCACCTCGTTTGTCCAGCTGCGCGGCTCGATTCCGCTTCTATGGGCACAGAAACCGAATCTTCGATGGCAACCGACGCCGACGATGAAACCGACGGATGATCAGTTGGCGGCGTTTAATCGGAGTTTTGCGTGGCACAAGCAACATTATGGGGGGAGACATGTGATTGTGAATCTGGTGAATCAGAAGGGAAGAGAGAAGAAAGTGGGCGGAGAGCTCGAAAGAATCGCTCGGCAAGCGAATATTGAGTTTGTTAGGTGGGTTTAATTATGAATTTGGGTTCAAAATCCCTTTTTTAGATACCACCAATTCGATTTTCACAAGGAATGCCACGCGATGCAATGGCATCGAATCGATCTGCTCCGCGAGCAACTGAGCCAGGAGATCTCACAATTCGGATATTTTTATCTCTCGCCGAATAGCATCGAATCGTCGCGCTTCCAACGTGGATTCTTCCGAACCAACTGCATGGACTGCCTGGATCGGACGAACGTTGTCCAGTCGATGTTGGCAAGAGAATCGCTCACCGAACAGCTCAGAATGCTCGGAGTACTGTACCCCGAGCAGAAGGTGCAGGATGTTCTCCCACTCGAGATCCTTTTCAAGCATTGTAAGGGAAACATTTTGAGATATTGAAAACAAGAGAATAAGGCTGAGATTTTTTGGCGTAAACAAGTGAAAGGAGCATAGCAAAATGTCGCGCTTTGGGTCTCGCAGCGAAAACGAAATTTTGAGATTTAATTTTTTCATGTGGCGACTTTTTGACTTTTTCTGCTCAGAAAAAATTTTAATTGAAAAATATTGACTAAACTGATTTTTTTGCAACGAAAATAATCGCTTTTTTCGTAAAAAAAATTAACAAACAAAAAATGAGGTACAGTAAGAACTTTTTGTTCGCTTTGGGTCTCGCAGCGAAAACGAAATTTTAAAAAGTCACGAATTTAATTTTTTTTTTCATCGGATGTGGTGATTTTTTGACTTTTTCTGCTCAGAAAAAATTTAAATTATATTGACTAAACTGATTTTTTTGAAACGAAATTAATCGCTTTTTTCGTGGAAAACGGCAAAAAAATTAAAAAACATGAGATACAGTAAGAACTTTTTGTTCGCTGCGAGACCCCACCGCTATAGGTATGCTCCTTTAAACATTTTTTTTACCGTAAAACCCCATTTCTGTTGAAAACAATACATTTTCAGTATGGGCGGACAATGGAGACGAATGCAGTCGCCAGTACGCAGGCACCGGCGCCCTCAAAGCGGACTTTACCCGACTCGGCAAACGAACCTATCTTGGCGCGATGAACGACGGCGTGAACGCAGTCTCACGCTATGTCCGTAACAACTTTGGCGACGGCTACCGTCAGGATGCCATCGACCTCTTCCTCGGAAACTTCCAAGTCGACTCATCGGATCTGCCAACGTCCCTGGAGACATCGATCCTCTCGACGGATCAGAATGGCCTCGCACTGATCGCCGCTCTCTTCGCCATGTCGATGACGATTCTGTGCCTCCTGGTGGCCGACAATGCGACGGCGACGGTCTTCTGGTTGATCATCTTCTTCGTGTGTATGATGTTCATCTTTCTGAATGGCGAGGAGTTTGTGAACACTCCGAAATTGAAACTTGACTAATTTATCTATGTAGAAAACCCAACTAACTTATTTTTTTCTTATTGAAAAACTATTTTTATTCTATACAAACAATCATGATTTTTTGGCATTTTATTTAAACATTGGCGACTTTTTCCCCCCAGAAAAACAAACGAGACCCATTTTTTGGTTGGAGAACGAAACGACGGAGAGAAAAATGAATAAGGAATGGAATTATACACACGAGACCGGATGAAGAGGGAAGAGGAGGAGGATTCAGATTTTCTTCTCGTACGACGATGGAGGATCTTTCTGTAAATTTTTTTTTCATTGCAGAATTCCACTTCTTCTCCTACCGTAATATTCGGTTCCATCGCTTCAACTATACTGTCGAGGCCTAGAAGACATCCTTCGTCGGCTCCAGAATACGCCAGATCCTGAATTTATGAAATATTGAACCGGAATTCAATAAAAAATCAAACCTCAAAGAATCCGGAAAACGTGGAATGGGCGAAATCGATAATACAAACTTTGACGGCATCGTCGCTGGAAGAATCGGCAGCTTCCGCGTCGAAAGCGATGAGAATCGACGCCGAAAAGAAGCGATAACCCTCGAATTCGGCAAGAAGAGATCGAAGTTTCGAGAGTTTCTGACGAATCCTCTCGGATCTGGATCTTCCGCAACACTTGATGAATCTTCTGACATGTCTTCTGAATCCAACCGCATCGATTCGACGTCCTTCCTGCTTTTCGACGTAGGAATAGCTCCTTGTCTCTTGTTCGTACAACTGCATTCCGACGACTCGAACTCCGAGTGTCGCCGACGTCGATTGTCGACACTTCATCAACTGTCGATGTCTCTTCGATTCGCTGGCATCGTCGCCGTGTTGTCGTGTTCCGATCTTCAGATCCAGAACGCAAGGACGTGTGAAATGAGCAACGACGTTCTCCAAAAGCAGAAAAGGCGTCGGATCGGGCTCTTTTAACATCCTTTCCACCACTTTACATTGACATTCGGCCGCCCATCGATTCCATTGTTTTTCAGTGTCGACGGTGACTCTTCCATCGGAAGTTTGTCGGAAGCCTGTGGAAGATCTTTCGTGTTTACTAGATGACTTCTTTTTGTGACAATCCAGCTTTTCGAGGGTTTCCACAATGATTTGTCCGGTGGAAGGGTTGACGGAAGCTCGAACGTCTACTTCTTCTAAAAAAAAATTCAGAATTTCCTAGTTATTCTCGAAGAAAAAACATACTACAAAACGCCGGCGAAAAATGTTTCAATTCGGAATTCATCACTTTATAGAATGCCATTTCTCGAAGATTCGATGGTTTTGCCACGTGTCCATTGCATGACAGTATCCCGAAATGGCCTCCTACCTGGAATTCCTATTCTATTAGGCCACGCCCCTTTTTGGAGACTCACCTGGTGACGAAAAGCGGTTAACTCCATGATAATATGCGAATAGGGAAGAAGAGATCGGGAATGGAATTCTGAAAATAGGAAATATGGATTTTTTGAAGGCGTTGGAGGAGAAGAAGAGAAAACGGAAATGTCTGCGTCTCTCTTTGAGAGAAGGCGATTCTCAGAAGACATTAATATTTGAGGGATGAAGTGTTTGTATCCGGAGGGGAATCAAGGGTTCAGAGAACAGAAAAAACAATTGCGCTCCATAGAAGTGGCTAGGTGTTCTCACTGGAGCGCGGTTACTGATAGTGGGAATTCAAAATTTCCGGTTTGTTTTCTAAAAAGTAAGGGATTTTAGGGTTTTTCGCTGTCATTTCTGAATTTAAAGGCGCATTTACAGTAGCGTTCAAAAGTATATAGAAAAATTATTTTTTCAGTGGATTTTAGCGGTTTTCAGGGGCTTGGTTCTCGGATCTTGGGTTACCGATCATTGAAAATTATTGGAGGTTTAGAATAGACCTTAATAAAGAATTTTTTATTCACACAATTTTTGAAAATTACCTTATTCTTTTTTTATTGGATAAGTTCTAAAAGATACCCAATTCAGTACTAAAATGGCCGAAAATAAGGTGTCTTCTGGAACTCTCGTCCAAAAAAAGAGAATGAGGTATTTTTTTGAAAATTATGTGAATATAAAGTTATTTATTAAGAGCTGTTCTAAGCCACCAATCATTTTCAAAGCGGTCGGAAACCCAAGATCCGAGAACCAGACCCTTGAAAATGGCCTAAAGCCGCTAAAATCAACCGAAAACCAATTGTTCTATATAATTTTGAAAACGCTACTGTAGGTACCGTATTCAGACTCTTCTGGTCAAAATCGCCTAGTTGGAAGTTCAAAAAAGCGAGAAAAAAACACAAACTCCAATTTAGTTCGTTGATCGAAAGACTATGGTGTCCGCAGACAGAAGCCAGACAAAAACGGAGAGAGTGACTAATGGACGAGGCGCCGTTCTTTCTCCCTCTAATTCCCCCTCCGTTCCTCCAAAAAATCAACGTCATTATAATCCTATTTTCTATCTTCTCTTCAGAGGAGCGAAAAGAGGAAGCACACACACATATAGAGGGTGCGCTAAGTTGTTTTTGTCAATACGTTAACACACACAGAAAAACTTCCTTTTTCGAGAAAAAACGAGAAGACGTTCTTCTTTGCCCCCGAGGGGGCTTCTCAGAAGGAATTCGATAAGGAAGTGCGAGAGCACTACTCGTGATCGATGGAGAATTGTGCAGAGAGATTCATGCACTTTGCAAAACGGAGAAAGAGAGAGAGAGAGAGAGAGAGAGAGATCTTAGAACTTTCAACTAATTCTGGCAATTTCCAAGGGGATTTGCAGCTAGCGTTGGTAATTGCGCTCTATTGAACTGACAATGTTTTCAATGAAAATTTGAATATCTCTGGTAAAACCATTCGGATCGGCTCCCGGACATTTCGAAACCGCTCAAACATATGCTTAAAAAATCGCTAAAATTATGAAAAATGAATCATTCAAAAAAAAAGATTAGTGATCAGAATGTGGTTTTTAGACATTTTTGGCTAAAACGAGCTTTTTTAATTGTTACTGGTTGAGTTTTGATTCATTTTTCATAAGTTTAGCGCCTTTTTAAACATGTGTTTCAGCGGTTTCGAAACGTCCGGGAGCCGATTTTTTGAGGAAAACGTTGGGGAGCTGATTAATTGAATATGTTAGGTGGAAAATCATAATTTTTGAAATTTTCTTCTCGCAAAAATAAATCGAAATTGATGAAAACCGGTTCTGAAATCCGACATTTTTCGATACAAAAAACCAATTTGAAACTAGTGTTTTCCCGTTTTTTGAGCAGAATTTTCAAAAAAAAAAACCGTCATTTTCTTCCGGAAACAAACTATATAAGCTGGAATTTCAGAGCATTTTCAGCCACATTTCCAAGCCTGAAAATCCAAAAAAGTGTATTTGTTATTCAAAAATAGCTCCAAAGGGACTGAACACAAAAGAAAATGTATTCGGGAGGAGGGAGAAACTTCGACTTTTCTTTTGGAGACAAGTCACGTGGAAACTTTGTGGGAAAAATGACGTTGGACATGATTTCGTTTTCTGCAAATTCTTCCACTAGAATTCCAAATGATTGAAAATGCGAATCAAATCAAAATTATGGAATCAGTTTAGATGATGCCCTTCTATTAGAGGTCCCCAAAGAAATTCAATAGGCGTCAAAAATCGTTCTCCAAAAAAATGGGAAAAAAGATTTCGAAATACGATACTTTTCAGAGATCAAAAAAGGGTCAACCCCCCAAGTTTCTCGGTCGCAAATTGTCGAAAATGGGAATTCTGACACGGGGAAAAAAGAGAAATTGAACTCCCGGGTTGAACCAGAACACACCCCGGATTAAGCGACACCTGACGTTCCCAAGAAAAATGGGGTGATCATGGAATCTCGAAATTCCACGAGGATCCACGTGGAAATGAGAAGAAATCTCCTACAAATCCGTAGTAATCCGTTCCACATTTGAGGGTGGGGGGAGGAAATTATACATATAAATTCGAAGACGAGAAGACAGACGCCACTGGGAAAGAGAGAGAGTAAGAGACGACAGAGAGAGAGTGCGCGCTCCGGCTCCTTCCGACGGGATGACTGGAGAGGAGAGAGCTCTGCGCTTTCTCTCTCTCCTTCTCACTCTCATACACAGCACACCGCACACACACAAGAAAGACCCCAAATATTCTATTATTGCTCTTTTCTCTCTGTGTGTGTGCTTCCTCCTCTTTTTTCTCCTTCTTCAACTACACATCTCCAGAATTCTCAGCTACAATTACAGATAGATTAAAAGAGAAGTCGAACGGTGTCGATGGCCGCCGTTCGATCCGGCCTCGTCGACATTTTTGTCCAGGGACAATGGCATCGGGTGCTGGCAACTCTTGATCCCACTGCCATTACTCTGCAGGTAAGCCAGAGGGAGCTGGGTGCCAAAAAGGGTCATATTTCAAATGTGGCTCGTTTTTCAAGCCAGCCGAGAAACTTCCTTAGGATTCTGCTTAGAACAGTGACAGTCTGAAAAACGAGCTTCAAGCCCAAAAACTTTTCTACTTTCAAGCTATCTAGTTGTTAGCTATCACAGTGTGTCAAAGAGACGTCGCTGCTCTTCATCAAACAGAAGACGTGTCAGTTCGCTCGCTCTTTCATTGTTTTTGAATCGAAAAAGAGAGAGACGGGTAATGGGTTCAAGCTGCGCGTCTCTTTCTTTCGGAGCATTCAGAAAAACGAAAACACGGAAATTTGAAATCGGCTTTTTGCTTCGGAATTTCTAGAATTCATCGGTTAAAAAACGATTTTTTCGGTGAATTTGCTAGAAATTCACGGAAAACGCTTCAGAATCTTCGAGAATTCGAGAATTAATCGGTAACAACCTCAGAAAAAATTCAACTTTTTCCAGTTATTAAACCAGGAAAATAGAGCTAGAATGGGCCGACGAAAAATAAGAAAAATCACTATTTTACTCAGAAAAAAGCTATTTTCTCGGTGAATTCGCTAGAAATTCACGCAAAACGCTTCAGAATCTTCGAGAATCAATCGGTAACAACCTCGGAAAAATTCCAGCTAATGAACCAGGAAAAAAGCTAGAATTAACCGACGAAAAACAAGAAAAATCATTATTTTCTTGGGAAAAAGCGATTAAATCTACCAAAAGATACCGAAAAAACCCATTTTCCAATTCTCACCGTTCCCATTCAGACAATGGAACAAAACGAAGTGGAATCGGAAAAACGGACGGTGCGAGTGGTGAAATACGACGGAAACGGGCTTGGCATTTCAATAAAGGGCGGTCGCGACAACAATATGCCGATTGTTATCAGGTAATCCTTTGGTAGAAATTCAAAAACCCCTTTGTTTCTAGCAAAATCTTCAAAGGAATGGCGGCGGATCAGACTGGAGAGCTGTTTCTCGATGACGTCATCATTTCTGTGAACGGAGAGAATCTTCTAGACGCTTCACACGAGGAAGCCGTCAGGGCCCTAAAGCGAGCTGGTCGGGTAGTCGACCTTCAGGTTCAATATCGTCGGGAAGACATGATGCATCGGGAGAACATCGTCGAGAACGTCGAATGGGATGACGATATTCGAGAACGCGTCAGGACGATTGGCCTAAAGCTTGCCTACGTGGCACGCGCCGGGATTGACGCTGACGCCGAGGGGCGGATTCTCGAGATGCGCAGTCCATCTGGAAGGTATTCCCTTGCGATGAGATGCTCGAGTAGCGAGGAAGCAGACGGCTGGTTCGAAGCGTTACACGCGTGTACCACGTGTCTTCTCACGCAAGCCCTTGCTCAGGTTAATATCATGTTGGGGAATAATCCACAAGTTCGACATATGGGATGGGTTGCCGAGCAGGTCGCCGAGAACGGGATTTCTATGTGGAAACCCAAGTTCATGACTTTAACCAATTCCGAGATTCTATTCTACGAAGCTGTCCCTCAGCTTAAAGCCGAGTGGGCGGAGCCAAGGCTAGTCCGACCGTTAGTAGCCACTCGGGTAGTTCAGACAAGCTCCAGGAGCGCTCCAGTGATAAAGGGGCTGACGGACGTCATCTCGTTCAGAATGCGGACAGGCACTCAACAGGGCGTCCGGACACATACTATTCGTGTCGAGACCCACGCTGAGCTTGCGCGATGGGTACGCGCCATCGTTATCGGTGGGTATGAGGCGTGTCTTGCCACGTCACAAGTCTCCGCACCATGTCTGTGGCGGGGAGAGTCGTGCGAGCTGCTAGTCAATCTTGATAATGGAATTTCATTGCTATCGTCTACAGGAGAGGTGAGTTAGCAATCGCGCTCTATTGGACTAACGAGATTTTGGGCTTTTAAATTTGAATTTTTTGGAAAAAAATAATTAAATAGAATAAAGATAGGGGTTCAATAGAGCGCAAATGCCTAAAAATACAAAATAGAAAAAGAACAAAAAATATCAGATACTGTGGCAACACTCGTTCGAGACGATTCGCGCCACCGGCGACGACGGCGGCCGCTTTCTTTGGGTCGATTTCGGACCACCGCACGGTGAACAGGTAATTTTATAAAAAAAACCACAAAAAAATAACAAGAAAACAAAACAAAAAACAGGAATTGGATCTGTTAAATTCGGCGAAGCCAGTCGTCTTCATCCTTCACTCATTCCTTGCCACCAAAGTGTATCGACTGGGATTGTACGCGTGAAACAAGAGAGAAAGGTTAGTTCATCGGCGCCCCGTAGGCGTCTGGCATTCGTTCGATCGAGAACCGATGATTGATAATGTACATGATCGGAACTCCGGGAATCTTTCGAATCCGACGCTTTAGATCACGATCGCAAGTGGCGACGATGTAGCATTTGTGCTGGAAATTAAAAAAAAATTTTTTCAGAAGATTCGTTATATTTGTTCAAATTGCCAATGCATACAGCAATAAACAACATTCCCCTGCCTGAATTTTTAATAGTTTTGTTAGAATTTTTTGAAAATAAATTTGTTGAAAACCAACCTGAGTGACTCTTTGTACCAGACAATCGTCTGCATACGTTCCCTTGTGCTCGCACTTCAGACGCTGCACTCGCGGATCTTTCAGCACTTTCAGAGCGATTTTGAACTTTCGCACCTTCTCCAACTCGGCCAACACGCAATCTGTTGCGTACACGATTGCTGGAAAAAACAATTTTTTCCAAAAAGGCTATTTTCAGCTAAAATCGATTTTTTTTCGATGGAAAAAGCCAAAAAAATAAATTTTTTAGAGTCAAAAATCGCAAATCCCCATACTTTTCGCATAGAGACAATCCATGAGTCCTTGGAACATATCGATACGATTTTTGACGGCGAAATTCACGAAATTAGTATCGACAATGACGTGGAATGGAGGGCCGAGTTGTGTGTTGTACTTCATGAACATCGCCGACGAGATTTTCGGTCTAAAATTACGATATACAATTTTTTAGACTGCCTAGACTTACGCGTGAACCAGTTTAAGGGCTTGCTCATCTTCTTTTGGGGTCCTGATCACTCGTTCCTCTTCTTTTCTGCAAAAATAATTTTTCTTTACTTTAAAAATAAAAAATCATTCACATTCTGTTATCTGTCTTTTTGACAAGCCTGTTGACTGCGCTTTTTCTGGCATTCGACTTGAGACGTTTACCCATTTTCTGAAAAAAAACTATTACATCGTGTTGTAAACCGCATTTTACACTTATTAGGTAAAGGAAACAAAGGTTTTAACATTATTCTTTGAGGGAAATATATCTCTTCACCGTTGTTTCATTAGTTTTGAAGGAAAAAGAATCTTTTTGAGAAAAAAAGTATTTTTTTTCGCTAAGTCCGCAGAGCCATGTGTTCGCACCCGCCAAAGCGTCTAAACCTACGCGCGAAACGACGCACTTTAGCTAAAGGGCACATTTGAATTTTCGTCGGCATCGTTTGAGCTCCTATTCAAATCCGGTTCTTAATTCGAATTGCACTTATCGATTTTTTTGGTTTTAAAAGATGGAAAATCGATATAAACGCATTTTTGCTATTTATTTTTGATAAAATCAGTAAATTTCGATCGGAAAATAATTTTTTTTTGTACAAAAAATTTAAAAAAATTTCTCACAAAGAAAAATGAAAAATAAATTCTAAATTGCAAATTTTCGTTGCGAGACCCTCAAAAATTACTGTGGAATCAGAAAACTTTCATATGTTCCTTTAAATTGGTCTCGCAGCGAAGAAAATATTTTCTTTATCTGCAATCTTCTTTTCTTCTGGAATCATTTTCAATTTTCCTCGTGACATCTCCAATTAAACAATTCAAAATTAATTTTCAATCTTTCAGTATGCCAGATGAAAACGAAAAGAAGCCGAGAGAGCGGCCGAACACTCGAAAACTGGCGTTCCGAAACGAGGCAATCCAAGAGTTGCTAAAAATCGACGAAGACGATGTGACGTTTCAAAAAGCGATGGAAGTCGCTAAACTCGATTGTAAGCGGTGTCTATACCACGAGACGACACACAATCCAAAGTACGTTGATTAAAAACAGATTCTAACCCTTGTGAGAAGAACTTACAGATCTTCGAATTGCCGTGACAATCCGTTTTGCATCAATCGTCTCGGTCTCGAGAAGTTTGAGAAATTGATTACTTTAGAGAACGAGACGAAAGAGGAGGCGAAGAAGGACCAGAAGCGTCGAGACCTGAATGACCGGCCGGCGGGGCTGATCAACGGCGGAAACTATTGCTATGTGAACAGTTTCCTTCAAGTCTGGTTTAATATACCCGAATTTCGACAGCTGGTCTTTGATTTTCGGCCGGATCCAAATTTTGTGCCGTTGGTTTTTTTTCGATGGAAAAAAAATTATTTTTTGATTTTTAGGCCACCAGATACTCGAATGGACGTTCAGGCTGTGATGCTGGCTCTTCAGGATATCTATTACACTCTTCAGACCACTCCATTTGTATGTTATAATAAGTTTTTTTTCAATAAAAAAATTTGCAGAATGAATCCAACAAAACCGCCAATCTCGTAAAGCTCCTTCGGCTTAACACTGAGCAACAGGATTCTCAGGAGTTCGGAGTGAAATTCTTCAACGCCTTGGAACGGTGTCTCGCCGATCATCCAAACGGCCGCGAGATAGCCACCCGAATGACGGAACTATTCACCGGATCAGCTTGCACAACGATCTCCTGCGAATGTGGCTATCGGTCGAAGACAGCGGAGATCACGACGTCTCTCCAACTGATTATAGAAGGACACACGACGCTTCTCGACGCTCTTGACTATCACTGCCGGCTGGAGAGCCTCGACGACTACATTTGTCCAGGATGCAACAAGAAAGGGAACTCCTCAAGGCAAACTGACTTTGTGAAGCTCCCCACCGTCATTGTCATCCAGTTAATGCGCTACAAGTTCACACCGAAAGGCAGGCAGAAGCTGAAATCACCACTCGCCTATCCGAGAGAAATCCCTGCATCTGCTTTCCAACGGACGGATTTCACGACTCCGCCACCCGCAGAGATGTACGATCTGATGGCGGTGACGATTCACGAGGGAAATAACGCAGAGTGTGGACACTACTACGATCTCATCAAATCCCCATTGAATCAGAAATGGAATCGGTACAACGACGAAAACGTGGAGGCCCTTGCCAAGGCTCCCGGAACGGATCGGCCGACAAGTGCCGCGAAAAACGATCGGAAGAAGAAGGACAAGGAGAAGTATCCGGCGGATCATAAAGCGTGCTACGGATTGTTCTATAGAAGACGTGACGCATCGCTCCCCCTTCCTCATCCTGTCCTTCCACCGGAGGAGCTGATTCTGGAGTCGAAGAACGAGATAGAGGAGATGTTCGAGGGAATGACGAAGAAGAAGATCGAAAAGAGCGAGAAGCGACTCTATGATTTGCAACGGAGAATAGCGAAGCTGAAGACGACGTACACGAATCTGGAGACCCACGCCGACAAGTACAATAACCCGAATGAGATTGCCTTCCTCCCGACCTCCCTTCTCCTCGACGTTCTAAATCAGGAGTACGAGGTGGCGAAAGGAGAGAAAAAGAAGAAGAAGAAGGAGCCGAAAGAGGAGAAACCGAAGCAGACTACAGAAGAGGAAGACATTGCCGCCGCGATAGCCGCTTCGGAAGCGGATCAGCTAGCCGTCGCCGTCGCAGCGTCCTCGGAGCCTTCGACTTCCACGGCGGATGAGGAAGAGGAAGCAGCAGAAGTGCCTAATCCAGAAGTTTCAGCGGCGGATACTTCCCTTGACGCCGAGGAGCTGACACCTACCACGCCAACCAAAGAAATCGATATATTGGCCATCGCCATGGAGGAATCGGCGCTTCCAGTGGAGCCGAGCAAGATGCGCACCAGACAGCAGAATGGAGACGTCAAATACGTGTACTCGACAAGATCCCCACGCAAAAATCCATCCACGACAATGCCCGTCGTCAGCCCCCAGAAGCAGCCGGTCTCTTCGCGTGTCGGAGCACTCCTCGGATCCCACGAGATTCCCATTTGTGGTCACGGAAAAATGTCGATCGATTCGATCCTCTTTGGAGACGTCAAAGCGGTGTCGAGGGCGCCGGCGATCTCGATTCTTCGAGAATACGACTACCGTGTGAAGCTGGTCTACGATTCGGGAGAGACGGTCTATCCGCCGCCAGAGAAAGATCGAGAGCTTTTCATTTTTACTGCGTGAGTTTTTTTTCAGAGCCAGGGAGGCGGATCTTCACAATACATTTTTCCAGCGAAGACATATGCATGGATTGTATCAAAGAGATGCGTCAAGAGGGCATTTTCAATAATCAACTCGAAGAGGACGACAAAATGGTTCGGAAGATCGTAAAAGAGGAGAAGCAGCGATGCTCGGTGAAGTGTCAGACGCCACGACCCGAAGGCCATGTCTACGTGGCGAAATTCGCGCTATCGAACTTCAGAAAGGCGGCGATAGCGGTCAGGGAGGCGAAATTGGCAGAGTCGCATGGGTTGAAGGGCACACTGCTAATCGATTCGGTTACGCAGGTAAGCTAGCGGCTAGGTTCCTCGCTAACCCTTGACCAGTTTCAGCAACGTGGTGACTCCAACTACCCGGCATCCCTAAAACGGCCACGTGGACGACAGCCGAAGACCTCTGAAGTTCCCGAAAAGCTTCAGAAGATGAATGACGGAAGCAGTTCCGTCATGGAAGAGGAAGAGTCGACGCTTCCAGTGGATACCCTGGATCCGGATACCCTTCAGAAGCCCCAGGAACACGTGGAATTCAACGCGGAGCTTCGTTGCACGCACGGTGGCATCAACTATAGTCAATTCAGGCATTCGGTGTCGCCGGAAGAGTGGTCGAGACTTGCCGTCTATTTTGACGAGTGCTTTGAGGTGAAGTGCTCGGAGAATGTGTGTGATGAGTGTCGGCAGATGGAAGTCGACGCCCAACACGGATCGGATAACATGCGTCAGCTGGTCAGAGAGATGAGACGTCGGATCAACGACACGTTGAAGGCGGTGGAATCGAGAGGGGAGGAGGAGGAGAGCATCCGGTACGGTATCTGTAGTGCATTCATTGAGAAACTGAAACGACTATCGAATCGGCAATCGACGAGTCCGCCGACGATCTGTCAGGAGTGCCTTCTTTGTCAGCATCAACTCCCGTTTAAAGGATTCTTGAATTCCGAGAATCCAAAGGATCCGCATGTCATCGGGGTGACGGAAGAGGAGTGGAATACGTTCGTCGTTGAGATTCGGAATCTGGAGGAGGCTGGTGATGAGCATGCCCAACTCGCGGATCCCCACCCGATTCATATCGAAAACGGAAGGATCCGGGATCTTTGTGATCGGTGTCACGAGCAACACATCAAGTTCACCGAAGAGCAGAAGTACATGTTCGACAACGAGAATATTTATGTGAAGCTTGTGAATCCAGTGGATGAGGATGATGTTCAGAAGGCAAATGGGAAGGCGAGAAGGGGACGCGCCAAGAATATGTACTCGATTAAAATGTCCTCCTCCAGCAAGCTGATGGAGCTAAAGGTTCAGCTGTACGATAAGACGCATCAACTTCCCAACGATCAGCTCCTCTACCGAACCGTCGGCGGCGAATGCCTTGACGTCGCTCAGAATCAGAAGACGTTGTTCGAATTGAGAATCGCGCCGAATAACAATGATAATGTAGGGGTTTTTTCTCTGAAAATGGGGATTTTATCATTCTATCTTGCAGCCTCTAATCCTAATCGCTCAACAATTCACCGCCTCCACTCAATCCGATGAAACGGGCGATCGTGCGCCGGAACGTGGATTCGACGACACCGCTCTAGGACACTAATTTATTTATTGATTTTTCCTGTTTATTATGAATAACTCTGTTCCCAGTTTTTTTCCCTAACCCTATTTCTCTTGGATCTCCTCCTCGCCCTATTTGTGTTTCAATTGTATATGGCTTCTTCCCATCTCCATCTCTATATATCTATACTTGTATAACTAAACGAAATGCTGCTCATATGAATATATAGGTTAATGGAATCATCGAGAGATTCACCCGAAAAAACGTAGAAAAATGAGAAAATATTCGGAAAAAAATGATTCAATGTTTGTTTTGCTGCTGCTGATTATCGGCCATCGCTTGATAATATCCAGTATGATATCCACTCATATACCAACTCATCAGCATACTATTCATCGCCTCCCGCTGATCTTTTGGAGCCATTGCAATGATATTCGGAGGGACTGGAGGAGCGAATGATGGAATTGGAGGAGGAGGAGCACCGAATGAAGGGGAGCTTTTTGAAGAGGAAGCTGCAAAAATGGATTTTTTTCTAAAATAAAATTTTTTTTTTCAAAATTCCCTTACCTTTCGCCGTCTCCTTTTTCTCCGACGTTTCAGCTTCAGCTATCGCCGCCTCATCGATCCACAACTCTTTTAAATGAGTCGTCGTCGTATTTCCATAATATAAAAATGTGACTTCCACCTCGTCGTTTTCGGCAATCGAATCGATTTTGGCGGCGTAGTAGCTCGTTTTTCCGTTCTCCTCGTACGGTGCCATACATTTTGAACCGATTTTCCACTGGAAATGAGGGGTTTGAGGATAGGGGAGATATTGGAGGTTTTGGGGAGATGGGCGGTACTTTTTTAGCTTTTTTTTTAAATGAAAAAGGGTGTTTTAGTTCGGATTTTAAATAACTTTTAAATAATCTGTTTTTAATAAATAATTTTAAATAATCTCTGGTCTCTAAGCTCTAGAGCTCTGTTTTCTCGAGTTTTTAGTCGATTTTTACCTGAAAATGGGGGTTTAAAGCCTGGAAACGCGGAAAATGACCTTAAAAAATTGTTTTTCCATCAGTTTTTCGATAAAAAATCGCTTTTCGTCCAAAAAAAAGTGTCGCCCATCTCCAAAACCTTTTCCTTTAGCTTACCGTGTAAGTGTGTCCATCTTCGCCAGTGTACTTCTTCTCCGCCACACTTCGAGACTTCTGAAAATATATTTTATATTTTAAAAATTATTTTAAATTATATTTTTCTGAAAATATATTTAAATTTAGACCTCTTTTGTGCTTAATTTACAATAAAAATATTAACTTAGAGCGGGAAAAAGCGAAAAAAAAAGATTTTTTATATTGAAAAAATTATTTGGACAGCCTATCTGATGAAATATCGTTTTTTTTCAATAAAAAAAGCAAAAAACCCAGAAAAACGAACATTAACTTCTTTCAACGATTGCTCGTACATTTCGATGAGCGCCGAGTCGTCCCAAACGTCGTCGACGTCCATTTTGTTCTAAAAAATTAAATTTTATTGCTAAATTCAATAATTTCGAGTCAAAACTTACATTTGCCGACCACACTTTTGACATTTTCCTTCTGAAATAAAGCCTAGAAAAAATAGTTTCGAAATGGAAAAAGCGCGCGGCGAATTGCAAAAACCTCGCGCCCAGAGGGGAAATTAGGCTCCGCCCATTGCAGAATATTGGATTTTCGTGAAAAAAACCGAGAAATACAGCAAAGTTTCGGGGAAAAGAGCAGTGTTTTGGATTATTTATTTACAATTTTAATCGAAAAGCAATAATAGTAATAAAAATAATAGAAGAGGAGAGTTATTTAGAAGAGTCTAAATTATTTTTTTTCCGAAAATCATCGTTTACAAGTCCTTGATCGGGTCGTTCTCCTTCTTGATCGAATAGGCGAGATAGGCGTAGAAGGCGGTCCAGAGGGCGAATGGGACGAGAAGCGCGCCGGCTTTCTTGTCAATCTGAAATTTCGGAATTTTTGGGGAGGAGGATAGGGTCAGACCTTATAGAAAGCAAAAGCGGCTGCGGTGGCTGTCAAGCTGACCACCGAAGTGTTCTTCCACAAGCATCCGAGCTCTCGATGCTTCACAATCGGTATAGTGGCAATAGCCAAAGTCACACTGGCTCCATAAAGCCCGAGAGCCAGTTTAGTGTCATTGTAATCGAATCCGCCGCCATTCTTATAGACCAAATAGGAAGCGTATCCGAGTGGAGTCAAAGTGATCAGATCGATGGCCGAATAGAGGCGGACGTCTTGTGGCGCCCAGTTTGGCTTTTTAAGAGATGACCACCAGTCGGCGACCTGTTGGTCCTTGGCGAACGAGGCGAAGGCGGCGACGGCGGCTCCGGCAGGGATTAGCGATGAGATCGCGGCGTTGCGGGTGTCCTGGAAGGAGGATTTTGTAATCATCGTGAGAAAAAAGATAGAGGATTTAACGTCCAAAAATAGACGGAAAAGATAAATCTTGACGAGCTCTACACGATAAATTTCTCTAAAATTCAGAAAACATATTTTTAATATTTGCTTCTTGAACACTATCTTTCAAATTTAACGCTAACCGACGGCGTATTTTATCGGCAAAATCTATTATGCTCCCTCTAATTTTGTAAAAAAATATAATTTTTTATTTAAAGATCACCGGAATGTTTTTCCAAAAAAAACTATTTCCACCATTTATTATTTTAACAAACATTCCAAACCGCCCATGTTTCCCCCTACCTGAGTAGTCCAGAAAGGCATCGTTTCTTCGTAGGCGACGAGTCGACAATGGTTCTTGTCAACAAACTCTGAAGAACAAAAAATCTTTCAAGAGATAGAGAGGAAAAAACACAAAAAGACACTCCACACAAGAACAGCATTGCATCATTTCCCTTATCACTTGATATATCAAAGACCGTCTCTATCTCCCTCTCGCGAAAAGTAAAAAAGCGGCGAAAACAACGAAATATATCGGAGAAATTCGAAATGGCTACTGATGGCCGGGGGAAAAAAAGAAATAACAACAAAATGGCCGGGGGCGAAATAGTGTGTTCGTTGTGGAGAGAGCGAGAGAGAGTGAAAAGGGCGACACCAAACGAGTAAACACATGAGAGCGGATCGATTTTGGGAAAGAGAGGGAGGAGGAGAAAGCTTCCAAAGGCTTCCAACAGCGAAAACGTTTCTAAAATAGACGCTTGTGGAAAATCGCTTTCTGTAAAAAGTAAAGCTGGAGGGGCTCCACGAGAAAGAGCAAGTGTTGTTGAGCGTGTGAGCGTCGGTCAGGCGGTCACAAGAGATCAAAGAAGATAAGGGAAACAAGTATATACGTGCAGGTTAAAGTAATGAAAACAAATGTAATTTTTAGAAAGCGTTTGGGAGTTTTAATAAAGCGACACGATAAGAAAAGGCCTCTTGTTCAATTTTTAAAATTTTTAGTTGAAAAATGCCATCTTTTTATATCAAAAATAATTAATTTTCACTCAAAATGATGCAAAAATATCGAAAACACGCGGTTTTTGCTCTCGGGGAGCTCATTTTCTTCGTAAAATTTTCAGACTTGAGAGGAATATTTTTTTGGGGAAATAACTACCTTCTAAAAGCAAAATCTAGGTTTTTTGTTAATAAAATTGGCTTTTTAGACGAGTTATCATGATTTCAAGGAGATTTGCGTTTTTTTTGCATGCAACTGAAAAAAAATAATACAAAATGAAAATAAAAACTAAACAAATTCAAATTTACACCTCCAAACGCTTCTTGGGGATCCGAATGCAGCGGCATGATCCATTTCTGTTCGAATTCCTCGCGATGCTCCATTTTTTAGTTTTTTTGAAGGGAAAACTTGTGAGAAAAGCTCGGGGTAAACAAGGGACAAGTGATGGGAGGAGCGGGAAAAAAGGGGAAAACAAAAAGAAAAATAGAGAAACTTGATTCGAAAACAAGAGAATTTGGCAGGGGGAGGAAAAATCGATCGAAAAACCTAATTTTTTATTAATAATAACACACAAACAAATTATCACCCCCGCGCGCCGCCGCCGACACAATATTTTACACACACAAAACAAGGAGATGGGCGGGGCGACGGCGGGAAACGATTAAAAGGAGAAGGCAGAACTTATCACAGGGATTAATCATTTCAGAACAAAATACATGGAGCAATAGAAAACGAACAAGATGGGGAAATCAAAAGGGGCGGAGTCTGATGATACAGATAGATTTTCTCATTTACATGAAGACATATTTCAGAAAAAAAGGGGAATGGGGGCTCCGCGGGAATAAAATAATAGGGTGCAGGATAGAAATATGAAATAAAAACAGAGGAAAAACATTTATTCTGTTGCAGGTTGTGTTTTGCGTGGAGTCAACGCGAGCATCACCTTCGGCTGATCACGGAAGCTGCTCCGATGATGAAAGTGTCTCGATACGCGTTTCTCGGGAGTCGTCGACGGGCTGCCAGTGGCCGGAGTCAACGGCGAAGCCGGGCTGTTGATGCCCGAGTCCGCTGGCTTGTCCTGGAACGATGTCATCAACGCAAGAACCGCGTTGCGAGCCGCCTGGCACTGCTCCTTGTTCTGCGCCATGATCTCCACCGACGTCATTCCGAATTGCGAGTAGACTTCGGTGTGAACGGTGATGACGCATTTGAACTGTCCCTCGATTTGTTTCTTCATTGCCGCACGATTGCCGAGGATCTTGCCGACTTCTGAAGTAGGAATCTGGAAGGAATTAGAGGTTTGAGAGCAAGGGAAACCGTCTCCTACCCATTGCTTGACTTTCTCGACGTTGTTTGTTTTCTGTGGTACCTCCTGAATCGGCGGTGGAGGAACTGAGAAGTCCGAGGGGAAGAGCAGGTGGTTGTTGAGCCGAGACGACTCGACAGGCGGTGTCGATGTCAGAATCGCGTTTGGTTCGCCCATCTGAAGATCTTGAATTTCAGAAGCTCTTCGGGAGGAGAGTACAGAGAAAATATTGAACGGAGAGGCGGATTCTGCCGGCATCCCGTATCCGAATCGCGTCGTCCGCCGCGCCAACGGAATCTCGATCTCGAGCGGGCCAAAGTGCTCAGTGAGACACTCTATCATCACCTGTCGCGCTTTGCACACCGCGGCTTCGTTTCCGAATATCGTCACTTTGCCAGTGAACTGATCCAGCTGTAATCAAAGCGTTCAAATCCACAAATTCCTTTAGCCCTCACAATGATGTCGCTGCAGCGCGAGCGCCGCTGAAAATCGGCCGAGAAGAAGAAGACGACGGCGCAGTAGGCACGTGGCAGAATCATTTGACAGAGGTGAGAGCACGAGACGTTCAGTGCCGCTTCTCGGATCATTCTGTAAGAAAAAACGCAAATTCATTTCACAAATCACAAGAATACATTTGAATATCGCGCTTCTGCCACACATCTCTGAGAATTTTCTCGATTTGAGTGACGTCTGCGGCGCCGGCGACGAGCAGCGCGTCGTTGACAACGTTTATAGAGCAGTTGAATTGTCCTTCGAGAGCGGCCACCAGTGCGCAGCCTTGTGGCTCTGAAAATAGAGTTAAAATGTGTCGCCGACGGATTTTCGGTACCTGACATGAAAGCTCTCAGCTTTTGAGGAACGTAAGCTTCTTGTGGGATCGGCGACAATGGCGTGATATCCTCCATTTTCTGAAAATAGCACATTTTTATAGAGAAGGCCTAAAATCCCGATTTTTTCGGGAAAACCCGATCGGAACACATGGAAAATGGTTTTAATATTTAAAAAATTATATTTAATTCGATAAAATTCACAAAAAACTAGAAAAACTTCTGAATTCTTCGAGAAGAAACAGATTTTCGTTTGAAAATTTGAAAAATAAACGCTGAGCTTCGTTTGGGTTTCTAGGCCATCACCGTTATTTCGGAGT
The DNA here is from genome assembly GCA_016735795.1 of Caenorhabditis tropicalis. Taxonomy (NCBI): domain Eukaryota; kingdom Metazoa; phylum Nematoda; class Chromadorea; order Rhabditida; family Rhabditidae; genus Caenorhabditis; species Caenorhabditis tropicalis. Next base: position 1,965,958 of record CM028614.1, on the reverse strand, counting down.
GTCGTTGTGAAAACGTTTTGACCTGATAGAAAAAGCTGAAAAAGCCTGGAAAAGCTGAAAATTCAGCGGAAAATTAAAAAAAATAAGGCGAGATTTTAATAGAAAGAACTAAATATCATCAGAAAAATGAGCTTTCGATGCAAAAATAATTTTTTCTGGCGTTGAAATTCGTCTAAAAATTATTTTTCATGTTTCCTTGAAATTTGATGCTTTAGTAATTCCAATTCTATTAATTCTGATTAGAAAATCCCTGAAACCTCTGAAAAATTTCAAAGAACCACCCTAAACTTGTCCAAAATGACTACACGGATTTTTCTAGTCCCTGAAACTTCGGCCACCAAATGCATCTTTTCCAACGTTAATTCCAGTGTTTTTTTTAGTCAAAAGCCTTTTTTTCCATTTTCCCACTTAATCTAAACTCAATTTTACATATTTTTCTATCACTATACGAACTTTTTTTTCCACAAAAAAAATCTCATTCCCCGAAAACCAACTTCAGAAAAAAAACGTGTCAAACGAGTTTTAATCAAGGTTCTTTCTGTGCTTTCCCCCTCCAAAAGCGACGAATCGCGCGGCTCGGGACCGCCCAACTGGAGGCCACGCCCCCTTTTTGCGTCCCGGTCGTCATTCCAAATGACTACCAAATTAGAACCTTCTTTCTCTCGTTTGTTTTGATTTTTCTTTTTTAACCTTTATTCAGGATTACTGTATCTAATAAATTTCTAGGCCATTTCTGGAATCCTAGGCCATCATAGTTTTTCAGAAAATTAAGTTTTTTTTTCGTTTTCATAAAAATATTAAAAACCAGATTTCTTAGATTTTTTACTCATGGCCTAGGAGAAAAAAGCTATTTGAAATGCCTCAGATGGCCTAGAAATCCAACAGATTAAAAAACTAGTCCCTCAATGAAGCCTAGACAAAAACGCTATTTTTATAGAAATTGAAAAAAATAGCTACCTAGAAAAAGCGTTGTATCTCCCCTACAGTAACCGCTATCAAAAATTAGTCAACTACAAAGTTGCTCAGCTTTAAATTCTGAGCAACTTTCCAGTTGACCACTTTTTGATAGCGGTTACGGTAGCAGAGATATGAGCCTTTAAAGTTAATCTCCCTAATTTCCAGTGATAACCTACCCGAATGTATGCCAGTAAACGTCGTCAACGCAATTTTAAAAGGTTTGTTTCTTCTTGGAGCTACCGTAATCCTCATTTCGAATTCTGGTCATCTCGAGAATCTTTTCGACGACAAATATAGAGAGACTTGTTGACTCTCGCCCCGAAATTGATTACGCCGGAATTCGAAATTGGTCTGAGGGACACTTTGGAACAACCAGTCATTCTAAAACTGAGACGATTGGGAACCGCACGAGGGTGCGAATGGGTATGTTTTGCATATGCGCTCCTCTGATAAATCGAGTAGGCCTAAAATGATTTAATTGTTTTTCTCTCTTTATCCGGTGAAATTTATGTTTTTTCGATGATATTTCAACAATTTTGAGATGAATGATCTCAAATTGTATAGAAACCACCATAATTTCACCGGAATATGAGAGAAAAACAACGAAATCATTTTAGGCCCACTCGATTTCTCAGAGGAGCGCATATGCAAAACATACCCATTCGCATCCCCGTGGAACCGGTTTTGAAACAGCTTAAAAAAAAGAAGAGCCTAGAAACCCCCAAAAACCACCAAAAACTAGGCCACCACCCTGAAATCTAGGTGATCACTATTTTCAAAGCGCTGTAACTCGATTACGGTAGAAGCTATCAAAAAACTATTAACTAAAAAAATGTAGAGCTTTTTAAGCTGAGCAACTTTATAGTTAATCATTTTTCGATAGCTCTACTGAAAACCGTAGTTACTGGGCCTTGAAACTAAAGGGGATACTGTAGAAGCAGGCTTGGCTACAGTAAAACAGCTATAACTCGATTACGCTAAGAGCTATCAAAAAGTGGTCAACTAACAAAATAAGCAGTTTTTTAAGCTGAGCAACTTTTAAGTTGACAGTTTTTTGTTAGCTCTTACAGAAGCCTAGTTATCAGCGCTTGAAGTTTGGGACCGCCTAAAAAACGGTCTTCACTTCAAACTTTTATAACTCAGCTAGTTTCAAAGATATCAGAAAGTGCTTAACTACAAAGTTGCTCAGCTTAAAAAGCTGAATATTTTGTTAGTTGGCCACTTTTTGATATCTCTTACCGTAACCTAGATACAGTAGAAAAAAAAGAAACTGTAAGGAAGAAAAGAGAGTCGACGTCGTCCGGGGAGCCGATCATGGGTCGAGACTAAGCTTCCATCCACCCTCTCCGGCCGATGTTCGTGCCATCAGATGTGCGTGTGACACGGAAACTGTGCGTGAGGTAGACTCTCTCTCTCTCTCTCTCTCTCTCTCTCTCTCTCTCTCTCTTTCCCTTTGACTCGCGCGATATCGTGACAATGAAGACTTGGGTCTCTCTGCCCCCCGGATGATCGCAGCACGCAAAACTACCAAAACGCACGCCAGTTTATGTATTTTAAGACCAGCAGACTCACTCAAAAACCTTTTTTTTCCTAGTTTCCCCTGGTTTTTTTCTCTGAATTTCTATGCCTAGGCCCAGAAACTACGGTTTTCAGTAGAGCTATCAAAAAGTGGTCAACTAGAAAGTTGCTCAGCTTAAAAAACTGCATATCTTGTTAGTTGACAACGTTTCAATATCTTTTACCCGAAAGGAGATATAGGCGTTTGAAGTTAGAGGCCGCCCGAGTGAGACGCAGAGAAGGCTAGACTGTCTGACTGTCTGCGCTCTCTCGATTTTTTGTTTTTTGTTGTTCCCTAGATTTTTTAATTTTCGCGTGAAAGAAATATTTTTGAATTTTCATGTGAAATTAATTCTTTTTAAAAACATCCACATGAAAAAAATTCGAATTTTCGCAGAAAATTTTTTTTTGAATTTTCGCGTGAAATTAATTTTTTTTATTTCACGTATATTCAAATTTTCACGTAATACTCTTTTTTCATATTTTTCAAATATGCGCGTGAAATTAATTTTTTCAAAAAAATATTTGCGTGAAAAATATTTAAATTTTCGCGTGAAATTTTTTTTTTCGAATTTTCACGTGAATTTAATTTTTAAAAAAATATTCACGTGAAAAATATTTATATTATCACGTGAAAAAATATTTTTTTAATTTTCGCGTGAAATTAATTTTTTAAAAAGTTTGACGTGAAAAATAATTGAATTTTCTCGTGAAAACTATTTTTTCCAAAAAAAAAAACGGGTTTCACGCGCCAATTTAAAAATTCCGCGTGAATTAATTTTACAAATTTGCGTGTAAAAATGGGCGGAGCCTAATTCCGTTAAATAATTAATCGCATTGTACAATATACGGTCTGCTCTCATCTGTTGCCTCTTCTCCTCCACCATATGGTATACAATTAGAAAGAGAAACATTCTTCCGTGAAGAAGATACATGAAAATCTCGAGAATTAATTGCCCTCCTCCTCCCCATCCCAGCTAAACGCCATAGAATTTTTGAGTGTTTTGCATGTCGAGGAGCCAGGTGTGATGAGGGGGCTATTAAACCCATCCCAGCGCACGCAAGGGGGAGCAGAAAGAAAAAACTAGAAGACACCTGGAAACATAATCACATATAATTATTCCGTGTGTTTCAGGGTTCGAGATCCGCCAAAACAGTTGACGAATAGCAATCCGTCGAAGAGACATCGCGAGAGGTACGAGGGAAAAATATCGGAAAATTTTTCCGTTTTTCTGAATCGGAATCTTACCCATCTGATAGAGCTTGGAATTCTGAGCAACTTTTCCTCTTGAATATTCAATTTCGAATTTTTGAGAAAAAATTATTTCGAAAAACTTTTTTTGAAATTTTCAAAAAAATTTTTTTTTAATTTTTCTCCTTCGGAACCTTACTCATCTGATAGAGCAAAAAATTCTGAGCAACCTTTTCTCTTGAATGTTCGATTTCGAATTTTTGAAAAAAAATTTTTTCGAAAATTTTTTTTTGAAATTTCCAAAAAATTTTTTTCTGAATCAAAACCTTATCCATCTGATAGAGCAAAAAATTCTGAGCAACTTCTTCTCTTAAATATTCAATTTCGAATTTTTTCGAAAAAATTTTTTTTTTTTGAAATTTCCAAAAAATTTTTTTCCAAATCGAAAACGTACCCATCTGATAGAGCAAAAAATTCTGAGCAACTTTTCCTCTTGAACCAACTCTCTATCTCTTCTGGATCCCGAGATACAAGCCTTCAAAGACGGCGGGTACATGGAGAGAGCGCAGAGAAGCCAGAGTGTCTGCGTCTCTCGCCTTCTCTCGTATCTCGAGAACCAGAATAGCTAGAGAGTCGGTTCAAGAGACAAAATTGCTTAGAATTTTTTGCTCTATCTGATGAGCAAGGTTTCGAATCAAAAAAAAAAATTTTTTTTTCTCGATTTTTTTGAAATTTTTCAAAAACGCTTGAGATTTCTAGCTGTATCTGTATCTGATGATCCTAAAAAATTATTTTCCAGACTAAATGGCGAACTTGAAACCGTTGCAATGCTTCTTCCATACGACGGGGCTACCGTAAGCCGTCTCGACAAACTATCCGTTCTCCGTCTCGCCGTCAGTTTTCTTCAATGCAAAGCGCATTTTCAAGGTATCAAAAAGACGTCACAATACAGTGTTATGACACAAAAAGGGCCAACTCTTAGAAGTCCCATCTGATGTAATATTGACAGTCGGAAGGTGCCAATTACATGTGCAAGCTGTCACATTCCATCCACTTCATGATGACCGTACCCTTGACATTGTCTCTCGTCTCTCCGGATACTGTAGTCTCTCGAGGGAAGGGGATGATTATATGTTTATATAAGGATATCATGACCCACTCTCTTGATATTTGATATACGGGGAACATGTGCGAGGTTTTGAAAAATAAAGTTCGAGGGGAGGGGGTCAGATATATTCTTCAGCAATCTGTTGAATACCGATCTAAGCATATTTAATTTCGGATTTTCGAAAAAAAATTTTTCGAAAAATTTTTTTGAAATTTTCAAAATTTTAATCATTTTTTTGAATCGAATGTTTACCCATCTGATAGAGCAAAAATTCGAAAAAAATTCGAAAAAAATTTTTTTTATTTCCAAAAAATTTTTTTTTATTTCCAAAAAATTTTTTTTATTTTTTTTATTGAAACCTTACCCATCTGGTAGAGCAAAAAAATTCTAAGCAACAAAAACATTTTTTGTTGATCAAAACGACGAACAAAAAATTAAAAATATAGGGGAAAAAATTTTTTTTTTGAAATTTTCAAAAAGTTTCAAAAAATTTTTTTATTTTTCTAAACCAAAACCTTACCCATCTGATAGAGCAAAAAATTCTGAGCAACTTTGTCTCTTGAACCAATTCTCTATCTCTTCTGGTTCTCGAGATACGCCGCCTTCAGAGAGAGGAGGCGAGAGACGCAGACACTCTAGCCTTCTCTGCGCTCTCTCCTCCTCTCGCCTCCCACATTCAAAGCGGCGTATCTCGAGAACCAGAAAAGCTAGAAAAACGATTCAAAAAACAAAGTGTGCAGAATTTTTTGCTCTTTTTTGTGAGTCATTCAAGTTCCAAAAAAACTTTTTTTTCAAAAATATCAAAAATTCCTGAATTAAATTTTCTATTAAATGTGTACATAAGGAATTCTTCATCATCATCTCCAAAAGAAGCAGACTAATCAATTCCGAATGTTATGAGTAGTCGTTTAGTATTTCTTCATCCCCTCTTCCAATTCATATATTATTCACTTCGGCTGCCAACAGATGTAAGAGGAGGAGGAATACGGTAGTGGATTGAAATTAAAAGATGGGGACTCTGCTTGTCTCCTCTTCCATGAATGTCTTCCTCCGCGTCTTCTTCAAGTGATAAATTGCGCGTCTCGATTGAATACAAGATGAAAAGAGAGAGAGAGACACTTGAAAACTACCGTAATCCTTTTTGGATTTAGAAAAAAGAAGAAAAACTTCAAATGCTTATATCTCGATTTCTGGTGGAGATCTAAAAAAGTTGTCAACTAATAAAATATAGCCCTTTTTAAGCTGAGCAACTTTGTAATTGGCTGCTTTTTGATAGCTTTACTGAGAAAAAAGTTATGCAAGTTTAAAAAAAACCATAAAAATCCGATTTTTCAAGAGTTATTGTTTTTTCAATTTTTTCAAAGCGCTGTATCTCGGTTACTATAACCGCTATTCAAAAAAAGTCAACTGACAAAATATAGCCCTTTTTAAGCTGAGCAACTTTGTAATTGACCACTATCCGATAGCTTTACTGAGAAAAAAAGTTATGCAAATTTAAAAAAGACAATAAAAATCCGATATTTTAATTTTTCAAACCCATGTATCTCGGTTACTGTAACCGCTATCAAAAAGTTGTCAACTAACAAAATATAGCCCTTGTTAAGCTGAGCAACTTTGTAATTAGCCGCTATTTGATAGCTCTATTGAGAAAAAAGTTATGCAAATTCAAAAAAGGCAATTAAAATCAGATTTTTCAAAGGCTTTTTGTTTTTCGGTTTTTTTCAAAACCATGTATCTCGGTTGCGGTAACCGCTATCAAAAACTAGTCAGCTAGCAAAGTATAGCCCTTTTTAAGCTGAGCAACTTTGTAATTAGCCGCTTTTTGATAGCTTTACTGAGAAAAAAGTTATGCAAGTTTGAAAAAGTCATTAAAAATCCAATATTTTGATTTTTCAAAACTATTTATCTCGGTTACTGTAACCGCTATCAAAAATAAACCAACTATCAAAATGTACCCCTTTTTAAGCTGAGCAACTTTCTAGTTGACTACTTTCTCGTATCTCTAACCCCCATTCCCATTTTTCCAGCATGCCTCCACAACACGCAATACCTCTCCTCGGGATTCCCAATGTCGACCCACTCCTATTCCTATCAACCCCATCCGCCTCTTCCTTTCTCAAATAAGGTTCCAACAATCTATGATCCTCGAATGGGAACTCCTCTTTTGGATCCAGAAGAAGCGAATTTCGAGGAAATCGCTTTAAAGTCACTCGGAGGATTCATTCTTGTCCTAAATGACAATGGAGAGATATATTATGCTTCAGAGAATGTGGAAGGATTTTTGGGATTTCATCAGTCGGATATTCTTCATCAACCAGTTTATGATCTTATTCATTCCGAGGATCGAGATGATATTCGACAGCAGTTGGATGCCAACTTTCATATTCCAACGTCGACGGCTCAGGGATCAATGGATGTTTTTGCTCCGCGTAAGTTGTAGTCTTACCTGTAGCCTAGTCCTTAGTTGTAGTCTTATGTGTAGCCTAGCAAAGTTTTCGTCTTAACTGTAGTTTTAGCTGTAGTCTAATCTGTAGGCTAATCCTTAGCTGTAGTCTTATGTATAGCCTTAGCTGTAGTCTAGCATACTTTTGCTCTTATCTGTAGTTTTAGTTTTAGTCTAACCTCTAGCCTATTCCTTAGCTGTAGCCTAACATAGTTTTGGTCTTATCTGTAGTTTTAGTTGTAGTCTAAGTTGTAGCCTAAAATGTAGGTACCTAACTTGTAGCCTTAGCTGTAGCCGAACCATACTATTTTTAGCTTCAACTTTAAGTTTTTGCCTAATCCTTAGATGTAGTCTTATGTGTAGCCTTAGCTGTATCCAAGAGAGACGTTTAATCTGTAGTATTATGTGTCGTCATAGATGTAGCCTAGCCCACATTTAAGCATAGTTTTGGTCTTAACTGTAGTTTTAGTTGTAGCCTAAGTGAAACCGAAAATTTGGAGATCTAACTTGTAGTCTTAGCTGTAGCCAAATTCAGAAGCTAAGGAGGTAGCCTAAGCCGTAGCCTAACCCGTAGTCCAGGCTTGAAAAGTTTTCCTAAGATGTAGTCTTACTTGTAGCCTTAGCTGTATCCAAGGGAGAAGTTTTACTTGTAGTCTAATCTGTAGTCTTATGTGTAGCCTAAGCCAAAACTTCTAATTCCAGAAAACTCGAAATATCTGGAACGAAACGTGAACGCCCGTTTCCGATGTCTGCTAGACAACACTTGCGGATTCCTGGTACCCCCCTCCTCCCCCTTCTACAGTAACCCTATATCCTTATTCCAGAGAATTGACATGCGCGGAAAACTAATGTCTCTCCATGGTCTCCCATCCTCTTATGTAATGGGAAGAAGCTCCTCCGGACCCGTTCTCGGACTCATTTGTATTTGCACGTAAGCCGATGATTTTTAAACCAAAACTGTATTTTTTCTAGGCCATTCGTCCCGCCATCGACGTCGGATTTAGCGTCGGAAGACATGATTCTGAAGACTAAACATCAGCTGGATGGAGCATTGGTTTCGATGGATCCAAAGTTAGTTTTTTCCCGAAAAGACTACAAAAAATTATTTTTAAGAGTCTACGAAATGCTAGAAATCAACGACACAGAGCTGCCTATCCCTCTCTACTCGCTAATCCACGTGGAAGACGCCATTTGTATGGCAGAAGCACATAAAGAAGCGATAAAGAACGGATCGTCGGGTCTTTTAGTCTATCGACTAGTCAGTACGAAAACTCATCGAACATATTTCGTTCAGAGTTCTTGTCGACTTTTTCATAAAAACGGGAAGCCTGAATCGATTGGTTTAACGCATCGATTGTTGAAGTGAGTCGCCATGCGCCTTTAAATTCGAAGGATTTATTAAAAAACCGAAAAAAAGAAAAAAAAACTATAAAGAAATCTGTCATTAAAAAATGAAAAGCAGCGTTTTCTATTCTGTTGGACGCGTTACGGTCGCGGCGCGGTCGATAGGTTTTTACCGAATTTTTGTGATTTTTTGCTGGAAAAAATGCGAAAATAAAGCAAGTTAAGAGGGAATAGAAGTAAAATGCAAAACTATCACAGAAAAATAACGCATTTTTCATTTTTATTTTGGAAAAAACAGCGTTTTCTGTTTCGCCGGCCGCGTTGCGGTTGCGGCGCGGTCGATGATTTCTAACCGAATTTTTGTGATTTTTTCCCGAAAAAATGCGAGCAAATTAAGAGGAAATCAAAGGAAAATGAAAGATTACAACAGAAAACTTTGGATTTTTTAATTTTAATTTTATAAATGATAGATTTTTCTATTTTGTTGGTCGCGTTGCGGTCGCGGCGCGGTCAATGAGTTTTTACCGAATTTTTGTGATTTTTTCCCGAAAAACTGCGAAAAAAAGCAAATTAAGAGAAAACCTGAGAAAACTGCATAATTATCACAGAAAAATAGCGCATTTTTCATTTTAATATTGAAAAAAACAGCGTTTTCTGTTTCGCTGACCGCGTTGCGGTCGCGGCGCGGTCAATGAGTTTTTACCGAATATTTGTGATTTTCACGCCGTAAAAAGGGAAACCGGAAAAAAAGCAAGATTATCACAGAAAAATAGTGAATTTTTCATTTTAATTTTGAAAAAAACCGCCTTTTTTATTTTGTTAGCCGCGTTGCGGTCGCGGCGCGGTCGGTAGGTTTTTACCGATTTTTACATAATTTTCTTCGGTAAAAATCATCAAGAAACTATAAATTAACCGAAAAACAGAGAATTTATAGTAATTTTTGACGAAAAATAAAGAATTGATCAGTTAAATTTTGAAAACCCAAAATTTCAAATTTCAAACGGTTGCGTTGCGGTCGCGGCGCGGTTTTTATAAAATTAAGTTTTAAAAAAATGTTTTGAGGTTTTAATCGTTCTGAGAACTCGAAAAAAGGGAAAAATCAAATGAAAAAAGTTTGTGGAAGAACTTTCCTGATTCTCGGCCACGAAAAGCCAAATTTTTCTCAGCGAAGTGGAAGGAACGATGCTTCTCGAAAAACGAAGCTCCCTCAAAGCAAAACTTCTCTCTTTCGACGACTCTTTCCTCCAATCACCCAGGAATTTGCAATCGACGGCGGCTCTTCCGCTTCCCGCCGTAATGAAGGATGATCAAGATGGGTGAGTATCTAGGTTCCCTTAAGAGATACAAAAAAGGTGTCAACTAACAAAATATGTAGTTTTTTAAGCTGAGCAACTTTCTAGTTGACCACTTTTTTCTATCTCTACTCTGAACTGAGTTAAACCATTTCCAGCTTGGACGCCTCCACATCCACCGCCGTTTATCCAACTTTATCAATTCCGGCCACGCCCCCAAAAGCGACCCGTCGAAGGAAGACGTCCCAAGACATCGTTCAACCTCCTCCACCTTTCGAAATGCAAATGTTCGATCCAACATGGAATGTTCAATGGAATCATGATGTCTATCATCACTATCCATATCCTCCTCCTCCTCCTCCAATAGTTTCTTATCCAGAAGTTCCAATTCCGAATATCGATTATGCCACGTGGCAGCAAACAGGTTAATATTTTTCTTTTTTTGAAAAAATAACTTTATTCATTTCGAAAACTAAAAACAAGATTTTTTAGAAGTCCATATGCCTGCGATTCAACACGGTTTTGCACCCGAAATTCAAAAGGTAAAAATCAGAAATTTTAGAAAAAACACGTTTTCAGAATTGCAGTACACTCTTTTTTCGTTATAAATTATCTGGGGCGCCGCCGGCGCCGCCCCCTTTTATATATCTCTTTTGGCCTTCTTGTTGATTGTGCACTCGTGGCGCAGTGGGTTGCGCGCCCGACTATCGTTCAGACTGTCGCGGGTTCGAATCTTTTCACTGTCAATATCTTTTTTTTCTTGTTCTTCTCATAATTTTATCTATATTTTCGAATAGTTAATGGATCTATGGTAACAGAATAAGCACCTAGAAACATTCTGAATTCCAAAAACCCGATAATATCTTCAGATAGTCCCACCACACCCTCCGATGCCCCAATTCATGGATTACTCACTTCCGCAGCATTCTCATCATCATCATCATCATCCACTTCATCACCATCCATTAAAACAAGACAATTTTCATCTGATCTCAGAAGTCACCAATCTTTTAGGAACTTAATTTTTTATTGAATTTTTTAATTAAATAAATTATTTTGGGTTAAAGAGTCAAACAAAGCTAGGAATTTTGGTTTTGAAATTATTTTTCTAGCTTTCCTGGTTCTCGAGATACGCCGCTTTGAAATTTGGAGACGAGAGGGAGAGAGAGTGCAGAGAAGGCTAGAGTGTCTGCGTCTCTCCACTCTCTCGCCACTCCCTGTATCTCGATAACCAGAAGAGATAGAGAATCGGTTCAAGAGGAAAAGTTGCTCAGAATTTTAAGGAGAGTACGGTTATAAAATAAAATCACAAAAGTTTCGGAAAACAATTTTTTTTCGAAAAATCTGGAATTTTTGTTAACCATCGTATTGTCCCTAAAATTCTGCGTATTTTTTTCTCTTGAAACAATTTTCTAGCTCCGCCCCTTCTCGAGATATAGCGCATCAAAGTTGAAGGCGAGAGGAGGAGAGAGCGCAGAGAAGGCTAGAGTGTCTGCGTCTCTCCACTCTCTCGCCGTCCCTTGTATCTCGAGAACCAGAAGAGATAGAGAATCGGTTCAAGAGGAAAAGTTGCTTAGAATTTTTCGCTCTATCAGATGGGTAAGGTTTCAATTTGAAAAAAAAATTTTTTTTTTGAAAATTTCAAAAATAATTTTTTTCGATTTTTTTTAATATTTTGTTCATCATTTTGATCAACAAAAAATGTTTGCAAACAACACACCCATTGTCTCCTTCTCTCTCTCTCTCTCATTTTCCATCGCATATAATTCGTCCTTGACAACAACATTTCTCCTCTTCTCGATGATATATATCCATTTGTGTTGTTATGTCTCACTATACAACTTTATTACTGTAGAAGGAAAAAGAAGAAGGTGTTTGTCGAAAATCGTAAAAACGTTGGAATTTGCTTTTCCGGATGGATGAAAAGCGTCGAAATTCAATGGTCAAGGGAGGGGGAAATTGAATGAGAGAGAGAGAGAGAGAGAGAGAGAGAGAGAGAGAGAGAGAGAGAGAGAAGTTATTATCGATAGAACCGTCCGTGTCTCTTATGGGTGTGGTCATCTTTTTCTTTTTCCCCCCATTCTCCCTTCTTCTACATACATACACATGTGTCTTCGCCCATTTATTTCTATTCATTTCCCTTTTTTGTTTACTTTATTATAAGGGCACTTTTTCACCGGAAAAAAACTAAAAAATTGATTTTTATGCGAAAAATGGGGTTCTTTTTGTCTTTGAAATTTTTTTGTCATTTTTCAGAAAATTGTTTTTTTGCAGTCCTTTCGAACAAAAAGTTTGATTTTTTCTAATCGAAAATTTGAATTGTGGGTTTGTAGTCCTTTTGGAGAATATAATTTTTTTAGAAAATTTGAATTTTTTTACAGTTTTTTTAGAAGAAAAATTTTCAAAATTTTTTTATTTTAAGAAATTTTTTTGGACTAAAAACATTTGATTTTAATTGTTTTTTAAATTGTTAATTATCATCGAAAAATTAATATTTTACAGTTTTTTGAAGAATTAAAACAACAAAGAAACAAGTTTTTTGTTGTCCTTTTGGACAAAATAACAAAATATTTTTTTGAAAATTTTCAATTTTTAATTTTCAAACAAAATTTTCGAAATTGTTCGTTTTAAAGTACTTCCGAACAATAGTTAAAGTAAAAAACAAGGAAAAAAAACAAAAGAAAAACGAAAAAAAAACCTCAAAAAAATCGGAAAAACAAAAAACCGATTTTGTCCGAGAGGACTACACAGCAAAAAAAGATTTTTAAGCAAAAAATCCTCTTTTTTTTCGAAAACCTCCTCATTCTTCCATTTTCCGGATAATTCCACCGTAAAATTTCTATTTTTCTAATCGAATCTTTCATTTTTCTCGAATCGCAAAACCACACCCAAAGGGTGTGTTTTCTCTTTTTTTAATTCTCAGTACAGATATCAAAAAGTGGTCAACTAAAATGTTGCTCAGCTTGAAAAGCTGTCTATTTTATTATCTGGATGCTTTTTGATAGGGGTTACGGTAGCTGAGTTATAAGCGTTTAGTTTTTTTCATTTGTTATATCTCGGTTACTGTAACCTTTATCGCAAAAGTGTCAATTTTATGCTGAGCAATATTGTAGTTAACAATTTTACCCTATCTCTTACTGTAATCGAGAAAATCGGTTTTTTGTTTAATCATCCATGAAATGAGTTTCAGAAATGGAGCGTCGCGAAGTTTATACGACACAACAACCGGATGGAACCTATGTGACAACTACAACAAGGTACAATAGAGCGCACTTGCTATTTAAAAATTCTTTTTTTCAGAGAACAAACGAAATACAAAGAGCAAAGTGTTTGGTCGTGTGCCCGTGGCCCAACAGATAGAAACTACTGTATGGGACCATTGGGTCTCTTGAGAATTGCTCAGATTGTGAGTTTTCGTCTAATTTTGGACTAATTTAAAAAAATTTATTTTCCGAGGACCTAAAAATCAAAGCGAAACGCACAAAAAAGCGAAATTACAGCAGAGCGCGATTGCAAACGTTCAAAAAAATTTTTTAAAAATTTCACCCTGTGCAAAATCGCCGAAATTCTAAATTTACGGTTCGAAAAATCGGAAAAGCTGGAAAAAAAAATTCAAAAATACAATTTTCCGATTGAAAAACATCATTTCGCTGCTCACTCTTCTTGCATAAGCACGGACTCTCACTTCTCCCCTTGAACCGGTTTGAAAAGCAAGTGCGCTCCGCTGAACACTGTGAAAACTCTGGCGGAACGCCGATTAGCGCCATAAATTGACTTCTTCCCGTTTTTCTTGAAAAAAAGCAAAAAAATTGAAATTTTTCACTGGTTTTCGAGCAGTTTTCTAAATTTACGGTTTGAAAATTCGGAAATGCTGAAAAAAAAAATTAAAAATTCAATTTTTCGGTTAAAAACATAGTTTCGCTGCTCATCTTTCTTGTATAGGACGCGCTCTTTTGCGCAGACCAAAATGTGCGGTGGGGCGCGATTGCCTACCTAACCAGTATTCACTAACGGATTAAATTTCTGGAAAAACAAAAAAAAGTATAAACCAAAACTTTCAAAACTTTCAAAAAAAAATTTTCAAAAAAAAATTTTCAAAAAAAAAATTTTTCACTTTCAGTTCCTATGCGTAGTGATCGTATGTTTGATCACCTCAGTCTTCGGACCCGGTCCTTTCAAAGGAGTTCTCTTCGGACAAACGATTCTTTTGACTGCTGCCAGCGTGGCAATGCTTCTCACATTCATCTTCCTCATCGCTTATTTCTTCACTCTTCATCTCACTCATCTTGATTTCTTCTGTTGGAGAGAAGCTGATTTGACATTTAATATCATTTGCTCCGTTCTTTTTATCATTTTGTCAATCGTCGAAGCATATTATTCAACTGGAAGTTGGTCGAATAACTGTAATGATATTGGTTCGGATGGAATTATTCATAATGGATGTCGTATTATTTACGAATGGGCTTTTGCTTCGGTAAGATTTTTTTATTTTCGAAAAAAAATTTTATTTTGATTTTAAAATCAAAATTCAAGTTTTTCGTCAAAACAAATTCCCTTGTGTACTCTTTTTGGAGAAGAAATTCTTTTTTCAGAAATTATAAATTATAATAATTCATATTTAATTAGGAAAAATTAAATTTAATTTGAAAAAATAAAACTTTTTTGGTGTAGCCCTTTTGGAAAAGTAAGAAAATCTTTTTTTTATTTGAGAATTAATAATTTTTAAAAATTATTTTTTCTTTAAAAATTAAATTGAATTAGGCTATCAAGCAATCAATCAAACCTATTTTTGTTTTTGAAAAAATTATTTTATTGTGAAATTAAAATCGAAATTCGAGTTTTTCGTCGAAAAAAAAATTTCCTTGTGTATTCTTTTTGGAGAAGAAACAAATTTATTTTTTCAGAGATTATAATTCAAAAAAATAAATTTAACTCGAAAAAAGAAAAAATAATTTTTTTGGTGTAGTCTTTTTGGACAAATGAGAGAATATTTTTTTTTTTGAAAAATTGTTTTTCAAAAAATTATTATTTCTTAAAAAATTAAATTGAATTAGGTTATCAAGCAATCAAACCTATTTTTTAATTTTTTTAAAATTTTATATCAATGAATTTTTCAGTTCCTGACGTTCTGTCTCGCCATCCTCTACGCCCTCTCCGCGTGGCTCTCCCATCAAAATCGTCATTCTCTTCATCAAATTAGACATCGAGAAGATGTCTATTAATTGAAATATATATATTTTTGACAATTGCATAATTTGAATAACCCCCCCGATTTCATTTTGATCACACAAACTGCCTTTTAATAAAACAATGAAAATATAGATTTTTAAAAATCAACTAACAAGGAAAAATATGTTTTGAGCAGTTAAAATAAGTCAAAAATAGTCAAAAATAGTTGTTTTTAACAAAAATTAGTTGAAAAAGCAAAAAAAAATAAAATAAAGGTTTTGATCTACCAAACGAGACCTTCTCGGTGAACATACCTTGAGGCAAATATATTCGCGGTTGGATATAAATTATGACCTATTCTTTCGGCGCTAATAAAATATTTATAACGCAGAAACCATGCTTTCAAATAGTTTTTTTTCAGTTTTTCGTTATTTTTATCGTTTTCCAGTGATAAATGTATCGATACTTTTTTTCCTTTTTGGTAGTCATCAGGTTCGGTATTTTTGATTCTAATCACTGTTTTTTAAACAAAAAATTAGGTGAATTTGATTAATCGATAACTATTTTTTTAAAAATTCAAAAAACTCATCAAACAATTAATTAGATTGAAAAACGCTTTTTTATCTATTTTCAAAGCTTTTTTCAATTTTATCATCGATATTTCAATTGAAATTTCACTTGGCTATTATTACATTCTGAAACTTCTAATTATTTCAATTAACCAGAAAAAAGTCAGTTATTTTGACTCAAATAGTTTTTTATTCGACTTTTTTGGCTTTTTTCGTATTTTTTAATTTATTTTTCGCTTTTTTTTTTAATTCTTGGTACGAGAAGATTACAGAAAAAGTATATAAATGCATATATTATTAACATTTTTAAATTAAATTTTAACTTGAAAAATATTTTTTTATAATTAAATAAGTGCAATAAACTCTGACAACCCTAGCATATAAGACAGGCTGAATTTGAAAATTTTTTCCGCGACCAAAAAAAAATCAATTACTTTCTTGTGAATTTCCCACGTGGGCAGCTTTTTTGAAGAGAAATTACAGAAACGGATTGAGTTTTTTTTCTGTAAATTATATGAAAAACTATTTTTGAAGATTTCACGTCGCGAAAAAAAATTTTCAAATTCAGTCTGTCTTATATCCCAATTCACCGAATAAAATTCCCATAAACACCTTGGTGAACAGTCCCTTACCCCTCATTCCCCTATTCTCTCAAATCCCGAGGAGGAAGGGTCATCAATCAAAACACCTCATCGAAATCAGTTATTAACATCTGTCACTCTGTCCATCTGTGTTTGTGTGTGTTGATACTGTCTCCCGGGGTTACGTCATCTTCTTTTGTTTTTCCGCCTTTCTCTCTCTCTCTCTCTCTCTCTCTCTCTCTCTCTCTCTCTCATATCACTTTCCTTCCGACTCACTGATCTCTCTGACGCAATTCCGTTTAAAGAGCCACCGACAAAACAGTAAATTAAGTGGTCATAATCGGTTGTGTTGCGTGGAAGGGAGAACAATTACAGTAGTCCTCTAACCGCCCCTCTAATGGGAAAAATAAACAGATATCAATGTATATACAAACACTTTCTCTCTCAGAATTCCCCCTTACGTCATAAAAGACACCTGTCTTCTCGAGAACTTCTTCTTCGAAATACGACTTCTGCTCTCTTATTGCGTAAGAGAAGCTGAGCGTTGTAAATAACTGATTGAAGAAATATGACAGGTGTGATTACTGTAATGTTCATTCTAAAACTATAAAATTACAATTTTCCCGAAAAATATGGAATTTTTTTGGAGGTTTTTTAAAAATTCAAATATCTCGATTCCCGCTAGAGATACCAAGAAGTGGTCAACTAAAAAGTTGCTTAGCTTAAATTTCTACGTATTTTCTTAGTTGACCACTTTTCGATTACTTCAGTAGGAAACGAGCTATGAGCCTCAGAAGTTGAGAAGTCCCGCTTGTCAAAGCGCTGGATCTCGATTACGGTAACTGCTATTGAAACGTGGTCAACTAACAAAATATAGCGCTTTTTGAGCTGAGCAACCCTTAATTAATTACCAGCCGGTAACTCTGCTAAGAAAAAAGTTATGAAAGTTTTAAAAAAGTCACAAAAATTTTCAAAATTTTTTGTTTTTCAATTTTTCCAAAACCATGTATCTCGGTTACTGTAGCCGCTATATAAAAGTTGACAACTAACAAAATATAGCTCTTTTTAAGCTAAGCAACCATAAATTAATTACCTGCCAGTAACTTTACTATGAAAAAAGTTATGGATTTTGAAAAATGGAAGAAAATTTTTTTAAAAATTACCTTGTAATTTTCAAAGCGCTATAATATAATTGTGGGTGGAGCTAGTAAAAAATTGTAAGTCACAAAGTTGCTCAACTTAAAATTCTCTATATTTTATTAGTTAACACTTTCTTGATATCTCTCTTCCTAATTGAGATAAACCGTCTGGAACCATAGATTTTTGGGATTTTAAGGCAAAAAACCTAATTGTGATGCTTCAAAGCCTACTGTAGGTCCCTCAATTCCAAAAAAAACCAAAACTTACCCGAAAATCCACTTTTCTTAATCGACCTTCTCTCAATTCCCCCTAATCACTGGTTACACTTTTCAGATTTATGTTCCCTCCCTTTCAATCCAATTTTCTCCATCCAAAAAAGCATAAATCAATGTCTTCTGACCCCCTAGTATTAAATATAAAAGAATTGGTTTGCAAACAAAGTATTATAACTGTAGTCGTCTTTTGGTACGAGCCGCCACGTTGCATAATCAACTACAAACAGGGGAAGGGCGGTACGCGGATCGAGTTACAAGTCACGGAGGATTACCATGTTTGAAGCGGCGACCGATTAGAAGATTTGGGATGTTTAGGTAAATAGGAATGGGCTTTGAAGCTTGAGATAATATGACTTGAGAAAGAAAAAAAAAGTTTTATTGAAAATTAATATTTTTTTTTAAATATCTCGATTTGTGTAAGAGCTATCAAAAAGTAGTCAACTGCAAAATTGCTCAGCTTAAAATTCTCTACATTTTATTAGTTGATAACTTCTTCCATCTTTACTTTAAAAAGAGATACAAGCGCTGGAAGTTGAGGAAGGCTGTCTCTCTGCGTCTAGCAAGGCTCCATCTTTAAACGCTTATATCTTCCTTGCGGTAAAAGTTATTAAAAAGTGGTTAATTAGAAAGTTGCTCAGCTTAAAATTTTCTACATTACATTAATTGAAAGTTTTTTCTATCTCTACTTTAAAAGGAGATACGAACGCTAGAAGTTGTGGGAGAGCAAGAGGCTAGCTCCATCTTCCAACGCTTATATCTTCCTTGCGGCAAAAGCTATCAAAAAACTGTCAACTAACAAAATACGCAAAATTTTAAGCTGAGCAACTTCCTAATTAATCATTTTTTGATAGCTATCACAAGAATTGAGTTATTGTCCATTTCCCCCGGCATGGTGCTTCTCACGTAGCGATTCCGTCCAATTCTTCGTCATCTCTTCCTGCTGCAAAAAATATGATTGTTTTCCCATCAAATTTCCATTTTCTCTTTTATATTTCCCCTTTTCTTTTCCCATTTCATTCAAACATGATACGTTTCATGGTGGCTCCCCTTCTCCTTCTCCTTCTCCTCGTTTCTTCTGTCACCCCGGTGAGTTTTGTCCGAGAGGACTACAAAAAAGAAAAGAAGTTTACAATCGTTTAATCTACTCTTTTTATGACTGTTTAATGATGACTTTGTTGCGAGATATTTGTAACTACAGTAATCCTAAAAGTGGAAACATGTGTAGGAGTTTTATGATGGGTCGCTTAGTTTTTGGAAGCAATTTGAAAAATTGTCCGAGAGGAGTACACAGATTTTTTTAAGTTTTCGAAAAAAAAAATTTTTTTTAACCGCGCCGCGACCGCAACGCAACCAAAATAATTTCCAGGAATCGACGCCTCGTCCGGAACCAAAAGTGGTTTGTCTCTTCTGCGAAGGACTTCTCGACATCCCGCAAACCGATGATGACGCACAAGTCGTTCTGAAATTCGCCTGCGACAGCATCGAGAATCAACTGTTAGCTGGAGCGTGTCGCACATTGGCGTCGGCGATTCACACGACGCACACGTGGCCAGCATTCAAATGGTTTTTGGAGAAGATCAAGGGACCCGCGTGCGCTCTTCTTTGTCCAGCTTGAATTTGAGAAAATAAAGATTTGCAATATATTTTTTATTTTTGATTTATTTTTGAAATATCGCAGGCACGCGCACTCTCCTCTACGCCTTATCACCCGAAGCTAAGCGGTGCACGCGTGGCGCAGGCGGGTGCGCGCCTGCTCGTCGATTTTTAACCCGCGGGTTCGATTTTTTCTCACCGCCAAACTTTTTGCCTTTCCTTATTTTCCCCAAATTTACACACCTGATGTCCCAAAACACATCCATCAACCAATTACTCGGGTCATAAAGATACTAATCTAGTCTCTCTCACCTGCGCATCACTTCTCTTCGGCATTCCTCCGCCACGTTTACGGAATTTTCCGTGCTCGTCAACGTCTTCGTATCCCTCGATATAAGTGTCTAAAATAAAAAATTTTGACAAAAAACAAAAAAAAAAATAAAATACCATTATTCCACGGCGGACGATTATCGATAGTCGATCGATTCGGAGTGGGTTTACGGCTTCTTGACCGTTTTCTCTCGCCTTGTTTCGCATCCTGAATGCCCGTTTATTAGAGGGAAAAGTGGAAAAATGCTTACATATTGGTCGGACATTGTTTCGTAAAGTCGAAAAATTTCGAAATGAAAGGGGGACGGGGGACGGGGAGAATGATGTTTCCATAGAGACTCCGTTGCTGTGTATAGTCATGAATTATGGATTTTTCTCGAAACATTTGAAGACTAAACATCAAAGAATTATTTATTTTTTTGAAGACCAAATACACTAAAACAATTTTGAGAATTACGAAAAAAAAAATTTTTTTCCGAAAATTTATAAATGGTCAACTTCAAAGCTGTGTAACTTAATTGTGGGTTGAGCTACAAAAAAGTAGTCAACTAAAAAGTTGCTCAGCTTTAAATTCTCTACATTTTATTAGTTGAAAACTTTTTTTTATCTTTACATTGAAAGGAGAAACAACCCCTGGAAGTTGGGAGAGGCTGTCTCTCTGCGTCTCTCTAGGCTCCATCTTCAAATGCTCATATCTTTTTTGCAGTGGGAGGTATCAAAAAGGTTTCAACTAAACAATTGCTCAGCTTAAATTTCTCTACATTTTATTAGTTGGTAGTTTTTTTCTAGCTCCATCTTAAAAGGAGATACGTGCCCTAGAAGTTGAAGACGCAGAGAAGGCGAACGGCTGTGGGCGCCTCTAGTCAATGGGGTATATCTCGCTTACAGTAACCGCTATCAAAATTCTATTAACTAACAAAATACTCAAAATTTTAAGCTGAGCAACTTTCCAATTGACTATTTTCCTCTATCTCTTCCGGCTCCTGAGATAACCTACCAGATAACTTCAAAACCTCCAGAGTACTTGAAAACCCCTCTTCAAAAATGAAATCAATAAACTCACGTCTTCTTTTTCTTCTTCAAAAGAGCTCTGTTTGTTTAGTAAAACGCTCCTCTCATTTTTTTCAATTAGGCGTTTACATGGGTCGAGAAACGAGAAAGAGAGACGTGTGTTTTCTTTCGATGGTGTAAATGAATCACAGATTCGCTCATTTGATTCTCCTTGTTTTCGTTTGTTTTCGTATTAAAATGCAAACGTGCTCTATTGATAATCGAGAAATTTCAGATTTTTTTCAGCCGAAATGACCAAAAAAGGGTTTTTTAAACAATTCCGATTTTTTTCCCGCTGCAATCGCGCTCCATTGAACTTTTTTCAATATTCGACAGAAAATTGGATTTTTAAGGTTCTAAAAAAATTAATTTATGTACATAAAAGTCCCCCTCTCCCCAGAGAAGACATTGTTTTGGTTGTCTGGGTCAACAGACACCAGCTGTGACTGTAATTGAAGAGAGATTACAGTAGGTACACTTCGGTTGTCTCAAATGTCATAATATGAGTCACTAATAGATGGATTACATAAATAAGACCTGTATTAGAAGGGCATCGAAACGGTTTTATTTCTCGACACATGGTGTCAATTGAGTATTATGGATATGGGGGTATATAGATGAATGGGAGATAAAGGATTGACTAACAATATGTAGAAGATTTTATACTGAGCAAGTTTCTAGTTGACAAGTTTTAGATAGGTTTGACGGGAATTGAGATATTTGAAAAAATCCAAAAATATTAATTTTCAAAGGTTTTACTTTTCAGGCTGGATTATCTCAGCTACTGTAATAGCTAGAAGAAAGTTGTCAACTTATGAAATGTAGCTCTTGATTAGTTAATAATTTAGTAATTGAAAATGTTTTGATAGTTGCTACAATAGTTGAGATATAAAGTTTTGAAAAATATGATTTTTGGAAAAATGCATTTTTTTTCTTATTTCAACTTGGAATATCTCAGTTACTGTAAAAGCTATAAAAAAGTTTTTAACTAATAAAATGTAGCCCTTATTAGCTCAATATTTTAATAGTTAAAAATGTTTTGATATCTTTTACGGTAGGCGGGATATAGCGGTTTGAAAAATGTGGACCAAAACTTGATTTTTGGAAAAGTTTATTTTTTCTTTTTTCAACTTAGATTATCTCAGTTTCTGTAGGAGTTATTAAATAAGTGCTAACTAATAAAATATAGCAAATTTTAAGCTGAGCATTTTGCTAATTGATCACTTTTCAATACCTATTACGGTAGCTGAGATATTCTAGCCTGAAAAAGTGAAACATTTGAAAATCAGAATTTTTGTATTTTTTCTAATATCTAAATTCCCATCCAATCTATCTAAAACTTGTCAACTAGTAACTTGCTCAGTATAAATCCCTCTACACATTTTCAATGGATACCATTCCTCTATCTCCCATCAATCTCGAGTTATACCCCCATATCCATAATAGACACCATGTGTCGAGAAATAAAACCGTTTCGATGCCCTTCTAATACAGGTTTTTTATATGTAATCCATCTATATCATGACATTTGACACATCAGATTCTTTTTCTCAAAAAAAACCACAAATTTTTTTATAAATTAAAAATTCTTCATGTGTCTTCTAAATTATGCGAAAAAAAAACTGTGTCTGTCAGAATAAAAAACTGTTTGAGAAAGAGAAAAAGAGATGAAAAGCAACGGAAAAAAAGAGATTTTGAGTGAGAAAAGCCATGAATAGCGGGAAAATTCCGAGAAAAAAGAAAAATGCGGGACGGAAAAATAAGCTCTAGATGAATTCTGTGTGAAGAAAATTTAAAGGAGAGAAAAAAAAACAGTCATGGAAAAATAAAACTTGAAAATTTGAAGAGAGAGAGCCTACTACAGTAACCGAATGGAATTCTGATGGGATAATAGAATAGAGAATACTGTACAATTAAAGGAACAGAGACCAAGAGAAAAATAAATGAAAATTTTGAAAAAAAAATGGACCCGTTGGATTAAGAATGGACTCTTCTAGTCTCGATGCGCAGATCTTGGAGACGACGTCGGCGATGAGACTGGCGACGGTGTCGACGTTTCCGCTTGCGAGTTTAGACCTGTAATTTAGATAGTTTTCAGAGATTTTTCAGAAAAATTTTTTCAAAAAAAAAATTAATTTTTTGAAAATTTTTTTTTTATTTTTGAAAAAAAAATTTTTTTTCTCATTTTTGGTTTGATTTTTCTGATAAAACTAGTGTCTGAAACGATTATATTTCCATTTTTTCGTCGAAAAAATCCGAAAAATCCAAAAATCCAAAAAAAAAAAATTAATTTCGGCAAAAATTTTTTTCGTTGTCCGAGAGGACTACACAGGTTTTTAATCCAGTTTTCTGGCTTTTTCCGGTAAAAATTTTCTCTAAATTTAAAAAAAACGAGAGAAAACGTATTTGTTGAGTTAATTTCGTCGAAAAAATTAAAAATTCCGACAAAAATTCGAAATTCCGAAAAAGAAAACAAAAATTGCTTTTTTCCACGAGGACTACACAGAATTTAGCTTTTTTACCGATTGAAAAACCTAAAAATCTAGCAAAATATCGGAAAATTGTGAAAAAAAAACCTATTTTCCAAAAGGACTACACGAAACTTTCAGTTTTCCCGACAAAAATATAATTTCGCTAAAAACGAATCTAAAAAATTGTCCACGTGGAGTACACTGCAAGATCCCTATTTTTTGTTTCAAAAAAAAAAACAAGATGGTGTCTTTTGTAAATGTTTCCCATCAACTATACGAACGGGATCAATTTCGGTCATTTATCATTTGTCTTTTTAAAGGGGAGCAGCGCCTTCTCTTTCTTCAAAAAAAAAAAAAAAAGAACACACAGTAATCCGTTTGGGGTCAATGAGACACTAATCCCTTCTTCCTTTTCTTTTTGAAGAATGAAGAGTTTCGAACAGCACCGAGTTACAAGCATCATCCCTTGTCTTCCCTACTCGAAAATGGAAAATTCAAAAACCAGGGAAAAGCATAATCGGATTATGTTGTTCAAGATATATATATTCCATTCTCTCATTCACTCGACTGTCAATCAAAAAGGAAGCATTCTCTGATAACAGTCTCACCTTAACAGTCTTCTTCTCACCTGCTTCGTTCGGCGGAGTGGTTTGTGATGGCAACAGAGAAAGGGAGAACTGTTGTTGTTGTTGACCGGCTGCTTGTTGTGCTAAGAGTTGGAACATGAACGGATGAATCCGTGCCATCATTTCCATTTGTTTTTTCATCATCGCCGTCTGCAGAAGGAATGTGCCTTGTTGGTTTTCGTCGGAAGAGGGAGGGGAGTCCTGGAATTGATTTGATATTTTTTAGTAGTGAATTATCGATTTACACCGATTTTTCGAATTTTTTACCGGTAAAAAATTAAAAAAAAATTTTTTTAATTATTTTTGTGTTCCAAAAATTCGAATTTAGACTAGCGCGCAAATGCAAAATAAGATTTTTCGACGCGACGCGAAATAGCTATTTTGATAAAGTACAATGGGGCGCGCTTGCTTTGAAAGGTAATTTGAATTTTTTAGCGGTAAATTATTTAATTTTAGTTATTTTCAATGTGTGTTAAATCGAGATTATCGAAAATATATCATTAATTTTTTTAAAAATAATTAAATTTCAAAAAAAAAAATTTTCACCGGAAAAAATTTTTTCACAGAAAATTTAAAATTCTGGTATAATTATCGAATCTCGAAAAATATTTTTCATCGGTAATCCTGATGCTTAATAGTTAAATAAGCCCGATTTTCGAAATTCAAAAAATTAATTCTCGGTTGAAAACATTTTTTCTCGGTTTTTTAATTTTTTTGGTTTTTTAATTTCATTTTTAATTTTTTAAATCGAACTTTATTTAATAAATTGAGTAATTTAATTGTTATGTACATATTTTGTTTTTACAAAATTATTAATCAAGCTAAAAATTTCAATTTCAACTTCAGCCCCCCTAGTTAACTATATATTGCTTGTCATACTTATGCTCTCTCAAATAATACACACACACACTATAACATTTTTATGAAGAAAGAGAGATGTATAAAACTTTTTAATACTGTTTGTTGTTAAAGCATTTGTCGGTCTCTCTTTTCCTCCGGACGAAGCGAGGGCTTCTCCAAAGTTTACTCTCACTCATGATTCATACTAGTTTACATCTCTCTCTATAAAAATCAGAGAGGGGAGGCAAATAAAGAGTTCTTATTCTAAAACTATAATAAAATCTATACGACGTACCTTTTTCACCGAAGAAGCCGAATCGTCATCCGAAGTAACATCAGCAATCGACCACATCTTTGGTTTCCTTTTCGGACTCTCCACCGATTCATCAGATGGTATAGGTGACTCTTTCTTCGGTGTCAGGTGCTGATCTTCCGATCCTCCAGAAGGCGTTGGGGACAAGTGCGCTTTACCGAACAACGCCTCTCCCTTGCGATCCGAGTTGATCGACGTGGAACTCGACGGGCGGTTCATTTCGTCGTCGTAGTCATCGTCGTCTTCGTCGCATCCGTCGCCACGTCGATTTTGTGGAGACCAAGTCATTTTGTTCTCTTTCTTCAGACGTCGTCGAGCATTTGCGAACCATGTGGAGACCTGAAATTATTTTTTAAAAAATAGGTTAGCAATCGCGCTCCACTGATAAACTTTTTTAGAAGCTTTCAGTAATTTTTTTTCTACTAGTTTTTCTTCTAGCAATCGCGCTCCATGGCGAATCTTTAAATACCGAATTTAAATTTTTTGATTTTTCGCTAAAATTATTTTCTAATTGTAAGATATGCTTATTTTTCGTTAAAAACCACGGATTTTCAGTCGATTTTTTTCTAAAATCGATGAAATTATATTGTTTGATGGAATAGCGATCAGAATAGCTCAAAATATGAACAAAATTTCAATAAAATTTTTAAATTTGGCAGGTAGTTCAATAGAGCGCTTTTGCATTACACTCAAGTGTCGGTATTCTAAGAATTGCCGTGAAAAAGTGTTTAGAATTCAAATCTAATGTCAAATTATTGAAATCCGCTGCAGTTCCTTTAATAAGTTAGCAATCGCGCTCCACTGATAAACCGTTTCGCGCGTTGATTCTCGGTTTGAAACCGAAACAAAAAAGAAATAATTTCGAAACACAGAAACAGAAACACATTAATTAAATGTAGGTGTCATCTCTCTCTTATCTCTACATCTCCCGACGCCTTTTGGCAGAAAAAAAGTAAAAAACACTGCGGGAGACCAATTTTTGCAGCTTACCTGCGTCAGCGTCATTTGCGTCGACACCGCCAACAGCACTTTGTCCTGTTTCGACGGATACGGATTCTTCCGATGCGCATGGAGCCACTCTTTCAACGGCGCCGTCGCTTCCCGTGTCGCATTTCGCTTCTTCATCCCATCCATACCATACGGATGGTATAGTTGATGGGCGAATAAGGGGATATGGGCTGGTCCACCACCTGCCATCAACATTTCGGGTTTAAAGTCACCGGGGATCCCTGGTGGGAACATCGGGACACCGGGGAACACTAGGCTGGGTTGCTGGGCGGCTTGGGCTTGGAGGAACTGGGCCATGGCTGCCGGGTGGACCTGGAATTGGCTAAGGATGCCAGGTGGTAACATTCCACGTAAGGGTTCAGGAGTCGGAGGGACGTCTTCTTCCACTTTTGCCTCTATTTTGACCTGGAATTTTTTTGTTGAAAATAGATATAAAAAATAGGAAATAAAAAAAATCAAGCTCAAGTGCTACTAAGGGGGGGGGCCACTTACCTGATTAAGAAGCGTGTTCATAGTAGTCTCTGCTTTTTCTTGTTGTATATATATATATATATAATACTAGAATAGGTGTCTCTGAAAAAAAGAACATTTTTTATTCTAGACATGACGACGAAACGGAGCACAAAGAAGGGCGGAGGGTGATAAGAGTCAAGAGACATGAAGGAAAAAAGTTTGATTGATAACTCGAAAAGTGAAAACCCTTCCAGTTGAAGGGGAGGGGAGGGGGGAACCTTATGTTCGACAACTTGTTGAGCAATCTGCCCCGGTGTATGTATGACGGCCCTCGCTCTCTTTTCTCGGAGGCTCCGCCCATCGGCCAATAGACGCGGAAGAGAGCGGGAGGGGCGGGGTTTACGAGCAAAGGAGGAGGGGGGAGGGGGTGAAATTGACACGTGTAGATTTCTTGAAGAAGATATGGGAGAAGGTGTATGTTTTAATTAGGGGGGGGGGACAAGAGGAGGTTTTGTGAACTACAGTAATCTAGTAGGTTAACAAGATGTGTGAAACATGTTGTTAACTAGGAAGGTTCAAATAAAAATTTTTTTTGAGGCTTAATGACCAAGAAAAATAGTTTTAAACAAAATATTAACATACCTAAAAAAAATATACCTAAAAACCTAACAAAACCTGAAAAAAATAGCTAGATAGCTAGATTAGTAGCTAAGCTAGGTATTTTGTTATTACATAGCTTGACTATCTAGGTTAGCAAGAAAAATCATTATAAAAACAAAAAATGTTGAAAAATACCTGAAAAATAGGTAAGTAACAAGCCTAGCTAGCTAACTAACGCCCATCCCAAGGTTTTTGGGTATGATAATATCATAACCAACATTATATTATATATCATCATTATAGTATTATAAAATTATAGTATTATAAAAAAATTATTATGCATTATAAAAAAAATTTCAAAATGCTAGCGGATGATAGATAATAAACGAAAATGAAAGCGGTTAGCTAAATTAGTGAGTATCAATGATAGCTAGCGTCCTAAGAAATTGTTCATAGCTTAACTTTTGTTGATAACTATCCTAGGTATCCAAAAAAATTCTTAGTTTAGCTATATTATGTTAGCTAGACTAAACTGTACATTACTATAATATTATCTATGATAATTAAATGTAGCTTAGTCCTAAACGGTTACCTATTTTACCTTTTTTATTACCTATTTTATTTATGGTTACCTATTTATCAAACCTATTTTTCAATACCCTAATCAAAAAATATAAATTTCTAGTTAACAAGCCAATTGAACTAGTCGATCCAACTAAACAACCGTATCTAACAATATATAAGGCTAATAAAGATAGCTAACCTAGACTCAGCTAGCAACTAAGCTAACTGACCAAAGTTAGTTAGCAACATAGTCAGCGAACAACCTAGAAGACAAAGAGAACCCCAGAGATGACCTGAACAAATGGGCGTGGCCTGGGAAAAAGACAAAGAAGCTTCTTCTTTTCTCGAATAAGGGACACAAGAATGATACATTAAGAGAAGTAACGGTCAGAACGGTTAAGTTTAAAATGGGCAATGGCAGTAGTAGCATGTTTCGTTTTTGTTGTCCGAAGACACGAAGAAGGAGAGTAATAGTGTAAAGAAGTGTGTATTGAGAAGGGGGAGAGGCGCCAAGAGTGGCCGAAGGAAGACGAAGATGATGATGATGTAGAAAGAAGAGACAGGTAAACTAAGGGGGCAGCAATATATATAAATACAGTGTAAAATTCATTGTGTCACCTTTGTGTTAACATCATGTCTCTCTCTCTCTCTTTGGGTCATTATTACAACAATTGGAAAAAAAACTAAACAAAATACATGGACCGTCCATCCCCGTCCGCCGGCAAGGCAATAATGATGATGAGGAAGAGGAAAGGGGTGGAGTCTAACAGAGGGGGGCGGAGCTTCGCGGGGGGTGTCGGAAGAGCAGGCTGCTGCCCTAGAGGAAATGGGTTTCGTGTTTTTTCAGTGTTCTGGGAGAGTTAATTAAGAGTTCGCAAAAAAGGTTAGTACTTCCAGGCTACCGTACCCCTCTGGGGTTTAGATTAAGAGCCCAAGATCGATCACCTCTAATTCATCAACACGTGGATACTAAAAGGGTCGTGAACTCGGTTGTTAGTACTCAAGAGATCCATATATAGATACTCATTTATTACTGTATTTATGTCGTCTCGGGATTACTGTTAACATCTTAATCCACAAGATGAGATTAGTGATTAGCGAATGTCCTTGCCTACCTGAGTTGGAAAAATTATTTGGCTGCGTACCTGAGTATCAAACGTAAAAAATTTAAAAAAATTCCCTCACGCGATTTTTTTTGGTAAAAAAAAATTTTTTCGAAAAAAAAGCGAGGAGCAAAAAAGTGTGTGTTTTGTGTATGTTTCCTGTATGTATGTGCCCTGTACAACACTTTCCCATAGAGTGAGAAACTGAGAGAGAGAGAGAGAGAGAGGAGTGAAATGTTCAAACACTTGACAATCCGTGTTAACGATATGTTTGTCTCAGATTATCGACGCTTGGCGAGGAGGCGATCGAGCATCGTTCGCGCATTGCCAAGAGCACACGATTGGCACGGGAATCTGGGGGTCTGCCGGTGCGCTCTGTTGGACTTTTGATATTTTCTCAGGTTTTCAGAGTTCAGATGGATTCAATTTTCGATAAAAAATGGCGTGGGAACCCTGGGATTCAAGCGAAAAATGGATCTTCTCATTGGAGCGCGTTTGCAGATTTTCGGTTCCTAGACTTCCGTGTTTCAGCTATGGGGGAATGGAATAAATGGTTTTTTGAATCAAAATCGAGTCAAAACATTGAAAGCTTATCAGATTTGATGTCACATACATGCACAGGGAACCGGAAGACATTTATGTCCTTTGACGCAGTTTTCCGGAAGCTTGCACTTGCAGGAATACGTGTTTCCGGGCGATTTTAGGTAATTGAGTTTTTGAAATAGATAAAATTGGCATTTTGATGCTTTTTTGGCAATTTCCCCTTTTTTTTAGCTGCTAAAAATACTTTTTTGTTCTTTCCAATAAAAAATTAGTTCTGGGTTACTGTCTTTTTAAAGGCGCACGCAGAAATTTGTCTAGTGGGTCTCGCAGCGCCGCCAATTTTTATATATTTTTAAATAATTTTTTTTGCTCTTTTCGCATTTTCCTTCTCTAAAAACTCAACTTTCGCCATTTTTCAGGCATCTGCACACCACCACCGGAATTTGCCAACACAAAGTAGGTCGATTCTATTAAAAATAGTGGCGCCGCAGGCTTTTCGCCCAGCCGGACATGAGAGCAGTGTCGCGCTTCAACATCATGTTAAACATGATGCATTGAGATTTTGGGCTTTGGGGGTTGGCAGGAGAAAATGCAAATGAGACCACATTAATTTGAGAAAACATATGCCCTTCAAAGAAGCTGTGTGTGGGGGAAATTGCTTCAAAATGCGCGCGCAAATATTCCGGTGCTAGAAAGTGGAAACGATGAGGAGGAGAGGCTCGATTACAAGTGGTGGGGTTTCGAAGAAGAGAAACAGCAATATTATAATATTGAATATTAGTAAATGTTTATCCACTTTTATCCATCATCGGCGACAAACTCCTTTTATCGGCCTGTGATGTGTGCTTCAAAATGTGGGTGCGGTGAGGAGGACAGGTCAACACCTGTCTGTAATCGAGTATACCCCCTGTGCACAAATCTGCTTAATTAGCAGGCGGCGGGCGGATCTCCGTATAGGTATCAGCAGTGTGTTATAATTAAGCGATTAGACCGGACATCTTAAGACATACATCCTCCACGACCCACAACAAGTGTTCATTTGAATATCTCCTCGAAAGGTCAGGGTTAAACCCACTTCTTCTTCTTCCACTTCGAAAAAAGATACCTGGACACCTAATTAAGAAGACAGGCTTATCTCGCCATTTCGATCTCTCTCATTCGTCTTGTTTGTGTAATTAGGGGGTCTACTTCATTGTCCGATGGTGAGAAGTTTAACGATGATCGTAATCTTTTCACCCGGAGAGAATTTCAGCTCAAAGCCCTTGAAATGTCTCCAAAACACATATTCTTGGAAGTGGAAGCTCCCATTGAAACATGTAAATCATTATCATTAATTCGGAACACTAGATAATAATGCTCAGGTAGAATGAAGAAGAAGAAAGTGTCAGGTGTGCTTGATGTACAAGCGCGTCGATTCCGCCACGCCCGACACCGAAACGACGTGTCGCAATTGATAAATTGCAGGTCGTTTTCCATGGTGTGTTTTGAGAAATGGTGAGGGGAAGGGAGAGAAGAGATTGTTTATAATCCGAATGTTTATACTAAAACAATGACATTGTACACCAATCATTGCGATCAGTTTCAAACTCTCTCTCATCCTCCAATTACCAGTGTAGCAGCAGAAAAAGGTCAAAACACGCGTAGTGTTTCGTAATCTTTCGGCCATCATCATCTGCCCACCACCAAGATCTGGGATGTAATAGGGAGCAGTTTTGATAGGCAGCCTTGCGCAACACTTTTGATTGACCCCCACTAGTCGTTGACATCTTCTTTTCTCCTTCCAAGTCCCTAAAGACTCTGTCTCGGGATGAAAAGGGTAAAACGAAAACACTTCATTATCCAGTTAAGCGATGTCAACACACACACGAGAGACACTCGGCCGTGTGAACACAGTGTCTACACCTGCTATGTGTGCCTCATGGCGTTAGCCCCTCTATATCTATTACGGACCCTCCCGTTGTTTAAAAGGCTTGCAAACAAAAGAGACGAGTCATATGTGTGGATTAAATGTGCATCCTCTTTATTAAATATCGTTTTCGATATATTAGAGAGAGGCTCAACACATTTATCCGTGCGCGCGCAATTCATTACATTACGCAACACGGTGTTGTGAGAACTGTATTAACTCCTCGAGGAAGGGGGCTCATCGTAAATCCCGAAGAGGTCATTTGTTATGACACCTTGAATAACACGCAAACAAAAGTTGAAGGCTAAACGGATCATAACCCCCAATTCTCCGGGATGCTTCCTTTCGACCATATGTCTTAGATTTGACGGTAATTTACAGCTTATGGTCGATTATTGAGGACACACACACACGGTGACATTTATTCCCCCAAGAACATGTGTGTATTCTGGAGAGCACATCGGAAGCAGGGATGATAATTTACAACTTTTTGCACCGCCCGTGTTGAAAACTATCTAAGCTATCAATGGAGCGCATTTGCTAAAAAGATTTCCTTCCGATTAGCTGTTGCCACTTAACTAGTTGATTTCAACAAGAGACACCCCCGGGGGCGATTGATATACGATTCAGATCAGCTGTTGTGACCTGACACGTGTTGAGAGGAATAGGAGAGAAAAGAGAAGAAGTGACTTGTATTATTAATGACGGTGTCGAGTTATTAGAGAGAAAATCTCAGAAATCCCAGGTTTTTTCTGGGTTTTTCTATCAGGGAAAGCTGAAAGTACTAATCGTGTGACAATGGTAAATGTCGCGTGGGATTCTCAGGACGTGGGATATATGTCAACGGGGCCAGCATTTCAAACATATATAATGTTCTCTATATTATAATAATAATAAAAGGGGGAGATTTCAATTCAAGCCCAATAAAATGCTTGATTGAGACATTTGACAGGTTGACGAGAGACGTCGTAGAGGAAAAAGAAGAGATGAGTGTGCCGAGACGATCCAACGCCGACGGTTTTTCGATAAACGTGCTGAATGCGATACTCGAGAGGCCGGTAGGCAAAAAAGGAAAAAAAAAGAAAAAAAATGAAATAAATTCAGGTAGAAACAACAACAACGACATCAATGGAGGAGGAAGAGGAGGAGAACATTGGTAGGGAATTTTATGGATTTTGGATAATGATAGGGTTCAAGGGGAAGGGAAGGAAATTGGGAGTACTAGAGAATTTTAGATCATCGAGAACATCCGCCGATTCAACGTCGGAAGAGCTTTCTGGATAGTACGTCGATTTCCACGTCTAGCAAGGTAATTTGTTTGGCTTTGAATTTTCTAACGGGATATTGCTCACTTCTCCGAGAGAAATTCTAAAATCTAGGCCTAGATTCTGCTTGAACATCGCCTGAACACCTTGTCCAAGAGTTCTGAACTAGATACGGTACCGGGAAAAGTACGGTATCTGCCCAAGGTAAGGCTTCCATGTGGACGCATTTTCGTCCGTCCGGTCCGTCCGCTCGTCCGTCCGTCCGCGGTCCGTCCGTTTTGGTCCGCTTCTCACGCAAAAATGCACGGCGGACGAAAACGGACGGACCGCGGACGGACGGACGGCGGACGGACGCGGACCGTCCGCTTTGAAATTCGTCCGCATGGAAGCCTTAGCCCAAGGAGAACCTTGAGTTGTCCTACCCAAGGCGCCCGAAAGAAATCCTAGATCCCGCTAATCCTTCGGAACACCTTGTCCAAAGCCAAAGAACCCCGACTACAGTAACCCTCGAAACTCGACACCTCATTGCAAAAACCTGAACATGTGTCTAGAAGAAGGAAGGAAGGATCCTAGAAATTCTCGATGTGTGGTGGTACTAGGACAGGGTGTCATATCATGTCGTCGCCCCCCGAGAGTAGAGCCTACTGAAACCGGACACCGGATCTCTCTCTCTTTCACTTTTCGCGCCTTTGGTTAACACAAGAGATGATTTCTGTCTTGTCTCTCCCTCCCGAGTGGTGCTCCCGAGAAGAAACTGAGAGAGAGAGAGAGATAGAGTGTGTAGAGCCGTGCGAATAATCACACTTTTCGTGTCAATTTTCCTGTCGTCTTGTCTCCGGAAAGTTGGTTGGTGGTGGGGAGGGGGGGAAGAGAATAGGTTGTGTTGGAGAGAAGAGTACACCTAGATTAATGATAATGGCTATGGAATGTTGTTGAATGGGAGAACTAGGGGGAGCTCACCTCGTAAATCTTGTTAATAGCTCTCGATAGGTCGTTGGAGGCGAGAAAAGAGGACGGACAATGTTTATCATTTGTTTTGCGAAGAGATATGGGTTGTCCACTGTGTGACAGGTCAGAAAGGAAGGATCTTTTGGACGCCTCAGATGGAGAACAGAACCAAATGTTGCCGTATGCTTCTTGTGTTTCTCATCTCAAAAGAAGCACCAAGAACATGTGTTTTCGACCAAAACCCGGATTTTATACATATAAATTCGAGGCGTTTTGTTGAAGTTGTTGGGGGATAGATAGATTCTTCTTCCAAGAGAAGGACGAGAAACCGAGATTCTTTTATCCATTATCGCGGATCGAGTTACTTTAGCAAAAATATGCTTAATTCTTTCTTCTTTCGGGTCTTCATCTTACTGCTCTATCTGACATGGCGTGTGAAACACAAGAAGAGTTGAATAAACAAGGTATACGGTAGATCTCTCTCATTGGCGCCGCGACATACACATTTGTAATGCGCGTGTCTCACAGTGTAAAAGACTAGTTTTTTGCGCGCCACCGCCGAACAAAAAGGATACGGTAGAACTACACCTTGGTCTAATCTTTGAGAGAGAATTGCATATATATGTATGTTTCAAGATAATTAACTGAAACATAATTACAATGGTGTGCTCTTCCTGTGACACGACGTCCTCTGGGAATTCTTCTCGAGAAAAGAGAAATTGACATTTAACAACTCAATGGTTATTGTATAAATTAAGCGCTCAACACGAAGAAACGTGTCTCAATAGGAGAGAAGGAGAAATGAAGTATCCGAAAATCGCCTCTGGGCACATGGGCACAAGGAATGTTCCAAAATTCTGAAGTGTTTAGTTGGAATATGAGAGAGAAAGACGAGAGTACCCCTATTGACACCACCCGGCTGCAAAAACGGTTCCAAACGTTTTAACGTTTGGGAACCCGCGTTCTTTATGAGATACCGACAGATACTGTATTTTGCTTTGCCAAGTTCCCCACGCCAAACGATCGCCCATCATTCCTTTGAGAGCATGGCGCCGCTATTTTATCGATAAATTCTCGAATCGAATGGGATGGCTGGCGCGCGAGAAGATGATTGATGTGTACAATGATGCGGGAATCTTGTGTGCCACACACACACATACGTCAAGAAGGGGACGGACACAACATTGCACACCTCTATCTTTTTCCACACACACACACAGACAAAACACTAACACATCTTGCAACTAATCTATCCGGTGTGTGGGTATGAAGCTCCTTCTCGTATTAAATCGAATCGAGAAAGACAGAGGTGTCTGTGTGTGTGTGTTCACAACCACATGTTCGTCTCTGTTTTTTTTCTTCTCTAAATCAATCGGTATAAAAACAAGATTGATCGGCGGAGCTCAAGATCAAGAATATTATTGACAAATGACACCCCATTGACTAGGTTGATAATGTGAGAGAATCTCTCTTGAGAACTGCTGTTGATCAGTGTGTGGCGGGGGGAATGTGTCAATCTTGACTGACCTGTCGGCGTAGCGTGTCGAATTGCATGTGTGAGTTAGGTTTTGTCGCCCCGAGAAATGGGAAGACAGATGTAAACATAAACAACTGTGCTGTATACGCGCTACAGTATCCCGTCTCTCACAATATGTTCTTCTTCTGTCGATGATGATTTGTTATGATCCTATATCCTCTCCAAGGTGGCGATATGAGTGACACTAACCGAACACATGACGCCTTGATATGAATGATCTTGTTGAGGAAGTAGGAGGAGGCACAAATCTCTTCTAATTGACTCCGGACTAAATTCCCAACACAGTATCCAATAGAAGAAGGAGTCAAGTGGTGTTTGTGTGTAACTCCTCCTGGAGCCTTCATCATCATCATCATCATCCGCTAATAATATAATGTGGCTGGATCGCCAGCTCGCTCGCTTCTTCATAAAGTGTTGATGAGAAGGAGTGTGTTTGTATTGGTTTTGTCATTAACCAAGCCATATGGTTACAATGTGCGAATAAGTGGAGCAGGAGGGGGAGCCTGAGGAGTAGGAGGAAAAGAAGAAATTTGATAAATGTGGCAGAGTGGATGGGTCTCTCTCTTCAAACTACCTACCTGTCGTCGTCTCAATTAGGGCCAGGAATAAGGGGTTTTTTGATTTATGCGAGACATAATATACTGACCACTACACACACACATCTTCAATTCGAAGCCAGAATTAAAATGAGAAAGAGAGAAACAATTTCGGTTATAATATGCAAACCAATTAAAACCTCTCTTTTCAAAAAAACCGATTACCGTACTAGTCGATGATGATGTTCGGATGTGTGTTTTTTTAATCGGTGAAAGAGAATAGACCTCCGAAAAAGAAAGGAGTAAATGACCAGATGCGTGTGTGTGTGTCGGCAATGTCTTTTGACCGGTTGCACCAGCACATACAGGCTTATTAAGAAATTAGTGAGGGAAGAGGAGGAGGAGGAGGACGCTGCGCCTTGAAAAATGAGTGTGAACCTCTACCTGAGACGTCCTTGTGAGGGATCCGCGGAGACAGCGGTTTTTGTAAAACGATTTACTGTCTGTCTTTGCGGAGAGCATCATCCCCAAAAGAAGAGTTATAGACCGAGGTCAACACACGAAGCAATTTAGTGTCTCCTCAAGGAAATATCCGGATTTCGGAATTTATTAGGGGGGATCTTCTCTACAGTAATCCCCCCGTCCCCTGATCTCGTTTACACCTTAATTCTCGGATTTTGTAGATTCTCGCACGCTATGGGGAGTAAAAAAGTTGTTGTCTTCCTTCATCGTCGTCGTATTCGATTCGCTAAGAAGGGCCTGGGATGATCCTATTGAAATGAGTTCTTTCTTCTCCTCCCCCCTTCTCACTTCATCCTTCAAGAGAGAGAGAGTAGTATAGAAAGTCTTCCTTAAATATGTAAATCTTCCCACGATCCTTCACAACTCGTGTTGTCGTGAAGCAATAGAAGAAGAAGAATAAGAAACGGGATATCGTTTTTGTGCGCGAGACGAGATTAGGACGTCGTGATTCTTCTGGAGACGACTTCTTTTGGATGAACTAAATTGAAAACCACCACAAGCCTCAACGGGGGGTCCTTCATGTAATCGGGACACGGAGCGGTATCGTGTTTTGAGGTGTCACAACAGATTAGATGGTCTTCTAAGAATCAGGAAATATGAAAGAGTGAGCATATTGGCCGATGAGGGAGAGTCTCTCTTAATTGTTATGAGCGGCGCTTCCGATACATTAAAGGAGACGATGTGTGCAGTGTGCTAAGCAGGAAACGGTAAATATTGTTTAGCGATAAGCGGATCGGTTGGTGTGCCAGAAGCTCTCTCTTTTCACACATGTAGTGAATTGGGGGGCCAAGGTCGAGACGAAGATACAGATCTACCCTTCCTTGTTTATCATAATCATCATAAACATTGTGTCATAAAACAAGTAATAAAGTTTCCATCAAGATCTACAGTATCCTTTTCCTGCTGCTGACAACTAAATTGTATCAGCGACGACTTTGTTGACTTTTGATATAAAACTCTATCATCGTCATAAGTGTTAAGAGATGCCCAATCACAAGTGGTGCTGATGGTGGTAGAGAGCAAATAATTCGATTCGAATTCGGATTGAAGAATTAAAAAAGAGAGTAGTATTTGTGATAGAGCCGCCCGTGTGTGTATCGCTTCGATGATTTTTGTTTAGCAAGGGATCGAGTTTCGTTTAGTCTTCTACCTACAGTACACCTCCAATGGAATCTGTTTCGATATAATTGACATGTGGGAAGAGAAGGGGTACGGTAGGTAGAGAGAAACACGAAAAAAGTTGTGTCGAACAAGCGGGCGCGTTAGTTTTTCGCGCAGACACACACACACATTTTCCACATATCGGAAAATGACAAGTGCACCGCGACAGGAGGAGTACGGTAGTCGATGGGAACAACTATATACACTTTTTTGCCTTGCCTTCTAGTCAACGACGATGACATGAAAGAGGAATTGACAGAACAGAGTGCGTGTATGATCTAGTTTTTGTTTCTTCTTTCAACTACTACCACCCACCGCTGTGTTGGGGTTGGCCGCTGGTAGAGAGTGAATTACAGCTGTCGAAATTAAGGTGAACATCATCCGGAGGGGGGGGGGGGGGATTTTGTGGATAATGGAGAGGTGCGTGATGTAAATGGTCGAAGAGTGAGACTAATGGATGGGTTCTGTATTGATTTACGGATGTTTGGGAGAAAAGGGGTTCAGGGGAACAGGTTGGAGGAAAAAGTTCCGTTTTCAAGGAGGTTCTAGGGAGAGAATCAGAGCTGTAGCCGGTCTCAAATTGGGGATGACGCTTTAGAACTGTCCGGATTAGAACTATAGCCGGAATGAAACCTGGTACATTTTTGAACTGTTCGAAACAGAACCAGCCGATTCGGAAGCTTTAGTTTGAGTCAATCAAAAAAATGCCTACCGCTTCTGAATCGGGTAATTCTGATTCGAACAGTTTCAAAATGTACCTGGTTTCATTCCGGATATAGTCCAATTCAGCTAGTTCTACCCCGATCCTGGTTTTGAATCGTACTAGTTCTCTTTCGAACACCCTGATTAACTGGCTAGGCTAACCCTGGTTCCCCTCCAACGAAGCTTCTAATTCCAGCGTAGCCTACACTCTTCACGCCAAACGCTCACCGACTCGAAAGAGTTCTTCCGTACAACCGGCTGCCGTTGGCTGCGTGCAGTCCGTCGTGGCGAAGTGGCGACTGTCAAAAAGATGCTAGAAGAGAAAGTAAGCCCAGACACTGTCAAATTGCTAACCCCCTATTCCAGCCCGAGCTATCACAATATGCTCCGAACTACGGTCCGCTGGCGATTCACATGGCTACAGTTCGCGGCGATCGATCGATCATTATGTTGTTGATGGCGAAGGGTGCGGATGTCGACGCGAGAGATGCGGTGAGAGCAATGGGGCCCATTTTGAATCAATCGGCTTCTTCTAGACAGGATACACGAGCCTTCACCTGGCAATTCGACGCGGCAACCAATCATTGGCCCATTTTCTGATCTCGCAGCACCGTGAGTTTTTAGTTTTTTTTGCGACGACATCTGTTTTCAATACACATTTTCAATGTGTTTATTGGTATAGGTGGGTGGGTGGGGGATACGGTAGCTGCTTCTCGCTTTTCCCCTGACGATATCACACTCCAACAACCGACTCGATATGATGTTTATCATAGCACTTAACAAGTGCGAGAATCTCTTTCTGCTTCTCCTCTTGCTTCTCAAGTGACAATGACTACGGTAGTGTGTGAATCGTGTCTCTAATAGAGAGAGAGACTCTTTACTATCTTTACCTCTATTGAAGAGAGAGGAAAGAGGCACCGACTTGATTACACAGATTAACAGAAGAGAGGAAGAGCCGCTGCTGCTGGCTGTTGAGGTGCTACGGGCGCAGAGAGTTCCGAATTTGTTTGTCTGATTAATTGTGTGATCAAGTGCCTGATTATCGCCACCACACCGATGATGCACTTGAGAAGTTGTATTGCTCTTTGGGGGGTGTGGAAACCCGAATTGATACGAATTGATGAGACAGAGATCGAAAAGGGACCTACAGTAGTCAACAAAGAGACGCCAAGAGCCCAGAATCTCAGCTAGCAGCTGGTTAAAGACCTTAGAACTAGGTTAGTCAAAAGCTTCAAAAATCGGATTACGGTAGGAAGAGGAAGTTCCTAAAAAGTAGTCCTCCACTAAAAGTGTATAGCACGTCGTCGTCGAAACTATTAAGGATTTGAAAGAAAATTGAAAAAAGGACCTCGAAAAAAGCCGGATTTGAAGTAAAGAGTGCCAAAAGAGACGGGGCGGTCCGCAAAGGTTCACTTTTTCTCCTTTCGTCATCGAGTCATTCGTCAATCCAACCGGGCCGATAGATTATGTGTGAAATGGCTTGCGGATCGAATGCCCCCTCCCCGGCGGCAGCCCCCAGGAAAGCGCCCGGAGTACATTATATAAATGGTGGTGAAGTAAAAGAGGCACGCTCCAATGCCATCTCACAATGTGAATCGACACCTTACCGTAAGAGATTCCACGCGCTAATTGGACTAAATACACGGGAAGAAAGACACTTACCCGCTTCTCCCTTCTTCCTCATCCTCCCTTCTGGACACTGTTTCAAATGTGATTTAGACACATAAAAGGAGCATCTGTCGCGTGTGTTGGGTAACAATATGGCCTTCCGCCACCTCATCCATCACACCGTCGTTTTTCTCGCATTGGCAATGAAGAAGGCGAAGAAGAAAACCGTTTGATGACAACAATGATGATGACCACTCATTAACGCCTTCGTGGTGAAGACGGGGGATTCCTGAAGGCAGTGAGAAGGAAGAGTTTGGAAGAACGGAGAATTACCAGGTTTTCTGGAAATGAAGACTCTGTTTACCGTAAAACATGTGCCACCTAACGTTAACAAAATTTATCTCGGTTCCCAATAAAGATAATGAAAAGTGATCAACTATTATTGAATTGCTCAGCTTAATTGGCACTACATTTTGTTAGTTGATCACTTTTCGATATCTTCATTTAGAAAGGAGATATATGCTGCTAAAATTAGGTGACAAGAGGAAAGGTTTTACGGTATCCATTCTGAAGTTCCAAGTATGGTAGGAGCTTCCATTGCGAGAATTCTGAATCCCTGAACGGTGAAATTTTGAAATTTCCGGTCTTCGAATAATTAGACTAACTTCGAATCTTCATTCTCGGCTCCTGATGTCCAATTAGCTTTGAAAAAGGCTTTGAACGCTAAAAACTCGAGTTCCTAGAATTTCCATACGATTCTAGAATTTATCCGTTCATTTCTGAAAAATACCGTTTTTGTCATTTTCTTATCGGAAATGTCAAAAACGTCATTTTTCATTAATCGGGCTATTCACGCTGTGGGGAAAAAAGGAGAAAAATACCGAAAAATAGGGAAAAATCCTATAAAAATGGGAAAAATCCTATTTTTCGGTTTTTTCCTTTTTTCCCACGGCGTGAATAGCCCCATAATCGATGAATGTTTCCTCCAAGAATACTTTTCAACGAATTCTAATGCTACCGTATCCCATGTCATATGTTATCATATTCTCGGTAGTTATCCAATCTATTACTATAACACCTTAACACTCGAAAGACAGTTGCCTGACAGGGGGGATAGTCTCGTATTGTAACAATAACATCATCCACTTCTTCTCCGCAGTCAACGATATAACCGATATATATCGTAATCGATTGCGTAACCCCCCACGCCATGACGTGTCACCTGACATCTCGTATTCCAGGTGCCAACATTGAGCTCATCGACCCGGACGGTCGACACATCACCGATTACGATGAGTGGAGTGAGCAGGATCAGTTGGCAGCCGAAAAGTGTGTTTATGGTAAGTAGGTAGAGGGGTTATTTCGAGATTTTTCTTTGTTTGCGTTTCCGAAAAAAAAACTTTCAACAAGTACAGTAACCTTCGCCCCCATCGATGTTTGTGCTCTCTTTCCGCGTATTTACAGCTGTCAAAAGAAAAGGGGGAAGAAGTTGGCAGCTCTCTCTCCCTGTCCCGGGGACACAATTTACATTTTAAACACACGTTATGTGTTTGTTCTCCACTGTATGTTTGGTGTCAAATCCCCCTCTCTCTCTCTCTCGATCATTTTGATCGGAACTTATCAGGCGCTCCTGTGAATTCGAATGTATACACAGGCGTTGACAGGTGTACGGGTAAAGAGCAGCAGTGCTTGTTGAAAGTAGAAGGAAGAAAAGGGACTCTTATGGTTTTTAAGGGCATCCAAAACTTCGTCCGAAATCGCATACGGCTGTCGCCGACTCATCGCCATCGTCAGTCTCACTGAAGAGCTCGCGAATTCGTCCTTCTTCCACTCCGGACACCTCAATGATATCGGAAAGCGAGAGGGAGATTCTGAAACGCGACTCGAAACGCAGCTCATGGAAATCGTTTTTCGACATGAAACCGCTGGTCAAGAAGTTTGGATCCGGATCGTCGAAATGATAAATTACAGTACTCTTGAAATGAAGCTAGTTGTTCAAATTTCTAACTGTCAAATCCTGTTGTTG
Organism: Caenorhabditis tropicalis; assembly: GCA_016735795.1. Classification (NCBI taxonomy): domain Eukaryota; kingdom Metazoa; phylum Nematoda; class Chromadorea; order Rhabditida; family Rhabditidae; genus Caenorhabditis; species Caenorhabditis tropicalis. The sequence continues at coordinate 1,924,626 of CM028614.1, read as the reverse complement.
GTGATACGGTACCTCTTTTTTGAAGTGAGCCATGCCAGGAAGAGTACTGTAGATAGTTGCGTCTTAATATTAGTTGATCCCTGAAAACTTATCAAGTATCAATTAAGATTAAGACGCAACTATCTACAGTACTCTTCCTGGCATTGCTCACTTCAAAAAAGAGGTAACGTATCAGCGACAACAGGTGTCAATGGCTTCAACACAACACAAAAGGTGCATCCATCTGTTTCCTCTACCTCCTCCTCTTTCTCTTCCATATTAGTGGTTAGTGTTGTTTTTGATTGACTCGTCGTCGACGCGCGCGCGGAGACGAGACTCGTCGTCGAATCAAGTGACCCGTAAGCAGTGTAAAGCACACCGACACATATTTAGAAGAGAGACAGGTAATCGCTCATCTCTTTCTCTTCTTTTCACCTCCGCCATCCAATCAAATCGATCCCTCCTCTCTTCGTGTAAACATACACCGGATGCACTCATTCGAGTCATCACACACACATATACAGTATTATGATTACTGTGTTCTTGTTTGGCTTTGTGTGTCGGCATGGGAAAAGGCGATTGGAAATCATTAGGCGGATATTAAAAGAGGAAGAGGGACTAACTATGCGGGAGCCCTTGGTGGGATTTGGAAGAGCTCAGGAGGGTCTTAAACTTCCGGCTTTCAAATGTAGGCTCCCGGACATTTCGAAATCGCAGAAACATATGTTTAAAAAAGGCGCTAAAATAATGAAAAATGAATAAAAACTCAACTAGAAACGTTTAAAAAAGCTCGTTTTAGCCTTAAAATGTCTAAAAACCACATTCTGATGATTTTTTATTTTTTGTTTTCAGCGAAAGAAAATTCGAAAAGAATATGAGTAATCAGAATGTGGTTTTTAGACATTTTTAGGCTAAAGCGAGCTTTGTTAAACGTTACTAGTTGAGTTTTAATTCATTTTTCATAATTTTAGCGCCTTTTTTAAACATGTGTTTTAGCGGTTTCGAGATGTCCGGGAGCCCGAATGTATTGGAATAAAACTGCTCTTATGGTATTTTGGACTGGAAAATTTTTACCGTAACCTAAAGTGCTTAAACTAGAGTTTTCATGATCTGATATTCAAATTAAGCACTTTTGACTGTTACCGTACTTATTTTTGGTCTAAACTATCAATTCTGGCAGTAAATTGATTATTTTAATTTCGCAAAAATTTAAAGCGAAATGCACACACACAAAATTAAAACAAAGTCAACGAACTCATTTCTCTAATAGACTTTTTCCCAAAAAAACGAATAAATCACCCCCTCTTTTTCGACCTACCCACAGAAACCAACTTGATGAATGTGTGTGTCTTCCCTCTTTTTTCCTCCTCTTTCCGATTGAAATTTCGATTAAAAAATATGGGATGAGAAGAGACTTTTGGGGATGAGCTCATTTCCTTTTCTCATTTATCCTCTCTGCCTACAGTAGGATTTCGAAGAGGGGGGATTTGAGAGAAGGTGGTGGTGTAAAATGGGTTGTGTTTACATCGGTCGTTTACATTCAAAGTGGTGGGCGCCCAAAAGAACAGTTGGTTTTCGTCTGAGGTTTGGGGGGTCTTATCAATGGATACCATCTCTCTTGCTTCTGACGAAGAAAAGGAAATGAAGAAGAAGCAGCGGCTGGCTCTGAAGGCAACATGATGACAAGAAAGATGGCGAGTTTTTGATTGGGTGTTGTACGAATTGGTTAACACACACTTACACAAAAAACTTTTTGACGGGTTCATCGAAAGAGGGACATTTGAACCCCCAAAAGTTCTGGATATCGTTGTTTATCTGGGACTGAGTATCAAATGTTGAAATTAGAATCCTTTGTATTTTCGATGAAATCCAGGGATTTTTAAATTCCTCAAAAATTCGAAACGGTTGCTTACTGTAAAAATTGGAGTCTTGCTCATCGTTAGTCAACTTCCGTCTAATTTATCTCTATTCGCATTGAAAATAATGAAAAGTAGGCAACTAACAAAAAAAACAGATATTCTTGACATTCAAGGGGTTACGGTACTTTTCGACTGACTAGCGTGTTCAGCCTAGCCAATTGAGTTTTTTAGCGAAAAATATGTCCTGATTGTTTGGATAGTATTACTGTAGGATTAGTCTCTACCAAAAAAAGTTTGTAAATGTCATCATACTGTAGGATTAGAACAATTACCCCTCGTAATCGAGGATTAGGAAACTATTTGCTCATCACACCTCACATCCTAATGACAATAACAAATCCTTTTTATTAGGAGACGGGATATCAGTTTCCGGAAAAAAAATGGAGGGACATTTAGAAAGTTTCGAATGAAAACTTCAATTAGAAATTTTAGTTTTGAATGCATTTTTCAAAAATATCGAATTTTCAATGATTAAAAAAGTTACGGTTTTTAATTTGAATAATTACGGTTCAAAAATGTCCGGGTTCCGGAATTTGTCGTGTTTTCAAATTTCACAGTAACCTATATAGCGTAGTTTTTAGCTAACGCTTTTAGCTTGTCTTACAGTAACCCAGAGTCTAGTTTCTAAACGCTACAGTTCCTGACATAGTTTTCAAATATCAAGCTTCTAATAGTCTTCCAACTAATGTGTCTCTCCAAAATGTGCCAAAATGATAGCCTAGCGTCCGGTAACCGCATGATTAATGAAAACTTCTCTGAGGGATGTCGGTTAGTTGAAAGAGCCACGCGCCGTGACATTTCCATTCGTCCCATTCGTCACGTCAGTTTTTGTAAGTCCTATTACTTTCTTCTTCTTCTTCCTTCGGTTTTTGTTCACATATGTGAGTGCAAGATGTGTGTGTGTTCTGAATCAAAAACAGATCCATCTTCGTTGAAAAAAAGAAAATGGTTAACATACAGAACAGTCTTTTGACATGATAGAAATCTTCTTCTTGGGGAGATACTTCTTCACACCTGGATGACATGAATATATATATATATATATATTTTATAGATTCATCTGATCCTTATCTTCATTTGACAGATGGGCGAAGAGGCGCCAAATACGTGTTACGCACGTTTGTTTTACATACGGTTTGACCTTGGATGTCTTGGTTTTTAGTATCGGAATTGGTAGTCAGAGGGGAAAGAGGGATCTATGAATTACAGTACTGTTCAAAAGTGTATAGAAAAATTTTTTTAGTTGATTTTAGCGGTTTTAGGCTATTTTCAAGGGTTTGGTTCTCGGATCTAGGGTTTCCGATCGCTTTGAAAATTGTTGGAAGCTTAGAACAGACATTGGTAAAGAACTTTATATTCACTCAATTTTCAAAAAATACCTCATTATTTTTTTATTGGACAAGTTCTAAAAGACACCTGATTTCCGGCTATTTTAGTACTGTAATGACCGAAAAAGGGGTGTCTTCCAGAAATCGTCCAATAAAAAAAAAGAAGTATTTTTTGAAATTCGTGTGAATATAAAGTTCTTCATTACGGTATGGTCTAAGTCTCCAATAATTTTCAAAGCGATCGGAAACTCAATATCCGAGAACTAGACCCTTGAAAATGATCAAACTATAGGTTATTTTCCGGAAATTTTTTGAACATTCGAAAAAAAATCAGAGTTTTCCGGGTATTCTAGCAGATTTTGGGGTCTCGGAAACCCTTTAAAACCCGTTTTTCGCCTTTAAAACCAAAAACAATCCGATTTTCGAAAAAGTTACCGAATGATGGCTCAGTGGGATTATTCAAGACAGTCTCGGGAAATCACCTCCGGGTTCGATTCCCAGTGGGTTCAAATTTTTTTTGCTTTTTTCGGAAATCTAGAAAAATTGAATTAGAACTTTCAGGAACCTCATTTTTGTCAAAAACTCCAAATATTCCAGAATCAAGGATTTGTATGATTTTCTGAAATCATGCTCAAAATTCTATAAAAATTTCATTTTACCAAGATCCTTTGATTTTATCATCTTCAAAAACTCCCCCTCATTCCTTTTTCTCAGGAACTTTGAAAATCCACTGTAATTTTCCCTCGTAAATTGCCGTCTTCTCCAATGGAACCGATTCCATCACATATTCGATTGTTCTCGTTTTCTTATTCCATTTGAGAATCGGTTTGTGCCCTTTGTCGACTCTTTCTTTCGGTATTCCCTTCCGATCGGCCGTCGATTCGATTATCGATTTCAACGTGTTTCCGATAATCAATTTTCTGTAAAAAGTACAGTAATCCTAGATCGAAAATTCAGGAAATCCTAGAAATTTCGGTCTAAAATTCAAAAAAAGAGAGAATTTTCTTATCTCAACGTCGAAAAATGGATTTCACCCAACTTCCAACGTTTGATACTCAGTCAAGTACGCAGCGAAATCTTACTTATTTGCGAAATGTTGCATTTCGTTGAAAAGTTGTGGAATGGGTCCCCAAATGAAAAATTGTTTCCGCTCCTCTTCGTTATAAATGAATTGAGTCGTTCCGGGGTTCGAAACGTACTGAAATGGATAAGATGGGGGAGGAATTTTAAAAAAGAAGAGGATTACATTCGTGAGCATTTCCGCGTCGACGTATGCCTCTTCTTCGTCTTCCGGGACCACTCTGAAGGAAGGATACGGTATTTTGAATCGGTCATTTTAAAATTAAGAAAATGATAGTTTTGAAATCCCAACCGGACAGTTTCCAAACTAATCAAAACCGGTTAACCTGGTGGTTCCAAGTCCCTATTCGAAAAACTCACGGATCTCCGACAAGCCAGAAGGGCTTATTCTCGACGATAGCATTCAAGTTGTATTTGACCTTCTGATCGAGTTCATCCTTTCCAAGATACTGTCTCGCCTCCGTCAATCGCCGTTGATCGAGTTCTAAACGACTTTATCTTCAGATTCTGAGTGAAAACTAACCGTCATCCTCAACATCAGCTTGTTGAATCAACGCCTTTTTCACTGCCAAATCATAATTCTTATTCACTTTCTTCGTCGGCGTCACCGGTGCCTCCTTAGGTGTCTTCGTCGGAATCAACTGCATTTTCTTCATCATTCCCGTCTTTTTCTCCGACGCCTGCGCCTTCTTCTTCTTCGCCGGTTTCCCTTGCCACGTGGCGAATCGACCATCGGGACGCATCGTCAGATACTTGTGCATCAGCTCTCCGAATTCCATATTCGATTTGTTTTTCGCCGGACGCGGAAATGTGTCATCGAATTTTTGGAGATTGAACGCCTTCGTCCGTGGCTTGATCTTGTGAAGAACCTCCTGAATACGGTAGTCCACAAAGTTCTTGTCTTGCTCTTTTGCTTGACGTCTGTAAATCTTTAGAGTTTGGGGGTGGAAGAAGACCACGCCCACTTTTCTTCTTTTAGATCCGACATTATTGGTTCAGTGAAAAGGACGAAATAAATTTTTATTCGGAGAGTGGAAATGAAGTTTTTAAGGGAATTAGGGGGTTCACGATTTTCTATTTTTTCTCAACGATTTTTTATCATTTTTTCACGTTTTATTTATTTTAAACGATTGTCAATCATTTTTTCACGTTTTTCTTTTTTTCAAAGATTTTTTAAAATTTTTCTATTTTTCAAAAATTTTTAATCATTTTTTTACGTTATTCTATTTCTCAACGATTTTTTTATTATTTTTCACGTTTTATTTATTTTAAACGATTGTCAATCATTTTTTCACGTTTTTTTTTAATTTTTAATCTTTTTTTCACGTTTTTCTATTTTTTTCCGATTTTTTTAAATTTTTCTTTCTTCCAACAATTTTTTATCATTTTTTCAACTTTTTCTATTTTTCAAAAATTTTGATCTTTTTTTCACGTTTTTTGATCGGTTTCTGTATTCCCATCCCTCTTCGGTTTCCCATCTTTCGGTTCGAGATGAAAGATGAGACCGATTCCTGGGTTCCCATGATTTCCCTTTTATAAACCCCCATCTTCCCCTAAATTCCATATCATTCTGAAACAATGAAGCTTCTCTCGTGCCTTCTTCTCATCGGAGCCCTTTTCTCGGTTAGTCCCTTTTCCTCCTCTTCCACCCAGACTTGTGATTTGCCGGCCCGGCCCGGTTTGCTTATCTGGGACCGTTTTCTCCCGAGAAAAACAATTTTTTAAAAAATTTCAACAACATCCACTATACTACAGTATTACTATTACCGAAAATCAAAAAATAGACAACTTTAGTCAATTTTTGTACTTAAGGAAAAAATTTAAAAAAAATTTTTTTCGGAAAAATTACGTTTTTTTCAAAATACCGGGCCGTGACAAGTCTGCTACCACCTTTATCCACCTCCCTTCCAGACATCGTCGGCTAAAAATCCACTCTGCATGATCTGCGATCCGTCATTCGCTCTTCCAAGCACTTGGCTTGGCGCCCAAATGATGATTAAAGCGGGATGCACTCGGCTCGGACCAGTTGAGAACGCATGCAATGGAATCGTCGATAATGCGGATTTGACTGCCTCCTATCCGAAGATGCTCCCACATTTGGTCACTCTCAAAGATATCGGATGCAAGAATTATTGTCATTGATTATTTTGAATAAAAATGTTTTTTATCTTTTTGTTTATCGAATTTCGCTGCGTAAATTTGGCTGAGTATCAAATGTGATGCTTCAACATAGATTTTGGTTTAGAGCCGATTTTCTCGGCTCATCTCGAACAGGGATGTGCGTAAAAAAATTTTTTCGTAAAATTCGTAAAACGTAAAATTTTAATTTTTAAAATTCGTGAAACGTTTAAAAAAATTTTAAAACGTAAAATTTTACGAAATCAACCCTCGTAAAATCGTAAAATTCGAAAAATTCGTAAAATTAATAAAGACGCATGCCAACTACAGTAGCGGCTAAAATATTCGATTTTTTTTGAAGCGAAGAGGTAAAATTATGGTTTTGAGAGAAATTTGAAACAACATTGATTCGATATGAATTGAGTAGCATCAATTGGAATTTTTCACCGAAATTTTCTAAAAAATTTCGAAAGTTTGAGAAAGAGAGAATATGTTTCTGCTTCAAAAAGTACTCTCTCGAACATAGAAAATGTTTTCTCAAAGTTTGATTTTTTTAACAAAATGACGAATTTTACCTTCATAGTACCAAAATTCGACCTAACTTTTTTTAAACGATTTTACGGAAATTTTTTTACAAATTCGTAAAATATAAATTTTACGAAAAAGGGCCGTAAAACCGTAAAATTCGTAAAAAAAATGTAATCGTAAAAGCCTGAGCTCGAAACCGCTGAAAGAAATATTTAAAAAAGGCGCTTAAATTATGAAAAATGAATCAAAACTCAACTAATAACGTTTAAAAAAGCTCGTTTTGGCCTAAAAATGTCTAAAAACCACATTCTGATGATTTTTTATTTTTTATTTTCAGCGAAAGAAAATTCGAAAAAAAGATGAGTGATCAGAATGTGGTTTTAAGACATTTTTAGGCTAAAACGAGCTTTCTTAAACGTTTCTGGTTGAGTTTTGATTCATTTTTCATAATTTCAGCGCCTTTTTTAAACATGTGTTTCAGCGGTTTTGAAATGTCCGGTTGCCATTTTCTCGAACCGATAGTATCAGTTTCGCTTTGGAGTACTCTTACAAATCAGATTACTGTATCTACCGTAATCTGATAGTGAGTCTGAAAAGAAAGCTGTCACAAACTACAGTAACCAAAACCATTTATTCAACAAAGTGTTTCACAAGAGCAATCTTTGAACTCAACCATCTTCGGATACAATTTGTCGAACGAAGAGGTCAAATTCATATTCTCGACGATTTTCTGACACGGATAAATCATGATATCGGGAACGAGAAGACCGCAGGCGTCGTGGAGAGTTGACAGGAATTTGGGTAAGGTGTCGGGAACAGCGTATCCACTTTCACAGATTGCACACATCAATGAGCTGCTTGATATGGTGGTCTGGAAGGATACGGTACCTTGATTCCTCAAAGCGGAAAATTTTCGAAAAATTTTCCGATATTTTTCGGAAAAAATTTCCGTCGGCAATTTTTCCGAAAATTTTCGGAAAAAATCGGAAAATACAGTAATGGCTAAAAAATTTTAAAGGCGCATGTCTCAAATTTTTTTAGTCCCGGCCGACCGATTTTCTCAATTTTTTTTGTTTTTTTTCTCTTTTTTCCATATTTCCGGCTTCACGATTTGTGTCAAAAATTGAAAAATAAATTGGAAAATGGGAAAATATTCGAAATTTCTGACGGACAAATCGGATGGAAAATATTTTGATCAAATTTTGCTGTTTTTTGTTGTTTTTAATCGATTTTTACTGTTTTTTGTTGGTATTTTGCCTAAAAAATTAAATTTTCCGATTTTTCCGAAAAAAAAATCGGAAAAAATTTTTATTTCCGATTTTCCGAAAAGTCAATTCCGAGCAAGCCTGCTCCTAGCTAAAGCCAACTTACAGTAAGAATAGCGAGAAGAAGAAGAGAAGCTAGCAGTTTCATCGTTATGAAAATAAAAAAGGACTGAAGCCGCCCTTATATTTTCCATCTCATGGGAACCATCCCTGGTTCCCGTCTTTGGTATGGGAAACCGCTTTTTCTCGTTTTCCGGAGACCATATCTGGATTACTGTAAAAGAAATAAACAATCGGCCAACTGATAAGTTGCTCAGCTTAAAATTTTAAGCAACTTTGTAGTTGACCACTTTACGATATCTCTCACCGTATTCGAGATATTCGAGAAAATAAATTTAGTCTTGTTTCGAGATAAAACATTTTAAATTTCGGATTTCTAGGCCGCGAAATTCAAAACTAGGCCAAGAGACCAAGAAATTCGTATTCAGCTAATCGAGAGCTTTCAAAAAAGTATAATCATGACTAGGTTCCGATCATTTTGTATCCCACCACGAAAACTACAGTAACCAGATATGCAGGTTTTCGTGGTGAGACCTAAAGTTATTGGAACCCGGTCATGATTATACTCATTTGAAAGCTCTCGATTAGCTGAATTCAATGAGTTCATTTTCGTGGCCGAGTTATCGACTTGGTGGCCTAGAAATCCGAAAAACCGATTTCTAGACTTTTTCCCCATTTTTTTGTTTCATTTGATTTTCTCACAGAAAGCGGAAAAGTTTTAATTCATTAATCCGCATTTCTTGGCGCCTCTTCTCCGTTTTTCCGCCCGCGCGCATTGGTTTCTTTCCCTTCTCACTTACACAAATACACTTCCTCTCTCTCTCTCTCTCTCTCTCTCTCTCTCTCTCTCTCTCTATTCGTTTTTTGAGATGATATGGGTGCTCACAACGAAGAAACTTGTCGGATCCAATTTCCATGAGAGAGAGAGAGAGAGAGAGAGAGAGAGAGAGAGAGAGAGAGAGAGAGAGAGAGAGAGAGAGAGAGAGAGAGAGAGAGAGACAACTTGTAAAGAAGAGCAATCCGATCAAGTACCGCTTTTTTTCAACAAATCGCGAGAGAAGGTATTGTGTTTTGGGTGTGTAATACTTGTTGCACGGATTGACCCCCTCCGAGAAAAACGGAATTTTTGGGTTACTGTAGTTTTTTTTGGAAATTCGGTTTTTTGGATTTCTAGGCCACCTAACTGAAAACTAGGATATCAGGGAATTATGGCAAACAGTATTTGTGAAGATTACTGTAGAAGGTTAAAAAAATGGTTTTTTTTGCTTTTTTTCTGCAAAAAATAGGCTCCGCCCCTTTTCTTTTTTTAAGAAAATTTTTTTATTCATGACAAATGAATACATTATTTAAAAAATTAGAATTATCCGAGCGTACTACACAAAGAAAAACAAGTGCAAGGTGCCAATAATGCAAACGCGCTCTACCGAACAGACAGGTAACCTAGACCGCTAAATGACGTTTCCTAGAACACACGGTTCTTTTTTTTTAAATTTCTCAGGCTAGTTTTGATCTATTTTTTCTGCACTATGAAAATAATAATAATAAATTTTTGATCTACTTTCATGGACCCGATGAGAAAATTTTTCATCCGCGCCATTTTTTGATCTAGGGAAAAATCTAGTTTCACTAGTTTATCGTATTTTTTTATTAAAATTGTTTGAAAAAACGCAAAAAACCCTTACGCTTCTGACGGAAATGAGGGTTTTGACCTACCCATTGAGAGACAATTCGTAAAAATTGAATTTTTTTTCTGCTTTTTTCTGCTCATCCTTAATTTAAATCTGCACATAAAATCTATTAAAAACCCTAAAACTAGAAAAAAGTCAAAAAATTGAGCTGCGGAAAATTGAAAAAAAAAATTTAATAACTGTAAAAATTCCATCTCTGCTAGCTAATTTTTAGATAATTTTTCATCCGCTCTTTTTTTTCTTAACCTTCGGAAAAGCCTAATTTCTCTATATTATCGTAATTTTTGACAAAAAATTAGTTGAAAAAAGGCACCTAATTTTTTGCCGAAATGAAGGTTTTGAACTACCGATTAAGACTTTTCGTAATAATTGGATGAGCCTTTTTTCTGCTCATTTTTAAAAAAATCTGTACAAAAACCCTAAAATTAGAAAAAAACCTAAAAAATTTAGCTGATTGAAAAAAATTGGAAAAAAAAATTTAACCCCTGAAAATACGGTCCCTGCTAGCTATACCAAACCCCAAAAATTGACCCGTGTAGTCCTTTTGGAGTCTCTCCCCTTCTTTCTCTAAAATCCTTGAGTCAGTCTCAATCCTCCTGATCCTTATGTATCCCCCCCCTTCCCGTTTTTGCCCCTTCTCGATCGGCACACAATAACAAAAGAATCTTCTCCTCCTTCTGCTCCTCCAGTCAGTTGGAAAGGGGGAAGGGATCTGCATCCAGACATTGTATTTACCCGCGGAGAGAGTGCGGAGAGACACTGCGCGGCTCCCGAGAGCTCTCTCTCTCTCTCTCTCTCTCTCCGAAGGAGAAGAGAGCCACCACTTCCCCCCTTTATGTAGATACATTCTCTCTCTCTCCGCTCATATCTCAATATACAGACACACAAAATATACAACAACACTTGTTCTGTTCTCCTTCCATCTTCTCCTTTTCCCCCTCATGGTCCTCTATCCATTTATATTTCTACTCTTCTTCCGAAGAGTAGCCACCATCACCTTCCCTCCATCATCCTCTTCTTCCTCTTCCACATCTCTCTTCTGCCTCCAACCATTTGTCCCTGAAAACGCTCATGTCATATTCAATGAGCCCGGACCGTATGCCCGCGATACTGTCGCCAAGTACAGGTAATTTTTTTTCCTCGCGCGATTTAAAAAATTTAAAAAAAATCCTCTAACTTTTTTCTCATTGAAGATAGAGAAAAGTGGGCATTGCTGGAAATGTGGGATTATTTCGGTTACTGTAAGAGATACGGGGAAGTGGTCAACTACAAAGTTGCTCAGCTTAAAGTTCTGCGTATTTTATCAGTTGACCACTTTTTGATATTTTTTACCCTGAGCAAGCTAGAAGCGTCTGAAGTTTTTTGTCTAAAGGGCTCATTAAACACGTCATAACTCAATTCCTTCTGATGCTATCAAAAAGTGGTCAATTAGTAAATTGCTCAGCTTAAAATTTCACGTATTTTCTTAGTATGTAACTTATTGATAACTCTCACCCCAAGCTAGTTATAAGCACTTGAAGTCTGAGCAACTTTTTTCCGTAGCTTATTTCCAGGAAGGGGTCCCTTAAAACCGTTCTATCTCATTTCTCAGGAATGATAGAAAAAAGTTGTTGACTAGTAACTTGCTCAGCTTAAAATTTTACGTATTTTGTTAGTTGAACAATTTTTGATACTTCCACCCGCTGCTGAGATATCGCGCTTGTTCACCTCAAGAAGCTCATTTCAAAGGCGCGACTAATTAAAAGCGTTTTATCTCCCTTCTTATCAAAGATATCAAAAAACAGTCAACTAGTATCTTGCTCAGCTTAAAATTCTACGTATTTTGTTAGTTGACAACTTTCTGCTACCTCCACCCGCCACTGAAATATCGCGCTTAGAAGTTAACCTACATTTTTTCCTGACTTTTCCTTTTTTCTGAGCGCTGAGTTTAAGATGAGCAAGAACCCTCACCTTTTGATCTCTAAAATTCGCGTTCCCATATCATAAACCAGCTTCCACGGGAATCACATTTCACACTTTTCCACCAACTATTTCATACGTCGAAAAGCAAAAAAAAAAGATTCGAAATTCGGTTAGTGGCACATAACGTGTTCCACTCGCGGAAAAGGTGCGCAAATCAGGTAGGTAAACATGCGCGGTGGTGTGAAAAGAGGATACAAATTCGCTCTATTGAGAATTTTAGGGGATTTAAGTGAATATGAAAAAAAGAAAAAAGGTTTTGGGCGCGCGTGGATTCGAACCCGCGCCCTTCAGATTCACAGCCAGGTGCGCAACCAGCTGCGCCACGGGGGCAACTCCTGGGGGAGCTGTGGTCGGCGATATATAAAGTCCCCGGTTTTCAGCTGCGCCCTCGGCTTCGACCTAATTGGATCGGAAGAGAGAACGTGTCTCTCCGATGGTTCGTGGTCCGATGAGCCGCCCATCTGTGCCATCGACGTGGCATTCAACAAACCGGTGACTCAATCATCCGGTAATGTGGCGACGGCACTCGGTGGCACTCTGTGCACAATGACTAACGATGAGTCAAAGTCATTCTGGTTCGTTTCTAACCGGAGTTCGAAGCCATGATAAGATTTTTCAGGGAAGTGGATCTCCTTGGCGATTATTCGATTCGATCGATATCGATGAAACTGGGAACGAAGTCGTCTCCGATTGTGTCGGTGGAGGCGATCGAGACGGGCGGTGCGGTTCATGTAGGTCTCTTTTGAAACGATTTATCTCATTTTCCATCAGAGATAGAGAAAAATAGTCAATTGGAAAGTTGCTCAGCTTAAAATTTTACGTATTTTGTTAATTGACAACTTTTTGATAGCTTTTACCCTAAAGGAGTTATGAGCGTTCAAAGTGTTTGCTTCTTCTTAATTTTCTAGGGATCATAACTCCCTTCCCCGTAGAGCAATCAAAAATCTGTCAACTAATAAAATACGCAGAATTTTAAGCTGAGCAACTTTCCAATTGACCAATTCCCCATATCTTTTACAGTAACCGAGAAAATCCCACATTTCCAGCAATGCATCGTCGACTCGTCTCTCTTCACGGCGAATCAAACGACGTCGATCAGTTGCTCATACGATACAGTATCCCGTCTACGGATAACTGCCACTCGTCGTCTCCATCTGTGCCAAGTGAATGTGTATGCGGTGAATGCAGGTTGGTGTTTTTCAAGTTTCTGCTCCACTTCAGATCTCTCTATGCCATAATTGGCAAACAAGAATGAGAGAGAGAGAGAGAGAGAGAGAGAGAGAGAGAGAGATGTGTTTATTTGGGAGCCGAGCAGGGGTTTGACACTGAACATGACAGATTATCGCACTCTTTCTCTCGATTTTCAAAAGAAAATCGAGAAGACAAAAGTTTTGAATAGCACGGGGTTTATGAACAATAAGGTGTCATTTCTAGCCGAATATCTCGATTTCCATCAGAGATACGGGAAAATGGTCAACTGGGAAGTTGCTCAGCTTGAAATTTTACGTATTTTGTTAGTTGACCACTTTTTGATATCTTTTACCATGAGCAAGCTAGAAGCGATTAAAATTTAGAAGCTGGTTCACACAGGGCTCCTTAGAAACGGTATAACTAACTTCTTTTTGAAGATACAAAAAAATAGTTAACTATCAAATTGCTCAGCTTAAAATTCTACGTATTTTGATAGTTGACCACTTTTTGATAGCTTCACCCGCAAAAGAGATATCGCGCCTAGAAGTTTTCCTTTTAGAGGCGCAGGCCGCTCACGCCCTACTTCCAGGGCTCATAACTATTTTCATGTTAGAGATAGAAAGAAGTTTTCAACAAATAAAATATGCAGCATTTTAAGCTGAGCAACTTTTTAGTTGACAGGTTTTTGATATCTCCAATGGGAGTTGAGATACAAGCGTTTTTTGAAAGCCATAGTTTTCTGCTTCAAGGCGCGCTAACGCAGTTCCCACAAGAGCTACAAGAAAGCGGTTAACTACATTCTTGCTCAGCTTAAAATGCTTTACATTTTATTAGTTGACTACTTTTTGATAGCGGTTACCGTAACCGAGATATAGCTCTTTGAAAGAAGAGCTTATATCTCGGTTACCCTAGTAATATCGAAAAAAAAATTTTTTATGAAAATTTAAAATTGCTCAGCTTAAAATCCTATTACAGTATCCCCATGGCAATGCGCTCAGAGTCAAATGGAAGTGGTCGGCGTGTTCGCCGGAATGTGTTACGCAGCAAGTCGAGACGAGCAAACCGATTGGTTGGGTGCCCAACGGAAGTGTTTGGATAGGTACAGTAGTCCCCACATGCATGCAAAAAAATTGGTGAAAAATCGGTGAAAAAAATTAATTAAATATTTGTAGACCTACTTTTATAAATTTGCAGGTCTACAACAATTAAATTAATTTTTTCAGCACTTTTTCACCAATTTTTCCCGATAGTTTTTAAATAACGAAACTGCTTATTTTATACGAAAATCGGTGAAAAATTGGTGAAAAATCGGTGAAAAAAATTAATTAAATATTTGTAGACCTACTTTTATAAATTTTCATATTCTGAATCAGCAAATTTTCTGGTCAAGAAAAGTATAATCAAAGCATATTTTCAAAAAATTCAAAAAATTTCAAATTTTGGGTCCCGCCACGAAAATATATTTTCTACCGTATCTCGGCGAGCTTTGATCCAATATCAGAAATTATTTGATTTTTAGAATCAGCAAGTTTTTCTGGTTCAGAAAAGTTTAATCAAAGCATATTTGCGAAAATTTTACGAAAATCGGTGAAAAATTGGTGAAAAATTGGTGAAAAATTGGTGAAAATTGGTGAAAAATTGGTGAAAAATTGGTGAAAAATTGGTGAAAAATTAGTGAAAATTGGTGAAGAATTGGTGAAAAATTGGTGAAAAATTGGTGAAAAATTGGTGAAATTTTTTTCAGCACTTTTTCACCAGCTTTTCTCGATTTTCGTAAAAAATCTGCAATTTCGTTATTTAAAAACTATTATAATCGGGAAAAATCGGTAAAAAATCGCTGAAAAAAATTTATTTAATTTTTGTAGACCTACTTTTATAAATTTTAATTTTAATTTTCTTCAGCAATTTTTTACCGATTTTTTGCGATTTTTGTAAAAAAAATAAGCAATTTCGTTTTTTAAAATGATCATAATCGGGAAAAATCCGGAGAAATTGGTGATAGTTTTTAAATAACGAAATTGCAGGTTTTATACGAAAATCGAGGAAAATTGGTGAAAAATCGCTGAAAAAAATTAATTAATATTTGTAGACCTGCAAATTTATAAAAGTAGGTCTACAAATATTAATTAATTATTTTCAGCGCTTTTTTACCAATTTTTCGCGATAGTTTTTAAACAACGAAACTGCATATTTTATACGAAAATAGGTAAAAAATCGGTGAAAAATTGGTGAAAAATCGCTGAAAAAAATTAATTAAATATTTGTAGACCTACTTTTATAAATTTGCAGGTCTACAAATATTAATTAATTATTTTCAGCGCTTTTTTACCAATTTTTCGCGATAGTTTTTAAACAACGAAACTGCATATTTTATACGAAAATAGGTAAAAAATCGGTGAAAAATTGGTGAAAAATCGCTGAAAAAAATTAATTAAATATTTGTAGACCTACTTTTATAAATTTTAATTTTAATTTTTTTCAGCGATTTTTTACCGATTTTTTGCGATTTTTTTTTTAAATTAGCAATTTCGTTTTTTAAAATTATTATAATCGGGAAAAATCCGGAGAAATTGGGGATAGTTTTTAAATATTTTAAATACATTTTTGAAGCTCCGCCCACTTTTTTCCCGTAACTGTTTTCACGTAAATTTAGTTTTTCAAAAAAAAGTGGGCGGAGCCTAATCAAAATTCTCGGCGTTTTTATGAATCGATAATAACGAAATTGCATATTTTTTTTACAAAAATCACGATTTTTCTACCGTAGTTTTCGTGGCGAGATATCCTTTTCTAAGGCCACGAGGCCCCTAGTGTCATCTCATGAGATCAGTATAATATTCAATAGTTTTCAGAGGTTCCACCCTCCCTCTCCGAATCGACGAATCAACGCGTCGAGGACTACGTGCCTCTCTATCAGCTAGCTCTTCAGCCAAAGCATTCTACTGGATAGGCGCCTCCTCTTCAATGACAGAATGGCGGTGGGTCGACGGAGAAGGCGTTGGGGAGAGTGCCGATTGGCCAGGGCAACCATCTCCTATCCCTTCGGCCTCTGAAGCTGTCCTTCTTGCTCGGCCCCTTGATTGGAAATGGGTACCTGCTTCTCAAACGGCATGGAATTCGTTTCTCTGCCAATCGAAACCCAAATTCTGTACTTCTCCGGGTGTTGGAGAGGCGACGAAAGTCACTTTTTCATCTCATTCATATGCTATTGGAACTCTTTGCTTTTATTCTTGTGATCCTGGATATGATCTTCATGGAATTCGACAGAGAGAGTGTGCAGAGAATGGAAGATGGACTGGGAGTATTCCTAATTGTTTTAGTAGGTTTTTTTGAGCGGCCTAGTTTTTTCCTCTGATTTTTATAAGCAACATGATGTTTTTATATCCCAGAAATGTTCATTTTGAAGCAACTTACTAGGGAATGGTCAGAATCGGGTCTGGAGTTTCGTTTCAAGACCTATACCGTTTGAAAGAGGACCTTTGGGGGACCTCAAAACCATTTTCAGTTTTTGCTATGGTTTTCTGGGATTTGAGGTAAAAGGATTTTGGTCTGAAACAACAGTACTAATTCCTGTTGATTTTGCATTATTTCGTTTTCACGTGAATACTCGAAATTTTATGGGAACAAATACAGTGGAAAACAGTGGTTGGATGATCGGTTGGAAGTGGTTATCTCGAATTCCAGAAAACCATAGCAAAATTTGAAAACGGTTTTAAGGTCCCCCAAAGGTCCTCTTTCAAACGGTATAGGTCTTGAAACGAAACTCCAGACCCGATTCTGACCATTCCCTAGTTAGAGCGATTTTAAGTTGGTGGCCTAACTTTTCCTTTGGTGGCCTAGAATTTCAATCTGCTAAAATTTTGAAAATTATGAAATTTTTGACAAGAAAAAGTGTTTTTAAACCCGGAAAAGTTCATTTTGAAGCGAGTTACAGCGATTTTAAGTTGGTGGCCTAACTTTATTTTGCTGGCCTAGAATTTTAAAATCTAGGCCATCTATCCAAAATTATGAAATTTTTGACAAGAAATAGTGTTTTTAAACCAAGAAATTTTTCATTTTGAAGCAACTTAGAGCGATTTTAAGTTGGTGGCCTAACTTTTTCTTTGGTGGCCTAGAATTTTAAAATCTAGGTCATCTATCCAAATTTTGAAAATTATGAAATTTTTGACAAGAAAAAGTGTTTTTAAACCCGGAAAAGTTCATTTTGAAGCGAGTTACAGCGATTTTAAGTTGGTGGCCTAACTTTATTTTGCTGGCCTAGAATTTTAAAATCTAGGCCATCTATCCAAAATTATGAAAATTTTGACAAGAAATAGTGTTTTTAAACCAAGAAATTTTTCATTTTGAAGCAACTTAGAGCGATTTTAAGTTGGTGGCCTAACTTTTTCTTTGGTGGCCTAGAATTTCAATCTGCTAAAATTTTGAAAATTATGAAATTTTTGACAAGAAAAAGTGTTTTTAAACCCGGAAAAGTTCATTTTGAAGCGAGTTACAGCGATTTTAAGTTGGTGGCCTAACTTTATTTTGCTGGCCTAGAATTTTAAAATCTAGGCCATCTATCCAAAATTATGAAATTTTGACAAGAAATAGTGTTTTTAAACCAAGAAATTTTTCATTTTGAAGCAACTTAGAGCGATTTTAAGTTGGTGGCCTAACTTTTCTTTGGTGGCCTAGAATTTTAAAATCTAGGTCATCTATCCAAATTTTGAAAATTATGAAATTTTTGACAAGAAAAAGTGTTTTTAAACCCGGAAAAGTTCATTTTGAAGCGAGTTACAGCGATTTTAAGTTGGTGGCCTAACTTTATTTTGCTGGCCTAGAATTTTAAAATCTAGGCCATCTATCCAAAATTATGAAATTTTTGACAAGAAATAGTGTTTTTAAACCAAGAAATTTTTCATTTTGAAGCAACTTAGAGCGATTTTAAGTTGGTGGCCTAACTTTTCTTTGGTGGCCTAGAATTTCAATCTGCTAAAATTTTGAAAATTATGAAATTTTTGACAAGAAAAAGTGTTTTTAAACCCGGAAAAGTTCATTTTGAAGCGAGTTACAGCGATTTTAAGTTGGTGGCCTAACTTTATTTTGCTGGCCTAGAATTTTAAAATCTAGGCCATCTATCCAAAATTATGAAATTTTTGACAAGAAATAGTGTTTTTAAACCAAGAAATTTTTCATTTTGAAGCAACTTAGAGCGATTTTAAGTTGGTGGCCTAACTTTTTCTTTGGTGGCCTAGAATTTTAAAATCTAGGTCATCTATCCAAATTTTGAAAATTATGAAATTTTTGACAAGAAAAGTGTTTTTAAACCCGGAAAAGTTCATTTTGAAGCGAGTTACAGCGATTTTAAGTTGGTGGCCTAACTTTATTTTGCTGGCCTAGAATTTTAAAATCTAGGCCATCTATCCAAAATTATGAAATTTTTGACAAGAAATAGTGTTTTTAAACCAAGAAATTTTTCATTTTGAAGCAACTTAGAGCGATTTTAAGTTGGTGGCCTAACTTTTTCTTTGGTGGCCTAGAATTTCAATCTGCTAAAATTTTGAAAATTATGAAATTTTTGACAAGAAAAAGTGTTTTTAAACCCGGAAAAGTTCATTTTGAAGCGAGTTACAGCGATTTTAAGTTGGTGGCCTAACTTTATTTTGCTGGCCTAGAATTTTAAAATCTAGGCCATCTATCCAAATTATGAAATTTTTGACAAGAAATAGTGTTTTTAAACCAAGAAATTTTTCATTTTGAAGCAACTTAGAGCGATTTTAAGTTGGTGGCCTAACTTTTTCTTTGGTGGCCTAGAATTTTAAAATCTAGGTCATCTATCCAAATTTTGAAAATTATGAAATTTTTGACAAGATATAGTTTTTTTAAACCCAGAATGTTTTCATTTTGAAGCAACTTTGAAGTTGGTGGCCTAACTTTTCCTTTGGTGGCCTAGGAATTGAAACCAGGCCACCGACGTTATGTCTTCAAAAAAAGGCTGATTTTAGCTACAATATAGCTTTTTCAGATTCAAAATTCGTTCTTTTTGAAGCAAGTTACGGTCATTTGAAGTTGGTGGCCTAGAATTTCAAAACACGGCCACCAACTTCAAATCGTCATAACTCGCTTCAAAATGAACAGATTCAGGATCTGAAAAAATCATCGTGTAGTCCAGACTAGCTTTTTTTGATTGATATACCATTCGTGGCCTAGTTTCTTATTTCTAGGCCACCAAAATCAAAGCTAGGCCACCAACTTCAAATCGCCGTAACTCGCTTCAAGCTTGATAGTTTTGGATGAAAAGAAAAGAGTTTTCATTAAAATTTGATAAAAAATTCAGTTTTAATTTTCTAGACCACTGATTGAATTCCAGGAAAATCGTGCGGAGCAGTAAGGCAATGGAAATTCGGAAGGATCAAGCTACTGAACAAGACAACCCTATTTGAGAGTGAGGTAAGTCACTTGCGGGTAGAGATAGAAAAAAGTTGTCAACTAGAAAAATACGCAAAATTATAAGCTGAGCAAGTTCCCAGTTGACCATTTTTTGTTGTCTTCTATGGGAGCTGAGATACAAGCGTTTTCTGAGAGCCATAGTACTAGGCTTTGAGGCGCGCTAACTCAGTTCCCATAAGAGCTACAAAAAAGTGGTCAACTACAAAAATGCTCAGCTTAAAATGCTCTACATTTTATTAGTTGATAACTTTTTAATAACGGTTACTGTAGCTGAGATATAGCTATTTGAAAAAAGATCTAACTCCAGGTGGAATACGAATGTTCGAATGGCTGGCACCTATCCAATTCTCCATCCCCATCCTATCGATCCCTTCGTCGAATCTGTCAATCGGATGGATCCTGGAGTGGTTCTGAACCCTCTTGCGAACTTGTCGACTGTGGAAGACCCCCTCTGATAGCCAATGGACGGGTGGATGTGGAATCGACGACATATGAGTCTGCAGCCAATTACACGTGTCATCAAGGGTTTAGGTTGATTGGACCGGAAAGTCTGATGTGTGGAGATAGAGGAGAATGGCAACCGGCTACACCGTTTTGTTATGGTAAGCAATTATTTATTGGAAATTCAAAATAACCTATTTTTGGGTATGAAAACTTTAAAAACGCATAACTCCTTTCAAAATTGAGCAATCAAAAAATAGTCAACTAGGAAGTTGCTCAGCTTAAAATTTTCTATATTTTGTTAGTTGACAGCTTTTTGATAGCTATCCCTCTAAGCGAGTTATAAGCGCTTGAAATTAGAGACGCCGAGAAACAGAGCCTCCCGATTTCTCTGCGTCCCTCAAAAGTGCGGCTTTTTGAAAGCGTTGTAACTCAATTTCTAGAATAGCTAGAAAAAAGCCGTGAACTAGAAAGTTGCTCAGCTTAAAATTCTACGTATTTTGATAGTTAACTGCTTTTTGATAGCTATCCCCCTAAGCGAGATATGAGCGCTTGAAGTTAAGCGCTTGAGGTCTCCTAACTTCCAGGGCTTGTATCTCCTTTTAAAGTAGAGCTATCAAAAAACTTTCAACTAACAAAATACGCAGCTTTTTAAGCTGAGCAATTTTCCAGTTGACCATTTCCCCGTATCTCTAACCGTAATCGAGATATCTTCCAGACATCGCAACCCTCCAAGAGATCAAAGGATCAACTTCACATGAGCAATCCTCTGGTAGCGGATCCGATAGCACTATCCTAATGGCTGTTTTAGCATCAGTCATCGTCGCAATTCTCTGCTACGGAATCACAAAATTCGCGAAATCGACAGGGCCGTCGATCGGCGATTTATCGATATCAAGGGACAAGTTGAATGCGTCGAATGCGGCGATTTATGCGACGCCGTCGATTCCGCCGCAGAGACCCGATTCTGTGATTTATTATGCGCCGACGGTGGCTCATATGGAGGTAGGAAAGAGGAAAAACTAGGCCGTTTTTGAATTTTTGAAAAATGTTGATTTTGAAGCGAGTTATGGCGATTTGAAGTTGGTGGCCTAACTTTATTTTTGGTAGCCTAGAAAACCAAAACTCGGCCACCAATATTTTTTTTAAAGCTCTACAAGTTTTGGCTGTTAAAATAGTGTTTTCAGCTCCAGAAAATTTCAAGTTTGAAGCGAGTTATAGCGATTTGAAATTGGTGGCCTAACTTTATTTTTGATGGCCTAGATTGCTGGCCTAGAAAACCAAACCTCGGCCATCAAAAGCGGCTAATTTTAGCTATACATCACTTTTTCTAGCTCCTAAATCCATTAACTTTGAAGCAAGTTACGAACGTTTAAAGTTGATGGCCTAGGATTGGTTTTCTAGGCCACCAACTTCAAATAACCGTAACTTGCTTCAAATTAATCGGATTCAAAATCTTAAAATTTCAGCTTGTAGCCCCGAACTCCCTCTTTCAAATGAAATAGCGTGCATGGCCTAGTTTCGGTTTTCTAGGCCACCAAAATCAAAGTTAGGCCACCAACTCATAACTAGCTCCAAAATGATCAGATTTGAATTCTGAAAAAACCAAAATGTTGCTAAAAAAAGAAATTCCAGGTACCCCCTCACCTCCTCCAACTACAACAACTACCCAACGGAAACATCCACGTCACCCTTCCAATCGGTCGTCAAATGGGCCGCCCATCTCTTCCTTCCTCTATGCTCTTCAATTCGTCAATGCCACCGCCGTCGCCGACGCCCTCTCAAATACTGTACTCTTTCGACCACGAACCGATTTACGACACTCCACCGGATACGGTACCGTATCATATGGGTGAGTTTAGCAATCGGTTGAAAATTTTAGAAAATCTTGAATTTTATTTCAAAATCGTAATCTCCTTAAAATTCTAAGCAACTTTGCCTCTTGAACCGATTCTCTATCTCTTCTGGTTCTCGAGATACAGAGGGCGGCGAGAGAGTGGAGAGACGCAGACACTCTAGCCTTCTCTGCGCTCTCTCGTCTCTCGCTTTGCACTTGAAATCGTTGTAACTCGCTTCAAAATCGACCGTTTTCAATAATTCTAAAACCATTTTGAAGCGGGTTTTAAGCGTTTTCTGATGGATTTGGAGTTTTTTTAAATTTCAGAATTTTCAAAATTCAAAATTTTTGAAAATCCCAAATTTTATTTTGTCATCTTACTCTCCTTGAAATTCTAAACAACTTTGCCTCTTGAACCGATTCTCTATCTCTTCTGGTTCTCGAGATACAGGAGGCGGCAAGAGACGCAGACACTCTCGCTTCTCTGCGCTCTCTCCCCCTCGCCCCAGACTTCAAAGCGCTATATCTCGGGAACCAAAAGAGCTAGAAACTCGGTTCAAGAGACAAAAATGTGCAGAATTTCTCGCTCTATCACCTCTACTAACTCCCTTAGCTCTCCGATAAAAACTACAAATTCCAGAGAGTGTCTACGAACGTCTACCCGATCGACCGGCGCCGCCACCGCCACCGATTAGAGGGGAGAGTGGCGGAATGGTTCCGCCGCCGCCACCCCGATAGCCCTAACGGATTATTCGAGTTTTTTTGAGACGGGTTTCATTTGAATAAATCTATTTATGATATTTCGGTTGAGAGACAGAAGAAAAAGATCACAGATTTCACGGAATGGCTGTGGATTCGAATTGACGGTCTTCTCGACGAACGAGAAGCGGCGAATCAATGACAGATGATAGAGAGGCAAGACTCTGAAATCTTGTCTTGTCCGAGAGGAGTACACGGGGAGGGACTCACCTGTGCATCGATAGACATTATCATCTGTGTCCGATCGGGTTGTTCCAGTTCTTCGATCACTTTTTTTGTGGAGCATGAGCAATACCAACTGGAAAATGTAGTTTGTAGTCTCCCAAATTCAAAAATACCTTAAAAAACTGCGAATATTCGGGAACTCTCGAATGGGTCGCCACTTGATGATGCATGCAACTGTCAGAACCAATATGAATGGAATTCTGAATGGGTTACGGTAGGAGATACGGAGAAACGGTCAACTAAAAAGTTGCTCAGCTTAAAATTTTGCGTATTTTGTTAGTTGACAGTTTTTTGATAGCTCTACATTAAAGGGAGATACAAGCCCTGGAAGTTAGGGAAGAGACTAGAGCGTCTGCGTCTCTTCAGAAGGCTATATCTCGCTTAGGGGGATAGCTATCAAAAAGAAGTCAACTAACAAAATATAGAGCGTTTTAAGCTGAGCAATTATTTAGTTTACGGTTTTTCTCTACCTACTCTAGAAATTGAGTTAAACCGCTTTGAAAAAGTCACACTTTTGAGAGACGCAGAGAAATCGGGAGGCTCTGTTTCTCTGCGTCTCTAACTTCAAGCGCCTATAACTCGCTTATGGGGATAGCTATCAAAAAGAAGTCAACTAACAAAATATAGAGCATTTTAAGCTGAGCAACTTTTTAGTTGACGGTTTCTTTCTATCTTTTCTGGGAAGTGAGTTACACCGCTTTCAAAAAGTCACACAAAAACTACAAAAATCTACTTTAGCTTCTAGGCGCGATATCTCTCTTGTGGTTAGCGCTATCAAAAAACTATCAACTAACAAAATACGTAACTTTTTAAGCTGAGCAACTTTTTAGTTGACCCCAAATTTCTATCTCTTCTAGTTCTCAAGATAAAGGGCAACTTACGAGTAGACCATAAAAAATGAAGACCACGCGACGTCGGGTTTCGATTGAAACGATGAGGAGGAGGGCGGTCGTTGGAGATGCATTTTGACAAATCTCTTCACATCTGAAAATGTTCTTTTAATTTCGAAAAGAAGAAGGAGGAGATTCCTTCTAGAGACAATGATGACGTATTTCGAGGAGGGGCTTCGAGAAATCTCACGTAGCTGAGAGGGATTAGCAATGGAGTGCGATTGCTCATTCTTACCTTTAGAGACTTTGTAGGGGTTAATTGACATTATGCAAATACGCTCTATTGAGAAATGCAGGTGAAACAATGAATTTTCAGTTTTCATATTGTTGCCATATGAAGGCGCCGGGGTGGGAGCTCCTCCCGGATATTAAAAAAAGGAGAACGCAACGAACCGGAAATTAAATGTGTGTGCCTACTCACACAACAAGAAGAAATAAAAATTTAATTGGGTTTCCCCCCTCCCTCTTTTTTTGATGAGCAAAAGTGTCCGCAGGGGGAAATATCTAGAAATTTTTATTTTGTGGGGCGTGGCAAAATGGGCGGAGCCTAATTTTTAAAATTAGATTTTGTAGTCCTAGTTATTCTCAACAAAATGGTTTTAGAAAAACTAAAAAAAGTTGATTTTGAAGTGAGTTACAGTCGTTTTTTTTTGAATGGCCTAGAAAATTTTCCTGGGATTTCTAGGCCACCGAACCTAGTCCATCTAGAAAAGCTTAATTTTCTCTACCGAACAGTTTTCAAAAATCTCAAAAATATGCATTTTGAAGGAAGTTACAACGATTTTAAGTGCAAAGCGAGAGGAGGAGAGAGCGCAGAGAAGGCTAGAGTGTCTGCGTCTCTCCACTCTCTCGCCGCCCCCTGTATCTCGAGAACCAGAGAAGATAGAGAATTGGTTCAAGAGACAAAGTTGCTCAGAATTTTTAGTAGATTCTGATTATCTAGTTAGATTTTTGAAAATCCGAAAATTGGAATTTTTGGAAAAAATGTAAAATTTGAATTTCGAAGAGCGGAAATTTTAATTTTGAAAAAAGTACAGATTAGTTAACTATCGAATCAGAAGATGTATGTCCGCCTACTTTTCCCGCATCACAAAAATTCTGTTTTTTGAAAGTGGGCGGAGCCTAAATCTAACTGTTTTTTTAACCGTCAATCAAACTATTGGAAAAATTCTAAACCTAGCTGTTCTGGTTTTTTTATTGGTTTGAAGTTATTTTATGGAAACCCGGTTTTTTTGGATAGGATTTCCGAAAAAAAAATCGAGTAAAAAACGGGATTTGAAAAAAAAATCCGCTCAAACTAAAAAAGGGGCGTGTCCTAATTTTCACCTCAACTAATCCATAATATTTCTTAAAAAAAGGCGAAAAGCTATTTTTCAGAACTCCCAAAAAAACAGATTAATCCCCAGAAATCTGGACTAAATTTCCAGGAAAAAATGGCTTCGGATTAGGGGAAAAAAGAGGGAAAATAAAAATGGGATTAAAGGGGAAGAAAAAGGGAGAGAGAGAGAGAGAGAGAGAGAGAGAGAGAGAGAGAGAGAGAGAGAGAGAGAGAGAGAGAGAGAGAGAGAGAGAGAGAGAGAGAGAGAGAGAGAGAGATGGATGATAATGAGAAAAGAGAGGCGAAGAAAAGGGGAAAAAGGGGATTATCATATTTCATGCAAAGGTGAGCATCTTTTCATGCCTTCTTCTCCTTCTTTGAATTACGTCATTAATTCTTGTGGCAAGTGCGCTCTATTGATAAGTCATAGAAAGGGCGTGGCCTAATTTTTCAAAAAATGAATTCAGTAGTTTTGCTAGTCCACTAAAAAATATTTTTTTAAATATATTCTGAAAAAAAATCGGCCTAATTTTTGAAAAAATACGATTTCGAATATAAAAATAGGCCACGCCCATTTAAACTCAAAAAGGGGGCGTGGCCTAATTTTTCAAAAAATGGACACTGTAGTTATTTCTAAGCCACTAAAAACATTGAAAAAAAATTATTTTCAACGAGGAAAAGATCGATTTAATTTGAAAACCATGATTTTTGGAAACAAAATAGGGCACGCCTCCTTTTTAAGGGGGCGTGGCCTATTTTTCTACATTGTATACTGTAGTCCCAGTTAATCTCTACAAAATAGTTTTTAAACGGCTCAAAAATATCGATTCTAAAGGAAGTTACATCGATTTCCGTCCAGAGGGGCGAGAAGGGAGGAGAGAGCGCAGAGAAGGCTAGAGTGTCTGCGTCTCTCCACTCTCTCGCCGCCCCCTGTATCTCGAGAACCAGAAGAGGTAGAGAATCGGTCCAAGAGACAAAGTTGCTCAGATTAACGAGGAGAATTCGATTTTGAAAGAAAATTCGGAAAAATCCAGTCAACTAGAGCGCGGTTGCTCAGTCTAAAATGGCGGAAAGGCGGAAAGGGGTGTCATAGAGAGGGGGGGGGGGGCATCAAAAGCAGAAGGGGGTATTCAGGAGAGGAAGGGGAAGAGGGGAAGAGGAAAAAAAAAAGGAGTGCTCTCTTAGAAGAAATAAGAAGAGAGAGCTCTTCTTTTTCCGTTTGGAGGAGGGAGGGGCAATGATAAATGCATGTCACCCATCTCTCGGAATGTGTCATCTAGGGGAGGAGGAATAGGGGAAGGAGACGTGACACGACCCCAGAAGAAGAAAAGGAATTGGAAAAGAGAGAGAGAGAGAGAGAGAGAGAGAGAGAGAGAGAGAGAGAGAGAGACGCCAGCGAAAAGAAGCAATTAGAGACGACTAAAGTGGGGTGGGGTGGGGGGAAGGAAATTCAGATTTGTGGTGTCGAGACGAGACACAAAAGGGAACGAAAAAGAATTCATTTTCTCAGTGTATATAGATATCCGGGAGCAAATATAGAACTATTGGGGGGAAGAAAAGGGGGCGTGGCTTATTCAGAAGAAATTCTGAAAATGTCTATACATAATTAATATGGGGGGTCTAGGGTTGTATAATAACTTGGGGGGGGGGGGTAAATATAAAACGTATCATTTCAAAAAAAACAAAAAAATCCGGGAAAAAGGGGGCGTGGCCTAAATTATTCCAGCTCTGGATACTCATTTGGATCCTTGAGAGCACGCGAGCATTGTGGGCACACTGAATTGATCTTCAACCATTTGCTGATGCATCCATAGTGGTATTCCTTGGCGCACGTGCCGCATCTGACGACGTCATCGCCCTCTTCCACGGGTTCCGTGCAGATGAGGCATCCGTCCTCCTCCTCTTCTGAGCGTTCGAAGAGCTGCAAAATAATCATGAGGGACTTCTCTGATTCTCTGATCCTTACCTCCTCCTCCTTCTTCTTCTCTCTTCTCAATGCTCTCATCTTATTCAGAACTGTCTCCGAGAACGGGGTTGGGATCGTCGGAATGGGGATGAGACCCTCCACCACATTCAACTTGATCATCTGAATATTCTCCTTGATCGCGATGTCCACATCCTCCAGAATCGCTTCGAATTCCTTCAACTGCTTCTCCGCCGTCTTCCTCTCCTTATGATTCGCTCCAATCTCTGTGTACTCCTCCAGAAGACCTCTGGCAACTGAACGAAGCTCTTCCACATCGATTTCCGCCGCGTATTTCATCATAATCTTCATTTGACGCTTCGCTTCAGGAGTCATTTCTACTGGAGATGGGGATGGAATGGAAGAGGAATAGAAGGCAGCTGATGTCGATGGTCGATTCGGATCCAGAGCCGTTCCACGGAGACTATGGATTTCTCGTTGGCTGTCGAGAAGGAGTCGGGATGACGTTTCGCACATCTGCTTCGCCTTGTTCATTTGATTCTCGCATCTCGACGCCATCTCGTCTCTTTCGGCGATGAGACGAGCGTTTTCTTCGCGGAGACGTTGGATCTCGTTGGCGAATGCTCTGAAAGAAATGGGGATGAAGGGGAGGAGTTCTATAATGTCCGGTTCTAGAATCCCATAGTTCCGAACCGTCTTTTCTAGGTGTCCCTACTTCTAAAAGACCCTCCCGCTTACCTCTTCTCCTCCTTATGCTTCTCCTTCATCTCTCTCAACTGTCTCGCTTGCCTGGCTCTCTCCTCTTTCACCTCCTCCCTTAGCATCACCTCCCGATCCTGCTGCAACTCCTTAATCCTCTCCTTCAACCCATCGATTCGGGTATTCGATGCCACTTCGACTTCGAATGCTTCGAATCTCGAGATTGTTTCCATTCGCGTCTGGAGCTCTCCGAATTCCTTTCGATGTTGCTCTCTGGCGAGTTCCAGAAGGATCTGTGCCTCTTCGGCGGCATTTCTCAAGGCGGTCGTCTCCTTCCATGCCTCTTCCCTAGTCTCTTGAAGTGTTCTCTCCAGAATATATGCCAGATAGTGAAGATCCTTCTGCTTGAAGACGTCGATCAGGAATTGATACCTAAACCTGTAGAATGATAATGAATTCTTCTCTCTAAGCAGCGGAACACCTACATTTCTCTTGCCTCCTTCGTCTCAATGAACGCGGCGAATGGCTCGTTGTCTCTCTTCAGAAGACGAATCACTTCTCTCTCCAGACTCCACAGCTGATCCGTATTCAGATGAGATGTCTGAGTGCATCGACTAGTGGATGTAGGTGATTCCGGAGTGATCAACTCGATTTCGGCGGCATACGAGACGCCTTTCTTCTTCTCCTTTTTCTCCGGATCTTCTGGAGAGGAATATGACTTGATTGCACTTATTAGACAGGATTCCGACGGCGTCGTCTCGATATCCAGTGGAAGATCATCGTAATCGTCGTCGTAGGTCAATTTTCGAAGGTAGATGGTTCCCATTCGTATTTCGATTCGGAAGAATGGACGATAGGCTTCGTGGAATTCCTGGAATTTGGCTCGATCCAAGCGTATCTGAAAGAATAGGGAATTGGAAGAAAAATCTGAAGGCTGCGAATTGTCCCGGAGCCCCCAACCGTCCCCTAGATCCCCTAAAAAAAACCCACCGATTCCCAAATCCGCTCCTCCTCGTGTCCTCCATTCCATCCACAAACCAATTTTGCGACGGCAAAAAACTCCTCATCATTGACAACAGCATCCGGAAGAATCTGTAGAATATCGTCAATGTGTGGGCGGAGCCTCGTCAAAAAATCTCCGACACTAATCATTCTCCCCGGACCCGGAGCCGACGGCTTCTTCAACGGATCCATCGTCGTCTGCCGAATCCATCGATTTCCGCCTGTTTCGATGATGTGAAGACGTGTGAAACGGGCATTGAACTTCTGATAGAATTGACGGGCTCCGAAGACCAGAGTGGCGAGATAGTAGAGATCCGAGACGGTGAGAGCCGTCGGATTTATCACTTCGGCAATGGCGACAAACGTTCGGACAGACAGATAGCGACTAGAGACGAAGTTGATGAGCTCTCTGTAAAAAAGATAGGATTCATGGAAGGATGAGGGGAAGGGGAGGAGGAGGAGGAAGAGGGAAGGAGAATTACCGTAGCCCCCGCAATTGAGCCGCCCCGTTTAGGAATCCGCCTCTGTAATACATTCGTATATATTTGACATTTGTCTACTAATCTAGACTACATAGGATTACGATTGTACGAAACGAGAAAAAAAGGAAAATCATGCAAGACGTTTCAGAACCAGTGGTTCTCAAATGGCTGGTTCTGAAATGGCTAGTGTTACAAATGGAACTAAAAATCGTGCAAAACAAAACGCCACAACTTCCAGGATGTTTTAATAGGGTTCCCAAACGTCTAGTTCTAGAATGACTGGTTTTAGCACATCCCAAAAATCGGCCCGTTTTAGAACTCTCTCTGAAACCCTTATAGTTAGTTCCCACCCACACGGCTAGTTCCCAAACGGCTAGTTCTAAACCGACTAGTCCTCCGGGTTCTAGAACGTCCGGTTTCGAAACAGCTGGTTCCAGGGACGCCGTTCTAGAACTTTTCTAGAAATAAAACTGCAGAGGAACAAAGGAGGATATTGTCACCAGGGACGTTCTGGAACCACCTATGACTATACAACGGTTCCCAAATGGAGGGTTTCCAAATGGAAAGTTCCCAAATGGCTGGTTTCGAAATGGCCAGTTACCAAATGGCTGGTTTTGAAATGGCCAGTTACCAAATGGCTGGTTTCAAAACGGACAATTCCCAAATTACGCCATTCTAGAACTTTCCGTGAAAGTCTAAAGGTTCCCAAATAGTTCCAAGACGTCCTTCGGTTCTAAAACAGCTGGTTCCAAAAAAAACGGTTCTAGAACGTCTGGTTTCAAAGCGGCAGGTTCCCAAACATCCCAAACATCCCAATAATACCAAACACCAAAAAACCAAAAAAACCACTCCACTCCACAAAAAAAAACAAATACTCACGGCAAAATCTTCTGCTCGAATCGCTGAAAAAACTTCTCGACACCTTCAGCCGCTGGCACCGATTGATAGAGTCTCCAGAGGCTATCCTCGTTCTTTTTGAATTCTGGAGTCAAAATGAAATTGTATGTCAATTCGATGACACTTCCAATGACGACATCGAAAACGTGGAAATATCCGGGTTGGAAGGAGCAAACGAGTTCCAGGATAGACCAGTGATCACGTGGAATCGCTCCTCCATACGCTTCTATGAACATTTCACGGAGTTGTTCACCGTCGATCGTCGCTCCGTGCCATTTCGATTCTCTGGAAGATAAGTCTCTAATAGAAGGGCACCCTGGAAGAGACTCACTTGAAGAAAGGTTCGATTCGTTTACAAATCGACATCAGTGTCACCGGCTCCTCTCCTTCTTCATCCATTTTCTCAATCATCCTCTTATCCTTCTCCAGAATCTCTCGGAATTCCTCATCCCATTCCTCTCGAAGAGCTTTTGGCGCTGTCGGCATCTCACTAACGAATCCTGTCCAAATGTCGAATGTGGAAGAGGAGGAGGAGGATTGCTTCGGGAATTCCATCACTCGATTGATAGCTTCCTGAGCTTCGGGAGTTGGTGGACGTTGGGATAAGGAGGAAGAGGAAGCGGCTGGAGGAGGAAGCTCATCGTCAGAATCATCTAGAAGAACAGCGGCGACACCGGCGGTGATCAGCTCTCCGTTCAGCTCGACGCTGGATCGACGACGAATTTCGATGGGTTCTGGGGATTCTGGCTTCTTTGGCTTCTTCTCGACGAGCTGAATAGGATCTTCTGGCTCGTCGGTGGGCGTGGCTTGGTGGGAAGTGGGCGGGGCGTCTGGGGTGGCGTCTGGAGCGGCGTCTGGAGCGGCGATTGGGGTGACTAGCAAGGTAGCTTCCGATATAACGTTTGGAGGGGGTACTGTAGCTTCTGAAGCAGCTGGTGGAGTTTCTTCAGAATATTCATCTTCCCAGGTAGTCGCAGCTCCCAGATTAGAGTCCAAAGTAGCTGATGACGTGGCGTTTGATGTAGCTACCGTAGTAGATGATGACGTGGCATTAGCTCCTTCTTTCTCTTCCTCCGCTTCAGGAGCCGCCGGTTCCAACGCCACCTCTCTAACCTTCTCCATAAACTTCCTAACCGTCTCCGCCTTTTTCTTCTCCTCCTCCTCTTTTTTGACATCTTCTGGAGCCGTAATCGATAAAGGACACCGGGCGGGACGAACGAGTTGTCTTGGGAAGATGAGCATTGGTGGAGGTGGAGGAGGTGGGGGAGGAGGAAGAAAGATGGGCGGTCGATTGATCATCACGGGCATTCTTTGCATCGGAATTCGTTGCATTGAGACGGGAACCATTGGCTGTGGGAAGGTGGGCGGTTGAACGGACACAAAAGTTGGGAATGGGAGTGGAGGGCGGATCAGAAGAGGTGGAGGAGGAGGAGGAGGCGGTGGTGGATAGGCGACGAATGGGATCATTGGGCGAAGAATTGGAGCAGCATCGCGGAATGGGACGACGACTGGCGAAGAGTGTTCGGGGATTTCGAATGGAGGAGCTTGTCGACGAGGCACAAACGGGACGACGGATCGTCGTTTTCCATGGACTAGCACTTCGAACGTACCTCGAGGAGAGGGCTGGTTGGCGGCCATCTCTTCTGGGGAAGAATAAGGGGAAGAAGAGCGGCTCCTCTCCTCCTCCACGTCGACAATCTCCTTAGCGACGACGGCGGCGTCTCTCTCCAGTTTCTCTTGACGACACCGAATCGCCTGGATGCGTTGAAGCTGCAAGAGAAGAGAAAATGGGGAATAAAAGGGGCGTGGCCTACACGTTGTCGTTCTTGTTGCTGCTCCTTATTCGCCTGCTTCGCCCTCTTTCGCTCTCGTTTCTTCTGTCGTTTCGCCTCGTTTGTGTTGTCAGTTGACAGACGTGGATTAGTGGGCGTGGCCTCCTCTTCTTCTTCTTCTTCGTCGTCTTCCTCCTCTTCGGTGGCCATGGCGGCGTCGCGTGTTTCAGTAGATGACGTGGGAATATCGAGTGTGGGTGGTGGAGCAGAAGAAGAAGTACTGAAAAAGGGGAGGATTACTTGGAATTGGATCATTGGGGATTTAAGGTCAGCAATAGTCTTACCTTTCCTCCACTTCTCCATCGCTCTCTTTTCCTTCTTCCTCTCCCATATCTGTTATCATTGTCGACGACGACGTCGTTGATGGCGGTGGCAACGGAATCGCCACGTTCGATTGTCGTTCGAATCGCAAATGGGAGCCAAGGGTTCTGGAAAATGAGATTTTTAGCTGCTTTTTCGCTTTTTTATCGAAAATCGAAAAAAATTTAAATTAACTCGCCGCCTCAAAATCTGCATTATTCTACTAATCCTAGGATGCTTTTTTGACAATAATTCAATCAGAAAGGTCTAGTAAAGCTTAAAATAGTCAGATTTTGTAGCAGACATTTCATTTTTTGCATTCAAATGCTAATTTTTTGTGGCATTTGTGTGTATTTCTCGTCGCTTCTTGGGTAAAAAGGGTTCCGCAAATGGGATTTTTTTCGAATTCAGTAAAAAATCATGAAATTTTCGACGAAGAGGAAGAAGCTGAAATGGGCGGAGCCAACTTTCGGAGGCACAAAATTTAAAAATTTTAGTGAAAAAGCCGTTAAACAAATCAATTTCGCTTCGAGACCCTGAACTCGAATTTAGTTTTAAAAACCTCATTTTCTCATTTTTTCCATTTTTGGATGGCCTAATCATAAGGAAAAAATGTCAAAAAACCTAGAAGAAATGGATTTTTTGAAAAATAATATAAAAATCCAATTGAAAAATTTAGCTAAAGTGGGCGGAGCCTATTCTTTTTTCATTTCCGAGTCAGAATTCCGACACCGGAAATGCAGAATAAAAACCTATTTTTGATAAAAATGAGATAATTCTGCATTTTCGCTTCAAGACCTGTTCCCAAATTTTTCGTTTCAAAATTTCTTTTCCTTCTAAATCATAGGTTCCAATTCCTCCAAAAATCCCATTTTCCCTCGTAAAAAAACCAAAAATTGTCTCTCTTTCAAGGCGAAAAAACCCAAAAAAATTAGCATTTTTGGAGTAGAACGAGTCGTTTTCGAAACGAAAGGGTGCAAAAAAAAAACGAAGAAAAGAGCAATAAGATTAATGTGGAATTGAGATGAAAAGAGAGACGTCATCCCATTTACCCGTCTTAAATATACCTTCCTAGGCATACAGAAAAAGGGATTTCTGCAGAAAATTTGAATTTGCGCGGATCCTTTTCAGGGGGAATTAGAAATTTTTAAAGTCGATTTTCGGGTTCTTTTTTTGAAAAGTGGCGATTTTTCTAATTTTTCAGATGGTTTTTCGAGATTTTTCTGGTTATTCTTGTTAGAAAAAAAATATTTTGAAGAGCCTGAAAATATGTTTTTCGAGAAAATCAGTTTTTTTCGGAAAAAAAACGAAAAATTAAAAAAATTTTTGGGTGATTTTCAATTTTTTCCCAAAATTTGATTTTTCTAATTTTTAAGTAATTTTTCGAGGTTTTTCTGGTTTTTCTTGTAGAAAAAATTTTCTTGAAGAGCCTGAAAGTAAGTTTTTCAAGAGAAAACCCAGGATTTTACTTTTTTTGAAAAAAATCGGAAAATTAGAATTTTGGTCTGAAAACTGAAATTTCCTCGAAAATAAATTTCGAAGCAGTGCAGAAAATTATTTTCAACAAAAAACATTGAAAAACAGCGAAAAACCATTGGAAAATCGAGAAAATCGCCATTTTTCGAGAGAAAACCTGGGAAAACGCCTGAAAAAATTCAAATTTTGCCGGAAAAAAGTAAAAAATCTAGTTGCAGTGTAGAAGCGAATTAAAAAAGAAAGATTGCCACGTACTCCACCGGAGATCCTTTAATAAAATGAACTTTGACAATGGGCGAAGCGTCGGAAGCGTCAATCCACTCGCTAGTTTGATTTGGAGACGATCCGTATTGAAGTGGAGTCGACGGTGTTTCGTCTGCAAATTCTGAATCATTCAGTTAGATTATTACTCGGAAAACGACTCACTCTCCGTCACATTACCCATGTTTGATTGATAGCGAACGGGTTTTTTGGCTGTTCTGCAATGATTTTATTTTATTTTTCGATTAAAATATATTAAAACTCACTCTAAAAACTATATAATAATTGATTATTGATAGAAAATATCAGGTTTACCCAGAGAAGTTTACACAAAATTCTGGAGAGAAATCTGAAAAACAAAAAATTGAAGGCGCGTAGGTGAAAATAGTCAGCGGGTCTCGCAGCGATCTACAGTAGGAAATTATTTAATTTCATTTTGATTCTTGATTTTAACTTTTTTAATGAAAAATCATTTTAAAATCAGGATTTCGTGTGATAAAAATATTTTAAAATTGAAAATAATAATTATTTTTATTTAAATTAAGTTAAATTTTTGAAAAATTGGCACACGTTTCTTTAAAATTGCGAGAAAAAGGTTTTCTTAACAGAATTTCTGTTGAAAAACAAAAAAAAAATCGATTCCTACCAAAAAACCCCGCAAACAATTGAAAAAGCAGGAAAATCGAAAAATTTTGATCTAAAAAAGTTTGATCTCCAAAAAATGTTTCATTTTTATTTTTGAAATTGAAAATTTTTGAAAGAAAAAAAAATAAATTCAAAACATTTTCTGTTGAAAATATGTTGCTTAAAAAAACAAGTCTAAAAGCCGAATTTTTTTTTTGAAAAAAAAAACAATTTTTCAATTTCCAAAAAAATTATTTTCCAAATTATTTTTTCTCAAAAAATTTTTTTCTCGTAAAAACAAAAAAAAAGAAATCACAAGGGAAAATGAAAGAGAAGAAAATTTAAATTGTTGTCTGATCGAAATACAAACTACAAAATAAAAGAGGCCACGTTTCTCTCTCGAATCCGAGCAGATATTGTGGGCGAGAACAACAAATTTATTCAATGAGATTCTGAGAAAAGAGGGGGAACCGATAGGTATTATTTTATCATGAGGGACAAATGGAACACAGAAAAAAGGGCGCGAAAATCACAAAAATCCATTTTTTTTTTATAAAAGTGGGTCTAACATTTTCTTCTAATTTTTTTTTGATTTTTCAATTATTTTTAGGCAATAATAATTATTTTAAAAAATCCAATCAATTTTTTAAAATAATAATTTTTGAAAAAATATAAGAAAATCGAAAAAATTCCAAAAACCCACTTTTCTGAAAAAAAAGGATTACTGTAGTTTTCATGTCGAGATAAAGGGACATGTTTCGGAGGGTTGAGAAGAGTCTGAGGTATTCGAGTCTAGGGGGAAAATGCAATCGCGCTCTATTGGACTTTCGCAACAGAGCGCGTTTGCTGACAGAAAAGAGGTAGGGGGAGGGGGGAATGACGTGACAATTGCGGGGGGAAAAGATTTGCAAAAGAAAAAGAAAACCAGAATTAAAAAGAGAAATGGAAGAAATTTATTGCTTCTTGGGCTCCTTCTTCCAAATGAGACCCAAAATGAGATCGACTTCTGGTTCGCCCGGCGGCGTTTTTCGTTTGTAGTCGGGTGGAATGGGGCATTCAATAGTCCGCCAACGAGATGACACGTATCCGAACTGAAAAATTAATATTTTGGAATAATTTTTTTTTTCGGAAAATTCGAAAATTTTATTTCAAAATCGAATTCTCCATGAAATTCTGAGCAACTTTGTCTCTTGAACCGATTCTCTATCTCTTCTGGTTCTCGAGATACAGGGGGCGGCGAGAGAGTGGAGAGACGCAGACACTCTAGCCTTCTCTGCGCTCTCTCGTCTCTTGCTTGGCACTTAAAATCGTTGTAACTTTCTTCAGAATCTATATTTTTGAGTTTTCCAAAAACCATTTTGAAGCGAAAATTAAGCTTGTCAAGATGGACGATGGCCTAGAAATTCGAAAAAAAATCTAGGCCATCATAAACTTTTTTCTACAATTAGCTTGTCTTTGAATCCTTGTAACTTTTTTCAAAATCAATGTTTTCGAGCGTTCAAAAACTTTTTCGTAGCTAAAATCATGCTTCTTAAGATGGATTTAGTTCCGGTAGCCTAGGATTTTCGAAAGTAGATTTCTAGGCCACCAGAAAAACCGTATGCTCCATAACTTGAAATTGCTGTAACTTCTTTCTAAATTAACATTTTTGAGCTGGTCAAAAAAATTTTTGTAGCTAAAACTGGGCTAGTTAGGATGAAACAAGCCCGGTGGCCTAGGAAAATTGAGAAAAAATTCTAGGCCACCAAAAAAGTTTTTTAAAAAATATTCTCAAACTTAAAACTACTGTAACTTTTTTCAAAATTGAGATTTTTGAGCCACCTAAAAACCAATGTCTAGAGAACTTTGGGTTCTTCAAAATGGCTGAGCTTGGTGGCCTAAGATTTCGAAACAAAAAATTCTAGGCCACCAAAGTACCTTTTTCACTGTAACTTGGCTCAAAATCAATATTTTTGAGCGATTTATTTTTTTAACCATTAAAAAAAATTTTTTTTAAACCACCATTAAAATACCGTACCTGTGGATACTCGATCAAAAAAGCGTCCATTTTCTCTCGATAACTCGATAGATTCGAAAAATGGGCAGGTGGATTGGTGACTTTTCCATTATATTTTCCCATTAATTCAGTCGCCTCTTTCATTAAATCATGAACTTCTTGTCGATCGACCATCGTTTTAAACGGCTCATTTCCAGTGAAAAGAGCCTCCATTCTCTTGATTAATGCCTCTAAAGCACGGAAATTCAATGGGATTCGTGTCCCAATTCTGACTTCATTCATCAGAATCTGAGCAATTCTCTCCATTCCTTGAACATCGGGAATACAATGAGTATTGTATGGAGAGACAATTGGAAGGCATCTGTCATCGATGGCTGTCAATGAATGGAATGGCGTCGCGATGATATCCACGTAGTCATAGGCGCGAGGACAGAGGACTTGGAGAAGTTTCATTACGCATTCGGCGTTCGTGAACTCTACGATTGCGTGGACTAAGGGAGCTTCTTCTTCCTCTGGCATTAGTGGTTCTGAAAATCGGAAAATTTTAAAATTTGGTATAGCATTTTTAAAATTTTTGAATTTTCAAAAAATCGAAAAAAAATTTAAGAAAATTTTTTTTCTTCAAAAATAAAAATTATTTTCTGAAAAACCCCAAAGTTTTATTTTTGAAATTTTATTTAGAAAAATACAATACTGCTTTTTGAGAAAATTTTATTTAGAAAGTTTTTGAGCTGCCTGCTCTGCGATTCGCACTTGAAAAAATTTTTTTTGATTTTCTGAAAAAAATTTGTTCTTCAAAAATAAAATATTAAAAAAATCCCAAAGTCTTATTATTTTTTCTAGACAATTTTAAACCGCCAATCATTATCGGTACAGCATTTTTTTGAAAAACTTTTTTCGAATTTTTAAAAAATCGAAGATAAAAACAGCTAAATGAGAAAATACTTTCTAGAAAATTTTGAGTTGCCATTTGAATTTTTTTTTGACTTTCTGAAAAAAATGTGTTATTTCAAAAATGAAATTTATTTTCAGATGTTATTCTATTTTAATTTTTTCTAGACGTTTTGAGCTGCCAATCGAGAAATTTTTCTTGCAAAACAATTTTTTTCATTTTTGAATTACAAAAAAATTAAAAATTTCAAAAAAATTTTTTGATTTTCTGGAAAAAAAGTTTTCTTTTAAAAATCCCAAAATCTCTTTTTTTTTCCAGACAGTTTTGAGCTGCCAATCTAGAGATATGTTTTCGCAAAAAAAAAATTTTTTAATTTCCGAATTCCAAAAATAAAAAAATTTTCGAAAATTTTTTTTTCTTCAATACAAAAATTATTTTCTGAAGAACCCCTATATTTCATTTCAAAATCGAACTCTCCATGAAATTCTGAGCAACTTTGTCTCTTGAACCGATTCTCTATCTCTTCTGGTTCTCGAGATACACTGGCTGGCGAGAGACGCAGACATTCTCGTTTCTCTGCGCTCTCTCTCTCCTTGCGCTAGGGGTCTTCGCGCGTATCTGGCTTTCCGTTAGACCTAGAGAATTGCCCCAAAAGCCAAAAATGTTCAGAATGTTAAGCTGAGCAATTTTCTAGTTGATAAGTTTTTGATATCTCTGCTGGGAACGGATCTGCGCTCTCATCCCCTTTCTTGCTGTCGGTTTAAGGCGCTGTATCTCGAGAAGGGGCGGAGCTAGAAAGATGTGACAAGAGAGTAAAAGATGTAGAATTCTAAGCTGAGCAACTTTCTAATTGACAATTTTTTGATACTTTAATTTTCCAAAAAGTTATGCGCCTTGAAAGTCAGATACCCCAAAAACACATGTAACTCGATTCACACTTGAGTTATCGAAAAACTTCCAACTAACAAAATGCTTCAAAACCAAAAATACCGTACCTCCACCACGTACAAATTCCACTTCCAACATCTTTAATTTCATCATAATCACTCGAATATCATGAACGAAAACGTATTTTTTCCGTTCCTTCCCATTCCAAAAATAATTAATGACACGGAGAAGTAGTTTGTGTTTCGAAGTGGGCACATATCCAGGATAACAGGGGAACTGAAAAAAAACTATTTTTCTGTTTGTAGTTCTCTCAAAAAATACCCCCATCGGCGTGTATTTCCAACGAATATGTGGGGGAAGATTGGCGGGAAACGATAGCATACTACATAACCATTTGAAGTAGTGATTAGTGAATGCGTTCACATGGTCTAGCACGGATTCTTGCATATTTGGCCATTTTGTCTGGAATTTTAGGGGGTTTTAGGGGTTAGAAAATTTGGATAAAATCTGGTTTTCAAAAAAATTATTTTTTGTGTTAATCAAAACTTTTAGAAAATTGGGAGAAAATCTCAAAAATCAGAGTTTGAAAATTTTTTTCTGAAAAATTTAGTTTTTGTCCGGGTTCAAATTTTCGAGAAATTTCTCAGTGCATTTTTATCGAGGTTAGTTTCACATTCAAAACAATTTTCAGAGAATTTCATCGGTCGGTTTTCGAGAATTTTTTCTTCGAAAAAACTACATCGTGTTTTTCAGCGAAATTTATTTATTTTTTTTTTCACCGTTTTAAAATTTAATTTCCTAATTTTTTTCTGAATTTTCCAGAGATTTCTGTCAAGGTTAATTGAACATTCAAGGCTAAATATTTTCAGAAAACTTCATCTGTCGGTTATCGGAAAATTTCTCCAAAACCTCAAAAATAAAGATTTTTTCCTATTCAAAATTTTCAAAAAGTCCTGAAATTTTTAAACAATATTATTTAGACCTAGATGTAACTGCTAGCCAAAATTCAGAAGAATCCATCAGTCAGTTCTCGAGAAATTTAATTTTGAAATTGTACATTTCGAAAAAAAGGAAAACATTTTCAAAAAAAATTTTTTTTTGAAATTTTTTTTCGATAATTTTCGAAAAAATTTTCTCAAAAATTCCCGATAATTATTCTCAAATAATTAGAGACTAACCGCAATATAATTCATATAATTCTGATAAAAAGCCATTCCATCCGCAGTCGACAGTAATCCTTTGAGTTCCGGGTACATTTTATAAATATCCGGTGACAGTACATAACTCCGATCAGGCCAATCGAGTTGTTTCACGAATACGACATGATCCATTTTACCAGGATGACCAGTAAAATGTTCCTGAAACAATTTTCTTAAGGGGGCCAAAAAAGGGGCGTGGCCTAACCTTTTTCGGTGCCGCATCGCACATCTCATCGAGAACACTCTCCAAATTACAACTATCCACAGAGAAATAAATGATTTCTGTGTATTTATAATTCGGTTCGATTTTTTTGAAAATAAAATCGAGAAGATTGCCAACGTGGAGTTCCGCCGGATGTCTCGGACGGTTCTTGTAGTCGTAGATCTCTCGGCGAATCTTCTCGATTTTGGAGATCTCTAGGCAGTGGTGGTTGTCAAAGTCCAGGATCTGAAAAAAGAAGTTGCTCAGCTTAAAAAACTGAGTATTTTGTTAGTTGACAGTTTTTAGATAGCGTTTACGGTACTCGAGTTATGGATCTTTGAAGATCCATTTTTTGTAAGTTAATTAATTCTAGCGCCCATATCTCAAATAGGGTAAGAGCTATCAAAAAGGAGTTAACTAGGATGTTGCTCAACTTAAAATACTAAACATTTTGTTAGTTGAAACTTTTTGGATAGCAATTACGGTACTTCAGTTATGGGAGTTTGAAGTTTCGTTTTTGGGAGGTAATTAATTTTCGCACCCGTATCTAAATTGCGGTAAAAGCTATCAAAAAGTGGTCAACTAGAATATTGCTCATCTTGAAATTTTGCGTATTTTGTTAGTTGACCACTTTTTCCTAGCTCTGCCTTAGAGGGAGTTACAAGCCCTGAAAGTAGGGGGAGAAACGCAGAGAAAGCGAAAGGCTATAGTGTCTGCGTCTCTCTTCAAACGCCTATACCTCCATTCAGGTTAGTGCTATCGAAAATCTACCAACTACCAAAACACGTAAAATTTTATGCTGAGCAACTTTGTAATTGACAATTTTTCAATATCTCTATTTTTCAAAAAGTTATGCGCCTTTAAATCCAAGTTACCGGAAAACACATGTAATTCACAATAGAGTTATCAAAAAATTTCCCACTAACAAACCGCTTTAAATTTTAAGCTGAGCAACAAAAAAAACTTTCTTACCTCAATATCCCCAACAATTCTCCGAATATCTGGAGTCAAAATATACAAAAGACACAGTTTAAAAATCTCGAAATCCAGTGGCGGTCTCTCCAATCTCATGAATTTTCGATTGAGTTTTGCCATAAAATCCACAATTTCTCTATCCATACCGTAATCCACTTTTGCGTCAAATTTAATCGAAGCGATTTGCTGAAATGAAATTAGAAATGGAAGTGGGCGGAGCCTGGAAACTTACTGACGGTGTGTAGAGCTCTGCGAAGATACACTTGAGTAGACCTATTTTGGCGGCTCGTCTCACATTTTTTTGTGGGATTCTGCAATTTTTTTTTGGATATGGATTCTACGTTTCAGATTTTGGATTTAAGGATATTTTTAAGTATTCTGACAAATTTTCTAAAAGACTTATCAGTTAGTTCTCGAAAAATCAGACCCACTAAAAGCCTAATTTCCAGAAAACCCCATAGGTCTGTTTTCGAGCATTTTTATTTTCATCAGATCGACCCGAAACTTTTCTAGGGTGCTTTTTGACCCTTTCTAAGCACCCTAGCAAATTTTGAAAAAATTCTGTCAAAGATGAAAATTCGGGAAAACGGGCTCGTACCTGGGTCTCGAAAAAATCGAAAAAATCAAAAATAATATGATTGACACGAAATTTTTCGGGTGTATTTTCAAGACTATTCTGAGCATTTTGACGAATTTTCAAACAATTTTAACAGCCAATTCTCAAGAAATTAGACCCCTTAAACGCTAAGTTCCAGGAAGACCCATTGGTCTGTTTTCTAGATTTTTTATTTTTATCGGATCGATCCGAAACTTTTTTAGAGTGCTTTTTGACCCTTTCTAAGCAACCTAACAAAATTTCAGAAAGTTCTGTCGAAGAGAAAAATTCGCGAAAACGGGCTCGTACCTAGGTCTCAAAAAATCGAAAAAATTAGAAATTATCCAATCATTTCAAAATTTTTTGTGTGGATTGGTGAGATAGTTTTTAGCATTTTGGCAATTTTTCAGGTAAATCTATCAGTCAGTTTTTGAAAAATTTTATTTTGAAGTTTTGAAAATTTGACGTTCGATCTACAGTTTCACTAGTATTCTTATAAAATTTTTTACAATATATTATCAACTAAAACGTCTATATTTAACCGGATTATTATTCTAAAGAATTTAATTCAACTTCCTATGAACATTCTTAACAACCTACAGTAATCCCAACACTCACTTCTTCTTCGGTGGCGGTTTTGGCTTCATGGTTTCTCCTGGGAGGCGTGTGTTGATTCCTAAAAAGCAAGTATCAAGCAAACAAAAAAAGAGCAAAGCATTTACAAACAATATCGAAAAACTGAACGGAACAGAAAATAAAACAGATCAAAAAGGGGAAAATTGCCAAAAAATCGTTTATTTACAGAGGAATGGGAATTTTGGGGAATGGTCAAGAAATGCATCAATAAATTATTTGGCGATGGAGAATAAGAAAAACCTTAATTAGAAAGTTGCTCATCATAAAAATCCCGGCATTTTATCAGTTGGCAACTTTTTGATAGTGGCTACAGTAAGCGAGCTAAAAAAAAATACAGCAAGCAAGTTCAAGCGAGTATAACTTATTTCCCGTGAGAGTTATCAAAAAGTTGTCAATTAATAAAATGCGCAGAATTTTAAGCTGAGCAATTTAGTAGTAGACCACTTTTTGATATCTTCTACAGGAAACGAGATAAATCCAAAATACAGAAACACGGGGAAAATGTACATGGAAAACGGGGATGATTCGGGTAACCGCTGGCGCACCAGGAATTATGGAAATATATAATGTAGAGAGTACTGTAGATAAAAAATTACTGTAAAGAGGATTACTGTAGATTGAATTAAATTTTCAAAAAAATCCACGAAAAAGAAAAAAATCAATTAGTTCTGTTATTATTAAAAGTTTGATGACGTGGATGATTCAAGTAGTCACGACGCATTTGCTGAAATAATTTTTTTTCTTGGTTCTCATATTCTCATTTCTCATTAGAGCAGATTTGCACGCAAAAATTTTTTTTTCTGAAATTGTAAATATGCTCTACCGAACTACTGTTATATTTCGCTGAAAATTGGGGTTTTTTGAATTTTTTTATTTTTTCGGGAAATTAAAAAATTATCCGAAAGGAGAACTAATTGATTTTTTTCAGAACTAATTGATTTTTTTCTTTTTTTTTCTAAAACTAGAAAATTCCAAAACTTAAAAAATGGGGTTTATTAAAATTGTTTTTAAATAAATTGAGCGGTTTTG
Organism: Caenorhabditis tropicalis; assembly: GCA_016735795.1. NCBI lineage: Eukaryota > Metazoa > Nematoda > Chromadorea > Rhabditida > Rhabditidae > Caenorhabditis > Caenorhabditis tropicalis. Next base: position 1,881,703 of record CM028614.1, on the reverse strand, counting down.
CGGTGAAATATCGATTTTTAATGGAGAATTCTAGTTTTTTTCAAGTAGCAGACGATTTTCGATAAATTTTCGAATTTTAGAATTGAATTTATCGTATAAAACTACTTGATTCACCGGTAATTGACACGGAAAATTGCAGCGAAAGACTCCACAATCGCGCTCCACTGAACTAGCGTTAAAATAATTTTCGGGGGCTCAAAATTAAAATTTTTGATTCTAATTAAAAGTAAATACCTTTGAAAATATATGGTAGGGGACCCATTTTAGCAATAGAGCGCGATTGCGAACTTTCGTTTAAAATTCCGGGAAAAATGCGATTTTCGGTAGTTTTTTGCGATTTTTTCACTTTTAAAATCGATTTGGAAACAAAATAACGAATTTTTGAGTTAATTCAAACTTTTAATGAATGAAATTTTGGTGTTGAATTAAAAAAAATTGAAAAAATTGAAAAAATTTTTTTTTGAAATTTTTTTGAAAAATCCGGAAATTTTAAATTTGAAAAAATTCTTTTGAAAAAAACAGGGCGCAGATCTTTTGATTTGATTTGAATTTTTAATAAATAAATTTTCGGTGTTGAATTAAAAAAATTTTTTTTCAATTTTATTTTGAAATTTTTTTTCGAAAAATCCGGAAATTTTTATTTTGAAAAAAATTTTTTTTTCAAAACAGGGCGCCAACCTCATCAATTCTCCCATGAATCTCATCCATTCTCGACGCAGTCTTCTCCCCAAATGGCACAATTTTCGGTGGGTTTGTGTGACAATTCGACATGAGGAAGTAGTGGGAAGGATTGACTTTGATTTCTTCGATAGCCAATGCTATATCATTTTCCATTTGAATCTTTTTGGCTCTGCCTTCATCGTATTCTTTATGAGCTATTTGAACGTCTTTCCATCTCTCTTTATCCTCAACTTTATCATAAGCAAGAAGTTTCCGATGGGCGTGGTTCCAGATGGTTTCGTCTTTTCTGGATTTTTCTAGAAGTTTCGATAGATATTCGATTCTTTTGACTCCCGCTTTTACAGAAGGCTCGGAAAACTCTTCCAGGATCTCTTTCATCTCCAGAATTCTCTCTTTTTCCTTCTGAATCCCTTCGAATCTCATCAGACGAGACTTCATCGAAGCATGATGACCATCTGCTCTTTGAAGGGAATTCTCCAGAAGTTGAATTTTCTCATCCCGATGAGTTATTTCCATTTGGCATTGTGCCAATTCTCCTTTCATTTTCTCTTGAGCCAAAAGAGATGCCATTAGCTTCGGATTACTGTCGATTTGATCGGCGAGCGTCGAGTTTTCCTCTTTTAGACTCTCTATGCGAGCGTCTTTGTTTTGAATCACTTTTTGAAGGTTTACAATCTCTTTTTCTTTCATTCGAAGCTCTCCTTTCACTGCTTCCGATGCTCTGGAAATTAAAGTGAGATTTTTTTTTTCGTCAAGAAAAATTTGGTTGATTTTTTAAAAATTATGAAAAAAAAATGAAAACTGGAGGAATTAGGGTTCTGTATGGTTATATGGGATTCACAACTAATACGATTTTATCATTCATTAAAATTAAATTTTTTCAGTTTTCATTAGACTTATTCTGAGCCAATAGGTATGTGTATGTAAAATAAAGGCCTTTTTTGTTTTAAAGGAGGACTGAAGTGGAATTCGATAATTTGTATATAGATGTAGTTTTAAATTCTGAACATTTTTTCTTGACAACTTTCTTTGAAAATGCCTCTAAATGCCTTAAAAACCGGTTTGAAATGCGGTGGAAGAGTTTTTGCAACCTCGGCCACGGGGTTTTGGACCGCTCCAGTGGCAATTTCTCTTTTTTCTTCAAAGTTTTATGTTCTTATTGAATCAATCTTCTCATTAACAAACTGGAACTTCAAAAAAAGAACGAAAATAGCCGCCAGGGCGTCCCAAAACCCCGTGGCCGAAGGTGCAAAATCTCTTCCACCATAATCCCTCATTTCAAACCGGTTTTTAAGGCACTTAGAGGCATTTTCAAAGAAAGTTGTCAATAGAAAAAGTGTTCAGAATCAAAAACTACATCTATCTTCGAATTACTGAATTTCACTACATACCTCCTTTAATCAGTATAAACCAAAGATATGAGGGACCCCTATTTTTCGAAGGGATCCCTAAACTACAATAGAACCGAATTTTTTTGTTAATCTCCTATGCTCTGATCCTGTAGTACCATCTGAAAGTTTTAACTAACCTAACAATTTTAGTCATCAATTATTTTATTGATGGGGCTATTCACTTGAGGAAAAATGACTTTAAGCTACCCACAAGCAGGAAAAGTGGAAACCAGTTAATTTTTTTCCTATTACTTTCGGTTTTTTCTATTTCGTGTATATCCTCTGAACAACCCTATTGCATTTTTTTTCAATCGCATTGCTAGACTAACCGCAAAACTTTTTCCATTTTCCCATTATTCTCCTTGATTTTTGACTCAGGATCTTCCATCATCTTCTGTGTCTTGTATATCTCGAAACTGTCCTCCACTCGGGTCTTCTTCGCAGTGATTCTTTTGATATCTCCCTCCAATCGATTCTTCATCGTTTGCTTCTCTTGATCTTTCATTTCAAGTTGGTCTTTTAGTCTGAAAATCGGAATTTTCATCCAAATAAGATCTTTTAAAAAATCCAAAAAAAAATTTTAAAAAAATAAATAAAATCCTAACTCACTCCTTAATCTCGTTCTTCTGTTTCTCCAAAGAGTTTTGATCCGCTTCCATTTTCTTCACTCCCCATTTCACCTCTTTTTGAAGTGCACGTATTTGTTTCCGAAATTCTCTTTCAACAAAGTAGAACATTTTATTATAAACTACATTCATATCGTCGTCTGGATGTATTAGCGCTCTGGAATCAACAATTTTATGATGATTAGGTGGATTATATGGTTTACGACCGTAGAGGCGAATGAAATCGTTGATTGGCATTCGGCGCTTGGTTACCGGCTTCGGGATGGGCTTCAGGGTCACCCTCTTCGAGTTGAGCCTCTTGATCAGCACCTTCGGGTACTTCAGGGTCACCCTCTTGGTCAGCTTCGGGTTGATCATCCGGCTCAGCTTCGGGGTCTTCGGGTTGAGCCTGTTGATCAGCCCCTTCGGGCACTTCAGGGTTAGCCTCTTGGTCAGCAGCTTCCTGGTCAGCTAAGGGTTCAGCTTGAGGGTTAGCTACTTGGTCAGCTCCAGAGTTTTGAGCACTTGGCTGGATTTTTTGGTTAGGGTCTGGTTTAGCTTCACCCTTTTTAGCCTCAGGCTGACTAGCACCTTCTGGTAGTGCTTTAGGTTCACCTACTTGGCTAGCTTGAGGTTGCTGAGCACCCGGCTGGGCTTTAGGTTCAGCCTGTACTATTCGGAATGTGTTAACTTGAACGCCCTTGTTAGCAACTGACACTTTCGATTTCGATTTGACTTTTTGGTAAGCAACAGGTTGGGTTTTAGGTTGAGCATCAGGTTTAGCTTTTTCGCTAGGCTTAGCTTGAGGTTTGGGTTCGACTACTTGGCTGGGAGGTCCAGGTTGAGCTTTTTGGTTAGCTTGACCCTCTCCATTACCAACTGTCTGTGCTTTGGATTTCGGTTTAGCTTTTTGGTTACCGGCGGGTTGAGGTTTAGGTTGAGCATCAGGCTTAGCTACGGGTTGAGCTTTAGATGCCTTAGCTTTAGGCTGGCCTTCTTGATTAGCTTGAGCTTTGGGTTTAACTACTTGGCTAGGTACAGGTTTAGCTTGACCCTCTCCATTAGCAACTGGCTTGGCTTGAGCACTTGGCTGAACCTTAGGCTGAGCAACCTCGGCACGTTTAGATGGTCCCGGTGAGTTTTTCGGAACACCATTTTCACTGGAAAAATAAAAAAATGTCTCGACAAATTTTTTTGAAAACTCACGTTTTAGGGCTGGCCGAAGCAGCCGACGAACTTCTTTTGGGTGGAGTCGTTATTCGTGATTTAATTACTTCAAGTTCAGCTCGAAGATCAGCTTTTCGTGCCTCGACCATTGCTGCGAATTCAGGTTCTGGAGCGACGTCCGGCCTAAAAATGGAAAGTTCCTTGAGAACCTGTATAGACACTTACCCATCGAGAGGGTGGCCTGCCAACTCGAAAAGTTGGCATGTCAACTCGGATGGCTTGATTCCCAAATCGACGTTTTGACTGAAAAATTAAACAACGCACGCTTTGCGGAATCTACGGAGTGTCGTTGTTTTTGAAATTTTTTTAAAAATTAAAATTTTTTAAAAAATTAAAAAATTTTTCAGCGTTTTTGGATCTCCCTTATCCTTCGGTTAAACAACACACGCTTTGCGGAATTTGCGGAGTGTCGTTGTTTTTGACATTTTTTTCAAAAAATCCGAAAAACTTACGCCGCCCATTTCGCATCCAAGTCCTTGATAGCCTTCTGAGCAGTGGCAGCCACATTATCTGCCATTTTATGCAAAGGAACCTTTGGTTTCCGTGTGGACTCTTTCTCTTTCTCCTCCTTCTCCCTCTCCATATTCTCTTTTTCTTCTGGAGTCGGAACCCAGAGTTGAATGGCGTCATTTGGATGACTATTAAAATAATTCATTGAATTCCGGGATCGCATATCCTCGCTCATCGCAAACTCAATCCGACGCTTCCATACCTCGTCGTTGTCTTCACATCGGAACCCTTTTCCCTCGACTTTCATCTTCTCCGCGTAACAGAATTTTCCTTTTTCACAGTGACCTTGTTCGTGGAGGAGGAGACCGAACTGAAAAGGAATTTTGGTTTTTTTTGGTGGTTTTTTTTAACGGTCTTTCGAAAAATTATTTTGAAAAATTTTAACTTTAATTTTTTCGATTTTGTTTGAGACCTAGGTACGACCCCGTTTTCGTGAAATTTTGACTTCGGCAGAATTTTCTAAAATTCAGTTAGGGTCCTTAGAAAGGGTCAAAAACCACCTTAGAAAATTTTCGGGCCGATCCGATGAAAATAAAAAATCTCGAAAATTGACCCCCGATCTTTATGAGATTCACCCTTGGGCTGATTTCTCGAGAACTGGCAGTTAGAATTCTAAGAAAATTGGTCAGAATGCTTGAAACTATTCTATGAACACCCATAAAAAATTTCGAGTCGATTGGGTCATTTTTGTTTTTTCGACTTTTTTGAGACCCACGAGCCCGTTTTCGTAAAATTTTCTCTTCGATAGAATTTTCTGAAATTTTGCTAGGGTGTTTAGAAAAGGTCAAAAAGCAATCTAGGAAAGTTTCAGGTTGATCTGATTAAAATGAGGAATCTCAAAAACTAAGCACATGGGTTTTTAGGAAAATAGTGGGTTTTTCCGAATTTCTCAAGAACCGATTGATAAATTTGTCTAATGTCTAGTCAGAATGATAAAAAAAATTCCGAAAAACATGCGCAAAAAATATGGTATCGAGTGATCTTTTTTTTCAAAAATCAACCGGTGAAGAATTGAAATTTCACTGAAAAAACCAGTTTAGGGGCGAATTTTTCGAGAACTGTCTGTTCAAATTTTGGAATTTTACCAGAATGCTAAGAATGATCCCGAAAACATGTCCAAAAAATTTTTGGTCGATCGAATGTAAATAAAAAATCTCGAAAACGGACCTAGGTGATTTTTCCATATCTTTACTAATAACAATCAGAAGATTCCGTATGTCTGTGTGTGTGTCTGTTGGTCGCAAGCCCTAGCGGATCCGCCTTTGAACTTTTTTTGACAAAACTTATATAGATCGATAGAGAATTTGTCCGAGATGATGCCCGTTTTTTCAGATTTAAAAAATTTTCATTTTGAAGACATCTAGAGCTATTTTCCAAAAGTATATGTTTTTACCCGAAAAGTATAGTGAACAGCGGAACCCGCGAGATGTCGGCTGCTACCGCGGCGCAGCCGTTAGGCGGCGTCAGCCGACTGGTTTATCTTAATTAGACTTTTTGAAAATCTCTTCGAAATAATTCTGAGATCACGTTTTTCTAATTTTTTACCGGTAAAAAACCCAAAAAACTCAAAAAAAGACTCACTCTGCTATGATTACGAAGAAATTGCATAGTGAATCCTTTGCATTCTCCTGGTAATTTCAACAGGGCCTCTTTGCAAACATCATATTTTCCGTCTTTGCTTTTGTATTCTTCCATTTTCACTGATGATGATTCCGGTTGCTCTCTTCGCTTCTTAGGGATTTTTGTCGGTCTTTTATAAAGATAATCTTTGAAGGAAGAGGCATTCGGAAGGTTTTTTCTGACTTCTGGAGACCAGTATCTGACCATATACGGTAGGACTTGATTAGTGATTAGCATTTGATTGTAGGTCTCAAAGCAATCGGTCATTCCCATTAGGTTATTCTCGTTGCTCATTTTACAGAGCTCTTTGCAGATCCGGAAAAGGCAACATTCGGCTGGTAGAAGGTTCTCCCCCGATGGACCAATCACATAGCACCAGCTATTCGGCTCTTTTTCATCGACAACTGTGGTGACGAGCTGGAAAGGAAAATGGAATGATGTTTTGCGAGCCGAAAAGGGATTTGCGCTCCGGGATTAGGCCTAATCGGCTGATGTCACAGGGTACACAAGCCGTTTTCGCCGATTTTTATCCGAGACAGAAAATTTCTGAAATTTTGCGAGGGTGCTTAGAAAGAATGAAAAAGTAGTCAGAATAGTTAGAAAAATTCTAAAAATGCACACAAAAAATTTCGGGGCGATTCGATAATTTTTGACTTTTTTGAGACTCGTACGAACCCGTTTTGGCGAATTTTTATCTTCAACAGAATTTGCTGAAATTTTGCTAGGATACTTAAAAATGGGCAAAAAGCGCCCTAGAAAAATTTTGGGTCGATCTGATAAAAACGGAAAATCACGAAAACGGACCCATAGGGTTTTTCGGGAATTTATGGTTTTTTCTCGATTTTTAGAGAAATAACTGTTAGATCTTAATGAAAATTGATCAAAATGTTTAGAAATATGCTAATAATCCACACAAAAAATTTCGAGTCGATTGGATCATTTTTGATTTTTTCGACTTTTTTGAGACCTAGGTACTAGCTCGTTTTCGCGAATTTTTATCTCTGACGGAATTTTCTGAAATTTTGCTGGGGTGCTTAGAAAGAATCAAAGAGCACTCTAGAAAAGTTTCGGATCAACCCGATAAAAATGAGGAATCTCGAAAACGAGCCGCCATTGGGGTCGGTCTGAAATTTCGCTATAATTTCTAGATAAACCCTAATATAATTTTTAAATCAAGTTGATATTAGCTATTCCGATTTTGTACAGTAATCTAGATTTTTTCTGTAAAAAACTCCCACTTTAAGTTTTATACGAATTTCGGCTCAGAAAACCATTGACATGCGTTTTTTGAGTCCAAAATTCTCAATGCTCCGATCGCCATCAAATTTTTTTAGGTGCTATTCTACGGTTACTTTAGGGCTTTTTACAAATTTTCAAAAAAATCTATCTGTCGGTTCTCGAAAGATCCGCCGTGAAAAAACGCTAATTTCCCGAAAGGCCCCTATGGGTCCGTTTTTGAGATTTTTTATTTTCATCGGATTGACGCGGAACTTTTCTAGGATGCTTTTTGACCCTTTCTAAACACCCTAGCAAAATTTCAAAAAATTCTGTCAACGACGAAAATTTACGAAAAAAGGCGCACGGTACCTCAACATTATCCAAATTGAATCCGTAATACGACAAGGCGTGGTTCAAGTACTTGAAATCGAAATAGAAGTATTGCAAATTATATCTTTGTTGCCTTTCTGAAAAATCTGTATTTAGTCTACAGTAATCTAGATAACTACAGTACCAACAGTCTTCTCGAGTATTTTTTTGAGGCGGCACACAGTCAGAAGAACATCGTCGAGGAAAACGATCGCATTTCCGGGGATGCGTCCGAATTGAATCACTCTGACAAATGGTTTAACGAGACGAATTTTGGGGCTCTGAAAGTGTCTTTATTAGAAGGGCATAGAGATTACGGTAGCTTACTGGTGTGTCTTGGCGAATATCGTAGATATAGGCGAAAGATTTCGGGAGATGGGCGTATAACCATTTGATGTATGTGCCCTGTTTCTGGGGGTTGTAGGTCTGAAAAAAAAACGGAGACTACAAAGACTACAAACTACAAACTACAAACCTTTGTATCCATTACAGCCCAAAGTTCCTTTTCGATATCGACATCTGGCATTTGAATTATGTCGAAGTACGGTATGGTCATGATATCATGATCGTCTGATGTCAGTCTTATATGTGGATCCCATTTTTTTATCTGAAATAATTTTTTTATCTGGAAAATTCACTGAAATTTATTGAAACAGAGCAAAAAAACAATTAAAAAAGATTTTTTTTCAAATTTCTCGAGAACTAATCGTTAGAATTTTTAGAAAATTGGTTAGAATGCTTAAAATTATTCTATAAATGCTCCCAAAAAACTTTGGGATGTTTGGATCATTTTTGATTTTTTCGACTTTTTTGAGACCTAGGAGGAGCCGTTTTTGTGAAATTTTATCTTCGACAGAATTTTTCGAAATTTTGCTAGGGTGCTTAGAATAGGTCAAAAATCACCATAGAAAAGTTTCGAGCCGATCCGATAAAAATGAGAGATCTCGAAAACTAAGCCCATGGGTTTTTAGGAAATTCAGTGGTTTTTTTCCTAATTCCTCAAAAACTGACTGTCCGAATTTTTTGAAAATTGGTCACAATGCTGAGAAATATTCTAAAAATGCCCCCAAAAAATTTCGAATCGATTGGATCATTTTTGATTTTTTCGATTTTTTTGAGACTTTGGTCCTAGCCGATTTCGCGAATTTTTGTATTCGTCAGAATTTTCTGAAATTTTGCTAGGGTGCTTAGAAGAGGTCAAAAAGTATCGTAAAAAAGTTTCGGGCCGATCCGATGAAAATGAAAAATATCGAAAATAAACCTTGTGGTTTTTGGAAAATTAGCTGTTTCGAGTTCTAGAGGGGATTTCTCGAGACCTAACTGTCGGATTTTTCTGAAATTTTGTCATAATCTTTAAAATAGTCTTAGAAACTAGTCTGGAATATTTTGTATCGATTCGAGATTTTTTTGAATTTTTTTGAATTTTTTTGAATTTTTCGAATTTTTTTGAATTTTTTTGAATTTTTTGAATTTTTTTGAATTTTTGAATTTTATTCGTCATTTCATCCTTTTTCACGTTGCGTACTCACCAAGTACTTGACAACAATGCTCATCAATCCAAGCGAGAATTCGAAACGAGTGGTGAGTTTTCCTCTCTCGACGAATCCCTCCAGAAAATTCTAAAAGTTTATTTTATTAGGCTCCGCCCCCTTCCCCTCTAAAACTCACAACGTGTCCGAATAAGTCAAGTCGACACATCGATTTACACAAGTACTCGAAAAGAGTAAAACAGGTTCCATCTTCGATTAACTGTGAATTGTCCATTGCTCCATTTCGGAGTTTTTTAAGGAAATCCTTATTGGTTTTAGTGATTTCCAACGGAAGTTCTTCTACCATCACTTTCAAATCCAATTGACTCCATTTGTGACGTTTATTGAATGACGGATACTCGAGGCACCGTACAGTCGTCATACCTGAAATTAATTGACTTATTATAATCTAAGTGTGCTCACATATTAACGATAAAATTAAGAATAAGAAAAAAAGATTTTAAAAAGTTTAAAAAAGGAAAATCCTTGATTGGTGTAGTTGAGATGATGGGGGCTGATGAGTTGGTATGCAGAATCTGAAAATTAGAGTTTTTAGAGGAGTTTTTGTAGACGAGGGATATTTTACTGAAAGAACTGTTTTGATATAAATTATTGATTTTCTTGAAATTGCGAAAAATCATCGAAATTCATAGAAAATAGGCAAAAAACATAATTTTTTGAATTTTTGCTAACAGAAAAAAAAAGAATTTTTTTAATTTTCTGACCAGGTAAAAATTGCTCAATCAACTTAAAATCACACTAGATTGGTTCTTATATTTATCTGAAGCTAATAGTCAAATTTCAAAAAATTGGCAATAAACCCCGAAAAAAGGCTAATTTCCGAAAGACCCAATCGGGGGTCCGTTTTCGAGATCCCAAGATTTCATCAGATCGGTCCGAAACTTTTCTAGGGCGCTTTTTGACTTTTCCTGAGCACCCTAGCAAATTTTCAAAAAATTCTGACAAGGATAAAAATTCGCGAAAATGTCAAGGGCACATCCCGAAAATCTAGAGGTTCAGCTAATCTTCAAATTTTAATCTAGATAAAGAGTTTCAATTTATTAAACAATTTTTTTATGATTTGCAAGTCTATCTGAACATTCTTACAAAATTTCAGAAAAATCCATCAGACGATTCCTAAGAAAAAAATTGTTTAAATTCAACTGCTTTTAAGCGTTAAACAAAAAAAGGGTTACGGTAGGTCATAAAGTGTGTATGAGGGTGTGGAAGAAGCAATGTGATCTTTCCATAAAAGCGAAAAAGCGCGTTTCCACGATACCCCTCAACGTCACAGTTTTCAGGCAGTGTCCAATAGAGCGCGCTTGCATTTTTCTCATTGGAGCGCACTCGCTTACCTCATTGGCTCCGCCTCTTCCTCGAAATTCGCCCGTCCAACGGATATTCCACCGACACACAGAGTCCCATTGTCTCTGTCTCTCGTTTCTGCAACAAGTAGAGATAAAGGGGGCGTGGCCTATTTCTTGGGCGCCCCTTTCAGTGAAAGGGGGCACATACGCACTATTTCTCTTCTCCAGGAGGGGAGGGGGGACTGTGCCCACAAAAAGTGAAAGTTGTATGGGGGAAGAGAGAGAGAGTATAGGGATGAGAGGAGACGCAGAGAAAGGGGGTCGGAGGGCATGATAAGGGGGGAGAGAGAGAGAGAGAGAGAGAGAGAGAGAGAGAGAGAGAGAGAGAGAGAGAGAGAGAGAGAGAGAGAGAGAGAGAGAGAGAGAGAGAAAGGACAATGTGACTCATGTTTGTTTTTGGGGGAAATTTGAATTTAGGAAAAAGTTAGGTAGGTTTAGCGGTAAGCGTAGGGCTAGGCCTAGGTTTTTCCGAAATTTTTTGAGATCTGGCCGGTGGATTCTTCTGAAATTTTGTCAGAATCCTTAAAATAACTCTAGAAGCTCACCCAAGAATTTTTGTGGCAATCGGAGCCTTTTGAAATTTTGGGCTCAAAAACCGGGTACAGGCCCCGTTTTTGAGAATTTTTATCTTCGTCAGAATTTTTCTGAAATTTTGCTAGGGTGCATAGAAAAGGGCCAAAAAGCACCCTATAAAAATTTCGGATCGATCTGATGAAAATGAAAAATCTCTAAAATGGACCACCGACAGTAAGCCTAACCTCTTCGCCCCGATTTTCTACCTGTTATTGCCCCCGAAATGAATACTGGGAGGAGGAGAAGAGGGGAAGGGGACAGAGGACAAGTGAAAAACAAAATGAAGGCGTCTCGCGCTTTTAGGCTCCGCCCCTTTGGGACCCCATGTGGGTAGGCTCCGCCCACCTTGGGGACGGTTGTTTACAGGGTATTCGTTAGTTATGACGTATATGAGAAGGAAGAGAGAGAGAGAGAGAGAGAGAGAGAGAGAGAGAGAGAGAGAGAGAGAGAGAGAGAGAGAGAGAGAGAGAGAGGAGAGAGAGAGAGAGAGAGAGAGAGAGAGAGAGAGAGAGAGAGAGAGAGAGAGAGAGAGAGAGAGAGAGAGAGAGAGAGAGAGAGAGAGAGAGAGAGAGAGAGAGAGAAAGGAGGATGTTTCAGAATGAGTAATCATTATGAATTTGCAAGAAAAAAGTCAATCGAACTGGAAGAATATTCGAGAGAGAGAACAGTCTTTGAACTCTTGGTAACTCGGTGGGCTTTAAGTACCCCTACAGTAAGACCACTTCTCTTTTTTACGACCATCAAATTTCTTCTCTCTCTCTCTCTCAAATGACTTACGAATTTTTGTTACTCATACCTCCGAATGAATATTGGAAGGAGGGGGTGGAGAGGGGAAGGGGACAGAGGACAAGTGAAAAACAAAATGAGGGCGCCTCGCGCTTTTAGGCTCCGCCCCTTTGGGAACCCATGTGGGTAGGCTCCGCCCACCTTGGGGACGGTTGTTTACAGGGTATTCGTTAGTTATGACGTATGTAAGGGAGGGAGGGAGGGAGGGAGGGAGGGAGGGAGAGAGAGAGAGAAAGAGAGAGAGAGAGAGAGAGAGAGAGAGAGAGAGAGAGAGAGAGAGAAAAGGAGGATGTTTCAGAATGAGTAATCATTTTGAATTTGCAAGAAAAAAGTCAATCGAACTGGAAGAATATTCGAGAGAGAGAGAACAGTCTTTGAACTCTTGGTAACTCGGTGGGCTTATGGTCACTCACCGGAACGTTTTTCACGGAAATCAGAAGCAGTGAACTAGAAAAAGATGGAAAAGTGAGCTGGAAATGATAAGATCAACTTGGAATTTTTTTTTCTGCTCGCGAAATTTTCGAAAAAAGAAGAGTGCTTGTTGGGATAATTTTAAGGCTATTTGAAAAATTCCAGCAAAATTTCAAGAGGGGTTCTCGAAAAATTCGCTCTCGAACTAGAAAAAGCTAATTTTCCGGAAGACCCAATGGGTCCGTTTTCGAGATTTTTTATTTTCATCGGATCGGCCCGAAACTTTTCTAGGTTGCTTTGTTATTCTTTTTGAGCACCCTAGCAAAATTTCAAAAAATTCTGTCGAAGATAAAAATTCGCGGAATAGGAATGAACTTGAAATTTTACTGGGCCCATTTTAAAGTTTTCCTGTAGGTACCATAAAAATTTCAGAAAAATTCAACGGTTGGTTCTTGAGAAACTCAGAAATGTCTTAGTTTAGATCAATTCGTTTTTCGACTGAAACTTTTCAAAAAAATTTTTTTTAACCGCTTCAAGATAGTTCAATCAACTTGAAATTTTACTAGGCTATTTTTTAAGTTTTCCTGAAGCTACCATAAAAATTTCAAAAAAATTCAACGGTTGGTTCTCGAAAAACTCACAAAGTCTTACCGCTAGTTTTTGAAAACTGATTACGAAATCTGCATTTTTCGCTATTTTGAAAAGCTGAGTGATGTGTATAGTGGTTGGTTATCAAGATAAAATCTCATTTTAAAATTTTAGGTAACCTTAAGAATATTCTATTTCGTTCGATCTTTATCTCAGCTTTTTACGCGCGTCACACAATCATGGTCCCCCTCCTCCCATCTGGGAATTATTGACGTCTTTGTCTACTACTGATGTTATCAAAAACAAAACACATGTGATAAGAGAGAGAGAGAGAGAGAGAGAGAGAGAGAGAGAGAGAGAGAGAGAAGCAGCTAACCATGAGACTCTTTCTCTACTAATTAGCAGTATACGCTCGTTGTGAATAACAGCGCGAAGTTATTATTAACCACACAAGAAATGTTATCTGAAGGGAAAAGAGAAGAAATTTGATGGTCGTAAAAAAGAGAAGTGGTCTTACTGTAGGGGTACTTAAATCTCCAAAGTTAAAGCTATTTGAGTACTTGGAACATTAAATGCCCCCGGAAAATTCGCGAAAAACTCAAAATGCTCCGATCGCCACGAAAATTCTTGGACATAATGTTAGAGCTATTCTAAGGATTCTGACAAAATTTCAAAAAAAATCTAACGGTTGGTTCTCGAGAAATACACAAAAACGCTAAAATTAAGAAAAACCCAACGGGTCCATTTTCGAAATTTTTATTTTCATCAGATCGACCCGAAACTTTCCTATGGTGCTTTTTGACTCTTTCTAAACACCCTCAGAAAATTTCAGAAAATTCTGACGCAGATAAAAATTCACGAAAACGGGCTCGTAAAAGTCGGAAAAATCAAAAATGATCCAATTGCCACAAAAATTGTTGGATGTGATTCTGGAGTTATTCCAAGTATTCTGGCACGTTTTCAAACAAATCTAACGGTTGTTTCTCGAGAAATTCGACCCACAAAAACGCTAAAATCAAGAAAAATCCAACGGGCCCATTTTCGAGATTTTTCATTCTCATCAGGGCCACCCGAAATTTTTCTAGGGTGCTTTTTGAACATTTTGAAACATCCAAACAAAATTCCAGAAAATTCTGACAAAGATAAAAATTGGCGAAAACTGGGCCCGTACCCGGTTTTTGAGTCGAAAATTTCAAAATGCTCCGATTGCCACCAAAATTTTTGGGTGTGATTTTAGAGTAATTCTAAAATTTCTGACAAAGTTTCAGACAAATCTACCGGTCAAATGACAAAAAATTTCGGAAAAAACCTTGATTTTTGAGAGAAAAATGGATTTTCTACCGGTGAACTTTTTTGAAAATCGGGAAACTGGGTGCTTGGGTCTTTCGAAAAAATTTTTCAGGTTTTTCGATTTTTGAGCCAATAAACTGTAGAGAAATTTAGTTGCGAATCCACATTAACAGTGAGCAATCGCGCCCCAGCGCACGTAGTTTGATCTACTGGAAAAGTGCTACACAGTACACAGTAGTCAGCAGAAAATAGGGTCCAATCTAGCGATTGCTCATCTCACCTTGATTGTTCCCTGCTCAGCAAACGAGCTCCATTGACAAAATCAATAATAGACGGCTTGTGTGCCACGTGGAAAAAATGGAAATGCATTTTTCGTCGGTGAAGCGATATTCGCATTTTTATGATGGAGGAGGGGAGGAATAGATGGATGGAAGAGGGGTGGTAGAGGGCACAGGGGAAGAAAAGGGGAAACACGCACAAAAATTTAGATGTGGAAAAAGAGAGAGAGAGAGAGAGAGAGAGAGAGAGAGAGAGAGAGAGAGAGAGAGAGAGAGAGAGAGAGAGAGAGAGAGAGAGAGAGAGAGAGAGAGAGTGACAGGAAGACAACAGATAGTTTTTATGGACGAATTGAATATGGGAAAATACAGAGAAAGCACAATATGAAGGGCTGTGTCCTTGAAACATTACGGTATCTGGAGTTAAATAGAAATGGGAAAATGGATTTTTTTTTGAAAAAGGTAGAAAATGGTTAAAAACTTGGGTTTAGAAAAGATTTTCTTGAAAGCTGGCCGGTAGAATTTTCTGAAATTTTGTTAGGGTGCTTAGATAGGGTCAAAAAGCACCTTAGAAAATTGTCGGATTGATCCGGAAATTATGCTATAACTGCACTCAAAAAAATTTCGAGCCGATTGGATCATTTTCGATTTTCCGCCTATTTTTTCGGCCTAGGTAGGAGCCCAGTTTTCGTGAATTTTTATCTTCGACAGAATTTTCTGAAATTTTGTCAGGGTGCTTAGAAAAGGTCAAAAAGCACCCTAGAAAAGTTTCGGATCGATCCGATAAAAATAAAAAATCTCGAAAACGGACCCATGGGTTTTTTTTTCGGAAATTTAGCATTTTTCCGAGCTTAATTTCTTGAGTTCCGATCGATAGATTTTTCTGAAATTTGGTCAGAATACTTAATATAGCCTTAAAAACATGCTCAGAAAGTTTCGTGGCAATTGGAGTAGTTTGAATTTTAGGCTCAAAAAACCTGACGTTTTTTGCATAACGCAGCTTCCCATAGTGTTCGAAACAACAAATCAAAAAAAAGCAACGGCAAAAAAGCAAAAAAAATACACATAATTTTTTTCCTAGTCACTTTTTTTCTGCATTTTTTTTCAAATAGTAAATTTCTAAAAAATTTCTCAAGAACCTATCAGTTGAATTTTCTGAAATTTTTTCAGAACCCTTAAAAAACTTAAAAATCACACCCAAAAAGTTTGCTGGTTACCAGAAATTGTTTAATTTTTTTCAAATCTACCCCCTAATTTTCAGGCCATTTTCCCCCAGGTATTGTGCATACGGTGGAATTTTATGAGCCAAGTACTCAAATAGCTTTGACTTCGGAAATTTAAGTACCCCTACAGTAAGACCACTTCTCTTTTTTACGACCATCAAATTTCTTCTCTCTCTCTCTCTCAAATGACTTACGAATTTTTGTTACTCATACCTCCGAATGAATATTGGAAGGAGGGGGTGGAGAGGGGAAGGGGACAGAGGACAAGTGAAAAACAAAATGAGGGCGCCTCGCGCTTTTAGGCTCCGCCCCTTTGGGAACCCATGTGGGTAGGCTCCGCCCACCTTGGGGACGGTTGTTTACAGGGTATTCGTTAGTTATGACGTATGTAAGGGAGGGAGGGAGGGAGGGAGGGAGGGAGAGAGAGAGAGAGAGAGAAAGAGAGAAAGAGAGAGAGAGAGAGAGAGAGAGAGAGAGAGAGAGAGAAAACTGTGAGATTAGTCATAATTGTGAAGACGCTACAAATTTATACCATAAAAATCAATTTTCGAAGCGGAAAAATTCGGCAGAAGCTAAAGTTGAATTCCGGAAAAAAACATTTTTTAAAAATTTAATTTTTCAATTATTTATCAATAGAATCTTGTTTTTCTTGAAGAACTATCCTCAGAAAGTCTTAAGATGATAAAACCACTTCCAGTGCAAATTTTGAATCTTGGCACAGTGCCAAGTTGGTGTGTAGTAGAGCAGGGCACGGAATTCCAAAAGTTTTGAGCTTTAAAAAAATGGGCGGTTCGCTGGAAATATCGGAAACCCAAAGAGATATTTTTCTGAAGAAAAAGTGATGAGGATTACTGTATCAATGAGGTAAAAATCAGGGAAAACAAAAATTAATAATTTTTTTAGGTACATATGCAAAATTTTTTCGACAACTCAGTTTTGAAAAAAACGAAAAAAAAATTCCGAAACTTTTGAAAAAGGTCCTATTTTATTAATTACTACAGTAATCCCCTTTCAAAAATCTCAAAAAACCGTTTCCCCAAAAAATTAGAATTTTTTTGAACCCAAAATCCTAAACCCCCCTTCAAAAAGTGCTAATTCTACATTATGATAGATATTAAAAAGGAAAGAGAGAACAGAGAGACGAAAAGGGGTGTTGTCTCTCTCTCTCTCTCATTCATCTCTGTGTTGGGGCGGGTGGAAGAAGAAGAAGAAGGGGGGAGCCATGTCACTCCTCTCAACGTTCTCCTTTTCAACTCTCTTTTTTTGGACGAGGAATAGGGCGACACATAGACGAGAGAGAGAAGGTGTGTGATGAGAAGAAAGGACAAGCTGACTTAGAATGAGAGAGAATGAGAGAGAGAGAGAGAGAGAGAGAGAGAGAGAGAGAAGGAGAAAAATGCGATTTCTTTTGAGGAGCCTGTGTGTGTCTAATTAAAATGGATACATCATGGGGGAGAAGTGACGTGGCATTTTGGAAGGTTCTCGAGAAGGGTCTACCGTAATATAAAATTATAATTCGATTATATTTATTTTTTGTTTTTCTCGAACAAAATGTGCCGGCTGGTGGAGTGGCACAATTAGAATTTATTTTCGAAAATATTCGAAAAATAATTTTTTTGAAAAAAGGCTCTGAGGGGGGAGGAGCGTGAATTTAATAACATGAAAAAATTTTTTTAATTATTTTTTTTTGAAAAATCGGGATGTTAAAAAATATTTAACTCTAATTGTAAGGAAATTCCACAAAATAGATTGAAAAATGCATGAATCACGGAGACAGCAAACGCGCTCCAGCGAACCGGCCACATTTCGCTGCTTACGTCGTTGCCTGAGTATCAAATGAGAAGCGCCAAATTTTCAAAAATTATTCTTTCCTAAATGTGCGCTGGGGCGTGATTGCTAACCCTAAACCCTAGTGTTTGTAAAATAATAAAAGTTCAATGGAGCGCGAATGCTGAATTTGTGAATTTTGGCTAAATTTTACGAAATTAAAATTTTTAAATGAGAAAAGGAACAAAAATAACTGTTATCAAAATTAATTTGAGGCCAAAAATTTAATTTGCGCAAAAAATTAGAATTTTCGCTCAAAAAATTAATTTTTCGCCCAAAAAAAACCTGTTCAATAAAGCGCGCTTGCACCGTCTTTTTTTTTCGAAATTTCTTTGAAATTTTCCTAGTTTTCGCCGATAAATTATACAAAAATTAGTTATTTTTAAATTATTTTAAATTAAAAAAGCACTAGGGTGCAGAAGGGAACGTCTGCAATCGCGCCCCAGCGAAACGCCTCCATTTGGCTGCTTACATTTTTTTCGTTGCCTGAGTATCAAATGTATAAACTGTGTGCCGCCTCTCGCGGAGATCAAATATAAATATTTAAAAATTATTTTCTCCTAAATGTGTGCTGGGGCGCGTTTGCAGGCGTTACCTTCTGCACCCTAGTGAAAAAGTGATTTTAAATTCACAATTTCAAAAAAAAAAATTATATACTAATTCCGAAAAAGTTTTCCGCTATAGAAAAAAAAGGGAAAACATGTGCGAACCTCTCCCATAGCAACCGGCTCTTGAGACTACCAAAATATTTCTTTTTCGAGAGATGACGTCGGATTAAAATTGTATATTTTTCGGAAATTAAATCGGGGAACCAAGAAAAAAGAAGGGGAATGGGATGATGGTGCAAAAAGGGTTTAATCAAAAGGAGAAAAGAGCCTCCAAATCTTATTGAAGAAGCAGGAGAGAGAGAGAGAGAGAGAAGAGATTAACTTTTCGCCTCTCTTGATTCTATTACTAAATTCGGAAATCTCTTAAGGGGACACAGGAAATATTTATTGTATTGAGAACCCTTATTTGCGGAAAAAATCGGAAAATTTTTTGCGAAAAAACAAAAGTTTTTCCGAATAAAAAATGGTGGCCTAGAAACCCAAAACTAGGCCACCTAATTTTTTCGGAAAATTCAGGTTTTCCGAGAAAAAAAAATTTTTTGCGAAAAAACAAAAGTTTTCCCAATAAAAAATGGTGGCACTGGGATTCACAAGGTAAGGCCTGCAATCGCGCCCCAGCGAAACGCCCCCATTTAGCTGCTTACATTTTTTTCGTTGCCTGAGTATCAAATGTATTAACTGTGTGCTGCCTTTCGTGGAGATCAAATATAAATATTCAAAAATTATTTTCTCCTAAATGTGCGCTGGGGCGCGATTGCAGGCCTCATCTTGTGCACCCTAGTGTGGTGGCCTAGAAACCCGAAAATCTCGGTCATTAGGAATTTCCGATTAAAAATAATTTTTTTCAAAGCAAAATTATAATTTTTAGTAAGAAAAAAAAAAGGGAAATTGGTTTCTTAGGCCACCAGATTTTTTTTAATTTAGCGCTAAAATTCTAAAAAAGCTAAAAAGCTATAGCTGCCGGAAAAGGTTCAGCCCAAAATTTCAAAAAATATTTTGGTGGCCGAGGAATTGGATTTCTAAGCCACCATATATTTTTCGGTTTTTTAAAAAATTATATCGGTTCGAAAATTATATTTTTCTGTTTGAAAACGACGATGGCCGAGGAGTTGAAATTCTAGGCCATGTGGAGTTCTAAAAAATTAAAACTAGCCCTTTTTTAATTATTTTTTAACAAAAGCCACGGCTTTTGAACTCAAAAAACACTATTTAGAATTGCTGGCCTATTTTTGGTTTTCTAGGCCACTGATTAATTTTTTTCAAAATTTGCATTCAAAAAACTTTTATTTTTGTTTATGGCCGAGGATTTGGATTTCTAGGCCGTCTTCTGGCAAAAAGAGCAAATTAAAAATTAAAACTAATTTAGGTGGCCTAGTTTTAGATTTCTAGGCCACCTAATTTTTAAAAATAAATTTCTAACCTAACAAAAACTTGAGCAACTAGGGATAAAAGATAAGAGGAAAAGAGACACTACCTTTTCGAAAAAGAAACGAGCATGAGTGAGCATGAATGAGAGAGAGAGAGAGAGAGAGAGAGAGAGAGAGAGAGAAAGATAATCTACATACACACATGAAAAAGGCGACGCGACACTAATTGGAAGAAAGAGGTGGATTATGGGAGGGAAACAAAGTAGAGAAATAGGGGGTCAATGATCAGAATGAACTCTTGTTGCTAGGCAGCAAATGCGCTCTATTGATATTTAGAGGGAAAAAGGGTTGAAATCGCGCTCTACTTTAGTTTTATTGTTTTTGGCGGAAATTAAGTTTTTGACAGATAAAACTACGATTTTTCTGGGAAAAAAGTTTTGAAAAAATAATTTTTTGTTTTTTTCCACAAAAATAGCCTTTGCGCAATTAAAATAGGTCAAAAATAGACAAAAATGAAAAAAAAACCGCCAGTTGTTTTGACCGAAAAAATGAGAATGCTGTTGCACCGAGCGAGACTCCTCACGCCCATTTACAACGGCAGCAAACGCGCCCCAGCGAACGAACGCCCATTTTTTTGCTAGCACCACATCCCCCCCCCCCCTGCACGTGGTTACTGACTAATTTCCTTTTATACTTTGCTCTATTTTCTTGATTTTTCAAGCGAACGCGGAATTTATCCGAAACTTCTGCAATCGCGCTCTATTGAACTTCAATTATTATTCGGCGGGAAATCAATTTTTGAGCGAAAACGAGGGCAACTAAAGTTTTGATCTCTAATTAAGCAGAGTTCACCGGTAATTTTTTGAAAAACTCTGGAGAAAAATAGAAGAACAATTTTTTGTTAAATCGCGCGCGAAAACGTAATTTTAAATTTTTGTGAAATAAAAAACAGATTTTTCAGTCCTTTTTCATTTAAAAAATGCCTTTTTGACGATTTCTCTTTCTAAAAATCCATTTTTCAACCAAAAATTCTAATTTCAGGGTCGTTTTCGCGATGGAGCGTTGGAGCGCGATTGCTGACAAGCAATTCGAATTTCCGTGTGCAAATCGAAATAAATATCTGAAAAATAGTAGTAAAAACTCGATTAAAGCCAAAAACAAATTTTTGAAAAAAACCGCGACGCGACCGCAACGCGCGGCCATTTTTTGAAAAGTTTTTCAATAAAAAAACGCGGTTAAAAAATTCTGAAAAATGGGCGGAGCCTAAATTAAAAAAATAGAAATAGAAAAAAAGAATTATTAAAAATTTATTTTTATTGCAAAAAACAAGTTTTTTGAAAATTCTCCAAAATAAAAAATAAAAACGTGTCCTCCCCGAAGCTCCGCCCCTTCCGCCCCACCCCCTATTATCAAAAATCGAATGGTTATTATTATTTCGTAAAATTTGGTGTAAAGGTAAACACAAAACCACATTCAATTCGGTTCCCCTTGATACGTTAATCACAAAAAGGAGGAGGAGGAACAAAAGAAGAGAATATGGAGAAAAAGAGTAATCCTGTGAATAAAAGTGAGTTTTTTGTCCGAGAGGAGTACACGAGGGACTGTTTCAGAAGGAGGAGTAGTGGCGAAGAAAGCAAGTAATCGAAAGAAATCAAAAGAGGCGTCGAAATACGAGAAAAAGGAGACTTCTAAAATGACTGGAGCATCACAAATGTCTTCAGCTGCAGCTACTTCTAAGAATAACACTAGTCAGGCGGTAAGAGGTTGGGCGCGATGGGAGGGGGCCACCTGAATTTGGTACTGTAGAAAATTTATAAATGTAGGTCTACAGAAAAAAATTTATTTAAATTAAATGATATTAAATTAAATTCACCGATTTTTCACCGATTTTTCACCGATTTTTCATCGATTTTTCACCAATTTTTCACCGATTTTTCACCGATTTTTCACCGATTTTTCACCAATTTTTCACCGATTTTTCACCGATTTTTCACGATTTTTGTATAAAATATGCAATTTCGTTATTCAAAAACTATCATAATTTTTCTCAATTATAATAGTTTTTAAATAACGAAATTGCAGATAGATTTTATACGAAAATCGAGAAATATTGGTAAAAAATCGCTGAAAAAAATTAATTAAATATTGGTAGACCATCTTTTATAAATTTTCTACCGTAATTTTTGTGGCGAGATATCCTCTTCCACGGCCACGAGGCCACGACCCTGAGTCAGCATAAATAATGGTTATTTCACAAGGTCAGAAAAATATTGAATAAAAAAGCTTCTTTTCGTTAATTTTTAATTTTGAAAAAGCAGTTTTTTTCAAAAAGGTGCATTTTTACCTGAAAAATGCAAAATTTAAGCTTTTTTCACATCCGCTTTTTGTTGTTTCAATATTGCTTCATTAACCTTGATAAAACAGTCAGAGGGTCTTTCTGAGTTCTGAGCTCACCTTAACAGCTTAAAAATTAGCCCCCCCCCCCAAAAAAAATTCTACAAATGGCTTGGTTTCATTGTGGGCGGGATCTAAAACGGCCCATTGTCTCGAAAAAAAAAGTTTCAAAATGAGTTCTAAAACGTCCTGGTTTCGAAATGGCTTGGTTCGGAACTATTCCGGTTCTCCGGAGCCAGACCTGCCAGCCCTCGCTGAAAAATGATGAAAAATCGAGAAAATGAAAAATTTAAAAATTTCAATTTTAGGCTTTTAGGCCTATTTAAGGTCTATTTTAGGCTTTTCAAAGACCAAATTTCAAGTTTTCGTACCCTTTTTCAGGTTGATTAGTCTTTAAAAAAAGGCCTAAAAACATGCCGAAAACGCAAAAACACGAAAATTTGAAAATTACAATTTAGGCTAGTTTTAGACTTTTTAAGCCCGGTTTTAGGCCTTTTTCAGGCTTATAAAGATTTTTGAAGACTCGGTTCTGTAGTGGGACAGTTCTAAAAGGGCTGTACTTTTCTAAAGACTCTAAAGCACCCTGTATGGTTCTAGAACGTCCTGAATAGTTTTAGAATGTCTTCCCCTACCCAAAATTTTTTTCTTCCAGTTGAGTGTCAATGTATCGCAAAAAGGGAAATCAACAAAATCGAATCGTGCAAAAAAGAAGGCGGTCCCACAGAAAAAAAATGCGCCGTCAAAAATGGAATCAGTTGCATCGAAAGTGGAAGACGAAGAAGACGAAGAGGCGCCGAAACCAAAACCCAAGAAAGAGGGTCCAAAGAATGATTTTATAACGGGAAAAGGTCTAAAATTGGGAATAATTGAACACATTCGAAATCCGCCGAATTATGGAGAGTTTTTGGTGGAGGATGAGAAGAAAACTGTGAGTAACTTGAGAATTAGAAGAGATAGGGGGTTAGGGTAAACTAAAGAGTTGCTCAGCTTAAAATTTTCTATATTTTGTTAGTTGAAAACTTTTTGATAGCACTAACCGGAAGGGAGATATCCGACTTTAAAGGCGCATAGCTAAATAAATAAATTATCGAACTTTGAGCGCGTCTATCTTTTTTTCTCGGAGCGTTATCAAAAAGCGGTCAACTAGAAAATTGCTCAGCTTAAAATTTTAAACATTTTTGCTCCTTAAAGCGTTTCTCTATCTCTAAAGGAAACCGAGTTATGCGCCCTTAAAGTTCGAGGCACGAGAAAAGAGAGCGCGAGAGGAGAAGAGAGCGCAGAGAAGGCTAGAGTGTCTGCGTCTCTCCACTCTCTCGCCGCCCCCTGTATCTCGAGAACCAGAAGAGATAGAGAATCGGTTCAAGAGACAAAGTTGCTCCGAATTTTATGGAAAATCAGAATATGAAATAAAATTTCAAGATTTCAAAAAAAAAAATTTTTTTCGAAAATTTCGAAAAAAAATTTTTTTTTCAATTTCTAACTCAATACTACCGTAACCCACTGGTATTAGGTCGGATCGAAATAATTGTACCACTTTTTCTTTTCTGCCTAGGAACTTCGAGAAGCTTTCGAATGACTTTATGTTTGGGGTATATGAGGGGCAGTGTACAGGTTATTCATACATGAAATCTTAGCTCAATGACAGCTTCAAGCGGCCTACTAGCTCTACTAACGTGAGGGCAATTTATATTGCTTTTTTTGAATGAGAGCTATTTCACTCTTTGCGAGGACATAATGAGAATCTTTTTAATATATTTTGAGGTTCCAATACTGTTAATAGAAAAACAGTTATCAATAGGTTTCCAACTCGCAAGATTAGAGAACCAGACTCGAATGATTTTCCTATAGTAATCTACTGACGCTGTCAGTTGAAAGCGATGTATTGGCTCTGGCTGATGAGCACCCTAGACAATTAATTGAGGATTATGTGAACAAGCTTGAGTACTATCAAATTATGCCTAACAATTAACTTCACGAGTTTCGGTTCTCTTGCAAAATGTCAAATTAGCTGCCATCACTTCTGTTGGCTTCACAGCCAGTGATGAGAGAGGATGCCGTATCGTTTTCTTTGTCGTACAGAAGGAAGGCAGCAAATATTCTCAATGTGATTACGGGGATAATAAGTGGACACTCTATGTCAACTATTATCATAGATGTCAATGGCTGAAACCCGGTGATTCTGGAGTTCCGACACCAAAAGAGAGTTACACCCGGAAAGCTACTTCTGCGCATATGGTGGGGCGTGGAAGGACCGGTTCATTGAAAACGTCTACCAACTGATACAACAGTCCCAGCCGACCCCACTGCAAACAATTAACCCCGTAGTTGAGAAAATCAAAGAAAAAATAGATTGAGTTTCCTAACTCCACGACACCGCTCGACCACATGTCGTGAAAGTGAGTCGTCAGAATATTCCAAAGCTAGGCTGGACGACTTTATCCTATCCACAGTACTCTCCAAACATTTTCCTTTCTGATTTTAACTTATTTTAATCTCTGACTCACTTCCTCGATGAAAGGGAATTGCATAATCATGACGACCCCAAAACCGAGCTGTGGTCTTTTTTCGATTGTGAGCCGCAAGACTTCTACCGAATAGGAATCAAACAGCTTCCTATTTGTTGGCAACCCCTTGCCGATAATGATGGTGCATAATAAGTTGACTGATATTAGAAACATAAAAAGAAATTTGGAACCGAAAGTATATTGGAAAGTGGTACAATAATTTCGATCCAACCTAATAGATGAGAATTGCTCAGAACTTGAGGTTTAGAACTTTTCATCAGAATACAGAAAATTTTTTTTTTTCAAAATTTCAAAAAAAAAATTTCAGAAATACATTCTCCGGTTCGAACCTGCAAAACGAAACAAACTTTTTTTCACCAATCAAGTACTCACTGATCAAATCGAACTGTTTCCGGATATCGAAAAGCCTCCCGTCGTCAAATCATTCGAATTTGGAACCAGCGAAAAGCTCGCGGCGAATGTAAGGGGGCGGAGCCTATTTTTTTTACTTTTCTAAAAATTATTCCAGTTCCTCGTTCTGAGTCCGTACACCCTTCAACTCTACGAATCATGGAAAATAGCAGGTTACGATTTTTCGACGGCGTGCGTCTTCAACATTGCCCTTCAGACACTTGATGTGAGTTTTTTCGATTTTTGGGTCTCGCCACGAAAACATTAAAAAATACCGTAACTTGGTATGTTTTTATCCTACAATTTTTTGAAATGTTTTTTGGGAATCAGCTCGCCGAGACGGTTCGAAAGAGTATAATCATGATAGGTTTTGAGCAATTTTCAATTTTTGGGTCCCACCACGAAAATACAAAAACTACTGTAACTCCGTCAGTTTTTGGTCAAATTGAAAAATTCTTGGATTTTTGGATTCAGATAATTTAAGCGGTTCGAATGAGTATAATCATGACTAGGTTCTGATAATTTTGAGTTTTTCGGAATTTTGGGTCTCGCCACGAAAATACAAAATTTACCGTAACTTGGTCGGTTTTCGGTCAAACTGAAAAATTTTTGGATTTTCGAATTTAACAAGTTTAGGCGGTTCGAAAGAGTATAATCATGACTTGCTTTTGAGCATTTTGAAATTATCAAGTTTTGGGTCCCACCACGAAAAATCAAAACTACCGTAACTCGGTCAGTTTTCGGTCAATCTTAAACAATTTTTGGATTCTTGGATTCAGAAAATTTAGGCGGTTCGAATGAGTATAATCTAGGTTCTGATGTTTTTGAGGTTTTTGGAATTTTTGGGTCCCACCACGAAAATACAAAAAGTACCGTATCTTCGTCAGTTTTGGGTCAAATTGGAAAATTTTTGGATTTTTGGATTTAGAATGTTTGGACGGTTCGAACGAGTATGATCATGACTAGGTTCCGATGATTTTGAGTTTTTTTGAATTTCGGGTCTCACCAAGAAGCTAGAAAAAATACCGTAACTCGGTCGGTTTTCGGTCAAACTGGGAAATTTTCGGATTTTTGAACTCAGCAAATTTAGGCGGATCAAATGATTATAATCATAACTAGATTATTTTTTTACAAAATTATCTTTAATCGGGACCCATAAAAACAGACTAACTTGTTTCCAGGCCATCCAATATCTTCACCAAGCAGGCTACGTGCACCGAAACATCAAACCACAAACGTTCAGCATCTCAGATGAAACGGAAACTCAACTAATGTTCACTGATTTCCGTTTGACACGTAAACATCTCGAAGGAAAAGCCAAAAAGGTTCGGGCCGCCCGTCCGAAGATTAGGTACGGTGGAACACCGAGATATGCATCGATTGCCGGATTAAAAGAACAAGAACAAGGGAGGAAAGATGATCTCGAGTCGTGGATCTATATGATTTATGATATGTTGGATCCGGAAAATGGTATCAGTTGGAGGAAGGTACCGAGGTGTGAGATGTTGATCAAGGAAAAGGAGAACTTCAAGAAACATGTACTTCGTGAGTCTGAGAAGAAAAGTGTCAACTGATAAAATGTAGAACGTGTTAAACTGAGCAATTTTGTAGTTGACAACTTTTTTGTAGCTCTGACCGGAATTGAGTTATGCGCCTTTAAAAAACACCCACTTTTGTACCTATGCTCACTTTAAAGGCGGATAACTAACTTCTAGTAAAAGCTACAAAAAAGTAGTCAACTAGAAAGTTGCTCAGCTTTAAATTTTCTATATTTTATTAGTTGACAACTTTCTGCTATCTCCCCTACGAACTGAGATATTTTGCAGCCAACACTTACAAAAAAGTGCCCAGCGAATTCAAGAAACTTGTCGATATGGTTCACGGAATGACGTATGAAAGTGTTCCGGATTATCCGTTAGTTGCTCCGCCCCCTTGACTACAAACTACAAACCCCGAAATTGCAGAGCATTCAAAGAAATTGTCGAAAAAGTGGGAAAATCGAAGGATCTGGATATGAAGACGTGCGATTGGATTGGCAAAATGTCTCTGGCGAATGTGAAGAATGGCGTCCAATTAGGAGTGAAAAAGTCGACGGGAAACGAGTGTGAAGGACACGATGATTTTGAGTGGGTTACGGTAGTTTTTGAGGTCAAAATTGAGAAAAAAATTTTTTTTTGGATTTTGAAAAAAAAAAAATCTCGAAATTTTATTTCATAATCGGATTCTCCATAAAATTCTGAGCATTTTATCCTCTTGAAGCAATTCTCTAGCTATTCTGGTTCTCGAGATACAGCGGAGGCGAGAGACGCAGACATTCTCGTTTCACTGCGCTCTCTCTCCTCGCGCTTGGGACTTTAAAGGCGCATAACTCGGTTCCCGTTAGAGATAGAAAGTTACTTCAAGAGACAAAAATGTTTAAAATTTCAAGCTGAGCAACTTTCTAGTTGACCACTTTTTGATACCCAAACTTTCCACAGAGTTATGCGCTTTTAAAGTCGATTATCTTGAAACTATTGTATCTCGGTTCCTGTTAGCGCTATGAAAAAGCTGTCAACAAACAAAATATAGAGAATTTTAAGCTGAGCAACTTTTTAGTTGACCCTAAACCCCTATCTCAAACGATTATCGAGTTACAGAGTCAAGAAGCCACGCAAAAAGATGAATCCAGACGACGTTATCAAAAACGGAGGATACACGTGGAAAGTGATTGTTCTTCTTGGAAGCGGTGGTTTTGGAGACGTCTACAAAGTATTCGATTGTTCACAGAAGACTCCAAAAGGCAAAAATCAGCTACAGTATGCAATGAAGACGGAATCGGAGGACGGAAAGAAGGCGATGCTTCGTCTGAAAGTGGAAATGCAACTTCTGATGGCTATTCAAGAGGATCGAAAGGTTCCGAAAGAAATTGGAGAGGGAAGAAACAGAAGAGAGACGAACACCCATTTCGTTGATTTCATCGATAGAGGTCGAAGTGAGGATTTACAGTGTAAATTCATTGTGATGAGCCTCGTTGGCCCTTCGTTGGACGATATTCGAAAGAAGTACCCCGTGAAATTGGATAAAGGAAATTGCCCATGGCAGATTGCTATACAGAGTTTGGAGGTTAGTTTTTTTGGGATTTTTTGAGCTTTTCAATTTTTTAAAAAATTGAAAAATTTTTTTTGAGTTTTGAAAATAGAAAAAATACCGTATCTTGCTGATTTTTTGTCCTAGACACCTACAAATTGCATATTTGAAACCAGCTCGTTGAGACGCTTCGAAAGAGTATAATCATGACTGGGTTTTGAGCAATTTTCAGTTTTTGGGTCCCACCACGAAAATGCAAAAAATACCTTAACTCGATCAGTTTTCGGTCAAACTGAAAAATTCTTTGATTTTTGAATAAAGCGTATTTGGGCGGTTTGAAAGAGTATAATCATGACTGGGTTTCTAAAAAAATTTTGAAACGTTCAATTTTTGGGTCCCGCCACGAAAATGTGAATTTTCAAAACTTTTAGAATCTAGTCGTGATTATATTCATTTGAACCGCCTAAACTTGCTTATTTTAGAAATCTATAAAGTTTTCAATTTGACTCGAAGATGACGGAGTTACGGTACTTTTTGTAATTTCGTGGTGGGACCCAAAACTTAAAAATTTCAAAATGCTCAAAACCTAGACATGATTATACTCTTTCGAACCGTCTCAACGAGCTAATCTTAAAAATGCTACTTTCGGAACTCTTGGTTGAAAATTGACCGAGTTACAGTAGTTTTTGTATTTTCGTGATGAGACCCAAAACTGCACAAAAACTAAAAATCATCAGAAACTAGTCATGATTATACTCTTTCGAAGCGTCTAGACAAGCTGAATCCGAATATATTATTTTCAACTTCATTCCAGGCCATCCAAGACCTGCACACCCTCGGATACCTTCACCGTGACATCAAACCGGCCAATTTTGCCGTCGGTTTCGGGCCAGCCGAACATCAGATTTTCATGTTAGACTTTGGAATCGGAAGAAGTTTCCTTGACCCGAAAACGAAAAAAATGAGAGCCCCTCGGAAATCGGTGAAGTTTTTGGGGACCCTTCGATACGCATCGAGGGCCTGTATGCAATCCCAAGACCAGGGGAGGAGAGACGATTTGGAATGTTGGTTGTATATGATCTATGATATTCTTGATCCGAAAAGAGGTCTCATTTGGTCTAAATTTGGGGCCAAAAAAAGACCCCAGATTCTAGCGGCAAAGGAGGCGTTATTTGCGGGAAAAAGTGAGTTTTTCCTATTTTTCTCCGTTCCCAGTAGAGAAATCGAGAAGTTGTCAACTAGAAAATTGCTCAGCTCAAAATTCTAAACATTTTTGTCTCTTGAAGCTTTTTTCTATCTCTATCGGGAAGCGAGATATTCGCTTTTAAAGTTGCAAGAGCGAGGAGAGAGAGCGCAGAGAAGGCTAGAGTGTCTGCGTCTCTCCACTCTCTCGCCGCCCTCTGTATCTCGAGAACCAGAAGAGATAGAGAATCGGTTTAAGAGGAAAAGTTGCTCAGAATTTTATGGAGATTTCGGTTTTGAAGTAAATTTTATGATTTTTCGAAAAAAAAATTTTTGTCAAATTTCAAAAAATTATATACAAGAGAAAAAAGTCGAGGAAGTAAGAATTTTCGAATTTTTGATCAGATTATGAATTTTTTAAAAAATTGAGTTTTTGCCTATTTTTCACCTATCGCGGACCTATCGCGTTTTTTTCAAAAATTACCCGTGTACTCTGCGTGGACAACATATTTTTGTTTTTTTTTCCCCCCCAAAACCCTAAATTTCGTCTATCCTTCGCCTATTTTTCGCTAATTTTTCGAGAATTTTTCGCCAATTTTTCGCCAATTTTTCGCCAATTTTTCGTCAATTTTTCGCCAATTTTTCGCCAATTTTTCGCCAATTTTTCGCCAATTTTTCGCCTATCCTTCACCTATTCTTTGCCAATTTTTCGCCTATCCTTCACCTATTTTTCGCCTATTTTTCGCAAATTTTTCGCCGATTTTTCGCCTATCCTTCACCTGTCCCCCTAAAAACTTGTGTTTTCCAGTAAAAGAGAGATGCGGCGGAGACGACGAGTCACGTGGACCGAACGTGCCACGTGGAATGCGTGAAGTCGTCGACTACATCCAACTCCTTCGCTATCATTCGACACCCGACTATCAATTCCTGATGAGTCGTCTCGTTCAAACGGCACAGGACGAGGGGCTGTCCGTTTCGAAGATCTATTCGAAGGGTGGATGGGTTGGACAGTTGACAGAGAAGCATAAACAGAAACAGGGGACACGATTCGGGGATGATGATTCGGATTCGGAGAAGGAGACGTTGTCGTCGGAAGAGGATTAGAAGGAAGAGGAAAAGGGAAGAGAATCTACTAGAAAATAAATACATTTATAGTGTGAGTGAGCAGACTTGGCACAGAAAATCGAGGGGGCAGAAACTCGTAAGAAAATTGAATAAAAATTTCGAATAAAAATACAGAAAAAAATCACAAAAAATGGTCTACGAATATGAATATAAATGATTATCCCTTTAATAGAAGGGCATGCCATTGAATTAGAGGGAAAAAAGAGAGGAGAGACTAGAGACACAGAAAACGGGGATTTATCGATGACTGGGATCGGAAGAAGGGATCAGAAGGAGAATCAGACGATGGTGACGAGCATTTGTTTCGGATTCGGCGTCACGTTCTTCTCGTTGTTGGCTCCGCCCCCTCCTCCTCCATTAACGATTCCGTTCATTTCGCCGTTTGATCGACCCTGTAAGAAGAAAGGATTCTTGATGAATAGAAAAATGGATATTTTCGAAATTTCAAAAATCAAAAAAAAAAAGAAAAAAAGATAGCTCGTGTAGTCTGCGAGGACAAAATTTTTTTCTTCATTTTTTTGATTTTTGAAATTTCGAAAAAAAAAACCATTTTTATCACCGTGTAGTCAGACTACAGTAGTCTGCGAGGAAAATTGGTCATTTTTTTGTTTTTTTTTCCGAATTTTTTTTCGATTCGTGTAGTCCTTTCGGACAAGTTTTAAAGATTAAATTCGAAATTTCCAGAAACAACCAAAAAAACCTACAGTAATCGGATTTTTTCTGGAAAAAAAGGATGAGCAATCGCGCTCCAGTGGACTTTTTTGGTTTTTAACGCAAAAATTCAAATTTTTCACTTTTTTCTTTCACTTTTCCTTCACTTTTCACTGGAGCGCAACTGCTAAGCCTTAAAAAAAAGTCCGAAAATTTCAAAATTTTCAATTTTCGGAAATTTTGGGAGGAAAATCAATTTTTTTCGCCGTGTAGTTTGCGAGGAAATTGGTTATTTATTTGCTTTTTTCGGGTTTTCCAGAAAAAAAATTTTTTTTCGATTCGTGTAGTCCTTTTGGACAAGTTTTAAAGATTAAATTCGAAATTTTCAAAAAATCCAGAAAACCTACAGTAATCGGTGGTTTCTGATAATTATATGGTGTGATGACAGCCGACGATTTGGACGACGACGCCTCCTTCTTCATCATCAGAATCCTCTGCTGCTCTTCGGCTTCGACGACAATCGGTGCGTTCACATAGATCGTCTCCTCCTGAATATTCTCCTCTTCGTGCTCCTCCTCTTCCTCCGGTTCTCCAGAATATCTCTTCAGAATCGTTGGTTTCGGGGGAAGACGTGGACGATTCGATGCGAATGGGGGAGGAGGATTCTGAAGTGATCCATTGGTTTTGGGGATCGGAAGACGAGTTTTTCCGTTTGTGGAGACCCGGGTGGCTCTTCTGACTCCCGGAAGACTGGAAGCGGATCCTTTGGGTGTCGACGTGGCAAGGGCATTCCGCGGGGATCCACCGGAGATCATCGAGCAATCGATCGTCATTTGCGGATCATCGTCGACACCGTCGTCGTATTGGGTGGCGTTTGAATCGTCTCCGTATTCGTCATCGTCATCAGAATACTCTTCGACACAATCCATCGGAAGGGATCCGTCAATCTCTTCCTCCTCCTCCTCTTCCTCTTCCATAGAGCCTCTTCTTGTGCCTTGTTGATCGGTGGGCTCAGGCGATGCGATGGTGGTGGTGATGACGGCGTCGCGGCGATCGGCTTCCTCGTTTTTTGAATTTCGGGGATCTCTTGGATCTCTGGGATCCCTAGAATCCCTAGGATCTAGGGGAGGAGGATCCCTTGGACTCAATCGATTCGGCATTTCGGATCGAATCGATTCCATCAGAAGACGATCCGGATCCTGATTCTGCTGACGTGGCGAGAAGAATCCATTCAATCTGGGAGAGACCCGGATTTTCGGCGACGCTTCCCCCGGCTTCTCCGCCTGAATCGATCGTGTCAGCAGCTCATCGTCGGTCTTCTCAGCAGAAATGATAGCGTAGTCTCCTTCTTCCTCTTCCTCTTCTAGCACTGGCCCAGGAAGCACTGGACTCTCCAGCTCCTCCTCATTCTTGTTCAGCGTCGCGTACGTCGGCGTGATCAAATTATCAATCGGTACCGTCGTCCCATCGCTCCGGGTCATCGTGTTCGCCGATCCGCCGCTATAATGAGTCTGATTCGGTTCGCCGAGCTGGAAAACCTGCGCGCAAAGGGTCGGCGACGCCGGAATATCACTATAGGACACGGGGGAGAGAGCTCGAGAGCTGTTCGCCGCCGTATCCAGTGTGGAATTCCATCCGCCGTTCGTCATCACACTTCCCGGATTCATTGATCCAAGACTTCGTTCACTGTTACTTCGAGTGCCCATTACTGTAGACGTCGGGATGTCGACATCATCGTCATCGGCAGGGGGCGGAGCCTGAGGGGGCGGAGCTTGAGGAGGTGGTTGCTGATGGAATTGCTGTTGTTGAAGGAACATCATCTGCTGTTGCTGCTCCACTTCGTTCGTTTGGATCTGAATATTTTTGGATTTCGGGGGGTGCCCTTCTAATAGAGGTCCCTTACCATTAACTGCTGTTGCATTTGATACATCATCTGTTGTTGTTGCTCATGACTATACGACTGTGCCATCATGAATCCATTCCGTTGCATAGCGAAATGACGTGGCAGACTGCTCGAACGATGATCCATCGGTTGGGGAACATATTTCCCTGGCGACGCCCGTGTGGCTCTCAGCGACAGTAACCTCGGCGACGCCGTTCCATGATAAGAAGTCTGGGGTTCTAGGGCTCCGCCCACCGAAAGAGACATGTCTCCAAACCGGCTACACGGCTGGTTAAGAGTGTTGAGGACCTCTTTCACAGCTTTTCGAATATCGTCTCGATTCGAATTTCGGAGAACGTTGAGCTGCTGGATTGCCGCCGCGTCCTGTCGAATCATTTGCTGCATATGGGGATCCTTGACGATGAGATGAGCAATGGCGCCAAGGGTATTTGTGACACAAGTGAATGAGGAGCTCTTGAGAAGTGTCAGCATCCTGCTTATCAGAAGACTTCGGAGCTCCAGATGCGTCGAATTCGTCGCAAGGTACTGTGCCACGTATTTAAGGATACCGGTCGCCGAATCGACTAGAGAAGTGAATCGGGCGTCCGGGGAGAGAATATTGGCGAGAACTTTTAGGCAATTGGGGGTATCACAGATCGTCCGTTTGTTCTCCACTGAATGTCCTGCCAGATTCCATAACGCCGATAGCGTCGCCGTCACATCCAACCGATGGGTGTGCGCGTGAACTGCAGCTACCGCTAGGGCGTGGACAGTCGGCTGAAGTGCCTCGCTCATCGCCGAATCGGCATTCCACGATAGATTCCGAATGAGTCCAGCGTAGACCTGAGTGATGTTCGGGGATCCCATGATGATCTGAACGACGCAACGAACGAATCCGTCATAGGAGCAAAGGCGTCGTTTCGATTGGATTTGTCCGTAGGTGAGATTTGTTAGGGCGTTCGCTATCAATTTCCGAATGTTTCGATGCTCAGTGTTCGTTGGAGGGAATCCGAATGCGTGAACTTCAAGGATGAGGACCTCAGCTAGGGCTTCCACTAGGCCTAGAATAGTCGCTACTTTTCGATACTCTTCCCCAAATGATTCTTTGACGATGGTGTGGAGGGCGGCGTTCAGGCGGTGGTAATAGGAAGGGGGCGGAGTCGTCGGTTTTCGGCGGAGATAGAAGACTTGCTCTCGGACACAGTTCGATGCGGGAAGCGCTTTTTTTAGGCGACGTCTTCTGGAAAATTGGGGATTTTTTGGTAAATGGGCGGGGCTTATTTTTGGCGGTTTTTTGGCGAGTTTTTAGCAGAAAAAACCGAGAAAAAAGGATCCTGGACACTTTCTTTTTCGAAAAATCGTGTTTTTTAAAAAATTTTTCAACTAGTTTTTTTTTTTTTCTTGTTAGAAAGGCCTACCGGACATTTCGAAACCCGGACATCTCGAAACCAGACATTCCAAAACCTCCACAACACATGTTTGAAAAAGGCGCTAAAATTATGAAAAATGAATCAAAACTCAAGCAGTAACGTTTAAAAAAGCTCGTTTTAGCCCTTAAAATGTCTAAAAACAACTTTCTGATAATTTTTAATTTTTAATTTTCAGCAAAAGAAAATTCGAAAAAAATTAAAAATCGTCAGAATGTGGTTTTTAGTCATTTTTAGGCTAAAACGAGCTTTGTTAAACGTTACTAGTTGAGTTTTGATTCATTTTTCATTATTTTAGCGCCTTTTTTTAAAACATATGTTTCAGCGGTTTCGAGATGTCCGGGAGCCATTTTGGCGAGTTTTTAGCCAAAAAAACCGAGAAAAAAGCTTTTTTCTAAATTGCTTATTTGAAAACCCTACCTATGAATATCGGGTTCATTTGTGATAACCCCAAATATTTTCTCATGCAACTCCCTCAATCGATTATCATCCTCATCACTTGGCACCACATCCCTCTTCTGTTCAAAGTGAAGAGTGCCGAGGAGTGCCGCAATTCTCTCATCCACCTCTCCATCAGCCTCTTTTCGAAATCTGGCATACGGCTCCTCGTCTTCCTCATCGCTGACATCGTGTCGGGTGGTTCTTTTGGAGGATCCGGGTTTCGGTTGTGAGTAGATCGCCGATCTGTGTATCGTCGTCTCATCGTCACTACTACTAGAGCTCATCTGAAAGGAGATGTTCTTTAGTCTTTTTCGAAGAAAAGGGGGAGGAATTCAGAGAGGAACCAGATGTTTACTTCAACACGCGTCAAGGCCACCACCTACACGAAAATAGGGGAACGAATACTATGCGGTGTGATGATATTCGAAAGTACGACCTTCGCCGGGGGCGAACGAAGACGACGTTAAACGTAAACATGGTTAGCAACTTATTTTGCAAAGATCGACTGAGAGAGGGCGGTTTGAACAGTGGTTTTAGACACACACACGTTCTCAATTCAAATGTCAAGTTCCCCGCCACCGTCCTCCTCTTCCTCTCGAATCGATGAAGGAGAGTTGGAGCTGAGGTTATTCGAAGTCTACAGTCAAGAGGTCAAGATGTGCGATGGACAAGGGCAGAGCACTCAGCATATAGGTGAGACTTACAAGTTAGGGCTAAAAAGGGCTAAAAAAAAGGGCTAAAAAGTTAGGGCTAAAAATAGCTAAGAAGGGAAAAGGGCGAACCTTATTTTTATTTTTTGTGTGCGAAAAGCATTAATTACCTATTTTTATACGATTTTTTTTCTGCCTAGGAAACGATGGAGTTTCCAGAAGAAAGGCATATGGTTGGATAGTCAAAGGCTTACAGAATATGTCTGACAAAGCGAGAGAATAGATAGGCATTTTTTTTCTCAAGATTAATTAATGATTCTATATTTTTCTTACTTAACCATACCAAATCCAAAACGAAAAAACTACTATACCGTCGAAAAACCCAGCAAGATTAGCCTCTTACGATTCGAATTCGGCGAGAAAACTGAGTTTTTTGATTAATTACTAGCGTTATAACCCAAAAATGCTTAATCCGTAACAAAAAATCTACAGTATAGTCTATACCGTATAGAGCCAAAAAAGCTATCAAATCGTTAAAAAAAACGAGAATAATTCTGACTAAAACTTACTAAACTGATCCCAAAAATGCTTATTCGAAAGGAAAAAACTACGGTAGGATGCCAAAAAATCTATCATAATCATCTACATTATTTATCGGAAAAGATCAAGATTAGCCTCTTGAGATTCGAATTCCGGGAGAAAATTGAGTTTTTTTATTAATTACTAGCGTTGTAACCCAAAAATGCCTAATCCAAA
Organism: Caenorhabditis tropicalis; assembly: GCA_016735795.1. Taxonomy (NCBI): domain Eukaryota; kingdom Metazoa; phylum Nematoda; class Chromadorea; order Rhabditida; family Rhabditidae; genus Caenorhabditis; species Caenorhabditis tropicalis. Next base: position 1,845,749 of record CM028614.1, on the reverse strand, counting down.
GCAAAAAAACTACCGTAAAGTGCCACAAACCCCTTTCAAAAAACCATATATAAGCGAAAAACCAGATTAACTTTGACTAAAACCTATCAATTCAAGCCCAAAAATTAATCCGAAATCAAAAAAATAGAAAAAATTACAGTGAAATGTCAAAAAAACCATATTGAAACCATCTTATCGTAAGAATATGGTTAATTCTGACTAAAACTCACTAAACTAACCCCAAAAAATGCCTAATCCCCAGCGAAAAAACTATAAAATCTAGTAGAAAACAATCTCCTCTCCTCTTCGATTCAAATTCCGCGGCAAAACTGACTGAGACCTGTCACCACGACACAACCAATTTGAGGGGGGAGACGAAGAAGAAAGGGGGCGATTGCGCAGGACACACGCAATAGGGTCCACTTGTCAGGCTATTTGTGTTGACAGACAGACAGACAGGCAAACAGAGTATCCAACTGTTGCCTTCCAAATAGGGATAAAGCCTAGCCTAACGAGGTGTGAATCTTTTCAGGTGACGAATGGATGCGTCGCGAGATTCGTCGAATCTGCGGTTTCGACGTTTCTGATCGATGGATTAAGCTGTTTCGGAGGAAGCATGGAATACGGTATCCAATTCCTGACCCAGAAACTCATCCAATTATAATCTTTTAGATACTTTAGCGGACGTCGTCATGCCGCCGACAAAGCGAACAAGTTGATACCGTTAGCCGCGGCGTCGTCGGCGCCGTCAAAGGTGAAGTCGTCAAACTTTTTGAAGGGTCAGTTTGATTGATTGTTATCTTTTCTCTTCTTTTCAACTGCGATTTCACACAGAAAGACGAATTCTTCGAACGAGTCGAAAAGAGTACGACGATGTGGATTCGCGTGTCCACGCAGAGATCCGCCGACGGCAATCGCTCGGCGAACGGCTAACGAATCCGTGGATCAGGGATTACGCGCATGGCGTCGGCGTGGAATTGCACCCACACGCTAACGATATTGACAAGTTTTTTGATGCTAACTGGTTGTATCGGTTTAAGCGGAGGTATTGTGTCGAGTTGAAGGTGAGAATGATTTTTTTAGTTGAAACTAAAGAAAATAGCGTTTTGAAATTCGATTTTCAAGCTATTTATCCGTACGAAAATCGGATTTTGCAGTTTCGTATTATGCAAAACCGCCAAAAAATGAGTTTTTACCATAAAACCCCTTCAAAACTCAGATTTCAGTTGAATTTTCGGTGTGAAAATGTCTGGATTCGAAGCTAAAATCGCTATTTCCGGGGGTTTTCTCGGAATTTCACAAAAAAAAATACCAAAAAATTCCAAAATTCTAGCCGCGAGGAAATCTTCAAATTGGAAAAGAATCACCGCCGTCTTTGGATGAAAAACCCGAGGATTTTTATAATCGAATGCTGATTCAAAACTATGTGAACATGCTGAAAGGAGGCGACGACGTTTCGAAATAAAATGACTCATTGTTGTACAAAATGAAGAATTAAAAGAGGACCCGTTTCGAAATAGAGACATATAAATTGTGGTGCGCGGATAGAATAGAGAGATGGGCGGCACGCGGAGAGAGAAGGAGATGTGCCTTCAAAATGACATTAACTATTGGGAGGGGATGAGAAGCGAGGGAGGAGGAATTATGTAAATCAGAGGGAGAAGATGCCGAAGCTAGCCGGAAAAAGATGCTATTTTTATGAAAAAAAGTGGAATTTTATGGGGTTATTCATGAGAAAAAAAAGCATTTTAATTCAGTGAAATTTTAAAAAATCGGTGTATATGCGCCTTTAAAAATCTCATTTTCTGCACAAAATGCTCAGATTTAACTGGAAAAACTGTATTTTTTGAAGAAAAAAATATTTTTTTTCAAAAAATACGATTTTTCCAGTTAAACCTGAGCATTTTGTGCAGAAAATAAGTATTTACGCCGACCTTGTTTTATGCACAAAATGCTCAGATTTAAATAAAAAACCGTATTTTTTAGCAAAAAAAAATAATTTTATTCACTCAAACCTAATCTTTTCAGCTCATTTTTTGTTAAATTTGAGTGTTTTTGAGTTTTTTCGCTTATAAAAATACGGTCTTCCAATTAAATCTGAGCATTTTGTGCAGAAAATCAGTTTTAAAGGAGCATTTCCATCGACTTGTATTTAAATTCCACTGAATAACCATGCATTTTTTTATGCAAAAAGCATTTAAATGACAATTTTTTCATGAATAAAGTCTATGAGATAGAGAAAAAGGGACAAAGATAGGCCCCATGGAGCAGCCTTTCTTTCTCTTCTCTTTCGACACAAAAACATTTTGGCGGGTGGTAGGCAGTTGGAGGAGGAGGAGGAGGACAAGATAGATGTTGTGGTGAGATGGGCTCTCTCTCTCTCTGTTTCTCGAGAAGGACCACTTCATCATCAAAAGAGAACCCGCGATGGGTTTACTGGGTACATTTTGCTGCTCTTTCACTGGGGAATTCGCAAAAATTTTGGTTTTTCTGAATATTATCAAATAAACTTTTCATAATTGAGGCTCCGCCCCCTTTTTCGAAAATAGCGTTTTTTTGGGTTTTAAAGTAAAAAGTGGTGAAATCATTTCATTTTATATTTTCCATTTTCCATTTCAAAACGAAATTTTTTTTGAAAAATCTATTTTTGAAAAATGAAACAAAAGGGGCGGAGCTTAACTAGAAAGCTTCGATAGAAAATTCAAAAAAAATCCCGAGAACATGCAATCTCGCTCTGTCGAACTTTCGAGTTTTTAACAGAATTTAACGGTTTTTAACCGATAAAAACATATTTTTTATCGATAAAAACCTATTTTTACCGATAAAAACCTGGGTTCAACTGACTAATCCAAACATGACACCGGAAGAAACAAAAAGAAGAAGAACCAACACACAAATAGCCGAAGAAGGACCATTGTGACTGTGTACGCACCACACTGTCGGTCACTCATCAAAGGAGTGTCTCTGTGTCTCAATGCTATCTCGCGTCAGTTATGATGAATCGGTTTAATTAGCGAAGGAGGAGGAACGGGCGGTCTGATAAGAGGTGTTCGAGACAATGTGCTCTATTGAACTTGACGCAAAAGAGTTTTTACCAACGGAAAAATGCTGCTAAATTTTGGAAAAACAGATATTTCCAGTTTTTGCAGTGGAGCGCATTTGCATTTTTAGCAAAATACGTGGATTAGCTACTATACGAGATAAGCTCTCTGGATTAGCGAAAAGAAGACAACAGGTGGTATTTGAATCTTTTCCGATTACCCATTCAAGGTAATAAATAATTAAGAAAGAGAGGGTTTTTGTGTCTGTGTTGGGAGGGTGGTGTGCAAGACGATACGGAGAAGAGAGAGAGAGAGAAGACAAAAGAGACGACAGACAATACCCTAATTTCGGCACGCCGTTTGAAGTTTTTTATGTTTTGCGACGGGGAACAAGATGTGAACTTTCGAATTTCCACGGGTGTCCCAAATGCGCTCTATCGCTAAAAACTTCGAAAGCTCGATATTTCCATAGGAAACAAGTGCGCTCTTCCGCCAAATTTCAAAACAGCTCTATCTGGCATTAAATACAGGAAAAAAGTGCAAAGACACCGAATAGAGCGCGCTTTCACCTTAAGCGTGAACCCCCCCCCCCCCCGTGTCGCTGAACATCTGTTATGATTTTCGACCATAATTAGATACCATCTCCCTCCTAATCCGCCCTCTTTCATACCTGATTGATTCATTTACTTTCGGCATCAGATAATACAATGATTTATTTTGTTTCGGCGGTGTTTTTTGAAAAGTTGAAATCGTTAATTTTAGCGATGGAAGCGACTGATTTGAAAATGCAACAATACATAAAATTCGTCTTTTTTTGCGAAAAGGAAATAGTAAATTAGAGGTTACGACGCTTAGAATTGGAAAAAAACGAGAAAAAATAATTGGATTTTCGAAAAAAAAACGAAAATTAGGTTTTCGTTGCGAGACCAATTATATTTTTTGACGTGCGCCTTTAGAACTACCGTATGTAAGTGAAATAATTTTTTTCGATTTTCAATTTAAATTCCGTCTTTTTTTCTAATTTTAAAGCTTTTTTCATCGATTTCTAGTATTTTTAGTATTAGAAAAAAATTCAAATTTACGCTGCAAGGCCATCACAAAATGAAAACTAAAATAAAATGAAGAAATTGAAAACTCGATTGAAACTTCAAAACGCGCAAATGCATTATTACATCAATTGGTAACTTGTCAGTTGCACCCCCCTGAATAACGAAATAGTGTGTGATTTTAAGAGATCAAATAAGAAATTGGAGCGGGAGGGGTTCCATCGTTGTAAAACTTCAAATGATCAAAGCGCACTGCGAATAAAGTTCAATAGAGCGCAGCTAAAAACTGTAGAATATGAAATTCCAAAAATTAAAAAATAAATAATTTATGGATAACATCGAACGTGAACAGTTTTCGAGTCAGAAATATAATTAAATAATTTTCGGCAAGCCAGTAGAAACATGCAAATGATCGCCGTTCCGCACACAAAAGTCGTCCCGATTATGCACATTCTGAAAATGGGGAAGCTAGGATAATGTCAGCAATAGTCCCTTTTTTTGAGTTCGCGCGATTTTTAACCCTACTAAACCTTGGCCGCCGGACGAATTTCTTTTGAGGGAAGTCTGTGGGTACCAGCAAGTCTGTTGCCACCAGCCTTACCTTCACTAGAAATTCTTCGGGCGGCCGCTAATCTGCGTTCGTTGTTACCTTAAAATAATCTCCAGTTTCTGCTGCGTCTTCCCATCGGACATCAGATCGTGCCTAAATCGATCCCACCAATCGGCGGATCCTTTCTCCGAGGCCATCGTTGCCACCGAGTACAGTAAACCGATTGTTGTAGAGTGACGAAGGCAATAGCTGAGAAGGCTCATGAAATGGGGAAATCTGGCTGCCAGAAATCCGAAATCCGGTGGGGCGAAATGTCAAAAATTGGGTGGGGAGGGGGGAAAGAACTCAGAAATGTTCAATTCGATACGAACAAACATCGATCGAAAACAAACAAATGGTTAAACACAGGCAGGGATATCGGTTACAAGGCGAGAAGAAGAAGCTACTAGCTGCTAGTAAGAGGTGACAACAAGTTGTGCAGCTGATTAGCGATCTTTTGAGCTTTTTATTAGTGTACACATAGTATATTTACCCACTCTATACAAGTTCGGCAAACAAATATCACATGGAATATAATAAATTATCACATAAATTAATGTTTCAAGCTTCTCATCTGGGTGACGACGCCGGATAGCAGGTCCCGGTGGCGAGAGCGAACTTCGGTTTGGCGGCGAGCCAGAGCCGCTTTGAAGTGTGTCATTAGGGGCGCGAACTCGATTCGGCACGGTGGCACTTTTGGCGCGTATGGGGAGTTACTGTAATCTTGAAGTATTTTTTCTCAATGGAGCGCGTTTTCCTTACTCAATAGAAACCAGGGCGGGAACCGCTTGAAGCCTTTTGTGTAGAGTGACAAACGCTTCGGATTGTGGGAGGAGCATGAGGAGGGCGGAGAGTACGGTACACAATGGTTGACGGTGGACCGAGGAGAGAAGATCCATTCGGACGTCTGAAGTGAGAGAATGAGTACGGTATTATGCTGATTTGACGAGGTGAGAGTCAGGGTCGTGTCCTTGTGGCCGTGGAAGAAGATATCTCGCCACGAAAAGTACTGTAGAAAGTTTATAAAAGTAGGTCTACAAATATTTAATTAATTTTTTTCAGCGCTTTTTTACCAATTTTTCCCGATTTTTGTATAAAATATGCAATTTCGTTATTTAACAACTATCATAATCGAGAAAAATTATAATAGTTTTTAAAATAACGAAATTGCATATTTTTTACAGAAATCAAGAAAAATTGGTTAAAAAACGCTGAAAAAAATTAATTAAATATTTTTAGACCTACTTTTATAAATTTTCTACCGTAGTTTTCGTGGCGAGATATCCTCTTCCACGAGGCCACGACCCTGACTCGTGATATCAGCATAATAGTTAGGGTCAAAAGACTCACAAGCTAGAACTGGGCTCTCAATGAGATTAACGAGTTTGTCAATCTCCAGCAGCACGTCTACAGTAATATCGACTTGGGATAGCAAGAGTGCCACGTCAGCAGCCTGTTGGTAGTGTTGAGAGAGAAGGCAGAGGCCGAGTAGGGCGATCGGTCGATTCGACCACACTATGAAGATGCATTCGAATAGAGACCTGGATGACTCGTTGGCCAAGGCTCTTAGCTCGTCGCGGAGGATGAAGAGCTCGGTGGCGGTTAGAAGAACGCCGTGCAACGTGGAAACCATCTCTTGGGCAAAGTTATGTTTCGATTCTCGCTCCAGAAGGACACAGATGACACGGTAGATTTGGGCGGGTTCCAGGAGGAGGCATAGTTGGCGGATGATCAGAACGCCACGTTCTCTGAGCAACGTTGGCTCGGTTCGGAACATTTCGAGGAGCGATAGAGCGAATTTGATAAGGAACGGGGAGATATGGGCGACTTGTTTGAGTGCCTCTTCTTCTAGGCCGAAGGAGCGGATGTCGACTTGATCAGCTGGAGCGGATTCCGATTGGCAAATATTCGAAATGAGGAAGAGGTCGAGGAGGAGAACCTCATCGGAAGTGTCGGAGAGGGTGTTCAGAAGAACTGGGAAGATCAGATGCATGTGGACGAACAGTTGTCCGGGCATCGAAGAATGAAGGTGGCGGATCCAGTTGAGGACGGTGACACGTGTCTCGACGATGTCGTATTTGATGTATTTTAGGAGGACTTCTGCAAGATTTTCATTTTTAAAGGAGGACTGCGGTGGATTCCAATAATTTGAAATTAGATGTAGTTTTGAATTCTGAACATTTTTTCTGTTGACAACTTTCTATGAAAATGCCTCTAAATGCCCTAAAAACCGGCTTGAAATGAGGGATTATGGTGGAAGAATTTTTGCAACCTCGGCCACGGGGTTCCGGTAGCTATTTTTCTTTTTTCATTGAAGTTTCAGACTCTTAATGATTCAATAAAAATATGAAAATTCCAAGAAAAAAGAAAAATAGCTACCGGAACCCCGTGGCCGAGGTTGCAAAACCTCTTCCACCATAATCCTCATTTCAAGCCGGTTTTTAAGGCATTTAGAGGCATTTTCAGAGAAAGTTGTCAACAGAAAAAGTGTTCAGAATTAAAAACTACATCTAATTTCAAATTGTTGCCGCTTTTTAATAGGCCACGCCCCTCTAACTAGCACAAACCAATAGTCTTATCCAAAATATCCTGCTCGAGCTTATTCTCCCCTACAAGATTCATCAGAAGTCGATTAACAGCATCAGCTCTCAATTCGTGTTCCACAATCGATGGAAGAATTCCGACGAGGAAAGTGGAAAGCATCACTAGAAGCTCCTCTTTGTACAGTTTCACGAATTCTTCTAGCCATATCAGAGACAGTTTCCTCGCCAAAAACGGCTCGTTCTCATGGGTATGGACTACAAGGACATTGACCATTTGGATTTTATCCTCATGATTAAGAGACTCCGGTTTGAATTTGATTGCGGTCAGGAAGTTGCCGAGCACTGTCTCGCAGAGATCCCTTACTGCTGGAGCCTGCTCTCCGAGCATTTTAAAAAGACCGTCTGAGATTTCAGCGATATAATTACAAATGGAGAAGTAGGGCGTCGAGTTGATTGTATTAAGCCATTCCAGAATAAACCTTCGGTTTGATGTCGTTTGGGTATAGATCCTATCTCTAATCAACGCCATCAGAATCGCAATGTCGAAATCCTCTTTCGCCAGCACTATCTCTGTGATAAGACGATTCAGAAGCTCGGCGCCTCCTCTAACATTGGTATCCGAATCGGCAGTTACTCTCCAAAGAACATCGAATATATCTCCAAAATGCTCGAGAACCGCCGTCTTGCAGATCTTGGCGATATTATACAGCGACTCGCAGGCGTAGTAACGAATCTGAAGATCTGCATCCAGGAAGCACGGGATAATTGGCTCCACCAGCTTCGTAGTATAGGGCGGAGCGTTTTTGTTGCCCAGCGCTATCGAGGCGGCAGCCATGCCGATCAATCCCCCTTTGCGCTGATTCGAATTTCCCGAATTGATGAGTTCGGCGAGCACCGATAGGCAGCGATCGAGTTGGGTGAGCTGATTGTTGTTGAACAGGTCGCGGACTAGTCTGAAAATATTAATTAGCCTTTAAAACCCCCGAAAACTCACTTTTCCACGTCGAGCGCCGCTGCTTTCCGTCTTTCGTACGATTTATCGGTTATGGACCTGATAATACCGGCTGAAATTGGTCCATACTGCCCGTCTGACATTCTGAAACATTTCTCGATTTTTAAAACCTTTAAAACTTTGAAAAATTCTAAAAGAATTAAGAAAAAAGCCAGGTAAACAGTTTCCTAAAAATTAGAATAATGCAAGTGCGCTCCATCGTCACGCGTTAGAGACGAGAGAGGACAGAGATTTTTGGAGACAAAAAGTCAATTTCTATAGATTTTCGACGCTTTTTAAACCAATTTTGTTTAAAAATTTGTATTTTTAATTTCAAAAAATTGCGGGGAAAAGCCCAGAAACAGAAAAAATCGATAATCTCGCTTTTGAGTTTCTCAAAAAGCTCAAAACTCAGCAGGAGAAGAAAAATGAGGAGAACACTAAAGAAAAGGTGAGAAATTTCGAAATATTTCGTTCTTTTAAAAATAAAATGTTTAAGAATTTCCAAAAGCGACGAGTCGTTTGTGGGGCGCACGAGGCGCTGAGCAAGGTGCAACGTGGCAAAGCGCAACTCGTTTTCTACGCCAAGAATCTCGATGAGAATAACCGGAGAGGTAGAAAAGAAAAGAAGTGGATAAAATTAAGAATTGCAATTTTTCAGCTGCCTCAAACGTTCATCAGCTCCAAAAGCAGTGTCCTCTCGAGGGAATTCCGCTAATTGAGGCGTTGACGAGAAAGGAAATGTCGAGAGTGATGAACAAATTTCCGTATGTTGGAGTCGTCGCCGTGACGGATTTTAGTGGTTTTGAAGTGAGAAAAATCAGATTTTTGAGGCAAGAGAAGCTAAATTTACAGAAAGAAGCCCAGGAAATCATAAAATTGTGGCGACAAAGCGACTCGTTCAAACTACATCACATCGATCAATCTTCGATTTTACCTTAAAAAATAAATTATTTTTCCCTTTTGCTTTACCTTTTAAATTTAACTCAAAGGTTTCCTGACCATTATTATATCTTATTTCTCATATTTTTCTTTTAAAAATACCTTGAATTCGTCCAGATCACTGGATGCTACGGTCTAGAAACGCCGCCCTTTCCACTAGCCGTTGCGTCTTTTTATCAGGTCTCTCGTTTTTCTGCTGGTTTTTTGGGGGGAGTTCTGATTTAACAAATTCCAGGTGATTCTATAGGGTTCCTGTGTTCAGACAACCTTTACGAAATCACCTGTCAAATTGGTTTTTGAAATAAAAAAAAAAGAAATATTTATTTTTGTTTGGTTGCGCTCCGATAGTAATGAGTTTTTTCTATTTTTAAGCTTTAAATATTGAGTTTTTCGCAATGAAAATCGAAAAGCAAGTTTAAAATATCATTCTGGACGAAAAAATGTTTACAGGAGCGTTGCAAAATTTTACGCTTGGGTCTCGCAGCGAAAATCTGACTACTGTAATTTTTTAAATATTTACGAAGTGTTTTTTTTTTCGTGCTACAAATAGTCGTTTTTCTTCAATTCTTCTCAAATAATTAGATAGATATTGACTTTTTTCAGCTGAAATTGAAGAAAAATGACTATTTTATGCAGAAAAACCACTGTTTTCAGTTAAATTAAATTAATTAGAGTTTCGCTTCGAGACCCAAGAGTGACATTTCACAATGCTCCTGTAAATCGCTTTTTCAATTTTCTGGCAAATTTCCGTCAATCTTTTTTCGTTTAAAAAACGAGCTGTTTCAAATTCCAAAAAACCCGGCCCCCTTAAAAACTAGAAAAAATCGCATTATTACCAGAGCACACATTCCTCAACGACTAATATCATCTCTTCTCTTAATTACCTGTGTGCATGTGTCGATTCCTCTCTGTTTTCTTCATATTCCTCTCTCTTCTCTTCAGAAAATTAGCCTAATCATGCTCCTCCCTTCTAGGCCTCTTCACACGAGTTCTCCTCTCGTCTGCCGCCGTTTCGACGCAGTCATCGTCGTCAACAGTTCTCGCCTCCAAACCGTCTCAACAAAAGTTTCTAGCTTCAATAATAGGTTTGTTTCTCTTCTTTTTCCTCCAGAAAAATAGAATCTGCTCAAAAATTAATGCCGTCTTCCAGGGTCATCACTCTCGTCTCGCCTTCTCTGCTCACTCGGTGGATCATCGCCATCTGACGAAGAAGAAACGCCAATGTCCATTTCTCAAGGAACTCCGGCCGTCGTGAAGCCACGTGGCGAACAAAAAGGAACTCTCATCTTCCTTCACGGATTGGGTGATCAGGGACACGGATGGGCTGATGCGTTTTCAACCGAAGCGAGAGTCGACACGGTCAAAGTCATTTGTCCGCACAGGTAAGGAAAGTGCGCTCTATTGAGAACAGCTTCTCAATAGAGCGCGATTTCTCTTATCAGAATAAAAAAAACCATTTTTCAGTTCGGAGCGTTCTGTCTCCCTAAACATGGGAATGCGAATGCCAGCGTGGTACGATCTATTCGGTCTGAGTCTCACTTCTCCGGAAGACAACGAGGGAATTCAGAACGCCGCCGCCTACGTTCACTCGCTGATCGACGCCGAAGTGGCCGCCGGTGTGCCCGCTTCGAAAGTGATCGTCGGCGGATTCTCGATGGGCGGTGCACTCGCAATTTTCGCCGGGCTGACTTATCCGCAAAAATTGGGCGGGATTATCGGTCTCAGCTCGTTCTTTTTGCAGAGGACCAAGTTCCCAGGGGTAAGAAAGCCTATGAAAAAGGGGCGGAGCCTAATCATTTCAGGCGTACACAGCAAACAACGCGACGAACATTTTCCTGGGACACGGAAACGTAGATCAGTTGGTTCCGTTCCAATTCGGTCAAATGTCCGAAACGCTCATCAAGAAATTCAATCCGAATGTTCAATTGCACGCTTACCGTGATATGGGTCATCAGAGTTGTGCTGAGGTTCGTTAGGCTTAGGCTTAGTCAACAAACTAGAGCTTAGGCTTATGCTTGACTTAGCCTTAGGCCTAGGCTTAGGCTTAACCTACAAAACCTTTCCAATTTTCAGGAAATGCGCGATGTGAAAGCGTTCATCTCAAACAACATTGGCAAATAGGCTCTGACACACAACTTCATTCTCCTCCCCCTCTCTAATATACACGATAATTTTGCTGCTCCATTCGATTTGTGTAATCCCTTTCAGGCATCCGAACTTCCAACTCGTACAACGTGTCGTCCGACTCGTTTCGATGCGCCATCATATACGCACGTCTGTAATTAATATTCTCAGCTTTTTAAATTATTTTTTTTTCTAAATGTTTGTATAAATTATTCTAGAACCCTTTTCCCCCTATCTAACCTTTCATTTCTCTGCTGAACCGATCGCTTAATATTCTCCAAATCCGATGGAGTCAATTGAGGGCGATGAATTGGTCCTGAAAGCCTTTCGATTTCTTGAATTATTTTTTTTGAAACTCTTTTTTCCGGTTCTCGAAGAGCCGGTGCACTTATATTGCCTTAACCGCTCTTTCATTTTGCACCCTTGTGGCGCAACCGATTACGCTCTTGCCTGTCGTTCAGCAGCTCCCGGGTTCGACTCCCACCTCCGCCCTTCTCTTTTACTCACCCACTGCGATCTTCTCGCGCGGCACCTCCTTCCTTTTTTCCACCTTTTTCGTCTTTTTCTTCTCCGGCGACTTGTGTTTCTCAGTTGGCATCGGATAATACATCGATGCAATGTATTGTTTGTTAGTTAGGGGTACAGCTGTGTGAGGAACTGATTCGAGGGGAGCAGCCTCGACTTGACTGAAACCTTTTTTTTAAATTAGTTCCCCCTGGAGAACTCACATCGAAGCCTCGACTACGGTATCTGGCTTCTTTTCTGGAATCTTCTGACACGTCGACTCTTTCGTTTCGGTCAACAAGTGTTTTGTGTATTTCGGAGGCTCCTCTTGAGAAGCGGCGCTTGTCGATGGAGTAGTTGGTTGTCTGGAAGATTGTTTAGCTTAAAATTCTGCATATTTTGCTAGTTGAAAGTTTTTACATAGCGTCAACCGTAGAGGAGTTATCTGCGCTTAAAGTTATGCTATTTTCATACGCTTTTATCTGGGTTACGGTAAGAGATAGCGGAAAGCAGTCAACTGAGAAGTTGCTCAGCTTAACATCCTCTATATTTTTGCTCTTGACCGTAACCCGGTATCTTGTCTACAAAGCGACTTACGTCTCGTCAAAGTGAGCAACATGATTCGGTCGCTCCAACGGCTGCTCTTTTGTTTTAAGTGCCTTGGACTTTGAGTTTTTACTATGAGTACATCCCATTTCTTCTGATTCTCTCTCTAGAATATTCAGAAATGAATTTGGGGGAGTGGGGCGAGTGGTTTCGAAAACGTGAAATGATCCTAGAGGCTTCCTGATTAGAAATGAAGTTTCGGGAATTCTGGAGTTTCGGGGCTAGTCACGTTTTTCCGATTGCTCATGTTAATTTTTGATTTTATTTTTTATTTTCCGTTGGCTGAGTATCAAACGTACCTCCGTATTCCAGTATGTCAAGCGCAAAAAAGAAACCCGTTCTCATCACGTGTCCTCAATGCTCAGCGGTATTCCTCACCAAAGACTCTGCTCGTCATCAGGATTTTTGTGGAAAACCGACGGAGGAATCGGAGATTTCGGCGGCTCGGAATGGAGTGCTACGTGGATTTAATGTGGCCGTCGAGAGAGCGGAGAGCTTTTTACCACCGGATGCTGTTGGATGGGAAAAGGTAGGTTTTGGTTAGGCTTAGGCTTACCTAGGCTTAGGCTTACCTAGGCTTAGGCTTACCTAGGCTTAGGCTTACCTAGCCGTAGGTTTAGCCTACCCCTGCTCTGAACAAAATACCGTAATCCTTTCAGGAACACTCCATCCTCATGAGCCCCCAAACCATGGAAACCCTCGGACTCCTCGCCCGTCAACCTATCCGAATAGGCCACGCCCCCTCCTCCTCATTCATCGGAATCGTTTGGCCGTGTAAAGAGATCGCCCTCCTCAAAGTGTCCGCCATCTCATCCAGGATCCCCCGCGAACGAATGGTTACTGTAGAACCATGTGGTCCCATCCAACCTGTCGACACCCTTCCGATCCGTCTGACCACGCCCCTCGCACCGAACCGCCCGTTGCAAGGATTCCTGGAGGCGTATCTAAGCCACGCCTACCTGGAATACGGTACCCCCATCCAACTGAAATATATGGGACAACCTGTGGAAGTGATACCCGAACAGAGTCTCGAAGCGAAAATGGAGAACCTTGGGAGCCCGGCTACCGTAATCTCTACCTCCCTCGGGTACAGTATCCAGGTACTGAATCAAGTCAAGGAGGCGGAGCCAAGAGTCCTTCCAACGGATCTCTCTGCCATTGGAGGAGCTGTGACAGCTAAACAATGCCTCGAAGACTACGTCATCCACCCGATTCGCCGGGGTCTTCCCCCTTGCTCAGTCTTAATCTGGGGACTCCCTGGAAGTGGAAAAACCAGGATTCTAAAGGAATTGGCGGAAGTTCTCACTGGATCTGCCACGTATCATGGGAGTTTAGAGGAATTAGGAGAGGGAGGAGGAGGAGGAGTGATGATTGTGGATGTGAATGAAGTCGACAAGGAGAATCAAAAGGCTAATCGAGCGCTGGCAGCTATTTTGAATGATGAGAAGGTATGGGAGTTTCTGGGTCATTTTTGGGGTTTTTAGGCCACCATTTAAAATAGTCGGTGGCCTAGTTTCTGAGGTTTCTAGGCCACCAAAAGGTTCTAGATCGCTAGCCTAGGTTTTAGGGTTTCTAAGCCATTCTTGGAATTTTTAGGCCGCCGAAAATTGTTTTAAAAAATTCGGTGGCCTAGTTTCTGAGGTTTCTAGGTTTTCTAGGCCACCATGACTTTCTTAAAATGGCCTAGAAAACGAGAAAACCTAGGCCACTGCCAATGACCGGAAAACCTAGGAAACCTAGTCCATCAGACTCTAGAGAAGCTCTAGGCGGCCTAACTTAACTTTCCAGGATGGCCTAGGATTTCATGACCTAGAAAACCCTCTTATCTTCCAGAGTAACATTCCATGGCCTAGAATCCCCATCACCAAACAATTTTCTTCCAGACATGCGTCATCCTATCCATCCGCTCTGCCGACTCCCTAGACCTCGGTCACCGTGTCCGTTTCCCAATCGAAGCGGAAATCACTGTCCCAACACAAGAAGAACGCCTCGAAATCCTCTCAAAAATCACTGATCTCTCCCCAGAGAACCGTCTCTCCGTCGCCCGTCACACCCATGGATTCACTGCCGGCGACCTTTGCTCCCTTCTGAAAGCCTCCAAATACGCCCCTGGAGCCACGCCCATCGATCGAATCGATTCGGCAAGAAAACGATGTCGCCCCACGGGGATCCGTCAATTCATTCTGGAGGTCCCAAGTGTCTCATGGGCGGATATCGGAGGGAATGAAGAGCTAAAACTCGAAATTCAGCAGGCAGTCATTTGGCCGCAAAAGCATCCAGAAGCTTTCGAAAGATTCGGAATCGATCCGCCAGCTGGAATTCTACTCTACGGACCGCCCGGATGCTCTAAAACTCTTATCGCTAGGGCGCTGGCTAACGAAGCGAAAATGAATTTTCTCGCTGTGAAAGGACCCGAATTATTCAGTAAATGGGTAGGAGACTCCGAGAAAGCGATTCGGGAGTTGTTCTCGAGAGCCCGTCAAGTCGCTCCGACTATTGTCTTTTTCGATGAAATCGATGCGGTCGGAGCATCGAGAGGATCCGAGAAGAGTTCGGGAGTCTCTGATCGGGTACTCGCCCAGCTGCTTACCGAATTGGATGGGCTGGAGAAGACGAGTCGAGTGATTCTTCTCGCCGCAACGAATCGACCCGATCAGTTGGATAGTGCTCTTTTGAGACCAGGTGGGTTACGGTAGCTATAGTATGCGAGGTGACAGTCAGGGTCGTGGCCGTGGAAGAGGATATCTCGCCACGAAAACTACTGTTGAAAATTTATAAAAGTAGGTCTACAAATTAATTTTTTTCAGCGCTTTTTTACCGATTTTTCCCGATTTTTGTAAAAAATATGCAATTTCGTTATTATAATTTTTCCCGATTATGATAATAACGAAATTGCATATTTAATACGAAAATCGGGAAAAATTGGTAAAAAAGCGCTGAAAAAAATTAATTTGTAGACCTACTTTTATAAATTTTCTACAGTAGTTTTCGTGGCGAGATATCCACTTCCACGGTCACGACCCTGACTCTCACTTCGTGAGATCAGCATAATCCAGATAGTCTAGGATAGCTGGGATCTAGGCATTAGATTCCGAGGATTACTGTACCTACAGTATCCCATTCTTCCAGGCCGTCTCGACCGCGCAATCCACGTGGGTCTTCCATGCGAAGCGACACGTCGAGCGATCCTCCAGATGCGAACTCGCCGAATGAGATTCGAAGACTCCGCCTCCTCATCCACAATCGATATGCTCGTCGAACGGACATCCGGATATTCTGGAGCCGAACTCGTCGCTGTCTGCCGAACTGCGGCGATGTTCGCAATGCGAGAGAACATCGAAGCGACCATCGTCAAATGGACGCATTTCGAGGCCGCCCTTCTCGCCGTCGTCTCCAGAACCGAAGCATATCTTTTGGAGATTTATGAGGATTTTAAGGCTGGAAGAACGTCGAATTCTTGATTTTGTTTTGTTGCTAATCCTTGTTTTTTCTTGTTCTTGTTGATTTACAGTATCCCTAAAGATGACGTGAATTTTAAATTCAAAAAAAAGGAATTACAGGATAAGAAAGGGGGCGGGGCGAAGAAGAGGATTCGTTGAAGAGAATACTTTTTTTTACAAATGAGGTTTTTAGGGAATAGAAAAGGGGCGGAGCTAAATCATTCGGGATGTGTGTGCTTTTTTTGGTGATTCTTTGGATTCAGAAGACGGAGAATTATGGAAAAAAGGAAGAGGATCCCGTTTTGGAATTTTTTGAAGATTTTGGGGGAAGAAGAAGTTGTCCGAGAGGAGTACAATAAAAAAGGGGAAGAGGGATATGGAATACACGTACGGAACACGCGATGAAGAAAAAAAATAGAAATGAGTGTTTTGACAAAATTTGAAAATACGAGGGGGAGAGAGAGCAATCGCGCTCTATTGGACTTTTGGTTTAAAGTTCGCGAAAAATGCGATTTTACAGGTCCGAGTTCATTGGAGCGCGATTGCAGCCTCTGAGAGAAAGAAAGAAAGAATTTGTAAGAAGATCGTGTTAGCCGGATGAGAAAAGTGGGTGAATCAGTCTAGAATTTACAGAAATATCATTTAGTTTAGAGACTGATGGGTGGGCGGGGCTAGGAAGACGTTCCATTGGATACGGTAGCCGCCCTCGGTGGTCCTGTGATTGGGGCGGTGACACGGACGGCCGACGCTTCGAGTTCAATGAAACTTCGGAGACGTTCAAGGTAGGCGGCGTGGAGTTCCACGTCGTTGTGACCGGCTCCTGGAAGAGAGAAGGATTTGAAAGCGTTTTTATTAAAAAAAAATTTTTTAATTTTTAGCAGAAAAGGTGCCAAGCGCTCTTTGTTTTGGGGGTATACGGTAAAAGAATGTCGAAAGGAGCATAGTGGTTGGGTCTCGCAGCGAACGAATAGTTCTTACTGTACCTAAATTTTAGTTCGTTAATTTTTTTTGCTGTTTTTCTACGAAAAAGCCATTATTTGTGATGCAAAAAAATCATTTTACTCTATTTTTATTAATTATAATGAGCACCATCGCCACACCCGATAAAAAAAATTAAAATAAATTTTCGTTTTCGCTGCGAGACCCAAAACGAACAAAAAAGTTCTTACTGTATCTCATTTTTTGTTCGTTAATTTTTTTGCTGTTTTTCCACGAAAAGCAATCATTTTTGATGTAAAAAAATCATTTTACTCAGTATTTATTGATGACAATTTTTTCTGGGCAAAAAAAAATTAAATTCGTGGTTTTTTTTTTAATTTTAGTTTTCGCTGCGAGACCCAAACAAAGCGCGACATTTTGCTATGCTCCTTTCAACACGGGTTCTCTGCGATTTTTCAATTACCTGGCACCCAAAGGGGTTCCACCGACGCTGGACATCGTTCATAGATCGAGACACCATGCGAGAAGTCGATCACCTCATCGTCGGTTCCATGAATCACTAGAGTCGGACATTTGACACGTGGCACTTTCTCAATGGAGGGAAAGGCGTCACAACACCATGTCGTCGTGGTTCCGGGGAACGCTACACGCATTCCTGACATCAGCGGAGAGTGGAGAATCAACGCTGCCAGGTCCTCTCGACTAGCTAGATCCACACTTGGCACTGTGCCAATAGACTGTCCATATAGGATAATCTTCTCTTTTGGGACACCTGAAAGCTGAGCAATTAGGCCACGCCCCTTTTCTTGGATCTCTTACCAAATTCAGTTTTTAACAGCTCAAACGCGGCGGTAATATCCGCGTACAGATTCTTTTCCGATGGTTTTCCAGTCGAACAACCGTATCCCGAGTAATCATAACTGAACACATTACATTGTAAATGATATCCAAGACCATATAAAAACGACGACATCTGCCCAAGATCCACAGCGTTTCCATGAGAGAAGAGCAACGTGAAATGAGCATCTGGGATGGCGCGAATCATTGTGCACGCGACACGATTGCGTCGACGGGTACGGGCGACGCGCATTTCTACGCACTGCTCCAGATAGACGTTCTCGTGAGGCCAAGCAGCACGGCCCTCGATTAGTACGAGTTTATTGTTTTCGGAGATTGTGTAGCTTGGTTCGGGTGGCATGAAGGCTAGTTTTGAGACGATGGAGGAGGGGAATGGAGGGCAGCAGAATAGGCAGCAGAGGTCTCTGCAAGCAGATTGGGTTCAGGGGAAGAAGGGCGGCATTTGATTCAAAAATCGTCTATTTTCAAACCAAAACCATTATGAAACGTGGCTTTACCTTGATTTAAATTGCGTTTCAAACCAAACGCAACTCAAAATAGGGTACAGTGCCATAAAATCATATAAAATCTGTTTTTTTCAATATAACATGACTAACTTTGGGCGTTCGTAGCAAAGCGGGGAAAACTGGTATTGTTCTGAATTTTCTAGAGCGGTTAGTTAATAGCTGGATTTGCATTTTTTTAATGGGAAACTTTTTTCTAGAATCAGTTCTAAGAACTACACGGCTCGTTGAAAAACATACTATAATATTTTTCACTGATCGACCAAATTTCAGTGAAGTTTTATTCAACGAGCCGTGTAGTTTTTAGAAATGGTTCTAGAGAAACGTGTCCTACTAAGAAAATGCAAATCTAGTTATCAACTAACCACCCCAAAAAATTCTGAACAATTTCACTTTTCCCCACTTTGCTACGAACCCCTAAACTTGATCATGCTGTTGAAAAAACCGATTTATATAAGCTTATGGTACTGTACCCCAGTTTGAGTTGCGATTAGTTCAAAACGCAGCTTAAATCAAGATAAATGCAAGTTTCATAATAGTTTTAGTTCAAAAAAACCCCCTCATTTTCCTAAAACTAACTTAAAAGAGACGCTATTTGGTCCGCCGGCGCGTGGCGGTGGTGATCCGGGAGTGCTTGACATCGATGAACCCGACGGTGCTCCCGAAGACATTTGAGTGGCTCAAATGGCCAATCTGCAAACGGATTTTCTCATGCTATGGGAAAAATTGTAGCCGTTTCTATGGAGAACAGAATTCTGGATCGATTTCTCGAGGCATGTGATTCAAAGCCCCCGAAAAAGACAAAATCCAGGGAATTAGAGAAAATGGAAGAAGAAGAAGACGTCCTTTTATTGAAAAAAAGGGCGGATGAAGAGAGAGGAAGAAGTCGATGTTTAATTTCGTAGATGCACACACATAAAACGTGTAGTGCATAGTATAGAAGGAGGGAAATTAGATGCTGGAATGCATCCGTCACTCCCAAATTTCAATTTGCCTCTTTTTTTCTAGAAGAAGCAGAAAAGGAGAAAATGAATTGGGAGCCGAAACCATGGTGAATCAGCGGAAATGTTTTGTTTGCGAGAGAGAGAGAGGAGGTGACGCGGCCACCTTATTATACACATTTTGTGTCGTTTTGTTCCGAAGGGAGGGAGGAGGGAAGAGTGCGCAGCTTTTGAAACGAGGCTAATGAAGAAGTGGCACAATTAATATTATAACCTTTTTGGATTAGTTTTGAACGATTTGCATCGTTTTCAGCGATTTTTTAGCAAAAAATTTGAAAAAGTCAAGAAAAAATCGGGCAGAGGCTCCGCCGTCACTTCCCATTTATTTTCGTTTTTTCTAGACAATTTATTATTTTTCTCGGCGTTTTTTTGTAGTGAAAATACAAAAACTTCGTCGAGAAAAATAATCAATTTTCTAGAAAAAGCGAAAATAAATAGGAAAAGGAACAAGAAAATACTTCTAGAACTAATAACCGCTACCATCCACTAATCTAGCAAACGATTTTTATAGGTTCACCAGTTTTCAGTTCATCCAAAAAATCTCATCATTTTCAAAATTATCAAGGAAAATCCGGGGCAGAGGCTCCGCCGTGACTTTCCATTTATTTTCGACTTTTCTAGACAATTTATTATTTTTCACGACGGAGTTTTTGTAGTGAAAATACAAAAATATCGTCGAGAAAAATAAGAAATTGTCTAGAAAAAGCGAAAATAAATGGGAAAATGGGAAAATACAGCGGAACGGTTCCAGGAATAAGGAAAAGTGCATAGAAAGTTCTGGTCTTTTTTCAATTTTAGACTGGAACATTCTAAATTAATCTTGCTTTTTATCCTATTTCTAGCCTAATGGAGAAGACGAGCCACGGGAAATGGTTCCAAACGAGATTAGAGACGAATTCGAAACAAAACATTCTAAATAAGCCTAGGAAATCCTGTTTAATTCATTCGAAAAGGGTACGAAAAGCTAAGAGAATCTCCAAAAACAACAAATCTTGTCCGTAATGAAGACCGCCGAAATTGGATTCCCTAGGGGGGTGAGGGCAGAACAACTCTAAATTGGCTTCTGTTTTTGAGGAAGTGCATGGGGAGAGGCTTTGGGAGAGGGTTGTCTGACCATTTGACTACTGATAACAGTTTCGGGGTTCCAGAATTCAAATTCCATGGAAAAACCCTTTTTTTTCTAGAAAATCACTAAAATCACTGGGAAAAGCTGGACCTAGAGGTACAAGTGAAGAACGCAACGGAGTACAGAATGTGATGTTATGCGCGGGAGTTGGGGTTGAATGAGAAAGAGAGAGGAAGAGAGGGTCAGCGCCTTTGAGATAGAGAGAGGGAAAGAGAGCACAGACGACACCGGGCGGGCGACCCGAGAGAGAGAAAGCAGCCAATGTGTGGCGATATGGCGTCCTTCGGGGCACGGCTGCTGCTCAGGCCCCCAATCTCCTCCCTTCTCTCCTCCTGTGCACTTCCTTCTCCAACGAATAAGGATAATGAGGCTGATTGTTCGAGCTCCTCCTCCTCTATGCAGAACATTCTCGAAAAGGTGTACGTCACTATCGGATTTAGCGTTTTTTTTTGGTATTGATAGAGGGAGAAGAGGGAATTGACAGGATTCGCATGGGAATAATTTATGACACAACTCGGGTTTAGCAGATAGATTTCGCGGAAATAGTTGATGCACGCCTTCGTGTGAATATGAATTGGGAAAGTTTTTAGGAAATTATTTTTTTGGAAATAAATTTTTTTCTGATTTTTAATTTGAAAACTATTGCATTTAATTTGCACAATATCCTGAGGAATGAATTAGAATTTTAAATAAAAATAGAAAAAAAACGAAACTTTTTTTTTCAAAAAATTATTATTTATTTTTAGAGGAAAAATTTTTTCGAAGATAAATTATTTCTTCTTCGTTTTTTAATGACCGCTGCTAAATTCCACGCGGATTTCGATGAAATAAATCATAAATTCAATAAAAACCCGAAAATTTTCTCAAAATTCTATTTTTCTGAAAAACCCATTTCCAGAGCTTTTTTCGCAAAATTTTTGAACAAATTCATAGAATAGCCTTTTGAAATCACATTTTTAGATGGAAAAGACTAAAATAAATCAAAAAACACCCAAAAACCAACAAGAAACGTTCAAAAAATTAATTACCATGGAAAGCGTTCGTCCCCGTAAATCGTCCCGAACCCCCGAAGCCCGGATCGCGGTAAGACCCGCCCGCGTTTTTCCCCGTTGCGCCTTTATTTTTTCTTGCGTTTCGCAACCCTAATTCGACATTTTTCAAGCTTCCGGCGAGTTTTTATCGAGTTCCGTTATTGAATTCTTGAAGCTTCTTCTATTTTTATTTGAAATTAATATTTATTTTCCAGGTAGTCGCTTTGAAACCTCTGGAAAAGTCAATAATGGGTGACGAGGATCTTGTAAGCATTTTCCTTGGAAAACAACAAATTATTTTAATTTCTTGCAGAAACTTGACCTTGGAAAGAAGAAGAAGGCAAAGAAGGTGATCAAGCTCGATGACGAAGTGCCAGTTGACGCTGCAGTCGACGCTGCCGCCGATGGAGTCGGTTAGTTGGCCTTTTTGAGCGTTTAAAGAAAAAATTGTTTCAGAAGAGCTGAATTTGGGCGCCAAGAAGAAGAAGAAGACGCCGAAAGTCGTGGAAGAGGTCGTCGAAGAGAAAACTCCAACTTTAGGTGAGCTTTTTCCACAAATTTCATTTTTCATCGCTCTAACTCTACAGATATCGGAATCGGTGCTCGAAACTTGATCGACGCCAAAGGAGCATGGCCGGATTACACGTACGAGGAGGCGCTGACTCTCGTCTTCCAGGTGATGAAGGACAAGAACCCAGATTTCGCTGGTGACAAGAAGAAGTTCGCTATCAAGCTGCCCGAGGTGGGAAGAGCCGGCTCGAAGAAGACGGCGTTCTCGAACTTCTTGGAAATCTGTCGCCTGATGAAGCGTCAGGATAAGCACGTTCTGCAGTTCTTGCTCGCCGAGTTGGGAACCACCGGATCGATTGACGGAAGTAATTGTCTGATTGTGAAAGGAAGATGGCAGCAGAAACATTTTGAGAGTGTCCTCCGAAAATATATTAGTAAGGATTTCACTTGAGTTTTCAATATTTCATTTAAAAAACTTTTCAGAGGAATACGTAATGTGTCACACGTGCAAATCCCCGGAAACGCAGCTCACCAAAGACACCCGTCTCTTCTTCCTCCAATGCAACACCTGTGGCTCCCGATGCTCTGTAACAGCGATCAAGAGTGGATTCAAGGCCGTCGTCGGAAAACGTGCGGCGATTCGTCGTGCTACCGAAGCGACAGCCGGAAAATAATTCTCTTCTATGGGTTTCTAACACTTTTTCTTCTCGTTTTCCTTGTTTTTTCTTCGCCCCATTGTTCCTTTTCTATTTATTCGATTTTTGTCGCTTATTTTTCGTTTACTGTACTCGTTTTTCAAATATAAATTTCCGCATAGAATCTCCATTTTTCAGGTTCTCGTTTCAGCGATTCAGAATATTTTAAGGACTACCGACCCCCCAAAAAATTAAAATTTCTAGGCATGTCGATGGGGGCGCTTAAAAAGATCTCAAACGCCTTGGACACGAAACAAATCGGCGACGTCCTTCTCGCTCTTCAATCTCTCGACGATGACGTGGATTTGAGTGAGTGCGAAGCGTCGTTTGCGGCGTTCCTCCACGAAATTGTCACCTGGGATCTCACGGAATCGACGAATATCGCTGAGAACGTCATCCGGCAAATGATGAGTTTCCTAAAGACCCCAGAACAAATTCAGATGATTTGCGAGAAGATTCTGAAGGCGCAGACGGCTGGCGCGGTGGAAATCGCTGTGGAAGTGATGAGAGTGTGAGTTTTAGTAAGAGCAAAAAGAAAAGGAGCCTGGGGGATTCGAACCCGCGGGCTCTTGAACGGTAATCTAGAGCTCTGCCACTGAGCTAAATGTGTCAGAAAAGTATAAGGCTTGAAACCCTATAATCTTTCAGAGAAAACCTGAAACTGAGCCATGAGGACTGTCGAGAAGTGTGGAAAAGCATCGAGGCGACGAAAAAGAAAGTTCTGAAAGATCAACAAATCGAAGAATACCTCAGAAGAACCGCTGCAAACTCAGCGATTCTCCGCGTCTCCGGAACCCCTGAAAAGTTCATTTCGAAGCTTCTAGACAACTCTTTGAAGGACGCCAATCACTGCAAGATCCCAAAGGAATTCCTGAACAAACTTGTCGTCATCTCCCCCTTCCACCCTCTTATGTTGATAGAAGACGCCCGGAATCCACTATTCTGGTTGCCACGTGTCACTTCTGAAGAGTATCGTTTCCGCCAAGAAGTAGATGCATTTATAAAGTATTCGGATTATCAAAAGAACAACTCGCGCTCGCTTCTCCAGGTTTTCCGAACGATTTGCGAGCGAATGGAAAGAATTGAGCTGATGGAAAGTGAAGAAATCGAGAGAATCGTGGATTTTTGGATGACTGGCATCGGAATTCTCGAAGGAAGCGCCATCGGAATGGAGGATATTCAGGAGGCGGCGAAGTGGTTGGAGAGGACGGCGCAACGATTTGTGGAGAACAGACAGCCACTTTTTTTGAAACGGTTTTTGAGAAAATTAGCGGAAAAGGTGAGAGGGGTCTTCATTATTTTCTAACTATTATTTTTTTTAGAAAGATTCGACTTTCTCCATGGAACCGCAACTCGTGGCCACAATCATCACCACATTCCAACGTATCACTTTCCGATTAAAAACCCCTGAAGCCTACGCAGAACTCGGCGAATTCTGGACCCTTTGCTTTAAAATGAAGTACGACGACGTCTATTTATCCACTGTCTTCTACACGGCAGTCTTTGCGTTGGCCCAAGCTCAAGCCGTTTTCCGAGTGAACAAGGAGCTGTGTCGGGCGGTCTACAAGCAGATTTTGCAGCCAATGCATCAGCAAATTGTGGATTTTGTGAAGCTGAAGGAGGTGGAAAAGAGTCGCGCGATGAGCGACGAGGAGCGATTGATTCTGGAGGAGAAGAACTTCGGATCGAGCTATTTTTCGATTTTGACGTGTACCTACAAAATGGCAGAGGAACGGATTCTGGAATTCATAAATAATTAATTTATTTGATTTTCTGTATAAAAAGTTGATTGTTTGGCCAAAAATCTAAAAAAGAATGAGCGATGTTCGCTTTAATATCCCAACGAGACAGTGTGCTGAGCAAAGAGACGCAGAACGTATCGAGAATCACGCCAATACGGGTTGACGCGTTTCTAGATGACCGTGCTGTACAAGATTTCAGTTTAAGCCATTTATTCCCAGCTTTTCCACGGATTCCCGCTGTTTTTTTGCAAGAAAATTGATGATTTTAATAATTTAGAGCGTCCTGGATTTGATTTAATCAATTAATTCTGGATTCTCATTGGTTTTCACCCCCGAAAACCGGCCAATTTAGGAATTTATTATTTTCGTGTTTAAACTTGACTTTCCGCGATTTTTCCTTAATAAAAAGACTATTTACAGGTAATCGACGAGGTGCGGAATGCAGCGTGCCGTTGTTCAAGGATCTAAAGTGAGTTTTGAATGAAAATGAAGATTTTGGAATTTTTCGCGGTGAAAATCCGGGATCTCCTGTTCAAATCGAGTCTACCTGTCCTAAATTTGTGATTTTCAGCGCGGTCTGGCGGTTCTCGCCGGAGTCACCGCCGCCTCCGGTATGGGACTCGTCTACGCCTTGGAGAACTCGGTGAGCGCCAGCGGCGACAACGTGCACCCGTACGCGTTGCCATGGGCACACAGCGGACCGTTCTCTTCATTCGATATTGCTTCGTAAGTTCGGAAGATTCGTTTTTTTTGCATCAAGTAATATTTTTTCAGCGTTCGGCGTGGTTACGAGGTATACAAGCAAGTGTGCGCCGCTTGCCACTCGATGAAGTTCATTCATTATCGTCATTTCGTTGACACTATTATGACTGAGGTGAGCATTATTTTATTTTCTCGTTTCTAATTTTATCTGTTTCCAGGAGGAAGCTAAAGCAGAAGCGGCTGACGCTCTTATCAACGACGTCGACGATAAGGGAGCCGCTATTCAACGACCAGGAATTCTGACCGACAAGCTTCCAAATCCATATCCAAACAAGAAGGCCGCCGCCGCCGCCAACAACGGAGCCGCTCCACCAGATTTGTCGCTGATGGCTCTCGCCAGACACGGCGGTGACGACTACGTCTTCTCGCTTCTGACCGGATATTTGGAGGCTCCAGCTGGAGTTAAGGTCGACGACGGAAAGGCCTACAATCCATACTTCCCAGGAGGTATCATCTCGATGCCACAACAATTGTTCGACGAGGGAATCGAGTACAAGGACGGAACACCGGCCACAATGTCCCAACAGGCTAAGGATGTGTCGGCGTTCATGCACTGGGCCGCCGAGCCGTTCCATGATACCAGAAAGAAGTGGGCTCTTAAGGTAAAGAAGTTCAGAATAATGGATTCCTCATCTGAAAAAAATTCTAGATCGCCGCCCTCATTCCATTCGTGGCCGTCGTTTTGATCTATGGAAAGAGAAATATCTGGTCGTTCACAAAATCGCAGAAGTTCCTGTTCAAGACTGTCAAGGGAAGAGAACCACCAAAGGCTCAGTAATTCCATTCAATTCTCATTCTCTCTCTTTTTTCGCACATGCGAACATCCAATCGAGCAATTTCATCGATTTATTGTGAAAATTAATATAAAATTTCCATGAAATTGCTTCAACATCTCTCCCTAGATCGCCCCCTCCTTCTAAAAAAACACGAAACACTTCCTGGAAGCGTTTAGAGAAACCTTAGAGTATCGCCCCCCAAAACAATGTTGTTTGTTAATTGTGAGAATAAAATGGAAAGTTTTAGTATTTTCCTTTTTAACTTTTTTTCCGCTTTTTTCCAGATTTCTCTTCTTCTTTTGTAGGTGAATTCCCCCGATTTTTGTTCCTTCTTCTGATATCCTTTCCTATAAAAATAAATTAAATTTTACATATTTTCAGGTGAATTTTTGAGACGGAACAAAGGTCGAATCAATATTCATTCCCGATATTTTTCAAGGCACGAGTGAGAGAAAGAGAGAGAAAACCGGTATTGTCTATTCAAAAAATCTAATTTTTCTTCTGATCCTTCTGCTGCTGTCGCTTCAGCAGCTCCATAATCCTTTTCCTCCACAGGTTGTGCTTCAGAAAATAGGACGTCACATGTCCCTGACCCGACATCATTTCCACCGTCACATTCGGCCAAAGTTGCTCATACGTTGGGGTGCCCTGCCCCCGAAGCACATATTGATCCTGATCTGCCAGAAAGACGTGGCAAAGCGATGTGTCGAGTGGCGTCGGATAGAATTCGAGGCTCGTGAAGTCGTCCATCAGAATTCGCATCATATTCCTCGCCTCCGTCTCCCCATTCTTCGCCGTCATCTCATGCATTCGATCCAGCCAATTCTGATCGGGTATCTTCCGAATCTTATCCGTATAATGGGCATCTTCAAGCTGCTTCTGAAGCAGCGGATAGTTAACAGCCGGCGAAATCGCCCCTTCCGTATACGAGGGAGAAGCTGTCGTCCACGCGAGAATCGGCACAATTCCGACAGGTCGTTGGGAATTCGTCCCGGCGAGTTGGGCCATGAATCCGCCCATCGAAACGCCCGAAATGGCGAACGGACCGTAGCCAAGAGACTCGGCCCAGTTGAATAAATGATTGCATTCGGCGATCAACGCGGCGCCCATCACAAACAAATCCGTCACGTTTTGAAGAGACGATCGGAATTGATTCGGCGGTTTTCGGTCACCGTAAAACGGATTTTGAATTAGAATCGAGCCGACGCCGTCTTTCAGCATTTCGTCGACAAGGAAATATTGTCGTCTGCAATAAAAATGATTTTTTTGTTAAAAAAAAACTCGCTGACCTAAAATACGAATGATCGCCGGTTCCGGCTAGATGAATACAAACGGGTCCGTGGGTGTCGGGTAGATAGGCACGGAAATGCGCCCGTGCCACTTTTCCAGGCATGTGATCAGGGAAGAGGACGGCGTGCGGACTCGTGAAAAAACCCTCGTACGAAGTGACGCCGTTTTTTGAGACTTTCTGAAAGATTTGATTAAATTTGAATAGAGAAGGTCGGGAAACGCGCTCTGTAGCGAAACACGGGCGGAGACTAATAGTTTTTCAGCGTTTTTTTTTGACAAAAAACTTGAATTTCCGGGCGAAAACCCCTCAAAAACAAGGCTAGCTCGATAGAGCGCGATTGGTCACCTTAACAAGATCAATTTGCGGATTCAACTCTTTCACATAATCCATCACCAGCCTCTTTGACATCACCTCTCGCCGATATTTTGCCATTCTGAATTTTCTCATATTTTTATTTTCATCTTTCTCTCTTACTGTTTAATAACATCGGGATGTCCCCAACTCTTTGTGAACAATTGACTCAATATCAACGCCGAACGGAATTTCAGATCGACGTGTCGAGCGACGGACGGAAGAATCGGAATGAGTGGAGTAAGAGGAGCCATTATCGTATTGGCAAGTCAATCGCCGAATCGTCTCAAACTATTGAAGCAAATTGTGAGTAGAACGAGAGAGAATATCTGGAAAAAATAAATATCTAGGGACTCGAAAATGTGATTGTTCGAGTGTCGAATTTCGAGGAAAATCTGCCGAAAACTCTACCGGTTCGGCAGTTTGTCATCGAAACGGCAAAGGGAAAGTTGGCGACGATTGTTGAGGAAATGCAGAAAAAGAGGTTCTTAAAAAATTGTTTTAGACTAAAAATGTTTTTAAAAAAAGGGATTTTTTAAATTTTTTAATGAAACACACTTCATTTTCCTCCCTGTATTCGAAAGCGCGCTCCATTGAGACGAAAAATGCAATTCAAATTTTGAATATTTTTTCACCCAAAATGTTGGATTTTTAGCATTTAAAAGCTCTAAACTGTGTTTTTTCTTCAAAATAAACTTTAAAAATTGAATTGTTATCAATTATTTGTGTATTTACGAAAAAAATTTGTTTATGAGAATTAATTTATTCGAAACAATTTGGCTGCCCGCGCCGTTGCCTGAGTATTCAACGTTTTGATCGGCAGTGTTCGCTGGAGCGCGCTTTCGCATACAGGGGGGAAAATGAAGTGGAAACAAAGTCTCTTTTTGTTGGTTTTTCTTAGAAATTATTACTTAAAAATATTTTTTCCAATTAAAATTTTCCTGCGATTTTCAAAAAGTTTAATCCCTGTATAATTATCACTTTTATATATTTCGTAGTCCAACAAAAGGTTTCTTGAATTTTGAAAATAAAAAAAGTTACAAAAAGTTAAGAATACAGTGAAAAAACGAGAATTTTATCATTTCAAAATGTATTTTTCTATTTAAAAAAAATTATTTTTATTGGGTTTTCTCGGAAATTAATATTTAATTTTAATTTTAAATAATAATTTTAAAAAATATTTTTTAAAATTAAAATTTTCCAACGATTTTCAAAAAATTTAATTTTTTTGCATAATTATCACATTTATAATTTTTTGAACGAAAAATTCATTTTTCTATTCAAAAAAAGTTTCTTTTTGTTGGTTTTCTCGGAAATTATATTTAATTATTTATCAATTAAAAAGAAAAATTAAATTTCCTAATGATCTTCAGGCATTTAATTTTGAGGGTACAACTATTAGGGGGTACAAGAGGGGTACAAGTTATTTTGGGGTACAAAAATTTTAGGGTACAACCTCATTCTGAAGGGGTACATCAATTCGGGGGTACAAGCCGAACACTAAACCTTTTATACCTTGCGCATGTTGTTTTACTTCGACAAGTTGCTTATATTTCTTTCACTTTTTCACCTAATTCAAAATATAAATTTCGTTTTAAACAGAGTATACAAGGTTAGTGTTCGGCTTGTACCCCCGAATTGATGTACCCCTTCAGAATGAGGTTGTACCCTAAAATTTTTGTACCCCCTAATAGAAGAAGTTGTACCCCAAAATAACTTGTACCCCTCTTGTACCCCCTAATAGTTGTACCCTCAAAATTAAATGCCTGATTTTCAAATTTTTAATTTTAAATTTTTTTTTCAACTGAATCTATAGTTTTTAAACGAAAAGTGTCATTAAAATCTACACATTTTAGTACTTTTTTAGCGTTAGATAAGGTTTTTTATCGAAGGAAAAACCTTTGAAGCGGCGAAATAAAAGCAACATTTTGAATAGTCCTCTTTTGCAAATGCGCTCTATTGACACTAAAAATTCTAGGAGCCCTACTCGGTGATCATCGCCTGTGACACCGTCATCGAATTCAATGGAGAAATCATCGGAAAACCGACGGATGCGGCGGACGCAGTGGAAACTTTGAAGAGGTAGCAATCGCGCCCCATTGATAAAATCTTGTTTTCTTCAGACTACGAAACAACACGCACAATGTATGCACGGGGATGGCTCTTCACTATAAGGAAGCCGATGAGTACGAGGAACTTATCGAGAAGACCGTCGTTCATTTTGGAGATATTCCCGATAGAGTCATCGATGAATACGTCAAAAGTGGAGAGCCTTTGTGCGTTTGCATTTGCGCTCTATCGCACTTTTTGTGCGAGTTTTAAGCTAAAAAATTGAAATGTTCTCCAAAAAAGTTGCATTTGCGCTCCACTGGACTTTTGGCTTTTATACCGTTTAATTTGAATTTTTCGCAAGTTTTAAGCTAAAAAAAATTAAAATTCGCCCCCAAAAAGTTGCATTTGCGCTCTACTGGACTTTTCTTTTTTACCGCTTTTAATTTGAATTCTTCAATGTTAAAAACTGCGAAAAGTTCGCTGGAGCACCATTGCTTACCTAGTAAAGAGTTCTTTTTGCAGAAAAAAAGCCGGCTCGTATGGAATCGGTGAGTTCGGCGCGGTGTTCGTCAGCGGAATCGAGGGATGTATGCCGAATGTCGTCGGTCTGCCACTTCACCGCCTTCACCAGGCACTTCTCGCTAAAAATATTCTATAAATGATTTAATTTTTTGCATTTTTTGTTGCATTCCACGTTTTTGTTTTTCGCCACGTTTTTTTTATTTCATACAATATTGATTTGGACGTTCCAAACCGTTTTTCGAAAAAAAAATTTTTTTTGAAAATTATTTAAAAATTTATATTTTTTGTAGAATCGATTGGCAAACGAAGGAAAAAAAAATAAAATCGCTGGAAATGAGAGTCAATGGAGAAGAAACAGAAGAAAAATAGAAGACAAAGAGAGAGAAGAGACGCAGAGAAATTACATTTTGGGGGGAACAGGGGGATATGTGTACGTTCTAAACGAAATGAATAAGATATTTACATATTTTTGAAGAGAGACTAGAGACGCAGAGAGAGAGAGAAGAAATGCAAGAAATCACAAAAAAATCAGGTCAGAAAGAGCGCTCTACCGGACTTTTTCTGGAAAATCGGGTGGAATTTAAAATCGAAGCGATTAGAAAGTGCGCTCTATCGAACAATATCGCGAAAATAAGAAAAAATCAATGGAGCGCACTTTCTTCCGAAAAAAACTAAATTTCAACTAAAAATAAAAAGAAAACTGTCATCAGGCGGTGACAAGAAACACACGGGGTTAGATGATTGGCGGGGAGGGGAAGAGACACTATTACTTGAGTGAGTGAGAGAGAGAGAGAGAGAGAGAGAGAGAGAGAGAGAGAGAGAGAGAGAGAGAGAGAGAGAGAGAGGAGAAGGAGATAGAAATCACAACGCAAACAAAAAAAGAGAAATAGAGAGTCAAAAACTAAGAAGAATCGGAGCCTCGTGTCTCTCGGATTGTTCCGGAATTCGGCTCCCGATAGTTCATCATTCCCAAATTATTCGGACGACTCGTCGATGACGTCATCTCCATTTCTTGTTCCTCCGGAAGACATTCGAATTGTGTTACTCGTGAACTGTAAGAGAATTAGTTTATTTTCGATTTTTCAAAAAAAAAACTTTGAAAATGTAAAAACAAATTTTTTTTTCGAAAATAATTTTTCTTGAAAAATTCAAATTTTCGAAAAAATTAAAAACTTTCCGATCAATTCAAAAATTTTCATATACTATTCTAGAACTATTTTCAGCACTCTGGCAAAATTTCAATAAAATCTGTCCGTTGGTTCTCGAGAAATTTGAATTTGAAAGTCGAGTTTCTGGATCAAAAATCTGAAAATTTTGAAAATTCTCCAATCGACTTGAAATTTTTCGGGTGGGTTTCTAGAGTTATTTTTAGTCTTCTGACAAAGTTTCAGACATTTTTATCGAGCGGTTTCCTAGAAATTCGATCCCAAAAATTCTGATAAATTCGGTTCAAAAAATCGGAAATTTTTGAAAATTCTCCAATTGCTTTTAAATTTCTGAGGTGGATTTTTAGAACTATTCTAAGCATTCTGACAAAATTCTAGACAATTCTGTTGATCGGTTCTCAAAAAATTCGATCCCAAAAATTCTGATAGTTTCTGTTCTAAAAATAGGAAGTTTTTGAAAATTTTCCGATTGACTTGAAATTTCTTGTGTGTATTTCTAGAGTTACTTTGAGCATTCTGACAAAGTTCTAAGCAAATCCATCGAACGAAACTCGAAAAAAAAACGGTTCTAAAATATTTAAAAATTCGGTTAAAAAATCATAAAAATTTGAAAATTTTCCGATGGACTCAAAAATTTTTTTGCATAATTCTGGGGCTATTGACAGTATTCTGACAAAATTTCAGACAGCTTCATCGATCGAATTTCGAGAAATTCAAAATTGAAAACCTAAACTAATTTTCAGATTCAAAATTCTAAAATCGAATTTCCAAACCTAAAAACTAACCTTTTTGAGTTTCCAGCGGCATCCTTATCCCCCGACTGTCTCTTAATTCCACGTCGCTTCATCAACGGTGCCGCCGCCACGTCAAGAAGATGGAATCCATCTCTATTGGCATGAAGGAATGCTCGAAGTGTCTCATTGAATGTCTCATCTGCAGAAGAGGGAAGAATACTCGGAGTCTGAAGGGGCGTGTCCATTCCAGCCGATGATTTCAACCACATGTGAGCAGTCAATTCTTGCATTGAAAGACGTTTCTTTGGGTCGACTGTCAGAAGACCTGTGATGAGATTCTTCGCGTCGGCGGAGACATTTGTCCATGCGTCGCCTTCGAATGAGAATTCCGCTCGACAGATTCTTTGCATTATTTCTGTTGCTGACTCTTGACGGGATCTCGCGTGGAATGGCACTTGTCCAGAGAGCATTGTGAACTGAAAATAGTCTCTTAATATTTACTGCATTAAAAACTTGCTAAAAAACCGAGAAAAAAAATTGAAAATTCATCGTGAGAATTCTAGTCGCAAACCTAATAATTTGTATACGAATCTGAGAAAACCAAGAAGAAGACATCAAACACCGAATGTTTATTTTCTAAACACTTTTTGTTTTCTTCCACAATGATCTTTATCTGCTCACTTCCTCCCACACAAGCAAAGGTCAGCAAGTGCGCTCTACTAGACTATTTAATGAGAAAGTTAAAAAAAAATTTTTTTTTGAAATTTTGGAAAGACTCTGAAAATTATCGGCGCCGCGCTATTATCTCTACCGCCTATTGACCTTAGTGGGTCGTTGCGCGCATGGCGCAGGTGGGTGCGCGCTTGACTATCGTTCGAAAGGGGTCAGGTTCGAGTCCACCTGCGCGGATTTCTTTTTTGCTTTCTTGGAAAAAGCCTTCTTTGGGGCGGGTTTACCTTTTCTGGAAATTCTGGATATTTTTTCTCAATTTGGTGTATTTTCCTAGCTATTTGAGGCAAAAAAACCGAGTTTTTAGTATCCCAATACCTACCAAAACAACTCCAAGGGACCACAAATCGCATTGCTCATTATATTCCGGTTGAGAGTCTCCGACATCTAAAACCTCTGGGGCAGCATACTGTAGTGTGAAGCAGGGTGTCCTGGAAGAGAAAATGGGCGGTGCAGAGGAAATGGGCGGTTAGTAAGAAAGATAGGGATAGAAGGAAAAGAAGAAGTTCGTTCGACAAGAACAACAGATTGACAAATCACACCACTCGTTGTTCTGTCTATCTCTCTCTCTCTCTCTCTCTCTCTCTCTCTCTCTCTCTCTCTCTCTCCCATCTCTTCCTCTATTTCTTCTACCATTTAGTAGTAATCATCCCAAAAAAGAATAAAAAGGAAAGAAATGACAAAACACAAATGACTTTTGGCTAGAACTAGATGAAGAGATGGTCGAATGGTGTGATCAGCCAACCGTACATCTTTCGAAGAACTTGAACAGACTTCAGCTGCTGTTGTTCCATCGGATTCGGAAGAAGACGTGCGAAGCCGAAATCGACGAGACGCAGACGGGCGGTCGAGTCGGTACTTTCGAAGAGAATGTTCTGAAAGGAGGAGGAGATAATTTTGAAAAAAATGTATCCAGTGAATTGTAAAGAAAATAATTTCCTACATTTTGAAAAAAAAATCGTCAAAAAATATTGAAAATGAAAAAAGTTACGGTAGTATTTCTAACGAGCACTTTTTCCCCAACCAAAATTATGGTACGTTAAAGGAAAATGCTCGTAGTGGCTTTCTCGTGAGTTTTTGAAAAAAGCGATCAATTAGTAAAGTAATTGTTTTGTTTTTTGATATATTTTGAAAAAAAATTGTTTGAAAATATGGAAAATGAAGAAAGTTACAGTAGTTTTTTCTAACAAGCACTTTTTGAACAACCAAAATATGGTAAGGTGCGGAAAAATGACCGTGGTAGCTTTCTCGTGAGTTTTAGAAAAAAGCAATTAACTAAAAAAGTGTTTGCCTTTATTTTTCCTACATTTTAAAATAAAAACCCCCCAAAAAGCTCAAAAATTAAAAAAGTTATGATAGTTTTTCTCCAGACTTGTTTTTTCTCACGAAGAAAAAAAAGTCCTAGACGGGAAAAACTCGTAGTGAATTTCTGGTATCTTTTAAAGAGAAAAGTTCAATTACTATAGTATTTGCTTTTATTTTCTCTATATTTTGAAAAAATTGCATCCAAAAATCTCAAAAATTAAAAAAGTTACGGTAGTTTTTCTAAAAACCACTTTTTTTTTCGAAAAACAAAAATTTATGAGACAGAAAAACAGCCAGAGCGACTTTCAGGTGCGTCACTGAAAAAAACTAGCAATTAATAAAATATTCACCGTCAATTTTTCTATAATTAAAAAAAAAGATAGTCAAAAAATCTCAAAAAATAACCAAGTTACAGTACTTTTTCTCCAAACCACTTTTTTTCAAACGACAAAAAATTTTTTGATCACAAAAATGACGCCGTAACGATTTTTGCTCAGATTAAAAAATAGCAAAATTGGAACTAAAGTTTTGCCATTATTTTCTCTACATTTTGAAAAAAAAACCTCTCGAAAATCTCAAAAAATAAAAAATTTACTGTATCCCAAACTTACCTCTGGTTTCAAATCGCGATGAACAATTCTCTTATCATGAAGATATTTGACAGCAGATACCAATTGTCTCATTATATCCGCTGCTTCACTCTGAAAAACAATTCATTTTAGGCTCCGCCCCTTTTTCTTTAGGCTCCACCCCCTTTTACCTCTGTAAACCGTTCCAACTTTCTGATTCTTTCAAGAAGTTCATTTCCAGTGAGTAATTCCATAACAAGATAGAAATGAAGAGGGTCCGAATGAACGTCATTTAATTGAACAATATTCGGATGTCCTTGAACCATTTCGAGAATCCGTGCTTCCCGCTGAGCTTGACTCGCAAACCGTTGAGATACTATCTTGACGGCGAATTGAGCGCCGTCTGAGACTCGTTCGCATCTTCTGAAGGATTTAGGGTGGTTAGCAGGAAAGATAGAAGGATATGGTCAATTGAAAAGTTGCTCAGCTTAAAATTTCCTATATTTTATTAGTTGACAATTTTTTGATAGCGTTCACGGAAAGTGAGATATGAGCGATAGAAGTTAGAGCGCCGATAGAGCGCTCTTTCTGGGCGCCCAGGTTCAAACGCCTATATCTCCCTTCCTGTAAGTGCTATCAAAAAACTTTCAACTAACAAAATGTATAGCTTTTCAAGCTGAGCAACCTGATGATTAACAGTTTTTTGATAGCTTTCATAACAGCTGAGAAAATTCCATTTGAAAAACAAAAACAAAATTATCTCAATTCCCATTGCCGCTATCAAAAAATGGTCAACTACAAACTTGCTCAGCTTAAACCCCTCTATATTTTACAAATATTTTTTCATCCCTCCCTCTCACCTGACAACCGAAAAAGCTCCTTTTCCTAGCAGTCCCGTATCGGATTTGTCCAGTTTATATTTGGCGAAGAACGAGGAACTGGCGAGAAGAGCGTTCACGTCCTCTGCCATCAATTCCTCTCCGATTACGTTATCATTGGCAAATATGACAGATGGGGACACGTATGAGTAGCCCTGAAAATTCTGGGTTTTGGAAAAATTAGGTTTGGAAAAAATTTTTTTTCGACCAAAAAAATTTTTGAATGTTGTTTTTAATTGTGCGTAACTCAATTACAGTAGCCGTTATTAAAAAGTCGTCAACTACAAAATTGTTCAGCTTAACAAGAGCTATATTTAATTAGTTAACAACTTTTTGATAGCTCTCATGTGCACTGAGTTATAAAGTTTTAAACAATTCCAAATTTTTTAATTTGAAAAAATTTGTATGCTAACTTTGAGCGCGCTTAACTCAATTCAGGTAACCGCTATCAAAACGTAGTCAACTAATAAATTGCTCAGCTTACTAAGGGCTATATTTTGTTAGTTGACAACTTTTTTATAACCGTTACCGTAATCGAGATATACCCGTTCTAAAAATCATAATTTTGAAAACTTGATGTTTACATTTTTCAAAATGGTGTATCTCGATTATGGTAATAGCTATCAAAAAGTAGTTAACTACAAAGTTGCTCAGCTTAACAAGAGCTATATTTTTTTAATTGACAACTTCTTGATAGCGGTAACCCCCACTGAGATATGGTGCTTAGAATTGAAAATATTTTCAAATCGCTGAAAATCATGGAAAAAAACTGAATTTTGAAAAAAGTCAGCAAAAAAATTTCCAAAAAAAAAGCTCACTCTAAAAAGATTTTTGGCATTTAACGGTGACTCGGCCGGTGAATACAACGGCGGCTGAGAAGTAAACTCAGCGGAGAAGAACTGCGTATCTAAATCATGTCCAATCCGTGGAACAATCACCGGTTTAAGGGCCCTTTTCTCGGCTGCCGTCCAATCGATTGATTCCATGAATTTATGAGTTTTTATCTCTTCAACTCCACCGTAACCCAATCGTTTTTCGAGTTTTTTCTCAAGAAGCAAGCCGATGAAATCTCTCGCCTCCGCGTCCATCGTCTTTGGGAATGGCACTTTTTTGGTGAGAATTCTCCTGGAATTTGGTTTTTTTTAGATGGTGGTCTAGAATTTATTCTTTCATGCGCCTTTAATTTTTTTTCGCTGAATTAAAAAAATAAAAATTCGAAAAAAATTTTTGAGTTTGAAAAAAAATTTTTTTGAGTTTGAAAAAATTTTTTTCAAAGGATTGACATGGTGGTGGTAGACTAGAATTTATTCTTCCATGCGCCTTTAATTCGTTTTGCTAAAATTTTTAAAAACTTAAATTCTAAAAAAAATTTTTTGAGTTTGGAAAAAATTTTTTTTGAAATTTGAAAAAAATTTTTTCAAAAAAAAATAAATTTTAAAGGCGCATGGTCCTCCAAAAAAAACATACTTTGCAATATCCTTGCTAGAATTCTGTCCTCCATCTACAGTAAACGGAGAGCAACCGGTGAGCAATTCGAATGAGATCACTCCAAGAGACCACCAATCGACGACGTCACTGTATCCTCCCTCCGGACGATTTATTACTTCTGGGGACCTGGAATGAGAGATTTTAACCGCTAGCCCTTGTTAAGCTGAGCAATTTGTTAGTTGACAAATTTTTGATAGATCTTATATCAAGCGAGTTATTGGTTTTTTAAGATAAGGCAATAAAACTTGAGATATCTCAATTACGGTGAGAGATAGAAAAATATTGTTAACTGCAGAGTTGCTCAGCTTTAAATGCTCTATAATTTTGTAGTTGACCGCTTTTTGATAGCGTTTATAGGAAAGAAGATATTGGCGTTTGAAGTTGAGCGCCGAGAAACGCAACTGCGTCTGTCCCCCTACTTTCATGGCTCGTAACTCCTTTTAAAGTAGACTTTAAAAAAAGTGGTTCACAAGTAAAATACGCAGAATTTTAAGCTGAGCAATTTACTAATTGACCACTTTTTGATAGCGCTAAGAAGAAAGGAGATATAGGCGTTTGAAGTTTGGCGCCGAGAGAAGAGACCGCAGAGAAAGAGACGCTCTAGCTTTTTTGTTTCTCTGCGTCTCTCGCGCTAGTTTTAACGCTTATAGTTGCTTTTCGGGTAGAACTATCAGAAAATAAAGCTACAAGATTGTAGAGAATTTTAAGCTGAGCAACTTTCTATTTTTCCCTGTCTTACCGTAATCAATACAGCTAAAATTTTCAGTGCTTGCTAATCTAAACGCCTATAACTCTATTACGCTAAGAGTTATCAAAAAAGTGTCAACTAACAAAATGTAGAGCTTTTTAAGCTGAGCAACTTTCCAGTTGAGTACTTTTTGATTGCTATCACCGTAATTGAGTTATAAAAGTTTTAAGTAGAGCGAGAAACAGTCTTTTGCGCCTCTTTCTAAAACGCCTATAACTCAGATACGGTAAGGGGTATCAAAAAAATGTAAACTAACAAAATATAGAGCTTTTTAAGCTGAGCAACTTCGTAGTTGACAATTTTTTGATAGCTCTAACGGGAACCCTAATAAACTCACATGTATTCAATAGTTCCACAATAAGAATTAGCTCTATCCAGCTCTCCCGGCAAAAACAGCTTGCTCAGTCCAAAATCGGTCAATTTGACGTGTCCCTCTTCATCCAAAAGAATATTCTCGAGTTTCAAATCCCGATAGATCACTTTTCTCTGATGAAGACTGTCGATAGCCACCACCAATTCAGCGATGACAAAACGGGCGGCATCGAGATCAAAATGTCCACGGGAACACAAATGAGTGAATAATTCTCCTCCTCTCACGTATTCCATTACAATATGAAGTTTTGTGTCTGTTTGGAAGGCATAGAATAAATTGACAAGGAACGGTGTTCCACGAAGACGTTCCAGTACTTGACGCTCTGCCATCGTGTGTTCCAATGTCTTTTGTTTTGTCATTACCTGAAAATTTTATTTTTTTTGTGGTTTTGAAAAAAAACTCCGCCTCTTTTCAATCAGTCTGAAAAATTTTTAAATTTTTTTAATTTAAAAATTTTTTTAAAAATGAGAAAAATCGAAAAAATTTTCAAGCCTGCAATCGCGCTCTATTGAAAGATTTTCATTTTTGTTTGGTTTTATGAAAAAAAAAGGCTCCGCCTCTTTCTTAATTATTTAATAGAAAAATAGAAAAATTATAAAATTTTGAAAATTTTGAAAATTTAGAATATATACAATGTTTTATTTTTAATATTCTAATATTTTAATATTCAGAATATTTGAAAAAAAATTTATAAAAAAGAGAAAAATCGAAAAAAAATTTCCAAGTCTGCAATTGCGCTCTATTGAAATATTTTCGCGCCCCAACTAAATGACGATTTTCTCTGATTTTTAATTATTTTTTTTTCGTTTTTCTCCAATAAAAAATAATGAATTAGCTATTTTTAAAAGGGAAACGCATTTTCGGGTTGGCGGGAATTCAAAATTATAAAATTTAAAAAAAATTTCGAAAAAAAAATTTTTTTAGAATAGATTTTTTAATTTTCTGGCTTCTTTCGCTCTATTTTTTTCAAAAAAAAAATTATTTATTCATTTTTTAGCCGAAAAACCTTAAATGAACTATTTCCAGCTGCAATCGCGCTCTGTTGGACTAGATTTATTTTCAAGAAAATCAGTAATGAAAATCAGTAACGCCCAAGCGAATCTCTGAATTTTTAATTATTGTTTTTTGCTTTTTTTCTATGAAAAACAAAAAATTAGCCATTTTTAAAGAAGAAAGGCATTTTTGGGTTGGCGGGAATTCAAAATTTTCGAAAATTTTGAAAAAAAAATTTCAAATTAAAAAATATATTTTTGTTGAATTTCTAGAAAAAAGAATTAATTATTAGTTTTTTTAGCCGAAAACCCTTCAATAAATTATCAAAAAAGCTTTTTCGGGTTGGCGGGTATTCAAAACTTTCAAAATTTTGAAAAAAAAATTTTTAATTAAAAAATTTATTTTTTTAAAGGAGGACAGCAGTCATTTTCGACTCAAAAAAATCCTATGTAATTCGCCCTGAAAAATCTCATTCTGCCCTTAATTTTTCATGAAATTTCCTCTAAAATGCTCCAGATGCGAGTAAGCCGAGAAACTTATGATTATGGTGGAAGAGTTTTTCAAACTCGGCCACGGGGGTTTTGGCACGCCCTGGCGGCTATTTTCGTTCTTTTTTTGAAGTTTTATATTTTTATTGAATATATCTTCTCAGTAACAAACTGAAACTTCGAAAAAATAACGAAAATAGCCGCCAGTTCGTCCCAAAACCGCCGTGGCCGAGGTTGAAAAACTCTTCCACCATAATCATAAGTTTCTCGGCTTGCTCGCAGCTGGAGCATTTTAGAGGAAATTTCATGAAAAATTAAGGGCAGAATGAGATTTTTCAGGGCGAATTACATAGGAATTTTTTTGAGTCGAAAATGACTGCAGTCCTCCTTTAATTTCTGGCGAAAAAGAAATAAAATTGATATTTTTTCTTTGTAAATCTCACATTTTCTTTGCCAGAATTTCAAACGCGCATCTTGTCCAATGCAGCGCACTTTTTTCCAACAAAAACTCACTCTAGTCTTTCGAAGGACTTTCATCGCATAAATAGTATTGTGATCCTTTCCGCCGACTTTTCTCACCAAAAACACCTTTCCGTAGGCACCTTTTCCGAGAACTCGAAGGAGAGCAAAGTTCTCCATTGAGACTTTCTCCCCTTCTGGCATTAGAATATCCTCCATTTTTGATTTCTTTCTTTTTCTCCTTTTTATGTTTTAAGTGGGGTAGGTGGGGACTTTTTTGAATTTTCGGGTCGAATCACCTGAAAAAATAAATGAGAGAGAGAGAGAGAATGATTAAAAAATGAGTTTTAAAAAAAGGATGAAGAAAATCGAAAATTCAGAAAAAAATTACTCGTGTACTCCTCTCGGATAATATTATTTTTTGTTTTTTTCGTTTTTTGCCATTTTTAACTCAATTTTTTGCTCAGTCGTAAATCTGTCTAGAAAACTGGGCAAACTGGAAATTTCCGGAAAAAAGGTAAAAAAAAATTTGTGTACTCCTCGCGGACAAAACTATTTTTTCATTTTTTTCAACATTTTTTTTCTAATTTTTGATTTATTATTTGTGAGTGGTTAACCTGTCAAGAAGACGGAAAAAAGAAACTGAATTATAAGATGTGTACTCCTCTCGGACAAGATTAATTGTTTCTTCGAAAATTAATTTTTCACGAAGAAAATGCGCTCTTTTTTTTTGTAAAAATAGCTTTAATGAAATCATAATTTTTCTAAAAACTTGAAAAAAGAAAATTTTGTCCGAGAGGACTACACCGATAATTTCAGAGAAAACAAAAATTTTTAAACAATTTAATTTTTTTAATCCGAGAGGACTACACAAAAACTCAATAAATGGTCCTCAAAAAATATTTTTGTCCAGAAATTTTTTCAAAATTGTTTATGTTAAAAATCCAAAATTCTACAAAAAAAAAATAATTTCTGAAAAAATGACTTTTTCGTCCGAGAGGAGTACACCGTCTTTTTTTTCGAGAAAATAAATTTTTTTAGCTTAAAAAAGTGCAAAAAGCACAGAAAAAAATAATTTTCATAAAAACGAACTTTTCATCCGAAAAAAGATTTTTCTTGGGAAATCCTCTTGTCCTCGAGGAGTACACGAAAGAGGGGGAAAAGTTCGAGAAAACAAAAAAAAAGAGATCAATGATGAAAAAACAAAGATTTCACAAGAGAAAAGTCATCATCACAAGGGGTCACTGGACTCTTGGTATTTCGAAATGTCGATTTACGGAGGCTCCGCCCCTTTTTTCGGGATTTCTTATTTCTTTGGAAACTACTTTTAAAAAGGGGGCGTGGCCTATTTTTCCATTTCGGAGAAAAAGAAAAAAAGGAAATGAGAAGAAATCCATTAC
The DNA here is from genome assembly GCA_016735795.1 of Caenorhabditis tropicalis. Lineage (NCBI taxonomy): Eukaryota > Metazoa > Nematoda > Chromadorea > Rhabditida > Rhabditidae > Caenorhabditis > Caenorhabditis tropicalis. The sequence continues at coordinate 1,804,455 of CM028614.1, read as the reverse complement.
CGCGTTTCTGCAGAAACAACAAACAAAGAGAAGAGAGAGAGAACAAATAGAATAAGAGACGCAGACATAGAGAGCGCTTTTCTTCTTCTTTTTTTAGTTTTTTCGAATAAAAAAATTTTTTTTTCGCGGAAAATAAATTTATTTTTAGAAAATAATTTGGCCATTTTAGCGCATTTTAAGAAGAAAAATTTTCTCTACAAAATGGTTTTTAAACGGCTCAAAATTATCAATTTTGAAGGAAGTTACAGCGATTTTAAGTGCGAAGCGAGAGACGAGAGAGCGCAGAGAAGGCTAGAGTGTCTGCGTCTCTCCACTCTCTCGCCGCCCCCTGTATCTCGAGAACCAGAAGAGATAGAGAATCGGTTCAAGAGACAAAGTTGCTCAGAATTTTATGGAGAATTCGATTTTGAAATAAAATTTAGGATTCTTCAAAAAAAAATGTTTTTTCAAATTTTGAAAAAATTATTTTCAAGAGAAAAAAGTCAAGGAAGTAAGAAGAAAACTTGTTTAGAGGGGGGGGGGACACACACCGGAGAGGAGGGAAGGAATTCAAAAAGAGAGAGAGAGAGAGAGAGAGAGAGCAGGAGAGCACAAGTGGTGTCATGAGCAAGATGATGAAGGCTTGGGAACAAGAAGAAGAAGAAGGCGATGAAGAAGAAGAAAGTGGTGGAAAGAAGGAAAAGAGAGAGAGAGAGAGAGAGAGAGAGAGAGAGAGAGAGAGAGAGAAGAGATGCCATGTGTTTTGCTTCTTCTTGTTGCATTGCTTCTTGGCTTCTCTTCTTCTGAGAAGAAGAAGGAACGGAGGAACAGAAAGGAAAAGAGGCTGCAAGAGTAATAAACAGGAAGGAAATCAGGGGAGCGTGCTAATCAGAAGAATGAGCAAAAAAAAGAGGATATTAGAACAAAATCACTGTTCCAAAACTAAGGGAAGGTGTGCGAACTTTGTTGGTTCTTTTAAAAGATTATAGAAATTTGATTTTTTGATTTTTAGGACAATTATATCGGTTTAAAAAATTGCCCAATTTTTTTGTGAGGTTAAATTGAAATTTTTAGACCCGCCCAATTTTTCAAAAGCGGTTTTTTTTTGAAATTAGAAATTTTCGATTATGAAAACCTTCGTATAAGCCCAGTTTTTTTTTAAACTTTTTTTTTGTGAATTTTCGGAAATTTGAATTTTTTGTTCATTATAGCTCAAAACGGTTTGAAAAATAGTTTTAAATTTAAATTCATGGAAATGAAGTGTGAATTCGCGCTCTGTTGAGCTAGTGTTAAATTTCGGCCTGAAACTGAAATTTTTTGAGATGAAATAATTTTTTCCGGGGAATTTTTTCGAAAATATATCTAGGGAACCCTGAAAAATTATTTTTGTGCGCCGGAATAATTTCTGAACAATTTAAACTTTAGGTCTTTGGATTTTTTTTAGCAACAGAGCGTGATTGCACACTATCGCTATATATACTCGTGTACTAAAGGTTCGAAAAACAGCTCCAAACATAAAATTCGCGTAAAATTAAATTTTAGGCTCCGGATTTATTTTCGAAAAATCAACTAAGAATCCGTTAAAAATAATTGCTCGAAAAATGTGGGAAAAAAAAGCTTTTTAAAAAATGCTTTTTCAAAAATCTATTTATACATTCGAAAATAATTTTTTAACAGTCTTCAAAAATCAAAAAAAATCATAATTTTTGCAAAAATCTCGTTTTAGGTTTTCCGAAAAATCTGCTAGCATTAAGACACAAAAATTGCGAGAAAAGTAAAAGTTTTTACTTTAATCATCATTTTCTCTCTCTCTAGCTCTCTCCCTCTCTCTCTCTCTCTCTCTCTCTCTCTCTCTCTCTCTCTTTCGATAGTGTCACAAAATAATGTGACACAAAAGTGCATGGAAAAATTTTGATCAACTTTAAGAAAAGAGCATTTTGCGTCACCCCCTGCCTCCTAATCTGCAGGAGCAACTCTTTAATCTGCTCTTTTAATTTTCAGATTTCTTGAGCAGTCGACGGATTAAAGTTCAAATTTTAATTTTCGAACTTTTTGTGGGAAAAAAAATTATTTTCAAGTACATTATTTGTATTTTCACACGAAAAACGCTTCCGGGTGCAGAAAAACAAAAAGTTGTCCGAGAGGAGTACACGGGAGGATTTTTTAAATTTTTTTAAATTTTGGGAAAAAAAAAGAGTTTTTTCGGTTAGTTTTTAGCGGAAAATCGTTATTTTTAATGCAAAAAAATAAAAAAAGGTAAATAATTATTGTTTACGAGCAAAATATCACCAAAAAAATTTGAAATTCACAGAAAAAATTCTGAGAAAAAAAAATTTTTGCAAAAAAATTTTTGCGAAACATCTCATTAATATTTACTGCATTAAAAACTTGTTTAAAAACCGAAAAAAAATTAAAAATTCTTGGTGAGAATTCTAGGCGCAAACCTAATAATTTGTATACGAATCTGAGAAAACCAAGAAGAAGACATCAAACACCGAATGTTTATTTTCTAAACACTTTTTGTTTTCTTCCACAATGATCTTTATCTGCTCACTTCCCCCCACACACAAACAAAGGTCAGCAAGTGTGCTCTACTAGACTATTTAATGAAAAAGTTTTTTTTGGAAAATTTTTAAAAATTTATTGAAGACTCTGAAAATCATCGCCGCCGCGCGTTTATCTCTACCGCCTATCACCCTCGATGGGTTGTCGCGTGGCTGGCGCAGGTGGGTGCGCGCTTGACTTTCGTTCAGAAGGGGTCAGGTTCAATTCCATCTGCACGGATTTCTTTTTGCTTTTTCTAAAAAAGCCGCTTTCCGGCCTTACGAAAATGGAAAAAGTGGCCTCGAGTGGTGTCTCACACATTAGCATATGAAAGGGGAGAGGGCTGACTAAAGTTTAATGGCATTACATACAAATTCGATCAATTTGTCGAGGGGAATGGAATTTGCAGAAAAAGAGAAAAGTATTTACTAATAATTTCTTCTTTTTTTTTGATATGTAGCCATGAAAAATGTGTTTGTGTGTGTGTGTGTGTCGTCGCTTTTCTCTCCGTTTTCTCTATGCATTGAGAGAGAGAGAGAGAGAAGAGACGCAGAGGAATTGGAGCATGGAGCAGTAATTACGATTGTGCAACCGGAGGAGCGGCGACGGCGAAGGGCACATTTTTCGAATGAAAGGAGAGGGAAAAGATTTGAAATTCATTTTGGGAGAGTGGGAAAATGTTTTTTTTTCTTTGAAAAAATTTTTTTTTGCATTTTTTAGTTTTTTCAGACAACCGATTGTTTGGAAACTCCGCGAAAAACACCAGGAAAATGTTTAAAAATTCTCAGAAATCGAGTTTACCGCCGAGAATTCCGTGTACTCCTCGTGGACAATTTTTTCGGATTTTTTTCGAATTTTTTATTTTATTTTTTTTATTTCTTTTCTTTTTCTTTTCGAATAAATAGATTTTTTGCTTCACATTTCAACCAAAAAATTAGCGAAAAATCACTTTAAAAACGAAAAAAATAGTAAAAACCGAAATTTGTGCTGTGTACTCCACGTGGACAAAATTCGTGAATTTTTAAAATTTTGTCAGACTGTTTGTAGTCCTCTAGGACGTTTTCTCCACAAAAATAGAAAAAAACGACGGAAAAACGCCAAAAAACCAAAAAACGCCCGAAAAACCGAGTTTTCCGCCAAAGGTTTCGTGTACTCCTCGTGGACAATTTTTTCAGAATTTTTCGAATTTTTCGCGTAATTTTGGATAATTTTCCGTTGAATAAACGGTTATTAGATGAACAGTTGCAAAAGGCGGTTTTTAAAATTTAATTTTTTCAATCTCCGAGAGGACTACACGAAAATGCACATGGACGCTTGTTTTTCAAAAATTAAAAAAAAATCAGAAAATCGGAAGAAAAAGTGAGGAAAAAACCTGAACTATTTAGAATTATTTTATAAAAATGTTGGATTTTTTTGAAAAAAAATTTTTCCAACATAAAAATTTAAAAAAAATTTTCTTCAAAATAAAAATTCGAAAAAACATTTTTTTCAAAATAAAAATTCGAAAAAAAAATTCTTCGAGTGAAGTCAATACATAACATATAATAATCGTCTAATTAGGTATTTCTCTTTCAAAAAAAGAGATTTGCCACTGCCTTTTCGTGTCTCTTATTCATCGAATATGATGACTCATTATTATTTAGATATCCCCCTTTTTTTCTTTTTGGTTTGTTTTCCTTTTCTTTTGTTATGATCTTTCGATTTTTGTAGCCACTTTTTGGTCAAGGGAAAAAAAAATATTTTCGTGTAGTCCTCTCGGACAATTTTTTTCAAGTTTTCGACGGTCGTCATCAGATGTAATGATTTCTGAATTTTCCTTATGAAAAATTACAAAATTCTAGAAAAAAAAAATCAAAAACTTAAAAAAAATAAAAATGAGGAATAAAAGGTTCAAAGAAAAATTGGTAACTGTCAAAAGCAGGTGATCATTCGAAACTTGTGTTCTTTTTCGTCAGGAGGTCATGAGAGAGAGAGAGAGAGAGAGAGAGAGAGAGAGAGAGAGAGAGAGAGAGAGAGAGAGAGAGAGAAGAGTATTGACAAATGAAGATTAACCAGAGAACATCTCTTTGTTCTTCTGCATCACACATTACTCCAATAAAAAAGTACACCCCTAACCTCAAACGCATATAACTCAATTACGGTGGAAGCTATCAAAAAGTGGTCAACTAACAAAATGTAGCTCTTTTTAAGCTGGGCAACTTTTTAGTTGACAACTTTTTGATAGCTCTGAAAAGAAGCGAGATACATAACTTTGAAAACACCCTATTTTTCAATGGCAAAAAGCGGAAGCCTTCCGAGACAGGTGTGTAAACATATAGTTAAAACCTGAAGGAAAGGAAACAAAAGTGAAAAATGACTCTAGTTAACCTACGAAAAATAAAAGAAAGAGATACGAGAGATGGGGCGAGAAAAAATTTTTTTTTTTGAAATTTCCAAAAATTTTATTTTATTTTTTTCAATTCGAAACCTTTTCCATTCGATAGAGCTAAAAATTCTGAGCAACTTTGCCTCTTGAACCGTTTCTCTATCTCTTCTGGCTCTCGAGATACAGGGGGCGGCGAGAGAGTGGAGAGACGCAGACACTCTAGCCTTCTCTGCGCTCTCTCGTCTCTCGCTGTGCACTTAAAATCTCTGTAACTTCCTTCAGAATTAATATTTTTAAGCGGTTTAAAAACCATTTTGTAGAGAAAATTTTGCTTTTCAAAATGCGCTAAAATACAAAAATTGTTTGAAAAAAAAATTTATTTTTCAACCAAAAAAATTTTTTCATCAAAAACTCATATTTTTTTTGAGCCATTCAAAAACCATTTTGTAGAGAAAATTTTGCTTTTTAAAATGCGCTAAAACATGGGAGTTATTCTCAAAAAATAAATTTGATTTTCCGAAAATAAAATTTTTTATTGCTATTCGCTCAAAACTAATTTTTAAAAACCGTTTTTTTTTCAAAAATTTTAGAATTGCTCATATTAAAAAATGTGATTTTTCTATTTTTAAAAAGAGGTGGTTGAAAGGTGGTTGAAAACTAGAGAATTGATGATCATCATCAATTCATTTTTCTCTTTTTTCACCTTTTGGCAACAGGTTTGTCTTCTTCTCCTTCACCTCCTCCTACAGTCTCTCTCTCTCTCTCTCTCTCTCTCTCTCTCTCTCTCTCTCTCTCTCTCATTTTCTCTGCGTCTCTCTCTTCACTTAAAACTTCCCAAAAAATGTCATTTGACAAACAAACTATGCCCCCCTCCTCCTCTTCGGCACAAACTTTCGCCCCTCTCCCCTCCCTCCAGTCGGTTTCAAAATGGTTGTGTCTCGACACAAAAGTATTTAATATATTGGTTTGAAGAACAACACGTGGCCTAGAAATTTATTTTCGAAAAAGTTTTAGGCCACGCGATTTTTTTGTTTTTTACAAAATTATTTTTTTAGTTGCATAAAAAATTATTTCAATGAGAAAAATTTAAAAAAAGGCTTTTCGGATTTTTAAAAGATTAAATGCGCGGCGAAATTAATTTTCAAATCGGCGGCTTGGCGGGAATCTGAAAATACCCGAACAGAATCAGTTTTTATCGATTTTTAAAATTTTTTAATTTTTAAAATGATAACCTATTCAGAAAAAACCTTAAAATCTCGATTATCCGGAAAAAAATTTAGAAAAATCGAAAAAAATCGACTGAAAATGATGAAATTCGAAAAACCGATTGGTGTTGTCCGAGAGGAGTACACGAGAAATACAAATTTCAGAATTTCAAATGGTTCGATTGTTAGGCAAGAATTCTCGATTTTTAAATTTTAAAATCCCGAAAAAAAACAGAAAAAATATTTAAAAATTCAAAAAAAAGTCAGTTTTGTCCGAGAGGAGTACACGGAGTCTCAAGTATAATTTTTCGGGAAAAAAGACAGATATTTGTTTTTTCAATGTTTTAAATAGTTTTTTTCTTTTTTCAAAAAAAATCCGAGATTGAAAAAAATTTGATAAAAATTTTAAAATTAAAAAAATTCAATTTTGTCCGAGTGGAGTACACGAAAAATACGGAGCATGAATTTTAGGCTATGAATTCTCACTATTTCTGATGGAAAAGCCCGGGAAAATATTTTTAAAACTCGAGAAAAACTCGAAAAACTGAAAAAAAACAGTAAAAAGCAACATTGTCCGAAAGGAGTACACGAGAAAAAGTTTCCCGAATTGCGTAGATCAAAAAAAATTAAGCGCCTCTTTTGCAACATTCTCTTGGCAAACATGAAATTGATATGCCGATTTATTCGGAGAGAAGGAAGGAGAAGAATGGAATTTTAGGGGGTTGTTTCAACGACGCCTATCAAATTGATAACGATTAAAAAGAAGAAGAGGAAGAGACACATGTTTACTCCATTTCGAGGTCAAGTTTAAAATAAGAGGAAGGGAACGAAATGAATAAAAAATTTTCGAGAGAAAATTTTTTTTTCTGGAAAAAAAAATTTTTTTGAACATAATTTCCTCATTTTAGCGCGTTTTGAAAAGCAAATTTTCTCTACAAAATAGTTTTTGAACAATTCAAAAATATGAATTCTGAAAGAAGTTACAAAGATTTTAAGTGCAAAGCGAGAAACGAGAGAGCGCAGAGAAGGCTAGAGTGTCTGCGTCTCTCGCCTCCTCTCTTTGAAGGCGGCGTATCTCAAGAACTAGAAGAGATAGAGGAATGGTTCAAAGGAGAAAGTTGCTCAGAATTTTATGGAGAATTCGATTCTGGAAAAATTTTTAGATTTTTCGAAAAAAAATTTTTAATAAAAATAATATTTCTGAAAAAATTTTTTTCAGATTTTTTCGATGTTTTTGACATTTTTAAACATTTTAGAAAGACTCAATTTTATTTATTTATTTATTCATTTTATTCGCAAATCCTCAGCAATCAGAAAAAACACAGAAGTAGTCACAAATCAAATCAAGATAAAATTGAATTAAAAATTAAAAAATAATAATTTCCAAGAAATTTATTTTGGGGAATAAAGTCTGAAAATTACCATTGATCCAGCAAAATAAAAGAATTACTGTAAGCATTCATTAAAACGAATTACAATATTTTTCACAGAGACGATCTTTGAATTCAACGATAAATGGATACATATTGGGATACGAAGTGGTTAAATCAGCATTCTCCACAATTCTAGCACAGGATTCCTCTTTGAATTGACGACAGACGAAATTCAGAATTTTGGAGGCGTCATTCCATGATTTTGGAATGATTAGAAGAGAGCAAAGGGTACAGTAATCTGATATTTCGATGGAATTAATAGATGAAATTAGAAGAAGACACAGGAAGAATAGTTTCATTTTTTGATGGAAAATGGGAATTTTTTGGGGTTTTTATATGGGGATGGGTGTTTAGAAAAGAGACAATGGGAAGAGAACGATGAATCATTTTTTGCGAATGGAAAACTTTTCTTTCTAGGAAAAATGAAATCAGCTGACAACATTGAGTTTTTAATGATTAGTTCAATCGACAGTAATTTTTTAATGAAAAGAGATATCAAAAAGAAATTAACTGCAATTATGCTCAGCTTAAACTGATCAACATTTTACTAATTAACCGCTTTTTGAAATCTTTGAAAACAACCAAGTTATGATTGCTTGAAGCCGACGCTATTTCTCATTACTTCTCTTTTCTTCAAGCGCTTATAACTCATTTCTCGTGAGAGCTATCAAAAAATAATCAATTACAGAATTGCTCAACTTAAAAGGCTCAATATTTTACCAATTGCCTGCTTTTTGCTATCTCTGAAAATAGCTGAGTTATGTCTGCTTGAAGTTGCTTCGAGTGACGATATCTATCCAGCGGCCCCTAACTTCAAGCACCGATAACTCATTTCTCGTGAAAGCTATTAAAAATAGTTAATTAGCAATCTGCTCAGCTTAAAATGCTCTACATTTTACTAGTTGACATCTTCTCTCTATCTCTTACCGTAACCGTGATATTTCAGAATTTCGATTTGATAATCAAGTCACCGAAGAAACTCTCTTGATCACTTTTTGATAGCGTTAATTTTAGTAGTGTCATAGGCGTTTGAAGTTAGAGACTGCCTGAAACACTCTACTTTTAGAGAATCCTTACAACTCGGCTAGTTTTTCATAAGGAAAGAGGATAGAATATTCAGCGTGGAAGACGTGACGACATTATGAGGGTGATATCAAGGATTGTATTAATTTCACGTGGAAGGGTTAAAAAGAATGGAATAAGGAGAGAAAATCATTTCTTCTTTTACTAAGAAACCACACAAAATGGACTCTCATAACGATTTCAGTGCGATCGCCAAATCGACAGAGAAAGAATGTCAACTAGAGATAAAAGTGACACTTCACCTCGTCGGAGAGGATGAAGAAAAGATATTCAGAAATCTCCCAGTTCATCCAGAGGTTTTCACAATTATGATCGACATTAATTGATTTTATGTTAATTTCAGATGACTTTGGAAAGTCTCAAGAACCTCGTCGAGAGTCTAACAAAAGTGCCAATTAACCATCAAATTCTACGTTTCCAAGGGAAACCTCTCGAATCCGTTCAGTCCATTCTTGGAACGAATGAAACGGAAGAACACCTCAGCGTCGTAAGTTGAATTTCCATATTTTCAGATGATTAATTGACTGATTTCAGACCCATAATTTATTGCCGGAGTGGATCGAGTTCACGCAAATTGTGAAAGAAATTCCGATGACGACCCCAGGACAGGGACGAAAAAAGATAGTAGAAAGAGCCGAAATGTGTTTATCACCAATCGAAGGATCACGGTTTTTTGAAGTTTATGAAGTATTCAATGCGCAAAAGAAGAAGATAAAACAGCAGTTCTTCTATCTCTTACACAACAGTCAAAAAAGCCTCGAAAAGTCAGCTCTACATTATTTCAAAGGTGTCTTTCAAAAACAAGAAGTGACAGTCGAAGCCAGGCCAAAAAACGTCGCAGGCAGTCACGTATGTAATCATTGCTCATTATATCTTATTTTCTAAACTTTTCAGGTTGGAACATTTGTATTTATCGACAATATTCCAACTTATTATGCGAAAAGTCAGGGCTGGGTGCCGGAATCTGATAAAGAAATGATGTTTGTTACAACTCCAAAAATCGACATTTTGGAATGTTTCATGTATTACCTTTTAAAAGAAATAGGTCTCGGACCAACAGAGGTCCACTTAATCGAAGATGTCAATGACTGTAGTCAAGTCTACATCTCTACGAGGCTAGGTAGGTATCAGTTTGATTTCTATTTTTACATAACTGACTGTTTAGTCGAAAACTTCTCATCTGCCGCTGAGATACATGCTGCACAAGCTTCGAGTATACTTAAAGGTGTGGTTTGAATAGATATTCATGAATCCAATTCTCATTATGATTTAGATTCGAAGAAGGTGGATGAGAAGATGATGAATATGAAGTTGGTTCATTCGAAGAATCTGAAAACGAATAATCCAAATATGAAACCATCGGATAATGAACAAATGGTGATCGATGAACAATTAAATAAAAAGCTACGTGCTGTGGTTCGCTTTCTTCAACTAGCGGATGTACTTAAAAATCCAGGAAACTATGGTCTCGCTTGGGTTTTGGATAAAGATGGTAATATGGTTAAAGACGTTCGAATCGTCGACTTCATGGTAATGTTTATTTTGTGCATCTGTTATATACATTTCCTTCATTTCAGTTCAATTTAGCTGGTTTGGAAGATGAGCCGAAAATCAGTACCAGCGATCTACCGTATCTAAAATGTCTATTCAAAGAATGCAATTTCGAAGATTGTATGAAGAAAGCCCGCATTGAATTGATGACAAATCCTTGTTTGATCGAAAAAACAAACATCGATACAAAAAAATTGGATATGTATTACCAAAAACTGGACAAAACTGCACGAATGATATTGGATCTAAATGTGAATGCGGTTTAAATTTTACTCGAATCCGATTTATTTTAAAAAAAAGAGATTGAATTGAATATTCAAATATTTATCTACTAGTTTCTTCACACAATATTAATTAATCGGAAGATTTACTGAGGAAATCTATTTGGAACTGTGAATTCAACACTCAATAGGTTTCTCAAGCCGAGTAAACAGTTTTAAAGGAGGACTGAATTGGAGTTTCAATAACTTGTATATAGATGTAATTTTGAATTCTAAACACTTTTTCTGTTGACAACTTTCTCTGAAAATGCCTCTAAATGCCTTAAAAACCGCTTTGAAATGAGGAGATATGATGGAAGAGTTTTTGCAACTTCGGCCACGGGGTTTTGGACCGCTCCAGTGGCAAATTCCTTTTTTCTTCGAAATTTTATATTTTTATTGAATATATCTTCTTATTAACAAGCTAAAAACTTCGAAAAAAGACTGAAAATAGCTACCCGGGGCGGTCCAAACCCCCGTGGCCGAAGTTGCAAAAACTCTTCCACCCCAACCACATCTCCTCTTTGAAGGCGGTTTTTAAGGCATTTAGAGGCATTTTCAGAAAAAGTTGTCAACAGAAAAAGTGTTCAGAATTCAAAACTACATCTATATACAAATTATTGAAACTCCGATTCAGTCCTCCTTTGAATGAAACCCGATCAAAAACCGTGAAGCTCCTATAGTGACTCCTAAAGTTTGTGCAAGACTTGTAAAGACTCCACACTCTGGCTGAGACTTGTCCCCCCAGCGTTTTCCTAGATCTACCGGTACCAAGTTCTATCTCAATGCCACTAAAGCTTGTCCTAGACTTGGCTCCACCAGCCGAGATTAAAAAGAAAAAGAGCACACAGTCACATGCTAGATCAATAGAGACCAGTTTCTCGAAAAAGTTGAATTGTATTGTTGGAGCGAATTTATCATCCTTTCGTTTTCATCGTTTTTACAGTTATTATGTCTTTGGTTTTCTGTTCATAAATTGAAAAAAGGTGTTCAACGTCTATCCCTTGGCAATATCTCTCTGTTCAGTGTCCTCCTCCCGCACAGATGCCTCTCGTGTTAAACTCAACGCACGCGACGCAACACGCGCTAGAGTGAGCAGAGAAGCAGAGAAACTATTTTATTTATTCAAGATTTTATATATATTCTTCGATTTTCTTTCTCAAAATGCTTCCCCATATAACTATTCGTTTGGTTGGTCAACAGAATGATAGATTATGGGAGCTTATTAAGGTGGATCCCGAGGTTTTTTTGATTTTTATGATTGAAAATGATCATGTTAATTTTAGATTCATGTCGAAGAGCTGGTGAACTTGATTCAGACTCTCACAAGAATTCCTCCAAATTTTCAACAAATTGAATTCCGGGGAGAGAGACTTCCCACAGTAGAGCACCCTCTTCAAACCATTAAATTTGGAGAAGAGCTTGTTGTTGTAAGTGTGATGAAATCAAAAATGACAAGAGGGTTTTCTTATAACATTCACTGGAAAACTATTTTTTGAAAAATAAAATTATTCGCTGCGCAGTCGGCAACGAAGATGTCCTTTTAATTATTCGGAATGAATTCGAACTTTTAAAGGAGGACTGAGCTGGAATTCAATAATTTGTCATTAGATGTAGTTTTGAATTCTGAACACTTTTTCTGTTGACAACTTTCTCTGAAAATGCCTTTAAATTCCTCAAAAATCGACTTGAAAAAGTCGAGGTGATTGGAGTGGAAGAGTTTTCTATAAACTTCGGCCACGCGGGTTTTTTACCGGTTAAGACGTTATTTTTCTCTTTTTCCTCTGATTATGGAAGAAAATCTTTAATAAACCATAACATCGACGAAAATACGAAAAAAAACGGCTGTGTCGGTCACAAAACACGTGGCCGAGGTTACGGAAAACTCTTCCACCATAATCCTCGTTTCAAACCGATTTTTAAGGCATTTAGAGGCATTTTCAGAGAAAGTGGTCAACAGAAAAAGTGTTCAAAATTCAAAACTACATCTATATAGAAATTGTTGAATTTCAATTCAGTCCTCCTTTAATTGATTTCAGAGCCATAACCATTTGATCTATTGGAAGACATTTCTCGAGATGATTGAAGAAATACGAAAAATGACAACATCTGGAGCCACGTCAGCCAGACGGGAGATAGCTGATAGGGCTCAGGAGCAGTTGGCAATCCTTCGATATTCGAAATTTTTTCATGTTTATTCGTCATTGAGTTTTGAAGAACTGAAAATCAGCTGTAATCTTAATTTTCTTGTTTACAACACCAAAAAGTACTTGGATCGATCAGTTCTCGCTTATTTCGAAGCACTTTATCCAAAACGAAAAGTGGAATTGAAGGACAAAACGAAGAATTTTGCTGGTATTCATGTATGATATGATATTAAAGTAGCCTGTCAATAGAATACACCAGTTCAAAATAGTTCGAAACCATTTTGAACTAAAAATTTCATTGAACGCGTATCATTTTCAGCTTGGCGTATTCGTGCTCGTTGATGGTGTTGCCTCTCATTATGCGAAGACACTTGGTGATATTCCAGGAATAGAGGAAGATATCAACTGCATAATGATAGACTCAATCGAGATATTCGTGTATATTCTGTTGAAACTGATTGGTTTGGGAGCGGAAGAAGTTCATGTAATACCCGAAGTGAATAAAGATGAATGGGTGTTCATCGCTACCAAATTAAGTGGGTTCGATTTTTAGAAGAGTACTGAAATGAAGTTCAATAATTTGAAATTAGATGTAGTTTTTAATTCTGAACACTTTTCCAGTTGACAACTTTCTCTGAAAATGCCTCTAAATGCCTCAAAAACCGGCTTGAAAAAGTCGAGGTGATTGGGGTGGAAGAGTTTTATATAAACTTCGGCCATGGGGGTTTTTTTACCGGTTTACACGTTATTTTTCTCTTTTTTCTTTGATTGTGGAAGAAAACCTTCATCAAACCATAACATCGAAGAAAATACAAAAAAAACGACTGTGGCGGTCACAAAACGCGTGGCCGAGGTTACGGAAAACTCTTCCACCCAAAAAAAAGCCGGTTTTTAAGGCATTTAGAGGCATTTTCAGAGAAGGTTGTCAACAGAAAAAGTGTTCAGAATTCAAAACTACATCTAATGACAAATTATTTTGAATTCCAGTTTAGTCCTCCTTTACTCATATCTGACATTTCAGTTGATGGCTTTCGAACGGCTTCTGGAGTTTCAGTAAATGATTCTGAAGGTGAGATTTGAATTGTTTATACATAAACTCAATTCAGATTTAGAAGAAAAAAAAGTCGAAATCAATGAAGAAATGAAAAAAGAAATGAGAATCCTTTCCTCCCTTATATGTCTGAACGATCTTTTGAGAAATGAGGGGAATCATGGTGTCGTGGAGATGAAGACCACCGAAGACGATTACGAATTGAGAATAGTAGATTTTGGGGTAATTTATAGTACATGTTTTGTTGTAATTTTTAAAGGAGGATTGAACTGGAGTTCAATAATTTGTCATTAGATGTAGTTTTGAATTCTGAACACTTTTTCTGTTGACAACTTTCTCTGAAAATGCCTTTAAATGCTTTAAAAATCGGTTTGAAATAAGGGATTATGGTGGAAGAGTTTTCCGTAACCTCGGCCACGCGTTTTGTGACCGACACAGCCGTTTTTTTTGTATTTTCTTCGATGTTATGGTTTATTGAAGATTTTCTTCCATAATCAGAGGAAAAAGAGAGAAATAACGTCAAAACCGGTAAAAAAAAACCCCGTGGCCGAAGTTTATAGAAAACTCTTCCACCCCAATAACCTCAACATTTTCAAAGCGGTTTTTGAGGAATTTAAAGGCATTTTTAGAGAAAGTTGTCAACAGAAAAAGTGTTCAGAATTAAAAACTACATCTAATTTCAAATTATTAAACTCCAGTTTAGTCCTCTTAAAAACGGAGTATGCTTTCGAACAAATATACATTTGGTTTTAATTTCAGATTGACATAGCCAGCATATTCGACGAACCAGCCGTTTTAAAGTCGAATATTTCTTCTTTGAACGAATATCTCGAGAAATGGGATATTCTGAATAACATTTACAAAGCCAAGGAAACAATGGAGAACGATCCGGCATTGAAGAACAATCCAAACGTTAATAAAAAAGCATTTGATCGTTATTTTGAACGTCTCGAGACGGCTTTGAAAACATTTTTGAACAAATAATTTAAGATACATGTCATTTAGATAGTCAGAGTTTTACCGGAGATAAATTCTTCTGTTGGAAAAATAACAGAGACTCAATTTCTTAAAGCTATTTTTTTTTGGATCTGTGGAGAGAATGTATTGGGCTTCTGCTTCAAGCGCTTATACCTCAGCTACTGTAGCCGTTATCAAAAAGTTGTCAACAAAAAAATTTAAAACAATTCAGGCTGAGCAATTTATTAATTGACATGTTTTTGATATCTTCAAAACTAGCCGAGTTATGGTCGTTTGAAGTTGCACGACTACTGCACTAACTTAAAACGGTCACCTACCGTAACCACAATCAAAAAACGATAAACTAGTAATATGTAATCCTTGTTGAGCTGAGAAATTTAATAATGAAGATCTTTACTGAAAAAAAAAGATTTCAAGTTGAGGGCGAGAGGAGGAGAGAGCGCAGAGAAGGCTAGAGTGTCTGCGTCTCTCCACTCTCTCGCCGCCCCCTGTATCTCGAGAACCAGAAGAGAGAGAGAATCGGTTCAAGAGGCAAAGTTGCTTAGAATTTTATGGAGAATTTGATTCTGGAAAGAAACAATGCGATTTGAACAAAAACAAAAAATCAAAAATTAAACAATTTTTTGAAAATTTTTTTTTCGGTTTTGAAAGTTCGATGTTTTTTCGAACTTTGAAGATTTGAGAGCGCCTCGATTTTATTTACTTTATTCGCAAATCGCATTCTTCACAATATGAAATTCAGAATCTGGATTACTGTAGCCACCCTGAAAACACCAGTAAAATATAAAAATAGTCGTTTTTAGCAATAGAGCGCATCTGCAGTCTGGTGTTCTGTAACTCCCCCTTCCCCCGATAATCGATTTTCCTGGAAATGTCCAATATTCTATCCAATTTCCTTCTTCTCTCTGCCTCCTTTTTTATATTTCTTTATTATTTTTTGAATCCAACGGAAAAAATAAAGTATGTAGACATGCCCTTATATAAGAGGTTTTATTCAATTTCAGAATCAAAATGGATACTGTAGACACGAAGAAAGGATACAAAATGATAAACTCCCTCCAACAAAACTATTTAATTCAGAGAATGAAAATGTTGACTTGATAGAAATAAATAAATCCTTTTATTTAGAATGCAATATATTTTTTATGCTCTCTCTTTTTCCGTCATTTTATACTTTTGAATAGCCATTTTATTTGTATGAAAGTCCAAAAATGAAACATATTCAATATACTCGAATTGATGATCAGGTGGGATTTTTTTAGGAAAGCGAGATTATCAGTATAGATTATTAAGTGATTAAGAAAATTATTTTTGGGATTTTTTATAGAAAAACTTCTAAAAATTTTTTTAAAATTTTTTCTGACCAGTAGAAATTTTGGTTCTGTATATGGGTCCCTAAAATTAAAAAAAAATTATTTTCATTAAAAGTATATCATATTTTCCTATTTAAATTATAAGAAAATATTCCAGAATATCGAGGAATTTGAAAAACAGTGCACTTTGAAATCCCTCATTCTAATATGCACTTTTTTCGTTTTTTCAATTTGCTTCGTGGTTTTTTTCAATGGAAGTATGGTAAGAGGCGTTGTATCTTAATTACGGTTGAAGCTATCAGAAAACTTTCAACTAATAAAATATAGAGAATTTTAAGCTGAGCAACTTTATAATTGACTATTTTTTGATAGCGGGTACGATACCCGAGTTATGAGCGCTTGAAGTTAGGGGCCCCCAAGAGGCGCAAGCTTTGGCGTTATGCAACTTTAGGCCATCATAACTCGGCTATCTCTCAAGATATCAAAAAACTGTCAACTACTAAAATATAGAGCTTTTTAAGCTGAGCAACTTTGTAGTTAACTATTTTTTGATAGCGGTTACGGTAGAGAAGTTATAGGCTGTTCAAGTTGGCGCCGCCCGCGTCGCCGCGTCTTGGGCGGCGCTAACTTCAAACGCTTATAACTCGGCTACTGTAACCGCTATCAAAAAATAGTCAATTACACAGTTGCTCAGCTTAAAATGCTCTATATTTTACTAGTTAACAACTTTTTTCTAGCTCTTATCGTAATCGAGATATCATTCTCCAAAAAAACTATATTTCAGGAAACCCAAAAATCAAAGGAAACTTTTCCCCAAACCGAATTCCAGGATTTTTATTTTACAGAGTACGCTTTTTCTTCCTTTTTTTCTATTCTAAACCCAAAAAACTTCTAGATCTGAGTCCAAATACCTAAACTGCACTAATTTCATCGCTGGAGACCAAGAATCGATAGACGAATACGTGTCATCAGGAAGACTTCGTCTAGATCCAAAGAAACTTCTAGATCTTCCAATGGACTGCCCTTCTATTAAAAATCGTCTTTTTTGGGGACAAAACCCCACAAAAACACTGAAAAATCGAGTTGCTTTTGTTAGAAATATCTATGGATTATATGAGTTACAAGAGGTTTTTCTGGGGATCACCTACCATCCGGATCACTTTTTTTGTTTTGCACTGGACTCGAAATCCACCGAAAAAATGAGGAAATCAATGAAAAAACTAGAAAAATGCTTGGAAAATGTGCAGGTTTTGAAAGAGGAATTCGATTTCGATCGAGCCGGACACTTTCAGGATAAAGCACATTTTGAGTGCTTGAAAAGGTTGTTGGATGCTAATTGGAGTCATGCAATCACTCTTCAGGTATTTAACTGGGTTAGGGAGAGAGATAGAGAAAAAGTGTCAACGGGTGAAAAATAGAGGATGTTAAGGGCTACATTTTAGTAGTTGACCACTTTTTGATAGCGGTTACGGTACTCGAGTTATAGACGCTTGAAGTTAAAGGACGCCCTCTTGCTTCAAACGTTCATAACTTGGCTAGTTCTAGAGATATCAAAAAGCGTTCAATTATAAACTTGCTCAGCTTAAAAAGCTCTACATTTTGTTAGTTGATCACTTTTTTGTAGGGGTTACGGTAGCGGAGTTAAACGCCTTTAAAGTTTTGCTCTTTGTCTCTTTTTTCGAGCCTTTATAACTCGCTTCTCGTGAAAGATATCAGGAAGTGGTTAACTATAAAGTTGCTCAGCGTTAAAAGCTCTATATTTTACGAACTGACCGGTGTTTGAAATTTTTAAAGATAGCGGAGTTATGATTGTTTGAAGTTGACGCTATTTCTCATTGCGTCGTCTCTTGGGTGCCCCTAACTTTAAGCGCCTATAACTTTTTTACCGTAACCGCTATTCAAAAGTGGTCAGCTACGAAGTTGCTCAGCTTAAAAAGCTCTACATGATACTAATTAGATTTTACTAGAAATCTTAAAATATAGCCGAGTTATAGTTGTTTGAAGTTGACGCTGTTTCTCATTGTGTCGTCTTTTGGGCGGCTCTATCTTCAAACGCTCATAACTCAGTTCCCCTGAAAGATACCCAATAATAATTAACTACAAAGTTGCTCAACTTAATCTCCTCTATTTTTTACTAGTAAACCGCTTTTTGATATCTTCAAAAATAACAGAGTTATGATTGTTTGAAGTTGACGCTATTTTTGCGCCTCGGGCGTCCTATAACTTCCAGCTTTTATAACTTTTTTACTGTAACCGCTATTAAAAAATAGTCAACTACAAAGTTGCTCAGCCTAAACTCCTCTATATTTTACTAGTTGACCTCTTCTTTCTATCTCTCACCAGAATCTAGATATTCCAGAATTTCGATCTGATAATCAAGTCACCGGAGCAACTCTCCGAACTAAGTGATCTCCTCAATTCAACAAGTATAATGGGATTTGATTACGGTTTATCGTATAGATATGACACGAAAGCAGACTGGACGCCACGTGGAATGGGACTCTTTAAAAATGGTATTATCTTTATTAAAAGGGCACCTTTGATGGTTTTTTCTAGAAAAAGAGGTATCAAGGGATATATTGGACAGGAGGATTACTGTAAGAAAGAGTTTGAATCAAGTGATTTTATCGAAGATTTTTGTGAAATCTCTATTCGAAAAAATAGATTTGGAGAGAGTTATCGAGAGATTCGATCAGAAAAAAGTGAGTTTTTTGAAAAAAAATTTTTCGGAAAATTAAAAATTTTTTTTTAAATTTTTTAAAAATATTTTTTCCGAAAAATTCTTGATTTTAGATGTTCGGAGTGGACGAGATGATGGTCATGACACTTTATGAGAACTATTTGGGGTTGGAAGGCCAAATGGAATCGAATTGTACGGAGAAAAGGGATGATATGTTGACAAGGTTGGAATTTCGGAAAAACTTCCAGAAAATTATATTCAGACTAACATATTGGCATTTGGAACAATCTGATGGCTACACTCCGGACTGCAAATCGAAATGGCTTCGCCACGCGATTTGTGTTTTTGGGGTGGAGTATTTGGAGGAAATCTCCCAGAGCCCTATGGTCATTGGTAAGGTTACGGTAACTCTAGAAAGAGCTTGTTAAGCTGAGCAACTTTGTAGTTGACCACTTTTTGATAGCTCTCACTGGAAACAAGTTATATCGATTTTAAAATATAAAATTTTAGAAAAAAATTATTTTAAAAAATTCCAGCAAACAAAGTGACGGAATCGTTTGACTTTGGCACCCTAATCTGCACTAGGGAGATGATAAAAAACCAAAAAACAGGGAAAATTCCGGATTCCGAGTGGCTTTCCGAGAGATTTCCGCAATTTCGAGAAATGCGAATGAAGGCGAATGGGAGTTATGATAAAATGACATTTCGTTGTTAAGAAATGATTTTTAATTCAGTTTCTGTTGAATTTTATGATTTTTAATTGATAAAAATCTGTTTTTATGTTTATTTTTTTTAATAAAAATTAATTATTTTGAAAATAATGCAAATGCGCTCTAGCGAACACGCGCGAAATCCTAGTTTTCAACCTGTTTTTACCGCATTTTCTTTTTTTTTTCCGGATTTTCTTCAGTTTTTAAAGATTTTTCACGACTTCAAATGAAATTTGTGTTTTCAGAAGATGGCGACACTTATTCTGAACCACGTCGGCGACTCTAACATCGAAAAACCACCGCCAAGTACACGAATGACTGTCAAATTCACCGAACTCACCGCCGACGCCCAAAAGCCCACTTACGGATCCGCAGCGGCCGCCGGAGCCGATTTATACAGTTCAGAAGACGTTGTGGTGCCGGCGAAGGGGAAAACATGCGTTTCGACGGGTCTTCAGCTGGAACTTCCAGGTGGACACTACGGAAGAGTCGCACCGAGATCCGGACTCGCCGCCAAACATTTTATCGATGTGGGCGCCGGTGTCATCGATAGTGACTACCGTGGAGAAGTCAAAGTGTTGCTATTTAATTTCAGTGATGTGGATTTTGAGGTTTTAAATAAAAAAACATTTTATTTTTCTAATTTTTATTTTTTCCAGGTAAAAAAAGGCGATCGAATCGCTCAACTAATCTGCGAACGCATCGGAAACCCCGAATACGAACAAGTAACCACTCTCGACACCACCGAACGAGGCGCCGGTGGTTTCGGATCCACTGGCCAATCCGCAATGTCCACCGAGACCACTAACCCCACTAAAAACCGGATCCCTGTCCGATTTACTCAGCTAAACGAAAGCGCACACACGCCGACGTATGGCTCTGGAGAGGCAGCTGGAGCTGATTTGTATTCCTCTGAAGACGTTAAAGTGCCAGCTGGCGCGAAGCTTTGCGTCTCGACTGGAATTCAGATGGAGTTGCCGTTCGGGTACTACGGGCGGGTCGCTCCGAGATCCGGTCTCGCCGCGAAACATTTCATCGATGTGGGCGCTGGCGTCGTTGATAGCGACTATCGGGGAGAGGTCAAAGTGTTGCTTTTCAATTTTAGCAATGTGGATTTTGAGGTTCTTTGGATTTTTTTGAGTAGCTTTGTTGCCTTGTTTTGTTTAAAAAATTCGCTTTTCTCGAGGAAAAATAGTTCTTTTCTAAAGAAAGCACGTTTATAGGAGCATTGTAAAATGTCTCGCTTGGGTCTCGAAGCGAAATTCGAATTGATTTAATTTAACTGGTTTCTCTGCATCAAATGGTCGTTTTTTTCATTTTCAGTTGAAAAAAGCCAATCTCTATCTCATTATTCAACGAAAATTGAAAAAAACGCCTATTTGTAGCGAAAAAATAACGAAAAATAAAACTTTCCATAAAAAAGTTACAGTAGTCCGATTTTCGCTGCGAGACCCAAGCGTGGCATCACTGAACACGGTAGAAGCATCAACTCTGTTTTAAACCGCTGAAAACTCTTCAAAAATTAAAATTCCAGGTGAAAAAAGGCGATCGAATTGCGCAACTCGTTTGCGAAAAAATCGGTCATTGCGTCTACGAGCCGGCCGCCGAACTCGAGAACACCGATAGAGGCGCCGGAGGATTCGGATCCACTGGAAAAGATGCCATGGAGCCTGTCGTCAAAAAAGCCCGTGTCGACGGAGAGAAGATTCAAGTGACGATGAGCGAAAACGCAAGACTGCCGAGTTACGGATCAGCCGACGCAGCTGGCGCCGATCTCTACAGCTCTGAAGACGTTGTCGTGCCGGCGAAAGGGAAACTGTGTG
Organism: Caenorhabditis tropicalis; assembly: GCA_016735795.1. NCBI lineage: Eukaryota > Metazoa > Nematoda > Chromadorea > Rhabditida > Rhabditidae > Caenorhabditis > Caenorhabditis tropicalis. Next base: position 1,783,333 of record CM028614.1, on the reverse strand, counting down.
TATCCACTGGAATTCAGATGAAACTGCCGTTGGGATACTATGGAAGAGTCGCACCACGATCCGGACTCGCCGCCAAACATTTTATCGATGTGGGCGCCGGCTTCATCGATAGTGACTATCGTGGAGAGGTCAAAGTGCTTCTTTTCAATTTCAACGACACGGATTTCGAAGTGAAACGAGGCGATCGCATTGCTCAGCTCATCTGCGAACAAATTGCTCTCTGTGACTATCAGAAGGTCGAGTCGCTTGACGGAACCGAAAGAGGAGACGGAGGATTCGGATCGACTGGAAAATAATTATCTATTTTTTGATTCACTAATTTTGTTTATCATTCTGTAAAAAATTGCGAATTTCCACTACACAATTTCGTATTTCAGACAAATTTAAAGGGTCCGGAATGATATAATCGGCGGGATCTCGCTTTGCGCCGGCCTCCAAAAGTTGTGAATTGCTGGCGGCGATCTCGGAGAACGGGAATACGTTCAGCGCCCTGAAATCATGAAATTATCGATAAAACTCAAAAAAAGTGGAAAACGAACGTGCTTTTTCCCTGAAAACCGATGATTGCGATGTCGTCGTCGGCAGCCGATTCGCTAGTCGTCACGAATCCCTCCGCCGACTGTTTTTCCACGAATCCACACTGCAATTTGTCTTTTTTTCAGAATTTCAGCACCTTCCAAACCGCCAGAAGCCAATGCGCCGAGTGCCCTTTCACTTGAACCGGCTGATAGTTTGGACCGCAATCGTAGGCGATCAAAAAGTGACTGCCGTCACAAATCGACTGCGAGAACTGCTTCGCCGACGGAAAATTGCGATCCGTCGAACTATTTGGAAGAAATTCATTTGTGAGAGCCGCTAGATAATCGGCTAAAAATATAAACTCCCCGGTGATTTATCCCGATAACAAACCCGAATACATTTCGCCCTGTTTTGTGAATCCCATCGCTCGCGCTTTCTCTAGAATCGTCTCAGCGCTTACCTTGATTCCGAAATGCTCTAGACACATTGACAAAGCCACTAATCCGCATCTGAATTCTCTATTCTTTTTCAATTAACAAGTTTTTTGTCTCACGTCGGCCCTTTTTGCTGTTGTGGGGTGATTTTACTCGTATTTAAACAGACCCGCCCACCGGAATCGCCGGTAAAACTGGTCAGACGAACTTGGGTGATTAGGGGAAGAGAATCGAAATCAAAAACTAAACCATCCATGACTAAAATCTAATTAGAATGATTTTTACACCGCAGCGGATAATCCATTGCTAAGGGGCGGCCGAGAGGGGGGAAAGTTAGGCCAAGGGGATAATTCATCAGGTGGTTTATTTATACCTAATAAAAAAAAATACAACTACAATGAAGAAATGGTGATTAAATGTATTATTAAATGAACTTTTGGATCTCCTCGTAGATGGCAAGTACGAGAGCACCACCGGTACCACGGAAGACGTTGGAGAGGGCTCCCTTGAACATGGCCGACATTCCTTCGTTCTTGATGATCTTGATGGCACAGTCGAGAGTGTTCTTGTAGAGAACGTCCTTGCGTCCGGACTGCATCATCATGCGACGACGAACAGTGTCCCAAGGATAGGAGAGGATTCCTGAGCCGACGGTGACGACCTGAGCGATAGCCCATGCGGCGAAGAAGTTGAGCTTCTTGCCGTCGGAAGCGAACACCATCTTGGCCGTGTCGAACATTCCGAAATAGGCGGCACGGTAGATGATGATTCCTTGGACGGAAACGAAGAATCCTCTGGAATAATTAATTGAATCAATGAATCAGCGGCTTTTGAAGTACCTGTAGAGACCGATGGGTCCGTCGGACTTGGCAATCTTGACAAGGCAATCAGCGAGTCCCTTGAACTCACGCTCATTTCCCTTTCCGACGTCGGCTGCGAGACGGGTACGAGCAAAGTCCAACGGGTAGACGAAGCAGAGCGAAGTGGCACCGGCGGCACCACCCGACGCGAGATTTCCGGCGAAGAACTTCCAGAAGTCCTTGTTCTTGTCGAGTCCCTTCTGGAACATGTTCTTGTAGGTGTCCTTGAAGGCGAAGTTGAGCGCTTGCGTCGGGAAGTAGCGGATCACGTTGGCCAAGTTACCACGCCACAGTGCGGCGTATCCTTGCTCCTTGGGCACTCGAACGAGCACATCGACGATTCCCTTGTAGCGCTTGTCGGCGGTGATGGTCAGCGAGGCGTCCTGAACCTGAAGGAGCAGTTTGACACGCTCGATTGGGGCGACGGCGGTCTTGGAGACGGCGGCGGCGGTTCCACCGGACGCGAGATCGATCAGGAACTTGCGCGTGTCGAAGCCCTTCTTCTCATCCTTCTTCTTCTCGACTCCCTTTGCTTTTCCGTCTGAAAAATGAGATTTTAGAGGAAAAAGGGGAATTTGGGGGATTACCTGCCGACATGCTAGTTGAAGTGCTGATTGAAGTACTCCGAACGGTTTAAAACCGAAGAACTGACGATATTGTCGACGATTCGACAGATTATCGACTTTGCCACGTGTGAGACGCCCATCTTTCCGGGAAAGGTCACGCGAAAATACGTGGAAAACGTGGAAACGTGAAAAGAAGAGACAGTGGGAGAAACGGAGAAGCGCAGAGGGAGAGACGGTTAAAGGCGCGTGGGTCTCGACACGATTTTACTAAATTACTGTGGTTTTCAAATATAATTTTATTTTTAAGGTGTTTTTTTTAGTTTTTGATTGCTTGAAAGCAATCAAAAACTCAGACTTTATTTATCAAAAACCCGTTCAAAAAAACTAAAAAAGTAAATTAAAATAGTCCTTTATTAGAATTAATTCAAAAAATAATTAGTCGTATTTTAAATCAGCGTTGTAAGTGCTGGTGCCAGTCAATTCCTTGATATCCTTCCTAATCGAGTAGTGACAACGACCTTTTCCGATGATACACACCGGAAGGATTAGATAAACTTCCTCTTCAGTCTGATACTCGGTACAGTCGTGATAGAGGCGCATGTAAGGATTATAGGCCTGAAATACATCATTTTTTAAGTTTTTATTCGAAACAAACATCGGAAAAGATCTCATCCGCGTGTTGTGAGCCAAACATTGTGAAATATGTTTCACCGGGGCTACCGAAACCGATATGCGGTGTCGTGATCGGATCGTCAGCGCTGATATACGAGTCTTTGTCGAAGAATTGCACATTGTATTTGAATTTTTCGCGTAGGTTGTAGTTGCATACGAAGGAGACGTCGAAAGTGAACTGGTCGTCGGCCAAAACGGCGGAGAGAAAGATCAGAAGAAGTGACACGCGCATTTTTGAAAAAAGCGGGGAATAAAAATTATATGGGGAATTTCACGTTTCATTTTTATTTATAAACTAGATTAGCGTAATTATTAATTTCCCCTTGAAGATCTGTAATATCCTGGGAGATTCTGAAGTGACAAATCCCTTTTCCGATCTCGCAAAGCGGATTGATCCGCGAGTAGACCTTCGCCTCGTTTCGAAGTCGGGTACAGCTATGGGTTAGCAACATTCGGACATCGTAGCCTTCGGAAGTTAGCTCATCTCCGGGGAGCATTCCGACTATCATCATGTTGAATGATCCCGGGGTGGCTATTCCGGTTTTTTCTTTGGTGATAATATCGTCTCCGTTGAATCTAAAGGATTCGAGGTTTTCCGACAGTGAAATGTTAATTCGCTTACAACCACCAATCCCACTCGACAAATTGAATTTTGTATCGATAGTTATCCACGTGATTACACGTCAGAGTAACATTGAACACAAATTGATCGGGTGAAGCGGCGGAGAAGCCGATTAGCAAGATTAATATCAGCAACATTTTCTAGAAGCGAAATGAATGCCTTAGCGTTAAAATCCGCGTGGAAAAGTTTGGTCGGTTAGCGTGGTCTTTTGATAGAAAATTCTTCCATCATTCGGAAAATGTTTTCGCTTTGAAAAATGCATTTTGGTGCATTTTCTGATTTGCTGATTCTGTCAATATTCAACGCAAACTTCTATCAGGGACTATATTTATTCACACAAAAAAATCAATCATCATAAGCAAAAGAGTCCTTTGAAGGCTTCTTTATCTTCTTCTTTCTCGGCGCCTTTTTCGGTTCCTTTGTGGTCTTCTTTTTGGAAGCAACTTGAGGAAGATCCCATGTCTGACAGTCCCTTCTACGAACACATCCTCCGGTTCCCTGAAAAGAGACATCTGGATATGCCATTCTATTAGAGGTACCTGATTATCACGGTAGTATCCATCGACGCAAAGGCAAACATGTGGGATGCACGGGCGATCGCAATCCTGAAGAGAACTCGCTAGTCGTTTCGAAAGCATTTCGAGAAATTTCTCCGAAAATTTTTCAAAAGATTTTTTTCGTTGATTTTTCGAAAATTTCTCGAAAAATTTTTCTCGCTGATTTTTCGAGAAATAATTTTTCGAAACGACACACTGCTATGCCCTTGTATTAAAGGGAGTCTTACCCTCTTCGAAGGCTGTTTCGGATGAGTGCAACTCTTCTCGCAAGCGTTCCCACACTTGTGCCATCTCTCTCTTTTTGGACAATATGTCAGCTTCTCTGAACTTTTTATTATAAGAGCACCAAGGGAATACTGTACCTGTCTCATAAGCCTCCTCATCGATATCCCGATCGCGGGCATTGACGGCGACGATGGCCGTCAGAAGAAGGTAGACAGCCAAATGCATTTTGGCTCTTTTGACCCCGGACGAGCCCTTTTAAAGGGGGTTGAACAATAACATCCATTGATTGAAATTCGTCACTTTTTTTTTCTTTTCAATCTTTTCAATCCGAAAAGAACAATCAAGAAAAAAAAGAAAAGATGTTTTTGTATTGAAAAAGACAAAGAAGACCTTGTTTTTTTCTCCGAGATTTTATGATTCCATGGTATCATTCTGATCAGCAAAAAATGGTTTTTTTAATCAGAAAGCTCGGAAAGAATTTGATTTTGTCAAAAACACATGCAAATAGAAAGCAAAAAAGAAAAGGATCGAGCGGGGGTCGAACCAAAATGCTTCTGAACCCTAACCTAGACTCTTGGCACTGCGCCACGCGGCCACTCTTTCTCTTGGTGTCGCGGGCGATGACAAGCATATCGCATGGTGGCAGGGGCGTGGCTCCTAACGAAGAAAAACATAAAAATGATTTATTTCATTTTGGATTGTCACAATCCAAATCAAAACAAAAAGTAAGAGAGACGAACGTACAAATACAAATCTCCGAAAAAGGAATTTCAAGATGGATACAATTCCAGAAAACAACATTCCCATTTTGCCGGTATGTCGAAAATTGAAAGCAGGACGGTCTATTAGGGGTTCAAAAGAGAAAAGGAAAAATAAATGAAAAAACGACTATGAAGTGAGTAGACTAGGACTAGGTACCATTGAAACACGGACTAAAAATGGGAGGAAAGAATGGATAAGAGGAGATGAGGTAGTTCGAGAGATTATTTTTTTGGGTGGCCGAGAAAACCACCTAGTCCACGTTAAAGAGCTTAATTTTTGCTTCAAAATGGTTTTTTGATCACTCAAAAAACTTGATTTTGAAGCGAGTTACAGCAGTTGCAAAGTTGGGAAGAGGGGCGAGAGAGCGCAGAGAAACGAGAGTGTCTGCGTCTCTCTCTCAACGCTGTATCTCTAGAACTAGGACTGATAGAAAGTTGGTTTAAGAGAACAATATGTGCAGAATTTCAAGGAGATTAAGATGACAATATAAAATTTGGGATTTTCGAAAATTTTTGATTTTTGAAAAAAATTGAAATTTTCAAAAATTCAAAATCCATCGGGAACAGCTTAAAACCCGCTTCAAAATGGTTTTAGAATCAATCGAAACAGTCCATTTTGAAGTGAGTTAGAGCGATTTTAAGTTAGAGGCGAGAGGAGGAGAGAGCGCAGAGAAGGCTTGAGTGTCTGCGTCTCTCGCCGCCCCCTGTATCTCGAGAACCAGAAGAGATAGAAAATCGGTTCAAGAGACAAAGTTGCTCAGAATAAAACGGAGAATTAGATTATCAAAAAAAAATCTGGAGATTTCGAATTTTTTGAAATCTCCAGTAAGAAAAAAAATAAATTGGGCGATAGGAAGAAACAAGAAATCGGGGCTATTAACTTGCAAAAAAGTGCCTAATTTTTCGCAAGAAAAGATAAGGGGGGAAGGGGCTGCGGACCATTGAAGCCGCTGAGGTAGGATTGTTGCATAGTTGATTCATAGGAGGTAGAGGACAAAAGAAGAGATTGATTCTAGGAAAAATGGAGATTCTAAGAGGAAGAGGAGGTAGATGAGAGAGAGAGAGTGCAAAGGTGATTATTCGCAGAATGAAGGGCCACGTGCCACGTGGCAAGTCTTGAGGTCACGGACCAGATGGAATCCTGTCGTGTTGCATGACTGACACGTCATTTGTTCGTTGATAGTGGCGAAGTTTCCCTGGAAAAGAGCTGGAAGATTCTAGAACCTTGCTAATGCTAAACTCACGTTAGCTAGTTGAGTAGCTAGCTGATCGCGAACGCCGAGTGATTGCTTGCAAGATTGGCACACTGTTGGACAGCAGCGACCGGCGGATACTGTAATTTGGGGGGTTTAGGGGGTTTAGGGAAGGAATAGGGGGAAGTGGTCAACTAATAAAATATAGCTCTTGTTAAGCTGAGCAAGTTTCTAGTTAACAAAATTTTTCCACCTTCTACCGTAATCGAGCTACGCGCAATCAAAGGTAACACTTTTTTAAATAGTGTTAGCGAGGTAAAAAGCTTCTAGGTAGCTTAGAATAAAAGATAGAGAAATGTGGTCAACAGGAAAGTTGCTCAGCTTAAAAATCTGCGTATTTTTCTAGTTGGTAGCTTTTTGATAGAAGATACCGTAATCGAGTTATAAGCGTTTAAAAAGGTGTTTTTGCTATTTTTACGCCTCTTGTTCTACCGCCTATAACTTGATTACTGTAACCGCTATCAAAAAACTATTAACTAACAAAATATAGAGCATTTTAAGCTGAGCAACTTTGTAGTTGACTATTTTTTGATAGCAGTTACCGTAATCAAGTTATACAAATTTTAAGTTGAACGAGAAAAAGTATAGGCTTGCTTTTTTTATGCGAGTCTCGTTTAAACGCCTATAACTCAATTACGGTAACCGCGATCAAAAAGTTGTTAACTAACAAAATATAGAGCATTTTAAGCTGAGCAACTTTCTAGTTGACAATTTTCTCTTATCTCTCCCCCCAAACTCACCAATATCATAATAATAAAGAGTTCCCAAAACAAACGATCTCCCGTCAAACCACTCGTCCTTTCCACAATTCTTACACGACCAATCAGACCAAAGGCATCTGGCACACAGTTGCTGAAGATAGAATCTTCTTCCATCTAGAGCTATCTCAGTCTTCGGACCAAATTGAGACACTGGCGAGATATAAAAGACGCCGTCGATCAACGGATACTTATCATAGACCTTCAACTCGTCCTTACACATGACACACGGAATACTTCGAAGGTTATGGGCTCCGAGAGATTTGAGTAGACAGAGACGGACGTCATCGCCGCCTTGTGGACAATCGTCCTCCATTTTGATATGGATTCCGTTGAATTTCGATTTCGGAATCACTGACATCAACTTCTGATAGTCATTTCTTTTATGGAAGACACTTCCGTTCACTCGAACTGTCTCATCTTCGAAATAATATTGACGGTCGACGTTGATTCGAAGAATCTAAAATTTTTCCTTGGTTACTGTAGCTACAGTAATCCTTACCTCCGGATCAACGCAACACCTTAATTCGAACTGCGGACCCATATCCCGCTTCGGCCATCGCTTATCCGAGCGCGTCGATTGAAGGGTGTTCGATCGGCGGCGGTACTCATCTGAATCTGCAATTTTTGAACTTCTCTTGATAGCTATAAAAAAGTGGTCAACTAGTAAGTTGCTCAGCTTAATTTTCTCTACATTTTGTTAGTTGACAACTTTTTTGTATCGGGTACAGTAACCTAGATATGAAGGCTCAAAAATAGGTTCGGCGCCCGCTACCTTTTATAGTGCAAGCCGCACAAGTCCAACTTCAGTGCGCGTGGAGCAGTGAGTTACACGTTGGTCGCTCACCCCGAAGCTCGCGGGTTCAACCCCCACTGGTGCGATTTCTTTTTAACTTTTTTTTAAAACTTCATTTTTATATTTATTTTTAGTTCTAAACTAAAAAAAATATTTTTTCCTATTTTCGAGAATTTTCTGTGTGACTAAACGAAAAACAAGTCTCCCTCATTACTGATTAACGAGGTAGACAGGTGTATGAAGGAAATACGAGTCTTGATAAACAATTTTGTATTTTGTGTTCTCGTTTTTGTATTTTGGGAGATAAAAATTTGGAGTTATACGATTTCGAAGAAGCCGCTATATCTCATGACGCAATGTATATAGTAGTCAACTACAAAACTGACTGTATCTAGATTACGGTAAGAGATTTCAAAAAGCTGTCAACTAGAAAGTTGCTCAGCTTAAAATTTCCTATATTTTGTTAGTTGACAAGTTTTAGAGAGCGGTTACGGTAGCCGAGTTATAAGCGTTGAAAGGAAAGATTATGCAGCTCGTACCTGCAACTCTGAACTTAAACCGCCCCTAGCTCTACTACGGTAATAGCTATCAAAAAAGTGTCAATTAATAAGTTGCTCAGCTTAAAAAGAGCTATATTTTATTAGTTAGCAGTATTTTTATAGCTCTTCCCTCAATTGAGTTACGGTAGCTAGAAGTTTAATTTTTCTAAAAAAATGGGATTTCAACTTCAAAACCTCATATCTCATTTCTCAGAAGAGGTATCAAAAAGTGGTCAACTAGTAACTTGCTCAGCTTAACTAGAGCTATATTTTATTAGTTAACCGTTTTTTGATAGCTCTACCCACAATTGAGTTACGGTAGCTAGAAGTTTCATTTTTCTGAAAAAAGGAACTTCAACTTCTAAAGCTTATATCTCATTTCTCAGAAGAGGTATCAAAAAGTAGTCAACTAGAAACTTGCTCAGCTTAACATCCTCTACATTTCACTAGTTAACACTTTTTCTCTATCTCTAAAACCAAGAAAGTTATATCTCTTACAATTTTGTTGTTGATTGGCGGCAGTGGCAGCGGCGAGAAGCGTCGGCTTGAGAAGCATCAGCTGGGAGGGAAGGGGGGTGTTCTGGTCTTTCGAACACACAACAACCCTCACCCCCAGTGCTGCCAGAGAAAATGGGCGGGGCCAGACATGTCTCCCCCTCCCTCTCTTCCCCCCTCTGCAAGCCTCTGCAGACACACTGAACATGGTGGTCAAATAGAAAAGTTAAACCAGAGGGGAAGGGGTTCTGGAGAGAGAGAGAGAGAGAGAGAGAGAGAGAGAGAGAGAGAGAGAGAGAGAGAGAGAGAGAGAGAGAGAGAGAGAGAGAGAGAGAGAGAGAGAGAGAGAAGTTGTTTACGTAAACAACGCGAGTGCCGCGCCGTTCCGCGCGGCGCCACCGCCAGGAGGGGCACACCGCGTAAACAGCGCAGAGAAGAGAAATGCCAAAATATTATTGTTTTTCTGGAATGGCTGTTTTTAGAGATTCTGAGGAGAAGGGAGGGGAATAATATTTTTCCATTTTTTCCAGAAAAATATTTGTTTTTTATGGAGAATTTTTTCTTCGTGAAAATTTTTTATTAAAAAAAATTTTTTTTTGGTTTTACAAGAAAACAATTTTTTTTTTTTCAACGCAGAATTTTGGATTTAAAAGTGCTTTTTTGAAACTGGAAACTATTTTTTTCACAAAAAATTATTTTTCAAAAAATTATCCATAATTTTATTTCAAAATCGAATTCTCCATAAAATTCTGAGCAACTTTGTCTCTTAAACCGATTCTCTATCTCTTCTGGTTCTCGAGATACAGGGGGCGACGAGAGAGTGGAGAGACGCAGACACTCTAGCCTTCTCTGCGCTCTCTCGTCTCTCGCTTTGCACTTAAAATCGCTGTAACTTCTTTCAAAATTAATATTTTTAAGTTTTGAAAAAACCGTTTTGTAGAAAAAATTAAGCACTTCAAGATGGACTAGGTTTGGTGGCCGAGATTCTCTAGAAAAAAATTCTAGGCCATCAAAAAAAAATTTTTTTGTAATTTTCAAAGTTTTTTTTGTTTCTAACATGCTCTGTAACCCAAGCTGAGCACCGGAACACAACTTGAGAATTTCGAAATAGATCAAAAGTTATTTATTTTTTGATTATTATTTTTCAAAATCGACTACTTTCATAATCAAGGCGGAAGTTGAAGATAAGGAGTCTGTCTGCAAAAATTATTTTTAGACTCGCCTTTAAAAATTGTGTATTACTCCAGAAAAATGACTCAGAAAGTGTTCAGAGGGAAAAATAGATTATTCAAATTAAAATTGAACGGATTACGGTAGATTTATGTCATAACAAATTTTAAGTCTAGATTAGTTAAAGCACTACAACTTCATTTGCGTGGGAGATAGGGGAAAACCGTCAATGGGAAAGTTGCTCAGCTTAAAATTTTACGTTTTTTGTTAGTTGACACTTTTTTGATAGCTATAACAGGAAGGGAGTTACGGTAGCTAGATAGCAAAAAAAGGTTATTTTTTTAAAAAACACCTCTAACTAGATTACGGTAAGAGCTATCAAAAAATGGTTAACTAATAAAATATAGCTCTTTTTAAGCTGAGCAACTTACTAATTGACAACTTTTTGGTATCTCTTACCGTAATTGAGATACACCCATTTGAAGTTAGAGGACTTGAGGAGTTCAAAGACTCATCCAGGAACACTTTAATCCGCCACTTATTAATCTGTTTTCATTATGTGTAATGCATAGAAGGAACTCTATTCGTCATCCTCTTCTCTCTCTCTCTCATACACGAGTAAATGCATGGTTAGAGCGGAAACAAGAAGAGGAGGAGGCAAAAACTTGTTTTTCCCCCCTATTCGTATCCGCGAACACTTTTTTCTGAAGAGAGGGGAACACCCAACAACAACATTTGAAAAAGGGGGAGGTTACTTGTTTTCACTGGGGTCTACCGGTTTTTTCTGTTGCTGACTTTTAATTTTTTCGAAAATTTCCAAAAAAAAAATTCTAGATTTTTTTCAAAATCGTGATCTCCATAAAATTCTAAGCAACTTTGTCTCTTGAACCGATTTTCTATCTCTTTTGGTTCTCGAGATACAGGGGGCGGCGAGAGAGTGGAGAGGCGCAGACACTCTAGCCTTCTCTGCGCTCTCTCGTCTCTCGCTTTGCACTTAAAATTGCTGTAACTTCCTTCAGGATTGATATTTTTGAGCCGTTTAAAAACTATTTTGTAGAGAAAATTAAGCTTTAAAGGATAGGCAAGGTCAGGTGGTCTAAGAATTTTAAGAAAAATTCTAGGCCAGCTAAAAAATTTTTTTTTGAAAAGTTCTAAATTTTATTTTGAAATCGTAATCTCCTTAAAATTCTGAGCAGCTTTTTCTCTTGAACCGATTCTCTATCTCTTCTGGTTCTCGAGATACAGGGGGGCGGCGAGAGAGTGGAGAGACGCAGACACTCTAGCCTTCTCTGCACTCTCTCGTCTCTCACCTTGCACTTAAAATCGCTGTAACTTCCTTCAGAATCGATATTTTTGAGCCTATTAAAAACCATTTTGTAGCGAAAATTAAGCTTTACAAGATAGGTGGCCTAAAAATTTTAAGAAAAAATTCTAGGCCATCAAAAAAAAATTTTTTTTTTCGTTTTTTTTTAAATTTTTTGTGTTTCTAACATGCTCTCTAAACCGAAAAGCTGAACACAAAACGCAACCTGTCGGCAGATAATGTCGATAGTAGTAATTTGGAGTATAGGAAGGCCTTGGCGGATAGAAGCCGTGCATCTGGTACTCGTAGCTTTGTTGTGTCGGCGTTGCCGCTCCGGATCGCGTCGTTGGCGTCGAGCACGGCGATGAGTCGGATTCTAGGATGATGACGTGGCGGATGGAGAGTGATAGAGAGAAGAGAGAGAAGAGAGAAACGAGACGACGACGAGTTGATACCTGACATGACGGAACTTGGTCCAGGACGATGGTGGAAGCGAGCGAAGGCGGGAAGACGTCGAGAGGGCGAACCTAATATTGAAGACAAACGGTCTAAGGGGTCCGGAGAGAGCATGCAAGAAATTTATAAATTTAAGAATACCCACCACAAGATTTCTTGCGATCACGAAACGGATAATGTGCGGAGACGTTCTGCCCACCCATGCATTGTGTGTCCATTATCATTGTTTCTAGTATCTGAAAACTTCATTTTTAGAAAGAGCAAAATTACTTCTGAAGCCGGGGACTCGAACCTACGCGTCCCGCCCCCAAAAGATCGACCGTCAAAAGCGCAACCCACTGCGCCATGCGTGCACATCGGCCGCGAGGCGCGAGGGCGTATACGAGACTGCCGACTTAGAGACGGCGGCCGGCACCGAGCGAGCAACGGAGCCAGGGCGCAGAGGGTTTCCGGTGCACTTTTGTTCAAAGTGCTCAACAGAGAAATTATAGGTTTAGTTACTGGCTACATTTTGGAAAAAAGAGCGTATGGAAATCTTGAAAGCTGACTAAGTTATGACCTTTTTTCTAAAAAATTTATATATTTTTGGAAAAACTTTCATAACTTGCTTAGTTTTAATGCTTTCTGGATAATTTTGGTACCAAAATGTAGAGAAAAACCAGGTGCATATTATGTTAGTTGACCATTTTTAGCGGAGAGTTTGTTCAACCCTTCAAAAAATTGTTTTCCTGAGGCTTACCTATTTTTTGAAAGATGAGAAGGCCAAAAAACTCCGATGAAGATTCTGAAAATTCTGAAATTCAAAAAAGGGAGGGGCGGAGCTAATGATGACGGAATTCATTCGTAAAGTGATAATCTTTAGAGCTTAGACTAGATAGTATGGGAGAGGAAGAGACGCAGAGACAGAAGGGCTCAATGAGCAGTGTACTTTTAAATATCTCTTAATCTTGAGTACTCAGGATTACGGTAGCAGGGTACTGTAGACTAAAGGGAAAACAAACCAAAAAACCAACAAAAAATGGCTGAAAGTCATGCGCGGAAATCGAAATGGGGGCTCTCGGCTGGGGGGAGAGTGAGACGATGAGTGAGACGGAGAGTGAGACGATGAGAGAGACGAAGAGAGAGAGATGGAGATGCAAAAGGTATAATCAAGACATCTTTTTTTTGTGTCGAGAGCGAGGCTTTCTTTTTGGTTTTTTTCTCTGGAAGAAGATTGAAAATGAAAGAGAGAGAGAGAGAGAGAGAGAGAGATGATGAGCTCTCTCTCTCGAAATGAGCGGATTATATTGATTCACGTGTATGTATGTGTCACCAGACGCTTAGTAATTTCGTATTTCAGCGCGCGGAGAACAAAAAATCAAAAAAAAATTTTTTTTCGAAAAAAAAATTTTTTTCCAATAAAATACCTAGAATTTTATTTTAAAATCGAATTCTCCACAAAATTCTATCCAACTTTCTTTTTTAAAACGACTCTCTATCACTTCTGGTTCTCGAGATACGAGAGGCGGCGAGAGAGTGGAGAGACGCAGACACTCTAGCCTTCTCTGCGCTCTCTCGTCTCTCGCTCTGCACTTAAAATCGCTGTAACTTCCTTCAGAATTTATATTTTTGAATTTTGAAAAAACAGATTTATAGGGAAAATTAGGCTCTTCAAGATGGACAAGGTTTGGTGGCCTAGGAATTTTAAGAAAAATTCTAGGCCAGCAAAAAATTTTTTTTCATATTTTTCAGCCGTTCAAAAATTATTTTGTAGCGAAAATTAAGCTTTTTGAGATAGATTAGGTTTGGTGGCCGAGAAACTCGAGAAAAAAAATTCCTAGGCCACTAAGGAAAAACTACTGTAACTTGCGTCAAAACTCTTTTTTTTGAGATTTTCAAAAAGTATTTTGAAGCGAAAATTAGGCCTAATAAATCCAGAAAAAAATGCAGAAAAAAAATCTGTTAAAATTTTGAAAAAATTTTTTTCTAGAACTTCTATCTTCTTGCTCCTTATAGCTATCAAAAAGTGGTAAACTACAAAGTTGCTCAGCTTAACAAGCTCTATATTTTTCTAGTTGACACTTTTTTCCATCTCTACCAGGAACAGAGATATGCCAAAAGTTCAGTGGAGCGCATTTGCACACCTAACCTAACTCCCGCTGAAATCTGTTCGAAAAGTGGAAAAATAAGGTAGAAAGAACGCCAAAAACATGTTGACTGTTTCCTTGGCTCCGCCCCCTTGTGTGACTATCGTGTACTCCACGTGGACAAGACTGTTTGCTTTGGCTCCATTGTCCGAGAGGAGTACACGGAATCCTGTTCTCTTATCATTTATTTTCCAGCATAAAAAAAGGAAATGGAACGGGTAGAAAAACGAAAAGAAACAACGACGAGAGAGTGTTTGAAATGAAGAGACGGTTAGAGAAACGACGAGCAATCAGCTGTTTTTAAAGGGAGAGAGAGAGAGAGAGAGAGAGAGAGAGAGAGAGAGAGAGAGAGAGAGAGAAGGAGAAGGAGACGAAATGGAATTCCAGTTTTTTTTCTTTCTTTTCAGAATGGAGAGGGACTGAAAGAGAACAAGGAAGTGGGGAGAACATGAATCATTTTGAAAGGGAGGGGTTTTTTGTCGGCAAAAAATTTTTTTTTTTGATTTTTCATCGGAAAAATTATTTTTAATCTTTTAAAAATAATTCATTGAAAAAAATAGCCGAAAAGTCTTTTTAACCAATAAAAACAGGGATATATACAGCGAAAATGTGCAATCGCGCTCTATTGCTAAAAAAATACGAGGTCCTAAAATTTAAATTCCTCAGAAATTATTCCGGTGTACACAAAAAAAAATTATTTCCGACGGAATCTAATCATAAAAAATGCAAAAAATCTGTTTTAATCAATAAAACTAACCTAATTTTTTTCCGAAATTTCGTCAGTTGAATAAAAAATTTTTCCGCTCGATTTGTCGCGACAAAATTAATTTTTATTGACAAAAAAGCCTTTTTCTTATAGGAATAAGGTTTTTTTTAATTTTTAACCAATAATAATAACATAATTTTTTCCAAAATTCAGGCCTTGAAATTAAATTATTTTTCCGGGTAAAATAAGAGATTTCTGACCGATAAAAATCAATTTTTATCGGTGAAATAATTATTTTTCAAAGGAAAAGAACTGACTAACCACGGGCTTTTACTTATCCTTTTGAACTGGTTTGAAAAGCAAGCGCGCTCCGCTGAAGATAACGCCGGCGGAACGCCGAATAGATTTGAATTTTTAGTTTTTTTTTGCTGAATGGGAAAATATTTTTTTCGAATAAGGATAAAAATATTTTTTTTTCGTTGAAAAGTAAAAACGAATCAATTCGAAAATTTTCTTTGAGTAGATCAAATAATTTATTTTTGTTTATTAAATAAAAAACGGAGGTTTGCGCTGATAAAATAGGTCAAAACATTTTTTTATGTGAAAAACAAAAAAAATTTTTTCAAATTAGAAATTAGAAACCTGTTCGAGTAATTTTCTCTATTCGTAAATTTTTACTTATAAAAATATAGGCTGCTAAAATATGTCAAAAATTAATATTTTCCGCTAAAAATAGGCCGCAAAAATAGCTCAAAAAATAAATATTTTCCGTTAAAAATATTTTTAAATAAAAAACCCGAAAAAAACTAAATTTTAAAAGACTCACAAAATAATATGTTCAATGGAGAAATCCCTCTACTGGAAATGTTTCTGGTAACCAAGGAGAATTCGGTTCGTTAACCACAAAAGCCTTTTTCTGAGAAAAGTCACTTCTCAGACATCAGAACAATGCACTTTCAGTGGAAAAGAACAAGAAATGCACTCTAATTCTTTAATCAATAGACATTTTTTTGGTTGACAATGATAAGGTGTTACGAAATGAGTCAGATGATTGAAGTCATAACTCTTTGGAGGTTAGAGATAGAGAAAAAGTGTTAATTGGTAAAATATAGAGCTTTTTGAGCTGAGCAATTTTGTAGTTGATTACTTTTTGATACCTCTTACCGTAATCGAGGTATGAGGGTTTGAATCAGAGACACAGAGAAGCAGACGCTCTCGCTTCTTTTTTTCGCGCAACTTCAGAGGGCTATAACTCGCTTACCGTAACCGCTATCAAAAAACTGTCAACTAATAAAATATAGCTCTTTTTAAGCTGAGCAAGATTGTATCTGACCATTTTTTGATAGCGGTTACCGTAGCCTAGATACCCTTGCTCAAAGTGAGCATAGGAACACCAAAACACCCGGTCAGAACACAAAAAAACAGGCAAAAACAAAGAACAGAAAAGAGAAGAATTTTCGAGACTCGTTCTCTCTCTCTCTTTCTCTCTCTCTCTCTCTCTCTCTCTCTCTCACCCTCACTCTCTGTCTATTTTCGATTGGGGGGAATGCCCTTCGTGTTTATTTCCTCCTCCTCCTCCGACGGCGGCGACGACGGTCGAAGAGTGCATTCTGGTCAACAAGTTTTCTGACGTGGCAGCACAGAATACATGGAAGAGTATGGAATTCCCGGGGAACCCCCATTTTTCTCAACATTATGGATTTTCAAAGCAGTTTATCTCGATTACGGTAAGAGATATCAAAAAGTTATCAACTAGTAAGTTGCTCAGCTCAACTTTTTCTATAACTCTTCAGTTGATAGCTTTTTGATAGCGCTTACCGTAATCGAGTTATGCGCCTTTAAAAGTCGTGTCACAGCGCGGGAAGCTATGGGTGGTCTGCAACGCGCGTATCTCGATTACGGTAAAAGCTATCAAAAAGTAGTCAACTAATAAAATATAGCTCTTTTTAAGCTGAGCAATATTGTAGTTGACAATTTTTTGATAGCTTTTTCGGGAATCGAGATATATCGCTTTGAAAATAAGATTAAACATTTTTCTGTTTCAAAAAATTAAAAAATTGAAAAATAAAAAAATTAGAAACAAGACATTCAAATTTTCTAAAAACATAAAACACGCTCTATTGATAATCTATTATTCAAAATTATAAAAACAGTCAAAAATTTTTCTTTCAGGACGCCATCTCCATTGTTTACCGCCCCTGCCACTCTGCACTCTCTTCATGTCCCTCCCGGGCGCTTGCCCGTCGTGCAGCGATGTCCGAGTGGTTAAGGAGTTGGACTTGAAATCCAATGGGCTTTGCCCGCGTAGGTTCGAACCCTGCTCGCTGCGAATCACTTTTTTCTTTTTTTTCTTATCATCGTTATCAGTTATGTGCTCTATTGAGAACAATAAAGTCATTTTTCGCTTTTTGTGTGATTTTCTTTTAGAGTGGAAGAGACGCAGAAAGAATAAAAAAGTGAAATTGAGAAAAGTGAAAGGATATCTTTTTGAGAAGAGAAAACGAGCCGGCGGGTAAAAGAGCACATTCTCCGTGCCGCCCGATTTTCCGACACTTTTCGATTTATCTTTTTTATTAGTGTAAATACCTTTTAATCTCGAGAGAAACAAGATTTAAAAAAATTCAAATTTCGAGGAAAAAAATATTTTCAAAAAAATTTTTAAAAAAATTTTTTTCAGTAAAAAATGCGAATCTGGGTGGCATCCCTAATATTCTATGGATCAGTATTCGCTATCTGTGAACTGTTTCGATTCCTGGTTATTAAGTCGTTCGACAACCCAAAACGACTATCGGCTCTTCTGATTCTAGAGGTCTAACCCCCTTAATCTATTCCATCAAAATCCAATTTTTCAGTTCATCGGAACCCTTCAAATATGTGTTCCGATGTTCGATGTGGGCACGATTCTTGAGAATTACGGTCTTTTGGGCGTGTTTTTGGAGATTACGGTCATCGAATTGGCGAATTGCTATTTTCAAAGAGATGCAGTGGCTCATCCGTGTCCATTGGTTAGTTTTGAGACTACAGAGACTACATAGACTACATAGACTACAAAAACTACAATTTAAAAAAAAGCAAAAACTTTTAACCCCGGTGGGGGTCGAACCAAGACACCACGCCCGCCTGAACGACAGCCGCCCATGCTAGCCACTAGGCCACGCGGACTCAAGCGCCCACACTGCAGTTGGCGTAGATATTTCTGGGGACCTCGCGCTTTTTGTAGTTTTCGTAGTTTTTGTAGTTTTTGTAGTCTTTGTAGTCTCATTCCAGGTAACCAACTGCTACCGTAAAACCAAAGCCATCCGTCGAGCGATCTACGTATTCTTCGTCCAACTCTCAGCCGCCTATGTCTCATACTTCGTCGCCCGTCTCTTCTGGAAAATCGGAATCCATCCGATCCATTCAGAACTTCTCGATCAAGAATCTTGCTCATCGGATCTTACTGTAGCCATTACAACTGGATGTTTGATCGAAGGAACCGCCACTTTTGTCGCCAAATGGTTCGAGAAGTGGGTGGATGAGCGGTATGATGGAGATGTGAAAGTGTGCTCCATCGCTAATTGCGTTTTTTCTGGGCTGTTGTGCGCTATTGGTGAGTTTTAGAGTTTTATACAAAAAAGCAAAAATAATAATTACCGCTGGGAGTCGAACCAGGCCACCGCGCCCGGCTGAACGAAACCCGCCTGCGCTAGCCACTAGGCCACGCGGACACAAACGCCTATGCGTCAGTGGGCGTAGATATTCCTGGGGACCTCGCGGATTTTTCAAAAAAAAATCCGAAAACGAAAATTCCATTTCCAGGAATAAACTACACTGGAATGTATGCCAATCCCATTGTCGCTTGGGCGTGTACCTTCAATTGTCTCGGAGTCTCTCATGCCGGTCATCTCTTTGTCTACTGGTTATCCCCACTGATTGCCTGGTATTTCGCAGAAATTGTATTCGGAGCTGATGACGTCATCGAAGATGAGCAAGTGGAAGAAGAGACGAAGAAAAAGGATTAGGAACTGATTATTTTTATAGTGTATATAAAGATTTTTTCTTTTTTTTGGGTGTAGAGACGCAGAGAAACGAGAATGTCTGACTTCTCTAACTTAAAAATATTTCTGTCTTTGAGGGCGCATAACTCGATTACGGTAGCCGCTATCGGAAAATTGTCAACTACAAAGTTGCTCAACTTAAAAAGCTCTACATTTTATTAGTTGACAACTTTTTGATAGCGTTGACCCTAACTGAGATACGCCTCTCGCACTCTCACAGTTTGAATTCCCGCGTGACCTCTCAAAAAGGGGGCGGGGCTACGGGGGCATCGATCCATAACTCAATTCTCTCTTCGTCCCCAATTCAATCATTATTTTGTAGTTTAAAACAGAAAAGCAACAGGAAAGACGGAAATTTCTACGCAAATTACGTCGATTTGAAGTGAGTTATAGGCTCTAACTTTAAAGGCGCATAACTCGATTACGGTAGCAGCTATCAAAAAGTTGTCAACTAACAAAATATAGCTCTTGTTAAGCTGAGCCACTTTGTAGTTGACAACTTTTTGATAGCGGTTACCGTAATCGAGATATACGCGTTTTAATTAAGGAATAGTGTATCACTTAATATAAAATTGCAGTCATGGGAAAATCAAAGTCCAAGTCGAATAGTCGATCAATTTCAAAACTGAGGAGATTGTTCTCGTAAGCCACGCCCCTTTTTACAGTAATCCCATGGAAATTGTTTAGGGGAGGACCAAAAGTGAGCGAGAGTAAAGAGGATTTGGGAAGTCAGCCAGTTAGTCCGGCGCCGTCTGCTGGAAACTCTTTGACAGGGAATCCGAAATCGAAACCGGTAGGCTACAAAGACTACAAAAGCTACAGAAGCTACAAAAGATACAATTAGCGCGCGGTCCCCAAAAGTATCTACGCCCTCCGCGGCGGAGGCGTTTGAGTTCGCGTAGCCTAGTGGCTAGCGTGGGCGGCTGTCGTTCAGGCGGGCGCGGTGCCCTGGTTCGACTCCCTGTGGGGTTTAACATTTTTGCCTTTTTTATAATTGTAGTTTTTGTAGTTTGCGTAGTCTTTGTAGTCTTTGTAGCCAATTTAGTCAATTCCAGAAACGAAAACCATCACGTGACGACGGAACAGGTCCAAAAAGTCAGGAAGACCCCGCATCAGCAACACCAAAAAGTCCATCAGACGACAAGGCGAAGGGGTCGAAAGCGAAGAAGGCGAAGAAGGAAGAGGAGCAAGAGGCGAGTGTTTTCGAAGAAGTTCAGGGACCGGCGGCTCCGGTGAGGACCGGAACACATGGGATTAAGAATAAGATGAGGTGGAAGATTGATGTGGAGGGAGCGGATTGTCTGACGGATCAGAAGATGCCGGAGGTTCTTGAGAAGTTGGGCAAGCTGCGGAAGAAGTGGAGAACGAAGAGGTGTAAGGTGTTGAAGGCGAATGAGAAGCCGGGAGGGGCGACGGAGGATGAGGATGAGAAGGAACCGAATAAGGTAGGACTACAGACTAGACTACACTTTAGACTACACCCTAGACTACAAACTACACTCTAGACTACACTTTAGACTACAAACTACCCTTTTTACAAATGAGCGCGCGGTCCCCAAAAATATCATCGCCCACTGATGCGTAGGCGTTTGAGTCTGCGTGGCCTAGTGGCTAACGCAGGTGTCTGTCGTTCAAGCGGGTGTGAGTGCCTGGTTCGACTCCCACTTGGGGATTTTCTTTTTGCTTTTTTGTTTGGAGCTGGGAAACTTGTCCTAGACTACAAACTACAAGTTCCAGAGTGAGGATCTAATCATGACGAGTGCACGAATCCTTCAACTCGTCAAACTCGAAACGCTAATCACAAAAGAAGTCTCTGAACCGGATCAAGAAATCCTTCGCTCCTACTGTCGCAGTGGAGACCAAGAGGAAAAGGCTGAGCAACTCATCGAGAAGCTCGTCTTGGCGATGCTTCATGCCGTCGTCGCGAAAAACGAATTCGTCCGCCAAGTCGGAATTCCGGGTGAACTTCGAATGTTCGCTGTCGACGAGAAGAAGGCGAAGTTGCCGATGATGGCATTGCTCATGGCACGAAAAGACTTGTTTTATGTTTCGTGGTCGAAACCGAATCGAGATGTCGAGAATATGTTGGATGGCACGTGGGCGGGAATGACGGTTAAGAAGGGACCATCGGCGGGACCCATTAGAAGTGCGAGACTTGGAGGATGAAATGGTTTTGGAGAAAATAAATTATTTTTATTGATTTTAAATTGAAAATAAGCGAAAAAAAATGAGATAATTTGAGCGCGCAAAAATTCAAAAATTTCAAAAAAAAAATTCAAATTTCGCGCCATTTTTTTCGTTTTTTTCCAATAACATTCTCCATACTAATTATTGATCGATAATCTTCTTTCCACTATCGTATTGCTTCTGATCGAGTCGTCGATTCGGTTTCGGTCGCCCGCCACCCACTCCTTTTATGCATCGACGAATCGCCGCCGTCGTGTTCACCTGATGCTCGAAATGAACGAATCTGAAAGTGCGCTCTATTGATAAAGTGGTTACGATAGAGCGCAGTTTCTCAGACGCTTAAAACAAAAAAGCAAAACGATTCCCAAGCGCGCGGATTCGAACCCGCGACCTTTGGAACGCTGTCCGCCACTGTTAGCCACTAGGCCATGGGCTACCAAAGCTAACATAGCTTAAAAGCGATTGATAAACCCCGTGCTCACCGAATATGTCTTCCCAAAACGAAATACTCGGATTGCTCAGTTTTCTGCGCATCGCGGATCACCGTCACATTCAGAAGGCGTAAATTGAGATTTGAATCGCAGCTCTCGATGGTTCCGATGACATAATTCTCTCCGCGAAGCTCGACGACCACCTTTTTTCCGACGGATCCCTGAAGAACGGCAGAGCATCCGGACTCGAGTCGCTTCTTCTCCATCTTCAAATAATTTATTTTCTATATATTCTACAAAGAATATTCACAACACATACATCAATTAATCGATAAGAAAACGGGATTGGGGGGAAATCTCACAACCATTTAAATTCAAAAAAAAAACTATAATAAATAATAAAAATAATTCGTTAATTGGTTCGTCGTTAAGAAAGAAAGAATGCCGTAACAATATCGATGTGGTGTACTGTAGAAAAACATCACACTTGACGACATACTTCGTTTTGAGTGAGAGAGAAAGACGTTTTAGTATTATTTTAGGAACGAGTTGGAATAATTAATAGAATTTCGCTTTGTCCTGTTTGCTTCGCAAATAGACGACGGCGATGATGATGGCCGATTGGAAGAGAATAATGAGGATGAAAATTGTCGATGAGATGCATTGGACGTTCGGGCACGCCGAGCCGCCGTTCTGGAAAAAAGAGGCTTAGCTTCTCGCTATTTTTCTTTTTTTTGTAGTTTTTATTCCAAAAATTTGAATTTTGAGCCCCAGAAGGCTCTAGTTCAGTAGAGCGCAATTACTTCCCTCTGAAAACGGCTCCGGGACATTTCGCAGGCGTTTTTTACACTAAAAATTGAAATTTTAAAATTATAACTGAAACGGACTGTATTTTTATAGTTTTTTTTTCAATTTTTTAGACTGGTTATTAATTTTAATATTTGCTTTTTGGCTTATTTCTTTCGATATTTCGCTTGAATCTTGAATTCTCTGTCATTTTTTAAATTCATCACAACAAAAAATGGTATTCATTGTTTTGATAAACTTAAAAAATGACACAGAATTCAAGATTCAAGCGAAATATCGAAAGAAAAGGGCCAAAGAACGAATATTAAAATTAATAACCAGTCTAAAAATAGGAAAAAAACTTCCCACGATAAAGTTATTTTCCGTTGGAAATTTCAGTTATATAATTTTATAATTTCAATTTTTGGTGTAAAAAACGGCATTTTATTAGCGAAAATCGTCGGAAATTATAGATTTTTAGGGGATTTTCACAATATTTTTGAATTTTTGAGTGTCGGAAAATGCGCTCTATTGATAACGAGCTCAGTTTCCTTCAAATTCCCCTTACCGTTTGAACCTGCGATGCCCTGACCGTCCGCAACTCGTTGAGCAGCGAGTCAACCTTCTGATGCATACTACTATCCACTCCTCCTCCCCCAGCCCCTCCCTGCTGCATCTTCTGATCAATGTTATATGTCTTTGTGAATATCTCATTCACATATTGCTTCATATCCCTAACCGATTGGGTCAGGTCTCGCAGCGACGTGATCACTTCGTTCTTCTCATGTTGCTGGAAACTGGCGCCTCCTGCAACTGGAGCCGGCGCCGCTCCTCCACCGGTCTGCGCTACACCCGTCAGTTGACTCTGCTGAATCTGCGCAAGACGCTGATCCATATTCTGCATGACCTGATGAATCGCGTTCTGCGATTCGTAGATCAACCGAAGCTCTCTGGCCGTGGCATCCTCGTAATACTTATTCGGATCGTACTCATCGTCCTCTTTCACTTTATCCGGATGCTGCTCCTTGAACTTGGCTCTCTCCTGCTCATACTCTTTCATCTGTCTCTCGAACTCCTCATCGTACTTTTGCTTCTCTTGCTGTGGAATCTGTTCGGCCGCTGGCACTGGCTTCTGTTGTTCGTTGAATAGAGAGAAGACGGAGAAATCAAGGATATCGTGGTCGTCGGCAAGTCCTCCGGTGGCTGCTGACACTCCGAAATAACCGTTTCTCGGGAGGAAAATGTTTTCGGCGCGCATGCACAACTCATAACGCGGTGTCGATTGCATTCCGTCATCCACATGCACCGTCAGCACATTCTTCATGTATTCGATTCGAACGCGCACCGGATACGGCTTATTTCTGAAATCGCGTTGGCAACTCGACAAAATCTGCTGGGAGCCGTCGGTATGATGATCGTAGGAACGGGTTCCGTCGTTCAACATCAGAGAGACCTGCGGATTGTTCTTTTGGCCGTCATTGTCGAATGAGTCGAGGAAAAGACCCATGCCGGTCCAGAAGTCGTTGGCACCAAAGACTGGGCCGAGGGCGCCGAGTTGTGATGTGTACCAGATTCCGAGGCCATCGGCGCCGACACGTCCTTGTCCTCCGATTTTTAGAGCGATGTCAACCTGGAAATTAGTGTTTTTTAGGTTTTTTTCGCTAATTTTCAATTTTACCTGGAAATTCTCGCTCTCGACGAACGCGCGCTTGTTCCACGCGATTCCCTTTCGACTTCTCATCGACGGCGCAAGACGGAGTTGCTCTCCGGAAGCAATAGCGTCTCCGCTGACCTAAAATCCAGAATTTCGCATGTTTCTAGATTTCCGTGGCTTACAATCCAAAACGGAATGGATCCATCGCGTTGGGCGAGGTTTGGCGCACGGAACGAGTGCTTGTACTCGAATCTTAAACTGGGGATTCATTAGTTTTCTAAAATCGGAGAAAAGACAAACTTTTTGAAAACCGGGTTATTTTGTGCCCGGATCGCGATAATCACCGCCAGAAGCACGAGTAGGACCCGTGTTGAGGCCATTCTGTAATTAATATCCAAGAGTTTATCACAAAAAAATGTAAATTTCGTGGGAAAAACAAGTGAAAAGGCCAAAACGGTACACGTCGACGCACGGTGTGTGCGTACACCGGAAACGACGCACAATTGCGGACTCGTATTTTGTTTATTTTTGATCAATTTACCGGAGCGAAAAATGGGTTTTAAATTATGAAAAAAAGAAAAATGGCGAAAAATACAATTTAAACATAGCGATATTTATTAAAAATACAATATTAAGCCGGATTGAACTCGTTGAAATAGTAGACAGCCTCAGATAGGTTCGGGCCGACCAAATGAGCGATTTCTCGAACTTTCCGCATAAATTCCTCGTTTTGAGCGACGGATGGGAATCTTAGAAGTGCCAAACTGAATGGAATATACGCCCCACAACAGTAGACAATCATTCCGGCGATAGGCGGCGACGCAGGACGGGCGGCTCCTGGGGCGAACTCAACGAAGCCATTGGGATTCTCGGAGGCGTCGAGGAGACGGTTGCACTCGTCGAATTCAATCCATTGGAACGATTGATCGCAGAGAAGATCGCTGGGGCGGAATTTCGCCTTGTATCGCATTTTGGGGCACGAATGGATGTAGTAGCCCATGTAGTAGTACTTGAGGGCGGCGCAGTGCCGTTCTAGACGTCGCGTTTCTTCGATTTCTCTGGAAAATAGGGGTTTTTCTAGACTTTGAAGCCATTTTTGTGTTTTTAAAAGCCGTTTTCCTGTTCAAAAACTTCAAAAACCCTCTTGAAAACGAACCGCAAAGCCGTATAGGTTCCCATTGATAAAAACGAATAATCCGGATCGTAGAACATGTATTTCGCGGAAAGACAATTCGGAAGAACGTCCACCACAGAGACGGCGATCAGTTTTCCGTCGAGAAGAAACCACATGTGAAATGAGCCCATTTCGATTCTAAAAAAACCAAAAATAGGGGGGAAAACGCCTCCTACTAACCCCTCGATCGTCTGATTAAACAACGGCGAATCGCAAAGGAATCGTCTGTATCCAGCCAATCGGCAGTTCTCATCTTTGTGAATCGTCATCTGATATTTCTTGTACAACTCGAAAGATTCCTCGTCTCTCGCATCGAATTCCGGTGTTTTCAGGGCGACTAGCTTTACTTCTAGACGATGCGCCCATTCTGGAGACTCTTCGTCGATAAAGGATCGAATTGTTCGCTGCCTTGAATCCTCTTTCTCTTTCCGCGCCGCCCGTATCACTTCTGGATCCACGTTTTGTTTTCGGCACTTCTCTTCAAATCTCCTTGTCCTTATCTCTTTTTTCGTGAGCACCGGACGATCCGGATCCTTTTCTTTCTTCTGGGAAACCTGGATCTCGGGTTTCTCCTTCTTATCCTCTCTAACTCCTCCTTCCTCTTTAATCCCACAAACCGGTCGCTTCCCAGTCTTCAAGAACTCATTCATCTGTCGCATCGCCCTCTTCTGGCTCCGTGACATTTTGAATCGTGTCACATCTAGACGAATAGTGAATTGAGGGCAGCAAGTGACAGGATTATGTGGTTTGTAGAGATATCTTCCAGATCTGAAACTCAATTATTATTGGAATTCCAAGGTGTCTAGGGGGGCACCTCCTCCAGCCCTGATCCAGAAGTGCGGCGTAGTCGGTGCAGCGCAGACTGTGCGCCCAGGCGCCAGCTGAAAGCATTTGTGATTTCTGGAGGGTGGGGGCACTTCTGGAGGGGGGAGGAGAAGGTGTCGGGTAGGCGGAAGGGGAACTCACGTGCTCCAGCCAGCCTCCAGCAAGTGCACAAAATTGTCTGGCGAGATTTGATATATCACTAGTGCTAGAATATTCCAGAAAAATAGGCGTTTATATTGAATGCAAGCTCCGCCCCCTTTTAGCCACTTTTTTAGAAATTTTTGTTAAAAAAGAAAGAAAAGCTATTTAAATAGCGTTTAGAGCGCAATTTCTTCCACTTTCTTTTGAAAAAGTGAAAAAAATCGCTTTCAAAGATGAGCAAGTGTATCTAAAAGGGGCGGAGCTTAATAAAAAAAATTTAATTCGATGAAAAAACTCAAAAAATCACAAATCCGTACCAGTTGTCACCGACGATTCCGTCGTCGCCTCCGTCGCTGTGTCGTCTTAAAATATCGAAAAACTAGGTGGGGGGAAGCGAAAAAAATAATTTATTCAAAATCAAAAAAGAAACCTTTTTTGGAGATTCCCGTCCGCTCGCCGCGCTCGTTTTTGCAGTAACCGCAGTTTGAACGCTCGCCGGAGCTGATGAATTCGAGTAGGGTTGCGTTCATTGAGCACCTGGAAGAATTGATTTTTAGGGGGAAAATGAGGGAAAAAATGAGTTTTTAAGGATGAAAATGTTGAGAATTCGATGACAAGAGGGGTTTTTTGAAAATAAAATTTTTGAAAAAAAAAAGTAATTTTTTCGATCAAAGAAAACCCCATTTTTGAGTTGATTGGCAGCTATTTAATCACATATTTCTTAGAAAATAGAGGCCAAAAAGCAGGCTGAAATTTAAATTTTATAACCTTGAATTTTAACTCAAAAATTTTTTTTCAAAGTATCAACTTTTTGTGTAAAAAAATATTTCAAAAGCAGTTTTTGTTTCAAAAAACGTTTTTTTCCATTAAAAAGAGAGAAACACTTACCAGAACCCAATAAAAATTTTAATTTTAGTAAAAAAAGAATAAAATGGACTTTCTGCCATTTTACAAAATAATATTAATCCAAAAAAAACGAAAAACAATTTATTCAAAAAATCCAACAAAAATCTAAAAACTCTATTCTCATTACTACACATTCTCAGCATATCGCTTCTTCTGAATCTCATCCCTCTTCGCCATTTTCGCCGCCTTCTTCTCCTCGGCCTCCTTCTGCTGAAGCATCACCTCGAATCGCGGATCTTTCGGATCCATCCAATACCCGAAATACTCTTGAATCTCTCGAATCCTCTTCTCCAGTGCCACCTCTTTCTCGTCCTTCTCTCTCTCCTGTTTCACCAACGACGCTTCGTATTTCGCCAACGCCGCCGGATATTTCTTCAGATTCTTCTCCAGCTCAGCGAGCCGTGCCACTGCCGCCTCCTTCTTCTTCTTCTGAATCTCCTCGTACTCCTTTTTAACCTCCATTAACTCTCTAAATAGCCCAATTGCCTGTTCCTCCTCGATCTCTTCGGCGGTGGGGAAAAGCTCGGCGACAGGAACGCCGCTCGCCAATCCGTACCGCCCGAATCGCTCCCGACGCGCGGCACGTTCACGTTCCGAATCGAATTGAATCGGTGGCATTCCACCGGCGGCAATTATCCGGTGTCGCGGGCGGAGGCTAGAAAAAAATAATTTAAAAAAAATTTTTCGAAAAAACTCACAAACTAATATCGACTTTTGCCGCGATTTCCTCGTTCGAATTTGCGAAATTTCTCGCGAAAATTCTCCAATTTCTTAACATTATTGCTCACTGAAATTGCTGTTTAAATACCTTTTTTATCAATAGCGACGGCAAGAAAAACGGAGAAAAAGCAAGCGCGCTCCATTGAAATATATGGAAATTGGAGGGAAACTCAAGAAATTCAAAGAGAAATCGGGATAATAAGCGAAATTATTTTATTTAAAGTGGAATGAGATGATAAAATCGAAAAAGATCACGGGTGAGTTTTATATAAAATACAATCAATTCGGCTCTTCGCCGTCAGTTCCAACGATGCTCTCCGACACCTCCCAAATCTGTAATTTATTGAATTCGTCGCTAGAGCACATCGTCCACGGGCGGTTCGAATTCCACGAGAAATCGGCGACTTTTCCGGCGTGACCGGCGTGAACGAAGAGGACTTCTGGAGGAGGGGATGCTGATTTCGGGGAAGACGTGGCAGATGGATCTTCGATTTTTGAGATGTCCCAGATGATCACGCGTCTGGAAAATAGCAGATTTTTATTATTTTTTGATGGGTTTTGCCACTTTTTGTCTTGTTTTTCCTTTTAACATTTTTTACCGAATACATCCCAAAATAAAGCGAGTTCAGCGCGCTTGCCACTATTTCTTCGTAAAAACGCTTCGAAATGTTTGAAAATAGAGAAAATCATGGAATTTTTGACAAAAAACGCTATTTTTCAAATAAAAGACCGCCCGTACCCATCAGACCCGCTACTTGCGAGAATCGTTTCGAAATTCGGATTAAATTCCACTTGGAACACCTCATCTTCGTGATGAATCAACGTGTACATCTTCTGTTTCAAATTCCGAATATCCCACAGAGCCACCGTTTTGTCCATCGACCCGGTGGCCATCAGAAACTCTGAGAATGGGTTAAAAGCGACGCAATTGACTGCGGCAGAGTGTCCGATGGCTGTGAGCCTCGCTTTCGGTTCCCTGATATCCCAGATATTCAGCTTCCGATCATCACCAACCGAAGCGAAGATCGTCTCATGGAGCGTGTGAAATGCCACGTCTTCCACGTTTGACGAGTGACCTTTGAACATGAAAACGGGGTGGAGCTGTCCAGCGACCTTCTGATTCTGATTAATATCCCAATGACAGATCATTCCATCGTCGCCCGCCGTCAACAGATTCCCCTCTCTCGTCGTACTCCACGAGATACCGTATCCCTCACCCTCGTGCCCTATCAGCCGAAGATCCGGGCGGAATTTCGAATCGTGTGGTTGTGAGGGATGTTTAGTGTAATCGAATACATAGACATCGTCGTTGGGCCCCCGACTCGCTATCACTATCGGATTCTGTGGCATGTACCGTGCCCGGTGCACTTCTCCCGAGTGATTTATCCGTATTTCGGTGTCCAACTTCGCCTGGCTCCCTGCTCCGTAGCCTCCGTACTCCTGACGATCGTGATCCCATTTGGAATCGTCGAATTCCATTGCGTCAGTGTTAATTACGAATTTTGAGATCATTAGATAGTTCTGCTCGTCGCCTGAAGTATGTGTCCCGAGGAGCATTCGATGGATACTGGCATCTGAATTTTCTGTCTGAAAATAACGGGGTTTGGGGGGAAATAGGAAGAAATTCCCACTTTTGTGACGTCAGGCATCCATTGAACTGTAAGGGTCGGCCAGTCAAGCATTCGGGTGACTACTGTATCGTACAGATAGGGCGCATTCTTCTTCCACACCCTCTGCTCCCGTGGGATCTCCACCAGGCACTCGTCCTCGCTCATCTGAAATTTCTGGAAAAAACTAGAAAAGCTCAAGAAAAATCGAAAATAATAAAAAATGTCAAAACATTTAAGGTCAAGAAATTTGTGGAAGACAATCGAGGTTTATTTTCAAATTTTTCAGAAGTTTTTCAGAATTTTTGGAAACTTTACAGAGAAATCATAATAGAAATATGCAAATGGTTAGGGATGAAAAAAAGGATGAGATGCGGAAAATAATTTAGATTGTTGTCAGACTCTCATTGCGTTCTCTCGACGACGTCGGCCGGCGTCTCCTCCTCGACCTCATTGTAAATATTGTCGGCCATTTGCCACACTTGAAGGATGTTGTCCTCGGAGACGCTGCACACCACCCACGGCTCATTCGGATTCCACGAGAAGTCGCTGATCTTTGCGGTGTGTCCGCCGTGAATGAAGAGAAGCTCCGGTGGTCCGTCTTCGGCGTCCTCGGCAGTCTGATCCTCTCCGATCTTCGAGAGATCCCAGACGTGAAGGCGTTTATCGGTTCCGGATGAGGCGAGAATCGTCTCGTTATGGGGGCTCCATTGGACTTGGAAGATCTCGTCGCGATGCGATTCGAACGAGTGGAGCTTCAGACGCAGGTTACGGAGATCCCAGAGAGCGACGGTCTTGTCGGCGGATCCTGTGGCAAGAATGAATTCGGAATAGGGGTTGAAGGCGAGACAGTTGACTTCAGCGGTGTGCGCGTCGATCGAATGTCCTGGAGTGTTGGTACGAATGTCCCAGATCAGCCTGGAATAGAAAAATAATCATTTTTTGATTTTTTATCCAGAAAACTCACAATTTCTTATCATCACCAACTGATCCAAAGACGCCATCGTGCAAAACATGCCATGCGACGTCTTCAACGACACTTTCGTGTCCTCTGAACACATCCTTCGCTTGCAGCTCGCCGGCGACATTTTGACTCGCATTAATATCCCAATGGCACACCGTCTGATCATCGGACGCCGATAATATGTATCCCTCGCGATTTGGATTCCACGACAAGCCGTATCCCTCTTTAGTGTGCCCTTTAAGTTTGATTAGTGGGTTGAACGAGTTGTCGCGTGGGATAGACGGGTGTTTCGTGTAGTCGAAGATGTAGACGTCGGCCGACGGCGATTTGGTGGCGATGATGTTCGATTTTTGGGGCATATAGCGAGCGCGGTTCACCTCGCCTTCGTGATTGATTCGAATATCCGGCTCGACTTTGCCGTTGACGGCGCCGAAGCCACCGAACTCGCTTCGCTCAGTGTCATAGCGCGACGCGTCGAATTGAGCCTCGTCGGTTGGCATACAAATCTTGGAGATTAGCAAATGATTCTGCTCGTCGGAGGTATGAGTACCGAGAATCAATCGATGAACCGAGTGATCGCTGCTGTCCTGGAAACTCATTTTTTAGTTTACTGCTCAAAATTCAAAAAATCAATACCTTGGTAACCTCCGGGAGCCATTGAACACTCAGAGAAGGCCACTCGAGAGCGTGAGTCATCACTAAATCATAGAGGAACGGTGTGTTCTTCTTCCAGATTTTATATTCGTCGTTGGCGACGCGGTCTTCCGAAGTGCCATCTTCCAAGGTGGCCATTCTGAATTAAAATAGCGATTAAATATCAATAAAAGCAATGAATTAAATGAAAAAATCGATAAAAAGCAGCTCTCCTGGATGCGGGAATTGCGGTTACCACGAAAAAACACACTTTGAATGCGTGCGCGTCGCGGGTTTTCGCGGGGAGAACGCCGCGGGTCTCGCAACGACTCGCCGTTCACAGTGCACCTAGATACGGTTTTCGGAGCTCATTTGAATTCCTCTCGGAGAACTCGCCAAAACGAACAAGTTTTTATTGATATTGAATTATTTTTGCATTGGTTTTCGGTCATCACGGCATTTTCTGTATGATTTAATAGGTTTTGAACCACTATCAAGGTTCTTTTCGCTCTACTCGTATCGGGAAAACCGCTGGAAAATTTATTTTCTGAAAATAAAATTTATTTTAATCTATTGAAGTTTTCAGATGCAAGAGGAGATAATAGACTATTTCCGGAATCCGGCACTACTTTTTTATGTGACGCTGATGCTGACTGTCTGCGTGGTAAGCTTTTTTTCTAGGGAAAAGCATATTTTCTTTATTTCCAGGTAAACAGCTCGCATCAGGTCGGCGACGTCGTCGAAACCGAATTCCACGCTTACCGCCTTCAGCAGTACGAAATCAGTGGGAATATGTACGGAAGTAAGAACCATCGCGTCTCCTATGAAGCCGTCTCTCTTGGGTCCCGTGCTTTGAGAAGGTATATCTTGGCCTAAAAATCATTATTTTCGAATTTTCTTTTAGAACAATGGTGACAACGTGGCGTGAGCTTCTCACGCATGACGTCGACGACATGTGGGCGTATTCCACAGGCGCGGTGCTGGTTTTCATCCCTGATAACATCGACGAGCTGAATGACATCGATAGAAAAGCATTCCTAGATCTCGAAGCCAAACTGCTCGAAGTAAAAACCGATTTAGCTGTCTACGTGGCCCCATATAACGACGACGCCGCATCGATCCTCAACGACGTGAATACCCGCGCCGAGAAAGCGCCAAGTGCCGTGCAACACCTCCTCCAATCGCTCTCCGGCAACACGATCAGTATCACTTCCTCCGATCAGCTTCCAGAACTCACTGACGCCTACAAACCCCTAAATATCGTGGGAAGACTGAGCAGTGGAGATCGCGCGTCGCTAACCATAGCCTTTGTCGCCCACTATGACACCGCGTCAGCTATTCCGGGGATATCCCCTGGCGCTGATTCAAATGGAAGTGGAGTCGTCGCTCTCCTAGAACTCTTGGCAGTCCTGTCGAAATTCTACGATAGCCCGAGCACCAGACCACCCTACAATCTTCTTTTTATGTGGACTGCCGGCGGAAAATTGAATTATCAGGGAACCCGTCACTGGATCGATGAGTTCCAGAAGGGGATCGAAGGCGGAGACTTCTTGGATTCAGGATTAAACCGGAAAGATGACCGTATCGATTTGGCGATTTGTATCGAGTCGATTGGTAGAAAAACTGACGGACTTTACATGCACGCCGGAAAGACGCCAGCTGACAACTCAGCCGCCGCGCAGCTCTTCAGAAGACTTAGCACCATCGCTCCAAAGAAAAAGATCGAATTGGTGACCAAAAAGATCTCATTGACCACCGCCAGCTCCTGGGAGCACGAGAAGTTCAATATCAAGAGAATGCCGGCGGTGACTCTTTCCACACTCGCCTCCCCAACTGACCCGGCTCGTAACTCGATCCTCGATCTTCCTTCCACCCTGGATGAGGAGGAACTCATCGAGAACGTTCGCTTGATCGCGGAAGCTGTCCTCGGATACATCTTAGGGCTCCCGGAGACCGGACCATCTTCCGACGCTCGTATCAAATCGGAGGTTAGCATGCTGTCGAAGGACGCCGTCGACAAGCAACGCGTTCATCACTTCATCCGACAATTCGCGTCGAGACCTCGTCCGATTGGAGATAAGCGTGCCACCGAAAGCGTCACGGCTAATCTGGCTTCAGCCGCCGCTGGATACGGTCAGGTTTTCAAGTCGGCAGTCACCATCAACGACGCGAAAGTCTTCGGAATCACTCAGAATCGACTCGTCGCTGAACGCGTCAAGCCAGCTGTCTTTGAGCTTGTCATCGCTGCCGGTGTCATTGGTTATCTCTCCGTTTTCTATTATGTAAGTGTTCCCTTTCCAGAACTAATTCCATGGCTTTTTTTCAGATTACCACCCATTCGCAGAAGACTGTCGAAGGAGTCGTCGCTGCCATCCGCAAATCGATCTTCTAAATCCCCTACTTATCTCTTTTTTCCTGTGGCTATTCGTTGTTGATGCTTATATATTGAAATCCCACGACAAAACTTTTCTGTTTGTTTTTCTTTCGTTTTTAGGCCCGTTTTATTAAATTATTTAATAATAAGTATTGCCCGTAAACCCTCCAATTCAGGTGAAGACTTCAATAAATAAAACTTTTCAAGAAACTCCAACCCGCCTTTTTTGAGAATCGCTGATTCTCTGCAGGATTTATGGAGTTGGCGAGAAACTACGATTGCACGCGGAATGTGCAGCAACGAGACCGAAATGATATCAAAACCGACAGAAAACAACCCGAGAAAGCTCCCCATTTGTCGGAATTCGACTGATAATTGTGCTGATTTGATGAATGACTTGAAACCGAACAAGGATTTTTATAACAACGTTTATAACACAAACAACGAGTGTTTAAGCTTGTTGTCCCGATGATCTGAGGCTGGTGGCGATTCTGTCCAAGTCCTTGCGTCCCTGAAATCATTTATTTAGTTTTCGGTGCATTTTGGGAAAAATTAGATTTAATTGACAAGAGTTTGGGATAAAAATCTGATTTTTTGGCCAAAACTCTGGTCAATTAAACCGTGAAGCAATGCTGTTTAGAACTACATTGCTTTTGATGACAAAACTTGAAAAAATATAAAAAATTACCTGCTTGGAGAGGATTCTTCCCTTTCCGTCCGGGTGCTTCTCGACCCACTTGATCTTCTCGAGTTGTTGGACGGCCTTTCTGAGGCAGTTTCCAGCGGAGGTTTGGAAGTGGTTTGGTGCAACTCCGCGTCTCTTGTTTCCTCCGTAGACCTTCTTGAAAGCTCCAATTCCTGGAAAATGAACGCGTTTTTGATTGAAATTGATAATTAAAACTCTTACCGGCTGGGCGGAAATACAAGTGACGAGCAAGACTGGCAGCGCGGGTGTAGAACCAATCTGGATCGACTGGGGCAAGCTCCTTGTTGACTCCGAGCTTGACAAGGTCGGACCACTCTGGGACCTTGACCTTTCCGCTCTTCTTCAAGAAGTGGGCGATCGATTTCGTAGCCTCATGCTGGTCGACGTCCTTGATGGAGGTCGCTCTCGTCATTTTACCTGGAAAAATCGAATTTAAATCTAGAAATATGCGAAAAATGAGAAATTTTGAGTAAAAGAGCAAAAAATAGTATTTTAGGACACTTTTGTGTGAAAATAAGCATTAAAATCGGATAAAACACTAGAAAAGGAACATTTTTATCAAAAAAATGAAGAAAAAACACAAAAAACCGTCATGAAAACTTCAAAAATCAGTAGGAAAAGGAAAAATAAGGCGAAAAAGCGCCGAAATAATCAGTGAAACCTGCATACAATTTGACTGCGTAGCGACTCAACGCGCACGCGTCGCGCCTGACGACATTGCCGGTCAAAATGGCGCGCGTTCAAATTCGAGTTTTTCGGCGGGGAATTTCGCGATTTTTCTGAATTTTCATCGTTTTTCGATGAACTCTGGATAATAAACTTGGTTTTTTCTGCAAGAAAAAGTGAAAAAAAAATCATAATTCACTGGTGTTTATTCGAGTCTCTCTAAATACACAAAATAAATGTCTTTTCGAGGGGAAAAAGGGGGGTAAGTAGGGGGTAATAGGTGCATGCGACAAATGACTGGAAATGGTGAAGGAGGAATAGGTGTGAGCTGCTTGTTGTAGAATGAAAGGATAGCTTTTTCAGATAAAAAAGATAGCACAGGATCGTAGGGATCCGGGAAGAAAAGTTGTGTGGTGTGTGTGTGGAATGGTTTTTAAAAAATAAATAAATAAAGCGAAATACGGCATCAAATGTGAAGGAGGGAATAGAAGAACAGTGTCGTCGTGATTCAGTGGCCAGCACTATACACCACAACGATTAGAATATATTGGAGAAGAAGAGTAATCGGGAGAAATATCGGATAAAAGCACACAATTCTCTGTTGTTTTGAGATCATTGGATAGTTATTTTAGTGTTGTGGTAGGAGAAAAGATAATTTAGAGAAATAAAAAATTAAATTAAGAAGACGATGAAAGACGGCGAGTACGATGATGCAGTCGGTTCGGATCAAACTTCGGATGTCCTGTCGGTTCCGGTGCCTCTCCGAGGATTATCGTCTGAAAATCTAGACTTTTAGAGCAATTTTGACGACTTCTTCCTACCTGAATAACCCATTCCGATGTCACTTTGCTCGCGCCAATCTTATCCGCGTAGGCCATCACTTCGTCGCTGACCGTCTTGTCGAGGAGTGCCACATCGAATTGGGTGTCGTTTTCGACCAGTGTCTCATAGTCACAGTCGACGACAGTGGCTCCGAGAAGATTCAGAATCGGGCTCCAAATCTCGGTGAACGTGCCGCCGGGTCCGACTTGAGTGACTTCCCTGTTTGGATGCGTCGAGAAGACGAAGATCGTTTTGCCCTTCAACAGCTCGGACGGCTTTTCCGGTCTGAAAACACAGAATTCAGCTTGTTCTGGCAGTTCCTAGTCAACTTACGCAGGCGTTTCCGTATCGTCAAAGATCGATGAGCCAGCTGGCAGAATGTACGGTGAATAGTCGACAAACTCTCCTTGTTCTCCGCACTTCTGAAGCCAGACGTTGCTGATGCACGGAATCCCTCTTGCCAACGCCGCCAGATACTTGTGGGTTCGGTAGTAGGTATCCGAGACGAGGTACATAGGAGTCTCACTGCCAGTGTACATCTGAAAACAATGATGTTTAGTTTCATGGATATCAGAGAGTGACACTGACTTCATAGTTCTCGGTGACGATTCCTCCATGCAGCGCCAAGAAATCGCTGAGATTCTTCTTCTTGAACATCGGCGTCGTGTTGACAGGACTTGATCGATTCGCCGACGTAAGGATGAATATCTTTCCGGAGAAGATCTTCTTGTCGATCGCATCCTCTTTCATCGGAAGCAACTGATCGTCGTCCGTGTCCATCGGCGTTCCGTCTCGTGACGCGTCAGTAGCGTGCTTCTTTCGGCGCCCCGCCGTTATCTTCTGGGTGTACACCGGCTTCCGTGGACGAGATCCGTGCGGGATTGTGGTGATGTTCGACGTGGCGACTGCCGCGGCGCTCTGCTCGGTCGTCTTAATGTAGTCACGCCATTCCGACAAATCGAATGTGAGCTCTTTCCAGTCGACCGTCTTCTTTTCTCCTGTCGGCTCACCGTCGTCGTCGAGAACGGCGATCGTCACTTTTCCTTTGCTCCATTCCTCGGCGCTGATATCATCGGGTCCAGAGAGCACACGAACGTCTCCGTCTTCGTAGATAGCGAGTTTGTCGGGTACCAGAGCGCGAAGTGGAATGATTCCGCTGTTTGGCACATCTTTGACGACTTTATCCATCGTGAATTGGAGTTTGAAGCGTCCCAATGCATCTCTTTCGTTCAGAATCACCGCCGGATAGAATGTCTTTTGGAAGATGGCGTAGACTCGAGCGCCCGGTGAATGATTGTCTTCGCCGTCCTGTGGATGATCAGCCTGAAGTTGTTCTTCGTCCGATAACTCTCTGAGCACAATTTCCGGTTCGCGTTTCGCCGACGGCGCAAGTTCCGAGCCTTCGCTCTTCCTTTTGCGTCCACGATTCGATGGCGTCTTCGTTTCGGTGGTATCCGCCGAAACGTCTTCCATCTCAACGTCGTTGGTTTCTTCCTTCTTAGCTTTCGATCGTCTTCCCGTCGAGGCTCGTGGCTTCTGTTTCTCCTTGCCAGGTGTCATGTCGGCCAGCGAGCGTCTCTCCTTCACGACGACTGGCGATGTTTGTAGTTCAGCGATTCTGGAGACAGCCGCTTTCTCGGTCATCGAGTATTTCGACTCAGATTTTCCAGCCTTCGCGTATTTGACAGCACCAAAGTTCTGAACCTCCATCTGAAACTGGGAATCATTGTTTAGGGGATAAAAACGAATAAAAACTTACGTGAATGTTTCTGAGCGGCTCCGGATGATGCTCCATTTCGGTATCAAGATTATAGGGGTCAAAGTCATCGTTCTTTTTACTGGAGGATGCAGCACTTTTCGTAGATTTACGACCTCTTTTAGCGGAAGATGTCGGTGTTGTATCATCTCCATCTTCAGCTGCTTCCTCGCCGACAGACACCTGCTTCTTTCTTCCACGCTTCGTTTCCACTACCGGGGTAGCTTCTTTCGGAGACTTTCTTACTCTTGTCGATCTACGTGACGAGCTGGGTGTCGATTCCTCTGCCGGAGCTTCTTCGACTTCTTCTGCCTGCGCTTCCTTGGACTTTCGACCTCTGCGAGCCGGCTTCTTTGGTGAACTCTCTTCAGCTTCCTCTCCTTCTGCGTCAACTGGCTGCTCCTTTTCTGGTTCTTCAGCGACCTGCGCCTTCTTTCCTCTGCCTCTTGTCGAGCTTGGAGTCGGCGGCTGAGCTCGAGGAACGTGCTCAGCTGCAGAGCGTCTCCCAAGCCAACGTGTCTTAGCGGGCGGCTTAGCGGGCTCTTTGACAGCCTCCTCGCCATCTGCTTGTTCTTCTACTGTTTCTTC
This sequence comes from Caenorhabditis tropicalis, assembly GCA_016735795.1. Taxonomy (NCBI): domain Eukaryota; kingdom Metazoa; phylum Nematoda; class Chromadorea; order Rhabditida; family Rhabditidae; genus Caenorhabditis; species Caenorhabditis tropicalis. Next base: position 1,745,538 of record CM028614.1, on the reverse strand, counting down.
AGGTGCAGCCTCCTCTTCTTTCACAGCCACCGATCTCCTTCCTCTTCCTCTTTTCGCCGATGTAGTCTCTTCTGGCTCTTCCACAGCTTCAGCTTCGTCTGCCACTTCTTGTTCCTCGGTGTCATCATCTTTCACTGGAGCAGATCTAGATGGTCGACCTCTTCTCGGTGTGGTGACTCTTTCTGTCGTTGAGTCATCTTCCGTCGCTTGTATGATCGAAGGTCGTCCACGTACACTGCGTTTCGGAGTAGCTGATTGCGGTGTCGCTTGAGCCTGTGATCTGCGGCCTCGGCTACTGCGAGGAGCCGTTGGAGGCGCTTCCACTCGTTCTGGTGTCGCCTCTGCTTTGGGAGACTGCACACCTTCGTCAACTGCTTCTGAGCTCTGCTCAACAGCTTCCTCCACACTTTCTTCAGCAACTTCCTCCATTTCAGCGTTTTCAGCGTTTTCAGGCTCTTCAGATTCAGCTGGTTGTGAACTGTTCGCTTCTTCCTCTTCGATTGTGTCGTTTGGAATGTCGGATGGGAGTTCATCAGTAAGAGCTTCAGCTTCCGCTTCAGCAGAAGCAGAAGCAGATGGTACTGGAGACTCTGGTTTTTCTTCAGCTGGAGCAGCCTCTTCCAAGTCAGGAGATTCTGTCTCCATCTGTTGATCGTCTGATTTCTCTTCATCGTCTTCTTCTGACACGGAAGCAGCTCTCTGAAAAGGAAATGGTGGGAATAATTAGAAACCAAGCAGAAAAAACTCACTTTCGCCTTCTTCTTGGGAACCTCCTCTTCTTCTTCGTCCTCTTCCTCCTCTCCGTTCTCTTCTCCATTCTCCTCTATCCCATCAACCTGACCCTCATCAACCTCTTCCACATTTTCACTGGTGTCCATCGAAACGGTCTTCTTCTCGAAAGTTTCTTCTTCTACAGCTGGTTCACTTGTATCCTCTGGCTCGACTGCTTTCGTGGGTGACCCGTTGGGCGAGCTTTTACTCTCCACCGGATCCTCAGTCTCCATGGCAACCGCTGACTCGGTGGATGGCGGTGTCTCGTCAAGCGGTGTGTCACAAGCTACTGGCACCTGCGACAAAAAGAAATGAGTTTGCGAGAGACGAGAGTACACCTACTGGACGAATGCCCGGTGGGCTGCCGAAAAGACTTTTACTTTTGTCCAGCAGAGAAGTTGTGATAGGAAGGCTGCAAGTGATCTTTGTTTACCAATCTTCTCGACTAAACACCAAACCTTTCTTGACTCTCGGCAGAATTACCGTTCAATATGCTGTTGTTGCTCTCCATCCTTTTCGAACGGGAGTTGGACTGTTCTGAAAAACCACAATTTTAATGAAAATACCATTCTCACAAGTAAAAAAACGTTGATTAATTACATATTTCAAAAAAAAACTAAACCAAATAAAGAAGTGTCGTTTTAATGCGATTTCTAATGCATTTTTGTGAAAACTAGAAATATTTCGATCTCTGACGATGTTATCTCATCAAAACTTCACAGCAAACTCAAAAAAATCGATAAATTTTCACGATTACTCATTTAAAAATTCAATTCAAACGCCCGCCCCCACACTGAAAACGAGAATGGCGGGTCGCCGGCTTCTGAGACGCGACGATTTGGCTACGTATCACGCTTAACTACACAAACGACACTCCATTCGCCCGCTTCATCCCCGTTTTTCAACGTGATTTCCAATGTCGTCCGGTGCGACGCGTGTCGCGTTGAGTCGCTATGCAGACAATTTGTCAACGGGATTTTTCTCAACGTTATTTTTTTTCTTGAGCTTCAGAAGCTATTTTGTGGTGGGAAAATTGAAAGAAAAGAGGGGTTTTGCATAAATTATGCAAAAAAATAAAAATAAACTTTATTTAAAAATTCGGGGGATTAAAAAAACGCACTTTGGCAATTTTCCAAAGGAAAAAAAGAAAAATTTGTGTTTTTCTAGAAATACCGTTTGATCGAAGCAAAAAATGTTTCCCGGGTAATTGAAAAAAATCACGTTTAATTCGTTTGATCTTATTTATCTATTTCAAAAATATCAAAAATATATTTTTTTTATTTTCAAAAGAAAAAAACATCTGAAAAATTAGCTTTCCAGATAGAGCTGCTTCTCTGATTTCCAATATCTATATCCCTGGAAATTCTTTAAAAAAGCAGGAAGCTATTTTTCAAAAAAAAATGTGGCGGCAACCGAAAAAGCTTTCGGAGGCCACGGCCTAAGAAATCAAAGTTCTTCCAATGCTCGGAACATTGCTCATCCTTGGCGAACTTTTTCGAAATTCCTAAAAAAACGTATTTAGGCTTAATTTTTTTTCTGAAACGCCCAGAAAAGTGCAATTTAAGGTAGAGGGGTTTAGCGGAGCGTCGTACTGAGCTCTATTTATCCCCCTTCTGGAGGGGCCCTTTTCCTTGCTCATCTCTTCTCTCAAATTGATTTCCCCTCAATCAATATTCAAAATTTCCAGAAAAATGTCGCAGCCATATCGCGGAAAATCAGGCAGAGGAGGCGGCGGCGCCCCGCGACGCGGCCGAGGCTCAAAACGTGGCAGCGGATTCCCATACGGCGGCGGATTCCCGGATTCAGACTGCCCGCGCAGTCCGGATCGCTGTTCGACCCGCAGCGAAAATGCCTACCCACCACCGTCGACGCGTTTCAACAACTACCGTCATCCGAGCCGCCCAATGAGCCGATCCCCATCGCCACCACCTCCACCATCGAATTATCGGAACAACGAATGGCAAAACGATCGATACAGCGATCGCGGTCCACCCAGAAGTATGCCTCGATCACCGGATTATCGACAGAGACAGGAGCGGAGATACGAGAATGGTCCTCCCGAGTCGACATCGATGACGACGGGCGGTGCGGATGCGACGTTTATAGTTGCCGGCAAAGAGACGGCCAGAATATGGAAGTTGAGAATTGGTGAGTCTTTTCTTTGAAAGAAGCAATCGCGCTCCATTGAGCTTTTCGATGTGAGCTAGTTTTTACACAAAGAAATTCGAATTTTATAGTAAATTTACAAGTAATTCGAAAAGGTTTTGTATTGAAAAGAAAAAAGTCTAATTTGAAAAATAAATGTTTTTCTTCTCATATTTAAGCTGAATAAAATGTTTTAAAGGTAGCTTTTAATCGAAAACATTCGAATTTGAGGCAAAAACGTAGTTTTTGAGGTTCGAAAAAATCTTTTAAACTTGCAAATAAAAATATATTCAGCCGAAAAACAATCAGTTTAAAATTAATTTTGATTTTTAAAAAAAATCATTTTTCTAACTAAATACCTCGAACAACTTTTTTCTAACAGTTAGCCTGAGCAAAATAATTATTTCTCTTTACTTTGAAATTCTTGTTTCATTAGGAAAACATTAATTTCAAAGCCAACGCTAAACGCCATTTCAAACCCCTCTCTCATTTCAGCGGACGCCGAGGAAGAAGTTCGTCGAATGGAATTCAAGCTTCATCGTGCGAAACTGGATCTCGAAGCGATCCAAGAAGCGTATCAGGAGTACACAGAAACCACTGTGGTAAGCCCTTTTTCCCTCTTTTATTCTTACTAATCAACCTATTTTCAGCCACAAGATCTCCTGAAGCCAAAACAGAATTGGTGATTCTCTCCTCCTTCTGAACAATACCTGTATTTACTCTTGTTCTGCATGATGTTTTTAAAAAGTATTAATGCATCCGAATTTTTTTTCTTTTCGCATGCCAGCAAAGCGCAATTTTTCAAGCTTATTGTGAGCTTTTTTTTCTTTTTTTCTGTTTTTTAAATGGAAAAGCAAGATTAATTCATTTATTCAGCGGGATATTTCACAATACACAATACAATACAATACAATACAAAATACACAATACAAAAAAATACAATTTTAAAAAAATCAGAAACAGAAAACGATTAAGCCATTCGGATCTTTTTGAAAACGCTTGTATGGTAGCACAATTCTTGTGTTATCTTGTCCCAATCGTATTGAGACTCCTCCTCGATCATCGGGAGAGCAATTCCTCTTTGGCTCATCCACCTGTAAATCGATTTCTTTCTATTAATAGAAAAAAGAAATCACTTACGCCTTATAAGTCTCGAAGACGTCGGAGCCCCTCTTCGCGTACTCATCAGCCGCGTAAATCGTCTCTGGAAGAGATACGATCGATGTGGATTTCTGATGAGCACACGAAAGGGCGGCGAGGAGACGGACGAGTTCCGCGTTCGATTTGAACACGTTCTCGTTGATTAGAGTATTGACGATTATTGGCTGCACGGTTCCGTTTAATGGGCAGTGGGAAACGAAGATTAATTCGTTTCCAGACTTTTTCACGATTTCGGTGTCGATAGCGATCATTGGGGGGACGTTGGAGATAACTGGAAATTGGTGGCCTTTAAAAGGAAAAAACTAGAAAACATACCTTCATCCTTCTTTTGATACAATCGATGAGCATGTCTTTTTGTAACAATTGACAATGCGAACTTCGGAATCGCATGGTTGGCCTTGTTGACTTTGTTGATTGCTTCCAAGGCCTCCTGAATTCCCTCCTTGATGGCTGGGAACTCATTGCTCACCACCATCATGTGTTGGCCCTCTGAGACTCCATCTCGGAGAATGACGATGTTCTCGGGGATTCCCTTCCGGGAAGCAACGTAGCTGGTCATGATGAATCCAGCACGTTGCTTCAGGAGTCCTTGGTTCACTTCCTCTTTTCTGGGAAGCTGGTAATGGAAATCCCCGATGATCTCTTGGGGACGACTGGTGCCATTAAAGGCGAACTGAAAGGTTCTTAGTTAGCTTTAGCTACTCAGCTTCTACTCACTCCAACTGTGCTCGGTTCCTCGGAAGTCTCTCCCTTACGATATGATTTGGCTCCAGATGAGTGACAGACATCGTAAGAGATAATAAGGGTTTTGGAGGAATCACCCCATAGGCGGCTACTGTAATTGAACATTGGATTAAGTTTTGATTCGCTAAACTCACATCATCGGATCAGGTACCACCTTGTGATTGAGGCCGCCTGACTTGACGTTCAGCTTCAGAAGAATGTTTTGGAGCGTGCTCCAACCACTAAAAAATTAGAATAATAGTAATGAGCCACTGAAGCTTCTTGATCTGTTCCGAATAAACTAGGTTAAAATCCTGGGTTACGGTAGAATTACGGTAATGAGCCCGCGTCTCGTTTATTCCGGATGAACTATTATCTTCGAGAGGAAAACCCACGGGTTACGGTAGTTTTTCCAAAAATGAAAAAAACTCACGGAACATTCTGCTTCAGCGCTTTATCGACATCAAGTTGCTGAGTGACGACCTGGCATTGACGCTCCTTGAGTTTCAGAAGAGCATGGGTCTGTTGAGTGTTCCGATCCACATGAATGACAAGAGGCTTCTCTTTCAAAGCCTTCAGCGATTCCATTTTCTGCAATTCTACTAATTCAAAAGGGTTGGAAAGCTAATCCTTACCTTTTCGATGGCTTCGGCAACCGAGAGATCCGGATAATCTTGCTCCAAATCCACCGAACTGATGATTCCAATTGTGACTCCCAATCCACTGGCAGTCTTTTTGAGTGGCCCCTGGAGAGCATCGACTTTTCCAGCAAACTCCGAAGAGCCGTAGAGAATCAGAATCTTCGGAATCTTAGCTGGTTCGATGAAGTTGACGGCTGGTATGTTCCACTTGGCCTGAATATTTTACTGTCTGAAAGCTGAGCAATTTTCCTCCCTACCTGCTTAGTAATGTCAGGAGTCACCGTTACCCCTTTGTATTGGATCACTGGAATGGGTACAGTAACCGCTTGAACAGTGACCGGAGTAGTCTGTACAGTAACTCCGAATCCCTGAATAATCGAATTAGCGGATAGTAGTCCTGTCGACTCTCCGACTCTCTGCGTTTCAACGAATCGCTTATCCGGATACGCGCATTTCGGTGGATTTCCGTGTTTCGGCGCAAGCTTCTGATTCGGTGCCACTTTTAGATTCTCAATTGGGAACGAATAGGTGATCTGTTTTTTCAGCTTCTTATTATAATTCTTGCTCTGAACAGCTGGCCACTGCTGATTGAATGCACTCTCCTTTAGTCCAGCTAACTTGGCCCCATCCGTCAGTACCTTGCCTCCGGGATAGGTGATTGCTGACATTGGCATGTCGCTAAGGCCACTTACAGTGACTATCTGGCTAGAGTACGTGGTGTTTAGCTTCATGCCTTTGAGGAACTTGGCGGTGCTAAAGCGGTTGTTGAAGTCGAGTCCGAGATCTTTGAGTGGGATCGGAGCGAAGAATTGGGTTTTTTTGACTGCAAATAGGTTGAGTTAGGTTAAGCTGAGCAATGCTACTTACATTCCAGCACCAAATGCGCTGCACCATCGTTCTTCACTCCGCCGACGATCTTAATCCCGGCACCCACTCCGTCCATCTCGATCGCCCATTTCTTATCGCGAGGAGCGGATCCTTTCACAAAAATCTCGTTTCCTCCATCAACGATCAGCATCTTTCCGATTCGAGCCTGCTGGCTCAACACGATTTGAAGCATTTGACGAACCGGACAGCTCGTCTGATTGCTCAGATTCTCTTCGAGAAGATCGCGAGTCTCGAGAACGCGAGTCTCGGTGTTTGAAGAGAAGGAGATGGTCAGAGATCCTTCGGATCCTTTCGGGAAGATCGCTTCCTTGGCTTCTTTAGTCAGATCTTTCGATTCCATGTGAACTGATTCGTTATTGAACTTCTCATCAATGGTATAAAGGGTGGCAGCTCCGTCGTATGCCCATTTGAAGCGAGTTCCCAAGATTTCGGCGATAAGATCATAGAAAATCGCTTGGCGTTGACGACAGGATCCTTGGGAAGCAGCCAAGTCGAACTCGTTTCTCCCCTCCTCGTACTTCACGATTTTTACATCGTGACGGAATACTTTGATGTTTTTGATAGCCATCAGGAAGGAGTTGGTTACGATGGAGAGAGGATTGACGACAGTAAGACGCTCCAATGGGGCGGGCGGTTTGTAGGGAGCAACCTCTTTGGGCTTTGGCTCCGGAGCCTTAGGTTCCACAGCCAGTTCAGCTACTTCGGCTGTCGGGGCTTCGACTGAAAATTTTTACTTAACTAATGGAGATTGCTGTTATGCTGATCCCGAAAAATGGCAGTTCTGGCCTAAGATCCGTCAAGTTCTTCCATGTGAGGTCGGGCGACGAAAAAAAAAATGAACAGTAAGAACTTCAAACCATGCGCCTTTAAGGTTTCCAATAGAGAACGTTAAAGGCGCACGGAAGTTCTTACTGTGCCAATTTTATTTTTGCTCCCCGACCTCTCGTGGAAGAACTTTCGGATCTTAGGCCAGAACTGCCATTTGTTGAGATCAGCATAATAGCTAGTGACTTTATACAGTCCCCCAATAGGTTCACCCACTGTTTTAAGGATATCCTAGGTATTTATGATAGTGGTATAAAACCTTTTGGGTCATGGAAAGCATACTTGCGATATTCCGGGCCGGCCCGCGGGCCGGGCCGGGCTGGGCCGGGCCGGGCCGGGCCGGGCGGTAATTTTTAGTGCCCGGGCCGGGCCGGGCACAAAATGTCTACGGCCCGGCCCGGCCCGGTTGTGCCCGTCATATGGAAAAAACACTGTTTTGGGCATTTTTTCAGTTTTTTAAAGATTTTCGTATAGAAAAAAGCAATATAAACTATTGCATGCACACAAAAAACCCTAAATTCTTTAAAAAATGAAACATTTTCGAAATAAAAAAATTTTTTTTTTTCAAAATTTTTCAATTTTTGTATTATGTTTCTATTTTCAATGTGTTTTGACTCTAAAACAATGAATACAATCGTTTTGGGTTAAAGTTGATTGAAAAACATAGCACTTGACTTCAGTTTTGATATACCCAGTAGTAATCCGGGCACAACGGGCCGGGCCGGGCCGGGCCGGGCACAAAATTTTCAGAAGTAGCGCCCGGCCCGGCCCGGCCCGGCCCATTGCAAGTATGATGGAAAGGGTACAGAAAGACAAGACTTTTGGTCTTAAAAAAAATAAAATTTATCATGAGCAAGCGCGATATTTCAGTTTTCACGGTTTTTTGCTCATCTTTTTTCCAAATAAAGAATAAGATGGTTTTTTTTTTTCGGGTGAACCTATCTTTACTTGGAAAAAATTGAGTGAAAAAACCGTAAATACCTCACTTGCTCATTATAAATTTTATTTTGTTTTAAGACCAAAATTCCTGTCTTACTGTACCCTTTTCATGACCCAAAAGGTTTTATACCAATAAATACCTGGGATATCCTAAAAGCAGTGGGTGAATTTATTTGGAGGACTGTAGCAAAAAAATGCGCTCCATTGATAATATTTCATAACCCTCACCTGGAGCCTCAGCAGCCAACTTGGCAGAACGTTCGGCGGCGGCCTTCTTCTTGTTATTCTTGGACGGCATAGTAAGAAGAGAGAGAGGAGGAGAGAGTTCTCAGATGATATCTGAAAAAAAGAGTTTTCGAAAAAATGAAAGAAAATTCAAGAAAAAGTGAAAAACCGTCGGGAAAAAGGGTGCTTTTATATACGGCGTCTTCCTCATCGTTAAAAATGGAAGATTATGAAATATAGAGGCAGGGAAGGCAATGATAAGAGTTTTTATGGCCACTGTTCGGTAGAGCACGATTGAGTTATGGAAAAGGGGGCGGGGCTTCGTTAAATATAGAAGAAAAATGGCTCAAGGGGTTTTAAGGGGCGGAGCTTAATCCTATGTTTCTGGAAATGGGCGGAGCCTAATCAGAAAATTGAATGAGAAACTTTAGCTTTTTCCAAAAAGTGCTGAAAGTTGGCGGAGCCTAATATAGTCCCTGAAAAGGGGCGCTAAAAGAACAAAAAAGTGGGCGGAGCAAGAGGGAAAAAGTGGAGCCAAAAAATCGAAAAGTGGGCGGAGTCTGCGAAAAATTCGAATGAAGCTTGGTTTCACAATGAATGAGTGTACGCCAAGGCTCTTGGCCCAAGAGTGAGAAAAATGGGCGGAGCTTATAGGAAAGCGGTGGTCAAAGTGGGCGGAGCCTATTTCATCATTGAAAAAAGTCTTGCTCATCGTTAGATAAAAGTATTGTGAAATAGAGGCGAATATGACATGGGCGGAGCCAAAAGGGGGAGTCGGGATTTTGAAAGTGGGCGGAGCTTAACCAGATTCTAATGGCCTAGAAAAAAATCCAAAAAAACAACAAAAGTGGGCGGAGTCTGCGAAAAAAAACTTGAACGAAGCTAGGTAAAAAAGTGATAAGACTCCAAAGTTCTTCTAAAAAAGAGCAAACGCTTTCTCCTAATCTATCCTTTTCTTTTCCGTCTCTCCATTTCCCATACTCTCTCTCCGGTTTCCCATTTTGCACGTTTTTTTTTCTTCGCCATTTAGGCTCCGCCCACTTTTCTAGGAAAAAAAGTCCAAAGGTCAATAAAAAAACAATAAATTATTGTTTTTTGTTGTCAATAAGCCAATAATTTCTAACAAAAAGTGTCTAGGGTTATGAAATAACCTGTTGGGAGAAGAAAAAGAAGAAAAGGAATTATAAAAGGGATAGAATAATGATCATGTGATTTTTGTGTTCATTTGATAAGTGAAATTTCCACACCACTTATCTCGATTCCCACTGGGGATATCGGAAAGTGGTCAACTAATAAAACGTTTCTTTTAATCTGAGCAACATTTTGTTAGTTGCTCATTTTTTGATATCTTTAACGGGAACCGAGATAAATGAAGTTTTCTTCTTCCTTAATCCCCTTTCTACGCAATCAAATTAATCCCAGATAAGCCAGGGATACGGTAGTTATGTCATGTTATTCCGGAAAAATAATCTGGAAAAAAGGGTTAAAAATAGAAAAAAAAATATTTTTTTTACCTATTTTTAACCACGCCCCTTTTATAATTAGAACATCTACTAGAAAAAAACGACTGCGTCGAATCGATGTATCTTTTTAGAGTGAGCAATGGGTTTAAGGCAACGTCAGAAAACGAGAGAGTGTATCAAGGAGGTAGGCAGACAGAGAAAGAACGTTCTAGGCGCTAGAGGAGGCGGCGCCGCGCCCTAGAGAGGTTCAAGCCCCGGTATCTTGGTTCGGGGAAGAGATAGAGAAAAAGTTTCAACTAACCAAATATATACCTTGATAAGCTGAGCATTTTGTTAGTTGACAACTTTTTGATAGCTCTAACCGGAATTGAGATAGGGGCGCTTGAAATAGGGCACCCAGATGAAATTGAACTTTAAAGGAGCTTTAAAGGCGCACAACTCGCTTTGGGTTAGAGATACAAAAAAGATGTCAATTAAGAAAATATAGCATTCATTGTATTGAATATTTTACTAGTTGCAACTTTTGCTCTATTTCTCATCACAAGCGAGATATTCATTGGTAAAGGAACACAAAGTTTTGAATTTTTGTAATTTTTGGTAAAAATTCAATTTTTGATCTACCGGACTTCTGGACTCTACCAGGAGCTCAGGAGAGATTGTTCCACTATTGCGATAATGAATTATAATTGTTACAAAAAGCAAAAAATGAATCACTGGAAAATAAACAAAGTGACATTGACATTGTCCTCTTTTTTACACTTCATCGTTGAAAACCCTGTATATTTCTTAACTAACATATACCGTGAATACCCCTTGCATGCAATACTATTGTTCGAAGCTCAAAATATGAAAGATTTTCGAAGAAAAGAGCACGTTTTTCAGTGAGAAAGACAAGATTTCAGGAGAAAAATGCAAATTTTTCAATTAAAAAAAATGAAATTTTCAGCAGGGCAAGACAATTAGGAAGTGCGATACTATTGTTCAATCTCATATTTCGAGGGCAATACTATTAGGGGTGCAAGTCTATTAGGGTATTTACGATAGTTAACTTTGTCTCGATATCTTGCTTGCTAGTGGAGATAAAAATGGAAAAAAAATCGTTACAATGAAAAAAACACTCGGGAATTATAGAAACTTTTCGGAACCGTTAAAAATGAAATCTGTCGAGGAACAATCATGCCAAACACAGAAAACGAGAGCTTTTTTGATTTTTGACCTCAGTATAGTCGCCCATAATCCATCACTCCTTTGGAAATCACATCCGATTGAGGTGTCGATGACTGTTGATCTGTTGAGCCTATATAACAAAATGACAATTTGAAAATAATCAAATAACTCACCGAACGTATCTTTCTCTTCTCTTCTCATCATATTCATGAGTATCTAGAGGCAAGACAGTCTCCAAATCCAATTCTCCGGTGCCCTCTCTCCAATGCAGAAATAACATTTGAAATGAGATGTCATCAGAATTATACCATCTCATTACAAAATCAATGAAATCATTCGGAGTGACTTCCGAAAGTTTACAGTTCCAGGCAGCAATAAGGTTAGCTTTCAATTGGAATATTGTATCATGAGTCTGCCCACGTGCAAACTGAATTTTCGGAGGGAGAAGAAGATCATTTTCATAAGGAAATCCGGATTCCAAATCAACATAAAAGTTTATCGTTCTTTTGATTTTAGTTATTTTCAGAATTCTGATTAGTTCACTTTTGCTCATCTTATTTTTACGTCTGATGGTCAGAAGCTCACACTGATCAATGGCCAATGCTTCGAAGATTCGTTCCGATTGATTTGATTCATCAAGATCCAGATTTATGTCGTCAACTGGTCGAGGGAACAAAGTCATTAAGTATCGGAATGCATTGACAGCTGTTGATTCAGAATCATCCATTAACAGTTGAACCACTCTCGCAGGAACCCTGTAATTAGTGCACTGTTAGAGCCCAGTAAGCATTCGTACACAAACAAATTAAGATACCATCTCAGAAGGTGGTTTCTAAAAACTTCATGATCTTGAATTCAAAATCCAACAAACTTAATCTGTGTTGATTTTTTCAAAATTTTGGATTTACCGTATCTACCCTAAAAGATTAGCTACAATTCATAGAAAATTTAATACCAATTGTCATCATCCGGTTGAAAATAGTAGAGTTCCATAAATGGATTCGTTTTCCATTCCTCTCCCAAATTGAATTTCCATTTTCCAATACCTTTTGTCTCGGTTCTAATAAAATCAATTTGAATATAAGCGTTTCTGATATGGATATCATAGCATCTCAATTCTCGATGTTTCAATGATTTTACAATTTGGTAGCATCTTTCAGAGATCAGGGAGAATGTTATTCTGAAACAAATGGTATATAATTTTGAAAAATAATAGAGGAACTTACAAATCAAAAACATCAAAAGCCCGGGAACTATTCAGAAAATGTTCGAGACAAACCCACGGAAGTTTTAATAGAGGAAATTGGAATTTAGTTGACATTTTAGGGGGATCAATACTAAATGGACGAGGTCTCAAGGTCTTCTGTACGTTTTGTGTCTTTCGTGTGCATTCTACCCAGAGACCTAGTACCAAGTATTGATCCCCCCTCATAATGTCAACTAAATTCCAATTTCCTCTATTAAAACTTCCGTGGGTTTGTCTCGAGCATTTTCTGAATACTTCTGGAGTTTTTAATGTTTTCGATTTGTAAGTTACCGTATTCTTCTTGATTAGTATTCTTTCATTCCAGAATAACGTTCTCTTTAATTTCCAAAAAATTCTATCGAATTGTAAAGTCATTGAAACATCGAGAACTAAAAGCATACGATATTAAAATCGTTGACAATTATATCGATATTAGTTTTGTTATAAGTGAACGAAAAATCATTGGAAAATGGAAATTGAATTTGGGAGAGGAATGGAGGAAGAATCCATTTATGGGGCTCTTTTATATTGACCCAGAAATTTGGTAAGAATTGTATTGAATTATTTGATAGCTATTACGCTACATGTTTAACTAAATCTGAGTCAGTTACTGAAAATTTAACAGCATTTTTGCCTCTCACACTACACTTGTTACAGGATTCCTTCGAAAGCGCTTCAATTATTGACCAATGATCCTGAAACATCGGTTGTCAATGTATTCCGATATTTAATGAATCTATTTCCTCGTCTAATTGACCACATCTTCCTGGAACTGGATGAATTCAATCAATCGGAACGAATCTTCCGTTCTTTGGAAATCGATCAGTGTAATACTATGAGCATCGGAGGAAAAAACAAGATGAGCAAAAGTGAAATAATCAGGATTATGAGAATAACTAACGTCAAAGGATTGTTAAGCTTTAATGTGGATCTAGAACCCGAGTTTCCTATTGAAGACACTCTGATTCTCCCGTCCAGATTTCATTTTTCACGTGTACATCCAACTCGTGATATCATGTTTCAATTGAAGTCTTCTATTCTGACAGCTATTAACTGTAAACTCTCGGAAATTACTCCGAATGATTTCATTGATTTTGTAATGAGATGGTATAATTCAAATGACATCTGGAGACTGCCTTGCCTCTCGATTTACACAAATATGACGAGAATAGAAGAGCGAGATACATTCGGTGAGTTGGATTATTAGGTTCCTGTGACTGACCATTCCTGAGAAAGTAATCAAGTTAAAGATATTGTTATACAGATACAACAGAAGTAGTGTCATCGACACTTTATTCCAAATTCCAGAACTGGAAATTTTCATTCCATAATACAACTTTGTCAAATATAATACTGAAATCACTCAAAAAAATCACAAATACAATATTGAAATCGATCTATTTAACAATAAATTCTCACTTGAAACTACTTTTTCATCCAATTAATGAAATATCGCCCCTGATTAGTTGAGTTATTTTTTTAGTTGACAACTTTTTGTTCTTACCGTACTGGAAAGACATCTCACAAAACACGTCAACCCATGCACATGAAAGGCGCAGAACGTAACTGCGTTAATATTATAAAACTGTCCATTCTGTTCATTCTACCCAAAGACCTCATCTACCGATTATTGATCCCTCTTAGAATGTCAACTGAATCCCAATTTCCTCTATTAAAACTTCCGTGGGTTTGTCTCGAGCATTTTCTGAATACTTCTGGAGTTTTTAATGTTTTCGATTTGTAAGTTACCGTATTCTTTTTGATTAGACCTCTTTTATTTCAGAATAACGTTCTCCTTGATTTCCAAAAGATGCTATCAAATTGTAAAGTCATTAAAACATCGAGAACTGAAATCTTACAATATTATATTTAAAAATAATTGTATCGAGATTGATTTTGGTTTGAATGAGCAAAAGAGCATTGGAAGATGGAAATTCAATTTGGGAGAGGAATTCGAAACAAATCCTTTTATGGAACTTTTTTATATCAACCCGATAGACTGGTAAGAATTGAATTATATGTCAAAGGAGGACTGAACTGGAATCCAATAATTTGAAATTAGATGCAGTTTTTCATTCTGAACACTTTTTCTGTTGACAACTTTCTCTGAAAATGCCTCTAAATGCCTTAAAACCCGACTTGAAATGAGGGATTATGGTGGAAGAGTTTTTTTGGCAACCTCGGCCACGGGGTTTTGGAGCGCTCCAGTAGCTATTTTTTTCCTTCGAAGTTTTATTGTTTTAAAGTTTTTTAATGAGAAGATATATTTAATAAAAACATAAAAATTTAGAGAAAAAATAAAAATAGCCACTGGCACTAGGGTGCAGAAGGTAACATCAGCAATCGCGCCCCAGCGAAACGCCCCCATTTGGCTGCTTACATTTTTTTCGTTGACTGAGTATCAAATGTATAAACTGTGTGCCACCTTTTGCGGAGATCAAATATAAATATTTAAAAATTATTTTCTCCTAAATGTGCGCTGGGGCGCGATTGCAGACGTTACCTTCTGCACCCTAGTGCACTGGAGTGTCCCAAAACCCCGTGGCCGAAGTTGCAAAAAACTCTTCCACTATAATCATATCTTCTCATTTCAAGCCTGTTTTTGAGGCATTTAGAGACATTTTCAGAGAAAGTTGTCAACAGAAAAAGGGTTCAGTATGAGAAACTACATCTATATACAAAATATTGAAACTCCATTCCAGCCCTCCTTTAAGTAGCAAACTACATATCTAAGCGTAGTATGAAACTGAGGGTCTGGTTAAGTTATACTTTCAGCAAATGGGCCCTAGTTGTTGCTACATTAATATAACTTCATTAAACTGCTGTCAATCTAACAGCATTCTTAACTCTCACACTACACTTGTTACAGGATTCCTTCAAAAGCGCTTCAACTGTTAACCGACGATCCTGAATCATCAGTTGTCAATGCATTTCGATACACAATGACTCTGTTCCCTCGCCCAATCAAAGAAATCGCTCTAGAACAGGAAGATTCCAGTCAATCAGAACAAATCTTACGATCATCGAACATCGATCAGTGTAAGATTCTTATCATCAGACGCAAAAATAAGATGAGCAAAAGTGAAATGATCAGAATTATGAAAATAACCAAGATCAAAGAAGCGATAAGCTTCGGTGCTGATCTGGAATCAGGGTTTCCTTATGAAAACGATTTGCATTTTCCGTCTAGAGTTTGTTTTCCTCGTGGGGAGGCGACCCGAGAGATAATATTTGAATTGAAATCTCCTATTCTGACAGCTTCATACTGTAAACTCTCAAAAATAACACCGAATGATTTCATTGATTTTGTAATGAGATGGTATAATTCAAATGACATCTCATTTCAAATGTTATTTCTGCATTGGAGAGAGGGCACCGGAGAATTGGATTTGGAGACTGTCTTGCCTCTAGATACTCATGAATATGATGAGAAGAGAAGAGAAAGATACGTTCGGTGAGTTTACCAATTATGGTAACTATTTTATGTTCATAAAAAACTAATCAAGTTGAAGATAATGTTATACAGAGTCAGCAGAAATCAAGTCATCGACACTTCAATCGGATGGGATTTCCAACGGAGTGATGGATTATGGGCAACTATTCTGAGGACAGTACAAACAAAATCATTTGTTTTCTACGTTTGGCATGATCGTTCCACGAGAGATTTCGCCTTTAATGGCTACGAAGTGTTCATATAATTCTCATGTATTATTCTTGATTGTAATATCAAAATATAAATTCCTTGATCTCTTTTTCCCTCTGAATTATTATATGCCATTCAATAATTAATTCTTATATAACTTTTCTTCTCTCTTTTCATTTGCCAATAAAAATTTCAATGCAATTCTCTCTCCTTAATTTCAAACTTCTGTATCTCACTTCCCATCACAGAAAAAAAAAGAAATGTCAAATATAAAATATAAATCTAAACAATACACGCCACCCTGATCAAGGAATGTGTTAGACTAACCGTTGCTGAAAAATCTTGGCGCACTTACAGTTTCGGAGTATCGTAATGCGCGATGTTTAGCGTAAATCCAGTTGAACCTCAGAATAGCTTATATTCAAGGAAATTCCATCGGAAAGTGGATGAATCTAGGTTTTTCAACTGGAAAATGCTTTAAAATAAAATATTATTCAGAAAAATTGAAATTGTAGCTCAAAAATTATTTTTTTCGCCCAACGAAATTTCGCTCGAGGACAGGTTTTAGAACGTAATTTTATGTTTTTTCACTTGTTTTCATCCAAATATTGATGAATCTATCTAAAACAATCAGAAAAAATCATAAGATGACAGATTATTAGCGGAAACAGTTTTTTCCAAGCCTAATAACTTTTTTTTACTGAACCGATTTCGAAATTCTTTTCATTTTTAGGTGCAGAATTTAATTCTCTACAACTCTTTGCCACTTTTTTCTTCAAAAAATCGAAAATTGAAGAAAAATTGCCAAAATTCTAATTTTTAGTACTAAAAATTAAAGCGGCCGAATTTTCCAAAAAGCGGTGCAAGCGCGCTCTATTGATACACGTTGTGCGCATTCCTTGATCCGGGTGACGTGAACAAGTTCAAAATTTTACTACTAGACCTTTTCCCTCTATCACTTCTTTGAATATCTGCAATTTAAGAGAAGTTCAAGCCACCGTAACTTGATTCCCGGTAGAGATATGAAGAAAGTGTTGATTATTGAAATATAGTCCCTCATAAGTTGAGCAATTTGTTAGTTGACAATTTTTTGGTGTTGCATTTAGAATCATTTTGTCAGACAATAGTCCATCCCGGATACGTCACTATCCTAATTAATGAAATGCATAACAGGAAATGTTGAATTATACTTTAGCTAATACTAATACTTCAGCGACTTCGATTCATTTCCAGAACTAGATCCGAATTGATATACCAGAGTAAAAAAGTTTGAAAATCGCATTATAAATCTTCTTATTTTTATTTGCTGTTCACGACATAGTTGTCACCGGGCCGGGGCGGGCCGGGCCATAACTTCCTTCAGAGTCGAAATTTTTTGACGGTGAAAAAAGAAAATGATAGATCTCGGCGAGTTCTACACGATGCTTTTCACCAAATTACTGTAAGTCTTCCCTGAAAAAAGTTACAAACCAAAAAAGGATGGCCGACATTTTCGGCCCGGATTTTTCGGCCCACTCTCAAAAAAAAAGGGCGGGCCGAAAAACCCGGGCCGAAAATCTCGGCCCGCCCTCTAGTTAGCACACTTTAAAAAAAACTGAAAAAAAGTAAGCTTCTTCTTCAAATCAAAGTTCTTCAGAAGAAACAAGGAAGTAAAACAGTCTTCCTTCTTCCTTGTTCTTATTCCACGTTTTATGTGAGAGTTTCTGATGACTGTTTCCCGTATAAAAGAGGGCTTCAGATCTAGAATATTCCATTTCCAAAACTTCTCCTTCTCTGAATTATCAAGAATGCCTTCAAAAGCGAACAAGAAAAGGCGGCCGCCGAGAGATCGGCTCGGTTAGATGCTCAAGGTAACGGATTCTTTACCAAATATTTTATTATTCCGATCTCACGAGGTGTCACTAGGGGCCTCGTGGCCGCGGCTGAGGGTATCTCGCCACGAAAACTACTGTAGAAAATTTATAAAAGTAGGTCTACAAATATTTAATTAATTTTTTTCAGCGATTTTTTACCGATTTTTTTTTGATTTTTGTGTATAATATGCATTTTCGTTATTAAAAAACTATCAAAATTAGGAAAAATCAGGAACATTATGATAGTTTTTAAATAACAAAGTTCCATATTTTTACAAAAATTACGAAAAATCGGTAAAAAATCGCTGAAAAAAATTAATAAAATATTTGTAGCCCTATTTTTATAAATTTTTTATTTATTTATTTCAGTTTTAATTTATTTCAGAATAATATGCAATTTCGTTATTCAAAATCGGGAAAAATCGGTAAAAAATCGCTTTAAAAAATTGAAATCAAAATTTGCAAATGTAGGTCTACAAATATTTAATTAATTTTTTTCAGCGCTTTTACCGATTTTTTAAAAATTTTTGTAAAAATATGCAATTTCGTTATTTAAAAACTATCACCAATTTCTCCGGATTTTTCCCGATTATGATAATTTTAAAAAACGAAATTGCTTTTTTTTAAACAAAAATCGCAAAAAATCGGTAAAAAATCGCTGATTAAAATTAAAATTAATAAAAGTAGGTCTACAAATATTTAATTAATTTTTTTCAACGTTTTTTTTTACCGATTTTCCCCAATTTTGATAGTCTTTTAATAACAAAACTGCAGATTTTATACGAAAATCGAGAAAAATTGGTAAAAAAGCGCTTTTTTTTCGTGAATAATATGCAATTTCTTTATTTAAAAACTATCATAATTTTTCCCGATTTTTCCCGATTATGATATTTTTTAAATAACGAAATTGCTTATTTTTTTTTACAAAAATCGCAAAAAATCGGTAAAAAAGCGCTGATTAATTAAATATTTGTAGACCTACATTTATAAATTTTCTACCGTAGTTTCCGTGGTGAGATGTCCTCTTCTCTCACATCGTGAGATCAGAATAATAGTTATGACATTTTTCAGGGGATAAGGAGCTGATAGAAGAAGTACCGGAGGCCACTTCTTCTGTCCTATTGAAGCCACTAACCCCCTCGGATAGACTTGAAGTCATCACCAACTCATTTAAAATGAGTATCCAGAATAAAAGAGTTTTTCGGTATCAAGTGACGATAACAAAATTCTGGAAGACAGACGACGGAAGGATGAAAACAATTGAATTAAATGGAGCCAGGGGGTCGGATCGTCAGCGACAAGCCATTTTTTTCGGGCTTATCAAGGAAAGTCTTCCGAAAAATTTGACTTGGGCTTATGATGGAGCTGCTTCTCTTTTCACTATGGAACATTTGGAGTCCACTATTTTCCACTACGATTCAACAAATATTCCAGAAGGAGCGGACTCTATTTTCCGAGGATCTAGAGGATCCTTAACCATCTCTATCACTCTGAACACCGAACTTCATACCGGAGGAATCCTCGATCAGGGTGCCTGTGCGGTCCGGTACATGATGCATATAATTCTGATGACATACCCAAGGTCCACTGACACCTTGACAATTGCCGAAGGTGGAAAAGAGGCGTTCGAGGCAGGTTCAAGAGGAAGAAGAGGATGGATCCATGTGAAGCCTGGAGTCGGAGCCGGGATCAAGATCGTCAAAAATAGGAAAGGCGAAGACGAAGTTCATGTTATTTTGGATTGTGAGTTTTTCCTTTTTATTCTGGTTATTTTAAGCCAAGAACGAGCCAAAAAGCTTGAAAACTAACAAAGTTACCGAACTTCGAAGATTTTCGAATTTTAAAAAATTTTGAAAATACCGTAACCCGATGAATTTTACTCCTGGAGCCATAAAAATAGTATTTTCGGATTCAGCTCGCCGAGAGCTTTCAAATGAGTATAATCATGACTAGGTTTTTAGCAATTTTGAATTTTTCAATTTTTGGGTCCCGCCGCGAAAATGCAAATTTTCAAAAGTCTTAGATTCTGGTCACGATTATACTCATTCAAACTGCCTTAATTTTCTAAGTTCAAAAATCAAAGAATCTTTTAGTTTAACTTCAAACTGACGGAGATACGGTAGTTTATGTATTTTCGTGGTGGGACCCAAAAATTGAAAATTGCTTAAAACCTAGTCATGATTATACTCTTTCAAAGCGTCTTAACGAGCTGAATTCAAAAATTCTATTTTTAAAAAAGTAAAAGTGAAATTGACCGAGTTACGGTAGTTTTTGTATTTTCGTGGTGGGACCCAAGTGCTCTAAATTCAAAATTGCTCAAACCCTAGCCATGATTATACTTTTTCGAAGCGTCTTGACGAGCTGAATTCAAAAATGCTAATTTCAAGACTCTAAAATTGAAATTGACCGAGTTACGGTAGTTTTAGTGTTTTCGTGGTGGGACCCAAGTCCGAAACCGGAACCCCGTCATGATTATACTCTTTCGAAGCGTCTTGACGAGCTAAATCCAAAAATGATAGTGCCAGAATTTTAAAAAAATCAAAACTGAGCGAGTTATGGTAGTTTTTTCAGACAAACAAACGCAATTCTTCACCGCCGGCCCTCTCTCTGATGTCATTGGCAAGAACATGTTATTCGAAGATAAGGATAGTGCCACGAAATTTTTCAAGGATCTCAAGATGACCACCACTTATTCCAATCAGCCAGTCACTTTCCACAACTTCAGTAGAGAAGAAATCAGTGAATTAACCTATACGGATAAGAATACCAATGAACAGAAGGCAGTCCTGGAAGAGGGTATCAGGGTGGCAAAGGGAAAAAGATCGGATTATAATCCGAAATGGCCTGCAGTACAGACCAGGCCGTTTAAAAGAGGCATCTACTCATTCCCAATCGAAAATCTGAAAATGGCCCCTAATCAGAAATTGGGTCCAAGACATGGCAACCCTCCGGGATGTGTTGCTCCGAGGATCCGGTATCAGGAGACGAGGAGAGTTGGAGAGTCAATTGGACTCCTCTCCACTAATCCGATTCTTCAAGGATTCGGAATTGATATTCAAAGTACACCGGTAACCGTTCAAGCAGTGAAGGTACCGATTCCAGGGATCCAATTCCAAGGAGCAATGGTCACCCCCGACATTACTAAGCAGGTGGGGGATTGTTCCTTTTTAAAGGCGCATAACTCAATTCATATTAACGCTATCAAAACGTTGTCAACTAGAAAGTTGCTCAGCTCAATATTTTGCGTATTTTGTTAGTTGACAACTTTTTGATAGCTAACACTAGCGTGGAGTTATCGGCGTTTGAAGTTAGGGACCGCCCATTTTGGCACTCTTCTTTTTAAAGGCGCATAACTTTATTCATGTTCTTGCTATCAAAAAGTTGTTAACTAAAAAATTGCTCAGCTTAATATTTTGCGTATTTTGTTAGTTGACAACTTTTTGATAACTCTTACCGTAACCAAGTTATCCGCCTTTAACAAAATCCTAACTTCAGGCTACATGGAACATATCTGGAAAGTTCATCCAACCAGCTAAGATTCCGAAGATTCTGATTCTCTACGGCTCTTCGGAGTTTTCTGGAAAAGTTGAAGCTCTCGAGGGGCCACTCAAAAAGACTGCCAGTGGATTGGGAGTCACAATTGGAATCATCAGTTCGGTGGATTTAGAGCAAGCTTATCCGGATCTCTCGGTTGCCGAAGCCATCGATGAGGTAAGAATTAGCTTCCAAGCTCTCTTTTATTCGTAGAATTTCAGAAGATGGAATCGCTGAAGGCGTTGAAAGAGAAGCCTCTTGTCATTCATGTGGATCGGAACACTCAGCAAACCCATGCTCTTCTGAAACTCAAGGAGCGTCAATGCCAGGTCATCACTCAGCAATTAGACGTCGATAAAGCACTGAAGAAAAACTCACCGTGAGTTTTTTTTTAAACCTACCGTAACCTAGGGGTATTTACCTCAAAAATAGTTTATTCGGAATAAACAAAACTCATTACCGTATTTCCAGTGGTCGGAGCACTCTTCAAAACATTCTCCTGAAGATGAACGTCAAATCGGGAGGCCTCAATCACAAGGTCCTGCCGGATCCAATGATGTGAGTTTAGTCAATTAAAGGAGGACTGAAGTGGAATACGATAATATGTCATTAGATGTAGTTTTTCATTCTGAACACTTTTTCTGTTGACAACTTTCTCTGAAAATGCCTCTAAATGCCTTAAAAACCGCTTTGAAAACGTCGAGGTGATTGGGGTGGAAGAGATTTCCGAAAACTCGGCCACAGGGGTTTTGTACCTTTTTAGGCGTTATTTTTCTCATTTTTTTCGATTTTATGTTTTTAAGATGTTCTTTCATAATCAAAAAAGAAATTTTCAATAAAGAGAAAAATAAGGTACAAAACCCCCGTGGCCGAGGTTTCGGAAAACTCTTCCACCCCAATCACCTCGACGTTTTCAAAGCGGTTTTTAAGGCATTTAGAGGCATTTTCAGAGAAAGTTGTCAACAGAAAAAGTGTTCAGAATGAAAAACTACATCTAATGACAAATTATTGAACTCCAGTTTAATCCTCCTTTAAAGCTTAATCCTAACTAACAAGGGAGGTCACTTTAGATAACGGTTCAGAATTTTTTAAAATTTTGACCAGGGGTAGTTTAGACCCGTGTATAGAGATCCTCAAAGTCTCCACTCCCACAACTTCCGAAAATAGCCAAAAATTGTTGCTCAAAGTATGGGCTCAAAACGGCATTTCACAGGCGCAGTTTCCTCATGACCTCTTTTCCCTATAATTTCCGACTGGGAGTTGGTGTAGTGGTAGAGCGCTTGTATGGTAGCTGACACGATGCAGGTTCGTTTCCACGTTTTGCCAATTTTTTTGGCTTTTTTTTCTGATCATGAAAACTCATTTTTTGACTTTCTGAAGCTGATTGGAGAAGTATCAATCAACACATACACTTCAAAATAATAGAAAAACCGAATTTCTCACTTTTTTCAAAAAAATTTTTCTTCGAAATTTTGAAGCCAAGTGACCATTGATGTAAAATTTTGTCAAAAAATGTTTTTTTTCTGAAAAACATTTCCAGGAATGTTAAAAAGGGAAAAATGTCGGAAAAAATTTTTTGACAAAATTTTACATCAGTGGTCCATGGACTTCAAAATTTCGAAAAAACGTTTTTTGAAAAACGTGAGAAATTCGGTTTTTCTATTATTTTGAAGTGTATGTGTTGATTGATACTTCTCCAATCAGCTTCAGAAAGTCAAAAAATGAGTTTTCATGATCAGAAAAAAAAGCCAAAAAAATTGGCAAAACGTGGAAACGAACCTGCATCGTGTCAGCTACCATACAAGCGCTCTACCACTACACCAACTCCCAGTCGGAAATTATAGGGAAAAGAGGTCATGAGGAAACTGCGCCTGTGAAATGCCGTTTTGAGCCCATACTTTGAGCAACAATTTTTGGCTATTTTCGGAAGTTGTGGGAGTGGAGACTTTGAGGATCTCTATACACGGGTCTAAACTACCCCTGGTCAAAATTTTAAAAAATTCTGAACCGTTATCTAAAGTGACCTCCCTTGTAAGTACAATTACAGTAGCCATCTATGGGGGGACTCCTCGAATACTTTGATAATTTCCTATGATGTCTGCCATTCGGCAGGATTCAAGGAATATCGAAAAGGAGAAATTTCCGAGGAGCCCAGTACTGTTGGGGTGAGTAGAAGCTAGATACTTTGAGCTAACTAAGAACCTTTCAGTTCGCCTTCAATGGAACTGCTCGTCCCCAGGAAATAATCGGAGACTTCCACTATCAGCTCCCCAGAAAAGAGGAAGTGAACCAAGGACTCCTCAAACAAAGAGCCGGATTCATCATGACCAGTTACGTCAATTCCCGGAGGGAAATCCCGAGATACGTAATAATTCTCCGTGATGGTGTCTCAGAGAGCCAACACACAATGGTCATGAGAAATGAGTTCCCAGCCATAAAAGAAGGAATTCAGAAAGCTTTGGATGATATTAATAAAGTCAGCAAGACTGAGATCCCCAGATTCGCTGTGTCAATCGTGACCAAAAGACATTCACACCGCCTTTATCAGAAAAAGGGCAATGGTATATATTCTAGTTTTTTTCTTTTAAAACCCACTCTGATTTCCAGTGATCTTCAACATCCCGCCGATGGTAGCTATAGACACCGAAATCGTGAAAAAGTCTGGAAACGAGCTAATCTTCGTCTCCCATTGTCCATTGCAAGGAACAGCCCAACCAATTCTGGTCAACACACTGATTAATGAAAACGTCTTCAATTCCAATGACGAACTAGTCCGTCTTCTCGCCGCCCTTTCGTGTACTCATCAGAAATCGACGTCGATCGTCTCTCTTCCAGAGACGATCTATGCGGCTGATGAGTATGCCAAGAGGGGCTCAGACGTCTTCGAGGCTTACAAGATGTAAGTGATTCCATTTTTTTTTAATTGATACAGAAAAAATCGATTTACAGATGGCTGGCTCAGCGAAGGGAGACGCTTCCAATGAAACAGATGAACGAAGAACGACAGTATGACTGGGAGGTGATCACCAAAAACCTCTGCTACCACACATCTCGATTCAAAAAGACAAGAATAGCTTAAATTTGGGGTTTTAAATAGTAAAATCGGGTTTTAAAAATGAACGTCATTGCTTAAAAAAATAAAATTCGGTGCAAGATCTCTCTAAATCTCTAATTCACGCCGTGGGAAAAAAGGAAGAACAGTCCTATTTTTCGGTATTTTTTTCCCTTTTTTCTCTTTTTTCCCACGGCGTGAATAGCCCCATAAAGTTTATTTTCTTGAAAAAATGCTCAGATTCTGCTGGAAAAATTGTTTTCCAAAAATGAAGTCTCCCGGACTCGCTATTCCAGAAAAAGCGGCCCTCCTCTACTAGCTGGGCCGTTCAAAAAGAATTTTTCCCGAGAAGATAAGAGCAAATAAATGTTTATCATGCAAAACTACATCGGAAAAGTTCGCGCAAGATTTTATAGTCTAGCAAAAGACACGGTAGTAAATTGATTGTATCCAGAGGAGTACATCTCAAAAAACACGTCAACCCATACACAAGAAAGGTGCAATAGGTAACAGACTATCCATTCTATTCATTCTACCCAAAAGACCTCATCCACTGACTATTGATCCAATTTTGAATATGTCAACTGAATTCCAATTTCCTCTATTAAAACTTCCGTGGGTTTGTCTCGAACATTTTCTGAATACTTCTGGAGTTTTTAATGTTTTCGATTTGTAAGTTACCGTATTCTTTTTAAAATTGTGGACCCATTGTTTCAGAATAACGTTCTCTTTGATTTCTAAAAGATGCTATCGAATTGTAAAGTTATTGAAGCATCGAGAATTGAAAGCATACGATTTTAAAATCGATGACAGTTCTATCGAAATTCGTTTTGTCAGGAGTGAGCTAAAGATCATTGGAAAATGGAAATTGGATTTGGGAGAGGAATGGAAAACGAATCCATTTATGGAACTCTTTTATATTAACCCGGAGGACAAAAATTGGTGAGAAATCTTCTATGGGGAATAATCTGGCAATTTTGTTTGAATTTAACTGCAGATTTGATTCTAACAATGCACTATTTACAGGGTTCCCTCGAGAGCGCTTCAATTGTTGACCAATGATCCTGAATCATCGGTTGTCAATGCATTCCAATATTTAATGGCTCTATTCTCTCGCCCAGTTGAACAAATTTTCCTGGAACTTGATGAATTCAATCAATCGGAACGAATCTTCCGCTCTTTGGGAATCGATCAGTGTAATACTATGTGTATTGAAGGAAACAAAAAAATGAGCAAAAGTGAAGTAATCAGAATTATGAAAACAACTAACATCAAAAGAGAGATAAATTTCTATGTTGATTTGGAACCCGGATTTCCTTATGAAAATGATCTGATTCTCCCTCCGAAAATTAGTTTTGCTTATGGACAGGCCACTCGAGAGATGATATTTGAATTAAAATCTCCTATTCTGATAGCTTCGAACTGTACAATCTCGGAAATCACTCCGAATGATTTCATTGATTTTGTAATGAGATGGTATAATTCAAATGACATCTCATTTCAAATGTTTCTTCTTGATTGGGATGAACGCATTAATGAATTGAATTTGGACGCTGTCAGGTCTCTATATTGCCATGAATATGATAAGAATAGAAGAGGCAGATACATTCGGTGAGTTTGATTTCGAGGTTCCTGTGACTATTTTATGTTCATAAAAAAGTAATCAAGTCAAAAATACTGTTATACAGGGTCACCAGAAATCAAGTCATCGATGCTTGGCACGGATGTGATTTCCAAAGGAGTGATGGATTATGGGCAACTATTCTGAGGACAGTACAAACAAAATCATTCGTTTTCTACGTTTGGCATGATTGTTCTTCAAGAGATTTCGTCTTTAATGGCTACGAAGTGTTCATATAATTATTAAGTACTATTCATTGTAATACATTACAATATAAATTCACTTGACCTCTGTTTCCTTTTTTGGATTACTGAAATGTGTCCTTTAACAATTAATGTTTACATAAAATGTTTCGCCTACTGATAAAAAGTAATCTTCTTAATCTTAACTTCCTGTTACAGATGAAAGAAAAACTGGGATTTTTCTCCAATCAAAGTTCTCCAGAAAAAACAAGGAAGTAAGACAGTCTTCCTTCTTACTTGTTCTTATTCCACGTTTTATGTGAGAGTTTCTGATGACTGTTTCCCGTATAAAAGAGGGCTTCAGATCTAGAATATTCCATTCAGATTTGACTGGAAATAAATGGAGTGTTCCCTAGCCGATCGTTAGCGACAACTTGTATAGCCTAATGAAAGACACCGTAGTAAATTGATTGTATCTAGAGGAATAAATCTCAAAAAACACGTCAACCCATACACAAGAAAGGTGCAATAGGTAACAGACTGTCCATTCTATTCATTATACCCATAGACCTCCTCATCCACAAATTATTGATCCAATTTTGAATATGTCAACTGAATTCCAATTTCCTCTATTAAAACTTCCGTGGGTTTGTCTCGAACATTTTCTGAATACTTCTGGAGTTTTTAATGTTTTCGATTTGTAAGTTACCGTATTCTTTTTAAAATTGTGGACCCATTGTTTCAGAATAACGTTCTCTTCAATTTCCAAAAGATGCTATCAAATTGTGAAGTCATTGAAGCATCGAGAATTGAAAGTATACGATATTATAATCAATGACAATTGTATTGAGATTATGTTTGTTAGGAGTGAGCTAAAGATCTGTGGAAGTTGGAAGTTCAATTTAGGAGAGGAATGGAAAACGAATCCATTCATGGAGCTCTTTTTTGTTGATACGATAGTCGAAAATTGGTGAGCAGTTTGTGTTATAACATTGTTTCTTGTTACTATCTAAGGGAATAATCTGACAATTTCGTTTGAATTTAACTGCAGATTTGACTCTAACAATGCAATATTTACAGGGTTCCTGCAAGAGCACTCCAGCTGTTAATGGATGATCCAGAATCATCAGCTGTTAATGCATTCCAATATTTAATGGCTCTGTTCCCTCGACCGGTTGGTCAAATCATTTTGACTCTTAATGAATCCAATCAATTGGTACAAACATATCATTCATTTAATATCAATGAATGTGAGATTCTGAGAATTAACAATGAAAATAAGATGAGCAGAAGTGAAGTGATCAGAATTGTGAAAACAACTAAGATCAAAGAGACGATAAGCTTCAATGTGGATCTGGAACCAGGGTTTCCTTATGAAAATGATCTTATTCTTCCGAAAAAATTTTTTTTTCTCGTGGACAAGCGACCCGAGAGATGATATATGAATTGAAATTTCATTTCCTGACAGCTATAAAATGTAAACTTTCGGGAATCACTCCGAATGATTTCATTGATTTTGTAATGAGATGGTATAATTCAAATGACATCTCATTTCAAATGTTGCTCCTTCATTGGGGAGAGGGCACTGGCGAATTGAATCTGGAGACTGCCTTGCCTCTAGATACCCATGAATATGATGAGAATAGAAGAGGCAGATACATTATGTAAGTTCATGGATTGATTATTAGGTTATGATAATTCAGTCCCTAACTAGGGAATGGTCAAAATGGGGTATAGCGTTTTGGTATGAGTAGTATATCGTTGGAAAGCTGACGTTATGCTGATTTCAGATCTGGTGTCAGTTTTTGCATAATGCTTAATATGTCGAAAAATGTGGGTCTGAACTATTAGTACTGAAACCAGTGGTTTTTTTCCCCATTCCAGAGATTTTGTTGATTTTCCTTTTGTGTGAGCTCAAAAAAGTTAGTTTTGATGAGTTTCTAAATATTTTTTGTTCCTAAACCACAACTATTCAAAAAACTTCCAAAAAAAAAGTTTTTTTTTCTTGAAAAATCTGACATATTTTTATGACCGGAAATTCACTGTTTTGACCTTGTTTTTCGAGGTTTAAGGGGCTGAAGCTGACCCGAATTGGAGTCAAATGAAAAGTAAAGTCCCTTTCCATACTTCCAGTAACTTTTCCCGCAAACAGCAAGAAAGATTTTCAGAAATTTTCGGGAAATAGTGTTTTCGCTGAAAATTTTCTAAGGACTTGGTCAGGAAAAAATCAACATTTTTTGCAATTTTTTTTTGCTTCAAACTTACAGGAAATGTTTGTACGAGGTCCAAAAGTACTCTCATAAAGTTTGAGCGCACAGAAATGAATTTAACGGGAGTTATGAAAATCCAAACTTTACAAAATTAGCACTGAAAACCTACAAAAACTGAATTTTCTCGAATTTGTGAACCGTTCTGCAAAAACTGAAACCTGTTCTGAAATCAGCATAACGTCAGCTTTCCAACGGTATACTACTCATACCAAAACGCCATACCCCATTTTGACCATTCCCTAGTAAGGCTTATCTAGTAGTAATAAGGTTAAATATATTGTTATACAGGGTCACCAGAAACAAAGTCATCGACACTTCAATCGGATGGGATTTTCAACGAAGTGATGGAATATGGGCAACTATACTGAGGACGCCACGCTCAAAATCATTCGTTTTCTACGTTTGGCATGATCGTTCCACGAGAGATTTCGTCTTTAATGGCTTCGAAGAGTTCATATAATTCTAAAGTACTATTCTTCATTTTATTATTAAAATATATATTCACTTGACCCTCTGTTCTCTTGATTCACTGGAATGTGCCCCTAAAACTATCGAGAATTGATATTTACCAAAGTTGTCTTTAATCCATATTCCAGATTCCAGGTAGAAGGGAAAATTCCATGTTTTATATAGAATTTGAAAAAAAAAGGTTTCGGTAAAACTAATTTAAACGTTGGAAAGTAGCCTTCCATAAGGAAATAATCTATCTAAAACATCTAACTGAAAACTAAAAAAAACAACTGTAATCTCTCTTTTTTAGATGTTCAATCCCGGGTATTTCGGTTCCCGTTGGAGATAGAGAAAAAGTTTCAATAAATAAAATATAGACCTGGATAAGCTGAGCATTTTATTAGTTGACAGCTTTTTGATAGCTATTACCGTACTCGAAATATAAACGTCTGAAAGTAGAGAGAAATTGAATTTTAAAGGCGCATAACTCGCTTTAGTAAGATCGGTTTTTTGTAAAATGAGCATCATTGATTAAAAATACCTCTAAAACTCATTTTCTCGAAGAAATGCTCAGATACGGCTGGGAGAAATGGTTTTTTTTCTCAATGATGTCTTCCCGGATCAATCGACTTTCCTCTACTAACTCGCAGTTGAGCTGTAGTTTTGAGTCAAAAATGACGTCACTTTTCTTTTAAAATGAAGTGTTTTAAAGGAGAACGTCTGCGAGAACTTGAATAGTCTAATGAAAGACACCGTAGTAAATTGATTGTATCTAGAGGAATAAATCTCAAAAAACACGTCAACCCATACACAAGAAAGGTGCAATAGGTAACAGACTGTCCATTATATTCATTCTACTTAAAAGACCTCATCCACTGACTATTGATCCACCTCCCATAATGTCAACTGAATTCCAATTTCCTCTATTAAAACTTCCATGGGTTTGTCTCGAGCATTTTCTAAATACTTCTGGAGTTTTTAATGTTTTCGATTTGTAAGTTATTCTATTTCTTCTTGATTAGTATTCTTTCATTTCAGAATCACTTTTTCTTTGATCTCCAAAAAATGCTATCGAATTGTAAAGTCATTGAAGCATCGAGAATTGAAAGTATACGATATTATAATCAATGACAATTGTATTGAGATTATGTTTGTTAGGAGTGAGCTAAAGATCATTGGAAAATGGAAATTGAATTTGGGAGAGGAATGGAAAACGAATCCATTAATGGAACTCTACTATTTCCAACCGGATGATGACAATTGGTGAGAAATCTTCTATGGGGAATAATCTGTCAATTTTTTTTGAATTTAACTGCAGATTTGACTCTAACAATGCAATATTTACAGGGTTCCCGCAAGAGCACTCCAACTGTTAACCGATGATCCAGAATCATCAGCCGTCAATGTATTCCGATATTTAATGGCTCTATTCCCTCGCCCAGTTGAACAAGTTAACGTGACTCTTGATGAATTCAATCAATCGGAACAAATCGTCCACTCATTTAATATCAATGAATGTGAGACTCTGAGAATCAACAATGAAAATAAGATGAGCAAGAGTGAGGTGATCAGAATTCTAAAAATAACTAAGATCAAAAGAGCGGTAAGCTTCAATGTGGATCTGGAACCAGGGTTTCCTTATGAAAATGATCTTATTCTTCCGAAAAAATTTTTTTTCCCTCGTGGACAAGCGACCCGAGAGATGATATTTGAATTGAAATTTCATATCTTGACAGCTATAAAATGTAAACTTTCGGGAATCACTCCGAATGATTTCATTGATTTTGTAATGAGATGGTATAATTCAAATGATACTTCATTCGAAATGTTGCTCCTTCATTGGGGAGAACGTACTGGAGAATTGGATTTGGAGACTTCCTTGCCTCTAGATTTACACGAATATGATGAGAATAGAAGAGGAAGATACGTTCGGTGAGTTTGATTTCGAGGTTCCTGTGACTATTTTATGTTCATCAAAAAGTAATCAAGTCAAAGATAATATTATACAGAGTCAGCAGAAATCAAGTCATCGACACTTCAATTGGGTGGGATTTCCAACGGAGTGATGGATTATGGGCAACTATACTGAGGACGCCACGCTCAAAATCATTCGTTTTCTACGTTTGGCATGATCGTTCCACGAGAGATTTCGTCTTTAATGGCTTCGAAGAGTTCATATAATTCTAAAGTACTATTCTTCATTTTATTATTAAAATATATATTCACTTGACCCTCTGTTCTCTTGATTCACTGGAATGTGCCCCTAAAACTATCGAGAATTGATATTTACCAAAGTTGTCTTTAATCCATATTCCAGATTCCAGGTAGAAGGGAAAATTCCATGTTTTATATAGAATTTGAAAAAAAAAGGTTTCGGTAAAACTAATTTAAACGTTGGAAAGTAGCCTTCCATAAGGACCTTGGAAAACAAGATCCCACATCGGGAGTGCACGAATTTTTGACGTTCAGCCGTCTTTTAGGTCGATAGCAGTCGAGAATCCTTTCATAGAACATAGAGGTACGGACTCAACGTCACCGAGTGGATCTTCTGGATCTCCCAAGTCAATCTTTAGACTTGAATCTGGTTGTACATTTTTTGGAGCATATTTTAAGATAGTTTTAAAAAACATAAAAGTCAAATTTGGATGAAATTCGGATGAATTCGAGACCATCTGTTCATGGATCCGCACGTCTCAGATCCGCCCTTTTCTGGACTCTATGTCAAAAAAATATCAGGATATTATTAGTGAAAAATACTTCTGACTATCTGATAATCAAGTTTCAATTACTTTGGCTCTGTTTATTTATGTTTCCCAGTTCACCTGAGGCCTCAAAAACTGAATATCAAAATTTCGCTTTTCGAGAATTTTGAAAAATTTTCAATTTTCTTAATGTTTTTGAAATTTGAACAGTTTTGAATATTAAATCAACAACTAGAAGCTTGAGTAATTTTGTCTCAAAATTTCAGATCAAACCGATAAGAATCAGAAGAGTTAAGGCCAAAAAACCAAAAGTTGATATACTTTTGAGCGGTACTGTATATAGAATTTGACTAGCTTTTGAGCCTTTCCGGGCTCCAAAGCCAGCCTTGGACATTAAGTTCTGCTTCTATAACGTAGGCTTTTTATAGAAACGTAAATAATAACTGAGGCTGCGGTCCGGGACCTGAGGGGTTCTGATATTAAAAAGACGTCAGTGAAAAAATTGCTCAGGAATCGTAGGTAACCGGTTCCCCCAGTACTAAAATTTCGTTTTTTCTGTCCCACCAAAAATGTTCCTCTTAAGACCTTCACCAATCCTATCTCAATCGACGCAGAAAGTTATTCTCTATCAGGAATAAAATAAGTCCTCAATAGTTTCTCAAGATTTGGGTTACTACAAAACGCAAAAGTTTTGAAAATTCCCAAAAAGATGCACTTTACCATTTTTGGTATAACTTCGTTAATTTTTGGAATTTTGTTGAGGAATTTAAGAAACGCTTTTTTGGACAGTTTCTCTATTGACCAAAAAAAGAATTTTCAAAAACGTCTTTTTTGAGCCGAGTTAGAGGAGGTGAAAGTGCAGCAATTTCAGACAAATCGAAAAATTGCAGAAATGAAAGGTGTACTTTTGTAGCTTGGCTGTAACTCGGCTCAAAATAGTCCAATCATTTTCAATTTTTGATTAAAAGAAATTTCGCAGCAGATCTGATCGATCAGTAAAAAAATGGTACAAAAATATTCAATCTCACCCGAGTTATAAGCAAAAATAAGTGGGACATTTTTTTATGGGATTTTTTTTGACAATTTTTTTCGACATTTCCGTGAAGAAATATCTACCCCCCTCATACTTTCCATTTCTCAAGAAAAATACGAGCAGAAAAAAAAGGTTTCGGAAAAACTAATTTAAACTTTGGGAAGACGCTTTTTAAAAGGAGAAAATCTATCTGAAAAAAATCAATTAAATATTTGTAGACTTGCTTTTATAAATTTTCTACCGTAGTTTTCGTGGTGAGATATCCTCGGCCTCTAGTGTCACCTCATGAGGTCAGAATAATAGAACATCGAACTGAAAACTAGAAAAAACAACTGTAATCTCTCTTTTTTTAGAGGTTCAAGCCCGTGTATTTTGGTTCCAGTTGAAAATAGAGAGAATGTTTTCGTTAATGAAATATAGGCCTTGATGAGTTTAGCATTTTGTTAGTTGACATCTAATGCTTCATAATAACTCCTAATGATTCTCTTGTATTGAGTTAAAAAATATGTCTACTAATTACCAATTAATTTTTTTGACGTTCACTTTTGTCCGGTTATCGCATTTTTTAAAAATAATGAATTCACCTATTTCTTCACGAAAAGCAGAGAAGAAGCGATTTCATATGAAAATAAGTAATTAAGAATTTGTAGACCTACTTTTATAAATTTATTACTGTAGTTTTGGCGCCAAAATGTGTTTTTTCACAGCCACGACCAGGGCAGGTGCTATTACCGTGTTTTAGAGGTATTCCCCGATAAAAAATGGCCTTTAAATGATTTCTTCTGCCTCGTTTTATTATTCAAATAGAAAAATCAGTGTAATCTTTTTGAACAAGTAAGATGGTTATTTGAATACGTTGATAGATTTTTAGCGATTTTTCGATGAGAAAAATCGAAATTAAGATGATTTGGGCTTTGAAAATCTGAGAAACACGAACAATTATTTTTAGACGACCTTCAAGGTAAAAGAATTATGAAGTCCTATCGTAGGCCTATCAGAATTATATACTGAAGTAGAAGAACCGATCCATATTTCAATTCCATATAGTTTTCAACAGATGAAACGAGTCTTCGAGCTGGACGCTTTTTTGTGTCTATGTGTTTTCCTCACTAGTAGATGTTGATTAATATAGAATTTAAATTTCACTCCTGACTGAGAGAAGTAACTTCCAGGGCCCCATTTTTAAGGTCTCCCCTTGTCTGGAACATTAAACTGAGAGGTTATTAAAGCTTGACACTCGCTTGAATTAAGCATTTTTTCTTTTAGTATATTTATTGTTATGAGTTTTCGAATTTTTTCGACGATTTGAATAATGCTAATTAGGCAAGAAAATGGTAGCACCTGAGCTAAAAAAAGCACATGAGAAATGGTAGCACATGAGCCAAGTAGCACATGAGCAAAATAGAACATGAGTATTTGCCCGATTCCGGGAATTCGCATTTTTCCTTCTAGCTTTTCGGTGAATATTACAAGAAGGCCTTGTACTTTTCTTCTTTATCGAAATAATCTATTTTTGTATTGAAAATAAGCTAAAAATGACGAAATAGGTAAAAGTCGCATTTTTAAAATTTGAACCGCGCGCGCTTTTTTTTTGCACTGAAGTTGACGACAAAATGCATGCAATCCCCGTTTCAATGCCCGTTTTTATGAGAGTTCCGGCACCCTTGAAACTGATTTTTTTTTCTCTATATTTTTTAAATGAATTCTTTTCTTGACAAATTTTCAAGAATTTCCAAACTTTTTCAGCGTCTTTCTTTGGAATGAAATTTTCCTCCTTACGACACTCCGAAATAACGGCGATGGCCTAGAAACCCAAACGGAGCTCAGCGTTTATTTTTCAAATTTTCAAACAAAAACCTAATTCTTCTCGAAGAATTCAGAGATTTTTTTTAGCTTTCTTTGAATTTTATCGAATTAAACTGAATTTTTTAATTATTGAAGGCTTTTTCCAAGTGTTCCGATCGAGTTTTCCTGAAAAAATCAGGATTTTAGGCCTTCTTCATAAAATCAGCTATTTTCAGAAAATGGAGGATATCAAGCCTTTGTCGCCGATCCCACAAAAAGCTTACGTTCCTCAAAAGCTGAGAGCTTACATGTCAGGTACTGGAACTCGTCAAGCGGTCTATTTTAATTTTTTTTCCAGAGCCGCAAGGCTGCGCACTGGTGGCCGCTCTCGAAGGACAATTCAACTGCTCTATAAACGTTGTCAACGACGCGTTGCTCGTCGCCGGCGCCGCAGACGTCACTCAAATCGAGAAAATTCTCAGGGATGTGTGGCAGAAGCGCGATATTCAAATGTTTTGTTGTAATTTGTGAAAGGAATTTGAGTTTTTTCTTGCAGAATGATCCGAGAAGCGGCACTGAATTTCTCGTGCTCTCACCTCTGTCAAATGATTCTGCCACGTGCCTACTGCGCCGTCGTCTTCTTTTTCTCGGCCGATTTTCAGCGGCGCTCGCGCTGCAGCGACATCATTGTGAGGGCTAATGGAATTTGTGAAGTTTAACTCTATGATTGCAGATGGATCAGTTCACCGGCAAGGTGACGATATTCGGAAACGAAGCGGCGATGTGCAAAGCGCGAGAGGTTATGATCGAGTGTCTCACTGAGCACTTTGGTCCGCTCGAGATCGAGATTCCGTTGGCGCGGCGGACGACGCGACTCGGATACGGGATGCCGACAGAAGCCGCCTCCCCGTTCAATATTTTCTCTGTACTCTCCTCTCCAAGAGCTACTGAAATTCAAGATCTTCAGATGGGCGAACCAAACGCGATTCTGACATCGACACCGCCTGTCGAGTCGTCTCTGCTCAACAACCATCTGCTCTTCCCCTCGGACTTCTCTGTTCCTCCTCCGCCGATTCAGGAGGTGCCACAGAAGACAAACAATGTCGAGAGAGTCAAGCAATGGGTAGGAGACGTTTCCCTTGCTCTCAAATCTCCAACTCCTTCCAGATTCCCACTTCAGAAGTCGGCAAGATCCTCGGCAATCGTGCGGCAATGAAGAAACAAATCGAGGGACAGTTCAAATGCGTCATCACCGTTCACACCGAAGTCTACTCGCAATTCGGAATGACGTCGGTGGAGATCATGGCGCAGAACAAGGAGCAGTGCCAGGCGGCTCGAAACGCGGTCCTTGCGTTGATGACATCGTTCCAGGACAAGCCAGCGGATTCGGGTATCAACAGCCCGGCTTCGCCGTTGACTCCGGCGACTGGCAGCCCGTCGACAACTCCCGAGAAACGCGTATCGAGACACTTTCATCATCGGAGCAGCTTCCGTGATCAGCCGAAAGTAATGCTCGCGTTGACTCCACGCAAAACTCAACCTGCAACAGAATAAATTTTTCGTTTTTTATTTCACATTTCTATCCTGCACCCTATTATTTTATTCCCGCGGAGCCCCCATTCCCCTTTTTTTCTGAAATATGTCTTCATGTAAATGAGAAAATCTATCTGTATCATCAGACTCCGCCCCCAATTGAATTCCCCATCTTGTTCGTTTTCTATTGCTCCATGTATTTTGTTCCGAAATGATTAATCCCTGTGATAATTTCTGCCTTCTCCTTTTATTCGTTTCCCGCCGCCGTCGCCCCGCCCATCTCCTTGTTTTGTGTGTAAAATGTTGTGTCGGCGGCGCGGGAGTGGTAATTAGTTTGTGTGCGTGTGTTATTATTAATAAAAAATTAGGTTTTTCTATTGATGTTTTTTCTTATATTTCTCTTGTTTTCGATTCAAGTTCCTCTATTTTACTATTTTACTATTTGTTTTTTTCCCTTTTTTCCACTCCTCGAGCGCTAAGAAAATCTCTATAACTTTCTCTTCTTGTTTAAACACAAATTTTCAGAATTAACAACACTAACGGATCAACTTTATTAGAGAAAACATCAAACGCGAGGTGAGTGAGTCTTTCTGGATTTAACTACCTCAAATAAGTATGGTTAAAGACCCTAAAAATCGGTCATTTTGAGCCAAAAACCTTTGTCCCTCCTTCCACCATTTTCTTGATTTTTCCCTCGAAATAAATTATTTTAAATCGTTTTTTTCAGAATGTCGACCGATGAGCCGCCCCAAGACGTGTCCCAAGTCACGGATTTCCACTTCCACGCGGCCAGGAAGTTTCGCCTTTTCGTGGAAGGAGGATGTTCTCAGCAGCAAGTGCGGAATCGACTTGCCACGTCGACACAGCTCGGCGTCACATTCGCCTTGATTGCGCCTAATCAGGTAAGCAGGAAATGGGCTTTGTAGGGTAAAAAAACATTGGAAAAATCGATTTTGTTAGCCAAATTTGACTCCAGAATGGTTTAAAATCTCAAAAACTCCTTTTTCTTCCAATTAAAATCGCTATTTCAGATGACGTGCTTCCCGACGAGAAGCCTTCTCGATTTCAAGCTCACCCGCGAGAACCAGAACACAGAAGAGACGGAACTCCCAGTGAAGACGATCTCTCTCCCTGGAGTCGAGTCTATCAACGACATTGGGATCAATTCCGACGGAACCCTTCTGGCCGTCCTCCACACCAAAAACAACGACGTTTCCGTTGACGTCTACGATATCAGATCCATCTGCACCGTCTCCTCCACAGAATTCCGTCCCATCTGCTCCACGAGGATCGGAACAGATACAGTTAACCAGGGAACTTGTGTCGAATGGAATCCTGCATTCCCCGATACTTTTGCGGCGGCGTCAACGGATCGGAGTCTTCTCGTGGCGAAGATCGACGTGAAGGATCCGAAGACTCAGAAGCTGGTGGGAATTGGGAAACTTGGAGCCATCACCACAGCCATCAGTTGGAGCCCAAAGGGAAAGCAACTGACGATAGGAGATTCACTGGGGAAAATCGTCCAATTGAAGCCTGAACTTGACGTCGTCAGAAGCCAATTCGGACCAAATGAAGGCAAGAAGGTCACCGGACTCTGTTGGTTAGCCACCACCGAATGGCTTGTCTCCTTCGAACGAGGAACGGATCATGATGCCTATCTGATGAGATGCAAGAAGGATAAGCCGACGGAATGGATGCAGTACCACGAACTCTCCTACTCATCATCCAAATGGCCTCTCCCACCACAGCTCTTCCCCTCCGCACAACTTCTCGTCGACTGGAATGTCGTGCTCGTCGGAAACTCGAAGACCTCAGAGATTACGACAGTCGGGAAGAGGGATGAGTGGCAGACGTGGGTGCCGGTCGAAGGAGAGGGGATCTATTTGCCGACGACGGCGTCTGGAAAGGATACGGTAGCGGTTGGAGTAGCGGTGGATAGATCGATGACCGAAGAGGTCGCACTGAGTGAGTTTTTGGAGCTTTGAAGTCTAGACCGTAATCTGAGGAGCCTCTGGTTTAAGAGTTTCACAGCTTTTTGTATGTTTTTTGATAAAAAATAAAGAAAAAAAGTACTTGAAATCCAAGAAACCCCCTTTTTATCGTTGAAGTTACGCTTTCTTCCATCGTGAAGTCCCCAGTTCCCACCACTCAAAACCCCGAAATATTTCTCCTATTTTCCAGACGCCGACGGCTCCCAGAAGCACCGCCCATCTCCCCTTGTCCTCTGCCTCACCAACGACGGAATCCTCACCATCCATCACGTAATCTCCACCTTCGAAGCCCACAAACCGTGTCAAATGTAAGGGATTTTAGGGGATTTAAAGGAATAAATGGATTTTTTCAGTCCGAGCCAGAATATCGTCATCTCTGGACTCCAGAAACGGCAATTCAACGGATCCAAGACGCCGGAGCCTCCGAGGACTCCAACGACTCCAGCGGCCGCTCCGAAGGCTCTTTTCCAGCAGACGTCTGCTCCAAAGTCTCTGATCCCAGCTACGACTCCTCTCTCAGCCCCGAAACCGGCGATTCCAACGACGCGAACGAAGAGAGTGATTCCAGAAGATCCACGTACTTCAGAAGACACCAAGGAGAAAGATCTGGTGGCCATGAAGAAGTTGCTCGTCTCCAAGATCATCGTGGATACCAGAGATCGGATCCAGAGGACAGAGCTGGATTTCGTGAGATTTCAACGAGAGAAGACGGTTCCAAAAGGCTCCCAAAAGATTAACGAGATTCAGAAGCCCATGAAGATCAATGTTTTGGAATATGTCACATCTCCCGAGGTTGTCGAGGTATACATTGACCCAAATTAAGCAAGTATATGATGATTTTTGCAGACAGCCAGAGCCAATTGGAGAAACG
Source organism: Caenorhabditis tropicalis (assembly GCA_016735795.1). Lineage (NCBI taxonomy): Eukaryota > Metazoa > Nematoda > Chromadorea > Rhabditida > Rhabditidae > Caenorhabditis > Caenorhabditis tropicalis. The sequence goes on along the minus strand of CM028614.1, from coordinate 1,706,824 downwards.
ACGATTTTCGAATCGAGGCACCCGATGAAGAAGACGTTCGATTGGCGGAAAGAGCCAATCCACCAGATGCTGAAGGACGCCGAGGGGAGAGGAATTGGAGGGGACAGAATGGTCTGGTCCATCCCCCTCCCCCTCCCCCTCCCCCTCCCATTCCTCGTGGAAACGCAAGAGATCAGAGAGCACTGGCGCGCGAGCAGCGCGCAATCGCTCGTGAGCGCGCAATCGCTCGTGAGCGCGCGGGTGGAAATCCGACTCCGCCTCCGCCGGCTCCTCTACCACAGGCTCCGCCTCCTCCGGTTTTTGGACCTCACCCAGACCCGGCGCCGATTCTCCGTAGAATTTTGCTTCAACAACTTCCACCTCGTGAAGTCCCACCAATTCAAAACATCCCGCCGATGCCACAGCGTCGAGTCGGAGTGCCAATGAGACGAAACGGGAACAGAAGACCGCTGCAAGAGGTCAGACCCCAAAACAACTGAAAAATGAATATTCCCGATTATTGTGATACTAAATTGTTATGTGATTTGATTCTCCATTTTTTCTAAATTTCATATTGTCTCTTTTCTTTGGCTTTCGCCTTCACAATACCCTCGATCATTTCGTGTAAAAATAAATCATTTGCTGACACAAAAAGAAGAAATTTTTATGAACAGATTATGGATCCAGATGAAATTGTAGAGAAATTTCATCGAAGAGGAAGAGAAATCATTCTTTCATTTCATCGTGGCGACGACGACCACGTGACATTTTTTCACGGCCAAACACACAGAGATACTGTTTCGCCGCGTCATTATCATCTTTCGTTCTTCTTCTTTGCCTTGCAATGAGAGAGAGAGAGAGAGAGAGAGACAGACAGACAGACACACCTTTAATGACATTTGTTATCACGGTGGAAAATTATTTGTGCGCACTCGCACGCAATCCCGTGATGTTTGTCAGCAATCGCGCTCCAGTGCACATTTGACCTACTATATCGATTCACTGGGCACGATTGCTGACCCCGAATCCGATATCGCCATGAAAATAGCTATGCGCCTTTGAAAATCGATTTTTCATTGACTAGAAACGTCAAAGGCACATAGCTATAAGACTAGTCTGAAAACTACCAAAAGATTGTAGAAATATGATGGCGCTGGTTGCGGAACGCCGCCGCCGACGCCACAACTTCCCAGAGCCTCGAAACGGCGCTCATCACTACATGCGAGCCCTGCGTGGCGAGCACACGAACACTCTCTTCATCGCCTATACAGTCCATCATGGAACCGTCGATCCGAGCACTCCGGGTGTCTTCAACAATCCCAGTACTGCAGTGGTAATCCTTGATCCTTGACCTCTTGATTTTCCACTTTTCAGTTCACATTCAACGGCACATCGAACGCAAATCACTTCACCGAGTACTTCCACTTCCAGAAAGCCATCATTCCGCACATTGATCCGATCATCGTTCGACGTGTCACCCGATGGATTATCGAGGATTTCCGAACTCATCGTGCCATTCTTCCCGATTTCATTGTCGTTCTTCGCGATCACGTTAGGGAGGAGTTGCAGGCAACGGTATCTTTTAGAAAAAATAGAGAATCAGGGGGTGTGTGTATTCACAAAACAAGAAAAAACAAATAACAATGAAAACGAGAAGAGAAAAAAAGTGATCAATTGGTCTCCATGGCTTCGGCGGTCTTCTTCTTCTCCTTGACGGCCGCCCTCGTCTTGACACCTTCTCGGTTGGCAACCGGCGCGCGGATAAGATGCATCTTCTTGTCGACCTTGGCGAGCAGTCCCTTCTTCTGTACAATTTTTCCTGGTTGCAAGCGCTTTCTGATCAAGTTTCCGTATCTAAACACCATTTTTAAATTGAAAATTCATTTTTCTCCTCCCTACCTCTTCGTCTTCAACGTCGCAATCGTTTTGGCGGCGTCGACAGTCTTCTGGAACAGTGCTCGCTCGTACTTCACCGGCTCGTCGCGGCGCTGCTCGAGAAGTTGCGTGGCGTCGTTGATCAGCTCCTTTCCGCGAGCACGACGCGACGCCTTTGTGAATCGAAGCTTTCTTGGGTTCTTCTTCTTTTTGAACAGCTTGTTGCATCGTGACCGGCAGAATTTGAATACCTAAAAAAGCAAAAAAAGTTTTTTTCTCAATTTTTTTGATTTTCCCCTGAAAACCATGATTTTTTATGGTTTTCCCTATTAAATTCCTCCTTATTAGGCCAAAAATCGCTTTTAAACCTTCAAATTCACTCACTGTGCTATCATTTCTGACGAATTGAATTCCGTGTCCCGGGTAGATTGGCGACGAGCAGAAGTAGCATTTTTCAATGCGCATTTTTACCTAAACACGACATTTTAATTTTTTATGCAGAAAAACTTAAGAAAAATGAGTTTTTAACGAGAAGAAACAAGAGTTTTAGTGGAAATGCGGCGACGAAATAAAAAATTTTTGACACGTGATATGCGCCAGCGTCGGGAATGACGTCGATCGAGTTGTTTGCGCGTTTGACGATAAAAACCGCGGGAGTTCAAAAAAGGGTTTTTTTTTTGGATTTTCTGATTTTCAGATAGAAAACGAGGAATTTGTTGCGATCAAAGAAGCGTTTTTGGAATATCGAAATGAGTCAGATCTTGTGGACCAATGGGTTCCAAAATTCGCATTTGGAATGGCGCCCTGGCGACCGGAGAACACTGAACCGCTTGTCTACCTGTTTCAGAACGATGACAACATTTTCGCCACTTTGGAAGAGTTTCAGAATTTAATTGTCAGCATGTTCATTCCAATTCGGATTCTCGCGTATCGATATTCGGTGCTGGAACCGCTGTGGGCCGCCGAGCACACTGCCAGCTCGTGGACCAAGCTTTTCCCCGCCTATGCAGCGTAAGTCATTATTAAAATAAAGTCTAAAAAATTTAGAAAACTCTAAAAAATCCAATTTTGAGCCAAAAATAATTTTATATGAGATTTTTGCTGAATTTCTGTAAAAACCACAAATTCATTTAAAGGCGCATGCATAAAGTTTGTCGAGTGGGCCTCGTTTGGAAAAGTGAATTTATTTATTTTTCAGGGAAACCTCAAATTTTTGTAATTTTCTATTAAAAAACCGGTGTTTTCCCGCAAAAATTGTTGAAATAAGATTGAAAAACCCCATAAAAACTTAAAATTTTATCTAAAAATTATACTTTTGCTCAAAAAATTAATTTTTAAAAGGGGTTCTGAATTTTCCATTTTTCTACTTAAAATCTGTAATTTTCTGATCGAAAACTGCTCAATCTAGGTTGAATCTAGTGATGAAAACCAAAAAAAACTGCGAAAAACCCTAGTTCCACTATCCATGCGCCTTTAAACTCCTCCCATAATTCCAGATTCACTGCGTCCCAAAACCGGCCGCTACCTCGACTTGCGAACTCTTCGCAATACGATTTCGATGAAATTTCTCTACAATTTCATCTGGATCCATAATTTGTTGATAAAACTTTATTTTATTCGGATAAAAAAATTATTTTTTTTGAAAGGATTTTGAGTTCAATAGAGGGAGAGAGAAGAAAAGAGTAAAACCGTAGTGAATAATGAGTTGAAAATTCTAGAAAAAATTATAATTTCTGTCGTTTCGCCTGTTGCTGCGCCTCCATCGCTTGTCGTTTGCGGTGCAGAACGCGTAGCGCGTGTTGAATAAACCTGCAAAAATCTTGATTTTTTCTAGAATTTTCTGAGAAATCCCTCACTCTAAAAGGTTCCTCTCTGTCACCGGATTCATCATCGTATCATAGACGTTCTCCGCCGTTCGGAGTCCATTCGGTAGCGATTTATCGGTTCTCTCTCGCATAAACTTCCATCCCATCGCCTGTCCTCTCTCATTCACTGATAGGGTGCACTCGATGATCTTATTGTTGTACTGTTTCAGTGTATTCGTCGCTTTCATCGTTCCGAACGGCTCGCGTTTATTCTGAACGAATAGGTATCCAGTCCATTCGGGAAGCATTCCTTCTCGGCATGTTCTGCAAAGAAAATAGAGTTTTTATGTGAGAAATAGAGAAAATGGGGATTTTTTGATAGAAAAATGAGGTTCAAAATTGATTTTCATTCGGAAAAAGCTGTTTTTCCTCGTAAAATATTTTTTTTCTTACTTTTCGACTTTCAGAAGGAAATCCACTGAATTGTGTGATGGCGGTTTCCATTTCAACACTTTATCGCATCGTCCAGTTTCGTATGGCTGAAAAAACCTATTTTTTCTTCGAAAAATGGCTGAAAATAATTTTTTTTCTTTGAAAAATGGGTGAAAATAAAAAATCTTGCCCGAGTTTAAAGGAGCGTTGCAAAATGTCAAGCTTGGGTCTCACAGCGACAATCGGATTACTGTAGTTTTTAAAATTTTTTTTTGCAAGTATTATTTTTCCGTCATTTTCCTGCTAAAATAGTCATTTTTCTTTAATTTTCGTTGATAATATCAATAAATATATGAATTTTTCAATAAAAATTGGAAAAAACGGCTTTTTGATGCAGGAAAACTTGTAATTTTCTGTTAAATAAAATAAATTAGAATTTCGCTTCGAGAGCCAAGCGTGACATTTCGCGCTGCTCCTTTAACCTGGTGATAGATTTTAATGAGTTTTACAAGCTTAGAACACTGAAAAGTAATTTTGAATGAAGTTATAAGCTCCAGAATAATTTTTCAGTGCTCTATAATAATTTTCACTCATTTTCAAGCCCAAAACACCGCCTCTAACCCTATATTTCGGCTGAAAAATGAGTCCATCGATTTCGTGTCCAACATGCTTTACAAATTTCGGTTCGAATAGTTTTCCAGTGGCCTCCAGTGAATAGAAATCTTTTCTTCGAACCGACATAATCTGTCGATCCTGTCGAATACGTCCCGTTTTGAATGCTGCTTTTCGTTTGTCGATTATCTCGTTTTGAATGATTTCAAATCGTTTTGAGAACGGCTCTTTCATGATGTTCACTCCCTGGAAAATGGGTTTTTAGAGCGGGTTTTTCTGCACATAAAATTATATGAAATCGGTTCTTTTCGGCTCCAGGACATCTCGAAACCGCTGAAACACATGTTCAAAAAAGACGCTAAAATTATGAAAAATGAATCAAAACTCAACTAGTAACGTTTAACAAAGCTCGTTTTAGCCTAAAAATGTCTAAAAACCACATCCTGATTACTCATCTTTTTTTTCGAGTTTCGCTGAAAATAAAAATTTAAAAATCATCAGGATGTGGTTTTTAGACATTTTTAGGCTAAAAAGAGCTTTGTTAAACGTTACTAGTTGAGTTTTGATTCATTTTTCATAATTTTAGAGCCTTTTTTAAACATGCGTTTTAGTGGTTTCGGAATGTCCGGGAGCCAAATAATTGAGCTCAAGTTCAGTCTTCCTTTAAAGGTTCTCTTCAAAAAACTTTTTTCAAAATCAAAACTTCTAGTTTTTTTAAAAAAAATGCCGAAAAATAGGATTTTTTCCTATTTTTCGGTATATTTCTCTTTATAAAAACCCTCTACCTTATGCCTCATAATATCATAAATAAGCATTCTGGGAAGATTCTGCATATGTCCATTGACTTCCACTTTATCAATAATAACTTCAGTATCGACAAGAGTTCCATCAAGAGGACTTCCATCACTTCCAACAAAATCCAGATTCTCAATCTCGAAAACCTCGTTATCTCTGTCGAATGCGTAGACCTCTCCGTTATTAATATACACGATATATCTCATTCCATCTGCTTTCCATGACACCATATAAGGCTCTTCTTCCAATAATTTTATATTGTGTCGACTGAGAGATACTGGTTGAAGACCCGGGAATCCTTGTTTATTGTATTTACAGAGTTCTTGAATTCTCGCTTGTAACATGCTTTTCTTTCCAGCGTCTTCGCATACAGTCACTCCTGGAACCAGACCGTCCATGAATTGTTTTGATGGACATTCTTTGGTAGAATTACCTGGAAAAATAGTTTTTTGGCGGGTTTTGAGCTGGTAAAATAGGTTCAGAAAATAGGTTTTTTTCGTAATTTTTAAAGGGGGCCGGAACTCTCATAAAAACGGGGATTGAAACGGGGATTGCATGCATTTTGTCGTGAAATTCGGTGCAAAAAACAAAGCGCGCGCGGTTCAAATTTTTAAAATGCGACTTTTGCCTATTTCGTCATTTTTAGCACTTTTTCAATACAAAAATCGATTTTTTCGGTAAAAACGGAAAATACAAGGCCTTCTTGTAACAATCACCGAAAAGCTAAAAGAAAAAAATGCGAATTCCCGGAATGGCGCCCTAAAAAGTCCGAACTCACTGCCAGTGAAATGCAAAACGTCGCCGTTACCGACTGCGCCACGCAGCCTAACGCCGCGGCCGCCTCCTTTCGGTATATGAAACTCTATGCTCCCGACCTTTTTTGCTGTCAGAGGGCCGGTAATCATATTTTCAGAATGAAGCTACACTGTGGGATTCTGAGTTGTCTAACGTATTTGTCCTCCCGTAGTATCCATTTTAGGAAAATATGAACATTTTCAAAAGTCAAAGTTCCGGCCTCACAGCGCCCCGCTTCGGGAATCCGGGAAAATTTTCATTTGAACGGTGCGGTGGAGCACACTTGCAAAACGCTGATTTTCCCTGTTTAATTTCGCCTCCAGGCAATCGGAAAATTAGAAAAAAGTAGAGACATTAACTTTAAAAAGTGTTTGAACTCTCAAAAAACAATTTTTAGTTTTTAAATTTGATTACCGAGCGAGATTTCAGTGATGGAAAATTCGATTCGCATATTGCAATAAAAACAGGCTTTGGAGACGAAACAGAGCGAATTAACATCAAATATGGTTTTAGAAATGCTCAAATTAGTAGATTCTTTGATTTTTCTTTGAAAAAAAACGAATTAATTTTTTTTCCAAAAAATGATTTTTTAGCCCTCAAATTATCAGTTTGTAAATATGGATGGCTTTAAAAAAGACAAACATAGGTAATCTATCTATTTTCACCTCTTAGAAGATAAAAAATGCAGTTTCTCTGTCTTTTTTAGTGGAAATTACAAAATGGCTACGGAAAATCTCTTATAAAATCGTAGAGGAGAGCTTTTCTGCAATGATTTTTATATAAAAATGTGCAGAATAAAATTCTCTACAATGTTTAGGTGTGCCTTGCTCGTAAAAATTTGAAATAAAGCCAGGTGAAGCAGTTTTAGCCTGAAAAATTGAATGTGTCAGTACTAAAAGGAGATCGTAACAATCGCGCTCCACTGCACCATTCAAATGAAATTTTTCCCGGATTCCCGAAGCGGGGCGCTGTGGGCCTCCTTTAAGTGAAAATAGCTACAAAAATAGATTTTTTAACTGTTTTGGCTCTTGAACGCTTTTTCTTTATTCTGAAGCAATAATTAATTTTCTAACTTGAAATTGATTTTGAAACTGGAAATACACATTTAAAATATTTTTTTTTGAGTTTTAAAGCAATTTTTGAATTGAAAAATCACTTTTTGCATTAAAAACGCTATTTTTAAGTGGAAACTACAGGTTTTTCTAAAGAAGGAGCTTTTTTACGCATAAAAAAAAGTTTTCATAATGAAATTTGTTTCTTTCAAAACGAAAATGTTGTTTTCGCATTTTTTCCAATTAAAAATACTTTTTCTGCGTCAAAAATTAATTTTTTCAAGTTGCATTTGCTTCAAAATGTATTTTTTTACTTTTTATGAATTTTAGAGCTTTTTTGATAGGAACTGAAGTTTTTCGCAGTTTTCCTTGCACATTTAAATAGCTTAGAAATGAGATTTTTGAGTAGAAAAATCACCGTTTTTGCATTGAAAAATAAAAAAAAATAATTTTTCGAATATAAATGCAATTCTAATTTTAAACACCATTTTTTGATTTTTTAAATGCAATTTTAAATTTAAAAAACCAATTTTTTGAAATAAAGCGCCATTTTTAAAGTGTAAATTACAGATTTTTCGATTAAAAACGATTTTAACAAAAAAAAAATCCCAAACCATTAGAATGTTGTTCTTGAGAAGCACTACTCGACGGCGTATCATTCGTCACCTCTCTCTCCCAATCCGGCTTCTCCGGTGCCACAATTCGATCGGTTTCCGATGGATCATACCTCTCGTAGAGGTCATCCACGTAGTCCTGTTTATAAATTCCGCCCTGTCGATTGCCGGCGAATTCGCCGATCGCCGCGTCGAGTCCGTAGAGCTTCAAAAATTAATTTCTACATAAACGAAAACCCCTTTTCTATGAATTACTTCGACTTGAAACAGATAAGCGGCGATTAGGAATCCTGTTCTGTTGAATCCGTGAGTACAGTGAATTCCGATGATTTTATCCGGGTTTTCTGCTCGAAACTTCTGAACCAACTCGATAAATCTGTCGGTTTCTTCTTGCGTCGGCGAAATTCCCCGCCCCGCCATCGCCATTTTTTTGTAAATACACCCGGTTTCAGTGACCTAAAAATTCAAATTCCCTGCTTTTTTTATTTTCAGGCTTTTCCCCCACTTCTTCTGTGAAATAATATCGATCTGTGTTCGTCAGGTCGACCCACAGGCCAATTTTCTGGCCATTCAAAACCGGACTGGCAAAAACGTCGCCCGGATAGAATCGATGACGCTTCTCGGCGATTTGCGCGTCGTACATTCGACACAGCGGCGTTTTGAACGGGAAAAATAGGTTGTTCACGAGCTGAAAAACCGGAAAATGTGGGTTGGGCACACACAAAATTCCACGAACCGTGCCGGTTTTCGGGCAATGAAGCCACCGATCTGGCAGTCCCATTCTCGCTTTGTCCGGCGTCGGCGCCATCCTTTTTTTCCTCGATTTTTGTCAGAAAAATCAACGAAAATCGGTGAAGAATTATAATTCAATTGCTCACGAGGACTGCCGAAATATGACGAAATTCTGGCGCGTTTCGAGATACGCGTTGACGCATTTCTCGTGCCTTGGCGCAATTTCAAAAAAAAAAAGTTTCCGAATTCATTTTGCTATTTTTAGATTGTTTTGTGCTTTTTTTCATGAATTTCTGCTTTTAAAATAGAGAAAAAGCTCTGAAAAACATTACTTTTCATGTTTTTGATAAAATAATACGCATAATTTCAAATTTCAGAGCGAATTCTAGTTTCCCGCCAATTTAAATGAAAATCAGTGTTTTCCCGCCATTTTTCGTGGTCTTTTGATCAAGAAAACAACTGAAAACACTGAAAAACACTTCATTTTCCTGTTTTTTGACCTATTTTAGGCGCCCAATTCCAAAAAAACAAGCTCTTCTCAGAACTTTCTAGAAAAAAATTTTCAGTTCATTTTTGTTGATTTTCTTCAAATTTTGGCCTAAAAACCTTGACATAGCTGGCGAAATCACTGAAAATTCAGTGAAAATCTTTGTTTTTGATGAAAAAATTTTATTTTTATAAAAAAACATTTTTTATTTTGCTGTGCCTAAAAAATTTTTTTTCTAGAAAAGAACCCAAAAAATGGACCAAATTTTTGCGAAAAATTCATTTAATGAAAATGATCAGTTCTCATCTTTCTTCGGCTCCTCTTCCTCCTTCTCCTCTCCTCCTCCTCCACCCTCCTCCTTCTTATCCTGCTCCTTCTTCTCCTGCTCCTTCCGATCCTGCTCCTTCAATTCCATCTGCCTTTTCTGCATTGCCGCCCGCTTCTCCTTCCTCGCCTCCTCCTTTTTCCTCTTCAATTCAGCTTTCGCCTCCAATCCCAACGCCTCGAGCGTCTCGATCTCCTGTAGAGCGGCTTCCCAGAGTTCTGATCGATTGCGAAGCTCTGTCTTAAGCGCCATCATGCATCGTTTCATGTGGAATAGTCGAATTCGAATATCTCCGAATATTTTTGCGTTGTCCGCGGGCGCAGCAGCCACCGGAGCTTTCGCCCCTCCTTCCGCCATTTTTCTTGATTTTTTATTCAGAATAAATTATTTTAAATTGATTTTTTCAGAATGTCGACCGATGAGGCGCCCCAAGATGTGTCCCAGGTCACGGATTTCCACTTCCACGCGGCCAGGAAGTTTCGCCTTTTCGTGGAAGGAGGATGTTCTCAGCAGCAAGTGCGGAATAGACTTGCCACGTCGACCCAGCTCGGCGTCACATTCGCCTTGATTGCACCTAATCAGGTAAGAAAACACTGAAAAAATCGTTTCTGGCAACCAAATTTGACTCCAGAAAGGTTGAAAACCTTGAAAAACCGGCATTTTTAGACAAAACCCCCTTTTTCTCCCAATTAAAATCAATATTTCAGATGACGTGCTTCCCCACGAGAAGCCTCCTCGATTTCAAGCTCACCCGCGAGAACATGAACACAGAAGAGACGGAACTCCCAGTGAAGACGATCTCTCTCCAGGGAGTCGAGTCGATCAACGACATTGGGATCAATTCCGACGGAACCCTTCTGGCCGTCCTCCACACCAAAAACAACGACGTTTCCGTTGACGTCTACGATATCAGATCCATCTGCACCGCAACAGAATTCCGTCCCATCTGCTCCACGAGAATCGGAACAGATCCAGTTAACCAGGGAACTTGTGTCGAATGGAATCCTGCATTCCCCGATACTTTTGCGGCGGCGTCAACGGATCGGAGTCTTCTCGTGGCGAAGATCGACGTGAAGGATCCGAAGACTCAGAAGCTGGTGGGAATTGGGAAACTTGGAGCCATCACCACAGCCATCAGTTGGAGCCCAAAGGGAAAGCAACTGACGATAGGAGATTCTCTCGGGAAAATCGTCCAACTGAAGCCTGAACTTGACGTCGTCAGAAGCCAATTCGGACCAAATGAAGGGAAGAAGGTCACCGGACTCTGCTGGCTAGCCACCACCGAATGGCTTGTCTCCTTCGAACGAGGAACGGATCATGATGCCTACCTGATGAGATGCAAGAAGGATAAGCCGACGGAATGGATGCAGTACCACGAACTCTCCTACTCATCATCCAAATGGCCTCTCCCACCACAGCTCTTCCCCTCCGCACAACTTCTCGTCGACTGGAATGTCGTGCTCGTCGGAAACTCGAAGACCTCAGAGATTACGACAGTCGGGAAGAGGGATGAGTGGCAGACGTGGGTGCCGGTCGAAGGAGAGGGGATCTATTTGCCGACGACGGCGTCTGGAAAGGATACGGTGGCAGTTGGAGTAGCGGTGGATAGGTCAATGACCGCAGAGGTCGCACTGAGTGAGTTTTTGGATCTTTGAAGCCTACCGTAATTCGAGGAGCCTCTGGATTAAGAGTTCTTTTGATAAAACGAAGGAAATAGTGTTTGAAATCCGAGAAAACCCCCCGGAAAATCCCGATTTCCCCCATTTGAAACCTATTTTCCAGACGCCGAAGGTACCCAAAAGCACCGCCCATCGCCTCTCATTCTCTGCCTGACGAACGACGGAATCCTCACCGTCCATCACGTAATCTCCACCTTCGAAGCTCACAAACCATGTCAAATGTAAGAAATGTTAGAGATATTAAAGAAATTCATGGATTTTTTCAGTCCGAGCCAGAATATCGTCATCTCTGGACTCCAGAAACGGCAATTCAACGGATCCAAGACGCCGGAGCCTCCGAGGACTCCAACGACTCCAGCAGCCGCTCCGATGGCTCTTTTCCAGCAGACGTCTGCTCCGAAGCCTCTGATCCCAGCTACGACTCCTCTCTCAGCCCCGAAACCGGCGATTCCAACGACGCCAACGAAGAGAGTGATTCCAGAAGACCCCAGAACTCCAGAAGACACCAAAGAGAAAGAGCTGATGGCCAAGAAGAAGTTGCTCGTTGAGAAGTGGATCCATCTGAATCGAGAGATGATTTCTACCAAGGATTCTGTGATGAAGATGGGATTCGCAATCGGGAGAGTCAAGAGTACGGTACTCGAGTGTGCAGAAGTCGTCAAATCATCGTTAGGCGACTCGAAAGAGGTTATGGAGGAGCTTCGGAGTCTGATTCTTGTGATGGAGAGAATGTCGGAACGGACACAGCACACAGTCAAAGACATGGATTTCGAGATCTATGAGAAGATGGAGCTGGTGTCGAAAGTCGAGGAAGGAGAGACTGTCGTCGATGCTCTTCGAAGTAGCTCTGAGACGGAGAAACTGATGAGATTCAACAAGTTGGAAGCGTCGGCAGACGCGTTGGCCGCGAAATTCGAGGATGTGACTGATCAGATGAAGAAGCTGAAAGCAGGGATTCTGGAGAAGGAGACGATGAGAAAGCAGGCTGTTCTCTCGCCGTTCCGCCAGAAACATGGACCCGAGACGGATGTGGCTCTCAAAGTGATGCGGAACGTCTCCAAGATCATCGTGGATACCAGGGATCGGATTCAGAGGACAGAGCTGGATTTCGTGAGGTTTCAACGAGAGAAGACGGTTCCAAAGGGCTCCCAGAAGAAGAAGGGGATTCAGAAGCCCATGGAGATCAGTGTTCTGGAAGGGGATGCGCCACGGAATGCGAAACTCACGGATGCGGAGATTCTGAAGGCGCGGCAAGCCCTTGTGGCCCGAATTCAGAAGAGAGGGCTCGTGAAGACCAGGGAGATCCAAACGGAATCCTACAGAACTCCTCGAGAGCCGAAGAAGCGGGAGGAGATCGATACGACGAGTCTCTCGAATGCGATTCTGAAGTTGAGCATGACGCCGAGAAGAGTTATCCCCGCATCCTCATTCCTGACCCCCGATCATCTGAAACCAACGAAATCGGATGCGACGACACAAGCGGATGAGCCGCCCGTGATCCAGAAGGTTCTTGTGGAGAAGCAGAATGTGGAGGAGAGGATCGTGGAGACGACGCCGAAGACGATGCCAGAGCAGAAGCCTCCAGCTTCATCCATCTTTCCTGGAAGTCTCTTCGGAGCGAAGACCCAGTCACCGGGATCTGGATCCATCTTCGGAGGAAAATCATCGATATTTGGAGGGCAGGTGACACCGAAGAAGGAGGAGGTGGAAGCGAAAAGGGAGGAACCGAAGGAACAGCTTCTTCAGAATCCGAAAGATCCGATTCCGAAGGCGGAACCGCCAAAAGTAGTGGAGGAGGCGAAGGTGGATCCACCGAAAGTTGATGTCGTCCCGAAAGAAACGCCGAAACCAGAGATTCCGAAGCCCGAGGAGAAGGAGCTGATTCCAAAGGTGGAGGAGCCACCGAAACCTTCAGAGCCTCTTGCTCAGGTCGTCGAGGAGCAGAAGACCCCAATCAAGGTGGATATGGAGAAGGAGCCAGAAGAGCCGAAAAAGGAGACGCCGAAGGCCAGTTTCTGTGAGTTTTCCTACTTTTACCTCTCAGAATCCCTATATTCTTCCAGCTTTCAATACAACCCCCAAAACCACGTCATCGATCTTTGGAGGAGGACTCCAGACGACTCCTGGAACCGGAGGATCCTCCTCGATCTTTGGATCCAAGGCCCCTGTCACCACGACGCCGTCATCTAGCATCTTTGGAGGAGGTCTCAAGACGACTACCGCCTCCCCATTCGGATCCTTCGGACAAACAGCGGCTCCACCAACCACTTCTCAACCGGTATCCTTTTCCTTTAATACAGGAGCACCTGCTACCCAGTCGAAAGGATTCTTTGGAGGATCCACTGCACCTTCTAAGCCGTCTTCTGTATTCGGAGGAGCCGTTGCTGCTCCGAGCGTCCCCAGCGTGGATGATGGAATGGAGGATGATTCTGTAAGTGGAGGAGGTCCCGGAGGATTTATGAGCGGCCTGGGAGGCTCCGCCCCCTCGACAACGACGGCCTCATCGAATCTGTTCGCTCCGAAACAGCCGACGACGACGACGACTAGCAACTCGTGGCTTTTTGGAGGAGGAGCTCAGCAGAATCAGGCTTCTAAGGTAAGAGGATTACTGTAGTCTTCCGAAATCCATGTTTTGTGTTTCCAGCCATCATTCTCATTTGCGACACCGTCTTCTTCCACCGCCTCCCCACCTTCTGCTGCATCCACGAATTCTGTCTTTGGAGCCGCGCCGAAATTCGGATCGCAGCCGGTCTTCGGAGCGAAACCATTCGGAGGAGGAGCCCCAGGCCTTAGCAAGAACGCATCGATCTTTGGAGGAGGAGCGACGACAGGAGGATCAGGAGGAGGATTCGCTCAATTCGCCGGAGGACAGAAGACGTCGGTATTCGGAGGAGGAGCCCAGCAACCGGCGACGAATGCATCGATCTTTGGAGGAGGAGCACAGACTCCGGCCGCTCCGGCTTCATCGATTTTCGGAGGAGGATCATCGGCCAATGCGAATAAACCGTCGTCGTTCAGCTCCTGGAGATAAATGGATTCTGGAGGAGCTCTTCCCCTTTTTTTGATAAATTACTACTGTTTTATTTATTTTTCATTCTCTCTTATCCTTCTTCCTCCCCTTTCATATCCATTCTCTTATCCTTATTTCTTGACATGTTACTATCATTTTTCTTCCCCCGTTTCTTTTCCCTCAATATCATTTTCCCCCCTTGACAACTGGTTTTCTCTTCTTCTTCTTTTCGATTATGATTTTTCATTATTATTATTATTACTATACTGACAATTATGAATTTTATAGCTGTGAATTAGAAGTTTTTCTGGAATTTTTTTGGTTTCCTTCTTTTTTTTGCTTGGCTCAAAAGGAGGTTCCTAGCGGAAAAACTACTTTTTAGAGAAAAAAATGGGGCTTTTCTAGCCTGAAACTAAAATTATTCGGCTGAAAAAACTCCTTTTTTAAACCGGAAAAATGTGATTTCCCGCTGAAAAATAGAGAAAAAACGGCAAAAAGCGCTTCCCCGCGGGCCCGAAACTGGAAATAATGCATTTGCGCTCCACTGAAAACTCGAGAAAATCCAGATTTTTTTTTGAATTTTTGGGATGAAAAATATGTTTTTGTGACTATTTTCGAGTATTTTCAGCTGAAAATTAGAACATAAAAAAAAGAAAAAAAGAAGCTGGAAATATGCAAATGCGCTCAACTGAACAAACTGAAAAAAATTGATAAATATCTGGATTTTTTAAAAAATTTTCGATTTTTTTCGCTCGAATTTCCTTTCTTGGGGTTATTAATTCAGAAAATGGTTTCCCCGAATCTAGAAATATTGCAAATGCGCTCCACCGAAAAATCTTCGGAAAGCGGGAGTTTTCGGAGTAATTAGACGCGCAAAATTAAAATTTTTTATTGTTTTTCCCGCCATAAACTAGTTTTCAAATTCCCGCGATTTTTTCCGGAAAAAACATTTTCAAACTGAATTTCTAAACTCTAGAATAATGGTGAGCAATAAAGGGCCACGCCCACGTTGGATTCTGAAGGTTCATCAGCGACTTAGGTGAGCTTTTTTTTGAGTTTAAAGGAAGAAAAAATAATTTTTTTAGTCTGAGCAAGTTCAAAATCGAGGCGAAATGGTTAAGAGATACGAAAAGAGACGATATTAATATGGGTGTTGAAGGCGGCGAAATAACCATAAAATAGCTCCGCCCACTTTTAAAGAGAAATTGCGCTCCCTTGAACTCATAAGCGCCGCCCGTTTGTTTTCAATTTTTTAAAATTTTGCCGTAAAAATTTTTTCTGTAAAAAACCTAGCGATGTAAACGCGCTCTTTTGAACTAGCGCTAAAACAGCGTAATTTAATTTTTTTTTCGGATTTCTTTCAAAAAAATTTTTTCGTACGGAGCGATGTAAACGCGCTCTATCGAAACAAGTGTATTTAAAAATGTGAAATATATTAATTTTTATTCATTTGCATGAACTTTGATAATACAATCGTGCTCCATTGAACGATCTCTTAGTTTCACCGGGAAATAGGGCTTTCTTCTCGAGAACAAATCCGAAAATTCTCGAGAAACAAAAAATACGCGTTGTGCGCTGGAGCGCACTTTCCTAGCGGCACTTTTTCTATCGATTGTAAGCGCGCCTCAGCGAAAACTTCCTTTTTATGTTTTGGTTTCCCCTCATCGAAGGCGCTTTTTTTTGCATTAATATATATTTTTTCAATTTTTTATTCACAAAAAATCAATTTTAACTTCCTTTTTACTTTGTAACTTTGCTCGGTAGCGAGAAAAAATGTTCAAATTCCTGTCTTTGATCCGTCACAAAAGAGCGATTTGGCGATAAAGGGCTGTCGACAATAAGCCCCAAAAACGACTTCCAATAATCGATGACGGTTCTTGGAGTGAGATGAGTGGAAACATCGGAACATCCATTTGGACTCAAAACCGTTCCGTTGGGTTTCAATATCACCAATTTCGGAGTAGTCTCTACTTTCAACTTCTCCTTGAAACTAGCCCCCAGTTCGCTTCCGTATTCCAAATGGAACCAATCTCCATGGTATTTTTTGAGGTACATGTTCATTTCCTCTTTGTTGTTGTCACTTGAAATGAACAATATCTCAAAGTCATCTTTAGCCTGAGCGTGGAAATTGCGGAGGACTCGCATAAAGTCACGAGACTCCTGACACTGGTGTCTCGCGAAATAGAGTCCGATTAGTTTGCCATTGAACACTGTCTGATTGTAGGTACTGCTAGGATCTTTGTGTCTGTAGATTGTATCAGGTAGGAATGTACATGGAAGAGTTCGTAGGTACTCCTGTTGTCCTTTTTTTAGTCTCTTCAATTCCTCGGCCCCTCTTTTCGGCCATTCCTCTTCTTCTATCCAAAGTCTCGTCTCCTCCTCCTCCAATTTTCTCTTCTCTTCCACTGCTTCATCGATCCCTGTTCCCTCTACTTCATGTGTCTTGTCGACAAGACTATCACCGGAAACCTTATTGCGATTCGGCATTTTGTCGGCAACATGCTCTGTAAAGAGCTTCCATTGATCAATCAACTGTCTCGGATTCTGACAATTAAGCACATCTTGATATCCGTCCATTTTCAAAACGGTTCTGTCCGGTTTCAATATCATCAGTTTCGGGATCACCGTGATATTCAACTTCTTCTTTAGACTATCGCCCAGTTCGCTTCCGTATTTCAAATGAAACCAGTCTCCATGGTACTCTTCAAGGAACCTTTTCATTTCCAATTCGCTGTCATCCATCGAAATGAACAAAACTCCGAAGTCTTCTCGAACTTGCGCGTGAAAATCGCGGAGGACGGGAGTAAATTCACGTGACTTCTGACACTGGTGTCTCGCGAAATAGAGTCCGATTATTCGGCCTCGAAACACCTCGTGAGTGTAAATATTGTTAGGCTCTTGGTGTCGATAGACTGTCGCAGTGAAGAATGTACAGGGGTTGGCATTCCGGTACGCTTGAAGTTGCTGCCTGCGTTCTTCCTCTTGACGCTTAGCTTCCGCAGCTTGGCGTTGCTTCTCTTCTTCGGCTTTTCGCTTCATTTCAGCTGCTTCCTTTTGGATCCTCTCTTCTTCGACCCTTTTCTTCTCCGCTTCCTCTCTTCTCTTCTTCTCTTCCTCGGCTTCCTTCTTCAACCTTTCTTCCTCCTCTGTTCGAATCCTCTCCCTTCGTTCCTCTTCCTCCAACTCCCGTTGCCTTCTTCTCTCTGTTTCCTCCCTGTGGACCCGCTCATCCTCGATCCTCCTCCTTTCCGATTCTTCTTCCCGAATGTCCTCTAAACGCTCGTTAATCGTGGATGGACCACTGATCCGAGCTGGCGTCAGCGTTGTCGCCGCAAGAAGTGCGGTCGGAAGAGACGGAGTACTAGTCGATCGTTGCTCAGATGATATTCCCAAATGAGAACTGAAATTTCAGTTTCTCTCAAAAATTCGAATCAAGTCTCTTACCTCCCAAAAAGACGTGACTTCGACTGATAGAGAGTGTAAAACTGTTCGTAACTCGTCGAAACGCTTCTCAAGTCGTATCCGAACGACTGGAAAATTTCTCTAATCAGTGAAAAGTGTTCTGATTGTAATTCAGTGCTCTCCAGTGCCCGGATCATCAATTCGCAGATGGTATGACCAAATTTCGCTCGAGGTGTTTGGTTCGTCTGAAGATACATACATCGGTTACTGTAAGTATAATTATATGACATACCCATTCCAGTCTACTAAATAATCCGACGAGCACTTTGACATTCGATAGATAGTTTTCAATTCCTTGATCTCTGGCGACTAATCTCTCAAAATGAGAGAAAACTCTCGAGTCATCTTCATCCATTAGCTTATTAATTAGTGTCATGAAATGAACGTTTCCGGGATTTCCCTGTAATTAGGGATAGACTAGAACTATTTAAATTGGATATTCTCGAGCCAGAACAAATACTTACCACTTCAAAAATATAACTCAAAGCCATCTGTCTCTCCGTCTCATTCATCTTCTCCATTGCCATCTCCAATTCTCGAATCCAGAAGGACGCTTCTTGCTTCACTTCTGCATTTAAAATCTTTCTAATAATTAATTTGATCTTCCAAACAAGCAGAGACTCATTGAAACAGTATTCATTTTGATCTTCTTCTCATCTTCCATAATTCAGAATTCGGAACTCTTTGATTCCGGAAGTTATCGAATCACAAGCCTTCTGTTCCCTCCTCAACAGATTCTCCATCTTCCGATGCATTCCATTCAATTTGTTCGTTGCTTCGGTAAGAGCTTGTTCTCTCGCTTCTGGAGAAAGCTCTACTTCTTCCAGATCATTCTGATTGTTATAGTAGCCTCGATCATCTCGTTCTCTTAGTATTTCCACGTATCTGGTTTAGAAGAATAGTTGTCATTCGAAAAAAATCACTCACTGCTTCAAAAATTCGACCTCTCTGCCCGTAATAAACTGTTGAAGTTCAATTGATTCCATCAGTTTCTTCTTCACAAATTCAATCAATTCCGAATGAATTCCCGATTGAATCGAGAATCGAGTGACTCCATCAATTGGTTCATGACACGATTCATCATTCTTTAATTTTAGATGGTCATTCAAGAAATAATTATATTAAAAAACAAAAAAAAACCATACCTCTGAGACCAATTCGATAACATCGTGACTATTTCGACCATACATTCCAAAAAGAGTTGGCAGAAGAGAGAAAAGGGAGAAAGAGTTTGTAAAAGAAAAGATGCTCTTATCTGACACTGTTTGATTTCCAAGACGCACCCTATTGTAATTGTGGAGAGGAAAAGAAAAGAGAAACAACTAAGTAGAAATGACTCATTTTGAAATAAAAATGATGTTGTTTATTGTTGAAAACAAGAAGAATGATCTGATTATGAGAAATGATGCAACTTCTATTCCAACTATAGTATGAAATATGTTTATTTACAGAACTAATCAATTCTAAAATTATCTCCTTTCAAATAAAATTCAAAAATTGATTTTATAAAGGGGATTCACAAAATAAGAATCTTATTTCGAGATAATAGTGCGATGTGTGGCCAAAAGTTTGTCAAGAATGCAATCTGACAACAACCTCCAACTTTCAATCAAGTCTCTTGGGTTCCGACAATTTGAAACCTCGGCATATCCATCTGTACTTATAACCGTTCCATTCGGTTTCGTGATCACCAGGCTCGGAGTAGTCTCTATTTTCAACTTCTCCTTGAAACTAGCGCCCAGTTTGCTTCCGTATCTCAGATTGAACCAGTCCCCATGGTACTCTTCGAGAAAAGTGCTCATTTCTTTTTTGCTGTTGTCACATGAAATGAACAGAACCTCAAAGTCATCTTCGACCTGGGCGTGGAAATCGCGAAGAACGGGAGTAAAATCACGGGATGGAGGACACCAGTGTCCTGAGAAATAGAGTCCGACTAGTTTGCCATTGAACAACTTCTGGTTGTAAATAGTTCTAGGGTCTTTGTGTCGGTAGACTGTCGCAATGAAGAATGTACAGGGGTTTGCATTCCGGTACGCTTGAAGTTGCTGTTGACGTTGCCACTCTTCTCCGGCTTTACGCTTCTTCTCCTCCTCGTTTTTCTTCTTCAATTCCTCGGCTTCTTTCTTCAATCGTTCCACCTCCGCCTTCCGAATCCTCGCCTCTTCCTCCTCTTCTTTTCGCTTCTTTTCCGCCGCTTCTCTTCGAATTCTCTCTTCCTCAATCCTCTTTCTTTCCTCTTCCTCCCTTCTCCTTCTCTCCTCATCCTCTCTTCGGATCCGTTCCCTTCGTTCCTCTTCCTCCAACTCCCGTTTCCTTCTTCTCTCCGCTTCTTCCCTTCGGATCCGCTCATCCCTGATCTCCTCATCCTCTCCGAATCCGTTCCTCCTCCTCCCGCTTCGTCACCTCTTCCATCCTCCTTCTCTCCGCCTCCTCCCGAATATGTTCAAAAACCGACGATGGGCCACTAGTCCGAGCTGGCGTCAACGTTGTCGCCGCAAGAAGTGCAGTCGGAAGAGACGGAGTACTAGTCGATCGTTGTTCCGATGATATTCCCAAATGAGAACTGAAATTCCACTTTCTCTCAAAAATTCGAATCTGGTCTCTTACCTCCCAAAAAGACGCGATTTAATAAAATGAGCGTTTTCGGAGTTTCCCTGTAAATTAAAACATATTAGAACTGTTATATCTCAACTCGAGCACACTTGCATTAACAAATCTAAAAAAATTATTTACCATTCCAGAAATAAACCCCATAACCATCTGTCTCTCCGTCTTATTCATTTTCTCCATCAACGCCTCAATCTCACGAATCCAAAATGATGCTTCCTGTTTTACTTCTGCATTTAGAATCTTTCTGACAATCAATTTGATCTTCGAAACAAGCAGAGACTCATCGAAACAGTATTCACTTTGATCTTCTTCTCCTCTTCCATAATTCAAAATTCGAAACTCTTTTATTCCGGAACTCATTGAATCGCACGCTTTCTGTTCCCTCCTCAAAAGATTCTCCATCTTCCGATGCATTCCGTTCAATTTATTCGTTGCTTCGATGAATGCTTGTGCTCTCGCTTCTGGAGACATCTCCGTCTCTTCCAGTTCTATCTGATTGTTATAATGTCTACGATCATCTCGTCCTTTCAGTGTTTCCACGTATCTGTTAATCTAATAGAATAATTTTTTTATCGAGAATCTTTCAACTCACTGTTTCAAAAATTCGACCTCTCTGCCCGTAATAAACTGTTGAAGTTCAATTGATTCCATCAGTTTCTTCTTCACAAATTCAATCAATTCCGAATGAATTCCCGATTGAATCGAGAATCGAGGGACTCCATCAATTGGTTCATGACACGATTCATCATTCTTTAATTTTAGATGGTCATTCAAGAAATAATTATATTAAAAAACAAAAAAGCTATACCTCTGAGACCAATTCGATAACCCCGTGACTATTTCGACCATTCATGCCGAAAAGAGTTGGCAGAAGAGGAGAAAGTGTCTCTTATCAATACTTTTTGAAACTCTCTGGCCAGTGACTAGGGAAGGCATTGTAGGTCTTGTATAAATAGTCAGTTAAACAAATCAAAAACGTCATATTGTTTTCCGAATCGTAATGAGTTTTCAGGGTTTTTTGACATAAAGATAACAGAAACATGAATGATTCATTCATCCAATTACGAAACAAAACATTCATAACTACATATTTCTTATTTCATAATAACAAATTCAAAAAATCACAACGACTTCCAAATATTGACCAATTGTCTTGGATTCTGAGAATACGTCATCACTTCAGAAACTCCATTCGTACTTATAACCGTCCCGTTCGGTTTCAATATAATTAGACTGGGGATAGTCTCGATATTCAACCGCTGTTTCAGATTAGCACCCATTTCGCTTCCGAATACCAAATGGAACCAATCGCCGTGGTACTGTTGGAGGTACATATTCATCTCCGATTCATTGTTGTCACTTGAAATGAACAGAACCTCAAAGTCATCTTCAACCTGAGCGTGGAAGTTGCGGAGGATGGGAGTAAAGTCTCGCGATTGCTTACACCCGACACTCGCGAAATAGAGTCCGACTAGTTTGCCATTAAACACCGTCTCAGTGTAGGTACTGCTAGGATCTTGGTGTTTGTGGACTGTCGAAATGAAAAATGTACAGCGGTGGGCATTTCGGTACGCTTGAAGCTGCTGTTCGCGTGCTTCCTCTTGCCGCTCAGCTTCTGCAGCTTGGCGCTGCTTCTCTTCTTCGGCTTTCCTCTCCTTTTCCTCCTCTTTACGCTTCTTCTCCTCTGCTTCATTTCGGATTCTCTCTTCCTCAACTCTCTTCCTCTCTGCTTCCTCCTTTCGTTTTTTCTCTTCCTCGTTTTTCTTTTTCAGCTCCTCCGCTCCTTTCTTCAAGGGTTCCACATTCCGAATTCTCTCCTCTTCTTCCTCCTTTTTTCGCTTTTTTTCCGCTGCTTCTTTTCGAATTCTGTCTTCCTCAATCCTCTTTCTTTCTTCCTTCTCTCTTCTCCTTCTCTCCTCATTCTCCCATCGGGTCCGCTCATCCTCCAGCTTTTTCTTGTCTTCGTTTCTTTTTCTTTCTGCTTCCTCCTGACGAATTTTCTCCAAATAGTTCTGTTTGCGTGCTTCTTCTTGACGCTTAGCTTCCACCGCTTGACGCTGCTTCTCTTCCTCGTTTTTCCTCCTCAGCTCCTCCGCTTCTTTCTTCAAGCGTTCCGCCGCTTCTCTTCGAATTCTCACTTCTTCAATCCTCTTTCTTTCCTCCTCCTCCCGTCTCCTTCTCTCCTCTTCCTTCCTTCGGATCCGTTCATCCTCGATCCTCCTCCTCTCCGCATTCTCTTCCCTTATTCTTTCGCCCCTCTCAATCCTCGTTCGATGATCCTCTGTCTCATCATCCAAATGTTCAATGATCGTAAGATTCCGGACGCTAGTCCGAGCTGGCGTCAGCGTTGTCGCCGCAAGAAGTGCAGTCGGAAGAGACGGAGTACTAGTCGATCGTTGCTCAGATGATATTCCCAGATGAGAACTGAAATTCCCATTTCTCTCGAAAATTCGAATTTAGTCTCTCACCTTCCAAAAATACGCAATTTCGACTGATAAAGAGTGTGAAACTCGTGGTAACTCGTCGAAATGGTTCTCAATTCCGTTCCGAACGATTCATAAATCTCTCTGATCAGTGAAAAGGGTTCTGATTGTAATTCGGTGCTCTCCAGTGTCAAAGTCATCAATTCACAGATACATTGACCGAATTTCTCTCGATGCGTTTGATTCGTCTGAAGATACATTGGATACTGTAAATTGCCCATATGACTTACCCATTCGAGGCTTTTGAATAATCCAATGAGCACTTTTATATGCGAGAGATAATTTTCGATTCCTTGATCTTTGATGACTAAAGTTTCCAAATGAGAGAATACTCTTGAGTCATCTTCATCCATCAATTTGTTAATTAGTGTTATAAAATGAACATTTTCAGAACTTCCCTGTAATTTTAAATAGATTAGAACTATTGAAAGCGCATTTACCACTTCAAAAATAAATGCCATAACCATCTCTCTCTCCGCTTTACTCATTTTCCCCATAACCGTCTCCATTTCTCGAATCCAAAATGATGCTTCCTGTTTTACTTCTGCACCCAGAATCTTTCTAATAATTAATTTGATCTTCCAAACAAGCAGAGAATCATTGATACCATATTCACTTTGATCTTCTTCTCCTACTCCATAATTCAAAATTCGGTACTCTTTGACTCCCGAACTCAATGATTCACACGCTTTTTGTTCCCTCCTCCCCAGATTAGCCATCTTAAGATTCATTCCGTTCAACCGGTTAGTCGCAGTGGTAAGTGCGTGTGCTCTCGCTTCTGGAGACATTTCCGCCTCCTCCAGTTCTATTTGATTATTATAATCTATAGGATCATCTTGTAATCTCACTATTTCCACGTATCTGTTAATCCAATAAAATAATTTCTCTCTCGAGAATCTTCCACTCACTGTTTCAAAAATTCGACCTCTCTGCCCGTAATAAACTGTTGAAGTTCAATTGATTCCATCAGTTTCTTCTTCACAAATTCAATCAATTCCGAATGAATTCCCGATTGAATCGAGAATCGAGTGACTCCATCAATTGGTTCATGATACGAACCATCGTTCTACAAATATTTGAATGTATCAAACTACTAATAGCGAACATTATTTGTACACATTAATTTTAGATGGTCATTTAAAAATAGATTATTATATTATAAAAAACGAAAAAAGACTATACCTCTGAGACCAATTCGATAATATCATGACCATTTCGACCACTCATTCCTTAGAGCAGAAATGAAGAAGAAGAACTTTTCTTATCACATTAACTCATTTTGAGAAGAGAAAGAAGAGAAAGAAAGTAAACATTTTTCTTCGCAACTAAACTTTTGTCTTAGGGCACAAAAAAGCAGTCGATAGAAAATCGAATTCGATAAGAAGTCCACGCGGAGTACACGGAACCCACTCAGAAAATTATACACAGATTTTACAACAACTATTTATTTGAAATATAAACAAGATTCAAAGATTAGATTAAAATCCAAAAAAAAGAAATCACAGTGACTTCCAATGATTAATCAATTGTCTTGGATTCTGAGCATTTGCCTGCACCTCTCTCCATCCATTTTTGCTAACAATCGTTCCATTGGGTTTCAATATCACTAGATTCGGGATTGTCGTGATATTCAACTGCGTCTCCAGACTATTTCCCAGAGGACATTTGTATTCCAAATGGAACCAGTCTCCATGATACTGTTGGAGGTACATATTCATTTCCGCTTCATTGTTATCACTTGAAATAAACAATATCTCGAAGTCATCTTCAACCTGGGCGTGGAAATCGCGAAGAACGGGAGTAAAGTCACGGGATGGAGGACACCAGTGTCCTGAAAAATAGAGGCCGACGAGTCGGCCGTTGAACACATTCTGGTTGTAAGTACGATTAGGCTCTTTATGTCTATAGAGTGTTGCATTTAAGAAAGTGCAAGGGTTGGCATTTCGGTATGCTTTAAGTTGTTGTTTGCGTTCTTCCTCTTGACGCTTAGCTTCCGCCGCTTGGCGTTGCTTCTCTTCTTCGGCTTTACGCTTCTTCTCAGCTGCTTCATTTCGGATTCTCTCTTCCTCAATCCTCTTCCTCTCCGCTTCCTCTCTTCTCTTCTTCTCCTCCTCGTTTTTCTTTTTCAGCTCCTCCGCTTCTTTCTTCAACCGTTCCACCTCCGCCTTCCGAATCCTCGCCTCTTCCTCCTCTTCTTTCCGCTTTTTTTCTGCCGCTTCTCTTCGAATTCTCTCTTCCTCAATTCTCTTCCTTTCCTCCTCCTCCTCTCTTCTCCTTCTCTCCTCTTCTTCCCTTCGGATCCTTTCCCTTCGTTCCTCTTCCTCCAACTCTCGTTTCCTTCTTCTCTCCGCCTCTTCCCTTCTGATCCGCTCATCCTCGATCCTCCTCCTTTCCGCTTCCTCCTCTCTTATTCTGTATTCTCTCTCCATTTTAACCCTCAATTCTCTCTCAATGATTGTCCGATGATCCTCTGTCTCACCATCCAAATGCTCGATAATAGTAAGATTCCGGACACTAGTCCGAGCTGGCGTCAGCGTTGTCGCCGCTAGAAGTGAAGTCGGAAGAGACGGAGTACTAGTCGATCGTTGTTCCGATGATATTCCCAAATGAGAACTGAAATTCCAGTTTCTTTCTAAAACTCGAATCTAGTCTCTCACCTCTCAAAAAGACGTGATTTCGACTGATAGAGACTGTAGAATTGTTCGTAACTCGTCGAAACAGTTCTCAATTCCGTTCCAAACGACTCAGAAATCTCTCTGATCAATGAAAAGTGTTCTGATTGTAATTCAGTGTTTCCAAGTGTCAAAGTCATCAATTCGCAGATACATTGACCGAATTTCGCTCGATGCGTTTGGTTCGTCTGATGATACATTGATTACTGTAAATTGCTCATCTGACTTACCCATACGAGACTTTTGAACAATCCAGTGAGCACTTTGATATGCGAGAGATAATTTTCGATTCCTTGATCCTTGATTACTAAAGTTTCCAAATGAGAGAAAACTCTTGAGTCATCTTCATCCATCAATTTGTTAATTAGTGTTATAAAATGAACATTTTCAGAACTTCCCTGTAATTTTAGATAGATTAAAACTATTTAGAGCGGAATTAAATACTTACCACTTCAAAAATATAACTCAAAGCCGTCTCTTTTTCCGTCTCACTCATTTTCTCCATTGCCATCTCCGATTCTCGAATCCAAAACGATGCTTCCTGTTTCATTTCGGCACCCAGAATCTTTCTAATAATCAATTTTATCTTCCAAACAAGCAGAGACTCATTAAAACAGTAGTTCTTTCTATTTTCATCTGAACTATCTCCTCCATAATTCAAAATTCGAAACTCTTTGATTCCGGAACTTATTGAATTGCACGCTTTCTGTTCCCTCCTCCCCAGATTAGCCATCTTGAGATTCATTCCGTTCAACCGATTAGTTGCAGTGGAAAGAGCTTGTTCCCTGTCTTCTGGAGACATCTCCATTTCTTCCAGTTCATTATGATTGTTATAATGTCCACGATCTTCCTGCACGTTTAGTTTTTCCACGTATCTGGTTTAGAAGAATAGTTGTCATTCGAAAACAATCACTCACTGTTTCAAAAATTCGACCTCTCTGCCCGTAATAAACTGTTGAAGTTCAATTGATTCCATCAGTTTTTTCTTCACAAATTCAATCAATTCCGAATGAATTCCCGATTGAATCGAGAATCGAGTGACTCCATCAATTGGCTCATGACTCGATTCATCGCTCTGAAAATTCGGAATTTTTTTCTCGAGCACTTTTATTTCTTCTTTACACCTATCATTCCATTTAAACAAAGTTTCATGACCTTATCATTAAATTTGACTTTTCTCATCCTTTATTTGTAAATGATAAGAAACGTGGAGTGAAAGCGGTTAGGAAGAACAAAAGTCAATATGTTTTCGTTAAAGAATATACAAAATCAGAAATTCTTGGCATTGTGCCAGCTAGATTACCCATTTTAAACCGATACAACCATCTTTTTGACAAAAAACCGGACTACAAGACCTATTCTCTGCAGACCTCTATTATTGAAAACCAAAAAAACGTAACTCGAAAACCAATTCGATAATTTTTTTTTGACTATTAATTTTGCATAAAACAGATTTTAATTTTATAGAAAAATTCCGGACTTTCCTCTACTTTTCGCCTATCCTTCACTTATCGTGGATTAGTGAGACCAGGAAAATAAAAAACGTACCTCTGAGACCAATTCAATAATATTGTCGCTCTCACGACTATTCCGACCGCTCATTCCTTATAGTTTCGAGCAGAAATGGAGAAGAATTTGTTTCTTATCACTGATTTCTACTTCTTCCAAGACACATCATTTAATGAGAGAGAAAAAAGTGTAAACATCTTTGCAATACTTCATTTTGAAATGGAAATAGGTTTTATTATTACAAATAGTCCACAAAGAATACAGAAAATACAAATTTTTATGTACAATTTCAAATGGTTACGGTTACTCAGAATATTTCCAGACGACGAACAAGAAACTGTCGCTTTCGGTTCTAACAGTCGCCAGTGTTCCATCGGAACGCTGGATATCTCTCGCATTCTTCATATCAAATTTCCCCCTGAAAACCGTTTCGTGTACTCCTCTCGGACAATCTCAACTCACTTGACTTTATCCACGTAGTATCTCGGTCTCTTACTCGTCTTCTCATCATACTTCTTCCATTCAATCCCCTCGAATATCTTCTCATCTCCCTTTATCTCATCATCTTCAAATTTCCATCCACGACAGAATATTATATAGAGTCTCTTGAAAATCTTCGATTCCTCCTCCTCTAACCACTTTTTGATATAAGCATTCAGATCCTGAAGACTTAAACGTGGATCCACTAGATCAATTGATTCGGAATTCAGACTGTATAGAGTTCGACGATTGATCCATTCACCGAAGCATGTTGAGAAATAACGAATGTTTATTGGCTGAAATAAAGTTTGAATTTTTTTTGAAATTTTCGAAAAAAAGCATTTTCCGAAAAAGGCAAACAAAAATCGAGGTAGCGGGAGTCGAACCCCCGACCTCTAGATAGCTAGCCCATCGCCCAACCGGCTGCGCCACGCGTGTCAGAAATTTTCCCGGGCGCCAGGCGCTATATAAAAGCTCACCTTAATAAAAGTGAACTGGCTGATCGGCCCTGCGAAACAATGAAAATTCTGAAGATTTGGAAGACCGAGAAATAGTCTGAGCAAATGATTCGAGATGCGCTGCCCATTCGGAATCGTCATTTTTGTGCACTCGAGGAATTTCGGACGACGAAGAAGCGGTGTGATGACAACGTCGGTTTTCGGACAGCAATTCGCCAGTTGAACGTGATGAATTGGTCCATTGAAGAGGAGAATTACATGGTTCATCACAGAGATAAACGATTCGATTGGATCCACAGTGTATATTTTGACATTTGATTGATCCACTTGGCATTCCATTGGAATTCCGTCGAAATATTTAATCGAAGTCCTCGGATCATTTTGAATTTCTCTCAACTCCTCCACGGTCTTCTTATAGAAAAAGAAATGAACGAAACCTCGTTGAACTAGTCTCACACCCAATAAAATGTCAGCAACACCCTTCTCATCACCATCTGCAAAAAAGGGGCGTGGCTTATGAATAAAATGTTTTTTGTAATTACATGCTAATCCACGAAGAGAGAGATAGACTTCACGAATGTGAATTCGGAACGATTTGATGAGACGATCCCACGCAGAGGAGACAAATGCTAGTTCGATTCTGTAAATTTTTTGTTTCAATGTGTATTTAATTGCGCTCTATTGTTAATTTTTTATAGTTGTAATTTTTTTTAAATATATTATAATTTTTGAAAATTAGTTTCGGAAAAATGTTTTGTTGTCTCGAAATTTCGAATTTTTAGTCAGAAAAATAGTTTTTTTTAGTAGCAAAAATGAATTCAACACCTAAAAAATTATCTTGGTCGGCAATTGCGCTCTATTGAACACGTATGGTTTTTCTGTTTTTTACTGGAACAAAATAAATAAAAAATGATTTTTTGGGTTGAAATTGACTAAAAATTCAAATTGAAATGCGAAAACAGATTCTTCGAATCAGTAATTGCGCTCTATTGAACAAAGTTTATAATTTGAAATTTTAATTTTTTTTCAAATTACAATACTTTTTCCCGATTTTTTAGTGATAAATAATTTTGAAAGCTAGCTATTCAACCCATTTGAATCTAGGTTTCACTTCGAATTTATATATTCTTTGCGAAAAAAATTCTGGAATCAGCAATTGCGCTCTACTGAACAAACTAGGAAAAAAGGTTTTTTCGCACATTTTTACATTGTTTTTTCTTCGTTTTCACATCAAAAACGTTGGCAAAAACTGTTTTTATTAATTATTGTTTGTAAAAATACTAATTTTTAAATTAAATTAAATATAATAATGAAAAAACGCGCTCTAATATAACATTACTTAATTACTAAAAACTAAAAACTGAGCAATAACTTAAATAATAACAAAAAATAATTGAAAAGGTTGAAACTTGCGAAAATATGATTTTTTAAAATTATTTTCGGAAAAAAAATTTTTATGTAAATTTTTAAACCCTTATAATTGGCTTATTATCAAATGCCCCTTTCATCTTAGTTAAAACCATTCGGATGCCCTTATATTAGGACTAACAATATTTTTAATTTCTAATGAGCTACTTTTTATTAGTTGACTGCTTTTTGATATCTTATCTTTCAACTGACTTAAAACCATTCGGAAGCCATTATATTAGGATTAAAACTAGAAATCTAGAAAAAAACTGTTTTTCTTATTAAAAAGTAATCAAAATCCAATTAAAACTGAGCAACTCATTGATAAAAAACTCACAGATCAACAGGATTAAGATGTTTAGCAACATGTTCAGTAACATCTCGAGAGAGATCCTCTAATGATTCCATTATTTTGAGAGAGAAAGAATAGAATAGAACACTTAAAACATACAGAATCAATAGAAAGGGACCTGACACTCACAATCCTCCCTTTTCTGAATAGACAGAGACAACGAGAGAGATAGTGTGGTGAGGGAGGAGAGGGAAAAGAAAGAGAGAAGACGCCGGGTGTTCTTCGAGAGATTGGAGAGTTTAGAGAAGGTCAATCGTTAGGCGGAGTGGAGAGAGAGAGAGGGAGAGAGAGAGAGAGAGAGAGAGAGAGAGAGAGAGAGAGAGAGATGTGGTCGACTAGAGAATTTTTTTGTGCTGAGCAACTTTCTAGTTGAACACCCTTTTTGGTGGCTCTAAAGCGAAAGAGGATACAAGGGGTTCGAAAAGTATTATGATGGGGAAGAAAAGAAAACCTATTTTTAAAAAAATTAGGAATAATTTTTGGTTTAAAAAATTTCTATACTTTTTCAAAATAAAAGAAAAAAAAATCAAAATTTTCACTAGACTCGAAAAAAAATTTGAATATCTCAATTCTCCTACGAGATATCAAAAAGTTGTCAACTACGAAGTTGCTCAACTTAAAATTTTGCGTATTTTGCTAGTTGGCAGCTCTTTTATAGCTATTAAAGCAAGCGAGTTATGCGCGCTTGAGTTTACGAGCTGTCCAGCGCCTCTACTGCACGCAACTTCAACCGCCTGTAACTGGATTACGGTAGAAGGTACCAACAAGTGACCAACTAGGAAGTTGCTCAGCTTAAAATTTTACGCATTTTGTTAATTAATTTCTTTTTGATAGCTCCTACAGTAAGCAAGTTATGAGAGCTCAAAGTTAGGGACCCCCTTTCGGGTGTCACCAATATTAAAACGCTTCAAACTAAATTAACACAAGAGATATCAAAAAACGGTTAACTATAAAATTGCTCAGCTTAAAAAACTGAGTATTTTATCAGTTGCTCATTTTTTCATAGCTCTTACAGTAACCCAGTTATGAGGGTTGGAAGTTATGTGCTCGTTTAGCGCTTTTTTCAAGTAACTCGCTTCCCATTAACCCTATCAAAAAGTGATAAACTACAATGTTGCTCAGCATAAAATTTTACACATTTTCCTAATTGACACATTTTTCCTATCTCTTACAGTAATCCGGTTTTAGTCGATTTTCTAAAACCCTAGACTTTTTGAATTTTTAAGACTAGAAACTTTTGACTTCTCTGTACCCTGATGTTTGATTTCTGTTATTATACCTCTTATCATTGCGTCTCTCTCTCTCTCTCTCTCTCTCTCTCTCTCTCTCTCTTCTTGATATTATCAATACCATCTCATAAATAGGTTTACTTCTTCTTCTCCCTTCCCTCCCAAAAAAAAACCATGTTAGACCTTCTATTAGAGGTATTTTCTCTTTTCCTAAACCTCCTCCGAATCTGTTTGATATCTTCTCTCAAAGCAGTCCTACCGTATTCCCTACTACCGAAAAAGAGTTTCAATAAGAAAAAAGTGTTGATCACGGGAGCTGGAAGTGGAATTGGGAAGCTTCTTACAAGAAAATTTGCATCGGAAAATGCTGTGTTGATATTATGGGATATCAATTTAAAATCCGTCGACGATTTGAAAGACGAGATTCGAGCGAATGGAGGAGAGGTAAGGGGCATAACTCTGTGGGGGATAGAGGTACCAAAAAGTTGTTAACGAGAGAAATGTAGAGGGGATTAAGCTGAGCAATTTTGTAGTTGACCAATTTTTGATAGCTTTCACGAGAAAAAAGTTACAGGCGTTTGAAAAAGAGGCTCAAGAACACGGGCGGTGCGTAACTTCAAACGCATGTAACTCGTTTACTGTGAAAGATTTTTAAAATTAGTTAACTAAAAACTTGCTCAGCTTAAAATGCTCTATATTTTGATAGTTAACAATTTTTTGATAGCGTTTATGGCAAGCGAGTTATAGGGGCTGAAAGAAAAATAGCCTGCTTTTTCGGGTCTTAATTTCAAACGCCCCTAACTTAATTCCCTTGATTACTATCTGAAATCAGCTAATTTTCATCTTGCTCAGCATAAAATTCTCTACATTTTTCCAGTTAACCACTTTTTGATAGCGTTAACCTTCGCCAAGCTACAAGCCTTTTTTTAAATCTTAGGCGGCCCTAACTTCAAACGCCTATATCTCGCTTACCATAATAGCTATCAAAAAATTGTCAACTAATAAAATATAGCTCTTGTTAAGCTGAGCAATTTACTAGTTGACACTTTCTCCCTATCTCTTCTCTAAACCCAATTACAGGCCCATTCCTATCAAGTAGACCTTTGCGACCAAAGACGAATCGCCGAAGTCGCGCATCAAGTTCGAACTGATATCGGGAAAGTGGACGTTTTGATTAATAATGCTGGCGTGGCGACAGGTAAATGCGCTCTACTGATAATGAATTTGAATTTGAGTTTCAGCGAAAATGATTCTGGACACAAGTGAGCGGGATATCGGAGTGTCGTTTGGAGTCAATGTCAAGGCCCATTTCTATGTGAGTCTAGAAGATTTATTTGTTTTTTTTTGTTGAGAACTTGCTCAAATTTCCTAGATTATTCTAGAAAATGGTTAATCTGAGCAAGGTAGAAAAAATTTTTTTTCTCAAAAAAAAATTTAAAAATCCCGGGTTTTCTGGTTTAAGATCAAATTTCTCGAGAACTTACCGTTAGATTTTTTCAGAAAAATTACTGTGACATACACTTCCAATGCGTTAAAAAATTTTTTGGTCCGGTAAAACAAATTCAAAAAAAAAATTCAAAAAACCTCGAAAAAGCCTCGAAAAAACCTTGTTAAAATAAATTTTCTTAAAAAGTATTCGGTAGATTCTTCTGAAAACTTGCCAGAATCCTTAAAATAGCCTCATAAATATTCCCAGAAATTTTGGCGCCAAACGGAAAAATTTGAAATTTTGGCCTATTTTTCACCAATTTTTCACCTATAGCGCTCAATATTTAAAATCAATTTTCTCAAAAACTAGCCGTCAGATTTTTTTGAAAATTTGTCAGAATCTTTAAAATAGTCCTATTAATACCCCCAAAAAAGTTGGCGCCGATCGGAAAATTTTGAAATTTTGGCCTATTTTTCACCTATGGATGTTTAAAATCAATTTTCTCGAAAACTAGCTGTCAGATTCTTTTGAAAATTTTGTCAGCATCCTTGGAATGATTTATTGAACACCTCTAGAAGTTTTAGTAGCAGTTTCGAAATTTCCAGACAGTCCAACAATTCCTTCCTGCAATGCTATCTGAAAACAATGGGCACATTGTCACAATCGCTTCGGTTGCCGGGAAAATGGGCTCAGCTGGACTGGTAATCCTAGCTATTTAGATTACAGTAACCCCCTCGAGATTCAGGCGGATTACACGTCCACCAAACACGCGGTCATCGGATTCCATGACTCGCTGGTGGCAGAGATCGGCGGGTACGGTAAGGAGGGAGTGAAGACGACATTGATTTGTCCGTATTACGTGAACACTTCGATGTTCGATGCGACTGGTGCCACGACGAGATTCCCGGGAGTGTTTCCGATTCTAGAGACAGAATATGTGGTTGGGAAGATGTTCGAAGCGATTGAGACTGAGCAAGAATATCTGGTGACGCCTAGAATCTTCTATTGGATTCTCCCACAGACTCAGTGAGTTCCAAAAATATCCTTTTATCAAAAAACTTACAAAATTTTAGAATCCTCCCCTATAAGGCCCAGAAGCTGATTGCCGAATTCTTCGGGTTGATTCAAAGTTTAGATAGATTTCATAAATAGGTTTATTTTGATTACTGTAAGAGATAGGGGGAAACTGTCAATTAGAAAAATATAAAGGAGATTAAGCTGAGCAATTTTGTAATTGACCGTTTTTTAATAGCGTTTATGGGAAGCAAGTTATAAGCGCTTGAAGTAAGGGGCGTCGTTCAGCTTCAAACCCTTATAACTTCTTGCTTGTAAAAGGTATCAAAAAATGAATAATTACAAAAATACGTAGAATTTAATGCTGAGCAAGTTTCTAGTTGACGGCATTTTGATAGCGTTTATGGGAAGCGAGTTATGAGCGTTTAAGGTCAAGGTTTGAGAAAATTGTGTTCCAAACGCTCATTACTCGTTTCCTAAAGCTTTGATCAAAAAGTTGTCAACTAACAACTTGCTCAGCTTAAAATTCTGCGTATTTTTGTAATTATTCAATTTTTGATATCTCTTACGAGAAAAAAGTTATAAAGGTTTGAAGCTGAACCCTAATTTCAAACGCTTTTAACTCACTTCCCTTAACAGCTATCAAAAAATAGTCAACTACAAAATTGCTCAGCTTAAAATTCTTTATTTTTTCTAATTAAAATTTTTCCTGTATCTATCTTCCCCTTTGAGATATACATAAATATTTATTCATCCTCCTCCTCCTCTTCTTCCACAAACTCCAGATCCTCCATTTTGATGAGTTGCTCAGGATCCGGATGCAACGTGGCAATCGGGTGTCGATCGTGCCAAACGACGAAATGAAAACTGTGTTCTTTCCGCCAAAAAGAAGCCAAAAGACCGTCTTTTCGAAGAATATCGGAAGCGAATTCGCAATTGAACCATTCACGTTTTCCGAGCATTATGTCCCTTTAAAGAAGGACTGAACTGGAGTTTATTAATTTGAAATTAGATGTAGTTTTGAATTCTGAACACTTTTTCTGTTGACAACTTTCTCTGAAAATGCCTCTAAATGCCTCAAAAACCGACTTTTTTGGGTGGAAGAGTTTTCCGAAACCTCGGCCACAGGGGTTTTGTACCTTATTTTTATCTTTATTGGAAATTTCTTTTTTGATTATGAAAGAACATCTACATTAAAAATATAAAATCGAAAAAAATGAGAAAAATAACACCTAAAACCCCCCGTGGCCGAGGTTTCGGAAAACTCTTCCACCCAAAAAAAGCCGGTTTTTAAGGCATTTAGAGGCATTTTCAGAGAAAGTTGTCAACAGAAAAAGTGTTCAGAATGAAAAACTACATCTATTCACAAATTATTGAATTCCAGTTCAGTCCTCCTTAAACTTGTCCTTTTTATTTTTCCCCCCAGATTAAAAACTAACGGATAATGACTATCCCTCTCCTCTGGATCCCAGTCTTTGACCTCTAGACCATCGTGATTAAATCCTTCCCAATTTCCATCGAATGAAATTTCGAGAACTTTTAGTCGGGTATCTTCTGACATCGCCCATTTCAACATGAACGCCTTGAATGATTGCCATTTTAGATTCGTCTCGTTGATACTGACACACTCGCAATCTAGATTTATAAGAAGATCGGTGGTGGTGAACCATTCGGCTGGCCATGCCAATAGTTTGTCCACTTTTAGAATCTGGAATATAAAGTTTAGGAGAAAAAGCAAAAAATTTGGGCGGGGGCAAAAGCCGAACCAGCGAGCTCTGGAACGACAGCCAAGCGCGCAACCCACTGCGCCACTCGTGCACAACCCCACCCATGCCGGCAAGCCATATAAGAAAGCGCCCACCTTGGGATTCCGCCAATCATCCGGAAGAGGGCACCGGAAATCGAGATTCTTGACTCCGGACGCCAAATCCAGAATCTGATCGATCATATTTTTCGAAGAGATTCCATTCTCGTAAAGCATTAATTTCTCACAATTCCGAATCGAATTCAAATGAAAACAATCGACTAGAAAGCGAGAAATCCGTGGATTCGGGATGGTGGCGGTTAGAAAACTCGCATCGAGAATTGGTCCAGTGAACACTTCGAAAAGATATTTGAGAAGAGAAATGGCACCCAAAGAGATGTCATCGTGATACAATTCCAGCTGGGATCCTTGGTTTTCGCTGGAAAGGCGGTTTGGGAAAAGTGAGTTTGGAAAAAGGGGCGTGGCTTGTTTCTAATTAGTTTTCATAGAAAGTGTCCTACAGACGAAATATAGTCCTTAAAAGGGCTACATTTTGAAAAAAAGAGCATGAAAAAATATTGAAAATTAAGAAAGTTATGAATTTTTTGTCAGACAAAAAATTTTTTTCAATCAAAAAAATTTTTTTTTGAAATTTTTTGAAATTAAAAACTTACAAATGTGGAAATACAGTATCCCCAATGACAATTGTCTCCATATCCTCATCATCCTCCACACATTCATCCAGATCCCTAATCGACCATCCACAGTACTTTTTCTCTTTCGTCGCCACACTAATATGTATAAAATCGAAATAATTCTCGATTAAAAGTCCCGAAATCGGAATCGAGGATTTGGAAATTGATTCTTTGGATTCGATGGATTCTCGAGAATTTTCGAAGCTAATAATTAAATTTTTTTTCTTCGAAAATTTAATTTTTTTAATTAATTTTTTTTTCCTAAAATTCAAAAAAAATTCCAAAAAAAAACTAACATTTCCATAGGCGACATCGAATCGAAACTCATTGTTGGAATGTTTGAAATGATAAATCAAATGTCAAATAGAGAAGAGTTTATATAGAGAGAAAGAGGAGGAGTTTGATAAGAATCGAATGATATCATGATGATATTTGAGTACGAAATGTCTTTGGAAGATCAATAGAACAAGAATTTCTTATCTTAGGCTTAGAAAAATCTTAGGCTTAGGCTTGGGAAATTCTTAGGCTTAGGCTTGGGAAATTTTTAGGCTTAGGCTTACGAAATTCTTAGGCTTAGGCTTGGGAAAATCTTAGGCTTAGGCTTAGGAAAATCTTAGGCTTAAGCTTTAAAAAATTTCTTAGGCTTAGGCTTAGAAAACTGTTAGGCTTAGGCTTGTGCCATAAAAAAGTTAATTCATGTTAAAAATATTTTTTAAAAAATATATTTTTTTCATTTTCTACCAGTAAAAATTATTTTTCTATGATTCCACAACAGCTAGCTGTATTGTCAAAAATTTCATTATGTCACTAAATGTTTCATAATGGTTAACCGAATATTTTTAAAGGAGGACTGCAGTGAAGTTCAATAATTTAAAATTAGATGTAGTTTTTTATTTTGAACACTTTTTCTGTTGACAACTTTCTCTGAAAATGCCTCTAAATGCCTTAAAAACCGCCTATGATTATGGTGGAAGAGTTTTTGCAACTTCGGCCACGGGGTTTTGGGACGCCCCGGCGGCTATTTTTGTTTTTTCTTTGAAGTTTCATATTTTTATTGAATATATATTCTCATTAACAAACCGAAACCAAAATATAATAAAATTAAATTAAATTAATTTGAAAAATAAATACGAAAACACGAAAATTAAAAAAAAATAAAATAGAAAAAATTTTAAAAAATTAAAAAATTAAAAAACGATGGGATGCCGATGGAATTGAAACATGTATTTGTATCTGCTTTGAATTGCAGAAAAAATAATTTTTTTAAGTTTTCAGTTTCTTTTTAGAAGAAAATGATCAGTGTTTATTAGAAATTATAATATTAATGCATTATTTTTCGCGTCCGGCCAAACGGCGAAAACGAAATTTTTTCGGCGGATATGGTTTTCGATGGTAGAACAAGTGGCGATCACTCCGTCGTTTCGTTTCAAATATAATCCATCATTGAAAGTAAGCTCTCGTCCCGTTATTGTCCAATATTTTTGATTTCTGGAGTTTTTATTTGGAATGATACCCTCTATTCCACGTGTTATTTCATTTAGACTGAATCCTTCGATTTTAAGAGTTAACGTTTTTAATCGAGGGCTTCCACCGTCTAACCAGTGTTTCAGGAATTGATTCACATTGGAATTCGTCAGAAAAGAATAGCTGATACGCAGTTCCATGAAATCTGACGTCATCAAATGGTTCAAAGTGAACCAGTAACCTGCCCATAAACTTAAATATGTACGACTCGGAAGTATTCCTGGATACTGGAACCTTTCCGGAACAGCCTGTAAAATGATACACTCTTTCACCCGGATATACAGCGAAAGTGTGCAATCGCGCTCTGTTGAACTAGTGTTAAACTTCCGGCCTAAAACTGAACTTTTTAGAGTTCAACTACAATTTTTTCAGGAAATTTTTTCGAAAATATTTAGTTCAGGTCACTGGGAACCCTGCAAAATTTATTTTGTGCGCCGGAAAAATTTCTGAACAATTTAACATTTAGAACCTCGAATTTTTTATCAACAGAGCGCATTTGCACACTTTCACTCTATATCCCCGTGCTCTTTCGGCAATTATTGTGAATACGAAAATACGTACTATCGCGGCCGCAGGCCGCGCCGAGGTCGGCCACCCCGAAATTCGCTCGGCCACACGAGGGGTGCGCGAATGGGTATGTTTTGCAAACGCGCTCCTCTGATAAATCGAGTAGGCAAAGAGTTGTCAATAATCTTTCAGCAGTGTTTAAACTTTGTTTTGGAACAATTTTGGAACATTTCTCAAAAACAGAAAAGTCGGAGAAAATAGAAAAATAAGTTACTTAAATTGAATAATCTTCAGAAAATGAAAACTTATTATAGTTTGTTAGCCCGTTTTTCAAGAGGAAAAACGATTTTATTCTTAATTGAAATTATATGTAAAATGGCAGTTGGGTCTATGACAATCCATGTGAGCTCTTGGATTTTTGAATTGACAATAATTATGTGCCTATTTACTTTGAAAAACCGTAAATTCACCGAAAAAGAGTAATGGCTGCTTCTGATGGCTGGCCTCCGATCCAAGATTTTTCAAAAAGGGAAACTTTTAACGAAAATGCGGTACTGCCAAGAAACTACAAAACAAACGAAGAACTGTTAGCTATTCCGCAGCAACATGTCAGCACGAAAGGTTTTTTCTCTTCGTATATGATGATGTTTTTACATACATGACAGTCATGGAGGCTTAAAAACGGAACAGATAGAGAGATAAAACCCCTAACTACTTTAGATAATTATTCGACTTATTCGCAATTCATGACCACTTCTCCACACATTTTTGTAACTTCTCCGAAGAAATCGCATTTTCCTTGAGGAAAAAGAATTCTTGATGGTGGCCTAGCCAATTTCGGGGTGGCCGACCTCGGGGCGGGCTAGTCCCCTGCGGCCGCGATATTTAGTAGGTATTTTCGTATGCACAATATTTCAAAATACACTTACAAGGATAGTTAATTTGTTGGCATTCGATTGAAACAGGCCCTGAATTTCGTCTTCTGTGTTATCGACTGCCCAAACTTCTAGATCATCGATGCGGCCTTGTCGACTCTCAACCCATTTCAAACGATGAAATGTTTCTTTGCGGATACAAAGACACCAAACGTCAGTCCGGAATAGATCGGTCGTCCAATCGATTAGTGTCAGAATTCCGTCTGTCGTTGGATCATCCCATTTCAGGTTCCATGCATCTTTATCTTCGCAATATAAAGATAATCGGAAGTCGGAACCAAATAAATTCTTAATCGGATACTCCCTTTCCACAAGTTTCCATTCTTTGTCTACACTGTCCAAACTGATCCAGGAATTTATTTTATCGTCGTAATACACCCGCACTAGATTCAGAGCGTCATCGACTAGAATTTCCACGTTTTCCAATTTCTTTCGATACGTTTTCACTAGATTGTATGCTCTTTTTGAGCATTGGGTCAGACAGATTCTGAAACGATAGAGATACAAAACTACAGTAATAAAAATAGAAACTCACAATTGATTTGGTTCTGCTAAATTAATAATTATCGATAGAACAACTTGTGGAAGACGAAGGAAAGGGAAACTCATTGAGAAGATAGACACACGATTTGAATCGAATGGACCCTCTCTTTAGGTCTCAATCAATATGGTACGTCTTACTGTGACCGTCTATGTCTTGAAAAGGCCACCTGACAGGAAACCTGCACGAAAAAAGGTGGCTATTATTCTGATCTCACGAGGTGACACTAGGGCCTCGTGGCCGCGGCCGAGGATATCTCGCCACGAAAACTACTGTAGAAAATTTATAAAAGTAGGTCTACAAATATTTAATTAATTTTTTTCAGCGCTTTTCACCGATTTTTTCCGATTTTCTTATAAAATATGCAATTTTGTTATTTAAAAACTATCATAATCGTGCAAAATTGGTGAAAAATCGCTGAAAAAAAATTAATTAAATATTTGTAGACCTACTTTTTTAAATTTTTATTTTAATTTTTTTCAGCGCTTTTCACCGATTTTTTCCGATTATGATAGTTATTAAATAAAGAAGTTGCAGATTTTTTTACAAAAACTGGAAAAAATCGGTTAAAAAAGCGCTGAAAAAAATTAATTTAATATTTTTAGGCCTATTTTTATAAATTTTCTACAGTAGTTTTTGTGGCGAGATATTCTCTTCCGCGGCCACGAGGCCCCTAGTGTCACCTAGTGAAATCAGAATAATAGCAGAAAATTCTGAAAAGTGGATTTTTTCAAAATATTTAGATAGGCCTAACTTTCAATTTTCAAGTACAAAAAACAATTTTATCGCAAAAAAGTAAGTTTTTTCAAAATGAAATATCTTTTTTTCTAGGATACAAAGCCCTAATCATGTTTTTTTAAATTATTTTTTATTTTTTTTCGATTGTGATCGCACGTTTTTGATCTACCCTCTCCCATCGACACCTAGCTACCTCTATTTTACCGGTCAACAAAAACTGTCTAAAACTAGTTTTGCTCTGTGAAAACTTCTTTTTTCGTCTCTAAAATTGCCTAAAAATGTTTCCGACTAAACATGACTTCTTTCTCCCATTCCATTTCCGTTTGTGTCATTCATCCGAAAAACGTAA
Source organism: Caenorhabditis tropicalis (assembly GCA_016735795.1). NCBI lineage: Eukaryota > Metazoa > Nematoda > Chromadorea > Rhabditida > Rhabditidae > Caenorhabditis > Caenorhabditis tropicalis. Next base: position 1,666,494 of record CM028614.1, on the reverse strand, counting down.
AGTGGTCCCCTCCCTCCCCCTTTCGGTTGCTATGCATCTCTTTTCTCTTTTTCTTCTTCTTTCGAACACTTTTTTTTCATCTAGAGGCATGCCGGATTACGAAGTGAGTTTTTTGAACTATTATTCAGATTTTTAAAATCCATTTTTTTTCAGAAACAATTGGATAAATACGAGAAAAGTGTGGAGGAGCATGTGAAGAAAGTCAGTCAGCAATTGGATGAAGAACTCGCTAATATTGTAAGCTATGAGAGGTTAAAACTGAAAAAATGGCTTTTTAGAATAAAAAATACAAGGAAAAAGTGGAATTGATGAAGAAAATGGAGGCGGATAACAAGAGAATGGCAGAGGAAAACGAGCGAATGAGACTGAAAATGGAGACGAGAAAGAAGGTCCGGTTTTATATACCGCCTAAAGCCCTCCGGTCGGCGGGTGCACGTGTGGCGCAGTCGGTTCCGCGCTCGTCTAGCGTTCTATCACTGGGTTCGACTTTTGTTAGTTCATGAAAAAATTTATTTATTTTTGCACTTTTATGTAATTAGAAATGCGTTTTTTATTGAGCTCATGGAGAGTCTTCACCCTTCTTCGGCTTCTTCTCCTTTTTCTCTGCCTTCTTTTCCGCCTTTTTCTCTTTTTGAACTGGAGCAGCGACTGGAGCAGGAGCAACAGCAGCTTCAGTTGTTCCAGGAACAGCCAACTTCTTTTTCAGAGATTCCGGCATTTGAGGTGGTGGTGGACGTGGAAGATTCATTGCCACCTAGAAGTGAAAAATTATTTTTAAGGAGAATTTTTAGGTAAGTCACCGGTAAAAATTTCAAAAAATTAATGTTGTGGTTAAAATTAAAAAACCGGAAAAAAAAAATTGAATTTTAAATTAAAAAAAATTTTTCACCGATAAAAGATTTCTAAAAAATTAATTTACGGTTATAAAACCTTTTTAAAAATAAGAAATACCGGGAAAAACCTAAATTTTAAATTTAAAAAAATTTTCGCCGATAAAAAATTAAAAAAAAATTATTTTAAAAGTTTTAAAATAATTTTTTTTAATTTTCAATTCAAGTTTTTCCGGTATTTTAATTTTAAAAACGGGTTTTAAATTAAAACCCGTTTTTAAAATAAAAATACCGGAAAAAACTAAATTTCAAATTAAAAAAAAATTTTCTCCAATAAAAAAATTAAAAACTAACCTTAAACGAGTCATAGATGAACCATTGAAGTGCAGTCAATGTTCCGACCATAATGATTCTGGGTCCAAGTCCTCCCCAGAGTCCCTTGAATCCAAGTTTCTTAACAAGAGACCCAACACTTGCATTGGCGTCTTGATTAAGCTTCGAAACAAGAACATCCGGTGGATGGGAGACAACGGCACAGAATACTCCGGCAATGTATCCAGCTGTGAAAGTGACAGCCAGTTGCTCAGCCTTCGAACACTCGGCACGAGGCTTCGGGACCACGTACTGGTAGAGTAACTCGACAGTCTTCTCGAAACAAGTAAACTTCATCATGGTATACGGTATCTGTCGAGTCCAGAGTGGTGGAAGCCCTTTGAAGAATCCAGACAGCCCTTCGGTACGGTAGATCATTGGAGCGCATGCGCGGAGAGTGGGCGGAGCCGTTGGAGAGGTTTGCATACGGACTTTGACAGCTTCCATTGGAGCAAGGAAGATGTCGGCAAAGAATTCGGCAGAGGCAGAAGCGGCCAAATAGACAGATGTTCTCCAAATATACGCATTCTCTTCTCCAAGGGCATTACTGTAGATATTCTTGAAGACTTCATAGAATCCGAATTTTCCGAGACCCTGGGCAGAGTATCCGATGAAAGTGGGCGCCCAGCCACGTGCCAATCCACGTATTCCGTCTTCGGCTACGGTCACTTTGAATCCTTGTACCATGCTACCGTATTTTTCTTTGTTTACCTGAAATTATTTAGTTTCTATTATATTGATCTCACGAGGGGAGACTCAGGGTCATGGCCTCGTAGCCGAGGATATCTCGCCACGAAAACTACGGTAGAAAATTTATAAAAGTAGGTCTACAAATATTTAATTAATTTTTTCAGCGCTTTTTTACCGATTTTTTTAGATTTTTGTATAAAATATGCAATTTCGTTATTTAAAAACTATCATAATCGGGAAAAATTGGGAAAAAAAGCGGTAAATCGGAATTTTGTTTTTCCGACATTTTTCGGAAATTTTTCGGAAAAAATCGGAAAAACAGTAATGACGAAAAAAATTTAAAGCCGCATTTTCTCAAATTTTTTCTTTTTTTTTTTTCCATATTTCCGGCTTTACGATTTGTGTCAAAATTGTAAAATAAATTGGAAAATCGGAAAATATTCGAAATTTCTGAAAAAAATTTTTTCACCACATTTTGCTGTTTTTTGTTGTTTTTAATCGATTTTTACTGTTTTTTGTTGTTATTTTGCTTAAAAAATACATTTTCCGATTTTTTCCGACTTTTCCAAAAAAAATCGGAGAAAATTTTTATTTCCGATATTCCGAAAAGTCTATTCCGTGCAAGCCTGATAACCCCCCTACCTGAATACGGCACTTGACAATATCCAATGGAGTAATGGCGAAATGAGTCAAACCGCACGAAAGAGAGCCTCCGAGAGCACACAACGCATAAAACTTCGAGGTTCCAAACTCGACGGGAGCCCCGACGGCCGATGGAGACGAACAATGGGCGGTACGAACGACAGAAGTTGCCGACGGAATTGAGACACCGTTTTTCTGGGCCGCCTCGCAAACATCGTGAAACAGTCCCATTTTCCTGAAAATTAGAAGTTAGGCAAAAAAAATTCGAAGCTGAAAAAGTCGAACCCGCGACCGTGAGAACGACCAGCAAGCGCGCTACCCACTGCGCCACGCGTGCATAATTTGTGGGTGGTCGCCAGGGGATAGAGAAGACTGCGGCGGGCGCCGAAAATGAGAGCGCTGATAGAAATAACGGAACTTTATTGATTTTCCGTGTTTTTTCTAAAATTTTTAATTAATATTCCCCATGACTAACCTTCAAAATAAAGCCGCCGATCCGCTGACAGAAGTGCGAAGTGAATAGCGAGAGACGGGCGGAACGGAGTGATACGAAACGCCACGTGGTAGAGAAAAAAAATAATTGGAAAGGTCACGGAAATTTTTTTTTAAATTTTTTCCACGTTTTTCAAGAAAATTGAATTTAAAAATTTAAGGAAAAAAGTTCACGTTTTTAAAGAGAAAGAGCAGTTCCAGGAAAACCAGGAAACCAATAATAGAGTTTTCCAGAAAATCTCGCAATTCGAAAAGCAAATCGTGAAAAACAACGATAATCTGCTAACGTTTGAAGCCACAATTTCGGATATTCAAGAGAAATTGCCGCAGAGAAAGAAGCAGAGTTAGTTTTATTATTTAGAGGGGCATAGCTTGGTTGGGAGGAGAGATAGGGGGAAATGGTAGTTGTAGTGTTGCTCAGCTTAAAAAGGGCTATGTTTTGATAGTTGACAACTTTTTGATAGCGGTTACGGTATTCGAGCTATCGCCGTTTCAAGTTGCACGATAAGGAAACGAGAGCTTCTGTTTATCTGTGTCTGGGTTTAAACACCTATAACTCAATCACCGTGAGGGATAATAAAAAGTAGTCAACTAATGAATTGCTCAGCTTAACATGAGCAATATTTTGTTAGTTAAAAACTTTTTGATAGCTTTTATGGTAATGAAGTTATGGGTGGTTAAAGTTGAGCGTCTGAATAAAGCGTTTTTTGGCGGGGCTTAAATTGAAACGCTTGTATCTCGGATACTGTAAGAGCTATCAAAAACATTTCAATTGATAAAATGTAGCACTTATTCAGATAAATATTTTATTAGTTGACGACTTTTTGGTAGCTCTAACCGTAGCTGAGCTATAAGCGTTTGAAGTTGCAGGCTTCAACTAGGCGTTTCTCGAGCGCCCCCTAACTTCAAACCCCTCTAACTCGCTTCCCTTAAATGCTATCAAAAAACTGTCAACTACAATCTTGCTCAGCTTAAAATTCTCTATATTTTACTAGTTGACCGTTTTTTTCTATCTCTTACCCCAACCTAGCTATCCCTCTTCAAACTTTCAGTCGACGAAATAATGAAGTCACTGAACGAAAAACGTCGTCAAGTCCTTCAAAAACAACAAGAAATCGGTGGTTTCCGATTAAATCGAACGGAAAATTCGATGAAATTTAAAATGGAAAAAACGAGGAAAAAATTGGAGGAAATGAAGAAAAAAAAGATGGTTCAGGATAAGAAAATCAGTCGATTAAGGGCGGATATTGCTAAGAGTGAGAAGAGTTTCGATAAAATTGAAAAAGAGATTCATAACGAGATACGGTAGGTTTTCTGTAGTTAATGTAGTTTCTGTAGTCTTTGTAGTCGTCAAATGGAAAACGAGACGAAAAAAGATGAAATCGAACGGCGAATCAAGATATTCGAAGTGGAAAATTCTGGGATCACCGACGAATTTCAGAATTTATTAATCAGTCTCAAAGACGATCGGTAAGCAAAAAAAATCGATTTTCAAACTACAGTAATCCCAGAAAAACCGGCAAAAATCGATTAGGAGAACTGGAAGTTTTGGTGTCGAAAGGGACAAAGTACTTGGAGAAATTGGATGAGAAAATCAGGAATTTGAAGAAGCAGGATGTCTCGGTTACTGTAAGCGATAGAGAAAAAATGTCAACTGATAAAATATTTAGCTTGTTAGGGACTACATTTTGTTAGTTGACAGTTTTTTGATAGCTGTTACCATAGCTGAGCTATGCGCCTTTAAAGTTGAGGCCGCCCGTCTAGCTTAAAACGCGCGTAGCTAGAGTACGGTAGAAGCTGTCAAAAAGTTGTCAAATGATCAAATACGTAGTTTTTTATGCTGAGCAAGTTACTAATTGCAAATTTTCGGTTGACGTAGAAAACAAGTGAGTTATAGCTGCTTGAAGTGGCGCACCGCCCGAAAAAGCTAGCGTCCTTAACTTCAAACCCTTATAACTCGATTACGGTAGGAGCTATCTGAAAAGTCCCAACTAGTAAAATATTCAGCTTGCTTAGCGCTACATTTTGTTAGTTGACAGTTTTCTAATAGCTGTTACTATAGCCGAGCTATGCGCCTTTAAAGTTGAAGGCCGCCCGTCTAACTTAAAACCCTTCTAACTCAATTACGGTAACCGCTATCAAAAAGTTGTCAACTAATGAAATATAGCCCTTGTTAATCTGAGCAACTTTCTAGTTGTCAACTTTTTGATAGCTCTTACCGTAATCGAGTTACACCTGCTTCTTTCAGACCCTCCCACCCATCAAATCAGTCGAAAGTTCATCGAAACGAAGATCGAAATCTTATGATCAATTGAAGTCGAAAAAAAATTGGAATCGATTGGAAGATCTGAAACGACAGATAATACAGCTGAAACGGGAATCTGAAGCTCTCAGAATGAATAGAACACGGATTCTGGAAGAGGTATTACTGTAGGTCAAGTTGCTCAGCTTATAATTCATTTCCTGTCAGAGCTATCAAAAAGGTTTCAACTAACAAAATATGTAGAATTTTAAGCTGAGCAACTTTCCAGTTGATCACTTCCCCCTATCTCTTACCGTAATCGAGTTACGGTAGTTTTTCAGAAAGACTCCCTTCAAAAAATGGCGGATGACTATCAGCGAGAAGCGGATCGTGCTGCGCAGCATTTAAGGAATTCAGAGAACATCCGGATTTCAGAATTGAATGAGCGTATGTTTTGATAGAAGAATTCAAAAGAATCTTCAGAAAATTCCAGAAGAACGACGTCTCCAACCGTCGATAATCGTCGAATCGAATGACGAAAAACGAGAGAAAGAGTATTTAGAGAAAAAGGAGAAATTGATAGAGAAAGTGAGAGAGTTAGAGAAAACGAGAGACGAGCAGAGAGACGAGTTGGAGAGGATACGGTACTTTTTGTTTCTTTTTCAAAAAAAGTTTTAATTTTAGAAAAAAGTCCGAATTCTTAAAGCGTCAGCTACGGTCTTATAGCGAATTAGATCTGGTTCGATTTGAAAATGAGAAGACTGAAAAGGGGGCGGAGCTTCGGAATTTGAAGAAGCGATGGCATGAGCAAGTGATGACGTTGAATGCGTTGAATAAGGTGAGGGAATGAGAAGATGTTACGCTGAGCAATTGTCTATTTAACTGATAGCCATCTTGCTCAGCTTAAAACCCTTTTCCTCTATCTCCTACCCGATATTCAGAAGCTTCAACAACGAGTCCTCCAACGCGAGGCCGCCATGACCAAAGCGAATAGTGTCGTCCATTTGTCAACGAACGTTCGAGATGAGCGGAATCGAGAGATCGAGGAGTTGCAGAAAGAAATTGAAAAGAATAAATTGAAATTATAGCATTTATTTTAAACCACTAAAAGAACCTACTTACCGCTTTTTTTACCTGAAAGATATCTGAAAAAGATTAAAAATTCGAAAATAAAAACAAAAAATCAATTATCAATATCCGACGATCGTCGCGCCCTGCTCCGGGTCGCTGAGCTCCTCCGATCCTCCTCCGCCTGCCTCCGATCCAATCGAACCGTCACGAGGCCCCAAAACCTGAATAATGGAAATTAAAATTCATTAATGCTTCTATACCTCCGTACCTCTTCCTGCTCTTATTCTCCTTGGCATTGACGCTGCTGGCTCCGGAATATCTGATTCTGAAAAATCCAAATTTCAATTTACAAACTCTTCGTTTTCCCTCCTACCTTCAGAATCCGTTGCCATTTTATTTCACGTCGCCGCTGGTAACGAGTCGAGCAAAACTGAAAAAGAAGCAATTTAAGAGAAAATGGCGTGAAGAATCGAGAAAAATCGAGAAAAATCGAGAAACAACGAGCAAAAAAAAACAACATATTGATTACACGAATGGACGGTTCGAAATACGGGCGGGCGAAAATGAGATCATAAATATACCAATAAAAAATTATTTGGGTATGGATTTTTTCTTAAAACTTGAAAGGGGAAATATCAAACCGAAAAAAGAAGCGGTTGAATGAAAATTGGGGATTTTTAGAGAGGAAATGTTTGTTTTTCGATTACTCCAACGAAATTATTTTCTGGGCAGCTTAACTCTGAAAAATCGTGATTTTCTTTTTTAAAACAAAAGAAATGATTAATTATAAAATGCATTTATAATTTTCCCGCCTTTTCCAGCCAGGTTTTGAGAGAACCCGCGTGGGAATTGATGGATTATTGAGGAAATAACAAAAAACGAATTTTCACCTCAATTTTAGATGAAAAATTGACGGAAATAGCTATAAAAATTTTTTTAACCTCTATTTTTCTTTTTTTTTGTTAAAAAAATCAAGAAAAACGCTTTTAAAACAGATATTTTGAAGAAAATCGAGTGCATGATCAAAAATATTTTTAATTTGTTAAAGGCGCACAGAATTTCTTTGGGGTTGGGTCTCGCCGCGCTTTGAGGGGGTTACGGTTTTTGAGGCGCGTTTTTGGGATTTTCAAATGCTTTTCGCTTTTTTTCGCGAATTTTCATCCGATTTCAGCCGTTTTTCATGGGTTTTAAATTGTTTTTTTTGTTTCAGAAATTCACAGAACTACTTGCGTAACACATGGAGCTCAACAAGCGAGAAATCGTCGATGTAAATGGGATCAAATCCTACTTCTTCTCGAACCTTGCTCAATACGTGACCGCCAACGACGAGTTGCTGTTAAATAGCCCGCAAAAGGTATATTGGGTCTAATTTTACTGAAATAACGATAAAATTCAGGCTAATGGCTTCGCGTCGTTTGTGATGGGCGCTACGAAAGTGCTGCCAAGTGATGAGGATGTTCAAGCGCTGATCGCTCCAGACAACGGACCAGCAGGCGTTCTAGCAGCCGGATTGGACGCCTACTTCATCCTCGGCAAGGAACTCGTAAGAAAACTGCAGATTTTTATTGAAACTCATTTTCGAATTCAGACCGCCCCATTTCAAAAGGCCGTCACGAAGCTCTCAGAGCTAGGATTCACTCACGAGCTCGTTTCTGTGATCGATGACGAGAAGAAGCTCACTGGGCTTATTCGGAAAAACAAGCTCAAGAAGACCGAGGAAGCAAAAATACTCCAAACTGTTCTCAAAATTCGAACCGCCGAGGACAACGAGCAACGGTTCGAGGAGATCAGCGATCTGTGCGGAATGGACCTCGATTTTGATGCCTTTGTGCTTATCAAGCTTTTAAAGCTCGAAGAAGACTATGAGGAGGAATACAAAATTATCCGCGATAACGTGCTTGCCCTTCTGGAGAAGAAGCCAAATTTGAAGAAGCTGTTGTAAGAAATTTATATTTTTGCCTTAAGGCTCAATTGGTTTTTGCAGCTTGGAAGGACCAGTGGCTGCTCCAGTCGACGAGTTCGCCGAGCTTCTGCTCGGTCCATTCGACCAAGACGCTCTCACGAAGATCGTTCAAATCATCGTCGACAAGTTCACTGAGGCCATCGCCGACGAAGGAGACGCATCGCTTGTCCTGAGATCCCAGTTCACCTACCAAATTCATTTCCTCATCGCTCGCACTCTTGCCAGCGGCGAGCGTGAAACTCCACGATTGATTCAGTCGCTGATTCCAAGAAATGTTCGCATGGAGGCGATGCCGGGCATTCAGAAAAGCGTCCTCAAGAGCTCTGTCTATCTTGGACACCAGATCGTTCAAGTGTTCCTTGGATCCACGAAGTCGTTCGACGATTGGTCATTCAATGGACTTGCTAAAGATCTGGCCTGCGTGTGGAGACGTCACGCTGTTGCGGAGCTTCTAAAGAAGTACAGCGTTGCAGTGACGGAGAAGTGCTTCCACGTCGACATCCCACTGGTAGATGCTCCCTGGATATTCTCTAATTGAACAGTCTTTTCAGCTATCCCAATCAAAGGAAGACAATGAGCAAATCGTCCAGAAAGTCATCAATGCGTTGAGATTTGCTTCTTGGATAACGGAGTTTTTCGGCCGGGAACAGGACCCGAAGGCTGTCAAGGAGCTGGACTTCTTGGACCAATCGTCCAAGAACTTGCTCATCGAGAGCTTTAAGAGTGGGTTTTTGGCATTCATTCATCCTTAATAATCATTTTTCAGAGTTTGCTCAATACTCCGACATCAAGAATCATTATCTCCGCATCATCGGAGCCCTGGAGGCCTTGTCAGCGTCACCGGCGAAGAGTGCTTCGATCACTATCGCTCAACCATCCACATCGAATGTTCCGAAGCCTCTGAGCTACACCAGAGACGAGATAAAGACTGCTCAAAAGACGAACAACGAGGATACCAAGGAGCAAGTCCGTGTTGGACTCAACAATTCCAACTCTGTTGGATTAATCGCCGATGCAAAGGAGTCGCTGAGTCTTCACGAGATTCCAGCTGATGAGACCGATTCGACCACCACCGTCAGCAAACCGCAGGACATTGGTCAGGGAGTGTCTGTGAGAGCTCGACCGCTCGAAGAGAAGCCAGCTGGTCTTCAGCTCGAGAAGATCACAGAGGAGAGCGCTGCACAAGCGCAGAAATCTCCTGTCGATGAAAAGTACTCGGCGGACGGATGGGATTCCCCGACCAAATCTGTCGCTCTTCCAGCGGTAAGTATTTCTTCATTCGAGCTGGTTAGAATTCTGAAGTTCAGGGTTTGGAAAATGTCGAAGAGGAGCCATCGCTTCACCAAGAAACATCCGAAGACACGACTCCAGTCCCACCGCAGGGAACGAGCTCTCCAGCAGACCGTGCCAGAACCGCATGGGGAGACGGAGATGTCACTCCAGCGCCACTTGCTACCCCCACAAACGACTACAAAGTGAGCGGATTCGGTCAAGCCATCCTGGCTAAAGGTTTCGGGCAAACGGTGGTCTCCGGAAGTGGATTCGGAAGAGGAGGAATGGGAGGCGGCTACGGTGGAGGCGATCATGGAGGAAGCCGTGGAGCTTTCGGAGGCGGCAACCGCGGATCATTCAACAGTGGAAACCGTGGAGGATACGGTGGAAACGAACGCGGAGGCGGTTTCGGAGGGCAACGCAGTGGATTCGGCGGCGGCGATCGCGGAGGAAGCCGTGGTGGCTATCGTTAAATTTCCCCCTTTAAATCTCTTGTAGTAATTTTTCCCTTTTAAAGTCTGCACCTAATGCGTCTTCTCTAGTTTTATACTATCTATTTTTATTTCTAACCCCCGTTTATTCTAATTGTAAAAGTAGTTTAAAAACAAAAATCTCATTCCTCTCTGATGTATCTCATCTTGCCTAGCCCTGATTGAAGGGCAATATAAACTATTCGCCTTGCGGATGATGTCACATATGTTGTTCTTCAGTTGAACACTTTGCTCTCTTTTTTATCTCTATTCCTCTCCCCGATCAGCGATATATCCATCAGATTTGTCATGGGATTGTCCTCGCGCCGCTGAGTGCTTGAACCTGGCGATCAGTCAGGCGAAAGACGAAGAGAGTGCAGAAGATGAAGAGACGCAGAGTTTACACACGATCAGGAGCTTCTTCGCCCGAGAGAGAGAGAGAGCCTCATTCGCTTCTCTATTGATTTCTAATTCTAATTTCATTTCTTCAAATGCCACCAGTAGTCGATGATTCTGGAGCCAATGGGAATGGATGCGTCAAATCGAAATCGGATACGGAGGTAATAATAAACAATTTTGCAAAAAATGAATGAAGAACTCTAGTTTTTGAATCGAAAAGTTCTTTAACCTGTAATAGCGCTCCATTGCGAGAAACCGATTTACTATGAGAAAAATGGATTTTTAAATTATTTTTTTCCTTCAAAAGCGCCAGTCCAATAGAGCGCATTTGCAGTTTTTCGGGAGATTTTTTCTTTTTTGAATAAATAATTCCAGATAACAACGTCTCCATCTTCCATCCACAAATCCTCCTCTTCCTCCAATCATCGCCTCTTCATTGAAGACATCTCTTGTTGTGAAGCGTCGGCAGGGGATCGACTATGGGCCAAGTGTTGCTCCATCGACGACACGCCCATTAATATTCATTTTCTAGGAGAAAATTTCGAGGAGTCTGCTCTAGATATTCTCACAAAACGATCGGTTCGTCTTTATTTCGAAAGTGGAGAAAACGCGCTCTATTGATAAAATCATTTTATTTTTAAAATCCGATAGCTTTTAAAGTCTTCAAACACTCGAAAATCAAGTCATTAAAGTTCCGAAAAAAAGAGAGTTCGGTAGAGCGCAATTGCTCTGATGTGGCTGTTTTTGATTTTTTAAAAAATTTTCTTTTATTTTTTTTTACTCAAAAAGCCTAGAAAAAACGAAGAAACATTTTTTGAACATGAACTAAAGCTATTTAAATTTAGTTTTCCATTCAAAGTGGGCGGAGCTCAATTAACATGAAATTTCTCGGGCGATTTTATTGAAAGATTAATCGATAAAGCGCACTTGCATCATTCTCCAAGCTCATTTTCAGGTGATAATGTTCACTGTTCCATCGCTAAACGTGGATTCGGATACAGAAGTGGAGCTTCGTTTCGCCACTTCCGATGACAATGTGACGACGATTCCATTCAAATATTTAAAAAGGAGGAGGAGAGAAACGGATGATGATCTATTCGAGAATCTTCTAGAATTCGCGACGACTGGCGACACAATTTCCCTCCTTCAGCCCTTCGTTTCGCACATTTCGAAATGCGATGGAGAGGGAAACACGTATTTTTTTTTTGTTTCTTATTTAAATCGATTAAAATTCCAGAGTTCTCCACGTGGCGGCGAAAAATGGACAGAGTTTCTCGTTGAAATTATTGCTTTCAGTGTTAATACCGGACACTTTGAAAAATGGTACAAACCCTTTTTCTTGCCGGAAAAATCATTCAAAAACATCTTTTTTTTAAATTTTTATTCGAGAAATTACGACCCGATCAGCCGAAAAACAAGGAGCGATGCAATCGCGCCCCATTGAACTTGATTTTTTTTTCAATCGAACTTGGAATTTTTTTGAATGTTTGGAAAGGGATTTTCCAGATAATTTTTTTCTTGAATTTGAATTGAATCTCCGCGATTTCTAGTTTTTGAAAAACGTACTTTCCAAATGGACAATCGTAGATTTTTCGTTTTATTAATTGGCCTCCGCCCCTTTTTCCAGAATATTTTTGAGTTTTATTGGAAAAACGTGTTTTTCCTGAAGGAATATCCGTTTCTCTTCGTTTTTTTTCCTTATTTTAAGCCAGTTTTCTATTCAAAACTGAAGAAAAATAATTAGAAAAAACCAAAAGTTTCCAAAAAACCCCGAAAATTAACGTTATTTCATTAAAAAATTTTTTTGAAGCAAATACACTCCACCCTTTTTCGAATTGCTTTTTTCTTTTCTTGTAAATATTTGAATTGAATCTCCGCTATTTATAGTTTTTTTCACGAGAAAATGTCTTTTAAAAATTGTGAATTTTGATACAAAGGCTCCGCCCCTTTTCCACATTTTCATCGAGAAAACCCCTATTTTTTGCCTAGTTTTTGAACTGAATTCAGTGTTTTTTTCTGCAAAAATTAGTTTTTTCTAGGTAAAAATTGTAAAAAAAAGGAGAGAAAACGAATCTGGAGAAGAATTTTTTGGGAAAAAAATGAAGTTTTTAAATGATAAAAATGAAGAAAACTTCTGAAAACTCTTCTTAAAAATTCAAATTAATCAGGAAAAACTCCGCTAATCGTAAATGATTCCAGAAGTGATAAACACTCGAAATTCGCACGGTCTGACGGCTTTACACTGCGCAATTCGAGCCGGCGACCCAGACGCCGTACACTATTTAATGAGTCACGGATCTCGTATTGATATAGGAGATAATCATGGGAACACTGCTCTCCATTATCTCGGCGACGCCTACAATGAATCGATATTCAAAGAGGTGCTCGAACCGTCAAGAGGTCAAAGATTCGATGTGAATCAGATGAATTCTGAAGGATATGCACCGATCCACGTGGCAGTTCGACGGTTGAAACTGTCGCTGATCGAAATGCTTCTCGAGGCGGGAGCGCTCATCGATTTTGTGGATGCGGAGAAGAAGAGGAACGCGCTGATGCACGCCATTGAAATGAATGATTTTGAGACGATTCAGTTGTTGATTGAGGTACTATATCTATTGATTCGTCTCTAAAAACGCTTCAATTCAGAGAGGATCGATGACGAATCTCGAAGATGAAAGCGGAGAGACCGCCCTGAGTCTAGCGTTTCGAAACGTCAATTACCCGGTCGTCGGACTCCTTTTGGACAATGGAGCAGACGCGAATCGTCGGAATTCAAAGGGATCATGGTGTCTGGCGGATAGTGAAGATGAGACGATTCAGAAGATAATCAACGGAGAGAGACCCGAATTGCCGAAAAAGGAGGCAGGAGGACTGCCGAATGATTTGGCTGTTTCGAGATCCCCTCTATTCGGAAGATCTCATCCACATAATGCTCCAGCAGAGGATTTTGGAAGGAATCGAGTGGTTAAGAAGTCTAGAGAGGAGATTATGAATGGTACGGTAGTTTCAGAAGTTCGGAGTCTAGTCATTCCAATCGGCTTAACACACTGGTTCTAAAAATATTAAAATCCTTGTTCTCCGAGCAAAACTGACAAGGTTACGGTAGTTTTTGTGGCCCCGGGACAATTCGCAGCCGCTTTTTTATACCAAAAATTGAAATTATAAATCTATAACTGAAGTTTTCAACAGAAAATAACTTTATTATGGGAAGTTTTTTTTTCAATTTTTTAGACTGGTTATTAATTTTAATATCCGTTTTTTGACCCGTTTTTTTCGATATTTCGCCTGAATCTTGAATTGTGTGTCATTTTTTGAGTTTAACAAGACAAAAAAATAGTATTCTTTTCTATTTTTGTTTTGTTAAACTTAAAAAATAACACGAATTTCAAGATTCAGGCGAAATATCGAAAAAAGAGGGCCAAGAAACGGAATAATCAGTCTAAAAAATTGAAAAAAAAAACTTCCCATAATTCAGTTATTTTCTGTTGAAAACTTCAGTTATAATGTTATAATTTCAAAATTTGGTATAAAAAAAGGCTGCGAATTGTCTCGGAAAAACTACCGTAATTCTGTCATTTTCGCTTCGAGACCCATAAATCTTGTAGATTTGGAATCAGCGAGTTAAGCCGATTTGAATGATCATATACAGATTAGGCTTCCGGGTCTCGACGCGAAAACAAATATTTCTATATTTCAGAAGCGGAAACGCTGCTAAACGAGACAGATATGGCGCCACGTGTCACCCGAATCACCGTCTCCGAATCCGACGAAGACGATCAGCAACCGGGACCATCGACTGTCGGAGGAGGAGAAGGAATCGGACGAAGACGAACCGAATGGGATCGAAACCCGAAACTCAGCGACTCGGTCTGCAATCTCGACTATCTGACACGCATCCGAGTCTCCAAGATCTTCGACGATCAATCCAAATGGCAGCGATTGGCACAGGTACAGTAACCCCAACTATTTTCTTTCTAACCTCTATTGCAGCAACTCGACTGTGATCACATGATCGAACTAATCGCAATCTGCTCGGCAGGCGACGACTCGAGTCCCACAATGATTCTGTTGGATCAATTCGAACAACTCGATGATTCGTCAATATCGAGACTACGAGAAGCGATGAATCGAATGGAAGAGGAGGAAGGCGTCAAATTAATTGATTCTCGTTATGTTTATTAACATTCTTTCTGTTGTTTTTTTTTTAATTTTTGGATCAAAAATATATATTCATTGCAGAAATACTGATACAAGATATAGTGATGGCAACTTGTTCTACTATCGTAAACATGATGTTAAAAAAATTTTTGTTCTCGCCATTTGGCCCGATGCAAAGAATAATGCATGCCTTATTAATAATTTTTAATTCGTCTTAATAGTTTATGAAGCTGTGAATTGGCGCATTTCATGTACAGATTTTTGTATTTAAAATTTTAATTTTTTCACTTTCCGAGTTGTCAACTTTTTGATAGTGGTTACCTTACTTGAGTTATACAGGTTTTTAAAAAGCTTTTTAAGTTAGACGGGCGCCCCAAAACTTTAAAAACACATGATTCGGCTATGCTGATAGTTATCAAAAAGTGATCAACTCATAAAATATAGCCCTGATTAAGCTAATTATTTTACTAGTTCACACTTTTTAGACAGCTCCTACCGTACTTGAGGTAGAAGGGTTTGAAGTAGGGGCCACCCGAGACGCAGGGGTTTCTCAACTTCACACAGCTATAACTTGCTTGGTTTAAAAGCTAACAAAAAAGTTGCTATTAGTAACTTGCTCAGCTTACAATTCTCCGTATTTTATCAACTGACAACTTTTCAATAGCTTTTACCGTACTCCAGCTACGCGCTTTTTAAGTTTCACAGGCGGCCTTTAACTTTAAAAACGCATAACTCTGCTATGGTAAGAGCTATCAAAAAGTAATCAACTAACAAAGTGTAGTCCTTAACAAGCTAAATATTTTATCAGTTGACATTTTTTCTCTATCGCTTACAGTAACCGAGACATCCTGCTTCTTCAAATTCCTGATTTTCTCATCCAATTTCTCCAAGTACTTTGTCCCTTTCGACACCAAAACTTCCAGTTCTCCTAATCGATTTTTGCCGGTTTTTCTGGGATTACTGTAGTTTGAAAATCGATTTTTTTTGCTTACCGATCGTCTTTGAGACTGATTAATAAATTCTGAAATTCGTCGGTGATCCCAGAATTTTCCACTTCGAATATCTTGATTCGCCGTTCGATTTCATCTTTTTTCGTCTCGTTTTCCATTTGACGACTACAAAGACTACAGAAACTACATTAACTACAGAAAACCTACCGTATCTCGTTATGAATCTCTTTTTCAATTTTATCGAAACTCTTCTCATATAATTCATTTCCTGTGATAGTTATCGAAAAGGTTTCAAGTAACAAAATATGTAAAATTTTAAGCTGAGCAACTTTCCAGTTGACCACTTTCCCCTATCTCTTACCGTAATCGAGTTACTGTAGTTTTTCAGAAAGACTCCCTTCAAAAAATGGCGGATGACTATCAGCGAGAAGCGGATCGTTCGGCGCAGCATTTAAGGAATTCAGAGAATATCCGGATTTCAGAATTGACTAAACGTATATTTTGATAGAAAAATCCAAAAGAATTCATGAGAATTCCAGAAGAACGACGTCTTCAACCGTCGATAATCGTCGAGTCGAATGACGAGAAACGAGAGAAAGAGTATTTAGAGAAAAAGGAGAAATTGATACAGAAAGTGAGAGAGCAGAGGGTTTTAGAAGAAAAAAATCAGTGTTTATTAGAAATTATTAATGCATTATTTTTCGAGTCCGGCCAAATGGCGAGAACGAACATTCTGTAATAGGTGATACCACAAGTGGCGATCACTCCGTCGTTTCGTTTCAAATATATGCGATCTTTGAAAGTGAGTTGATTTCCGGTCGGTCTGAAACATGAAGCATGTAATGAATAGTCACTAATGACTCACGTCCAATATTCTTGACTTCTGAAGTCTTCCCCAGGAAAGATGTTCCCGATTCCCTGCATTATCTCATTCAGACTGAATCCTTCGATTTGAAGAATCAACGTTTTTAATCGAGGGCTTCCACCGGCTAACCAGTGTTTCAGAAATTGATTCACATTGGAATTCGTCAGATTGGTATAGCTGATAGAGAGTTCTATGAAATCTGACGTCATCAGATGGTTCGGAGTGAACCAGAAACTCTTACTCGATCT
This sequence comes from Caenorhabditis tropicalis, assembly GCA_016735795.1. Taxonomy (NCBI): domain Eukaryota; kingdom Metazoa; phylum Nematoda; class Chromadorea; order Rhabditida; family Rhabditidae; genus Caenorhabditis; species Caenorhabditis tropicalis. Next base: position 1,649,830 of record CM028614.1, on the reverse strand, counting down.
GAAAAATGTTCCACTTGGTAGCACTCCTTGATACTCGAACCATTTTGGAACAGACTGAAAAACTATACTTTGTTTCAATAACTATTTCAAAATACATTTACACGGAGATGGAATTTTTTCGCTTTCGAGTGAAACAAGCACTGAAGTTCCTTATCTCTGTAATTGTGTGCGTAAAGATCCAGCTCATCAATGCGCCCTTGTCGACTCTCAATCCATTTCAAACGGTTAACATGAACATTTCCGTTCCAGATACGAAGGCTCGATACGTCAGTCCGGAATAGATCGGTCGTCCAATCGATTAGTGTTAGCACTCCGTCTGTCGTTGGATCATCCCATTTTAGTTTCCATATACTTGACATGAATTTCCAAAGACGGAAGTCGGCACCAAATAAATTGGTTCTCGGATACTCCCTTTTCACGAGTTTCTTATTATCGTCTACGCTGTCTAGAATAAGTCGACAATTCATCGTACCGTCCAAAAACACTTCAACTGCATCCCCGAAACAACCGATTACAATCTTCACGTTTTCCGATTTCTTTCGATACGTTTTCACTAGATTGTATGATCTTTTTGAGCATTGGGTCAGACAGATTCTGAAAAGATAGAGATACAAAACTAAAGTAATAAAATAGAAACTCACAATTGATTTGGTTCTGCCAAATTAACAATTATCGATAGAACAACTTGTGGAAGACGAAGAAAAGGGAAACTCATTGAGAAGAGAATGGACTCTTATTTGAATTGCCTTGATACTGTACGTCTATTTGTAACCACGCTCTATTGAGAACTGCGCAATCTCTAGTAGAGGTTAGCGACGATTTTGTGCAGAAACATCGGGAGAGATAGGGTTTCTGTCCGACGACCTCTTCAAATAGGTGGTCACAGTAAGACGTACGATATTGATTGTGGCCTGAACAGAGACAGTCCATTCTCTTCTCAATGAGTTTCCCTTTCCTTCGTCTTCCACAAGTTGTTTTATCGATAATTATTAATTTAGCAGAACCAAATCAATTGTGAGTTTCTATTTTTATTACTGTAGTTTTGTATCTCTATCGTTTTAGAATCTGTCTGACCCAATGCTCAAAAAGATCATACAATCTAGTGAAAACGTATCGAAAGAAATTGGAAAACGTGGAAATTCTAGTCGATGATTATGAGAATGCTGTGAAAGTGTTTTTTGACAAAAAAGTGAATTGTCGACTCAGATTGGACAGTGTTAACGGAAACCGGAAACTCGTGAAAAGGGAGTATCCGACAACAAATTTATTTGGTGCCGATTTCCGTCTTTCGAAATTCATGTCAAGTATATGGTACCTGAAATGGGATGATCCAACGAAGGACGGAGTGCTGACACTAATCGATTGGGCGACCGATCTATTTCGGACTGACGTTTGGTGCCTTTTTGTATCCAAAGAAACATTTCATCGTTTGAAATGGGTTAAGAGACGACAAGGACGCATCGAGAAATTATATCTTTCGGGAGGAGAATACACAGAAAAAGAAATTCGGAACATGATTCACTCGAATGCAGAAAATCTTCTATTCAATGTAAGTCTTCTCATTATTTTTAAATGATAGCTCTTGAAAGAGACTGTTTTTCGGAACAATAATCATTAGAAAAAGTTTATTTCTTTCAGTATATAACGCCAAGATTCGAGTATCCAGGAACACTTCCGAGCCGTACATCTTTCGTCTCGGGACGCGGTTTCTTGTTCACTCAAAACCATTTAATGACATCAGATTTCATGGAACTCTCTGTCAGCTATTCTTCTCTGACGAATTCCAATGTGAATCAATTCCTGAAACACTGGTTAGCCGGTGGAAGCCCTCGATTAAAAACGTTAAGTCTGGAAATCGATGGAGTTGATATCAATGAGATAACACGTGGAATCGAGGGTATCATTCCGAATGAAACTCTCAGAAGTGAAGAATATTGGACGATATCGGGACGAGAGCTCACCTTCAATGATCGTATGTATTTGAAACGAAGCGATGGAGTGATTGCCACTTGTTGTATCCACCATCCCGAGTTGCTTTTCGCCCGAAAAATGTTCGTTCTCGCCGTTTGGCCCGATGCAAAGAATAATGCATGCTTAATTGATACTTTTCAATTGCTCTGAACAGTTTATAAATTTCAATTTGTTTTTCTCGCATTTCCGAAAGTAAAATCATCTATAATTAGAGCTATTTATCTTGTATCAGTATTTCTGCAATGAATATATATTTTTGATCCAAAAATTAAAAAAAAAAACAACAGAAAGAATGTTAATAAACATAACGAGAATCAATTAATTTGACGCCTTCCTCCTCTTCCATTCGATTCATCGCTTCTCGTAGTCTCGATATTGACGAATCATCGAGTTGTTCGAATTGATCCAACAGAATCATTGTGGGACTCGAGTCGTCGCCTGCCGAGCAGATTGCGATTAGTTCGATCATGTGATCACAGTCGAGTTGCTGCAATAGAGGTTAGAAAGAAAATAGTTGGGGTTACTGTACCTGTGCCAATCGCTGCCATTTGGATTGATCGTCGAAGATCTTGGAGACTCGGATGCGTGTCAGATAGTCGAGATTGCAGACCGAGTCGCTGAGTTTCGGGTTTCGATCCCATTCGGTTCGTCTTCGTCCGATTCCTTCTCCTCCTCCGACAGTCGATGGTCCCGGTTGCTGATCGTCTTCGTCGGATTCGGAGACGGTGATTCGGGTGACACGTGGCGCCATATCTGTCTCGTTTAGCAGCGTTTCCGCTTCTGAAATATGGAATTATGGAAATACATTAGCCTTTTTATGACAGAACCACGTTAGAACTACGGTAGTTATGCAAAAACTATCGTAACTTTGTTAGTTTCGATCTAAGAACATGAAGTTTAATATATTCAGAATCAGCGCGTTAAGCCACTTCGAATGACTATAATCTTGACTTCGAACTTCTGGATGCCGCTCCCCCTACCATTCATAGTCTCCTCTCTAGACTTCTTAACCACTCGATTCCTTCCAAAATCCTCTGCTGGAGCATTATGTGGATGAGATCTTCCGAATAGAGGGGATCTCGAAACAGCCAAATCATTCGGCAGTCCTCCTGCCTCCTTTTTCGGCAATTCGGGTCTCTCTCCGTTGATTATCTTCTGAATCGTCTCATCTTCACTATCCGCCAGACACCATGATCCCTTTGAATTCCGACGATTCGCGTCTGCTCCATTGTCCAAAAGGAGTCCGACGACCGGGTAATTGACGTTTCGAAACGCTAGACTCAGGGCGGTCTCTCCGCTTTCATCTTCGAGATTCGTCATCGATCCTCTCTGAATTGAAGCGTTTTTAGAGACGAATCAATAGATATAGTACCTCAATCAACAACTGAATCGTCTCAAAATCATTCATTTCAATGGCGTGCATCAGCGCGTTCCTCTTCTTCTCCGCATCCACAAAATCGATGAGCGCTCCCGCCTCGAGAAGCATTTCGATCAGCGACAGTTTCAACCTTCGAACTGCCACGTGAATATATTCACTGAAGAAATACTGATATTTCTCGAGATAAAAAGCTTTAATCATAGTTTTTAAATAACAAAATCGCATATTTTACACGAAAATCGTGCAAAATTAGTAAAATAGCCCTTTAAAAAATTAATTAAGTACACCACTCCACATAATCATTGTTCCACCCCCCATTTCACTGAAAAAGGGTATTCAGGTCAACTTTCAGGAAAAGTTGTCAACTGAAAGGAAAACTCAAATTGAATAAGAAAAGACATCATAATGTTAGTTAGGCCATCACGTGACCCAGAAAGCTCAAATTGAAAAATTCGTTTTGGACAATCCACAAAATCATTGTTCCACTGCCCTTTTTGGATCAAAAACTGTAAAATTGAGGAATGAATTTATGTTTTCTGTACTCCTAAAGACATGTGGAACAAGACCTGAGCTAATTAGGTTATCAAAAAAGCGGTTCGAAAAATCTCATTTCAGGCCAAAAATGGAGATGTTTTGGAAATTGGGTTATTGAGGTCACATGGGAGATGACTCATATCTCACCAGTTATCTAAAACTGATCAACAATTCATCCGTGAGAGTTTCTAAAAGTTTCAGGTCCCGGCATTCAGGATCCGCAGAGTTAGATCAAGTTAAAGATGATCGACCTAAAAATGCACTGAAAATGCACTGAATTACCGATGTTTTTTCTTCAGTCGATCGTAACTCTGCGGATCCTGAATGCCGGGACCTGAAACTTTTAGAAACTCTCACGGATGAATTGTTGATCAGTTTTAGATAACTGGTGAGATATGAGTCATCTCCCATGTGACCTCAATAACCCAATTTCCAAAACATCTCCATTTTTGGCCTGAAATGAGATTTTTCAAACCGCTTTTTTGATAACCTAATTAGCTCATATCATATCCCACCAGTCTTTGGGAGTACAGAAAACATACATTCATCTCTCAATTTTACAGTTTTTGATCCAAAAAGGGCAGTGGAACAATGATTTTGTGGATTGTCCAAAACGAATTTTTCAATTTGAGCTTTCTGGGTCACGTGATGGCCTAACTAACATTATGATGTCTTTTCTTATTCAATTTGAGTTTTCGTTAAAAGACCAGAAGTGCCCCCCACCACAGTAGTGCCCCCCCACAGTAGGGTTGTGCCCCCCACTCAGTGCTTTTTTGTTCGAAACTGAGGTGGGGGGCACTTCTGGGTGGGGGGCAAAACTGTACCATCAAAATACCAGAAGTGCCCCCCACCAGTGGAAGTGGGGGGCACTTATGATATCCTAGGTAATTTATCACAAGTGCCCCCCATCGAAGACCAGTATTTGTGGATCATTTGCTAGGCTTTTTCGGATCATTTGCTAGCGGTGTTTTGGCTCAGAAGTAGATTTTGGCAGTGAAGCACACAGTTTCTAACAACGCAATTTTATGTGTGGACTACAAATTGGATAGATTAGACCGGAAGTGGTTAATTGAAAAGAAGGACAAGGAGAACAGAAATAGGCTGTCGCGCAGGCTAAACTGGGACTGTCGTACTCCCTAGCGAGCGGCGAACTAAAACGACAGAGTAACTAGAGACGCGCGGATAGACACAAGCGGAGAGAACGAGAGAGGAAAGGAAGCAGCTGAAAAGAGAGAACGAATAAAATAACACGAGTGGTATCAGTGACCCATTTATTGATAGGCAAAGATAAAAGAATAATTAATAAAATAAAGTAATTTAAACGGTGTGGAGGAGTCGTTGTGGGGCAGCGACGACGAAGGAAGCAACGAAAGGTGATTGAAAGGGATTTAAATATATTTAGATAAATTTAAAATAATTTTAATTAATAAAACGTCACTCGCTGTGCCTCCGCCAACACCAACAACAACAACCTTGAACGACTGAGTGATAAAAGTTGTGTGGGCGTTGGGCCTAAAAACACACGCGACGCGTACGCGTCGCGGCGCGGTGGGGCGCGGCTGCAGCGAGGTCTGTTATGAGGCGCTGTGCGAATAGATGAATTAAAGATATTTACGCCTTTAGTTTTGAGGGCAAAACCAAGGGAAGGTGTGAATTATCTTTTAGACGGAAAAGTCAAGGACTTTGGTAGACTTTTGCGACATAGGCGAAGGGCAAGAAATTAGCAAAAAAAACAACGAATGGCAATATTAGTGCTACAAATTGGGAAAAATAGAATTTAATAAATAGTAGAGTTGGCACAAAGGCTGTCGTTGATCGTGGAGTCGTAGGTCGGGTAGTACTCAGTTAATGACCTTCTGGAAATGTAGTATGATTTCAAGGTGATTTGTGCAGAATGAATACCTCTTTCGTGATGATCATCGTTCAGCCGAGGAAACAAAACTCGAGCTGGACGGTACGTCTCTTGCGAAGATGCAGCATTTTGGAGCAATGTGGACGGGAGAGGAGGTAAACGAAACATTGACGGGGAGTTCGTGAAGAAATAATGCCAGTTGAGCTGTAAGCTGTGGTCAGGTACTTCAAACAGTATTCCTCGACATCCATCGAGAGAAAAAGTATTCGGAGCCATAGATGCCATCAAGCATTCCCGAAGTTTTTTGCGAGCACAACTGCTTGTTGAGAGATTCTCAAAATCACTTCAAACCGTTGCGAATGGCATCCAATTAATTATAAGATCCGGAAGAGACGGCTGTAGAAAAATCTTAATTTTTACAGTCCCATTGAACTTTGTTCCCTTGGTAGATTTCAGCCATGAAACAATCTTTGGGTTTCATAATTTCCTCGATGTGTCGTAGACGTTAGAATGTTGGCTCTCAGTCAGTCCCGTGTGACTGCTGGAAAAACAAACTTTTGAATGGTAAGCAGTAATTATTTGGCAAAATATCCAGTCGTTCATTCGGTGCATCGCAGATGTTGATTGAGACAGACCGACGGCAAAGTAGAAACAATATCGGAACTCCCACGAGGGTGCGAATGGGTATGTTTTGCATATGCGCTCCTCTGATAAATCGAGTAGGCCTAAAATAATTTCATTGTTTTTCTCTCTTATTCCGGTGAAATTTATATTTTTTCGATGATATTTCAACAATTTTGAGAGGAATGATCGCAAATTGTATAGAAACCACCATAACTCCCTATAAATAATTATCTGAAAAGCCATACTCGTGTCAATAGTGATAAATTCGCTTGAGATTTGTTTGCGGATGTCATCATTCTTGAAGTCTGCACACCTCATACACTGAACTTCTTCTTCAAAAAATGTCATTTTGGCATAATAAAAAAACAGCAGTTGATCCGTAGGATGTTGTCTTTTTGGTTGAAAAACGAAGATAGAGTAATGATCCGCGGGATTCACCTAAAAAAACTTTTCAATTAATGAAAAATCGCACTATGGTGCGAATGGTGGGGTCGAACAGATGCGCTCCTTTGAGAAATCGGGGGCCTAAAATGCGTGACAGTAATCTGCCACGTTTGATGTGCAGGTTTGCGCGGCAATTCAAATTTTAATATTTTAATTTCAACGAGATTCGATTAAAATAATTTTTTTAAATTTAAATTTCGTTAGTTTCGCCAAAATTAATTGCAATACTATCGAAAAATCATCAAATTCATTGAATTCTGTTGGAAAAAACAATTAAATCAAAATATTAAAATTTGAATTGCCGCGCAAACCTGCACATCAAACGTGGCAGATTACTGTCACGCATTTTAGGCCCCTGATTTCTCAAAGGAGCGCATCTGTCCGACCCCACCATTCGCATCATAGTGAAATCGGCAAAAATAATGGTGACGTGAAAAGAAAAAGAGTGAAGAAATTCTTGAAAATTTGCTTCTTCCGGCTATTATTCGGGTGTTCAATATAATTATCAAGCTTTTCTATTGATTTATTCGGAATCTGCATGATTCATTTCATATTTTGAAGCTCAAAATTGATTTTGGCCTAAAATCCTCCTATAAACGCGAGCAAGTAGCGGCGGAAAAAGGATTGACAGATGTTGCGTGTCGAATATTAATTTTTTGTAGCAAAATACTATAATTCCTAGCACTTTTGGCAGCGAAACAAAGAGAAAAACAAGAAAAAACGAGGAAAAACAAGGAAAAACAGAACGAAAAATGTATGCTGTTGCGGGCGAAGCGGCAGGCGGAGCGGTCATTGGCTGAGTATCAAACGCTTAACCATTGGCAGCCGCGAATTTCTCTGTCTCGTATTTTTAAATTTTACCGCTTTTCATCAATTTTGGGGCTTTTTCCACGCATTTTTTTTTTTTTTTACAAAATTGTGATTCGCATTGAAAAACTATTCGCGTGTGCAGAATTCTTTTGACCTCGATAGTCTGAATGCTGACAACGTGGCCTAAAATTTTAATTATTTTTTCCGTTGTTTTGGATAAATCCTGATAGTTTTGCTTCATTTCTCAGCTGATTTTTATGAAAAACTATATTTTCTCACTGAAAATGACAGGTTCACGTGATAATTTTCAAAATTTCTTTTCCCGCAAAAATTATTTAATTTGCCAATTGATTTTTTCAATCTCCGCTCCGTTTAATTGATTTCTCATTATGCGCTTCTCTCAAAGTATACATTTTTCAGAAGCAAACCTACGGTTCATCGCCGCCCACCTCCTCGGCTCCACACAGAAAGACCTGCGGTCCAATCAGAATGTTCAATTCCTCGATTTTCAGCTTGACCCCCAGGTTAGTTAGGGCGGCACAGATATCGGACAGAAACATAAAATCTAACGCTGTGCTCTTTCACAAAGGTACCCAACTTCCAGATGAGTGCAGATCATCGTGAACAATTAAACCGCAGCCGAATGGGAACTGTGGTGATCCACACAATTCACGCTCAAAAAAGCTGGCTCAAGGATTGAAACTCGTACCGAGCATTCCAAATTACGAGGGGGACTGGAAAAGAATTCAATGTCGCATACAATCACTGAGAAAAAAATAGGAGCCATATCTTCTGGGCTGTAAGTGCTTGTCAACTACAGTACCGGACAAAAAGTTATCACCCATGGCGTTTTTTAGTTCAAAATGGTCAACTGGAGATTTATAGCAGAGAGGTGAGAAGTGGGATTGCTCTAAATTTTTCAGGTCGGTTTCTTCATTGCTGAAACTGCATTTCTTTAGTTGACAACTTTTTTCTAAAACCATTTCTAAGAGCTACACGGCTCTTCAAAGCAAAAGTTACCAGAATTTTGTGAATTTCAGTGCAAAATAGCACGTTTTACCACATTTTTAACTTCGACGAGCCGTGTAGCTCTCAGAAATGATTTTAGAAAAAAGTTGTCAACTAAAGAAATGCAGTTCCAGCAATGAAGAAACCGCCCTGAAAAATTGAGAAATATCCCATTTTTCAACTCTCTGCTATGAATCTCCAAAGTTGACTATTTTGAACTAAAAAAACGCCAAAGGTGATATCTTTTTGTCCGGTACTGTACATCAATTACAGCTTACCCTCCTGTTAACTTCGTGTCAAGCCCCCATTTGAGTCACTTCACTGAGGAAGCTGCCAATATTGTTCATGTTCAGCACATCATTTGCTTCGATGTGCCATACAGCCTTCGTCTGTTTTCCTCATTATTCCAAACACCGCTCATAGAGATCTCAGTCGCCAGACGGTTCCAGACGGAGTTCGGGTCGTCACTACTAGACAATACCGAGGAGACAAATGTGACGTAATAACTATTTGCGTCATTCCAATAATTCATAACCGATTTTCAGGTCGTCGTTTTCTCGGCCTGTGGAACCGCTCTTCAGACCGATTAAGAACTGAAGAAATTGAAAGACGACGAGCAATCTGCTGCCGACGTGAGCCGTACTCATTTGCAAAACGGAATCACTTCCAGAAGTCTACTTGATCTCCGATCCATCCACGTACTTTTATCAATATCCCGGTCTCACCACTTCGTCACGTTCTTTGGAAACAAATAATTACTTTCCACCACTCCCCTTTGGCTTGAATTTTTCCCGCTGAACAACTTTTGAGATCTCCCCCTTCAAAATCTCTGAACCTTGAGTTCATCAATAATAAATGTATTCTCTTGTGAATTACAATTCCAAATAATTTGAAGAAGTTTATAGAAATGCCTGAATGGCAATAGTTTATCTATTGATACAATAATTATAGCAAAAAAGCTAGCGAATGATCCCAAAATTCTAGCGCCTATCCCTGTTCCTCTTGTCCTCTTTTCCTCTTCCCTACCACTCCCGGTCTACTCAATTTGTAGTCCGCACATAAAATTGCATTGTTAGAAACTGTGTGCTTCACTGCCAAAATCTACTTCTGAGCCAAAACACCGCTAGCAAATGGACCGAAAAAGCCTAAAAAATGATACAAAAATTCTAGCAAATGATCCGAAAAAGCCTAGCAAATGATCCAAAAATTCTAGCAAATGATCCACAAATTCAAGCAAATGAGACTTTGAAAATGGGGAAATTCTAGCAAATGATCCAAAAACTAGCAAATGAGACACTCTCTAGCAAGTGAGACACTTTCTAGCAAACGAGACACTGAAAATGGGGAAATTCTAGCAAATGAGACAGATTCTAGCAAATGATCCATTCTAGCAATGGAGACTCGCTAGCAAGTGAGACTCTAGCAAATGATCCTCTAGCAACTGAGTAATTGCCATCTTCTGATTGTTATTAGTAAAGATTGGGCATCATTTGATAGTACTGAAGCTTCTCTACAAGATTCTCCATTAGTTGACTAGGCTGCTGATCAGTCAGTGTCATTACACAGTCTCAAACAAACACTATAGGTTGCTAATAATGAAAAATTAATTTGATTCTAGTTTTCTTATTTTGAACTCTTGGAATAAATTGATGACTGATCCTTTATTAACAGTGCTGGGACCAAACAATAATCAAATTAGATCAGCGGTTTGCCATTTCGACGCGCATGAAACAGGGCCATACAAAAGTATCAGTTTGACTTGGGTTCGTGTTACTTTCATTACTGCTTACTGGAAGCTGCCATTGAGCTGAGATTTTGTGCAAGAGTAGTCTACACACTGACCATTATATAATGCATTATATACCCCTAATATGAAAAGTTTTTGAAGAAAAATCAAAAAGTGGTTCAGAACTTTCTTACCACCCTAATAGCTGATTTTTGGCATGATTATATTTGTTTTCAGGTGTGAAAGTGTCTTCCGAACCACAGCACGTGCATGAAAGGACCAGGAAGCAGCAAAGAGGAGCGCCAACATAACAATCTACATTCAGTGTGTCGCTTCGAAGGCGTTTCGACAAATTCTTCGACCGAAGGTTCGAAATAAATCTTCGAAATTTTGTCGACAAGACTTTGACGGATTTCTTCGAAGTACCTTCGACAAAACTTCGAAGGCACTTTCGACAAATTTCGTCGAAAGTAGCTTCGAAGATTTGTCGAAGAAGCTTAGAAGGTATTTGTCGACGGAAAAATTTCGAATGCGACACACTGAATCTACATATTACAATGTCGTCGAGTTAGTTTAAAAATGAACTAAATGTGTTTCTCTCCGCCGAACTTGCAGGTTACCTTTGAGGAATGCAAAAAAAAACGAAAAACAAACGACCTTTGATATAACGATAAAAAAGTGGAATGAAGAATGATCAAAAAGCTAATGGAGGCAAAGAAACGAAGAAGATTCCCATGGTATTCGTCACTATCAGTCAAATACGTCTTCATCATCATCAGAAATGCGGATATTGAACATTTCTCCGTTTTCATGAGTGTCGTAGGACAAGTGGAAACTTGTATCTTCAACCATTTCATTCTTCTCTTTCAGCATTGAACGAACTTCATCTTCATCTCTTTGGCAGTGTCGGAAAAGTGGGAGAGCGCGGTCACCCCGGAAGTCACGGAGAAAATCGTGCGCTCTGGTTCTCACTTATAAGAAACAGTTCATCGAGTAAAAGGGACAAAAAACCAACGGCTTCAAGCTTGTCGTCCGGGCTTCCGTGAGTGCGGAGATGACCCTTGAATTGCGCCCAAAGGAACTCGATGGGATTCCAATGACAATGATACGGCGGCAATCTAAGGATTCTCACTCCCCACACCTCGTCAGCCGACGCGTCCAGTTCGTAGACTGTGAACGCTTCCTTTCCACGTTGGCGTTGACTTAACTCTTGCAGAGATTGTGGTGCTCGGCTTTTGTTGAGCGTGGGTTATAATTTTTTCTTTTTTGATCAAGCCATGCACACGGCGAATCTTTAAATACCGAATTTAAATAATTTTTTTCGCGCTAAAATGAGTTTCTAAGATACGCATGCGCCTACAGTAATCTTTGCGTTGCGACTCACATAATGCTTTAAAAGATACGTAGCCAAATATAGCCCCGCCCCCTCGCTTATTTTTCGTTAAAAACAACGAATTTTCAGTCGATTTTTCACTAAAATCGATGGAAATATATTGTTTGAGGGATTAGCAAGCCGAATAGCTCGAAATATGAGCAAAATTTGAATAAAATTTCTAGATTTGGCATGAGGCCAAGAGGGGTTCAATAGAGCGCTTTTGCATTACACTCAGGTGTCGGTATTTAAAGATTTGCCGTGATGCAGCAATCTCTGCTTTTCTGTTGGCGGCAGTGGGTGCAACAGTAGCTCCAATTGGAGCGTTGAAAATCGTTCCTGCAGCAACCTTTCCAAGCTTATCTTTGATGGCTTTCAGCACTTCATGGACGATTGACACGATTTCAGGGCCTGATGATTTTAATGCCTTGTCACCATAGTTGTCGCGAGACACCTTGGGCCCGGCCCGGCCCGGCCCCGCCACGGGCCGGGCCCGACGGGCCGGGCCGGGCCGGGCCGAAAAAAGCTCGGCCACGGGCCCGGCCACACGGCCCGTTTTTCATACTTCATTTCTCAAAGAATTTTTTTTTTTGGTAAAATTTAATTCTTCAAATGTGTCAGTTTTTTCTTTCATCAAACGACGCTCCATTATTACGGATACGCGGTGTTTATCTCGTTTTCATTTTTTTATTATTATTTTCGGTTTTTCTGATTTTTTTCTCTTCAAAACTCTTTTTTTTGCAGAAAAATGGCTCTGGGAACTCTTCTTCCGCAAAACTTCAAATTCTTCTGACTCGGAAAGATCCAAGAGTAATTTTGGTAAGTTTTTACACGCAATCAACTGGAAAATAGATTTTTTAGGGAGAAGTTCACAAATCGGGGAATTTTCAATTTTTAAAAACTAAATCAGACGAGAGTGAAGATTATGAAGATTGTGGATTTTTGCTATGTGTCAATTGTGAAATAGTGTTATCAGGGACTCATGGTTCCCATCTGAATCGTCATTCCAAAGTGCATTGCAAAAAGAAAAAGCCGATTGTCACAGAAGAATCAGAAGATGGAAAAGATGATGAATCTGGAGCGCCGCCAATGAAAAACCGGAAAATCGATGGTAGTTTTAAAATATAATTTGATGTTTTTCGGTAAATGTGAACTTTTTAGAATATAGTTTCAAAAAGCTCAGTATGGTGCAGCAAAATGGGATGGCAGTGTGTCTTGCAAAATATTGTCTCTCTTCCGGGAAGTCATTCAATCACGCTGCTTCGATTCCAATGAAAAATCTTATGGTCGATGTGGCTAATACAATGTGAGAAACGCTGTTGAAAATCATTGCGATTGAATTCTTTTACAGTAGTTCCGGGTACGGCAAAGAAGCTTTCAATCAGTTACCGAGTCGTCAGACTATTCAAAAAATTTCGGAGAGTTTGGCAGAGAAAGTTATTAAAAAGCACATGAAACGGTAAGAAGCGAAATCAAGAAACCAAACTATATCATTAGAATTTAGATCAAGCGATTTGCTGGGAAAAGACTTAATTTTATTGTGGATCATGGGAAGCTGGTGGTGAACTACCTTAGTGTCTACGTTTCTTTTATTAATGATTCTTTCAAACTCGAAATTCAACCGGTTGCTTTCATCCCAGCATTAACAGGAAAGAGCGGCCAGGAAGTATGTTGTATTTGTTTGAAAATTTTCAATTTGTTCTATTCTAGACGGCTCGACTGATACTTCAAAGGATGGAAGAATATGGGTGGACTGAAGACGAAGTTTTCAAAAGCAACATCACCGCGGATGGTGCTCTTTCAACTCTCGGTTCGAAATTTCAAACATGTGAGTCTTATTCAATAAATTCGAATCAATGAAAACAAATGTTTCTAGATATTCGATGCGTGAGTCATTCTCTCAACCTGGTTGGTGAAAAGATTGTGGAACCCTTGGAAACACACAAAAAGAAAATGGATGACGATGAACTGAAGAAGCTGTCGAAAGCAGTCGAGCTTCTGAAGGCCGCCGGTTCGATTTCAAGTGCAATCAGATCAAACACAGACATTTGTTCTATGATCCCGAAGCTTCCAGCGTTACCTATTGAAACACGTTGGTTTTATGGCGTGAAATGTCTCAAGGACGTTGTTTCTATGTTGGAATCAGTGGAGAAATGTTCGCACTTACTGCCCAAGAAAATTCGAGATCTCTTGGCCGATTTATCATCAGAACATCAGCTCAAAGTCGCTAACGCGCTTCTTTTAGTAACAAACCCTTTGCTCGAATACAACAAAGTGTTCCAAGTAAGTGATATCCGTGGTTGTTATCAAAAAATCTATATGATGTTAGTTACCTTTCCACTTCTGAGGAATAACTCCTTTTGATTGAAAGTTTGAAAATTATTTTCAGACTCAAACTGCTGTGACCATTCACCTAGTCTTGCCAGCTTATAAAAGATTGGAATATATTTGGAAGAGGTTTGAACAAGGAGATGATGTTAAAGATCTTCTGCCGGACAACATTTCCATAGATGATATTGATCAGGAGTATCTTTCTGCATTTGCATCGTCCGGATTGAAGGCGTTGGATCATTACTTCTCTCAATTCACTGATGTACATTTTGGTGCAGTCCTGCTCTCTCCAAGAACAAAACGGATGAAAAATTTCACAGAGAACGAGATTCAACGAGTACGTCTCTTACTCTCGAGAATTTCATTTACTAAATGTGTTTAGGCTAAACGATTTGTCGTTTCAATGCTACCAAGAGAACCCTCCGCGACCCGTGAAATTGTGACTCCATCCTCTTCCGATTCCATTGCTAAACTAATGATGCAAGTCAGTGATACTCCGGAAAATGTGCTCGATTCCGATGAAGAACTCGACAGATACTTCTATGAATATGTTGACTTGACGATTCAAGAAACTATTGAAGACTATTGGAAAAGAAAGCAAAATGAGTACCCTGCTCTTTACGAAGTAGCGGCACGAGTTCTGTCGGTTGTTCCAAGCGAAAGTGTTTGTGAAACGTGTTTCAGTCAAGCTGATTTCCTTCTGGACAAGAGAAGAACTCGGCTGCAATACCTCAAGGCTGAGAAAGTGGTTATTGGAACACAACTGGTCGCCAAGAACCCAAATTGGATTTAATCGTTTTCATCGCTAATTTCCATCACTCCTTGTTTTTTCTTGTTGCTTAGATTGTTGAATTTAAATTGTTGTTTGTTTTCTTGAATGATTCTTTCTTGGAATTAAATTGGTTAATTTTTTGGAAACACTTTTTCTCAATATAATGCGCCCCGCGACAACTCTTATTTTTTCTAAAATTCACTGTTTTTCAACCAAAGTTCGAGAATTTCGAATTTTCAGTACGAATGCGGGCCCATGTGGCCTGGCCGGGCCGGGCCGAGAAAGATTTCAATCTCGGCCCGGCCCGGCCAGGCCCGCGACAACTATGCTTGTCACCATGCTGTTCCGGAAACTCGTCAAGTTGAAGCGATGAAATTACGTATCCGATTCTCATGAGCTTCTCGGACAACTGGGAGAAAATAGCGGTTTTCACTACATTTCAGAATCTATTTTCTTACCTTTTCTACACTTTTATCTGTTGTTGTGTCTAGTTCAGTACATGTTCCTTCGGACTTTACACAAGGTGTTGTTTGTGTTACACAAATTGTGTATCTTTAACTCGTCTCGAAGGAGTTGCTTGAATTTTCACACTCCGAACATGAACACTCTTTCGTGGAGTGACATCAACATGAATCATATTAAACTATAAACATCTTTTATTAGAATCGGTACATTTTTCATTCTCCTTCCAAAAATGCCTCAAAAGACAGCCTATTTTTTATTCCGAGTAAAAATAAATCACAATGCAAATTCATTTATTTGTAAAACGATGATTTATTATAAAAATGGTAACACGAATTTGTTCTCTCCTCCGAAACATCTGCGCTTCCTTCCGGCTCACTGGGCGATTCCTCGAAGGTAACCTGCAAGTTCGGCGGAGAGAAACACATTTAGTTCATTTTTAAACTAACTCGACGACATTGTAATATGTAGATTGTTATGTTGGCGCTCCTCTTTGCTGCTTCCTGGGCCTTTCATGCACGTGCTGTGGTTCGGAAGACACTTTCACACCTGAAAACAAATATAATCATGCCAAAAATCAGCTAATTTCAATATATGATCACAAATATACATGTCAACATTCTTTTTTCATGTTATTCTTCAATTGATTCACAAGTTGAGACGAATAACTTTGAGGGCGGCGATGACGAGAAGTTGATCGTAAAACATCCTGAAATTATTTGTCGGAGAGAAAAAAGTAGTTCTAGTTCCAAACTAACACGAATTCAGTTGACTTTCCCGTCATTTGAACAATTGTTGGTGCTCTGGAGACGTTTGACATCTGAAAACGAACAAAAATCATGCAAAACTAGAAAATCTCTTGATTTTGTGCGATAATGAACAAATATTTCACGGGAACATGAGTAAAAATAAGCGACAACAAGAAAACTTTTTTTATTTCTCAAGAAAAATACGAGCAGAATTTTCGACGAAATCGATAGAAATCGTTTGAAAACTGCTTTTTTTCTCCCTTTTTCTTTAAAAACCCTCAAAAACCCGAACAATGACAGAAAAAGCGAGGAAAAACTGCGCCGCAACGTTGCGGTTTAGGCTCCGCCCACCGCGGGTCTCGCCACGAAATCGTCGCTGCGCTGTGCCTCGCTCTCTCATTTCACACTCTGTTCCCAAATTTTGTTCGTTTTCAGCGGTTTTTGCTCGATTTTTTTGTAATTTTTCTTTTTAAAATGCGTTTAAAAAGTAAATAATCGAATTCCTCATTAAATAAAATCAAAACCGACGTTTTTAGGCGAACTTTTTGGGTTTTTCCTTTAATTTTTCATTTTTATTCTATAATTCGTACTTTTCTCTCCTAAATTCCGTGACGATTCTATTTTTTTAAAGTAAATTTTGCAGGAAACATGGTCTTCAATCGTTCAAATTGGGCGCGTCGTCTTCATCGCCTCCGGAAACGACCAGGGCAAGCTCGCCACTATTGTCAACGTTATCGATGGAAACAGAGTGAGTATATTCGACAGAAAGCTGTCTTTTTATTTGTTTATCACCTTTCAAAAACATTATTCCAGGTTCAAGTTGACGGACCATCCTCCGGAGTCGCCCGCACCGTCAGAAACCTGAAGGATCTCCACCTCACCAAGTTCGTCCTCAAGGTCCGCGTCGGACAACGCTCCAAAGGAGTCCAGAAGGCTTTCGATGATGCCAAAGTCAACGAGAATTTCCAGAAGACTCTGTGGGCCAAGAAAATCGCTCAAAGAGCCATCGTGAGTTTTATTTTTCATGTTTACGAATTGCTAATGCTTCCATGCGAACGGAATTCGCCCGGTCCGTTTGTTTTCGGTTCCCATCCCACGCAAAAGTACATCGGACCGTCAGCTTCAAATTTTGCTCAAATGGAAGCTTTACGAGGCGCTAACAATTATATCCTTTCAGAGAGCCAAGCTTACCGACTTCGAAAGATACAAGTTCATGAAGGCCAAGCAAATGAGAAACCGAATCGTCAGAGTCGAGCTCGCCAAGCTGAAGAAGGCCCAAAAGTAAATCGTTGTTTGTTTTCAATGAAATGTTGTTTAAAAATCGGCTTTATATATTCTAAAGAGTTTGTGAATTTCAATTCAGTACGCCAAGATAAGAAACGAGATAAGAAGTAAAACAGAAGTTAGCACAGATAAACTTGATTCTTGATTTGAGAAATAGCCGCTGCTGCAGCACACCTCTTCTTCTTTTCCTTGAGAATCCGTACGGGCGAAGCAATCGTCTCCGTACTCCTTACATTCTCCTGTGTGCTCGCATCTGGAAATAAGAGACTTCTCTGGCAAAGCCAATTTAAAAACTCACATTTCGCTCCGCTTTCAAAATGGGTTGCCCTTGGGCGACCCTATAATTCAGACATTCGACGGCTTCGAGATAAACGCGGCAAAAATATAAATTTTTTATTTCAACTAGAAAAAACTATTTGTTCCCGTCAAAACTAGAGTTTCATTCATTTCCCTCGGCGTAGAATCCCCTGATCGTGTGTAAACTCTGCGTCTCTGGGAAAGTTTCAATATACAGTACCCGGAAATGTTTCAATTAAGCCCCCCACCAGGTTTCATTTCGATACCCCAATGTACAGTAGCTGGAATAGCCCCGCCCCCCACCCAGCGGGCATATCAAGATAGTGGGGGGGGGGGTTATATAAAAAGGAGACTCGGTGGGGGACCATAATGGAATGTCACCACAGTCGAGGAGACGCGGTGGGGGATCGTGTTGAAATAGACTGGGCGCTGACGCTTCAAGCTCATTCCTCGGTGGGGGAGTTATCCGGAATTTATGATTGCTTACTGTAATGTGCCAGGGGGGGGGGGGTATATTGAAATCTGCCCGCGTCTCTTCATCTTCCGTACTCTCTTCGTCTTTTGCCTGACTGATCGCCAGGTTCAAACACTCGGCGGCGCGAGGACAATCCCATGAAAAATCTGATGGATAGATAGCTGATCGGGAAAAGGAATAGAATTTAAAAAAGACTGCATTACAGTATTTATTGTATCGACAGTGGTACTGTAGTGAATTACATTGTAGACAGAAGGAAAAGTTTTAAATTCTGAACACTTTTTCTGTTGACAACTTTCTCTGAAAATGCCTCTATGTTTTACAGCCGGTTTTTAAGGAATTTTCAGAGAAAGTTGTCAACAGAAAAAATGCTTAGAATTAAAAAACTACTGATCAGAATCATAGTACTTGGCATCGACACTATCAGTAGGGCTCGCAGGTGGTATCGATGAAGCCGAAACGAGCGGCCGTAGATTTGGGAACCGCAGGAGGAGATTTGTGTCGGTTTGCTGAAAGTGGCCTGAAAAATGATTATTACAGATAAATAAAGTCCAAAAACCCACGTTCGAGGATCAGGACGAGTTTGTTTAAGGTATAATCGTGGACAAATGTAATTTCGAACTCTTCAGTGGCCTCAGTGAACTTGTTGACGATGATTTGAACGATCTTCGTGAGAGCGTCTTGATCGAATGGACCGAGCAGAAGCTCGGCGATCTCGTCGACGAGACTTGTGAAAAACTCGCGTAAGCTGCAAAAATCAATTGAGCCTAAAGACAAAAGCAATGATTTCTTACAAAAACGCCTTCATCGCGGATCCGCGCTCCAAAGAAGCAGTCAATTTTCCCAAAATGTCCTTGATTCGTATTTTGGAGACCTCTTCGAGCTTAAATAGCTTGATCAGCGTGAAAGCATCGAAGTCGAGATCCATTGCGCACAGATCGCTGATCTCCTCGAATCGCTGCTCGTTGTCCTCGGCAGTTCGAATTTTGAGAACAGTTTGGAGTATTTTTGCTTCCTCGGTCTTCTTGAGCTTGTTTTCCCGAATAAGCCCAGCGAGCTTCTTCTCGTCGTTGATCACAGAAACGAGCTCGTGAGTGAATCCTAGCTCTGAGAGCTTCGTGACGGCCTTTTGAAATGGGGCGGTCTGAATTCGAAAATGAGTTTCAATAAAAATCTGCAGTTTTCTTACGAGTTCCTTGCCGAGGATGAAGTAGGCGTCCAATCCGGCTGCTAGAACGCCTGCTGGTCCGTTGTCTGGAGCGATCAGCGCTTGAATATCCTCCTCACGTGGCAGCTCTTTCGTAGCGCCCATCACAAACGACGCGAAGCCATTCGCCTGAATTTCATCGTTATTTCAATGAAAACTAGGTCTAATATACCTCCTGCGGGCTGTTCAGCAGCAGCTCGTCGTTGGCGGTCACATATTGGGCGAGGTTCGAGAAAAAGTAGGATTTGATCCCATTTACATCGACGATTTCTCGCTTGTTGAGCTCCATGTGTTACGCAAGTGGATTTGTGAATTTCTGAAACAAAAAAAACAATTTAAATCCATAAAAAGCGGCCAAAATCGGATGAAAATTCGCGCAAAAAGGCGAAAAGCATTTGAAAATCCCAAAAACGCGCCTCAAAAAACCGTAACCCCCTCAAAGCGCGGCGAGACCCAACCCCAAAGAAATTCTGTGCGCCTTTAACAAATTAAAAATATTTTTGATGATGCACTCGATTTTCTTCAAAATATCTGTTTTAAAAGCGTTTTTCTTGATTTTTTTAGCAAAAAAAAAAGAAAAATAGAGGTTAAAAAAATTTTTATAGCTATTTCCGTCAATTTTTCATCTAAAATTGAGGTGAAAATTCGTTTTTTGTTATTTCCTCAATAATCCAATTCCCACGCGGGTTCTCTCAAAACCTGGCTGGAAAAGGCGGGAAAATTATAAATGCATTTTATAATTAATCATTTCTTTTGTTTTAAAAAAGAAAATCACGATTTTTCAGAGTTAAGCTGCCCAGAAAATAATTTCGTTGGAGTAATCGAAAAACAAACATTTCCTCTCTAAAAATCCCCAATTTTCATTCAACCGCTTCTTTTTTCGGTTTGATATTTCCCCTTTCAAGTTTTAAGAAAAAATCCATACCCAAATAATTTTTTATTGGTATATTTATGATCTCATTTTCGCCCGCCCGTATTTCGAACCGTCCATTCGTGTAATCAATTTGTTGTTTTTTTTTGCTCGTTGTTTCTCGATTTTTCTCGATTTTTCTCGATTCTTCACGCCATTTTCTCTTAAATTGCTTCTTTTTCAGTTTTGCTCGACTCGTTACCAGCGGCGACGTGAAATAAAATGGCAACGGATTCTGAAGGTAGAGGGAAACAAAGAGTTTAAAAATTAAACTTTGGAGTTTTTTCAGAGTCAGATATTCCTGAGCCAGTAGCGTCAATGCCAAGGAGGATAAAAGCAAGAAGAGGTATGGAGCTATCATAACTGGATTCTAATTTCCATCCTTCAGATTTTGGGGGCTCGTGACGAATCGATTGGAGGCAGAGACGGAGGAGGAGCGGAGGAGCACATCGGGAGCAGGAGGCGACGATCGCTGGATAATTAATTTTTTTGTTTTCTTTTTTATTTTTAATCTTTTTCAGATATTTTTCAGGTGGATTTAATGGGTAAGAAGCGGTAAGTAGGTTCGTTTAGTAGTTTAAAATAAATGCTTTCATAATTTCAATTTATTCTTCTCAATTTCCTTCTGCAACTCCTCAATCTCTCGATTCCGCTCATCTCGAACGTTCGTTGACAAATGGACGACACTATTCGCCTTCGTCATGGCCGCTTCGCGTTGGAGGACTCGTTGTTGAAGCTTCTGAAGGAAGGGATGCGGTAGGAGAGGGTTTTAAGCTGAGCAAGATGGCTATTATCTAACTAGAAAGTTGCTCAGCTTAACATCTTCTCATTCTCCCGCCACCCACCTTATTCAACGCATTCAACGTCATAACCTGCTCATGCCATAGCTTCTTCAAATTCCGAAGCTCCGCCCCCTCGTTTCTCGTCATTCGACTCGACGATTATCGACGGTTGGAGACGTCGTTCTTCTGGAATTCTCTGGAATTCTTTTGAATTCTTCTATCAAAACATACGTTTAGTCAATTCTGAAATCCGGATATTCTCTGAATTCCTTAAATGCTGCGCCGAACGATCCGCTTCTCGCTGATAGTCATCCACCACTTTTTGAAGGGAGTCTTTCTGAAAAAACTACTGTAACTCGATTACGGTAAGAGATACAAAGAAACGGTCAACTGGAAAGTTGCTCAGCTTAAAATTCTGCATATTTTGTTAGTTGAAACCTTTTCGATAACTATCACAGAAAATTAATTATAAGCTGAGCAACTTGATAATTGATCACCTTCAGTAATACCTCTTCCAGAATCCGTGTTCTATTCATTCTGAGAGCTTCAGATTCCCGTTTCAGCTGTATTATTTGACGTTTCAGATTTTCCAATCGATTCCAATTCTTTTTTGACTTCAGTTGATCATAAGATTTCAACCTTCGTTTCGATGAACTATCGATTGGTTTGATAGGTGGGAGGGTCTGAAAGAAACACGTGTAACTTGATTACGGTAAGAGGTATGAAAAAAGTGTCAACTAATAAAATATTTAGTTTGTTAAGGACTACATTTTGTTAGTTGACAACTTTTTGATAGCAGTTACCGTACTCCAGTTATAAGGGTTTAAAGCTTTTTGAGTTAGACGGGCGGCCCCCAACTTTAAAGGCGCATAGCTCGGCTATGGTAATAGCTATCAAAAAGTGATCAACTGATAAAATGTAGCTCAAAACAAGTTTAATATTTTTCTAATTGACACTTTTTTCATACCTCTTACCGTATTTAAGTTAGAAGAGTTCGAAGTAAGGGGCGGCCCGAGACGCTGGGTTTTCTGACTTCAAACAGCTATAACTTGCTTGTTTTTAACGTTAACAGAAAATTTGCTATTAGTAACTTACTCAGCTTGAAATTCTTCGTATTTTATCAACTGACAACTTTTCGATAGCTCCTACCGTACTCTAGCTACGCGCGTTTTAAGTTTGATAAGCGGCCTCCAACTTTAAAGACGCATAGCTCAGCTATGGTAATAGCTACAAAAAAGTGTTTAACTGATAAAATGTAGCCCACAACAAGCTGAATATTTTGTTAATAAACACTCTTCAGATAGCTCCTACCGTACTCGAGATAGAACGGTTCCACCAAAAGAAACATACATACTGTACGTCTATTTGTAACCACGCTCTATTGAGAATGGCTAGTGGAGTCTAGCGACCTTTTCTGGTGCAGAAGAAATAGGGTTTCTGTCCGACGACCTCTTCAAATAGGTAGTTTCCACTAGACATTAGACATTAGGATAGGTGGTCATCACAGTAAGACGTACGATATTGATTGTGTCCTGAAGAGAAAGGGTCCATTCTCTTCTCAATGAGTTTCCCTTTTCTTCGTCTTCCACAAGTTGTTCTATCGATAATTATTAATTTAGCAGAACCAAATGAATTGTGAGTTTCTATTTTTATTACTGTAGTTTTGTATCTCTATCGTTTTAGAATCTGTCTGACCCAATGCTCAAAAAGATCATACAATCTAGTAAAAACGTATCGAAAGAAATCGGAAAACGTGAAGATTGTAATCGGAGGCTTCGGGAATACAGTTGAAGTGTTTTTGGACGGCACGGAGAATTGTCGACTTATTCTAGACAGTGTATACCGAAAACAGAACTATGTGGAAAGGGATTATCCGAGAACCAATTTATTTGGTGCCGATTTCCAATTGGCTTTATATTTTTCAAAGATATGGGAATTGAATTGGTATGATCCAACGACAGACGGAGTTCTGACACTAATCGATTGGACGACCGATCTATTCCGGACTGACGTATCGAGCCTTCGTATCTGGAACGGAAATGTTCATGTTCATCGTTTGAAATGGATTGAGAGTCGACAAGGGCGCATCGATAAACTGAATCTTTGGGCCCACGATTACAGAGATAAGGAACTTCAGTGCTTGTTTCACTCGAAAGCGAAGAAACTCCATCTTCGTGTAAGTGTATTTTGAAATAGTTGCCGAAAGAGAGAATAGTTTTACAGTCTGTTCCGTCATGGTTCCAGTATCCAGGAGTACTTCCTAGTGGAACATTTTTCAGATCGAGTGAGAGTCTCTGGTTCACTTTGAACCATTTGATGACGTCAGATTTCATAGAACTGCGTATCCATAATTCTATCCTAACGAATTCTAATGTGAATCAATTCCTGAAACACTGGTTAGCCGGTGGAAGCCCTCGATTAAAAACGTTAAGTCTGGAAATCGTAGGAGTTGATATCAATGAGATAACACGTGGAATCGGGAACATCTTTCCTGAGGAAGACTTCAGAAGTCAAGAATATTGGACGTGAGTCATTAGTGACTATTCATTACATGCTTCATGTTTCAGACCGACCGGAAATCAACTCACTTTCAAAGATCGCATATATTTGAAACGAAGCGACGGAGTGATCGCCACTTGTTGTATCACCGATTACAAAATCCATCAAATGCTAATTCTCGCGGTTTGGCCGGACTCGAAAAATAATGCATGCCTCATTAATAATTTCTAATAAACACTGATTCTTTTCTTCTAAAAACCAAGTTTTCCAAATCTTTCAGAGATAAAAGGAGTTTCGAAATAACTCTATATATAACGTGTTTTTGTTCTTGTTCAAAGCCGTTTCGAAACATTTATTTGTTGAGATTATGATTTTCGTCTCCATTTTCACTTTGAATCATGGAATTTTCGAAAAAATCTATAAAAAACCTTTGAATACTGCTTTTTTCCCCCTTTTTATAATAAACAAGCCATATATATTTTTCAAAACGTGAACTTGCCTCACGAGTATTTAGGGAGTGCGAACAAACAGACAAACATCGTCCTCAAGGATTTTATATATAAGAATGATGTTACTCGAAAAATGGATTTTTGTAGCCGGAATTCCAGTGAAAACCCCTCGTAAATGACATTCCCCCCAGAAAAAGCGAGGAAAAACTGCGCCGCAGCGTTGCGGTTTAGGCTCCGCCCACCGCGGGTCTCGCCACGAAATCGTTCGTTGCGCCGTGCCTCGCTCTCTCATTTCACACTCTGTTCCCAAATTTTCTTCGTTTTCAGCGGTTTTTGCTCGATTTTTTTGTAACTTTTCTCTTCAAAATGCGTTAAAAAAATAGCAAATCAAATTCCTCATCAAATAAAATCAAAACCGACGTTTTTAGGCGAATTTTTTGGGTTTTTCCCTTAATTTTTCATTTTTAATCTGAAAATTCGTACTTTTCTCTCCTAAATTCCTTGACGATTCTATTTTTTAAAAGTAAATTTTGCAGGAAACATGGTCTTCAACCGTGTAGTTCAAATTGGGCGCGTCGTCTTCATCGCCTCCGGAGACGACCAGGGCAAGCTCGCCACCATTGTCAACGTTATCGATGGAAACAGAGTGAGTATAATTCACACGAAAGCTGTGTTGTTTTATTATTTTTTGCCATTTAAAAAATCATTATTCCAGGTCCAAGTTGACGGACCATCCTCCGGAGTCGCCCGCACCGTCAGAAACTTGAAGGACCTCCACCTCACCAAGTTCGTCCTCAAGGTCCGTGTCGGACAACGCTCCAAGGGAGTCCAGAAGGCTTTCGATGATGCCAAGGTCACCGAGAACTTCCAGAAGACTTTGTGGGCTAAGAAAATCGCCCAAAGAGCCATCGTGAGTTGTATTTTTCATGTTTACGAATTGCTAATGCTTCCATGCGGACGGAATTCGTCCGGTCCGTTTGTCCACGCAAAAATAGACAGCGGACCGTCTGCTTCGAATTTTGTCCAAATGGAATTTTACGAGAAATATAATCGATCATTGATAACAATTATATCCTTTCAGAGAGCCAAGCTTACCGACTTCGAAAGATACAAGCTCATGAAGGCCAAGCAAATGAGAAACCGAATCGTCAGAGTCGAGCTCGCCAAGCTGAAGAAGGCCCAAAAGTAAATCGTTGTTTGTTTTCAATGAAATGTTGTTTAAAAAGCGGCTTTATGTATTCTAAAGAGTTTGTGAATTTCAATTCAGTACGCCAAGATAAGAAACGAGATAAGAAGTAAAACAGAAGTTAGCACAGATAAACTTGATCCTTGATTTGAGAAATTGCCACTGCTGCAGCAAACCTCTTCTTCTTTTCCCTGAGAATCCGTACGAGCGAAGCAATCGTCTCCGTACTCCTTACATTCTCCTGTATGCTCGCATCTTCCAGAGATGAACGGCTGATTTCCGTTTGCACTGTTGCCAGTTATTTTCACACAATATTCAGCTTTCGAGTGGCACCTTGGCTGAAAATAAGAGAAGACTTCTCTTGCAAAAGCCAATTTAAAAACTCACATTTCGCTCCGCTTTTAAAATGGGTTGCCCTTGGGCGACTCTATAATTCAGGCATTCGACGGCTTCAGACGGGGCGAGATAAACGAGTAGAAGAAGGACGAGCGGATACAAAAAGCGCATTCTGGAACGAGAAGTCGTCGAAAAAGAAGAAACTCATCAGTGTTCAGAGCAAAAGAAAAGAGAAGGAGGAGGAAGAGTAGTAGAGATCAAAATGTCGTGTGGGTGCTCCACCCATTTCGGGTGTTAACTCTTCAAGGCCGTGCGCGCCCATCAAAAATCTTTTTGCCTTCTTGGCTGGCACTGCGAAGGAAAGGAAGGAGCAGAAGAAGAAGAAATGAAAGATTGCAGTTTTCCGGAGCTTTTCCCGCCTCCTCCTCTTCCTCTAAACACTCTCTTTCATAACGTTTATTATTATTCAGGTGAGGAAGAGAGAGAAGGTCCACTTATTTCGACTTTTTCTACACACCTGAAGAGAGAGAGTCACGTGGAATTCTGAATTGTTTGGAGGAGAAGAGGTTTCCGGTTTTTACTGGACTCCTCCAGGAGAAGAAGGCGATTTTGAAAATTATCAAAGTCACCGAAAAAAGGAATGGAGAGAGAGAAAAGTGGAAGGAGAAGGAGAGCAAGAGTCACTTTGCATAAATCAAAAATTCAAAAGACCCATGAAGCTCCGCCCCCTTCCAAAAGAAGACGAAACACAAATCTACTGTTCCATTTATAATTCGATAATTGGATGGTGGTTGAGAAGGAGAGAGAGAGACTGCCATTTCACCAAACCACCGGAAACTAAGAATTTGGGAAAGAGGAAAGGGGCAAAGGCCTCTTCCAACTGTCAATGCATTCTAAATTATAGACACATCCGTCAAAACAGAATCAGTAAACGCGCTCCATCGCTCTCCGTGCGGTAGAGCGCATTTGCAACAAAAAACAAAGGAAAAGAAAAATTTATTCGTTTTCATTCTCATTATTATGGAGTCGCCGACATCGGAATCGTCACAGTTCCAGCCGGAGTGACAGAGGCAAAAGCCGCCTGAGCGTCAGTCGCATCGGCCGGTGCATTTGCAAAATGGATAACCAATTTGTCTTCTTTCGGAGCTCCGGCAGTACGGGTTACGGTAACATCTTTCGACGCCGATGGATCAATGAAACCGAAGACTGGTGTGATACGGTATTCATTGTTGTTCGACGACTTGATCTATAATTATTTTGATTAGGAAAAGGGACGGAGCTTGTGGGAAAAGGGGTGGGGTTTGAGGGAAAGTGGGCGGGGCTTCGAGGGAAAGGGGCGGAGCCTAGAGTTCTTGAAAAGAGGTCTGCTGGAATTCTTCGCCGCTCTAAAAGAGTTTTTGCGGAGCCTGAGGGGGCGGAGCCTAAAAAGAGGGCGTGTCCTTGCTCACCTTAAAAATGAGTTTATCGGCTCCTCCATTGACGAGTTTATGAGTGGAAGTGCCACCGGCGGCTGGAACGGTGCATGCTGGCGGATCGGCGGTCAAAGACATTTCTTCTTTTTCGAAAGAGAGAATTCTATCTTTTCTCTTCGCTCCGCCCCCTTTTATAGAGGATTCATCAAGATAGCCCAGAAACATGGATGACGTGGCACAAAGGTCACGGGACATGTTTTTTAGATGGGGGTTTTTAAAATGAGAATATCTGGATTACGGTAGGAGATAGAGGGAAATGGTCAACTAGAAAAATGTAAAGGGGGTTAAGGTGAGCAAGATTGTAGTTGATAGCTTTTTGATAGCGGTTACGGTAGCCGAGTTGTGCGCCTTTAAAGTTGGCCAATTTTGGGCGGTTCCTAATTTCAAGCGCTTATAACTCGCTTCCTTTGAAAGCTAAAAAAGCGTGGTCAACTACAAAATTGCTCAGCTTAACAAGCCGCGTATTTTGCTAGTTAACCGTTTTTTGATATCTCCTACCGTAACCGAGTTATGCGCCTTTAAAGAGGACATTGCCTTTTTTCGGGCGGTTTCTCATTTCAAACCCCTCTAACTCGCTCCCACTTAATGCTATCAAAAAATGGTCAACTACAAAGTTGCTCACCCTAAAATTTTCTAAATTTACTAGTTAACCCCTTCCCCCTATCTCCTACCGTAACCCAGATACACGGTGTCCAATTCTCAGCTTATGCTGTGCCCATCATAAAATCACAGATTTCTATGTGTGCGAAGAGTTTGTTTGCACCCAGTGCTTTTTTGATTGAGTTTCTCTCTCTCTCTCTCTCTCTCTCTCTCTCTCTCTCTCTCTCTCTCATTCATCGAAAATACACACATTTCGCACACTCGTTCTCTCCCTGTCCCCCCTTGTCAATATCGTGTTTTGTCTGTCTCGAAGCGAAAATATGAAAATGAGAGCACACACACACGGAAATATCATATTCTATTTTCTTGTTTTCAAATTGTGTTTTTTCATTTGTAGTTTGTAGTCTCCTTCTGATTAAGGTTCTAAACAAACCCCTCGAAAGTACCATAAAAAGCGATTTTCGAGTTTTCAAACTTGAATTGAAAACGGTTCATCAGATTTTTCCAAAAATAAGCCAGAAAGCTTGAAATATCTCTGAAAACATCCATAAAAATTTTGGAAGCGGTAGGAGTATTTTGAAATTTTCGCCTATTTTACACCATTACGTTCGAGGCCGAATTTCTCCAAAACTAGCTGACAGAATTTTCTGAAAATTTGGCACAGTGCTTGAAAAATATCAGAAAATAAGCTCAAAAATTTTTGTGACGATAGGAATATTTAGAAATTTTCGAAAAACTGGACCCTTCGTGGGTACAGCCTATTTGGCCCCTATCGCGCTAATAGGCAAATTTCTCAAGAACCGTTTGCCAAATTTTTCTGAAAACTTGCTAGAAAGCTTAAAATAGCCTGAAAAATACCTCCGAAAACTTCTGAGACGATCGGAGAATTTTGAATTTTTCGCCTATTTTTCGCCGACACCTATCGCGCTGGGTTTTATTTGGAGCCGATTTACTCGAGAACCGCTTGCCAGACTTTTCTGAAAATTTGTCAGAATCCTTGAAATAGACCGAAAAATATCTTTAAAAATTTCTAAGACGATCGGAGAAATTTGAATTTTTCGGCTATTTGACACCCGCTAGGTTTTTTGGAGCCGAATTTTTCAAAAACCGCTTGTCAAATTTTTTCTGAAAATTCGCCAGTATCTTTGAAATTATCTAGAAAACACTCCTAAAAATTTTGGTAGCGACCGGAGAATTTTGAATTTCTCGCCTATTTTTCGCCAACACCTATCGCGCTCAGTTTTCTTGACGCCGTATATCTCAAGAACCGCTTGCCAGATCTTTCTGAAAATTTGCCATAACCCTTAATATAGTCTGAAAAACATCCTCAGAAAATTTTAGGCCCATCGGAGAATTTTGAAATTTTCGCCTATTTTTGACCTACCGCGCTCAAAATCGAATTTCTCCAAAACCGCCCACTTTAGCAGATTCGCTATTTGATCTATTTCTCATATTCTTTTATTAATTTTTTTCCTCAAAAAAAAAATCCAAAAAAAGCGTAATTTCGGAGTGTCGTTGTCGTGTTCTTTAGTATCTAACGGGTCAAGTGTGTGCTCTCTCTCTCTCTGAATAAATCTCTTTTCTCTTCTTCTTCTCGAATTGGAAGAAAAAGAGATGAAAACACTTTTGAACTTGTCGTCTCTCTCTCTCTCTCTCTCTCTCTCTCTTCCAAATGTTTTACCTAGTGTATTAAAGGCTCTTCTCCCTCTCCTCCTCCCCTCTTTTTTTCTATGGGAGAGCGGTGACGTTTTATTTTTCATTTTCCCCGTTTTTCCACGTGAACTTTCCAGAAAAAAAACAGATTAAGCTCCCGAGGATTACTGTAGTTTTTCTCTTTTTTCACCTATTTTAGCTCAAAAAATTTCCGTTAAAAATTTTTTTTTCTATTTTTTTTCAAAAATTATTTTTTTCTTGAACTCCCATAAAATTGAAGCTTTTTTTAGCGATAGAGCGCAATTCAAATTCACCGAAAAAACAAACGCGCTCCAGTGAACTATCGTCAAAACTCTAGTTTTAAAGCGATTTTTCGATAGAGCGCATTTGCATTTTTAATTTAAAAGTTTAATTTAACGTTTAAAAAAATTAAATTAGTTTTTTTATTATAAAACTTCTAAAAACTCAAAAAAAATTCAAAATCACAATTTTTTCGAAAATTTTCGATAGAGCGCACTTGCATTATTTTCGCTCCCAAAGGCGATAAAACCGATTAAAAGTATCAATTTCCTTTGAAAAAAACGCTTTGAAATTCGAGAATATTCTCCCGAAAAAAAATAGGCCACGCCCCTTTTTACAAGTGCAAACTCATATTTTATTTCTATCTTCTTTTTTTTTTCTTTCTCCATATTTATCATGAGCAGCATTTTCAATGTTTTCCCATTTCTATTTTCGCCAAAAAACGTCATTAAAATCGAGAAAAAACACTTTTTTGCAATCGCGCTCCATTGAACTTTCGTTGTTTTTGGCGGGAAAATCGGTTTTTCTCTAGTTTTTTCTTTTTTTTTCGAAAAATAGACGAAAAAAAATTAATTACGTTTTTAAAATCAGTTTTAGCGGTGGAGCGCGCTTGCATACCTTTTTTTTTTGAATTTCTGAGTTTTTGGCAAAATTAAATTTTTACAGTGATTTTTCATTGATTTTTATCAATTTTTATCGATAAATTAATTTTTAAAAATACAATTCCCTTTAGAAAAATATTTTTTGTCAATTTAAATTAAAAAAAAAATGTCCGAGAGGACTACAAATCTTCCGGCGAAAAGGCGATCATTTTCATGTCATTCATTCTCTCATAAACGACCCTTTTCTTTTTATTTTATTGTCACGGAACTCATTTCTCCCTCGATTTTCCTTTCTTGTCTTTTTTCGGCAGATTTTGCAAGTGCGCTCCATTGAAAAACCTTCAAAAATGCGAGTTTTTCGAGTTTTTAAAGAAAAAATAGCTTATAAAATTTTTTAAAAGTAATTTTGCAAGCGCGCTCTATTGAAAACTATTTAAAACTCAATTTTTCGTTGAAAAACCTTGAAAAAACGCTCAAATTGCAAGTGCGCTCTACTGGAAAAAATTGAATATTTTTTTTGCGAGTTCATTAGAGCGCAATTGCTAAAAAAGTGTGTCAAAGTGAAAACTGGTTTTTTTCTTTTCGTTCCAAAAGATTTGTATCTTTCGAGAAAGATATTCCCTTGAGATTAACCAAAAGAATTGGTTCGACATAACAAGAATCAGAAGAGAAAAAACAACTTTTATGAATTGATTCTAGGTTTTTCTTAGCTTTTTTTTTGGAAAATTAAGAAAATTAGGTTTTAGTTCGATAGAGCGCATTTGACAAAGTAAAATCTATTTGTAAGTTTAAGCGCCCATAACTCGCCTACCGTATTAGCTATCAAAAAGTCGTCAACTAGTAAAATGTAGCTCTTGTTAAGCTGAGCAACTTTTTAGTGACCGCTTTTCTCTAGCTTTTACCGTAATCGAGATATACCGTACTCAAAAAACATTAGCTTTCCAAATTTTTTGGAACATCATGTTTTTATAGTTATTTTCAAACGCTCATAACACGATCATTGTAAGAGCTATCAAAAATATGTCAACTAATAAAATGTTCAGCTTAATATGAGAAACATTTTGTTAGTTAACATTATTTTAGTAGCTCTTACCCTAGTCGAGTTATAGGCGCTTAAAATTGTGTTACTACCCGCGCTCCATCGAACACCAAAACTTTGAGCGCCTATAACTCGATTACGGTAAGAGCTATCAAAAAATTGTCAACTACAATCTTGCTCAGCTTAACAAGAGCTACATTTTGGTATAAAGAAATGCTTGGTACCTCCTAAGATAATTAAGATACGGTAGTTTCAAAAACCTATATTTTTGAAAAAAAAAATTTTTGAAAAAATAGTTTTTTTTTCAAATTCAAATATCTCAGTTACCGTAACCGCTATCAAAAAGTGCTCAACTACAAACTTGCTCAGCTTAACAAGAGCTACAATTTGGTATATTGAAATTATTGGTATCTCTTACCATAATGGAGATACGGTAGTTTCAAAAACCTATATTTTTGAAAAAAAAAATTTTTGAAAAAATAGTCAAATTCAAATATCTCAGTTACCGTGACCGCTATCAAAAAGTGCTCAACTACAAACTTGCTCAGTTTAATCTCCTCTGTATTTTCTAGTTAACCACTTTCCTCTATCCTTACCTATTCTATAGATATATCGCTTTTCTGAATACAGATGAGTCATCCCCCTGTTTTCCAGACAATTGCCTCCTTTTCCCCTCCACGTCACCTCCCTCCAAATTTCCGGAGATTAGTCTCTTGTGAATAGAAAGAGAAAAAAGAAGAAGAGCCGTGATTTTTGGGCACAAGAGTGACGACAGGAAACGAATTAGAGTCCGAACGACGAAGAGGTCCTCTTCTTTTTTTCTTTTTTTTTAGTATTCTTGGGATTTTTGAATAAAAAAAGCTTAAAGGCTGAGAAAAGTGAGTTTTCTAGTTTTAAAAATATTTTTTTTTCGTTAATTTAAACCCTCAAAATTTATTTTTTGAAGCAAAGCCGAGGTATGCGCCTTTAAAGTGGGTCTCTCGAGCGTCATTTAACTTCAAACCGCCATAACTTTTTTTCCGTGGAAGCTATCAAAAAGATGTTAAATATTATCTCGCTCAGCTTAAAATTCTACGTATTTTATTAGTTGACTGCTTTTTGATAGCTGCTACAGAAAGCGAGATATAGCAGCTTGAAGTTAGGAGACCTCATTGTAGAGAGACGGAAACTGTAACTTCAAACGCTTCTAACTTGATTACGGTAATAGTTATCAAAAATTAATTGCTAGGAAAATACGCAAAATTTTAAGTTGAGCAAGATAGTAGTTAACAACTTTTTGATAGCTCAGCTAGCTAGCGAGTTATAAGCGTTTGAAGTTAGGGGCCGCCCAATAGCGTTAACTTTAAAGGCGCATAACTCAATTACGGTAGTTGTTATCAAAAAGTTGTGAACTATTATCTTGCTCAGCTTAAAATACTGCGTATTTTGTTAGTTGACAACTTTTTGATATCTGTTACCGTAATCGAGTTATGCGCCTTTTTTGCGGGCGGTCCTTGATCTCAAAAGCGTATAGGCAACTTTAAAGGCGCATAGCTCGGTTCGCTTTAGCGCTATCAAAAAGTGGTTAACTACAAAAATGTTTAGCTTCAAATTTTGCGTATTTCTATAGTTGACCATTTCCTTCTATCTCCTACCGTAACGGAGATGCACGGTCTCCAATGTATAGTTCTCAATGGAGCGCAATTAAATAAAAATGTTCTCGATTTTAAAACAGCTCATCTTGTCTGCCAATTCTTGATTAATTGATCACTTTCTCTTTTGCTGCCGAGAGAAAAGAGAGTGACCTTCACAATATGTTCGTCTTGTTGCCCGCAATCGTTTTTGAATGAGAGAGAGAGAGAGAGAGAGATCAAATATTGGGGTGTTTTCGATTTTGGTTACTTCTTCATGTGACCAGTTTTTTTCGTTTTTTTTTCTCTTCCTTTCTCTATTTATTTTTTGAATTTAATTTTAAATTCACCGAAAAGAGGGAAATCATATGATTTCCCTCTTCGAAAACAAGTAAAAGGGGGCGGAGCCTAATCCTTTTTTCTTTCAGTTCTATTCAGAAAACGCGCTCCACCGCACACTTTAATTTTGGGAAAAATAGTTCTTTTTCTGCAGAAAAATCATTTAAAAAATTTTTTTAATAGAGCGCGATTGCATTTTTTCCGATTCTTTAAATTTTAAAATAATTTTTTCCCTTTGAAAATCACTAGAAATCTAGAGAAAATGAAGAATTTCGGGTTTTTCGATAGAGCGTATTTGCAATTAAAAATTTTTTTGAGATGAAAAAATTTATTTTAGACGGCAATTTTAAAAAATTCTATTGAAATTTAGTAAGCGCGCTCCACCGAACTCTCCGCAAAAAAAACCCAAAAATTTCGAGAAAATACTATTAAAAACGCTGTTTTTCAAGTTCAATAGAGCGTGTTTTTGTTTTTTTTTTAATTTAAATTCAAATTTAAATTTAATAACCCAGTTTTTTAACGCTAATTCGATAGAGCGCGATTGCAGACTCTTTCGTTTTAAATTCCTGAAAAAACTAGGGATTTTATCGTGGAGAAAACTTGATAAATGAGTTTCATAAAATTTTACCGGGTCTTTTGATAATTTTTCACCGGTAACTTGTAGTAAATAATTTTTTTCCGAATCTTTACCGCTAAAAATTATATTTAGCATTGGAGCGCACTTTTACAGGCGCGATTTCGCCGAGAAAAAAAATTAGCGTCGATAGAGCGCATTTGCAATATAAAATTCGAATACTGTTTGATTTTTTTTTGAAAATTCATCTAGTTAATTAGCCGGCAAGGAATCGATAAACAATCGAAAAAAAATTTTAAAAAATTTTCGATAAGGGGCTGAAAAAAATGAAAAAGTTTAATTCGGTTAAAAAAATTAAATTTAATTCTCTTCATTAAAAACCAAAAAAATTATTTTTTTCGATGAAAAAACCAAAAATTCTCTTCAAAAAAAGAGATGTTATCAATAGAGCGCGATTGCATCTCAAAGACCACTAACATCGTGTTTCCGGCTCATTTCCCCCCTCTCATCTATCTTCGGAGGGAAAAAAGGGGAAAGAGAGTTTTGATTCCCCCCCCTAATCCCCCCCCCTTTCTCTTAATCCATCCCTCGATATATCCAAATGCTCATTTTTCTTTTTTTTTCCTCCCCGTATAGCGCAAAAAAATTCCGTTTTTTTTCCGCTAAAGTTACCGGGAGAAAATTAAAGAAGGAGAGGCCTCTCTCTCATTGTCTCTTTCTTCTTCCCCTTCGACAGAAGACGACGCCTTCTTTTTTTGTTGTGTCGAATGACTAAACACCCTTCCTTTTCTTCTGCTCCTTCAACTCCTCCTTTTCCCTTTTTTCGAGTATTTTCCGAGTATTTTTAGGTAAGATAGCAAATGCGCTCTATTGAGAAACCGGCTTAAAAGCGACTATTTTGAATTTTTTAGAATAAAAATAGCGGAAATTAGACTCGTTTTCACTATTTTACATAGGAATTTGCACAAAAAAGGCAAATGCGCTCCATTGAAAAAACGGCTAGGCGGGATTTTAAATTTTAATTTTCAAAAATATAACTTGAGCAAAAAAAATTTTTTTTCTGCGCCCAAAATAAAAAAAATATTTTTCGCATGATGAAATTGCGCTCTATTGATAAACCAATTTCCCGTGAATTTTAGTGTTTAATGCAACTTTGCTCCATTGAACAAATGATTTTTTTAATAGCCTTTTTTCACTAAATTTTCAAAAAAAAGTATTTTCCAATAAAAGTTCGGTAGAGCGCATTTACACATTTCTTTCTAATTTTACTGGGTTTTTGAGAAAAATACATAAAAACTCAATTTTCTAAACTATTCTCGTTAAATTGTATATTTGCAACCTGTCTCCGTGTACTCCTCTCGGAAATCTTGGGTAGCTATTTTAAAACGCTCATATCTCAATTACTGTAAGAGGTATCAAAAAAGTGTCAACTAACAAAATGTAGCTCTTGCCAAGCTCTACATTTCATTAGTTGACAATTTTTTTCTATCTGCTACCGTAGCCGAGATACAAGCCTTCAAACTTTTGTCTTCTAGCCGCGCTCTACCGAACACCCGATTTGAAGTCCGTGCAACTCGGCTACCGTAATAGCTATCAAAAAAGTGTCAACTAGTAAAATATAGCCCTTGCTTAGCTTAATATTTTACTAGTTAACAATTTTTTGATAGCTGTTACCGTAGCCGAGATTGATCCATTTGAAATTTGTCTTCAGATTACATCTTCCCGAAGATCTTCGGGTGTGTAAGAGGGGGGTTAATGTAACTTAACACAAATTGGAAGAAGTTATCATTCGGAGTCTCGAGAACAAATGTGTAACATTTTTCTCTCTCTCTCTCTCTCTCTCTCTCTCTCTCTCATCCACACTTCCAGATGTTTTCTCCTGTCTCTTCCTCTCTAAAATCAATTTTTTCAAGTCTGCGTCTGCCATTTTCCCATTTCCCCCAACGTGATCGATGATTCAGTAGCCAGTAGAAGAAGAAAAAACTTCCGACTCTTCCCCTCACTTTTAATTTCATAGATCCCCCTTCACATTTTTTGAGGTCCTCCTTTTTCTAGCATAGGTATCTAGGTTACGGTCGACTTAACAAGAAAAATATTTTATTAGTATTTTATTTATTTCCCTTTTTTCATTAAAATTTTGGGACCCTTTTTTCCAGGAAAAATCCAAAAAACCTGAATTTTCCTATTTCAGACCTAACTTTTTCGAGAACCGCTTATCAGATCTTTCTGAAAATTTGCTACATTTCTCAGAAAAGTCCAAAAAACACCCATAAAAATTTTGGAGGCGATCGGAAAATTTTGAAATTTTCGAAAAACTGGACCCTTTGTGGGTACACCCTCGGCTAACGGATTTTCGTTGGTCTTGCTGATCATAGGTGCCAAAACTTTATAGTTTGGTTTTAATTCAGTATTCTTCGTATATCCTTCGCCTATTCCTAGCCTACTAGCGGTAGTTCCTCTGTTCTTATGCTATTCTCCGCCAATCGCAGTCTAAAACCAATATCCTAGATATTGAAGCCCGATTTCGCGAAAACGGCTTGTCAGATCCTCCTGAAAATTTGCCAAAATTCTTAAAATAGCCCAGACAACATCCCCAAAAATTTTGGAAGCGATCGGAATATTTTGAAATTTCTGAAAAACTCGGCTGTCGTAGGTACCCGCTAAAAGGTATTGGCGAATTTCTCAAAAACCATTTGTCAGATTTTTCTAAAATTTTGCCAAAATCCTTAAAATAGCACAGACAAAACCTAAAAAAATTTTGGAGACGATCGAAAATTTTTGAAATTTTCGCCTATTTGACACCTATCTAATAGGCTATAGACAAATTTTTCGAGAACCGCTTGTCAGATTTTTCTGAAAATTTGCCAGAACCCTTAAAATAACCTAGAAAACACCCATAAAAAATTTGGTAACAATCGGAAAATTTTGAAATTTCTGAAAAACTGGACCCTTCGTGGGTACACCCTTAGGCTCCCTATATTTTCGCCTTCTAGAATAATAATTCGATTTTTCTGCTTCTTCCACTCGAGAAAAAGAATTAAGATGGAAAAAGGAGTGGGGAAGTGTATAGTTGATGAGATATGTAAATCTGGTGGAGGAAAAGGAAATGAGATTAAGGAAGTATCCAAAGGAAGGGATCACGAGAGAGTTTTCGGTAGATACGAGATTCCAAATATTCCAGGAATTCTCTATTCTATTTTTATCTTCTTCTTCTTCTACTACTCCTCAAAGAAAAAGAGAAAGAGCTGTATCAATTTCTTCTTATTTCTCTGCTCCCTCTTCTACCTACATACTCTCTCGTCTCTCCAGGATTACACCTTTTGTCCTCCGTTTGGTACATGCGTACTCGCCCCATTCCCTTCCTTCCTCCACACTTTTCCCCTTCTTCTTTTACTAAATACTTCACTCATGAAAAATCGTATGTTTGTAAATGCGCTCTATTGAGAATCGGCGGCTTTTTTTGGATTTTTTAGAATTTTATGGTTTTTCCAACGGTTTTCTAACGTTTTTCGTGCTAAAAATGCTAAAAATTTTATATTTAACAATAATTTGGTAAACACGCTCTGTTGAAAAATTTTTTTTTTAATTTGTGAAATTTTTCCGTGGTGAAAATGTTTTGAAAATGCAGTTTTAACTTTTCCCAACCTCAAAAAGGAAGCGCGCTCTAATAAGAATTTATTTAAAAAATTAATTTCGTCGGATTTAGTAATTGCGCTCTATTGAAATGCGGTCGCGCGGGATTTTGAATTTTTATTTTTATTTTTTTGTTGAAAAATGGGTTTTTCATAAGGAATTCCTCATTTTCGTTCACAAAAATGCTTTAAAAAATTTTCTTAACCCTATTTTGTGTACTCCTCTCGGACAATTATTCATTTTTTTATTTTTTGCAAAATTAATTATATTTTTTAAAGACGGAAAACTGCATTTTTAAATAAAATTATCGGCATAAAAAAAAAAAAAAACAAAAACAATAAAAGTTGTCCGAGAGGAGTCCAAAACCGGCGCGGTCGGCGCATTTTTAAAATTTTAGGTTCGGAAGGCGAGTTTTTTCGATTTTTATCGATTTTTTGTAGTTTTTCAATCAAATTTTAATAATTAAATTTTAAAAATCCGATTTAATAATTTAATTTTTTAGGAAAATTTGAAAAAATGGAATTAAAAAAAAATTTTTTTGTTAGAATTTTTTTTTTGTTTTTACTAATTTTCTTGCGCTCAAAAATCTCTTCCAAATCATAAAAATCTATAAAAACCTCCCGTGTACTCCTCTCGGACAAAAAAATAATTTTTCGTTTTTCCAAAAATTAAAAGTTCACCGATTTCACCTCGAGGTCTTCTTTGAGAACAAAAAAAAGAAGACAACTTTTACTTTTTAATCGTATTGAAAGAGAGAGAGAGAGAGAGAGAGAGAGAGAGAGAGAGAGAGAGAGAAAGAGAGAGAGACAGTCTAACTACTATTTACTCATTGTTCCTGCCACGTCACCACTCCGCCCTCCTCCCACCCAGTTGTTCTGTTGAGCAAACAGAAGGAACAAGAGAAGAAGTTCTCACTCTTTTCTTTCCTCTTAAACACAGATATTGATACTTTTTATCTGTGTACTCCTTTCGGACAAGTCGCTTTTCTCGGTTTTTTGGGAATTATAATCTTGTAAGCGGCATAACTCGCTTCCGGGGAGAGATATCAAAAAAGTCTCAATTGCTAAAATATAGCCCTTGTTAAGCTAAATATTTTATTAGTTGACAACTTTTTTCTAACTGCTACCGTAGCCGAGATACGAGCGCTTAAACTTTAACCGCGCTCCACTGAACAGTCCAAGTTGAAAACCGTGCAACTCGCTTCTCAGAATAGATATTAAAAAAGTGTTAACTAATGAATTGCTCAGCTTAACAAGAGCTATTTATTGATATAAAGATATCTCTGGTATTTGTTACCAAAATTGAGATACGGTAGTTTTAAAAAATCAAAAAAAAACTTTTTTTTGAAAAATTAATTTTTTTCAAATTTGATTATCTCAGCTACCTAAAACGTTATCAAACAAAATTTTTTACAAGATTGCTCAGCTCAACAAGGGCTACATTTTTACAGTTCAAACTTTTTTTCTAGCGTCATCGGGATTCAAGTTATAGTCTCTAGAACAGGACAATGGTATTGCGAAGAGGGAGGTCACAAGGTGGGCGTGGCCTTGTTTCGAAATAAGTTCTCTGACTAACTATATTACGAAAAACCGGTTTTCAAACTGGAAATTAGTTTAGTTTGGGCAACACTTTAAAGTTTTATTGACATTTTTGAAATTGTTTTGGTTCACTTTGAAATTAGGTAACAACTAAAAGTAATGTGATTTTCAAACGCCTGTAGTTTGATTACGGTATAAGATACAGTAAAGTTGTTAACTAATAAAATACGTAGAATTTTAAGCTGAGCAATTTAGTAATTGCTAACTTTTTCATAGCTCTTACAGTAGCCAAGTTATAAGCGTTTGAAAATAGCTTAATTTTCCAAAAAAGCTAAAATTTTATATTTTTCGAGTACGGTATATCTCAAATACAGTGAGAGCTATCAAAAAATTGTCAATTAATAAAATATAGCCCTTGTTAAGCTGAGCAATTCATTAGTTAACAACTTTTTGATAACTCTCACCGTAATCGAGTTATAGGCCACTGAAAAATACATGTATTCGAGTTTAGTGCTTTGTTATGAAAAACAGATTTTTGGAGTGTTTTTTGCACTTTTGTTTACGGGGAGGGGTTTTGTACTTCGAGAGGAGTACAAATTATTTGAATATTTTTTCATGTGGGAAAAAATTTTTTTGAAAAAAATTTTTCGAAAAAAATTTTGAAAAAAAATTTCGAAAAAAATTTCGAAAAAAATTTTTTGTCCGAAAATTTTTAATTTTTAAATCTTTTCCGATAGTAGCACACCTAAATTAAATTCCACTAAATTCCAAAAAATAGGAATTTCAAATATTTTTTCATGTGGGAAAAATTTTTTCAAAAAAAAAATTTTTTGTCCGAAAAAATTTTTTCTTTAATTTTTCAATTTTTTTCGAGAGTAGTACACATAAATAAAAATTCGTTAACTTCCAAAAAGAGAAAATTTCGTCCAAAAGGAGTACACGAAAAAAAATGAAAAAATGGTTCCAAACCAATTAGCCCCCTAAATTCCGCGAATTCCCTGAAAAAATCAAAAATCAGTAATTAGTTTTCTCTCTCTCTCTCTCTCTCTCTCTCTCTCTTCCGTATTTCCGGTTTTCAAATTTTTATGGATTCCTCTTCCACTTAAAAACCCATCTTAATTTCAGTTCTTCCCCAAAAAATGTCGAGAAACGTCGGCGTTTTGGGACAAATGTCCGAGATCAACGATCATCTGTATCTATCGGGAGCCGGTGTCCTAAAGCCCGAGAAGATTAAGCAGCGGAAGATC
This sequence comes from Caenorhabditis tropicalis, assembly GCA_016735795.1. Taxonomy (NCBI): domain Eukaryota; kingdom Metazoa; phylum Nematoda; class Chromadorea; order Rhabditida; family Rhabditidae; genus Caenorhabditis; species Caenorhabditis tropicalis. The sequence goes on along the minus strand of CM028614.1, from coordinate 1,609,765 downwards.
AATATGATTGTCAATGCGACTACAGAGGAGCCGTCTACTTATATGCAAGGTAACTTATTTATTTTAAGAGATAGAGAAAAATGGTCAATTGAGAAGTTGCTCAGCTTTAAATTTTGCGTATTTTATTAGTTTATAGCTTTTTGATAGCGGTTACGGTAGCTGAGTTATAAGCGCTTGAAGTTAAGGGCGCGTCTCTTTGCGGGAACGGCTCTCGCGGCGGCGCCTATCTCGCCTACCGTAATAGCTATTGAAAAATGGTTAACTAGAAAGTTGCTCAGCTTAACAAGAGCTACATTTTGTTATATGAAAATATTTATTATCTCCTACCGTTATTAAGATACGGTAGTTTTAAAAAACCTATTTTTCAAAAAAAATTTTTTTAACCCTAAATATCTCAGTTACCATAACCGCTATCAAAAAGTAGTCAACTAGTAAGTTGCTCAGCTTAACCTCCCCTACATTTTCCTAGTTGACTATTTCCCTCTATCTACACTTATTCTGAAGATATAGCAATTTTTCTAAAATGGAACTTTCAGGAGTCGACACGATGAAAATTCGAATCGAGGATCATCCGTATGCAAGACTCAGCGAACATTTTGATGTGGTTGCTGATAAAATTCGTAATGTGAAGGTTAGTTTGGGTACTGTAATCTTAGGTAACGCTATGTGGTATCTCGGTATTAGCGAAGTTCCGGCTTCCAACCGCGCTCCACTAGACTCCTTAACTTGAAGTCCGTGTAACTCGGCTACCGTAATAGCTATCAAAAAGTGGTCAACTGCAAAGTTGCTCAGCTTAAAAAATTACGCATTTTATCAGTTGACCACTTTTTGATAGAGATCACGGTAAGTGAGTTATAGGCGTTTGAAGTTAAGAACCGCCCGTTAATTCAAACGTATATAACTCTCTTGCCGTGATAGCTATGAAAAAGTGGTCAACTGAAAAGTTGCTCAGCTTAAAATTCTCTACATTTTTTTAGTTGACCACTTTTTGCTATCTCTAACCGTAATTGAGATACGCGCGCTCGAAGTTTTGCACCTGCGCTTCACTTGGGTTTCTACCCATGCCCTTCTAAAAGAGGCAAATTCCAGGAACGTGGAGGCAAAACACTAGTCCATTGCATGGCTGGAGTTTCCAGATCAGCTTCTCTCGTCATGATCTACCTGGTTAAGCATGAGCACATGACCCTCCGACAGGCCTATCACTACGTAAAGGCCGCCCGTCCGATCATTCGTCCAAATATCGGATTCTGGAAACAAATGGTCGATTACGAGAAACGTCTACGTGGCACTGCATCGATTAAAATGATTCAGACGCCAGAATGTGATATGCCGATTCCGGATGTTTATGCAGACGATTTGAGACGGATGCAAATCAATCGGGAGATCTCTCGACACTCGTTGCCATCTTCTCAGACCTCTTCTTCTTCTTCATCGACTAAGCAAAGAGCTTTTTCTGCCAGGTATGAGCAGGGATTTTTTTTTGGATCTGAAAAAAAATATGAAATTATCAAAAACGAATTTCTACCGAAAAATAAGCAAGAAGCCCAATTTTCTAAAATTCAGAATCAATTTTTTGAAAGCCAGTCGACAGATTTTTCTAAAATTTCGTCAAAATGCTTAAAATAGCTTAATAAGTATCCCCATAAGTTTTTGTGACGATCGGAAAATTTTAAAATTTTCGAAAAAATTCGCCTCTCGTGGGTGCACCCTTACCGGTCCAGAGTTAGCGAGTTGGGGGCCATGCTGTGACTTTTGATTTTTGTTCTTTCTGGAAATGAAGTGAAATCGATTTTCTAGCTATTTTTAGATTTTTCAAAGTGTCAAATTTTCAAAAATCGAATTCCCACAGAAAAATCCCAAAAAACCTATTTTCTAAATTTTGAAGCTAATTTTCTAGAAAACCAGTCAACAGATTTTTCTGAAAGTTAGCCAAATTGCTCAAAACAGCCCATTAAACACTCTCAAAAATTTTGGTGACGATCGGTAAACGGTAAAATTTTCGAAAAATTTACCTTTCGTGGGTACACCCTCGGTTCCTAGGTGCGGACTTGTCCGACGTTCCAACGCTTGCGGGTTTAGATCCATGCTGTGACTTTTGGTTTTTAATAAACCTGAAAATTTTTTTGAAATGGAAAAGTCGAAAAAACCAGTCATCGGATTTTTCTGAAAATTTCCCAGAATACTTAAAATAATTCTATAAACATCCCCAAAAATTTTGGTAACGATCCGACTTTTTTCAAAATTTTGAAAAACGGGCCCCTCTTCCAGTACATTACGCTGAAGTTGGAAACTAAATTTCTCGAGACTCCCCTGTCGGATTTTTTTGAAATTTTGTCACAATGCTTAAAAAATTCTAATTAGTACCCCTAAAAATTTTTGTGGCGATTGGAAAAGTTTAAAAATTTCGAAAATTGCTACCCGACTCTATAGCGTCCAACTTTAATTACGACTTTTTTCAATTTCCTAGTTTTCTAGATTTTTCTATACGTTCCGCGTCTAATCAAAATAAATTTCAGTACCTACCGTCCATCAGTGACCCCATCGTCTCTTGCCACGTCATCACTCCGTCGTGCATACAGTCCATCATCTCTTCCGCCATCAAGTCTCGCTCTCACCACTTCATACAGCCTTTTCTCGCCAGCACCCACTCGGAAGCCACGTCAAAGTCTCTTTTCAATGTATTCAACTTCGCCACGTCACAACTTTTTCTCCGCGTTTTAATCCAATTCCTTTTTGTATATTTTGTACCATATTTTGTACCAAAAAAAGTAGTTAATGTAAATCTTGCGATAACTCGATTACGGTAAATGGTATCAAAAAATGGTCAATTAGCAAGTTGCTCAGCTTAAAATTCTACGTATTTTGTTAATTGACCACTTTTTGATAGCGCTAACAAGAAGCGAGTTATAAGCCTTTGAAGTTAAGGACCGCCCGTTATTTTCAAACGCTCATAACTCTTTTCCCATAAAAGCTATCAAAAAGTGGTCAACTAGTAAATTGCTCAGCTTAAAATTTTCTACATTTTTTTAGTCGACAACTTTTTTGTATCTCCTACCGTAATCGAGATATCTGAAGATTTAGCGAAAAAAGTGGCCAACGGGTTGATTTATTTGAAGAAAACACACACCCCTACAAAATCAACATATTTCCCCCCAAACCCCCATATTTTTTGTCGCTTTCTATATTTTTTTAATTCTCTCCTAAAATTCTAATTATCAATCATTCCGAATAAATTTCTAAAAAATTCAAATTTTTGAGTTCTCACCGCGACCGCGACGCAGCACGCGACGCACCCAAAAAACTTAAGACAATTTATTTTTTGAAATTTTTTCTCTTCTCTCAAAGTGCCATTTCACGTGCCAATTGTCTCTGAATCTCGTTTCGAATTTCGTTGTCAATCTGAATTTTTTTTTCCAATTTTGTCGAGAAAATTTTCAAAAAAACTATACTTTTCGATTACTTCCCGGTCGAAGTTTCACATTCCATAAGTTCAAATTCGTCGGCGTCGTCTCCGATGTCAAATCGATGACAGTGTTGTTGGCGCGTCTGAAATTTTCACCTTTTTCGTCACTTTTTTTTCGAATTTTTTCCTGTTGTTTCGAAAAATTTACCGGTAAAAAAGCTTAAAACTCTTTAATAACCAGGGAAAACAGTTTTTCCGAGATTTTACGGTAAACTAGCTCAAAAATGTTTAAATTTTTTCCGGTGAAAAATCAATTTTTCGAGATATTTACCAGTAAAAAGACTCTCTAATTATCAAAAAAAGCACATATTTCGATTTTTTCCAGTACAAAAAATTTTTTTCGAAATATTTACCGGTAAACTATTTCAAAGTATCAAATCCCAAGTGAAAACACTTTTTCACGGAGGCTTAATCTACATTTTAGCCGTTAAATATTGAAAAATAATGATTTTTCTTGAAAGTTCAGTGGAGCGCCCTTTCTGAGCCTCGTTTTTTAAATTTCACCTGTTATTTTATCGTCGTTATACCGGTAAAATATTTTTAAAATGCTTAAAAGTTAGAAAAAATCAAGTTTAAAAAATATACCGCTAAATTGATTTTTTTAATATTAAATTTCCCAATTTTATCAATTTTTCACCGGTCAAAAGTTCAAAAAACTTTAATTTCCGGTTATTTTAATGACTTTTTACCGGTAAAAATTTAAAAAAAATAAGAAAAAAAAATAAGAAATCAAGTTTTAGAAAATTGTTTTCCCAATTTTTTCAATTTTTCACTAGTAAAAAACTTCAAAAACTTCAATTACTGGTTATTTTACTGACTTTTAACCGGTAAAAAAATTTTAATCAAAAAATCAACTTTTTAGAAAATATACCGGTATTTAAATTATTTTTTAATATTAAATTTCCCAACTTTACCGGTAGAAAAATTCAAAAAACTCACGGCGTTCTCATCTCATTGTCCTCTCCTCCAGCAATGGCTCTTCTAATGATTCGAGATCTTGAAGTTTCGACAAAAGAAGAGACATCGGCGTCTAGATCAAGAGTCGTCGACATTGTATTATTATTATTTCTCTGTAGAAGGGGAAGAATCGATGATCGACGTGATTTATCCGAAGAGACAGGCGATAGATAATTGAAGTTGAAACTCGGATTTCGGGAACGGACGGTTCCGTTCATGTCGCTCACGTCGGCTAGGAAACCACGTTGGTGCTGGAAACTTTTCATTGGGGGGTTAATTTGGAAGTTTTTCAACAACCTTCGAATTAAAAATTCTAAAAATTGTCTCAAAAATATAGCTAATCTTGATTAGGGCCCCTGACAGGTTGAAAATTTTTGAACCACGAAAATCTTAAAAACCCTTTTTTTACAGTTTGGAGCCGAATTTCTTTGAAACTAGTTATCAGATTTTTCTAAGATTTGGTCAGAATGCTTAAAATAGTCTTACAAGAACCCTAAAAAAATTTTATGACGATCGGATAATTTTGAAATTTTCGAAAAACTGGACCCTTCTTGGGTACAGTACATACCGCCCATATGATAAGTATGCACTCTATTGAAAAAGGAATTATATTTAGAAAAACGTTCTGATTTTCTGGATATCTTGATCATCCGTACTGCTACAAAGAAATTTTATAATTTTATAATTTTTTTGTCCGAGAGGAGTACACGAAAAAACAATTTTCTATATTTTGAAGTTGAATTTCTCAAAAACCAGCAGTCAGATTTTCCAAAAATTTTGTCTGGATCATTAGAATAATCCATTAAACACCCCAAAAAATTTTGGTAACAATCGGATAATTTTGAAATTTTCGAAAAACTGGACCCTTCTTGGGTACAGTACATACCGTCCATATGAAAACGCACCCTATAGCCAAAAATTGTGCAAAATCATTTTTTCTTATTATTTCTAACCATTTTGGCTGTGAAAAAAAATTAAGAAATTTAAGGATTTTTCGTTCGAGAGGAGTACACCAAAAAAAGTTTTCTATACTTTGAAGTCAAATTTCTCGAAAACAAGCTGACAGAATTTTTTGAAATTTTGCCAGAATGCTTAAAACAGCTTAAAAAATAAGTCTCCGAATTTTGGTGACAATCGGAAAATTTTGAAATTTGCGAAAAACTGTACCCGTCGTGGGTACAGTACATACCGTTCATCTGAAAACGCGCCCTATAGCTAAAATTTATGGGAAATTATTTTTTTCAATTTTTCTTATTTTTTTAAACTATTAGGGCTGTGAAAAAAAATTGAAAAAATTTTAGGATTTCTTGTCCGAGGGGAGTACACGAAAAAAACCAATTTTTAGAGTTTGGAGCCAAATTTTTCGAGAACTAGCTGTCAGATTCTACTGAAATTTTGTCTGTGTGCTTAAATAAACCTGAGAAATACCCTCAAAAAATTTGGTGACAATCCGATAATTTTGAAATTCTCGACTATTTGATACCTAACGCGCTGGATGTTTAAAGCCGAATTTCTCGAAAACTAGCTAGAAAATTTTTTTGAAATTTTGCCAGAATGCTTAAAATAGTCCATTAAACACCCCCAAAAATTTTGGAGCCAATCGGAAAAATTTAAAATTTTCGAAAAACTGGGACCTACTGTAGACTCATCCATCAAAACCGTCGGATCCAGCATTGTCGATTCCTCGACGATTGCCTCACAGTGTGAAGATTCATGTCTATCGATTTCCATCGGCGACGCGGCACGGAATACGGTAAGTCTCGATTTGGAAGTTCTCGAAAGTCGATTCCGATGGACGAGCATCGAGTCATTGAACATCGGAGAGGATGGATGAGTTGATGGTTTATCGTAATCCGTTTGGAGTTCTTTTAACATCCGAAGGTATTCTTCCATACTCGATATCGTCAATTCAATGGATTTTCCACCGAGGATAGGGAGAAATGTGGCCGTTGTGTTTCCGATGACTTCTAGAAGGTGTTCGATGGTTTTTGAGTAGACTGATTCCGTCTGATTCATCGTTTTTGATCGAAAGAAGAGCTTCTTGTTTCTTATTTCCAGAAGAGGGGTGTCGAGTTGTTAGAATTAATTTTTCTTTTGTTTTCATTTCCCAAAGATACCGGAGAAAATCGGAAGTTCACGGTTTATCCATTCACGGTATATTAAGAACAAACTAGAGCCTAACGGGTTTTTAGGAAAGATGTAAAACTTTGATAATGTTAAGAGAGAAAGAGAAATTTTCAAAAAACAGCCCGACAAAAAAAATTCTAAAAAAATCGTCTATAGGACCCCAGAAAATGTTGAAAAATTTCGAACCGCTAAAAATCCAAAAACCCTATTTTTTCGAGTTAGGAGGCAAATTTCTCCAAAACTAGCTGTCAGAATCTTCTGAAATTTTTACAGTGCGCTTAAATAAGCCTGAGAAATACCCTAAAAAATTTTGGTGACGATCGGAATAATTTGAAATTTTCGCCTATTTGAGGCCTATCGCGCTCGGTTTTTTAAAGCCGAATTTCTCGAAAACAAGCTGTCAGATTTTTCTGGAAATGTGCCAGAATGCTTAACATAGTCTCAAAAATACCCCCAGAAATTTTGGTAACGATAGGAAGATTTTGAAATTTTCGAAAAACGGGACCCTTCTTGGGTACAGTACATACCGCCCATCTAAAAAACTGAACCCTACAGCCACAGGTTATGGGGAATTAACTTTTTAATTTGTCTTAATTTTTCAAACCATTAGGAATGCGGAAAAAATTTAAGAAATTTAAAGATTTTTTTTCCGAGAGGAGTACACGAAAAAATCCTATTTTTTAGAGTTTAGAGTCGAATTTCTCGAAAACTAGCAGACAGATTTTTCTGAAATTTTGTCAGAATGTTTAAAAGAATTCTATAAACATCCACAAAAATTTTGGTAACAATCGGATTTTTTTGAAATTTTCGAAAATCGCGACACTTCGTGGGTACAGTATATACCACCCATCTAAAAAAAAACGAGCCCTATAGTCAAAGATTATCGGGTATTCATTTTTAAAATCATTAGGGCTGTGGAGAAAAATTTAAGGATTTTTGTCCCTGAGAAGTAAACGAAAAAAACCCTATTTTTTCAGTTTGGAGCCAAATTTCTCGAAAACCGCTTGTCAGATTTTTTTGAAATTTTGTCAGATTGCTTAAGTGAATCTGAAAAATACTGTCAGAAATTTTGGTGACTATCGGAATAGTTTGAAATTTTCGAAAAACTGGACCCTTCGTAGGTACAGTACATACCGCCCATCTGAAAACGAGCTCTATAGGGTAAACCAAAAATTATAAGAAGGTAATTTTTTAAGATTTTAAAAGATAAGGAAGAAGAGGCTAGAGCCTAATTTCTAAAAAAAATTGATAGTCAGAAAAAAGGCAAAAAAGCGAAAAAAAACAGCGCAAAAGACCAAATAAGTGAGTAAATGAGGGTCAGTACACATAGAGAAAGGGGGCGGAGAAATCGAGGGGATACAGAAGGACCGCCTGTAGTCGAGATCAAAAGGGTGAGCAATGTTGCCTTTGGGAAGAAGATATCTATATTTTCCCGGAGGGAGGAGGCGGGTCAGAAGATTGCTCATCACTAAATTCGAAAACCCCCGCTATAGGCTACGGATAGGCGAGCGGTAGGCAAAGTAAAATACATTTTTAAAAAAATCGGTTACGGCTTTTTTCCGTTTGAAAAACTGTTGAATTACTGTCACTGTTCAGTGGAGCGCACTTTATTTCCTTTCCGTATTCACAGATCTCTCCGTTTTCTCCTTCTTCTTCTGATAAACAGATCCTCCTTTATCCATTGCTTCGAGAACTTTCCGTCGGAGTTTTGGCGCTTTTTCTTTGTTTTTGTAATAGATATACGTCTGGAAATTTCATTTAAGGTCAGCAATTGTGCTCTGTTAGAAATATTTTACCGGTAAATTTTTTTTTACCCTAAAAAGAAAAAAATCAAAGAAAAAAAATCGCCTAAAAATCGAAATAATCGAAGTTTTCAATTTTCATTACTGAAAAATCGGTAGAGCGCACTTGCTGTTACCTGTGGCTCGGAGAACTTGAATTTCCGCATTTTTCGGTTTTTGAGAAAGCTGAGCAACGAGGAGACAAAAATGAGAATTGATAGGAAAAAGAGACCAGATGTCGAGTAGATTGTCACTATACTCAGTCGATTCTTGTCTGGAAATGGGTCGTAAAGCAAATGCGCTGTAAATCTGATTTTTTTTCGTGATTTTTATCGATAAAGCGTTTCAAAATTTTTTTTAGTTTTTTCGATAAAATATTCAAATTTTGAGAAAAAATGCAAACACGCTCTATTGCCCAAAGTCCAATAGAGCGCGTTTTCTCCCATTACCTGCTTCAAAATTGGCATCCACTTGTCCAAAAATAGCGATAGAAATCGATAAAAAGTGGAGAAACTTCATTTTTTGGAAATGAATCGTCGTTTTCCGGCGTGAAATCCGTGAATCTGGAAGAGGCTAAAGGCCTGAAAAAAGGGAAAAAATCCTGAAAAAATAGGAAAAGATCCTGAAAAAATGAGAAAAAAAATCCTGAAAAAGTAAAAAAACGGGGGATTATTGCTTACAACTTTATGTCAAGGTGAAGAGAGGAGAGAAAGAGAAAGAGAATGGAGAAGGGGATGGGGGGAAGAGAGGAAGAAAACCCTTTTACAATTTCAAAAAGAAACTAAAAGAGAGAGAGGGAATACAGACTTCCATTGGATTCGTTGAAAAAAGATGAAAAAGAAGACGTAGCATAGGGAGGAAGGGGGATTTTACAAAGTGATTCTGGAGAAGGAGAAGGAAAAAGGGGAGGAGACTAAAGAAAAGTCTTCTAGAAAAAGGGGGAAAAGTTAGTGAAATCTAACAGGAATAGGGGGAAGAGAAGGGGAATACAGAATTGAATAGGAGGACAGATGGAGAAAAGGGGAAGAGGAGGTGCCACGTAACGAACAGAGTGTGATATGAGAGTATAGAGAGAAGAGAAAGAGTCAGATGCTCTTTTGGAAGAGAAAAGGGGATTTCTTTTCGACGAAAAATGGACAGTCAGGATGAACAGAGAGAGAAATAAGTAGACACAAAACGACTAAATACGGGGGAGAAACACAAAAAATATGGAATAAAAGGGGGAAGAGAAGAGAAAAAATAAAGAAAAAATAGAATTATATGAATGTGATAATTGGTTGGTTTGAAACGGGGCCAGCAGAAGAGGAACGAAGAAAGAATCAATAATCAGAAGAACTAGACATCCGAAAAGATATAGAGATTGTTAGTGGCTGCCAGGGCGATGATGTTGTCCTTCGGATGCCACGCTGTATGAAGAATCTTGCGATCGAATTGAAGTTGATCCGATGAGAGATCCTCTTCGGTCTGAAAGAAAAAGAGGATTTTAAAGGGATCCTTGAGAGGAAAACTGAGATTCCGAAGGAATTCCTGAGCGGAAAATGGATTTTTCAAGGGATTTTGATAGGAATATAGGTTTTCCAAGGGGATTTTCTAGTGAAAAATGGATTTTCGAATGAATCCTCGATAGGAAAAATGAGATTCCGAAGGGATTCCTTAGCGGAAAATAGGATTTTGAAAGGATTTCCAAGTGAAAAATAGGATTTCAAAGAGGATTATAGTGCAGAAAATGGATTTCCGAATGGATTCTGGAGGAAAAATGGCCTTCAGAAGGGATTTTCGAGTGAAAAATGGATTCTAACGGGATTTTAGAGAGAATTCCGAAGAAATTCCAGTCTTCCTTACCGTTTCACCACTCGACGACAAGTTATTCCTCTTCCGCTTCGCCGATGGGACGACGAATCGCGATCGGAGCTGCTGATGGGCTTCTTGCGGTCGGGCTTCCCATGTCTTCGCGTCCGTCTGGTTGTTTCCTCGAGCGTAGGTTCGGAATAGGTTGTGGTAGGAGCCAGTGAGGATGTGCCTGGAAGAAAAAGGGGAGTTTTGAGCTCAAAAATGGGATTTTAGGCTCCAAAAAGGCCTCTCTTTTAATCCAGAAAAAGAGGAATCCAGGGATACTCACTTATCATCTCCACTCCAATCGCATTCAAACTTATCGAAAATCGAGTCGTTTTCGTACAAAGCGCACAGCTTTGTTCTGAGATAATTGTGCACTGGATACGTCTCCACCGGCTGCGATTCCATGTTTAGATCCCAAACCTGGAAGAAGATTCTTCCTATCAGAATTTCATCCTTCTCCTCCTTACCTTCACCGTCAAATAATCCCTAGTCAACAGATATCTTCCATTATGCGAGAATTTCACGTCGCTGACCGATGCGATGATTTCGGAGAAGAACGACCTGGATTGCGGATCTTCTGGCTCCTCGAATACTGCAAAATCCTTCGTTTTCGGAGGAGAATCAAAGGGAAAACTCACTTTTGGCGTATGCATCGCAGAGAGCGCGATCCCGCATATCACACAACCGAATCGATCCTTTTGACGACGAATAGACGAACCAGTTACATTGGGTGGGGTGGAATTCGGCGGCAGTGATCACTTCGGTCAGCTCCTCCATGTTGGCTGGCTTGATATCCACAATATCTGGAAATTGGGGGATTCTTCAGGGGAAAAGAGGATTCCAAGGCTGGAGAGGAGCGAAAAACTCACTGAAAGACTCGTTGGTAATCTCCAGATTCCATAGGTTTACTCGTAGATCGTCGGCCGAAAGGAACGTCTCCTGGAATTCAGATGTGCTCTTCTGATAGAGGGGAAGAAAGGCCTACCTGATCCGAGTTCACCGAAATACTATTGACGTGATAGGTATGCGCATTTCCGTAGACCCGTCGCGGACTCGCCTCCACTATCAATTCCATCGGCACGATCGATGGGATCTGCAGTTTTCCTTTGAACGATGACGTGCTGAAAATGGGATGGATTAGGTATTTAGAATCGTCATAATCCCTGGGATCCTCCTAGAATCCTTCTGGAGCCTCCAGGAAATCCAGAATCCTTCTAGAACCTCCAAAATTCCTCTGGAGCCTTCAGAATCCTTCTAGAGCCTCCAGAATGCTCCAGAATCCTTCTGAAGCCTCCAGAATCCTCCTAGAGCCTCTAGAATTCTCCAGAATACGCCCAGAACTTCCAGAATCCTTCCAAAGCCTCCGGAATCTTTCTGAGCCATTCTAGAACCTCCAGAATCTTCCAGAATCCTTCTAGAGGCTCCTAAGCCCTCCAGAATCGGTCTGAAACCTCCCGAATTCTCCAGAACCCTTCTGAATCCTCCAGAATCCCTAGAATCCCCCTAGAATCTTCCTCCCAACTCACTTCACCCGATTCGTCCTCGGCAAATTCCATGCGTCGTCGCCAATCTTCCTCTCCCGCTCGCTAATCTTCCACAATTTAATCGTTTTGTCGTTCGTCGACAGTATGAAGTTCGCCGCGTTCTTCTTCTTCAACCATCGAATCTGATTGATTTTCTCGTCGATTTCCAGCGATTTCAGATAGTCAAATTCGGGTTCATGCGATTGGAATGTCGAGTAGACGTTGTATTCCCTCGATCGAACGCCTTTCACATATTTTCCCTGGAATCAGGAGGGTTTTTGGATCAAAAATGATAGGAACTCACGCTCTGATCTCTCTGAAAGATGACGACGCGTCCACCTTTGTCTCCAGTCGCCAAATACTCACCATCGTGTGAAAACTCGACACACGAGATGACGTCGGCTGTAACTACTTAAAAGTTCGCCAGACTTTTTTGATTCTTCCTCCAGAATCACTTACCTTCAGTATGGACGTCGGCCTCTATATTTCCTTTCACTTGGTTGAACTTCCAGTTGATCTGATCCACCGGCTCAAACGACTCGTCCGTCTCGATCGGACCTTCCGACGTATCCATCTCGACGTCATTCTGATCGGAAGCAGCGGGAGCCTCCTCTTGCGATGATGTCGTCGCTGCAACTGCTGGTTCGTCGACTTCCATTACCATCTCTCCCCGTGAGACTTCTGGATAATGATGATGATGATCACACGAAGAGTTTGAGAAGATGAAGAGGAAGACAGTGGAGAAGCAGAAGTAGAGGAAGACGACTAGAGTATTCTGGAAAAAACATTCATGTTAATCCGGGGGTTGCTAGGGGCAGCAAATCCGGGCAAGAAAGAGAAGAAGAAGGAGAAAAAAACGAATTCGACTAGGAAAACGCGGCTCTTCCACCACGGAATCAAAGGAATAGGAGGATCCTGAGAAGCTCTAAGCCTAGATTCTCCTCAAATCTCAAAAATCCACCCGTTTTCTCATTTTTCCGGGGATTTCTGGGAGCTAAAAACTCATTTTTAGCCGCCAAAAACCCCAAGAAAAGCGGGAAAATTAAGGAATTTCAAAAATTTGGTAAACCAGGCGAATGGAAGAGTCCACGTGGCAAAACTCATAGCCTAGATGGAAGATGAATACATTAATCTATGCGCCTTAGAGTACTTTATTCATCTTCCCTCCAGGCTATGAGTTTCGCCACGTGGACTGCTCCATTCGCCCGGTTCTACAAAATCTTGAGGTTCCTCGATTTTCTCTTTTTTCTGAGGTTTTTGGTGACTAAAAGGGAGTTTAACTCTCTCTCTTTTCCGGGGTTTTTACCACGAAAAAAGGGTATTTTCGCAAGATTTGTGAATCAAAAGCGAATTTTTCGTGGTGCCACGTGGCAAATGGATCCAAAAAACAGGGAGGAGGGGGAATTCCATCGGAAAAACGAGGAGAACCGAAAACTTCATCGGCGGGGAGAAATCAATGTGCCGCTAACCGAAACACGGACGACGACGACGGCACGCTCTTCTTCTTTTTCTTCTAATCCAATGGGCGAGGAGGAGGAGCGAGATTAATTCGAGAGAGCTCCTGCCGTCGTCGTGTCGCGTCAGAATATAGCTAGGAGCTTTCGTCACGTCTTCTGCGTCTATTATCCATCTATAGGAAAGGAAGGAAAAGGAGAAGGGGAGGAGAGGAAAGATGCCTTCTCTCTAATCATCTCTCTTTTTCAATTCTTAATCCTCTCACCTGTGTTGTATATAAACTCCCGAAAAAATGGCGGGGAGCTGGCTGGAAATGCGGCAAAAGAGAGAGAGAGAGAGAGAGAGAGAGAGAGAGAGGCGCATAATAATGCGGGAAAAAAGAAGGGAAATCAGATTAAAAACCACCATCACAAAACACGCAGGTAACTTCGATCAATATCGGTAAAGAAGAAGGGAATGAGTCATGGGGGGTGGAAGAGCGATGATAACGGAAACAAAATCAGCTGTTTTCTGCTGGCTGGAGGAGGAGTTTCTTAGGCCACCAATGATTAGGGGAAAACCGTGTTTTCAGCGGGGAATTTGGGAAAAATCCAGAAAAACTCAAAAAAACTTCAGAATCTTAGGAAGAAAAGCGAGAATTATTAGTCCCAGAGTCTCGGAGCAGAGAATAGCGGAGTTTCTAGGGTGTTTTTCCACGGAAAATTCAGGAAAAATCCAGAATTCCTGGAGGAACAGGAGGAATTGCAGGAGAAACGGCGAAAAGTTCTATTCGACGAGCTTAGAAAATAGAAAAATCCAGGATTCTTGAAGGAATGTGGATTAAAAAACAATATACATCTCTCTGGAGAGAGCCTGCTCTCTCTCGTGGGCTCAGCGAGAGACACACACTCAGGAGCAGCAGCAGGAGCACGAGACGTGAAGACGTCGCCGCGCAAAAAGGGGAGGAAAGAGATATCAGTGTTCTTCTGAAAAGAAGAAGAAGAAGACGACGGAGAAGAAGAAGAAGGCTGCCTTTCGAAAGAACCACAAATAATCGATTGGGGCGCCGGCCGGGAGGAGGAGGGCGAGAGGGGCGCGAGGGGCGCGACACGCAGAGAGAGAGTGTGGAAAGGGGGAACAGTGCACCACACACTAGACGGAAACAGAGACTGTGTGTGCCTTTGGCAAAAAACCGTCAGGAATTCTATCTCTCTAGAGGTTTTTTCTCATTCCCTCTTCGTAATGAAGGGCCGTTTGTACAACAACAACAAGTTCGGGGGGAAGGCTGAGCAACTAATTGGGCCTCTTTTTTCTCTTCAGAAGGAAGGATTTTTGTTTTTGATGAAGTCTCGCTCAATTACTACTTCTCTCTCTTTCTTTCCACATGAATATTTATAGACGTGTCTATGTCAGGAGAAGAGAGAGGAAAAACCTTGAAAAATAATTTTTCTATGGAAAAACAGAGTTTTCAAGGCGGAAATGACTCAGTTTTAAACTGATTTGAAAGCCAAAAGTCCTAAACTAATGAAAAAGAGCAGGTTTTCAGAGATAAAAATGGTTTTTAAAGGTATTTCGTGTTCAAAAAGCCGGAAAAACTCCAAAAACTATGTCTCAAAACCTTTTTTTCTGCCTAAATATTACAGAAACACCGAAATTTCAAGTCTAGGCGTTCAAATGGGATGAAAACAAGGTTTCTAAACCTAAAAATCTGAAAACAGAGTCAAAAATGGCTTTCTGGGGCTCAAATTCAAAAAAACCAGATTTTCGCACAGAAAAAATTTTTTGTTGAAATTTCGTGTCGGCGCTTTCAATCGGGGGTAAAAACTAGCTTTTCGGAACCAAAAAAAAGTCAAAATTCATGTCAAAAATAAATTTTTGAGCCTGATATTAGAGAAAATCGAAAAATACTTGATTTTCACCGAGAAAAAAATTTCTTGATGGAACTCATTGTCGGCGCGTTTTGCAGCCTAAAAACTAGCCTTCGAAGCTTAAAACGGCTTGAAATTTGCGTCAAAATCCATTCTCTGTACGAAAAAAAAAGAAAAATCCAAAAAACCCGGGCTTTCCGACAAAAAACGGATTTTCCAGCTATTTTATTCTAGAAATACAATTTCTCGCCTTCAAAATACAACTCCACATCAAAAAATAATTTTTTTCGAAAAAAAAAACACCTCAAGAAAAAAAATGGATCGAATGACAGCGAGAAGCTGCTGCCCTCATAGAGCACACCTCGAATCGATCGGTCTCTTGGTCTCCCACTTGAGAGTATGTACTTCAAGTACTTGACTCTCATTACCGCCTTCGTTCATTCCGAGACCTGTTTACACCACTAATTTTGCAATTTTCTCCCCGAAAAATGGGATTTTAGCGACGAAAAGTGACTTTAAAAGCAAGAAAACTAACTTTTTCGTCTAGAAAATCAAGAAAAATGGCGAAAAAGCGTGGAAAAGCGTGGCGTATGACAAAAAACGCGCGAAACTCAAATCTCAGTTCAAATCGGCAAAGTGTGCAGTTGCGCGTCGGCGTGTATGCGGTGTTTGCGGACAAGGCAACAATTTTCGGCGTGGATCGTATTCCGGGAGCTTTTTCAGCCTTTTCTGGATGAAAATTCACGTTTCAGAGTGGAAAAAAGCACTGAAATAGTGGAAAAATTGTTAATTTTCATTAAAAAATACGTCTAATAGCTGAAAAATCCAAAAAAATCGTCTAAAAATGATCAAAAATTTATTTTCAAATTTTATACGAAAAAATAATTAGAAATCGATTTAAACTCATTTTCTCGATTCGAAATAATGAAAACAAACAATTTAAAATACAAGAAAACTTTGAAAATACGAAAAAAACTTTTTTCGCAATTTTTACAAAAAATTAAAAATTAAATATCGCTTTATCTCGGTTTCGGTAAAAGCTATCAAAAAGTGGTCAACTATAAAGTTGCTCAGCTTAAAAACCTGCGTATTTTGTTAGTTGACCGCTTTTTATTATCTCTGCTGGGAATTGAGATATAGCTTTTTGAAATTTGAAATTTTCGAAAAAATCCAAAAAATTCAAATTCCCCCCAATATTTATTTTTCGTCGATAATACCCGGAAAAGTCAATTAAAACCACTAAAAAAAGGAGCAAAAACGTTGTCGATGTATGACGGTCAACTGATAAAACCCCCATGACGTCAGCATTCAGACACATGGGGCTACTAGAGAAGTTTCATTTCGATTGAAATGATGCACCCGCTTCTGGTTTCCGTTTTCTTCGTTTTAGTGTTAGCCAGAAATGTTCCACAGCCGACTGTCGACGTTCTAACCGGACAAAATTGCCATATGTGTGAGGTAGGTTAGCGAAAAAATATTGTTTTTGCTTTTTTCTTAGAAGTACAGTAACCTAGGCCCTTCAAACTATTTTAATCGGATAGAGCGCGCCGAGAGCTTTAAAATGAGCCCCATATTGCCTATATTCCCACAATTTCCAGTTTTGAGCCGCGCGGCGCGGTCCGCGTTGCGGTCTGATTTTCAAAGCGGCGTAACTCGCTAACCGTTATAGCTATCAAAAAGTTGTCAACTAGAAAGTTGCTCAGCTCAAAAAGCTGCGTATTTTGTTAGTTGACTGTTTTTGAAATTTTCTAACGAAAAAAATAGTTATAAAAGTTTAAAGTTGTGTGGGGGTGAGGAACGCAGAGTGCACTGACTTTAAGCGTCTGTAACTTGCTAGCGGGGAGAGCTACCAAAAAGTTGTTAACTAACAAAATACGCAGCATTTTAAGCTGAGCAACTT
This sequence comes from Caenorhabditis tropicalis, assembly GCA_016735795.1. Classification (NCBI taxonomy): domain Eukaryota; kingdom Metazoa; phylum Nematoda; class Chromadorea; order Rhabditida; family Rhabditidae; genus Caenorhabditis; species Caenorhabditis tropicalis. The sequence continues at coordinate 1,592,876 of CM028614.1, read as the reverse complement.
TTCAGTTAACAATTTTTTGATAACTCTCAAGGCAATATAGCTATGCGCCTTTAAAGTTTGAAGTTTTTTCGCGCGCTATCCCTAACTTTAATTGCTCATAACTCGCTTCCTATGGATGCTATCAAAAAGTTGTCAACTAACAAAATACGCAACATTTTAAGCTGAGCAACTTTGCAGTTGACTATTTTTTGATAGCTATTACCGTATCCGAGTTAGACCTGCTAGAACCTTCTACCGTATCTCTATACCCTTATTCAACTTTAAAGGCGCATAACTCGCTTCCTATTGTCGCTATCAAAAAGTGGTCAACTACAAAATTGCTCAGTTTAACTTTCTCTATTTATATCTACCGTATTCCAGGTAATTCTAAACAACGTTCGCTATCAATACCACAATAACTTCACCAATGTGAGTGTCGATCAACTGAAACAATCTCTTTATCTGTGAGTTTCTCCTTAAAATAACCTCTAACTACCGTATTCTAGGCAATGTGACATGAATTTAAATGGATTTTCTGATGATGAATGTCATAAAATAGTGGATAAAGACTCGGCGGATATTCTGGAGCAACTTCAAGAGGGAACCTCTTCTTATCGTATTTGTCAGAGAGAAATGTTGTGTTAAATGGGGTTTTTTTTAATAAAAATATTTTTCTAATTGTTTTTACTAATTTCAAGTTGCTCAGCTTAAAAAACTGCGTATTTTGTTAGTTGACCACTTTTTGATAGCTCTTACCGTAACCGAGATAATTAGCAATCAACATTTGCGCTCTACTGGACACTAAAGACCGTGTAACTCCATTCCGGTAAGAGATATCAAAAAGTTGTCAACTAACAAAATACGCAGTTTTTTAAGCTGAGCAACTTTCTAGTTGACAACTTTTTTCTATCTCCTACCGTAACCGAGATATCCCCCTTTTTGTCTACCACCCCATTATTCCCCTATTTTCTTTTCCCTCTCTTCACCAAGAAATCTCTCAATTGTTACACAAATGACGTCTGTTTCTTTCGAAACATTTTCCACCCTTCATTCTTTGATTTTTTCTCTTTTATTTTGATCCCGTTTCCCGGTTTTTGTTTTTTTTCGGCAAAGGCAGAACGGTTTGTTTATCGATTAATAATCATCGATTTTAAATTTTTTTTCTCTGCGCTCTCTCACACTTTCACTCTCTCTTTTTTCTCTCTAAACAACACAAAAAAACACAAAAATATTCAGAAATGCGCCCAGCACTCATCCTTTTCTCATTCTTGGCCGCCTTGGCATCGTGCCAAAAAATACCTAGTGAGTTTTTAGCGTTTATCTCGGTTACGGTAAGAGCTATCAAAAAATTGTCAACCAATAAAATATAGAGAATTTTAAGCTGAGCAACTTTGTAGTTGACAACTTTTTGATAGCGTTAGTGGGAAGCGAGCTATGCGCCTTTAAAAAGCGGCTTTTTTTGGGCAGCGCTCAAACGCCGATAACTCCCCGCTATTGTTAGCTATCAAAAAATTGCTAAAGAGTAAAATATAGCGCTTGTTAAGCTGAGCAATTTTGTAGTTAACAACTTTTTTATATCTTCAAAAAGAAATTAGCTATGCGCCTTTAAAGATAGCGCCTTTTTTGGGCGCCTAATTTGCGGTCCCTATTTTCAATTGCTCATAATTAACTTCCTGTTTACGCTATTTAAAAGTTGTTAATTAACAAAATACGCAGAATTTTAAGCTGAGCAACTTTCTAGTTGACAGCTTTTTTATATCTCTGAAAGCAAATTAGCTATGCGCCTTTAAAAATTAGGCTTTTTCGTCTTTTTCAGGCGGCTAATTTACGGCCATATTTTCAATTGCTCATAACTCGCTTCCTATTACCGCTATCAAAAAACTGTTAACTGACAAAAAACGCAGAATTTTAAGCTGAGCAACTTGCTAGTTGAAAACTTTTTGATAGCAACAATAGGAAGCGAGTTATGCGTCTTTAAAGATGAGTAGCCAAGCACTCATAACTCGGCTACCGTACTAGCTATCAAAATGCTGCTAACTAGCAAAATACACAAAATAAGCATTTTTATCCCCAGAATTCGATGTCTCAAACGCTGAGCTTCTGGAAATGGCAAAAAAACTTCGTCAAGTAGACACAAATCGTGCCCGTTGTGACCAAATCCAACTGAGCTATCAAGGACATACAGTAACCCGTGATGCAAGCGATGCGGCTCCATCGAAGCTATTTTCGAAAGTGGATACCTCTTTATTCCGAAAACCTTCCTACGAACTATATCTTAATCTAATGGACAATTTCAATCGACAAACCGGAGTCATCGAGCCACGTGTCAGTCAGACAGAGGAGAAGAGCGAAGTGGGCAAGTTTCTGGATTATGTTTTGGAGACAAATCCAATGAAAGAGTTGTATAATTGGTTTAAAGTCAAAGGACATCCGATTGCCACTAGTCCCCAGATATTCCGGTTTTGGATTGGACAATTATGGTTTTCTCATTACTCAAGAGCTTTGGGACGTCCGGATACTTCTGGTTTTGAGCATGTGTTCATTGGGGAGGTAAGTGCGCTCTATTGATAAAAACGCTGAATTGCTTTGAAAAATTAGCATTTTACCGCTGAAAACAGTAAAAACTGCTTAGCAGAGCCAATCTAGGCTATTTTTAAAAATAGCGAGTCTGCATTTGCGCTCCATTGAACTAACACATTTTTCGACCGGAAATTCAAAAATTTCAAAATTTTTCAGGCCAAAAACGGCGAAATATCCGGAATGCACAACTGGATTCGATTCTACGCTCTCGAGAATAATCGAACCGAGAATTTCGATTATAAGGGATTCACTGTGAAACGATTTGTGAGTTTTTTGTTGAAGATAGTTGCTCAGCTTAAAATTCTGCATATTTTGTTAGTTGACAGCTTTTTGATAGCGTCAATAGGAAGCGAGTTATCAGCAATTAAAGTGGCAACTTCTAACGCCTATAATTCAGCTACCGTGACCGCTATCAAAAAGCTGTTAACTAGTAAAATGTAGAGAATTTTAAGCTGAGCAACTTTGTAGTTGACCACTTTTTGATAACGGTAATGGGAAATGAGTTATGAGCGTTTGAAGTTAAAGACCGCCCAAGTTCGGGAGACCATGCGCATACTTCTAATTTTAAACGTCTATAGCTCTATTACGGTAGCAGCTATCAAAATATTGTTAACTATCAAAATATAGAAAATTTTAAGCTGAGCAACTTTGTAGTTGATCAATTTTTGATAAAAATAATGGGAAGCAAGTTATAAGCAATTGAAGTTAAAGGCCGCCCAAGCTACGGGAGGCAGCGCGCAACTTCAAGCGCCCATAACTCCCCGCTAGTGTTAGCTATCAAAAAACTGTCAACTACTAAAATATAGCTCTTATTAAGCTGAGCAATTCCATAATTGACCATGCTTTGATATCTTCTATCAGAATGGAGTTACACGGACGTCTAGTTTAGTCTCCAGTAGAGCACTCCTAGTAAGCAAATGTTAAAGGCAACCTATCTCGGCTACCGTAACCGCAATCAAAAAACTGTTAACTAGCAAAATGTATAGAATTTTGAGCTGAGCAACTTTATAATTGACAACTTTTTTGATACCTCTTACCGTAATCGAGTTATTGACGCTAGAAAAGAGCTAGCCTTCTCTGCGTCTCTCCAACCCTCTCAATTTCAGAATATAATGGCGGCATTGAAGTTCACATGGGATGGCCTTCTAAAAAGAGCTGGTTCCATTCTAATTGGAACTTCTCCAGAATTCGATATGGCTCTCTACACAATGTGTTTCCTCTCTAGACGGGGAAGGGAGACATGTGACGTGGAATTAGACGGATGCCCTCTTCAAATCACTAGTTTTGAGATTATGCAACAGAATAAGGTCAGTAATCTGATAAAAGGGCACCCCTCAATATAAGGGCACTTTCAGGTATACATCGGAAGTATCTACCCGACGGCCGGACGGATTACCGACCAGTGTCGGGCTCAGAATCGATAGGTTGCTCATTATAAAAAAAAATTATTTTTTTTTCAAAAATAAATCATTCTGCGGCTCCTTTCTTCTTCGGCGGTTTCGCCGCCGCCCATTTCGCAAATATCACATCGAGTTTCGTCTCTCGATCCGCCGCCTGCTTGTTTTCCTTCGCTTTTCTGGTATTCGGACGAATATCCAGGCCCTGGAAGTTAGATGAAGAGATAGAGGGAAATGGTCAACTAAAAAATTGCTCAGCTTAAAAAGCTACGTATTTTTGTAGTTGGCAATTTTTTGATAGCTGTTACGGTTGGGGAGTTATGCGCCTTTAAAGTTGGTTCCCTTAATTTTAGGGGGTGCGCAGCTTCATGCGCCTTTAACTGGATTACGGTAACAGCTATCAAAAAATTGTCAACTAGTGAAATGTAGAGAATTTTAAGCTGAGCAACACTGTAATTGACAGCTTTTTTTTAAATTCAAAAGAAAATGAGTTATGCGCCTTTAAAGTAAGGTCCCTTGATTTTGGGCGGCGCTCAATAGTGAACTCTTAAAACGCTCATAACTAGATTACGGTAAGAGCTATCAAAAAACTGTCAATTAATAAAATGTCTAGAATTTTAAGCTAAGCATTTTGGTTATAAAAAATATTTCCCAGTTTCTAAGACAAAGGAGTTATGCGCCTTTAAACTTGCAATCTCTATTTTTGGGTGGTGCTTAACTTCAAGGGCTTATAACTCGCTTCCTATCAGCTCTATCAAAAAATTTTCAATCAATAAAATATAGCGCTTTTTAAGCTGAGCAATTTTGTAGTTGACAACTTTTTTCTATCTCTGAAGCCAACCTAGCTATGCGCCTTTAAAGCTAAGGCCTTCTTGGGCGGTCTCTATTTTCAATTGCTTATAACTCGCTTCCTATTAACGCTATCAAAAAGTTGTCAACTAACAAAATATGCAGAATTTTAAGCTGAGCAACTTTGACCGTTTTTTTCTATCTCTAACCTCCGCCTTAATCGCCGAAATCCGCCTACTCAGCTGCTTCCAGCACCCTTCATCAAACGCCAATCGCTTTTTCATCGTCCAATGGAAAACTGCCACTTGATCAATTATCTGTCTTGCATGCAGAATATTCTGTTGATTATCCCGATTATCATTTCCCGTTGTGAAATACACGATATGCGGGTTTGTTTCATCCAAAACCACGTCCTGCTCTCCTTTCAACTCCACTTTTCTCTTTTCTTCTTCTGTTTTTGGCTTATTTCCACTTGCTTCACTTCTTTCTGACATTTTTTCGGGTACTTCTGTCTCTAATTTCTCTCCTTCTTCCACACTTTCTTCTTTTTCTTCTTCTTCTCCTTCTTCTGTCGTGGAACACGTCGATTGGGTTAGTTTTTTAGCTCGCGATGTTCGAATCGCCTCTTTTGGTTTGCCTGTCTGCAAAAAAAATAAATAACAATTGTCCGAAAAAACTACTTTTTTAACGAAAAAAAAATTTTTTCGCAATTTTAAAATCGCGATGCAATCGCGCTCCACCGCTAAGTCCGAAAAAATTGTCCGAGAGGACTACACGCGCTTTTTTTCTTTTTTTTTCAAAAAATCCCAGTAGCAATCGCGCTCCACCGCTCTATTCGCGCAACTTACACATGACACAGCGACTAGGAGAAGTGTTGCCAACGGAAAACATTTCACAATAAATTGCAGGAAATCTTCCTGTAAATTCGTTTATTTCCTTAATTTTCGGGAAAAAACTGACCATGTTCAAGTGTAAAATCATTTTCAAAATAAGGAAATAAATTATTTTCGGGCGGAAATTCTAGTTTTTTAAACTTTCGTGGAAAGGGGCACGTTTAATTTAAATAAGCTCCGCCTTTTTTCAAAGGGGCGTGGCTTTTGAAAAGTGGGCTTGGCTTCTGGAATTTCCATTTTACACCGTTTTGAACCGAAATCCAAAAAAGCTCAGGAGCTTCGGTTTCTTATACTTCCTTGCGCCTACTCACCTAGATGTCTACATGGCGCAGTCGGTAAGAGTGCCGTTTTAAAATCCAGAGGTCGCGAGTTCGAATTTTTCGCGGTCAAATTTCTTTTTTTTATCAAAAAATTATTTTTTAGGAAAGAAATTATTTTTTAGCGAAAAAAAAGATTTTTAGGCCACGCCCTTGAAAAATATCGATTACAATAAATTTATTGAGAAATAAATAAAAATAAAACCCAATTATAAAAAAAGGAAAAAATCCTAGAAGCTTCAATTTCTTATACTTCCTCGCGCCTACTCACCTAGATGTCCGTGTGGCGCAGTCGGTAACAGCGCTGTTTTGAAATCCAAAGGTCACGAGTTCAAATTTTTTGAGGTCAAATTTCTTTTTTCTTTTTTTTGGGAAAAAAATATTTTTTAGGCCACGCCCCTTGAAAAAAAATCGATTACAATAAATTTATTGAGCAATAAATAAAAAATAAAAGGAAAAATCACACATAAAAAAAGAAAATCTTTGGCATTTTCAAATAAAATTACTGTTTCTTTGTCTTCTGATAGGCTCTGACAGCGGCGACTCTCTCAACGACTGGCGGATGAGTGTGAACACACCACGAATAAAGTGAATCATTGATCGGCATCGATAGATTATCCACTCCCAATTTGGTCAGTGCTCCGATCAAATTGTCTCCGTGGCCGAGTTTCGCAGCGAATTCATCGGCCGCGAATTCAGCGGAACGAGAATGGACGACTTGGGCGGTATGGGAGAGTTGATTGTAGAGGGCCAAGACGAATTGGAATACCAACATCATTCCGATGACAGGCGGTGTGTCGTTGTATCCGAATGCCGTGTAGAGGGCATCCCATTTGTAGAAATAGGCGAAGACGGCGAAACAGAAGAATAGGTTCACTTCGGCTGAAAATTAGAAGTTGTACACGCTAGACTCCGCCCCCTTTTTCAATTTTTTGACTTTTTTTTCGAAAAAAACGTCGGAAATAAATATAAAAACCGGGATTTTAATTTTTTTTATGAAGCTCCGCCTACTTTTATCATTGTTCATAAAGTTTGAAAATTATGAAAAATGGAAAGAAACAAGGACAGGTTTTTAAATGAACCTGTAAGCTCCGCCCCTTTCTCGTTGAATTTTTTGACTTTTTTGGTTTGAAAAAAATCGTCGGAAATCGCTTTTTTTCTCTAAAATTCTCCGAGATTTCAAATTGTTGAATAAAGCTCCGCCTACTTATATAATTGTTTCTATAATTTAAATGAAATACTTTTAAATGTATTTTTCTGTAAGAGTATGCCAAAAAAATTAAGCTCCGTTCCGGATTTTTTTGTTCACAAAAATCTAAAAATTTTACTAAATAACTAAAGTTTCAAAAAAAATTAACCAGAAAAAGGGGCGGAGCCTCCATTTTAAACCTTTTCTAAAACCCTAAGCTCCGCCCCCTTTTCAGAAGGAAAGTAGATAAGAATTAAAGCTCCGCCCACTTTTTCCCGTTTTTCCTCGCTAAAAATTCAATAATTTTCTTACCGTTCTCGAAATTGTTATAACCAGAAAAAGGGGCGGAGCCTATGCTTTTACAGTTTTAAAACCCTGTAAGCTCCGCCCCCTTTTTCAAAAATAAAACTTGAATCGATAAAAATCTTCAGGATTCTGGCTCAGAAGCTCCGCCTCTTTTCAAAAATATAGTCAGAATTTAGGCTCCGCCCCTTTTTCCCCGATTTATTTGTCCGCCAAAAATTCAGTAATTTTAAAGGAAAAGTTGAACCTTAACGTTTTCTCATTTTGTTCAAATTAGAAAAAGTGGACCTATGTATAAGCTCCGCCCCTTTCCCAAAAACCCCAAAAACTCACTAATAACCAAATTAATGGTAGTATGCCATAGAGCCCAATGTCCTAATTCATGTCCAAGAACAGCTACAACCTCCTGATTACTCATTCCCCTTTTCTTATCATTCTCCGTCTCCTCAATCTTCTCTCCAGCCTCCTCATAAAGCTTCTGAACCTTCTCTTTCTCCATTCCACTGAGCAATGTATCATAGAGAACGATCCGTTTGTTCTTCCAAAATCCATACATATAGGCATTCGAGTGGGCGGAGCGTTTTGATCCATTAACAACGTAGAGCTTAGTCAAAGGATAGCTAAGAGATGCTGCCAACTTCTCGATTGACGTCTTCAATTCTCCATCTGGAAGTGGGAAGTATCGATCGAAGAGTGGAGCGATAAAAGTGGGATAAATGGTCATGAGGAGGAGGACAATGACTGAGATGAAGATCCAGATATAGACAAAGAAGTAGGGACCTCCGTTCACCACAATCCATTCGATTCCATAGACAATTGGAATGGTCAACACGAATCCAACAATCATTTTTTTCAATTTATCGACGAAATAGAATCCGATTGTTTGTTTATTGAATCCATGGGCTTCTTCAATGTAGAATGTCGAGTAGAGATCCCATGGAAATTCAATGATTGTTTCGATGATCGAGTTGATTGAAAGGAAGAATGCCACGTGGAATGGGAGATGGGCGGTCGAATACCAGAGGAATGGATAGTAGCCACCGATTAGTTGAGCCTGGAACAGGAAGATAGCTGGAGGAAGGAGGAGAAAAGGGGCGGGGCTAATTTTTTTTAGAAAATAGAAAAGATAGTAGGTTTTTAATTTTTTCGTCGGTTTTTAAAAACCTTTTTTTTCGTTTACAGAACCGATTTTTTCACCCAAACCTATTTTTTCGGTTACAATAAAGAAAACGCAAAAAAGAGGCTATGTTCAAATTTTTTGTAAAAAATGAAAAAAATTCCGCTAAATTGACCGTTAAATATGGTCAATTAGGCACCGCCCCTTTTTTAAACGAATTTTTCCGTCCATTTTTCAAAAAATTATTATCACTTTTCTCGGAATTTGAAAAATTTTTGATTAAACCAGTAAAAATTTTTTAAACAGTGGGCGGAGTCAAGCTTTTTCCTCAAAAAAATTTTTTTCGCTAAATCAATCGTCAAAAATGTTCAAACGCTATTCCCCTTTTACCAATAAAAACTGATTGTTTTTCAATAGGCTCCGCCCCTTTTTAAACGAATTTTTTGAAAAAAGAAGTTCAGCTTTGAAAAACAGAAAAATTTTGGGAAAAGCTAGCTTTTCTTAAAAAGTTTTTTTCTAGTTTAAAAATTATACTATTTGCCTAACAAACTCCGCCCATTTTTTAAAGTTTCTTCGGATTCTGAAAAGTGCCTGATTAAACCGGACGAACTATAATTACAAAAGAGGGCGAAGAGCAATGCATTCGTAGAAAATGAAAAAAAAATTTCGCTAAATTAACCGTTAAAAATGGTGAGAACATTATTGTTAGGCTCCGCCCCTTTTTTACGAATTTTTTCGCTCATTTTTGAAAAAAAAAATAATTTTCACATTTTCTTCTTTCTGATTTTGAGAAGTTAGGTAAAAACTGAAAAAGTGGGCGGAACAATTTTCAATTTCTTTGTTCAGAAAACCTGTGAAAAAAGGTTTTTTTCGCTAAATCAATCGTCAAAAATGTTCAAAACACTATTTTAAGCTCCGCCCCTTTTTAACGAATTTGTTGAGCAAGGTCAGCTTTGAAAAATGTTCCGAAAAAAAGAAAAATTTATATTTTTCGAAAAATTGAAAATTTCAAAAAAGCTTTTTCTGTATTAGAAAAACTACTATTTGCCCAAAACACTCCGCCCATTTTTTAAAATTGATAGTTTTTTTCGGATTCTGAAAAGTGCCTGATTAACGGGACGGATTATAACTGAAAAAGAGGGCGGAGCAATGCTCTTTTTTTTTTCGTAAAAAATGAAAAAAATAATTTTTCCGCCAAATTAACCGTTAAAAATGGTGAGAACACAATTGTTAGGCTCTTACAGTAAGAAGTGCCTGATTAAACCAGCTATGTGCGAAACCGAACAAATGATTGTCGATTTTGTAGTCGCGGGCCTTCTTGTAATCCTCGTCTCCGATGAGTTCCTTCACTTCCGCTGGCCTATTTTCAGCGTCTCGATGAACTCTGCGAGTGGATTCTGAATATGAGGGGGGGGGGCGGGGCTTACGTGTACTGTCTCCATGTGATATATTGATCCCAGAGGAAGAGGGCCCAATTGGTGGCCAAAAGGGTTTTGAATAGACAACTAGCGTCCATTCTAAAAAAAAGAGAAAGGGGTTAGTAAAAAGAGAAGAGAAAAATAAAATGTTAATTTCGATCACAATCACGAAATGACAAAAAAAACCTTCAAAAATCGATTAAAAATCACCAAAACATTTCATTTTACTCGGGAAGAAGGGGATTATTTACAAGTTTACATTTTTCAAAAAAAGAAAAAAATTATTCTGCATTAAGAAGCTCCTGAATCTCGGCCTCCCAGGCGTCGTCATCTTTTCCTCCGGTCTTCTCAACAATATCTTCGTAGTCATTTAGGTCAGCCAGGATCTCTCGTTCCCATTCTTCATCGACACTAGTGATAGTCTGCTCTCCTGGAGCCGCTGGCTGTTCGAGAACCGTCTCTTTGGTCTCCTCTTCGTCTTCTACACTGCTGGTGGCTTCCTCTTCCACTTTTTTCGCTTCTGGAGCTTCCTCTTCCTTTTTAGCCGCTTCTGGATCCTTCTTCTTAGTTTCTGGAGCCTCTTTCTTCACTTCTGGAGCCTCCTCTTCCTTTTTAGCCGCTTTTGGAGCTTCCTCCTCCTTCTTCGGCATCTCCTCCTCCTTCCTAGCCTCTTCCACCACTGGAGTCGTCCTCCCAGTTGCCACCCCTTGCATCGATTGACGAATCAGCCCGATACGATAGAAGTAATTCTGCCAGAATTGATTTTCTTTCACTCTGTAATCAATTTTCTTTCATTTCTTCCCCTACTTCCTCTACTCACTGCTTGGGAACCAACTGGAATCGAACATTCGCCAGATTCGGATCCTCTTTCAGCAGAATCGCCGCCATCGCCTGTTGCTGATCGTAAGTGTATTCGCTGTTCGCCGCCGAGTCGCGAAGGAAATTCCGGGTGTCTGTCGACAGGGAGAGCATTTGTTTCTTGGCGAGCGCTTCGTCTGGGAGGCCGTGCCATGGGAGATCAATGTTCTTCAGCTTCTCTCGTTCCTCTTGGAGTTGCTTCTCGAACTCGTCTTGCTCTTTGTTCAGATCGCCGAGCATTGTCTGGAACTTTGGGATTTAGAGGGATTTCCGAAGATTTTCATGCTTTTCTTAGCATTTTTAATTTTTTCCCAGCGTTCTATAGTATTTTTTGGCATTTCAACCCTTTTTTGTGATTTTTATGAATTTTCAGCCATTTTCTACCGATTTTTTGCCGATTTTCTATCATTTTCCTCCTCAAACTCACATTCTCAATAACCGCATTCTTCACCTCGCCAAGCTTCTTTCCGGCATGATTCGCGTATTCGAACAGCTTACTCGACGCAACTCCGCCACCAGTTTTCAGTCCTCCGAACAGCGCTGCCATCGATTTTTTGGCAGTTTCTGTAGCAGAATCCTGTTCTTCTTGCTTCGTCTCATCTGGAATCTCGCCTTCGGCTGCTTGCTTGAAACTTTGCTCGATCGTCGACTTTGCATCGTTCATTTTCTTTTTCATATCCGCCAGGAGCCACGACATTTTTTTCTAGAAATTTGGAATTGTTTGGAAGGAAAGTTTAGATAGATACAGCGATTAAAAAAATGAAGAGAAAAAATATTAATTTCAGACTAATAACTTTTTAAAGCTTTTTTTTAGTTTGAATAAAATAAAATAATAAAACTTCAGCGGTATAATATTAATACATATTAAAAATTATAATATTAATATTAAATTTTAAAAAATCAAAAATCGAGAAAAAAAGCATTTCAAACCGAAATCGGCTTTAAAAATTCCAGAAAAAAATCGAAAAGAATGAGGTAGTTTCGCATTTATGCAACAGAATCATTTGTTATTTAGAGTGGGAGAAGAGAATAGAACAGGGAGCAAATAGAGAATATCACAAATATGGCAAAAAATACAACAGGGGATAAGAAGAAAGAAAAGTGAATGGCCTAAATAGAAAACATGTTAATTTGAAAAGAAAAAAAAAGAAATGGCAACCCGGATGATGATTTTAATCTTTGAAAGGACACTTTTTGGTGATTTCATCGTTAATTTGGCATAAATTTTTTGGATTATGGGGGTGGAAATTATAGGCTCTTTCCAATGGATCAATCTAGAAATTGTTGGCTTTATTCAGAAAAAAAAAATGCTTTTTCGAGTTTTTTGGAGCTCTAAAAAGCTATTAAGCAAGTGCGCTCTACTGAACTAGGGTCGTTTTTGGGTGAAAATTCAAATTTTTGAGTGCTTTTTGAGGTTAAAACCTGGATTTTTGGCTATTTTAGCCTATATCTTTGTTCATATCAAAGCTACGGTATTCTAGATAGGCTCATTGGAAAGAGCGTCTATTTAATTTTTCAAATAAGCCTATCCAAGCGCCACATCTGGCGCATAGTCACACATCGTTTGCAGAATCGTTGCAAACGTTCCATGGGTCTTCTCTTCGGCGATATCGTGTCTGAAGAGTACGGTAGCCCAGAGGGATAGCTGTTCTCTTAGTTCATATTTCTGGCTGAAGAACTCGCGGAGCATGAGACAGACGAGTTCCAGGACCGCTTGGTTTGGTTTTGGGAGACTGGAGCGGACCACTGTCCAGAGTCTGGAAAAAAGATTTTGTGGGACGGTTGCAAGTGCGCTCTACTGAACTAGGGTCGTTTTTGGGTCGAAATTCAAATTTTCGGGTTGAAATTGGAGTTTTACAGAGGAAAATCGAGTTTTTGGGGATCCAAGAGGCCATTTTAGTGAAAAAAACTGTTTTTTAATGATAAAAATTGAAGAAAAGAAGAAAATCGCTACTGTTTTTTTAAGGTCCGCAAGTGCGCTCTACTGAACTAGGGTCATTTTCGGATTCAAATTCAAACTTTTGAGATCTTTTTCGAGGTTTTTAGAGCTCTAAAAAGCTATTGAGCAAATGCGCTCTACTGAACTAGCGTTAATTTTGGGTTAGAATTCAAATTTTTGAGTTTTTTTCGAGGTTTTTGGAGCTATAGAGCGCGCTTTCAAAAACTAACTGTGTAGCATCCGATCTGTACTTGACCATTTCCTTATGAATCATTTTGAACATTCCCTCTAAAATAATGGGTTCATCCAACGAGTCCAGCAATCGAATCAGTGCACTGTATAGCATATAAGAGGATGCCAATTGGCTCAAATCATCCGGATGTCCTGTTTCCAGTGCATTCCGTATCCGATTGAACACCTCGTTGTCCTGTTCCTCTTCTATATTCAACTGGCGGGCTCCACGGGTTCGAAGAGCCATCACAAGGCGATAGATGACTCTGGGGATGTTCGGAGGGCAGTCATCCGATGGAAGATTGTCGGCGAAATCCTCGAAATCGATTAGGTTCACCTCTTTTCGTGGTCGGGTCGTTAGAAGCTTGTCTAGGGTGGATCCGAAGCATGAGTTATTGTAGATGGCGGTTACCGGGATGAAATAGTCTCTTCCGTTCTCCAGATGAAGGACGAGAATCTCTTGGAGTTGTCCATTCCTGAGGATATCCTGGATCCGGCGGACAATGTCTGTACTTATCGATACCGTTAGATTTATCTGGAATTTTGATAGTATTTAGAATTTCAAAAAGATCAGAAAAAGACTAACCTCCATGGAGGATCCCTGTGGAATCTGGTAGTGTGTCGGTGTCACCTGAAGACATTTTGAATGAATTCTCTAAGAAGCTTCTCGAGATCCCTATCTTCCCTCCTAACCGGTCCCCCTATTGTCTTATTTCCAAAGATATGCATCTTCTTCAACTGCAGTTTAAACTCTTCTCTCTCTCTCTCTCTCTCTCTTCCTCACTTACCATTAACCATTTCTCGCATATCTCTTGATTATTCTTCGCATTCGGACGAACTTTGAATGAGAATCGCACCTGGAACAAAAAGGAATGTTTACAATCAAAAATCGAAAAAAAGAGAGAACACGTGATGTGATCATCGAATTGTGTGTCAATAGGGGGATTTGTAGAGAGGGGGAAAGCGATCAATGTTTTTTTCTCTAGATTCAATATATTGTGGGCGGAGCTTATTAGAAAAATATGGAAAATGGGCGGCGCCTCTGCTATTCTCTTTACCTTCGATTTCCCAACATTCTGCACAATGATACTCCGGGTTTTGGGTTCCAAATAGTTGACAATTCCAAAATCGACTTCATTTAGACTCAATTGAACCTGTGGAAGTTCTTCATTGGCTCTTCGATCCGCTTCTCGGATTGCCTCTTCATAGACACTATTCGCCCCGTTTTCATTGATTTTTTTGACGGCTAATCGGAAGAGTGCACGGACTGGTTTATGATCCGATATCGTTATGGAGTCGACACTTTCCATTGGTTTTCTGGACAAAAAATTTTTTTCCTCGGAATTTTTGGAAAAAAGGGAAATTACATTAGCTCTAGGCCGACTTGCGGATATTTCTTAAACGTCAGAATACGGTCTGTCCACGCGGGGACACGCCCCTTTTCACTTGTATCCCATATACTCGTTCCACAATCGTATTTGTAGGTGGGTCGGAAGGGGAGGGTCGTTGGCTCTTCGAAATCCTTGAATACCGTGCCACGAGACATTTGCTCTCGGAGCTGAAAACCCATTTGACTAGGGGATTACGGTAGCTAGATGTGGTACCTGACAGTACTGTAACAAGTCCGTGAACTTTTCACTCGACGCTATCCTTCTGACTTCGTCGTTCGAGATTCCGTGGAGATCCGTGTTGAGTCGATAGTTCAGATCGCCGAACCAGAAGACGACGTCATGGTCGTAGAGGCACATGACAGGGACTTCGAGAGGGCGGTCTCTCTGAAAAAAGGGGGCGTGGTTTGTTATTTTTATTCAATTTTTCTGAGGTTTTTAAATAGGAAAATCGAGTTTTAGGGGTTCCAAAAGGCGATTTTATTGTTAAAAATAATTTTTTTCGTGGAAATATCGAAAAAGCATCACTGCTTTTTTTAAGGCCTGCAAGTGCGCTCTATTGAACTTGTGGTGTTTTTTACTCAAAATTCAAATTTTTAGGTTGAAAAATGATTGTGATAAAGAGAAATCGAGTATTCGGAGATTCAAAAGACCATTCTAGTGTTAAAAATGGGTTTTTTCTGAAAAAAATTGGAAAAAAATCATCACTGATTTTTTAAGGTCCGCAAGTGCGCTCTATTGAACTTGTGGTATTTTCGACTCAAAATTCAAATTTTTGGGTTAAAAATGGAGTTTTACATGGGAAAATCGAGAATTGGAACTTCCAAAAGGCCATTTTTAGAGCTATTTTTGCTTTTACCGATTTAAAATTCAAAAATTTCATTTTTAGTGTTAAAAAGGTTTTTTCGTGGAAAAATAAGAAAAAATCTAGATTTTTTCTAGAAAATTTAGAAAATTTTTCAAAAATAAAAAAGAAACTCACAAATGCTTCCTGCTGAGATCTCGGATAAAAGACACAATCGTTATAAATATCCCTAAAATCCTGATTCCTCCTCTCCAACTCATTATTTCCGGCGGCAAAGTGAGCATTCACAAAACACACCCACGTGTCGTTCATCTTCATCGAGATCGCCGTTCCACCCTTGTTTCCCAGTTTATTAACGAGTACCGAGATGCCGGTTGCCACGTATTTTACGTTGATGTCACTGACACGCACTTTACTTTGGACTGATTGAAAGACGATGACGAAGATTCCGACGAGACGCATTGAACTGACCTGGAGATAGAGGAGAGGATCAGAAGCTGATACTAGGAGGGTGCTTACCACATTAAAACAAGTCCTTCCACCTGGAAGTGATTGATGAATTGCATCGGTCCATCCCTCCATTTTCTTCGTGTTATCGATTATGTATGTACCGACAGAGAGATCCATTTCTTGTAATCTGAATTTTATTATAAGAGAAAATCAGGATAGATGCTTAAATTCGCATTTTTTTTGTATATTTGATTTTGAAAATAGAAACATAGAGTGTTTGATATGTTGAAAGAATAGTTATTTGGGTTAGTTTTCGTTGAAAATAAGGTTTTTTTTTCGAGTCAAATTGAATTTTATGTACCGAAAAACTCAATTTTTAACAGATTTCACTATTGAACTGGTTTTTTTTCCATATTTTTTTCAAACTTTCGTTAAACGAAAATATCATTTCAATTAGACTTCTTATGCAAATATTAGTTATTTAAAATGAAATTCAACTTTTTATATCTAATAACTGAATTTTTAAAAGTGTTTAATAATGAAAAAGGTGTTTTTCAAGGTATTTTGTTCTCAAATATAGTTTTTGAACGATGGAAAACTTTCTGAATGAATTTTAGACTGAACATCACGATTCTGATTGCATGATAAGCTGAAAATAGTGATTTGTGGAGCTTTTATTTTGAAAATTGTAGTTTTTTCTTTAAACTTCGATGGAAAAAAACCATTTTTATAACCTATTTTGTGCAAATATTAGTTTTTGATGAAACAAATTCTTTTATATGTTGAAAAATGGATTTGCGATAGATTTTAGTATTGAAAACGGTTTTTTACATCATTTTTCATCGTAAAATATAGTTTCGGACCGCTTTTCTTGGAGAAAATTAGTTTTTCTAGTTTCATTTTGAAATTTGAAACATTTTAGTATTGAAAATGGTCTTTTTCACATATTTTTGATCGCAAAAGTCAAAAATTCAAGTTTTAATAATAGAAAATGTGATATTTTTCAAATTTCACATTTAAAAAATCCTTTTTTTTTTAAATATTTCAACAACTATTCTCACCTCCATTTTTCTCCGAAAAAAAAGAAATAAGGTATCGTTATCAGTATTCTTCTTATCTTTTTTGTTATTCTAGTCAACAATTTAATTCAAAAAACCCGATGTTTCAGCTTTTTCTAATCTAAAACCCTTACCCAACAGCATAAAATTCGGCGACATCGTCTTTCGAGAACCATCGATTAAACTGTCCGCCGTTCGGTGCTTTTCCGTTCACATTGAACGTCGACACGCAAATTTTCACGTCTTGGAACGTACAGAATCTAGGATTTCAGACACTTTTTTTCAGAATTCCTTCAGATCCACTCACTTGTGCATCCATTCTCTCATCACCTCATCAACCTTGGCATCCCTCCCTTCTATCCAATTGCATCGCTGCTTCGTGTAGAACGTCGTCGTCGCCATTTTGACATCGACGACGCCTCGTTTCCTTCTGGAATCAGTGGTGAGATTCTGAATTCAGAGGAGAGGAGGAGGAGGAAGGAAAAATGGAAAATTATCCAGAGACACGTTGGATGGACAAACAAAGAAGTACTGCTTTTCTCTCTCTCTCTCTCTCTCACTCATTGGGTACGTGAGTGTGCGGAAGAGAGAGTGTGTGTGCAAACACCACAATGAACACCGTATCCCCCTTCTTTTCTTGTGTTTATTCAATTCACTTTTCCCATTTTTTATTATTCAGAATCATTTCCTTGTATTCCTTTGAGAATGATGTGTATAGATGGGAAGGAACATGATGCAAATGTGCTCTATTGAGAGAATCTGAAAATCCTTAAGAATCCTGGATTTCTGGTAAAAATAAGATAAAATAATCATCCTAAAAGCAAGGAAGATTCAGGATTCTTATCCTTGAAAATCCACATCTTCTTCCGACGTCATCGAGGAGGAGGGGACACAAACAAAAAGTAGTAGTATCCTTTTTTCTTCTTCTTCTTCCAACCAGCCAGCCACCACGACTACCAAAAAGCAACAAACGGAAAAAGAGACTGAGAGAAGCTCGTCGTCGTCTTCTTCTTTTTCTCCTTCTTCGGGGGACCGCACACATCAAAATTGAATAAAAGGAGGCTGCTGGGGAGACGCAGGAGTGCTGATTGTGACACACACACTTCTCTAGGGGAGGGAGGGAGCGACGAGCCGTCAACGAGGGAGATCGATTCGGAAGGCCCTGCAGGAGAAGAAGCAGGGGAGGAGGAGAAGCTTCCTCCCCGGAGAGAGACGACAGACTGCTCGATTATCGGAAATCATTGGGCTCTCTCTCTCTCTCTCTCTCTCTCTCTCTCTCTCTCTCTTTCTCAGCCTCTGTGTGTGTGCAGAGGGACCCGGAGAAGGCGACACTAGGGAGAAGAGGACGGCGCCCCTCTCTCCTTCTCATCGCCTCTGTCGTCGGGGGACGGCGAGGGGCCTCTCGGCGGGCTGTTGACTCTCTCTTTGTCCGTCTGCGTGTGTGTGTGTCAATTCAGGAAGCGTCGTCTCTGTCTCTCTTCCAAGCATATACTCTATGCTTCACTCACTGACACACACACACATAAGCACCCTCCGCCCACCACACGCACCCCAGCAGCCCTCATCCCCAACGGACGACGAGAAGAAGAGGAGGATGGAGGAGGAGGAGAAAAGGAGATGGATGGAGGAGAGAATGGAGAATGGAACGAGAGATCGCAGAGAACGAGAGCACCGAAGAAGAGGGGGGGACAGCATTTTGGCTTTACTATTTTATTATTTTTCATTTTCTATATATCATCATCATCATCATCCTTTTCTTCCAATTCATCATCCCTTTTTTCAGAATCTTGACTGTGGCGCAGCGCCGTGCCCCGGGGAGAGCTGGTTGTCGTCGAATTGATTGAGACACGCAGGCTGCTCTCGAACCCCCCGCATTTTGTATGATGCCACCGTTGACCAAGGTAACTCTTCATCTTCTGAAGCCATCCATAACGATCATTTCAGATCGAGGTGCTCGCGAAGCGAGTGATGGAAGGTGCGCAGCTCAAAACGCACAAGTACTTCCGGATCGCCGTGCCTCACGCAATCACCGGTCAACAGTTGATAGCCCTTGTGTTGGAGAGGGTGAGTCTCTTTCGGGTTACTGTATTTTTTAATCAATCGTTTTGAAGGGCGCCCCGGACGACGAAGCAGAGGCCAGTCATCTGGCGAGTTTACTCCTTCATCATGGCTACGCATTTCCGGTGATTGAGCACGTAAGTCCTTCCGGTTACTGTACCTCATATCCCTTCCCAATTCTTCAGGGCCAACCATTCAAAGACGATGGAACCCTCTACAGGCTTCAGAGGCCGTATTTTTGGCCTTCGCAGGCCGAACTGGTCCCTGATGTTGAATATGGTAGGATTCCCTCCAGGATTACTGTAATCACCTCCACGTTTTAGCTATCTACCTCAATAAACGACTGCTCCGTAATGAGCAGAAACACGGGTTAGAGGAGGACGAGGTCGAGTCGTTTAATCGGTGAGTACGGTAGCTTAAGACCCTTAATGGGCTATACGATTTTCGAATTCCCAAGGGATTTTCAGACTGGCCGACGTTCTCGCTCACATGTGGGCGTTCATTGTACAGCAATCCGAACTGCAGCTGAAGCAGCAGAAGGAGAAGAAGAAGGTCGACAAGGTGGTGTTCGATTCGGAGGAACGAGCGTTTTGGAAGATTCGGAAACCGAGTAGGGGTGGGCCGAATTTTCTGGAGGATCCCTATATGAAAATGGAGAAAAAGATTCGGAGGCAGAACGCTCAGGGCTATCGATGTCTGATGGATCGGTTGCGGTTTGCGATTAAGACGAAACCCTGGTTGAAAGCCTTGAAAGCTTCTGACACGTGAGTAGTGCCCTTCTAAAAGAGGTAAACTCCAATTTTAGAATGGTGACGTGGGTGGATCAGCGGGCGGAATTCGACCCTTTTCTCCATCCTCCGCAGCCCTCGAACCCTTGGATTAGTGATGAAGCTTCGTATTGGAATCAGCCGACTGACACGTGAGTTTAGGAGCCCTGATGCTCATGGTTAAATTTTTACAGTTCGAGTGCCGAGATACCCACCGAAAAACGGGTGAAACGATGGGGTCTATCAGTTCAAGAGCTCGTAAAAGATCCTATAGGTCGACAAGTGCTCGAAACCTTCCTGGAATCCGAGTTCTCTTCGGAAAACATACGATTCTGGATAGCGATACAAGATCTAAAATACGCCCCGAATGAGCAAATCTACCAGAAAGCCGAACGGATACGAGAGGAATTCCTGGCGCAGGGCGCTCCTGCCCAGGTCAATGTCGACTCTCGAACCCTCGATCAGACGCTGGATTGCATATCAAAGGCGAAAGACGCGTCGCAGATGCGATTCGCGTTCTATCATTCTGAAGAGCACGTGTTTACTCTGATGTCCAAAGACTCCTACCCCCGATTCGTCCGTTCGCAGATCTACAAGGCCGTTCTGTCGGCGGCACAACAGCATGGAACGAAGCGGCTCGGATGGCGCAACTTTGTCTTCAATATGGGTACTACTAAAAAACCAACTTCCAGTAAACCAGCAAAGGCAAGCATTTTCCAGGGTGATTATGATTATCTCTCTATCACTTCAGCCGCAAGACTCGATCGGGACAAGTCAGGCGTTGCCGAAACAACTATCGTCGGATTCATTGCCGGTGCGGCAGGTTCACGGTGTCAAGTGAGTCTCCTTCTCTCTGCGAATCCTCCTCCCTACTCTTCTCTTTTTGCAGGCCAGATCCCGAATGACGTCATTCTCTGCGTCTCCCCATGTACATTTCTCCTCCTGCTTCTCACTCTCTCCAGTGCTCTCCTCCACAAAATCAAATAACGCCTTTCAAGAAAAAAAGGATACCGTAATAAGAAACAAAAAATCTCCTCGATCGATAGTACATGTAACTTCCAGACTCTCTCCCCATTCTAAACCCCACCTAGTCCATAATCCAAAACCCTGCCACATAATTTCCGAATCAGACTCCGCCCCCTATCATAAAATAGTCATTTCTAAACTCATTTTCTCATCGATGCGTGTACAATTCCTCCCTGATATATTTCTTTCTCCTCCTCTCTACGAAATCAGTTTTCTCTCTCACTCTCTCTCTCATTTTCCTGCTTTTCCGGCACTGTTTTCTTTTTTTTGTTTTTTTTTCTTAATTAAAAGTATCTGTAAGGTACCGCTAGCGTATTTAGGTGTTTCAGCCTAACCCCCTCCCCCTTTTAAATCTACAATTTAAAAAATTGTGTTTGCACCAAAAAACAGACGATATCAAAAACAAAAAAATAAACGTCAGTTATCAAAAAAACCCTTTCTACTACCTGGTGTTTCTCTTTTTCTCCGACCTAGAGACAACAATATGAAATTATTCTCGATCTGTAGATTCTCAGCTTTTTGTAGGCGTTGATAAAAAATAAACCTTATTTATTTTTGGTTGTGTGGCTTCTTTTTTGCAGATTAAGATGTCTCGAGAGACAGGTAAGAGACTGGCTAATGAGAGAGTCTCTAGGGGGAAGGAGGGTTCAGAGAACGAGCTCATTAGCTGAGTGTAGCTTTTGATAAGCTCCTGGGAGCTGAGCTAATAAGATTCAGACTGCGAATACGGTAGATCAACTGGAAAACAACGGAATCGGATTCTCGGGATGCTGCGGAGCAATATGTGATTCTTACAGTATCTTCTCTGTACATAGAGGTAGCTGGTGCCAAATCACAGCAGAAAACCAATTTCTCAGACAACAATCAGGATGGAAGCCCTCCAAGCTTTGGAGAGAGCGTCTCCAGGGGAAGGAGAGTTCAGAGAACGGTGCTCATTAGCTAGGGTGTAGCTTTTGATAAGCTCCTGGGAGCTGAGTTAATTAGTTTTGAATACGGTAGCAGCTTTAAATCGAGGAATTGCAACGGAAATTTTTAGGAAACTGAGCAATGAATGCTATTAATACAGTAGCGTTCAAAAGTATACAGAAAATTATTTTCAGGGAATTTAGCGGTTTTGGCTATTTTCAGAGGTCTAGCGCTCGGATCTTAAGTTTCCGATTGCTCTGAAAATTCTTGGAGGCTTCTTACATCCCCACAATCTTCAAAATACCCCATTTTCTTTTTATCGGATAAGTTCTAGAAAAATTCCCATTTTCGGCATTTTTTGGTAGTAAAACGATCGAAAATGGGGAGTTTTTTAAAAATTATCCGATAAAAATAAAATGAGGTATTTTTCAAAAATTGTGTAAATGTAAGAAGCCTCCAAAAATTTTCAAAGCGATCGGAAACTCAAAATCCAAGCAGCAGACCCCTGAAAATAGCCAAAACCGCTAAAAAACACTGAAAAATTTTTTATATATACGTTTGAACGCTACTGTAGGTGGCTAGGTGCCAAGTTACAACGAAGGCTCTTCAGGTTACTGTAGCAAGCAACAAGATTAACCCCAATTATCTACACCCTCTCTACAAAGCATCAAATATCCCATTTAACCGGGGGGACACTTCAGATTGTGCTATTCAAAACTTGGCTCTTCCCCTCCACCTCTCTTCTGATGGAAGACAATAGACAATACGTTGCAATTACTGCTGACAGCCTGTCTGTTCCCACCCACTTTCAAGTATCAATACCATATGTTTGATTCTGAGGATTCTTAGGAAGAACAGAACACTCATTCCTAATCCGTAGCAACATGTCTTCTGATTCTGCTTTTATTCGAATTATCCGAATTAAAGGAGCGAATGGTGCCGAGAAAATGCTCGAGATACCGGCGAAACTCGATTTGGAGAGACCGAAACGACCGAGGACCGTTTTTACGGATGAGCAATTGGAGGTGAGGAATTCATCAGGAAAAACGTTAGAAATGAATTTTAGAAGCTCGAGAAAGCGTTCAACGACTCCGGGTACCTTAGCGGAGGGACCCGGGCGAAGCTAGCCGAGTCGCTAGGTCTGAGCGACAATCAGGTCAAGGTATGGTTTCAGAATCGGAGAACCAAACAGAAGAAGCTTGAATCCACTAAGTAGGTCAAAACCTTGGAATTCCCGCTAAAACCAGGATTTTAGAGAGCCAACGAAGCCGAAAGAGGAGGACTATTCGAACTTCTACCGTAACTATTGGAGCGCCGCCGCTTTTCTATCCAACAACGTCGTTTCGTCATGATTAATTGTTTCTTTCTTTGTTTCGCGAGTGATAAAAGAACAAAACTCACTTTTTACTGATAATTTTCGCAGTCTTTGTTGCCACGATGCGGCTTGCCGTCTGAAAAATTTTTTATTTTATTTATGAAGGAAAAAAAATTAATTTGTATATACAAATTCTTCAAAAATGAATATTTAAAGGCGTTAAAACATTTTGATAAGCGGAGC
Source organism: Caenorhabditis tropicalis (assembly GCA_016735795.1). Taxonomy (NCBI): domain Eukaryota; kingdom Metazoa; phylum Nematoda; class Chromadorea; order Rhabditida; family Rhabditidae; genus Caenorhabditis; species Caenorhabditis tropicalis. The sequence continues at coordinate 1,569,850 of CM028614.1, read as the reverse complement.
GAATCAAAAAATAAGCACACGTGGAATTGAAATTGCCACGTTGGTCCCCCGTGGAAAATGCCACCCTATAATTTGCGATTTGTTGACCGATACTACGTTTTCCGATTAGTAATAAGCAATAACAATAGGAGAATGATGTCATTTTAATAGGAAATGTGTATAAACAATCAGGAAAATCACGAAAATTTTCTAAAAGTTCGGAAGAATTTAAAAAAAATTATTTAATTCCTACTGTACTTTTAAAGGCGCATAACAAAGTTTGTAAATAGGTCTCGCAAGGAAAGCTGTTTTTTCTAATAGAAAATTTTTTATTTTGATTTTTCGTAATTTTTTTTTCTGTTTTGACGCTTTTCCTATTTTATAAATACAAATATTGTATCAGACGACTATGTTTTTGCTTAAACGGCACCGCGCAATACAAACCCCCTCGCTAGTCGGTATAGAAGGATACCTTTCGCTTTGTTGACCAATACTACGTTCTCCGATTAATAAATGGCAACAACAATAAGCGAATGACATCATTTTATATAAATGTAAATGAGCATTTAGGAAATTTTCGAAAATCCTTTTGAAATTCTGAAATTCCTTAGAAAATTAACTCCTACTGTAGTTTTAAAGGCGCATACCAAATTTTATATGATTGGTCTCGCAGAGAAGTTAGTTTTTTTTAATAAAAAATTGTTTTTTAAAAATTTCTCCAGTTGTTTCTCTCTTCTAATTTTTAAAAATTACATTCAAACTAAAGCATTTTAAATACTATAGTTTTAATATCATTTTTGGTTTAACGGCACCGCGTAACGGAAACCCCCGAAACCTTTCGCTTTGTTGATCGAAACTACGTTCTCCGATTATTAAATGGCAACACTAATAAATAAATGACATCATTCTATAAGAAATGTGAGTCAGCGCTCAGAAAATTTAGAAAAATCCCCCTAAATTTCGTCGCAATCCTTTAAAAATTAAAAATAATTCGTACTGTATTTTTAAAGGCGCATAGTAAATTTAGTAATTAGGTCTCGCAGGGAAATAATTTATTTTTTATTTCTTCGAATTTCCTCTTCATTTTCATCTGTTTTTCGCCTGTTTTTAATCGTTTTTCTTGCCCCCTATTTGATACACAAAAATCGTATCATATGTGGTAACAAGGTGACACCACTGTACGATTGCAGCAACATGTTTTTTGTCGCAAAAAGAGAAGAAAAAAAAAGAAACGTTCACCTCTTTTCTTGTACGATTTGTGTTGTGGCTGGCTGTCGAGACGCATTTTAGAAAAAAAGAGAGTGAGAATTATATTCTAGATAAAGTGAAATTTTGTGGCGGTTTCTGTTTTTTGTTGTTGGGGCCGTGTGGCGAGCGCGAGTTATTAGCTCCCCTAGGACTTCAGTTTCCAACGGCGACCGAGCGACGAATCGGCCATTTCCATGGTGAATCTATTCGTATTGGAAGGGGAGAGGACACCACTTGAAAACATCATCATCTCGTTCTCTCAGTTCTCTACAGGTAATCCCTGACTCATCGGCCTTCCGAAACTGTATTGTATCTACTTTTGTTTTGTGTGTCTCTCCTGTCCCCCTGTTCGATTACTTTCTTCTCAATCGGAGGCCCCCCAAGAGGGTCACCACCGTCGTCTCGCACGGTGAGAGAGAGACTCAAGAGATAGTACGCGCATCGATCGACCGGGCACTTCTCTAGCGCCCTCTTCTCTCTCAGCGTCTGACAGTACGCTCTCTTCGCGCATCGACGCGGGGCGAGAGACGACGAGCGAGTCGAAACCAAATAGCCATTCGCGCAATTTTCTGTCTCTCTCTTCCACGTGGAAGTTTCTACTAGTTCCAACCCGCTTTTCAGTGGTACTGTATTTTCCGTGTAGTCAGCTCCCTTCAAAATTCAATTTTCTGAAAATTTAAAATGATTGATCTCAGCGAGTTCTACCAGATAGACCTAGTCAAGGTTCTGTAAGTGTATCCTGAAAAAACTGGCTCCCGGACATCTCGAAACCGGACATTTCGAAACCACTAAAACACATATTTTTAAAAAAGCGGAAAATTATGAAAAATGAATCAAAACTCAACTAATAACGTTACAATAAGCGTTTAGCTAAAATGTCTAAAACCACATGATTTTTAATTTTTTATTTTCAGCGAAAAAAAATCGAAAAGTAAGATTTTTAATTTTTCGAATTTTTTTTTCGCTGAAAATAAAAATTAAAAATCATCAGAATGTGGTTTTTAGACATTTTAGGCTAAAACGAGCTTTGTTAAACGTTACTAGTTGAGTTTTGATTCATTTTTCATAATTTTGGCGCCTTTTTTAAACATGTATTTCAGCGGTTTCGAGATGTCTGGGAGCCTTCACAGTACCTTGACTAGGTCTATATTGTAGAAAGATCTATCATTTTCATTTTTTTATTCTCAGAAAAATAGGAAACATTTGATTAGTACGCCAAGGTCGTCTTTTCTGCAAAACCGGTTCTCGGCTTTTGCTAATTCATACCTTATGGGGCTTATAGGCAGGCAAAACCCCCGAAAAATAGGGGGTTTTCCTGTAATTTGGATTCTGAATTTTTTTCTGTTGAGATTATACTCGGAAATGAATTTGAATGGCTTTTAGTCATTTTCAGATATTATTTTTGGTTATTTCTTCTGAAAATGCACCTAAATGGCTTGAAAAGTGCCATTTAGAGTCATTTTAATGGGTTATTATCAAAAATAAAATCTGAAAAAGCCTAAAAAAACCGATTTTCAAGCCGTTCAGAGACATTCTAATAATCCAACAAACAACCGAATTAACGCCACAGTACACCAAGGTGTCTGCGTCTCTCCCTCCCTCTCCTTCTAAATGCTCCGCCACACACAAGCTCTCCTATATCGACACAATTCATTCACTTATTCGCTTCTACACACACACACAACAAACCTAGTCTCGTGCCTTCTCCGTCTGCGTCTCTCACCCTCTCTCTTCAAGTGTTTTTTATTCTTCGTTTTTCTTCCAGAAGAAGACGTTTGGGATTTCAGAAATCCGCCAGTCGTCCCCCCACGTAATTCTTGTTTTTGTGCCCTTTGTGGATGTTTTTCTGGTTTTCCTTGCAAATCTCATTTTCTTGGCGGGTTTCATTCCCTTAACGATGTCTAGCAGCTAACCTAAGCTGAGCAATTTAGCTAGGAGAGCTAGCAGCTAGCGTGTTTAAGCTAACCTAGAGCTAGCTAAAGCTTAGCAACTAGCTTGGTTAAGCTAGCAGCTAGGAGAATTAACGCTATCTGCTAATAGCAGCTTAGCTAGAACAGCTAGCAGTTAGCGTGTTTAAGCTAACCTTAGCTAGAAGAGCTAGCAGTTAGCGTGTATAAGCTAACCTAGAAACTTCTAGCAGCTAGAACGCTATCTGCTAATTGCAGCTTAGCTAGTAGAGCTAGCAGTTAGCGTGTATAAGCTAACCTAGAGCTTAGCTAGAAAAGCTAGCAGTTAGCGTATTTTAGCTAAGCTAGAAGAGTCTAGCAGCTTTTTTCCTTCCCCTCCCAACCTCTTGTGTACAGTGTGTTTGCCAGAGCAACAGAGATTGGAATTCGGCTGCGCAGAGCCACTCCTGTGCTTTTCCCCTTCTTCCACCCCTCATACACATAGAAAGGTCGCGACAGACGACGCAGACTGATCAATCATTGACTACCCTACCACCACCACCGCCCTCTCTCTCTCTCCGAAAGAGAGAGAGAGAGAGAGAGAGAGAGAGAGACGTTTCGCTAATTATTATGCTTCCGGTGTTGAGGGTCGGGTGTATCCGGTGTGTTGAGAAGAGGAGGACAAGGTCTAAACCATTTTCACCTGTCTCCTATTCTTGGAATTGTCTTTGAGGACGTCAGCTTCTTATTTTTGGATTTTTCTAACCGGTGTAGTCCTTTTGGACAACTCGGGAAATGGTTTTTTTTGGGAAATTAGCCCTCTTTTTCCGTTAAAAACCCCTAAAAAGCCATTTCTACCGGTATAGTTTTTAGCCTGTTTTTTTTATTTTTGCAAGTGCGCTCCATTGCTAAAAAAGTCTAAAACATATTTTGTAGAGTTCAAAATTGCATTTTTGGGCAAAAAAAATTTTTTTTTTGCCAAAAAGTTTTATTTTGAACTCTAAAAATGCACTTTGGAGTCGTTTTAGCAATGGAGCGCACTTGCAAAAATAAGAAATAGGCAAAAAGCTAAAAACGTCTAGCTAATTTCCCAAAAAACAATTTTCCGAGTTGTCCAAAAAGACTACACCGGGTCATGTTTTTCCCCCGAAAAATTATTTTTTGAGCTCGAAAAATCCGCTTTTTCGCACTTGCTCAGTCTTAATTTCGAATTCCCGTTGTCCTCCGGTTGCCCATGACAATTCGAAAGAGCCTGCCTCGAGACTTTAATTAAAAGCCATCTTTCTATAAATTTGTCTCTTCGCTTCGCCGTCGAGCGATGCTCAGTCGGATAATGAAATAGTGTTTCCCTTTTCCTTCTCATCTTCTCATCTCTCTCTCTCTCTCAGTTTTCCGAAAAAGAATATATTCAGTTTTTGTCTTCAGATGAAGAAAAAGAGAGAGAGAGAGAGAGAAAGAGAGAGAGAAAGAGATGTGTGGATGGAATCTTAATGAGAACTTTTGCCCGTGTGTATATGTGGAAAAGTGACATGAATAGGCATGTTTTGCACATTTCCGAAAAACGGAAAACACGCAATGTGCTCTCTCGTCCTCCTCCCCGGTGTCGAATTCCAAAAGGAATTTGAATTTTTTTTTGGGAATTCTTAATTATTCCGAAACAATGCGCTTTTTTGGAAATCCTGAAAATTATAAGTTTTCTTGGGTTTTTGACGCTGAAAACTAGTTTTTGAGCGAGAAAAATCGGTAGAAATGGTTTTTAAGGCTGAAAAACTGAGTTTTTGCTATGAAAACCTAGAAAATGGGGGATTTGAGGTTTTTTGTGGCTAAAAATTATCATTTTTCAAAAAAAAAACCTCAAAAACATGAAAATCATCCGTTTTCTGTAGTTTTTTGGGGTTTTTGTTGTTGAAAAGTTGCTTTTTTCTTCACAAAAATCGGTAAAAATGGTTTTTTGTGGTTTTCTGTGGCTAAATACCAGCATTTTTCGAGGTTTTTTGTGGGCAGAAATAACCCTATAGAAACCTAGAAAAAGCTACTTTTTCCCGGTTTTCGCATCTAAAAAGTGGATTTTCTGCTCCAGAAAACCCCAAAAACTCCCTAGAAAAACTCATGATTTCCCAAAAATCGACTTTCCAACATGCCTCCTTGAATTTGAAAAAAAATAGTTTTCTTCAATTTTTCCCAGATTTTAGCAGTTAAAAACTTTGGTTTTTGGCTATAAATCTGAGTTTTTCGCGAAAAAATATGGGTTTCAGGTGATTTTTGGTAGTTTCTGAAGCAAAAAAACCAATTTGAAAAAAAAGCGAGTTTTTACCGAGACAACCTAGGATAACCCGATTTTTCGAGGTTTTTGGCGGCTTTTTGTAAAAATTCAAGAAAAATTCAAATTTCTGACCACAAAAACCCTCCAAAAAAATCAATTTAAAGACGCGCATGGAACGTTTCAAATTCTCGTTCACATTAGTCATCATTGTTTATTGAAACTGAGTCAATGTGTGTGCCCCCCGAATGATAAGGAAGAGAGAGAGAGAGACATTTTGCTCCGGATGTATATGAGAAAGTTCATTCTGAAACCCCCATTCCATTTCAAGATTATTTCTCTGCGCTCTCTCTGAGAAGATCAGTCTTATCACGTGGATTCTTAAAACACAAGGTCAATCTTCTCTTCCCTCTCTCTCTCTCTCTCTCTCTCTCTCTTCCCATCTTCGTCTTGTTGTTTCCCTTCCCCTTACAAACATGTTCTTCTCAAGAGGAGCGGCTCTCTCAATCCGGGCGGTTCGTTTCGTTTCGCAATACGGTTTAAGTCTCCTCGGTGTCTGCGTCTCTTCTCCCTCTCTCTCCCTCTAAAAGGGGAAGAAAAGTCTCAAATTTCTTCCACCTTTTGATTCATTTTGTCTGCGTCTCTCTCTCTCTCTCTCGGACGGACGGACGTCTTCAGAAGGCAATCCACGTGTCAACTTTCTCTTTTACACCAATAAAGGAATGCGGTTTTATATCATTGAGAAGAGGACGATCTGATAAGAAAGAGAAGAATTTGATGATAGTGAGAGAGAGAGAGAAGGGAGAGAAATGATGATTGAGAAGAAAAGAGAGGAGAATTGATTAATCAATTGTTGCTGCCCTAAAACAGAACAGCAGTCTGAACCAATGGTTTCTCATCGGGAATCACATCTCTCTCTCTCTCTCTCTCTCTCTCTCTCTCTCAGCTGGTCGGTGAGCTGTGATCAACTCTCTCTCTGTCTCTGGCAGCTCCCCCGATCAACCAATGTGTGATATAGTGGACCCTTTTCTCTGTTGCATTCAATCCAAAGGGATCATCATCAAGATGATGATGATCCCAGGAAAATCATTGAGAGAGAAAGAGAGAGAGACGTTTTTTGTTTAGCCCCGTGTTGTTTTAGCCGCCCCTCGGAGGAGGAGGAAGATTGAGTTTTTTGAAGCAAAGCAATTCAGTGTTTTTAATTGGTTTTTTTTGATACGGAAATTATTGGATTTTTGAGATTTTTTTGGGGTTCATAGGGTCACGGACAGAAAAAAAAGGAAAACTAAATTTTCATGTTTTTGGGTTTTTTTCTGTTTTTCCTGTTCTCGAAAAACCTGTGAATAGTCCTATTAAAGCTGGAAAATATTTAATGGCGAAAAGGTTTTTGGAATTTTTATACGGGATTTCGAAGAGTTTTAGCTCTATTTTAGCTGTAAAAATCAGTTTTTTCGCAATTTTTTTGCTGGAAATAGTGATTTTCTGCCCTTTTTTTATCTGTAAAAAAATCAGTCTTTTCTCGATATTTTTGTTTTTCTCCCAGAAAATTCTGGTTCTCTTTGCATTTTTCGTTCCAGTGGTTCGCTTCTGTTTCCTCGAAAAATGCATTTTTTCCAGGTTTTTTAATCAGAAAACTCTCGATTTCCAATCAAAAATTCATATTTTTCCGGGTTTTTTTTTCATCAGAACATTGTGGATTTTCTGCTAAATTACTCGAAAAATCCAAGTTTTTGGTGTATTTTTATTCAAACATTCAAGTTTTCAAAATTAAAAAAAACAGAATTTTCCAAACGAAAATTTAATTTTTATCGCTATTTTTCAACTAAAAATATTTAATTTAACCCGCAAAAATGAGCCTATTCCACATTTATCAATAGAGCGCACTTTCTCGCCACTGTAAGTTTTGAGTAACTAGAATTTTAATTTTCAATATTTTAAGAGCCCTTTTCCGCTAATAAAACGACTTTTTCTTGCGGTATTCAAAATTTAAAAAAAAATAAAAAAATCTCAATAGAGCACACTTTCTCCTTATGGTTCTTTAATCCCTTTTTTCTTCATCAAATCGCTTCCGCTCGCTGGGCCTTCAAATGATTTCCGGTCAATTTGATATCGAATAGAGAAGAAACAAGAAACCCCATTTTCCCCTTCTTTTGTGTATATTTCGGATTGAATCGCCTTCTCTCTCTCTCTCTCTCTCTCTCTCTCTCTCTCTCTCTCATCCATCGTTCTTTCCAGGAGTCACACACACATCAACACACAAATGAATCTTCTCTGATCGTCTAAACATCAACTAATTTGTATATTTTTACCAATAATTGTGAGTCAAATGCAAACGCGCTCTATTGAAAACCCCGGTAAAATATCCATTTTCAGAACCATGGATCACGAAGCACTGAAACGAGAGCTGCCGGAGGTGGAAAAGCTGACGGCACAGGAGAGAATTAATTTGGCGAAGTGAGTTTTTTTTTGCGGTAGAGCGCCTTTTCTCTGGGGGAGACTTTGGGGGTAAAAAACCGAGATTGCAGACAGTAAAAATCTCTGAAAAAGTGAGAAAAAGTCCTCATATTTTTCTTTTTCGCAATAGAGCGCATTTTCTAAAAAAAAAAAGATCAGAAAATGTGCTCCACTGCACTTTCCTCTTTTTCTCGGCAGAGCGCACTTTCTCCACTAGAGATTTTTGGATAAAAACCTAGATTGCTGACATTAAAAATCCCAAAAAATTCAGAAAACATCGTACTTTCTAAAATGTCAGCAAACGCGCTTCACCGCACTCTCCTTTATTTTGCAATCGAGCGCACTTACTCTGGGGGGAGATTTTTTGATTAAAACCCGGATTCCTGACTCGAAAAAGCCTGAAAAAGTCAGAATCCCCGGATTGCTGACATTTAAAAAAATTTTAATCAGCAAATGCGCCCCACCGCACTTTCCTCGTTTTTCGCAATAGAGCGCACTTTCTGAAAAAAAAAAGTCAGCAAACACGCTCCACCGCACTCCTCCTCTTCTTTTGCAGAGAACGCCGACGAAACCAACTACGCCTGAACACTCAACTCGAACAGCAACTCCCACCACCCCCACCCCGTCGTCAACGCCTACACTTCGCTCCAGAAGTCGAACTCCTCGAAGCCACGTGTCGTGCAGATTACGCAGAAGTCGAACGTCTTCTGAACAACAATACGAATCCGAACCTCCACAACGACGATGGCCTAACACCCCTCCATCAATGTGCCATCGATGACAATCAACAGATAATGCTACTTCTTTTGGAAAGAGGAGCAAATGTAAACGCCCAGGACACTGAACAATGGACGCCACTTCATGCGGCAGCGTGTTGTGCTCATATCAATATTGTCAAGATTCTGATTCAAGCTGGAGCGAATTTGTTAGCTGTGAACGCTGAGGGGAATATGCCATACGATATTTGTGATCATGAGGAGACCCTAGACGTCATTGAAAGTGAAATGGCAGCCCGAGGGATTACTCAGGCTTATATCGATGAGCAGAGGGGAGCTCCGGAGAAAGCGATGCTGGACGATATGAAGATGTTGCATCAGCAAGGGAAAGAGCTCGATGTCCGTGCTCCAGATGGCTCCACGTACCTCCACGTGGCATCTGCCAATGGATACTATGACGTGGCGGCGTTCCTATTGACCTGTTCAGTGTCCCCTTTGATCCGTGACAATGACTTCTGGCAGCCCGTCCATGCGGCGGCATCCTGGGCTCAACCGGATCTCATTGAGCTTTTATGCCAATATGGAGGGGATATCCATGCGAAGACGAAGCTAGGGGAGACTCCTATGGATCTTTGTGAGGATTTGTCGACGAAACAGGTGATCACGGCTTTAGTGCAGACAGAGGCGCGGCGTCGACGCTTGGCATTCGGGGTTCGTGACTCCAGAAGGCAGAGTAAGAAGCGGAAGAAGTTCGAATCGCCGCAACAAGGAGCAACGACCGGAGACAATCCTTTCTCGGCTAGAGGAGCCATCCGAAGACAGTCTCTCAGGGATCGAAGTGGACTGACACCTGCACGAATTGAGGCGCAAAAAGAAGGGGCGGATATTCTGAGGACGTGGTCGAAAGAAGATGTCTCTGCGGAAGCCCATGGAACTCATCAAAGGGAATCGCCGAGTAAACGGGTTCTTAAGGTAGGCTAGGCCACGTGGCGAACCGTCCCCTATCTCCTAGTTTCAGAGCTCCCAACACAAACAAGCGAAACCAATGTCGCCGGACGAATGGTTAAGGAAGTTGGAGACGAATGGAACGGCAGACGACGATTTGGATACGACGCCGAAGAGAGGCGGTGGAAGTACCAGAAGACGACAGAAAAAGGGTGAGCCTTTATGGATTTAGAACCAGGACGTGGTTTTGCGTCAAATCAAATTTTAAAAAATGGTCTCGAAAAATTCTGGATTTTTCTATCAACCACCCGTCTTTTATTTTCCGAATAGTCTGTAGTATATGCATCACCGTGAACATTTTTTAAAAAGATTTCAATGCACCGCCCGTTTTTTTTGGTGATTCGGTGATTTTGCGTCGTGGTGAACAGTTAACGACTGATTTTGAATTTTTTTTTTCCGAATTTTCAATGAAAAACCACCCGTTTTTTGGAAATTATAGCAATCGCGCTCCATTGAACTAGCGTTGAAATAAATATCGGAAGGGTCTAAAATTGAAATTTTTGGATGTTTTCTAGGGAAAATAGCGATTTTAGGCTAAAAATAAAATTTGAAAATATTTTTAAAATAAAAACCTAAATCTTTAAAAAAATCCTAGAGAGAAAAGCGAAAAGTTTTTTTTTCGAAATTTTTTTTTTCATTTTCGCTATAAAAAAGATTCTAAAACCCAATTTTTCTAGAAAATAGTGATTTCAGGCTAAAAAATAAAATTTAAAAAATTATTTTCCATCTGGCGACAAACCTAAATCTTTTAAAAAAACCTAGAGAAAAAAGAGAAAAGTGGTTTTCGAAAAAAATTTGTGTTTTTTTTTCCAAAAAATGATTCTAAAACCCATATATTTTGCAGTTCCAGGAGACATGTCGGATTCGCGAGGCGGCGGCGATGGACGACGACAAAAATCGACGTGTTGCTGTGTGATATGCTGATACTCTTAGCAACTCCTCCTTTGGGTACCGAGTATCCCCTATTCTTGATCAAAAACTAGATAAAAACAAGTCAGAATCAACAAAAAATCACTAATGGATTTCCAATTACGGTTAAAGTGTCTCCGTCTCTCTCTTTATCTTTTTCTGTATTTTTTCCTCTTTCATGTTCTATACGCATTTGTGTTATTAATCATTTCTCTATTCTCTCTCTCTGTGATTTCTCTCTCTCTCTCTCTCTTAGTCTCTCATCCTTAATATGATTATAATTCAATATATGTATCTATCCGTTTTATTTCCTATTCTCCCCATTTTTATATTCAAAATAACGTAAACTTATCCTATTTGATAATTCTAAACAAAAAAACGGTTGTGAACTGTCTAATTGCTTCGATTTCCACTAATTTCTACTTTTCTCTCCCTCTCTCTCTTTTAAAAACACACACACACGAACTTGCACACTTTTTTGACTTATTCGAAATTTTTGCAAAAAAGTATATAAAGATTTTAATTTCTAATTTTTTTTGAAAAATTCGGGAAAAATCTAAAAAAACTCACAAAAATTATAAAAAATAGCTTCGAAAATTCTGAACCCCGCCACGGGTTTATATACGCCCACTCGCCTAGTTACTAATTGTGACCCCGTGGCGCAGTCGGCAAACGCTTTGTTTTTCGATCCACCGAGGCTCGGGAGCCCTCGGGTTCGAACCCTGCTTCCCTTAAAACCTTTTGCCTTTTTGTTTTCGGACTTTTTAAAAGTTAAGCTCCGCTCCTTTTAGACCAGTTCATCGAAAATAGTGTTATAAGGTGGAAAAAGCGCAGAATTTTGAATGAGACACACCCTAAAAAGCTCTCTAGCATTTTTGAGACAGGCAGCATGAGTAACGCGCTAAAAGGGGCGGAGCCTAACTACCATAATATTTATTCTGTTTTCTTTTTCTGATCACTATCCGCTTCCTTCGCTTCCTTCGGCTTCTCCGCCTCATCCTCCAACGTCGGATACTCATCTGTCTCCGGTGTCACAATCGGATCGCTGATCAGTGCTGGCTGTAAAAATAAATTTGCAATTGCGCTCAATTGCTAAAAAGATCTAGTTCAATGGAGCGCGAATACCTTCTCATCGGGACTCCCTGCCTTCGACTCCTTCTTCTCGGGAGCCACCTTCTCCTCTTTTTTCTCTTCTTTCGTCTTCTTCTCCGAGCTTTTCGTCTTCGATTTCTCCTCTTTTTTCTCACTTGGTTTTGATTTTACTTCTGATGGTTTCTGGAAAAAAAATTGAAAATTGAATAAAAAATTTTTTTTTTCGAAAATTAAAAATCAAAAAAATTTTTTTTGCAATTTTCAAAAGTTTATTTTATCATCGTATTCTACGTAAAATTCTGAGTATTTTTGTCTCTTGAACCAAGTCTCTAGCTCCGCCCCTTCTTGAGATACAGCGCTTTGAAGTTGGGCGGCGAGAGAAGGAGAGAGCGCAGAGAAGGCTAGAGTGTCTGCGTCTCTCCTCTAGAGAGCGCGCCGACTTCAAGGGGCTGTATCTCGAGACGCAGAGAAGCTAGAAAAATGGTTTAAAAACCAAAATGTCTCAAATTTTAAGGAGAATACGATTATAAAATAAAATTTCAAAAATTCCAAAAAAAAATTTTCAAAACACGATATCTCGCTTACCGTAATAGCTAGAGATATGGTTTAAGAGACAATAATGCTCAGAATTTCATGATAAATTTAAATTTAACAAAAAATTTCAAAAAACGCAAACCTTCTCCAGCTCGACTTTCTTGACCTCTTCCTCGGCTGGTGGCGCTTTTGGAACCTCCGCCGGTACAGTAACCACTTTCTTCTCCTTTTCCTTCTTCTTTTTTCCGCCACACATCTGCAAAAAAACTGTTTTTAAAAAGTTTGAGAAAAAAGTGTGTTGCTCACTATAAAAATGGGTGGGAGGATGAGGAGAAAAAAAGCGATGGAATCCATTTTTTTTTCGAGAAATGAAATGGGGATTACGGTAGAAATTAGAGCACGTTTTTTGGATTTTCGAAAAAAAATAAGAAAAGTGGGCGGAGCTTAAAAATGGGCGGGGCTTAAGGGCTTCTAGCAAAAAGGGCCAGAGATTTATGAAAAGTGGGCGGAGCCTGAAAAATGTGGGCGGGGCTTATAACATGGTTCCATAAAAAAATAAAAAGTGGGCGGGGCTTAGTTGAAAGTGGGCGGAGCTTAGAGTGACACTCAAATGTGGGCGGAGCCTGAACAAGCTGCCTCTAGATAAAAGCTGGCGGAGCCTAAAATAAATACCGGGCAGCGAACCTACGAAAAATTAAAAAGGGGCGGGGCTTAATTTTGAAAAATGGGCGGAGCCTAATAAATCCCGTGAACCCATCCCAGATTTCCTTCTCATCAAAAATTTAAAAAAAAACAAAATTTTTGAAAAATCAAAAATTTATTTTTCAAAAAAAACTCTGTCTGTGTCTCTCACTTCTCTACACTCTCTCTTCTCTCTCTCCCTTCGATTACAGTAATCTTTGGTTGGCAATATGGACGATGGAAACTCAAAGACACCATATAACAGTATTTACGAGGCACTCAACTCGGTGAGTTTTTTTCTCGATCTAGGCTCCGCCCACTTTAGGCCACGCCCCTTTAGTTAGCCCCCTTGGTAGGCCACGCCCCCACAAGCTCCGCCCCCTTTTGTTATCTAGGCCACGCCCCTTTTCAATTGATGGTGCGAGAGATCTCTACTCATTTTCTGAAGCCACGCCCACTTTTCTGAAAAGCTCGTTAGGCCCCGCCCCTTTAGGTAAGCCCCGCCTTTTTTAGTAGGCCACGCCCCCTTTTGTTCAAGCTCCGCCCCTTTTCCCACCTAGACCCTCGGTTTAAGAGAGCATTTCGCTAGGTTTTCCCTATTTTTCGAGGTCACGCCCACTTTTTCTCTGCTAAACCCCGCCCCTTTTATATAAGCCCCGCCCCTTTCGCAATTGGCCACGCCCCTTTTTTGAAAACAGTGGCTAGGCTCTGCGGAGCCACTTTCCTTGTAATGGTTTTCAAGGGTCTGTGCCTATAAATTCAAGCCCCGCCCATTTTACTGAGACCACGCCCCTTTTTGACTCCGCCCATCTCTCTATTAAGCCACGCCCATTTTAGGCCACGCCCCTTTTAGGCTACGCTCTTTTTTCCAAAAAAGGGCTTTTCTTGAGGTTCAACTACTTTTCGAAGATTTCTCAAGCCACGCCCCTTTTTCCAAGGACCCGCCCCTAGCTTTAAGCTCCGCCCACTTTTCCCTTAAGCCCCTCCCCATTTAAGATCCGCCCACTTTTTTATAGGCCGTTCCCCCTTTTTTGAAAAAGCAGCAGCGGAGCCACGTCCCTTGAAATGGTTTTAAAGGGTCTGTGCCTATACATTCAAGCCCCACCCCCTTTTCTCTAGGCCACGCCCCTTTCATCCCCTCCCCAAAACTCCTTCCATTTTTTTAGAAAGTAGAGACAGAACTCGTATGCTGTAAACATGGAACCCAATGTGTATACGGTAAAAAACCGTCAATCCCAGAGAATCAATATGTAAATCTTCCGACACCTGGAGGAGGATCCGAAGGAGAAAAAGGACCAACTAGTGATAAAACAGTTCAACATGCTGAAAAACTAGCGGCAAAACTGAAGAAATTGGAAGGAAAAGGGAAAAAAATGAGTTCGAAAGAGAAAAGAAAGAAGAAGCAAGCAGTGAAGGAAGAGGATCCAGCCTACGAGATGATTGGACCCCCTTCTGAATCGACAACCGCCACTTCTGCACCGATTACGACGGAGTCGGTGGAGAATAATCAAGTTGTTAAGTGAGTTTTATCTGGGTTACTGTAGGAGATAGAGGGAAGCTGTCAACTAGAAAAATATGCGAAATTTTATACTGAGCAATTTTGTAGTTAACCACTTTTTGATAGCGCTCAAAGGAAAGGAGTTATAAGCGCTTGAAGTAGCGTTTTGTCAAAATGGTTTTAAATGCTTATAACTCGCTTCCCTTAAAAGCTATCAAAAAGTGGCTAACAACAAAATTGCTCAGCTTAAAATTTTACGTATTTTGTTAGTTAACAACTTTTTGATAGCGTCAACCTGCAAGGAGTTATGAGCCCTGGAATTTGGAGAAGAGAGCGCAGAGAAAAGAAAAATGCGAGAGCGTCTGTTTCTCTGCGTCTCTCGGGGCGGTCCCTAGCTCTCTGTCCGTCTCTAGATGTGTTGTACGCTAAGCTAGTGCGAGCTATCAGAAAATAATAAATTTTAAAAGTTTAGAGAATTTTAAGCTGAGCAACTTGACTTTTTTTTGGAGGTTAATGTAAGCTAAGTCTCCGCTTTAAACGCTTATAACTCGATTACGGTAGGAGGTATCAAAAATTTGTCAACTACAAAGTTGCTCAGCTTAACAAGGCCTACATTTTACTAGTTGACAACTTTTTGATAGGGATTACGGTAGCGGTGATACGTGGCTTTTCTCGGGTAGGTTAACAAGAATTAAGTCAAGTCTCCGCTTTAAACGCCTATAACTAGGTTACAGTAGGAGGTATCAAAAAGTTGTCAACTAGTAAATTGCTCAGCTTAACAAGAGCTATATTTTACTAGTTGACAACTTTTTGATAGGGATTACGGTAGCGGTGATACAGAGCCTTGAAGTTTGCAAAGGTTTTTTCAGACATTGCGCAACTTCAAATGCTTGTAACTCCATTCTGGTTAGCGCTATCGAGAAGCTGCTAATTTCTATGCGCTTTTCACTATTTTCCGAATAATTTCAGATGTGAAAACACTGCATTTCAATGCTATTTGGGAGTGATCTCCTCATCCGACGCCGAAGGACAAGTCACCCGTCGCGGAGATTTCGCCCTCTATCACGAATTCCCCCCGGGAAAACACGTCGACAATTTGTCGTCAGGACTCCCTTTAATGCTTGTCTACTACACGACAACCAAAAAACATCGTCATTATCCGGTAAGAACCTCTGCCGGATCCAATGGAGAGGTTTTCTATTCGGTCGACTGCGGATATCCGATCGTCCGTCGTCACTACTCGCTCAATCAACTCGTACAGTACTACAAAACGTTTGGATCAATCCGAATGAATCCGGATGACACGTGTGCCGAAGCGTTTTCTTGGTGGCTCGAATAGAATTTTTTAAATAAAGAAGAGAATAAAGTTTTTCGGATTAAAAAAATTTTTTTTGAAAAATTATTTTTTCGAATTTTTAAAATTTTATTTTATTACCGTATTCTACTTAAAATTCTAAGTATTTTTGTCTCTTGAATCATTTCTCTAGCTCCGCCCCTTCTCGAGATACAGCGCTTCAAAGTTGGGCGGCGAGAGGAGAGAGAGCGCAGAGAAGGCTAGAGTGTCTGCGTCTCTTGCCTAGAGAGCGCGCCAACTTCAAAGCGGGGTATCTCGAGACACAGAGAAGCTAGAGAAATGGTTTCAAAACCAAAATGATCAGAATTTTCAGGAGAATGCGATTATCGAATAAATTTTTGAATCATTCGATTTAAAAAATTTTCTTTTTTTTTAGATATCCTCTATCAGTTTCAACTTTATGATTGAGCAACTTGAAATGTGCAGAATTAAAATACATGTTAAGTGCACGCTATCAAAATGTTGGTATTATTTTTAAAGTTGGAGCAAGCGGTAAAACGAATGGAAACATCTCAATTCCATAGTACGGATTTCAAAACAAAATTAATCCAATGACGTCTCAAGTGCGAAACTGAAATAGTCCTCGGAGCAATCGAAAAGCGCCTTCGTTCCGTCGTTTCGTTCAATTTCATATCCTCCGTTGAATGAGAAACTCTTTCTT
The DNA here is from genome assembly GCA_016735795.1 of Caenorhabditis tropicalis. Lineage (NCBI taxonomy): Eukaryota > Metazoa > Nematoda > Chromadorea > Rhabditida > Rhabditidae > Caenorhabditis > Caenorhabditis tropicalis. Next base: position 1,553,573 of record CM028614.1, on the reverse strand, counting down.
GGGGCGATGACACTGAAAGAAGATGAGATTTGAGTGAAGTATGAGCAATTTTGACGCTATCAAAAAGTTATCAATTTGCAACAACGCAGAATTTTAAGCTGAGCAATTTTGTAATTGACCACTTTTCGATAGCGTTCCTGCGAAAAGAGTTATAAGCTTTAGAAGTTGTGCTCCGCAGGATTATGTATCTTAATTTTCAAACGCTTACAACATGCTCCCCTCAAAATTTATCAAAAAGTGGTCAGCTAATAAGTTGCTCAGCTTAAAATTTTTCATATTTTGCTAGTTGACAGCTTTTTAATAGCGGTTACGCTAAAGGAGTTATAAGCGCTTGAAGTTAAAGTCACTCGGTTTGCGCAGTATCTATTTTCAAACGACTATAACTTGTTTCATGGAATAGCTATCAAAAAGTAGTCAACTAGTAAGTTGCTCAGCTCAAAATTCTACGTATTTTACTAGATGAAAACTTTTTGATAGCGTAAACCTGCAAGGAGTTATGAACTCTTGAAGTTAGAGGAGAGAGCGCAGAGAAAGAGAAAGGCTGTTTCTCTGCGTCTCTCGTGCGGCCCCTATCTTTGAACGCCAGTCTCACCTTCGGAAATGTCGTTTCTCCGGTTTCCAAAGAGCTCCAATGCCTTGAGCCCAAATAGCGCAGGTTTGCCCCTGTGCCTGATAACTTATGTGTTGATTATCATAAGCAACACTTGTAAAATGGATAGCCTTCAAATGAGGATTCCCTCCGTTCATCCAGTTTCTGACAAATCGATCGATTTCTGCGCCCTTGTACCATCTATTATTTATAAAAATTTCGGGTGCATCGATTTGCATTATGTTATCGACACGGAAATCCGATTCCAATTCGCACGAGAAAAATTCACATTTTCCATGGGAATTCTGAATTTGAAATGGTTTTCCTCCGGTTTTAACTTTCAAAGAGATATATTTCGCTTCGCAATCCTTGATTATATTTTGTAGGGCGTCCACATCAAATACGGTGTCTTCTCGAGAAAAAATTTCAACCAGGGTCAGCTCTCCTTGGCGCCGTTGCAACCAATTCATGATTGGACCACCCGACTCGTCGGATATTTCCACTATTTGCACTTTGGCACCGAGCAGTTCGTCGAAATACCTAATTATCTCTTTCGTTCCTGTCTCTATATCATCCCAAACTGTTCCCAGCATACATGCCTCCAGACCGTACTCAAAAAGTATCGGATTTCCGTTGATTATTATTTTCTTATTCATCGGCCAGTCGTCTGGTTTGAGCATTTGACCGAAACGAAGGTATTCATTGCTACCGTCGACGACAACAGTTACAAACTGATTGTTTCGAATGTTCAACGCTATTTTAACTGTTTTACGACGAACGGATTTGACGGTTGAATAGGTTTTCGATGAGCACAGAGAGATGAGAATTCTGGAATTAATTATCAATAGAGCGCATTTGCTTTTAAAGGAGGACTGAACAGAATTCAAAATAATTTGTATATAGATTTAGTTTTGAATTCTGAACACTTTTTCTGTTGACAACTTTCTCTGAAAATGCCTCTAAAAGCCTTAAAAACCGACTTGAAATGCAAAGATTTGATAATAATGGAAGAGTTTTTTGCAACTTCGGCCACGGGGTTTTGGGACGCCCCAGTCGCTATTTTTCTCATTTTGTTGGAATTAATAAGAAGATATTCAATAAGAATATAAAAATTCAAAGAAAAAATAAAAATAGCCACTGGGACGTCCGAAAACCCCGTGGCCGAAGTTGCAAAAACTCTTCCATAATAATCAAATCTTATTTCAAGCCAGTTTTTAAGGCGTTTAGAGGCTTTTTCAAAGAAAGTTGTCAACAGAAAAAGTGTTCAGAATTAAAAACTACATCTATATACTAAATATTGAAATTAACTTCAGTCCTCCTTTAAAACTTACTGTTCAGTTAATGTCATTGAATTGATGATATTGGAATAAATGAGTTGTGGAAGACGGAATAGATACAATGGAGATGTCATGGTTATCCAAGAATCAATAATAGGAATGGGGAGTCTAGGAAATTTTTCAAAATTAACTAAAAATTCAACACGAAGATGAAAAAATGGAACTTGGAAAAAAACATGTTGAAGGTCTAGAATGTTGAAGTTTTCGTTACAAATGATGGTTCCAATTTATTTTGAAAACATAGATTATATATTTTTAGCTCATTTGTTTTAGAATAAAAAACTTACTGCTCAGTCATTGTCATCGAATTGATAATAATCGAATAAACGAGTTGTGGAAGACGGAATAAGTACGAGGGAGATGTCATGGTTCAATCAATACTGGGGATGAAGGTGTTCGACTATGAGGGTATACCGAGACCTTTCCAATAAACTCTGTGTCCCTTTAAACAATGGACAGAATTTGGGTAGAATAGAATAACATAGGTCCAAAAAGATATTACCGAGAGACGCAAGATTAACTTTAAATGGTTATAACTCGCTAACAGGTAGAGCTAGCGGAAAGCAATTAACTAGAAAATTGCTCAGCTTAAAGTTCTACGTAAGTTGTTAGTTGAAAAAAAGTTTATAGCGTTAACCTGCAAGAAGTTATGAACCCGTAAAGGAGCACATAGACATAAGGTGTGTGCCTTTCAGTTGTGAACTTTATTATATAAAATGTTATCACATGAAAAAAAAATTAATAATGTAATACCTTTTCAAGTGCAAAACAGAAAAAGTTCTGGGAGTTGTTGAAGAAAGCAATTGTTCCGTCGTTTCGTTGAACTTCGAAACCTCCGTTCAATGTGAAACTCCACTGGGTGGTAACACTGAAAATGGTCAGAAGAATGTTAGCGATGGAGCACAAATGCACTTCGTTTTCCCGCGTGTATGCGACAGCGCGCTCCGGCGAACACTGCCGATCAAAACGTTGAATACTCAGGCAACGGCGCGGGCAGCCAAATTATGTCGATTTACGGCGAATAAATTAATTCTCATAAACTAATTTTTTTTCGTAAATACACAAATAATTGATAAAAATTCAATTTTTAAAGTTTAATTTGAAGAAAAAACACAGTTTAGAGCTTTTAAATGCCAAAAATCCAACTTTTTGGGTGAAAAAATATTCAAAATTTGAATTTCATTTTTCGTCTCAATGGAGCGCGCTTTCGCATACAGGGGGAAAATGAAGTGCAAATGAATCTTCTCACCTTTCAAAATCTTTGTTGCCCGGAGTCCATCGTACTGAGATACCCGATATCATATCATGCTCATCGGAAATCGAATGACGAATACAAAGAGCCTTCAAGTGAGCATTCCCTCCGTTCATCCAGTGCTTGATGAACTGATTGATTTCTGCACTTGTAAACCGTCTAGCGTTGATATAAATCTCGGGCGCCTCGATTTGCATCAAGCTCTCGACAATGACCACCGTGTCGTCCCTGCACTGAAACAGCTTACATTTTCCATTGGAGTTCTGAATTTGAAACGGTCTTTCTCTGGTATCCACATCCAAACAGATGTGTTTTGCTTCGCAATCCCTGATTATATTTTGTAGGGCTTCCACCTCAAATATGGTGTCTTTCTGATTGAAGACTACGACCTTAGAAAGCTGTCCCTGACGCCGTTGCAACCATTTCATGATTCGACCACCCGAATCGTCGGTTATCTCCATAACCTTCACTTTGGCACCGAGCAAGGCGTCGAGATATTTAATCATTTCCATTGTTCCCATTTCAACATCCGCCCAAACAGTCACGCATTGCTCCTTACTGAAGGCAATACGTGTCGTTTGTCCATTGATTGTCACCCTTTTACACATCGGCCAGTCGGCGGCTGGTTCGGGAACCTGACCAACAAGCAGCTTTTCGGTGCTACCGTCGACGAAGACAGTAACAAACTGATTGTTTCGAACGTCCAAACTTATTTTTCTTTTTTCACGACGAACGGATTTGACGATCGAATTGGTTTTCGAAGAGCAAAGAGAAATGGCAATTCTGAAATCAACTGAATTCAATAAGGCTTCCATGCGGACGAAATTTCAAGCGGACCGACCTCGTCCGTCCGTTTTCGGTCCGCATTCGCAATTGTGCGTCGCGGTGTACATGCGTACAATGAGCACCGTACGACATTTGATTCTAATCATTTTTTTTTATTGAAATAATTGACAATTTTAGTTCGTTTCAACGGTAAAAGGCCTATTTTAATAAAAATTCAACCTTTTTAACTTCAAAACGAACTAAAATTGTCAATTATTCAATAGAAAATTAATTGGAAACAAATGTCGTACGGTGCTCTGTATTGTACGCATGTACACCGCGACGCACAGTTGCGGATGCGGACCAAAAACCGGACGGACCGCGGACGGACGAACGAATTTCCGTCCGCATGGAAGCCTTAGAATTCAACAACAACAGGGCGCATTTGCTCTTTGGAAACTTACTGTTCAGTCAGTGTCATCGAATTGATGATAATCGAATAAACGAGTTGTGGAAGACGGAATAAGTACAATTGACACGTCATGGTTCTTGGAGAATCAATACTGGGGACAGGGGTCTTCTGCTATGCTAGCAAATAGTGGAGGCGAGGAGGATCTTGAGTTTTAGGGGTACACTGAGACACCGAACACACACCAAGTGAGATCGTTCTATTAAATTGTCTGTACCTTTGAACTATAAGTCTGACTAATTTGACACGCCTTTGAATACTTACATGAACTTTCAATTTCATGCTCACCCAAAATTTCACATGGTAGTTTGGACACTTTAGTCCGGTTCCGATCATTTTTCCTTGCTTCTCAACCCGGTTTTTTTCTGTTTTTAATGGGAGAGTATTACGGTTTTTAAATTTTAAACAACTGGAAACCATGATGCAATTTCGGTTTTTTTTGGCGCAAAACACAATTAAAAAATTTTCAAAATAAGCTCTCGGTCAAAGGCGCGGAATCAAATGTCTCCCGGTATCGTCGAGGAAAAAAAATTATTCACGTGGCGAGACCTGGATATTGTCTCTGCGCCTTTAAATGGGAGGCTCGCGTTCTCGAATATAACCTGCAATTTTTCAATCTACTCTTTCTCCAATTAATCTGAAAATTTCGATTTTTAGCGCGCGCGATTTTTTTGCATTATTCGAATTTCAGCGAAGTGGGCGGAGCCTATTTCCTGCTAAATCGAGTTTTAAAAACCGATTTTTCGCAATTTTTACTTATTTTCACGCATTTTCGAAATTTTGATGTTTATTTTCAGACCTCCTCCGGAAAACTCACCGCAATGACCGCTAATCGACAGTAGTACGGAATGAAAAAGTATCACGATGTCATCAGAAACCGCAAGCGGCCGGAGAATAGGAGAGATGATGTGAGAACGATGAGCTCGAATTATCTTCCCCTGGACCCAGCGTTAGAGGAAGGAATCTACCAAAAAGCAAATGAGAAGGGATCCCTCTGCTGGAGGAGCAGAACTCAGCGACACTCCTCTGATGTACTTCACATATATGCTCTTCGATCCTCAGCTGCTTGGGCCGAACCTGAGCAGTTTCTCCGCGCCATCTTCTACATCGGGAAGGGCTGTGGAAAACGCCCATATCAGCACTTCAAAGATGTGAAAAACAATGTGCGAAACTTTCAACCTCTCAGCCAGAAAGAAAGAGGGATTTATGGAATATGGAAAACGGGGAGTCCCATAGTTCGGTAGGCTTTTCGCGTTTCGAGACTTCATTGTCTCAGTAATTCTTACACTGAGCAATGTATCGATTGCTTAGGACACGAATTGTCGGATAATGAGGCACTTGTACGCGAAGCATGTATGATGCTGGCACTTCGAATGTCGAATCTGACCAATGTCGCAGCGGGACAACTTCCTGGAAGCGCCTTCTTTTGGTCGCCATGAATGAAGGAGCTCTACGGCTCCTTCCACCTTCAAAGAGCCTTCAAACTGATGAAATTGTGTGGAATTCGCTCTATCGGACCTGGTAACTTGGAATAACTATAAGATATACTTCACTGCCCCATATGATCACCAAAAATTTCGGTTTTTTAAAAAATATTGTCCGCTTTCCATAAATCATTTTTTTTACCTCATTTTTTTTCTTTCTGAAAAAGTCTATTTTATTTCTGACCATAGAGAATCGGGTTGAGAGAGATAGAGAGAGAGGAGAAAACTGTACAGACTGGCTTTTCGTTGTAAACCGGGATGTGAAGAAGTTAAAGGATTAGAAAGAAAGGGGAGGAGGAAAAGGAGATTCAGAATCTCACATAGATCAATACCCATAGACAGACGGTGGGTCATGAGAGAAAAAGAAAAAAGGCTATTCTATGAAAAGAAAGAAAATATGCTAGAATTTCAAAAGAAACACACATTGATACAATTTATACAGAATCTAGTTACAGAGAGGAGGGGGCGTGGTCTTCCCTGTGTTACAGTAATCACTCGGTGATTCCCATCGCTCGAAGATCCGCCGCCTTATCCGACGCCAGATACTTCCTCCTGTACGTCTCAATCATCTTGGCTCTCTGAATCTCATAGTAGGAGAGATCATCTTCACCCGACGATGAACTCAGCTTCGTCCATGTCCGATGACGTCCGGCGTCTGGCTCCTGAACCACTTCAGCCGGCTCTTCGAATTCCATTTCGTTTTCGCTCTGGAAGATGAAAAGAGGATTAGCGATAGAGCGCATAGGCTTTCGGACATTTCGAAACTGCTGAAACACATATTTAGGCGCTAAAATTATGAAAAATGAATCAAAACTCAACTAGTAACGTTAAAAAAAGCTCGTTTTAGCCTAAAAATGTCTAAAAACCACATTCTGCTAACTTTTTATTTTTTATTTTTAGCGAAATAAAAATCTTTAAAAAATCATATTTTTTCGAATTTTCTCTTTTTTGCGAATTTTTTTTGAAAATTCGAAAAAATATGATTTTCAATTTTTTTCGATTTTTTTTCGCTGAAAATGAAAAATAAAAAATCATCAGAATGTGGTTTTAGACATTTTAGGCTAAAACGAGCTTTGTTAAATGTGCCTCAGCGGTTTCGAGATGTCCGGTTTCCAAATTTCCGGTTTCCAAATGTCCGGGAGCCGGATTATCAATAGAGCGCATATACCAACCTCATCAGAAAGCTCATCGTCTAGCGTCGGCATAAACGATCCGTTCATTCCGATTCTTCCCTCGAGAATATTCTCGATAGTCGACTGTGCCGACCCGGATTGCCTCAGATCTCCCATAATCGCTTCTGTCGTCATTTGTGGGAACATCTCTCGAACCTGCTCGACCATCACCGCAAGTTGCTCATCGCTCGGCTCGGCGGCTCTTCCGAAAAACGATGCCAGGCTAGCCGGGAGATCGAACGAGAAGGATGGGACGTAGAGGAACGCAACTTGTCCCCCTTGGAATTGTACCCGGGCGGTTGGCTCCGCTTGTCGGACCTCTTCCTGTGGGGATGGGATTGTGCAGCGACACGTTGGGCAAGAGGAATCCTGGGCGAGCCACCACATCAGACACCAATCATGGAATTGATGGGAGCACGGAAGGCGACGGGAGGAGCCAAGGAGTTCCCAGCAGACGACACAACGATCGTCGCTGTTCGCCGCTTTGACACTCGGGTAGGCTGATTCAATGTGCTCGAAGATCTTCTTGTGGGTACGGTGACGGGCGTGTTGCTCACGCATACAGTTATAGGTCAGCTTCATGTGGTACAGGAAGAAAATACTCGTCAGGTTGAGACCGGGAGAGACGATGAATAGCTGCGCGTAGCTGAGCATTTGGATAGATTCACAAACGAAATTGGTGGTTAGCTCCAGGAAATAGTTGAAGTGACGGACCGAATCTGGATTGAAGGAGAAGACCCGGGAGGAGGAGATGCATCGGAAGAGGATGAATGTCGAGCGGAAAACTGCCAGAAGGCACTGAAAAATTGAATTTTTTTTTAAATTTTAAATTGGAAAATTGCTCACATCAAAATAAAGGAGGACCGTCGAATGCCACTCCAAATGATTCTGCACTCGAGACACCATCACTGACATGGCAATGGAGACGAAGAAGAGGAATAGGGAGAGGAATGAGACTTTCTGGCTTCCACGATCACATGATGGTGATGTCTGAAAAATTTTTTTATTTCGCAAATTTGAAATTTCTCCTCATTTTTCCCCGAAAACCGCAAAATTTTGGCTGAAAACCGGGGGTTTCTCGTTAAGTTCTAGATTTTTCGGTTAAAAACAGGGGTTTTAAGCTACTGAACGCCTAAATTGTTTTTAAACTTGAACGGGAAAATGAGAAAAACCCGTATTTGTCAGTTACTGAAGGCGCGCTTGCGGTCGCGTCGCGGCCGTCTTAAAGTTAGGATTTTTAGCATTTCAATAAAACTTCCAGCAAATTTATCGACTAATGTCGAAAAAAACCGCATAAAAAGCCTGAAAAACAGTGTAAAATAGAGGAAAAAGCACTGTTTTCGAACAATTCCGGATGCGCTGCGGTCGCGTCGCGGTCTGGTTTTAAAAATTAATTCCGGGGAAATATCGCTTTTTAAAGGGTTTTTTTTTCATTTTTCAGTGCGTTACTAACATATTTCAGTCTCTGACAAGTGACAAATTGAAGATGGGATAGAAAACCACAAATGCCTGCCCACAGTGTCCACGGCATCACTTTGTAGCCTCGTTGGGGTCCGGACACTACTGACAAATAGACTATTCTGAAATAAGGATTTTTAAAAACAAAAAAATAATTTAATATGTACGTTAAAAGAATATAGGAGAAGAAGGCTTGTCGGGCGACGGTTTCCTCTTGTCTCGATAGTTCCTTGAAGGTTAATTTGATTATTAGCTTCGCGCACATGGCGAGTATCGCAAAATACGAGTTGATGGCGACCCAGATGAGTGTGGTATCCGATAAAAGATAGTGAGCAATTTGGAATAGTGTGTTTCCGGCGAGCGCCTCGAGATTAATGAGTCCGTACGCCGAAGAGAGACGCGTGTTGTTCCGTAGCTCCTCTTCTAGTAGTCGCTGCAATTCCGGTTGCGATCGGAACGTCGTGAACACCGACGCCGAGGCGATGACGGCGACGCATAGCGACAGAGCTAGATAGGATTCGACGGAGGGGAACGGCGTCCGGGAGAGCATGCTCACGATGCCCAGCGGCGCTTGGTTGTGACGACGAGCGGCGTCCGGGTTGCCCGTGTTCATCGCTCTGCAAAGAATGAGAATTTTAGAATGAGGGGAGGAAGTTTAAAGGCGCAGAGGAAAAAAAAAAAAAGTTTTTTTGAGAGAAAAAGTTTTACGATTAAAAAATGAGATAAAAATCTAGTTTTTTAAATAAAGGTAGAAAAACAATGTTTTTTGAAAAATAAATTTTTTACTTGAGTTTCGCTCACTTTTTTCATCCGAATAAGTATTTTCTCCTGAAAAATAGCTTTTTCATAGATTTTTTTTGATAGAAAAACAATAAAAATGAACAATTTTATAGGAAAAACAATTCGAAAACGATGGTTCGTTGGAGCGCGTAAGCTCCTTTTGAACAGTGGCTTGCGCTTGAATTTCTGAGTTTTAATAAAGAACTTTGCTATTTTTCTAGAAAATCTAGATTTTTACTAGAAATTAAATTTTTTTTTAATTTCTGGAATTTTCGGCAGAAAAAATTTGATAATTCATGAATAATCTAATTTTTAACTTTTTCGAAAAATGAATTTCAAATATTGTAAAAATTGTTTTTTTTTCAAATTTTTCACTAAAAATAAAAAAATTTGTGGAATTTCTAAAGAGCGAAAGTGGTTTTTGTTTAAAATTAAAAATTTGAATTCAACAGTTGTTTGAAGGAAAAATTTTCAAATGCTTGAATTTTAATTTTTTGTGAGAAAATAATTTTTCGTCAAAAAAAAATTTTTTTTCAAACCTTTTTTATTTAAATAAAATCTGAAATTTTAAATAAAATCTGAATAACATCATCTTCTTTTTTTATAAATTGAACTTATAAATAAATTATAAATTATTTTATAAATAAATTTATTTTTCAAATACATTCCTAGTCATGAAAAAAATATCTAATCAAAACCAAAACCACTCTTCTCTTTAGAATTCCCGAAGAAAAAAAGCTGAAAGAAGAAGAAAAAAAAGAGGGAATAACAAAAGCTAATCTTCTTCTCAATATCCGTTACACATATCCGATGAGGATTATACAAATCAGAAGGAAGGTGACGTCAAAGAAAAAACAGACAACACAATGTGCGTATGGGAATAAAACATGTGGCGTCTTTTGAGTTCTGAACAGAGTTGTATGGAATGAAAATTTCCAGTTCTGGGATATGGAATTTGGACAAAATCTAGCGGTTTTTGAAAAAATTTGAAAAAAATCGAAATTAAAAAAAAAAATTTCTCGATTTTACATGGAATTTAGAATTTTTTCTGTTCAAATTGGAATTTGGAATAAAATTTCAAATGTGGAATTTGGAATTTGGACAAAAATTTTTTTATGGAATTTGGAATATGGAATTTGAATTCCACACAACTCTGGTTGTGAACAAGAAGAAATAGAAGGGAATAATCCGCTAACCGTTCAGAAACATTTGGGGATAAATAGCCGAGAGATCATCTGCAGATTTCCGTCTCTCTCTCTCTCTCTCTCTCTCTCTCTCTCTCTCTCTCTCTCTCTCTCTCGCTAAGCGGCAATTAGACGTCACGTGAAAGCTTTCTTTGTTAATTACTATATATATATATATAATTATAAATATATAAAAAAATAGATTTAAAAAACCAGTTAAAAAATTAAAAACGCCCGGGAAAAAACCTAAATACTCTAAAAAACCCCAGAAAAATCGAAAAAAAGAAGAGCCGGAGGAGCCGCTGCCGAAAGAGCTCTAACTCGTAGACACACACGCACACACACGGAGAGTATCGATTTTTGAGAAAGAGGAGGAGGAGGGGGAAAAGATGCGAGAGAGTGAGAGATAGAGAAGTTGCTACTGGTTTTGAACTTCTCTCTCTCTCTCTCTCTCACTCATTTTTGAGAGAGAGAGAGGAAGGTCGAATGGCATCGTTTTTAGTGAGGTCATTCACATTGCCTTTTAAAAATACTATACGGTTTGGCGAGGAGGGAGAGAGACCAGAAAACCAAAAACAGGCTTTTTTGGAGAAGGTTCAAAGATGAATAATGCGGAAAAATTTTTTGTTTAGCAAAATCGAAAAAATATTTTTTTTGATAAAAATTTCACTTTTATAGTTTTTTTTGCTCAAATTTTTTTTATTCGAAAACAATTTTTTTTATCCGCGAATTTTATCTAACATCGAAAATGATTTAAAAATTAATTTTTATCAAATATCCACACTTTTAGGATGATTCTTACGTTGAGAAAAACCGTTTTCTTTAATAAAAATCTCACTTTTTATAGTTTTTTCTAAACTTTTTTTTGAACATTTGTTTGGCGAAAATTAATTGACATCATCGAAAATCATTCGAAAAATACATTTTTTGAGCTAAATTTCGATCAGAACCATCAAAAATAGCTGATTTCTCGCGAAAAACTCCTATTTTTAATGGCATTCTACAGAAAAACGGCGGAAAAAGCTGGAGAAAACTGATAAAAACACGGAAAATGACCAGAAACACACAAAAAATTTCAGAAAAATTATTAGTTTTTGAACGAAAAATAGGCGGTTTTTTGGAATTTTAACGAAGAAAAATAGCGAGATCAAACTAGTTTAAAAGTGTTTTCTGTTGAAAATCTGAGTTTTTCTTCGGTTTTTAGTTGAAGGTTAGAGGGATGAAACTACAATTTTTTGAGCCTATATTTCGATTAAAATTAATATAAAATTAAGGACATAGGTAAAAACGAACCTTTTGCACTAGGGTGCAGAAGGGTACGTCTGCAATCGCGTCCCAGCGAAACGCCCCCATTTGGCTGCTTACATTTTTTCCGTTGCCTGAGTATCAAATGTATAAACTGTGTGCCGCCTCTCGCGGAGATCAAATATAAATATTTAAAAATTATTTTCTCCTAAATGTGCGCTGGGGCGCGATTGCAGACGTTACCTTCTGCACCCTAGTGCTTTTGTTCAATAAAATAGATGCTGTTTGCTGTTTTCAGAGCGAAAATTAGGTTTCTATTATTTTGTTAATTGGCAAATAAAAAATTGTTTTCAATCCGCCAAATTATTTTTTTTAAATAAAATTTTTAATTTATAAATTAAACATAATATAGCCTGTACAAAGGTCGGCAATCATCTAAAAATCGAAATTGAATCCGGAGAATTCAATAAAACATCAATAATTTTCCAATCATCACCTATTATCATCAACAAACTCGGAAAGAATCAAAAATCCCGAGTGGAATCAAAACTAACAAGTCACACGATGAGAGAGAGAGAGAGAAAGACGTGTTTTCTTCATTATCACTGAATTTTAACAGCAATGAAAAAAAAACGAATTGATAGTGGAAGAAGAACACGAGACATTGAAAGAGAGAGAGAGAGAGAGAGAAAGTATTAAAAACAGTACGGAAACGTGTTGGCGGCCGGAGGAGAACAGTTCGAACTAATTTGAAATGTTGGTTTTTTTTTTGAAATTTTATGTTAAAAAATTTTATTGATAACAAGAAAAGTGTTGTTTTCGATTTTCGACATTGGAAATGGAGTCGGCGCGTGATTAGCGACAATGATAATGCAGTCTGTTCCGGAGTTATTTTCCGTTGGCTTCATTATTACAGAATAATTTTTTTTGTGAAAAAAATTATTTTTTTTGAGAAATAATTTTTTTTGCGTAAAAAATCATGGGATTAAAAAAAATGATGTTCAATTCAAAGAAAATAAGTTTAAAGAAAATAGAGCGGAAAAATGTGGTTTATTGTTTTAAATATCACAAAAAAATTAATTTTTATCGAAAAAAAATTTTTTTTTACGAAAGTCTTTTAACGAGTTTTATACTTTTTCTAGGATGAAATTTCAATTTTTAATTCAATTCGAAAGGAAATGAAGCAGAGAAATCCGTTTTATTGTTCAAATTATCGCTAAAAATTAATTTTTATTGGAAAAATTTTTTAACGAGAAAAATATTTTTTTGAGACTAAAATTGATTCCCAATTTAATTTTGACGGGACTTTCGTGATTCAATAGAGAAGGTAGAAAATAAAGCAAAAATGTGTTTTCTTGTTTTAATTATCGCTAAAAAATATATTTCTACAGAAAATACTTTTTAGAGCAAAAAAAATTTCAAGCAAGAATTTATGCTAAATTCTCTATTTAAACTAATTTTTAAAATTATTTCGCAAACAAAAATCAACAAAAATAGCTAGAAAACCTGATAAAAACACAAAAAAACAGCATGAAAACCTGCATAAATAAATGAAAAACAGAGGGAAGCAAGTGCGCTCCGCTGGACTGCCCGGCGGAATTTCGAAAATAATAGGGATTTCTTGAAGAAAAATAGTTTAAAAATTATGGATTAAAAAGAGAGCAAAAAATTCAAAATGAAAGAGAAAATTTGAAAAAATCTTAGTTCAGAAATGGTACGAATGTGAACCGCTGAAATCAGTCTTTTACAAAAGAGGGAATTCATGCGTAAAACTAATTGTTACAACTCTGATTAGGTTATTTTTCATTCGTAATAGTTCTGATAAAGTGTAAAATCGGAGTTTTATATAAATGAGCAGCTCATTATGAGTTTAAGGATTGATTGAAATTAAACTGTCCTTCGTGGCACCGTGCAAATGTACCCACTGATAAACGAGTAGGCAATTCTGTCTTCGATGTAGTTGAATTCATCAATCATACGATCGATTTGTTCTCTACTCACATCAGAATGACGACGAATCTCTCCAAATTTGAGTCTAAAGATAGCGCGAATCTCTGGAAACCGCTTGTCCAGAGACGCGATGGCTGGTGGCACGTTCCTCTCATAGAAGTGTTCGTTATCAAGACTGCGCATCTGATCTCGTGGCTCTCTCAACTCATAGTACTCCTCAATGGTGCTCGCGGATGCAATCTCTTCTTCACTCGGTACTTGATAGTGAGTCCATGGCCCGAGGGGTGCGTATCCGAGCGCTTTCCGCATCTCTGCCAGGCCTATGAGCTCTATCGCAACTGGAATCAAGTCCTTGTTCACCCAAAGGGCAGTGGTGCGTTTGAATATGTCGCCCGATAGCAGTTCGTGGTCTCGAACGGTGAAGCATGCATTGGAGAGCTTCTCCATCACGGATTTCAAATGATCTGTGTTGTTTGCAGGTATTGGAGTACCACCTGAAGAGGTTAGTGTTAACTGATACATTTCGATTAAAGGAGGACTGGAGTTGATTTAAATAATTTGTCATTAGATGTAGTTTTTAATTCTGAACACATTTTCTGTTGACAACTTTCTCTAAAAATGCCTCCAAATGCCTCAAAAAACGACTTGAAATGCGAACGTTTGATTATTATGGAAGAGTTTTTTGCAACTTCGGCCACGGGGTTTTGGACCGCCCCAGTCGCTATTTTTCTCATTTTTTCGGAATTAATGAGAAGATATATTCAATTAGAATATAAAAATTCAAAGAAAAAATTAAAATAGCGACTGGGGCGGTCCAAAACCCCGTGGCCGAAGTTGCAAAAAACTCTTCCATAATAATCAAATGCTTGCATTTCCAGGCGATTTTTAAGGCATTTAGAGGCATTTTCAGAGAAAGTTGTCAACAAAAAAAGTGTTCAGAATTCAAAACTACATCTAATGACAAATTATTGAAATTAACTTCAGTCCTAATTTAAAATACCAGAGAGACTTGTCGACAGGAAGATGCAGACGATGAGTTTAGTCCACATTGATTTACCTGAAAAGTAACAATGAGCGAAACGAAAATGCAACAACGACATTATCATGGTACATGTGTGTGTGGTTATCAAGCAATCAGATAAAGAAAGAACGAAGAGAGAGAGAGAGAGAAGGAGATAAGACGGTCACTTATTCATATCGCTCAACCAAAGACAGAACGTTTACTTCAGTCATTGCAATAGGCAAGGCTACTTCAGCACGAATATATGGAGAAGTAGTCACAGTGCATTCCAGTAAAGTATAGGCAGGGGTGGGCGGAATCGGGAATTCTCGGAATTTCGGAATCTCGGAATATTCCGAATTCACAAATTTCGGAATTTCGGAATCTCGGAATATTCCGAATTTTTAATTTTCGGAATTTCGGAATCTCGGAATATTCCGAGTTCTAAAAGTTCGGAATTCGGAATTTTTCGGAATTTTAAAAATTTTTTAAATCAGCAATAAAAACGAGAGATTTTCTTCTCTACGCTTGCGATGCGCTATGAAAACTCTTTTTTTGGTGTTGCTGTCGAAGAATTAGTAAAAAGTAAGAGAAAAACTAGAGAAAAACTAGATAAAAAGAATAAAAAAGAAACTTTGTCCGAGGCCCAAAATCGGAATTTCGGAATTCCATTCCGAAATTTTCGCTTCGGAATATTCCGATCGGAATTTCGTTCCGAATTTTTTTCTTCGGAATATTCCGATCGGAATTCCATTCCGAAAATTTTGCCTCGGAATATTCCGATCGGAATTTCGTTCCGAAAAATCTAGAAATTTCGGAATTTTTCGGAATTCCGAATTCCGTTCCGCACACCCCTGAAGTATAGGTGACACGTGGAACAAAATTTAATCTGGAACGCACACCAGCCAGGAACTGCAAGCTATCGAGAATCAGTCTGAGTAGCAGGGAAAAAACCGTTCGACACTTCAAACAGGTTGGACTCCCAAAGGAAGGACGAGGCATGAACCACTATACATAGCTATCCTTTGCAACAATTGCTCAAAAATATTTTTTATTACTTTCAAAATGCAATTTATAAAATCATTTTATACAAAGTTCCATCGTTATTTTCTCCTGATATTCACAAAAGAAGAGAATTAGTAATACAATAACAACAAAAAGAGCCGGAAAAATTAAATAACCGATTCCATCTCCCCACGAAACTCTTTTTTCGTCTTTGTGGTCTTCTTGCAAACGTCTCGAACTGGAAGCGCCTTACTAATTTTGAGTGTGATGCTCCACCATTTATCAATCATACGATCAACTTGTTCTCTAGTCACATCTGAATGAATCTCTCCGAAGTTAAGTCTATAGATAGCGCGAATCTCTGGATACCGCTCGTCCAGGAACGCGATAGCCGGTGGAACGTTCTCCTCATTGAGTTCTGACCAATTTAGACTGCGCTCCGTATCGCGTGGCTCTTTCAGTTCATAATACTCTTCGACACTGGTCGCCCCCTCAATCTCTTCTTCGCTCGGCCTTCGATATTGAGCCCATGGCCCGAGGGGCGCGTATCCAAGCGCCCGGCGCATCTCCGCCAAACCAATTGTCTGTATCGCAACGTCACCCAAATAGAAGTTCACAAGTTTGGCCATGTGGTTCTTAACGATATCGCCCGAGAAAAGCTCGTGATCTCGAACGGTGAAGCATTTTTTGGAGACCATTTCCACCACAGAATCCAATTGACTTGTGCTATTTACAGCCGGCATCGGAGTACCACCTGAAAGGTTAGTGTTAGCTGATACATTTCGATTAACATACCAGAGAGACTTGTCCACAGGAAGATGCAGACGATGAATTTAGTCAACATTGATTTACCTGAAAAGTAACAATGAGCGAAACGAAAATGCAACAACGACATTATCATGGTACATGTATGTGTGGTTATCAAGCAATCAGATAAAGAAAGAACGAAGAGAGAGAGAGAGAGAGAGAGAGAGAGAGAGAGAGAGAGAGAGAGAAGGAGATAAGACGGTCACTTATTCACCAGTCGGCTGACGCCGCCTAACGGCTGCGCCGGGGTAGTAGCAACCGACATCTCGCGGGGGCTCCGCCGCCCACTATACTTATATTGAAGAAAAACATATAATGACGAAAAACGGCTCTAGATGTCTTCAAAGTTATGTTTTTTAAAATCTAAAAAGACGGGCATCATCTCGGACAAATTCTCTATCGATCTATAAAAGTTTTGTCAAAAAAAAGTTTAAGGGCGGATCCGCTAGGGCTTGCGACCAACAGACACACACACACATCGTCGCATCACTCTCTTTAAACTCGTCTTTACCACAAACATTTTTTGGAGAAAAATATTTGTAACAATTTTATTGGTAGAATAAAAATAGTTGAGTATTATATCAAAACTTTGAAACCAATGTGATCATTTGTAAAATGATCTTGTCCAACACAAAAGATGAGGGATTTACTTTGAGGTGTTCTCACGATAGTCGCCCATAACCCATCGCTCCGTTGGAAATCCCACCCGAGCGATGTGTCAATGATCTTTCCTTTGTCATACCTGAAGAATGAGCAATATATTTATAGGAAATTTATAAAAGTAGGTCTATAAATATTTAATTAATTTTTTTCAGCGCTTTTTTAACAATTTTTTTTCGATTATGATAGTTTGTAAATAATGAAATTGCATATTTTATACGAAATTCGAGAAAAATCGGTAAAAAAGCGGTGAAAAAAATTAATTAAATATTTGTAGACCTACATTTATAAATTTTCTACAGTAGTTTTCGTGGCGAGATATCCACATGATAAACTAACCTTATATATCTCCCCCTTCTCTTTTCATCATATTCTTTCAAATCGAGTGACGTGGCGGTCTCCAAATCCAATTCATCTGGCTTCTCGCTCCAATGCAAAGTCAATAATTCAAAAGAAGTGTCATCAGAATTATACCATCTCATAACAAAATCAAAAAAATCATTCGGAGTAATTTTGGAGAGCTTGCAACCTCCAGCTACAATCACTCGAGACCCCAATTGAAATATCATTTCCCGGGTGGCCTGTCCTCGATGGAAATTAATTCTTCTCGGGAGCGACAGGCCATTTTCATAAGGAAACCCCGGTTCCAAATCCACATAAAATGTTGCCCATAATTCAATCTCTGTTTTCTTCAGAATTCCGAGTACTTGTTCCTTGCTGATCTTATTCTCGCCGTTGAAACTCAGAAATTCGCAATGTTGGATTCCGAATGCTTGGAAGATTCGTTTCGTTTGACTGGGATCATCGAAATTGAGGGCAATGGTGAAGACAGTACGTGGGAATAGACGCATTACGTATTGAAATGCATTGATAGCAGATGATTCTGGATCTTCGGTTAGTAATTGAGCAGCTTTTGAGGGTTCCCTGGAATTAAATAGCTCGGTGAGAGCCGAGAGAGCGCAGAGAAGTCAGAGTGATACCTAGAGGGTTGGGTTAAGAGACGAAGTTGCTCAGTTTTAAATTCTCTACATTTTTGTCTCTTGAACCATTTCTCTAGCTATTACGGTAAGCGAGATACAGCGCTTTGAATTTTTCGAAATTTGAAAATCAAAAAATTTTTTTTGAATTTTTTGAAATTTTTTTTGATAGTCAGATTTGTCAAAAAATTCTGCGCATTTTTGTCTCTTGAACCAAGTCTGTAGCTCCGCCCCTTTTCGTGATACAGCCCCTCAAAGTCGGCGGCGAGGGAGGGGAGAGCGCAGAGAAGGCTAGAGTGTCTGCGTCTCTCGCCGCGCCAACTTGAAACGTGGATATCTCGAGACGCAGAGAAGCTAGAAGGTTGGTTCAAAAAACAAAATGTTTTAAATTTCAAGGAGAATATGATAATAAAATTAAATTTGAACAATTATCATTTTTTTCGAATATTTTTTTTGTGTCTGCGTCTCTCCGAAAGCGCGCTCTATTGATAAAAGGAGAACTGCGTTGAAATTCATTAGATTGACATTAGATTTGAATTCTGAACATTTTTTCTGTTGACAACTTTCTCTGAAAATGCCTCTAAATGCCTTAAAAACCGGTTTGGAATGCGGATTATGGTGGAAGAGTTTTTGCAACCTCGGCCACGGGGTTTTCTTTGAAATTTTCTATTCTTATTGAATATATCTTCTCATTAACAGATGAAAACCTCGAAGAAAAATGAAAAATAGCCACTGTAGCCTTCAAAAACCCCGTGGCCGAAGTTTCGGAAAACTCTTCCACCCCAAAAAAGCCGCTTTTTAAGGCATTTAGAGGCATTTTCAGAGAAAGTTGTCAACAGAAAAAGTGTTCAGAATTCAAAACTACATCTAATTTCAAATTATTGAAGGATCTTACCATCCTCCATCTTCCTCAATCGTCTGCATGAATGGTTTCGTCCCCCATTTCTCCCCCATATTGAATTTCCATCGTCCTATACTGAGAAACTCGCCTACTGGGCCCAGTTTTTGGAAACCAATTCCAACCGCCGACTTTTTGATTTCTATTTTGTATCCTTCCAATTCTCGATGTTTTAATAATTTCACAAGTTGATAGCATCTTTTGGAGACCAAGGAAAATGTTATTCTGAAAAAAAAAGTAACAAATTTTTTAAAAAAGGGGATAACTTACAAATCGAAGACATCCAAAACCTTACAACTGTTAAGCACTTGTTCTAGACAAAGCCATGGCAGTTTTAATAGGGGGAAGTTGGACATTTTAAGGGGGATCAATACTTGGTGGATGTGGTCCCTGCCTAGAATGAGCAGACTGACTCATTTACAGTCAAGAAGTAGACAGATGGCCTAGAAAACCTAGTCCTTGCCAAATTGCTCATAGATTTACATAGATTTACATAGATAGATTTAATTTTTTAAAAAAGGGGATAACTTACAAATCAAAAACATCCAAAACCTTGCAACTGTTAAGCACTTGCTCCAGACAAAGCCACGGCAGTTTTAATAGGGGGAAGTTTGACATTTTAAGGGGGATCAATACTTGGTGGATGAGGGGGTGTCTAGAGTGGGCAGACTGACACATTTATAGTCTAGAAGAAGACAGATGGCCTGGGAAAAACCTAGTCCTTGCCTAATTGCTCATAGATTTACACCTAAAAAAAAACAGAAAATAACATTTTATTTTGGATGATAAAAGAGGAGGAATGAATTTCGAGTATACAGAGGTGAATTTGATTTTCTTACTGTACTTTATTTCATTTTTGTGTTTGGATTTAGAACTTTTCGGAAGTTAGCTAATATCAAAGACAATAGAAGATAAAGCTTGGCAGAAAAAAAGAAACCCATTTTTGAGTAAATAGGAATTAACAGATCTCATTAGAGACATATTCCGTATATCAGGGGGGAAAGTGATTAGATAACACAGCGAAGAAAAGGGGTTAAGAATTACAAACATGTTTCGACACCATTGAAAATGAAATCTGTCGAAGAGCAATGCCAAACGTTGAAGATGACTGATTTGCTGTTTGGTGTAGTCGCTATGGTGGCCCATAATCCGTCTTTCCGCTGGATGTCCATTCCGATTGAAGTGTCGAAGATCAGCTTTCTGTTGAGTCTGAATAACAATATTTATGGATCAGGGGTGTGCTTTTACGGTTTTTACGAATTTTACAGTTTTACGGCCCATTTTCGTGAAATTTTTATTTTACGAATTCGTAAAAAAAATTTCCGTAAAATCGTAAGAAAAGTTAGGTCGAATTTTAGTACTCTGAAAGTAAAATTTGTCTTTTTTTTTAAGAAAATCAAACTTTGACACGGCCTTCCCTACACTACAAGAATTCAAATCTCATTTTCCCGCCAAACGCGATATTTACGTAGCTTAATCAAATTATCTGCGTCGCGACTGAACTGTAGTTTTACGCAAACACGTCACGTCAGATTGCACAGTTAAAAATTTTTCCAGCAGAAAAAGAGTAAAAAAGCAGCGAAAAATGAGAAAACAGGAGCTGAATTGATCAAAATAAATTTTTTTACAGTGAAACAAAATTATTAAAACAGGTTTCACCCACTCTTTCGCCATTTTTTGAATTTTTTCTTTAAAAAAATAGAAAAAAATTATTTTTTGCTTTTTTATGACTGGAATTTTGTCTATTTTTCAGATATATCATTGGAAATACGATAAAAATTCATAAAGCCATTTTTTGAGAGATTTTTGAATTTTGGCATTGTGCCAAGTTTCAGTGCGGTAGAGCGCTGTAGTGAAGGGAAGGCCGTGCGAATCCGTAAAAAAAATTTCCGTAAAATCGTTTAAAGTTTTTTTTTCGAAATTTTTTTAGAAAATTTCGGTAAAATTTTACGAATTTTACGACGGTTTATTTCGTAAAATTTTTCGTTTTACAAATTTTACGAAAAAAAAATTTTACGCACATTCCTGTTATAGATAGTTTGCCATCAAACTCACCTAACATATCTCCCTCTTCTCTTTTCATCATATGCGTATATATCAAGAGGGATGTTCAGAGTGACATCTCCAGACGCTTCGGTCCAGTTCACAAGCAACATTTGAAAGGAAGTGTCATTTGAATTATACCATCTCATAACGAAATCAATAAAATCATTCGGGGTGATTTTTGAGAGTTCACAACTCCATGCAAAAATAGAACACAAGTTCAATTGGAAAATCATTTTGCGGGTTGCCTGTCCACGTAGAAAATCAGTCCTCGGTGGGAGATCGTTTCCATAAGGAAAACCTGGTTCCAGATCCACATTGAGGGTTATCGATCCATTGACCTTGGTTACTTTCATAATTTCGAGCAACTCAATTTTGCTCATCTTATTCTTACCGTTGATTCTCAGAACTTCACAATGCAAAATTCCCAATAGGCGGTAGATTCGTTCCGATTGATTGAATTCATCGAGGTTCAGAGTGAAGTCCCAAACTGGACGGGGAAACAGAGCCATCAAATATCGAAAAGCCGTGACGACTGATGATTCTGGATCATCAGTCAACAATTGAACCGCTTTCGATAGAACCCTAAATAATTGGACACTTTTCAGTTGTGTTAGAATGTGAAACCATTTTCCTACCAGTCGTCACCCTCGTTGTCATAGATTTGCACGAGTGGTTTTGTCTCGAATTCCTCTCCCAAATTGAATTTCCATCTTCCGATCGCTTCCAACTCGCTTCTAATAAAATCGATTTCGATATGTTCGTTTTTAATTCTAATATCGTATACTTTCAATTCTCGATGTTTCAGAGACTTTACAATTCGATAGCATCTTTTAGAGATTAGAGAGAAATTGATTCTGAAATAGATGGATAAAGTTTTAGGACCGAGATCTAACTTACAAATCGAAAACATCAAAAACTCCAGAAGTATTCAGAAAATGTTCTAGACAAACCCACGGAAGTTTTAATAGAGGAAATTGGAATTTAGTTGACATTTTAAGGGAATCAATATTCGGTGGTCACGAAGGGTAGGACGACTATTTGTGCACATGCTACAGAAAAAGGCAACCGATTGCCTGGTCGGAGCTGTGGCCTAGGATCCGAAAAGATCTGCCAGGCGTAGGGGTTATAGTTTGATCTTCTTTATTTCATTTTTGTGTTTAGATTTAGAGCTTTTTGGTAGTTAGCTAATATCAAAGACAATAGAAGATAAAGCTTGGCAGAAAAAAAGAAACCCATTTTTGAGTAAATAGGAATCAACAGATCTCATAAGAGATCAGGGGGGAAAGTGATTAAATAACACAGCAAAAAAATAGTGCTTGGAAATCATAAACATGTTTCACCACCATAGAAAGTGAAATTTGTCGAAGAGCAATGCCAAACGGTGAAGACAAGTGATTTGGTATTTGGTGCATTCGTTATAGTCGCCCATAATCCATCACTCCGTTGGAAATCCCACCCAATTGATGTGTCAACGATCTCCGTTCTTTTGATCCTGCAATATATATTATATATTACTCGATGAGCCCTTTTGCCAAACCAGAAAATGCCACTTCATTTCGCCTTTGTATGCAAAAGCGCGCTCCATTGAGACGAAAAATGCAATTCAATTTTTGAATATTTTTTCACCCAAAAAGTTGGATTTTCGGCATTTAAAAGCTCTAAACTGTGTTTTTTCTTCAAAATAAACTTTAAAAATTGAATTGTTATCAATTATTTGTGTATTTACGAAAAAAAATTAGTTTATGAGAATTAATTTATTCGCCGTAAATCGACACAATTTGGCTGCCCGCGCCGTTGCCTGAGTATTCAAAGTTTTGATCGGCAGTGTTCGCTGGAGCGCGCTTTCGCATACAGGGGGGAAAATGAAGTGAAAATGATCATTGGGGGCAACAATACTCACCGAACGTATCTCCCTCTTCTCTTCTCATCGTATTTGTGTAAATCGAAATATGTGGCAATGTTCAAAGTGAGGTTTCCAGAGGCCTTGTTCCAGTTCACAACCAACGTTTGAAATGAGGTGTCAGTTGAGTTATACCATCTGATAGCGAAATCATTAAAATCATCTGGAGTAATTTTTGTAATTTCACAGTCCCATGCAAAGATAAAAGGCGATTTCATCCTAAATATCATCTCACGAGTCGCTTGTCCACGTGATAAATGAACTCTCGGCGGGAGAATCATGCCGTTTTCATAAGGAAAACCTGATTCCAGATCCACGTCGAAGCATATCGACTCTTTGATCTTGACCGTTTTCATAATCTCGATCACATCACTCTTGCTCATCTTATTTTTATTGTTGATTCTCAGAATCTCACACTGATCAATGCCGAATGCTTTTATGATTCGTTTCGATTGATTCGAGCCATCAAGGTCTATGATGGTGTCATCTACAGGACGAGGGAACAGATCCATCAAGTATCGGAATGAATTCACAGCGGTTGACACTGGATCATCGGTTAGCAAATGGAGCGCTCTTGCTGGGACCCTGTAACGTCTTCAGAATGATGAAGAAATTCTGAGGATACTGTTCCTGTTAGAATATGAACTAACTCTCACCAATAGTCACTCGTCTTGGTAGCGTAACAGATTTGCATGAATGGATTCGTTTTCCATTCCTCCCCTAAATTGAATTTCCATCGAGCGATAACCTTTGTCTCGGCTTTAATGAAATCAATATCGATAAAGTTGCTTCGGATTTTCACATCGTATGCTCTCAATTCTCGCTGTTTTAATAACTTTACGATCCGGTAGCATCTTTTGGAGATGAAAGAGAAATTGATTCTGAATGAGAGGGATAACAATTTTGGCAAAAAAGAAAGCAACTTACAAGTCGAAAATATCTAAAACCTGATTATTGTTAAGTAAATACTCGAGAGCTACCCATGGCAGTTTTAATAGAGGAAATTGGGATTTAGTTGACATTTTAGGGGAATCAATACTTGATGGTCACTAGTGGACAGACTGACACTTTGTGCACAAGGCAGGGCCTGGGAAACCCAGTCCTCACCAGTTTTGCATTGTATAGAACTCGGAATTAATCGAATATTTTCAAAAAAGCATTTATTTTTCCTTTATTAAAAAAAACATTAAAAAACAAAAACACTCCACAGTAGTCAGAACCCAGAATCATGAACAATTAAAATTGTTCTACAAGAAAAATTGGATCAAAAAATAGCTACACAGAATAAATATTTAAATTGATTCCGGGTCGGCGTCGACTTCCTTGAACCAATGTCCACAATCCCATCCCTTTGTTCCTTGGCGATCGTCATGAAGTTGACGTGTCTTGCATTCTGAAGTTGTAGTGCGATGGGACGAGATTCGGCTTCTGCTTGGTGGAAGCCTCGGCGCGGTAGTAGACTTTTGGTTCGTAGCGCTGAAGAAAATCCATGATTACAAAGAAAACTGAGTTTCTTTCTCTATGAATCCTCTATTCGAAAAGTGTTCGTTCAACTAAAAACTCACTCAAAGCATCAGCTAGGAGAAGCATTTTCTTTTCGCGTCCGGTAGCGTGCTCGAGTGGATCCTGGTAGTATCCGCAATCTTCTGGCGACGCTTCCTTCTTCTTTTTCCTTTTTTGCAGTGTTTTTCCGCTCTGTTAAATATTTTTGTGATGTTGATTTACGTAAGAGAGTTGGTGAAGACGGATTATAATGTGGAAGTTTAATATTATTCAACATTGCATTTGATCGAATATCAAGTGTAAAAGATAAAAATTACTGTCAATTAAGCTTCTTTTCAACGATAGCTTAGTATTCAATAAAATGCTCAGATTTGATCAAAGGTCAATAGCATTTTCAAAATCAAATTTTCTTGTTTACTAATATCTTTTTTATCGCTTCCATTTAAATATATTTTGCTTCGTAAATATCTATGAGTTGATCTTCCGGTTTTACATATTATTTTTCTAGAAAACTATTTAAATTGATAAGAAATCTTCCCCTTTTTCAATATTTTCCTGCATTGCAATTCTTTTTTCGGCTTTTGAACAAAACCTGCCACTTTTTGCATTTTTTTTCTTTTTCACCACAAAAAAAACAATTAAAATCAATAAAATAAATTGAAAAAAAGAAAAGCAAATAAAAAAAAAATTATTCTTACTCTTTATTAATTTTTTGCGCGCGCAACTTGAGATCATTACCCGCCAACCAGATGAAAGTGAGTCTAAAAGCTCATTTAATAAATTTCTCAATCGTTTACACAAAAATATTAATTTAATAATAATTATTGACTTAGCAGCTGCCATTTTCATCGATCAAATGCGTTTTCCGCTACGTTTTTATCATTAAAATGTTCAAAAAAGCATTCAAATTCGACTTTCTTTATAAAAAGAAAGTCGTGTCGGGACCATGCAAGAAAAAGAGTTGCATGCGCCTTTAAAGTTTTTGTATTTCAATTTCTTATCAGTGTTCCCCTTTTAGTTGCTTTCGTTTTTCTATTGCTGTGGAAAAAGAATTAAATACAAGAACCAATCGGTTCGAAACATCATTTTATTCTTACTGATGCGTTTCTAGAAGAAGTCGGGACAAAGATCTACATAGAAAGATAATTAGATCGACTCTGGATCAGCGTCGACTCCCTTGAACCAATGTCCGCACTCGCATCTTTTCGGCTCTCCCTTGGCGATCGTCATGAAGTTGACATGTCCGGAATCCTGCTCGCCTGAAAAACAATTATTTAGTCTTTTTGCATCCAATAATAAAGGAACTTACACATGCATCCGATGATTCTGAAGTCGTAGTGAGATGGCACGAGATTTGGCTTCTGCTTGGTGGAAGCCTCGGCACGGTAGTACACTTTCGGCTCGTAGCGCTGAAAAAAAATTGATAATTACAGCGAAGACGTAGTTTTTATGCAGAAAATTCTATGACAATCCCTCAGTTCAGCTTCGACGATAGTTCGTTCAACTCAAAATTCATTTGAGACATCACAATTAGCTAAGTTTTCACATCATCGGGTAAAAAATTCGCAAAAAAACTATGGAAATCCCTGGGAAACAATAAAAAAGACTTACATCGTCTCCGGCAAGACGAGCGAGAAGCATTTTCTTCTCACGTCCGGTGGCGTGCTCGAGTGGATCCGGGTAGTATCCATAATCTTCTGGCGACGCTTCAGTGGCCATTGTACGGCGAGCAGCGGCGGCTGGAGCGACGAGTCTCTTCGAGAGAGCAGCGACGGCTGTCTTAGCAAGCTGAGCCATCTGAAATGAAGGAAAGAGTTAATTGCAGTGAAATTGAGCGAAAAATCGGAGAAAATCGAGGAAAAGCGAAAAAAGCGATTTTTTGAGTTAATTCCATGAAAATTAAGTGGAAATCACTAAAAATAATTAATTTACTGCATTTTTAACAATTCCATTCATAAAAACCACTTGAAAATCCAATAAAAACGTGAAAAACGGGCCAAAAAAGCACTCGAGACGATTTACGGAGCAGTTTGAGTGACGAGCGTACACTTCCAATACACTTCAAAACACGCGTCGCCGACGCACAAAACGCCGCACAACACCCATTACCGTGCCCGCCGCATTCAAATTTGATCGACCGGCGCGCGCGGCTATTTTTCGTCGTTTGTTGTCGCCGCGAAGCAGGATTCGTCTCTTCTCGTCATTCTTTTTGCTTCTTGCACTAAATTCGTTTCGTTTTTGGCCAATCTGGGCACAAATTTGCGGTTTTTTGCCCTAAAATTCCTATTTTTCGGGTTGCGGTCGGTTTTCCGAAACAAAATCAGATTTTCAGATGATTAGAAGCAGTTTTCAAGCTGAGGTGAGGCGTGCGAGCCTGAGGATTCATTTTTAGGCCCCGAAATCGCGAAAATTCCTATCCGTTCGTGTCCGAGCGATTTTTCCATCAAAAAGCCTAAAATTCCGCTCAAATTTAGGCGGAAATCGAGCCGCGTCAGCTCTAAAATTCGAATTGCTGCTCGAGAATCCACTCGGGACGATTTTTCCCGCAAGATCCCAAATTTTTGGTTTTCAGAGCGAATTCTGCGATTTCCAGTTCCAAATCCCGATTTTCAGTCTCCAAGCTGAAAACTAGACATTTCAGCTCCGAATCCCGCGAAAACCTCTTCTATTCTACTAGAATACTAATCCCAACCCATTGGATTAGCACTCAATACATTTCGTAATACTAAATGCGCGCGCCGGCCGGGTCTCCGTCCTTGAGAGCGCAGTGACCCTGGGTCGATCGCATCAATGTGACAGATGGCTGTGTAGAAAGAGAGAGCAGATTGTCGTCTCTATTGTCTTCGTCGTGTGGAATATCTAATTTGAGCTCCATTTCTCATTTGACTCTCGTCTTCCTCCTCCTCGTCGTCGCACCAGAAGCGCCCAGCGCACACACACGACCCCAGAAAAGCCGTAATTGCTCTTTGTCCGCTGCTGCTTCTGCTGCTGCCAATGTTTTCTTGTTTACTGCCCTATTTCGCAACTCTCTTGAGACTTTTCCCCCCTCATTGAAAATGTATAGAGTTTCGTGTTTTCCGCCCCATTTTATACCGCCACTTAGCCCAAATTACGTATTTTCGAGCCTTTCCCGTTAATTTCTCTTTTTTTTCAGTCTTGAAAATGCGTGAGGTCATCTCCATCCACGTCGGACAAGCCGGAGTCCAAATCGGAAACGCGTGCTGGGAGCTCTACTGCTTGGAGCACGGAATCCAGCCCGATGGAACGATGCCATCTGATCAACAGGCCGACGGCGAGTCGTTCACCACCTTCTTCTCGGACACCGGAAACGGAAGATACGTTCCACGATCGATCTTCGTCGATTTGGAGCCAACTGTCGTTGGTAAGCGACTGTTGAGTAGAATTTTCTAGAATTCCTGTTTTCAGATGAGATTCGCACTGGAACCTACAAACAACTCTTCCACCCGGAACAAATGATCACTGGAAAGGAGGACGCCGCCAACAACTACGCTCGTGGTCACTACACCGTCGGAAAGGAGCTTATCGAGACCGTTCTCGACAGAATCCGCCGTCTCGCCGACAACTGCAGCGGCCTTCAAGGATTCTTCGTGTTCCACTCGTTTGGAGGAGGAACCGGATCCGGATTCACCTCTCTGCTCATGGAACGCCTTTCCGTCGACTACGGAAAGAAGTCCAAGCTGGAGTTCTCGATCTACCCGGCTCCACAGGTCTCCACAGCCGTCGTCGAGCCTTACAACTCGATTTTGACCACTCACACCACTTTGGAGCACTCTGACTGCGCGTTCATGGTTGACAACGAGGCCATCTACGACATTTGCCGCAGAAACCTCAGCGTTGATCGTCCAAGCTACACCAACCTGAACCGCATCATATCGCAAGTCGTCTCCTCGATCACCGCCTCTCTTCGCTTCGATGGAGCGCTGAATGTGGATCTTAACGAGTTCCAGACCAACTTGGTGCCATACCCAAGAATCCACTTCCCTCTGGCTGCTTACACTCCGCTCATCTCAGCTGATAAGGTAAGGAATTCTAAGAATCCCCGAGAATCCCGAACATAACTCATTTTTCAGGCTTACCACGAGGCTCTGTCTGTCAACGACATCACCAACAGCTGCTTCGAGCCAGCCAACCAGATGGTGAAGTGCGATCCACGCCACGGAAAGTACATGGCCGTGTGCCTTCTCTACCGCGGAGACGTCGTTCCAAAGGACGTGAACACCGCCATCGCCGCCATCAAGACCAAGAGAACAATCCAGTTCGTCGACTGGTGCCCAACCGGATTCAAGGTCGGCATCAACTACCAGCCACCAACCGTCGTGCCAGGAGGAGATCTTGCCAAGGTTCCACGTGCCGTCTGCATGCTCTCCAACACCACCGCAATCGCTGAGGCCTGGTCCCGCTTGGACTACAAGTTCGATCTGATGTACGCCAAACGTGCGTTCGTCCACTGGTACGTCGGAGAAGGAATGGAGGAGGGCGAGTTCACCGAGGCTCGCGAGGATCTCGCCGCTCTCGAGAAGGACTACGAGGAGGTCGGCGCCGACTCGAACGAGGGAGGAAACGAGGAGGAAGGAGAGGAATATTGATTCATCGATCAATCTCCGCATAATACACTGCTGCTTCCGCTTCATTTTTCAAATAAAATTCAATGTAATCCTTTCTCCAAAAACGCTCGCTTGTTTTATATATATTCTCGATAAATTATTGCGAATACTTCATTATGTTCTCCCTCTTCCCCTTTTTCTAATAAAATTCAGATGTCGGAACGGAAACGAGGACGTCGTCGGAGAAATCAGAAGGACGACTACCCAAATCGACAGGAGCGACGACACGAACAACTGATCCAGCAACTCGGACGGCGATTCCACACAAATCAACCATCGACGTCATCACCGTCAAATGTGGATGAGATCCCGTTGCCATCGGAAGCCCCAAATCCATTCGGAGCGCCACCTAAGCTAACGGAAAAGGATTACGGTATCGACTATATGAATGACCAGCCCGTTTGTTCGACACATTCGGCGGAGCTGATGAGATCGACACGGGACGTCTTCAGAGCGGAGGAGGCGGAGATTTATCTTCTGGTATTCAGAAGACAGGGATCCATGATTCAGGAAGATTTAATTTCAGAATCGAGTCCAAGCCACTCGGGATACGGTACTCGGCGAGTTTCGCTCCAGGATTCTGGAGCCGTTGAGGAAGAAGAGAGCGCTTCAGACTCAGGTTCCATATGTGGAATTTCCTTATCATTCAATGACGAATCGACATCGAGATGAAGATGAGGAGGAAGAGAAGGAAGAGGAGGAGGAGTCTAGCTCTTCAGAATCATCGGATGGGCAACCATCGACGAGCAGTGGTAGGACGAGGAAGCGAAGGGAGCAGAGAAAGTATGGAGCTCCAAATATCTCCAGAATTCTTCATTTTATTGATGGAAATCGGCGGAAAATAGGGATTCCGAATCGATTTTTGAATTTTTGAACGTCTTAAACCGCGCTCTATTGATAATAAAATCCAAAAATAGCGATTCTAAATAGTTTTTTTTAAATCCCGATTCCAGAGCGGCGACCCGTCGAAAAATGGAGGAAAAAGAGCGTCAGGCGACGTTACTTCGAGCGGCGATCGATCGGAAGAGGCATCATCCGAATGGAATTCATTCGGATATCCCCTTTAACGAGAGGAATCTCGGGAACGAGGGACCGGAGTGTCGTTGTCCGCCGCCACTTCAGACGAGCGGGGTTAAACATGGATATTATGCTGGAGAGAATCGAGTCGTCGATTGTACTAGAACGTTAGTTTTTTGGAAGGAAACGCGCTCCATAGCGAATTCCTCAATGAAGCGCATTTACTGACCTTTTTTTGAAATCCTGATTTTTTTAAAGAGTTTCAGACCTTTTTCACAGTAAAAAGTGTTTTAAAACGCTAGAAATCGCAGGAAACGCGCTAAAATGCGAATTTCGCGGATTTCGCCGTGGAGCGCGTTTACTGACCGTCCTTGAAATACTGGGTTTTAAGTGTTTTTAGTGCTAAAAACCATCTTTTCTAGTAAAAATCCCCCCTCTAAAACCATTCCACTTCCAGAAACGGCTCCAATCTCCACTACTACCTCCTTCGTGTCACCCCGGCTCCAAACGACGGACAATTCTCTCGAACACAGATGATGATCAGCGGTGACACCTTCTCCTTCGAAGGATTCACCCTAATCACTCACTCTCCACTTCCAGATTGTATGACACGTCGTCCGATTTGTAAATATGGAATGGATTATGAATTTCAGTTGGTCGAGGAACTGATTCCCGATGGATGCTTTGATCCAGAGGAGTGTGACGTTCTTTCCGAATTCATTTTCCATGAAATCTTCGAAATGTTCAATTTCGAGCTCCGTCCCAAACATCTCCCCGATTCCATTGTCTCGTGCCCAATGATTCATGTGATGCCACGTTTTGAAGCCAGTCGAGACGGTGCCACGTGGCTTTGGTCGACGAAATCGACGCTGGCGTGGTTTCTGGCGCGGGGCGAGACTCCGAATGTGTTTGGGGATCTCGATGAAAGGAATATGAGCAAGTGGAAGCAGGCGATCATTCTGAATTCACAGCGGAAGCCATCGGCGATCCGTGCAGACTCTTTTGAACGGGATCCGGATACTAGGGAGATGTTCTTCGTTCATAACGCAATTCGGAATGGCGCTTTTCCTGGAGCAGCAAGGGTTACCGCCTTGGAAGTGGCGATAAATAAGATGAAGCAGGAGAAACGGATAACAGGGGTACCCCATCCAGACTACGATGCAAGTCGGTTGGAGCTAGAGAAACTCAAAGAGGAGGCGAAAGCGATGAGATGCCTCAGGCTAAGAGCCCCGCTAACCGGGTATATTGACACAGGACTCCGCCCTGACGTTGTTGCTCATGTCACAATGGCTATAGTGGCTTGCCATCATATCCGCTACAATTTCTCCATTAGCGTGATAGAAGAGCTGATTGAATACCAGTTCAATGATCGTCGGATCATTGAGCTTGCCTTCATGCACTCATCGTTTCGATCCAGCTACGGAACCCCGATAGATCATATCAAGACGATTGTCGCAAATTGTGGATATCGTCGGAAGTATGGGACAGAGGAGAAGCGAGAGAAGAAGAAGGGGATAGTCTCCCTTTTCAATATTATGGGCGGAGACACTGGAGGAGAACCGATTCTGCATAATGAGCGGTTGGAGTTTCTAGGGGATGCTGTAGTCGAGCTTATTGTCTCTCATCACCTCTTTTTCATGCTATCCCATCACCTTGAAGGAGGTCTAGCTACCTACCGTACCGCTCTAGTTCAGAATCGTAACCTGGCGAAGCTCTCAAAGAACTGTCGATTCGACGAGATGCTTCAGTCGGCACACGGTGCTGATCTTATCAATGAGGCGGATCATAAGCACGCGTTGGCGAATGCTTTTGAGGCGGTGCTAGCGGCGGTCTACCTTGACGGAGGTCTTGCTCCATGTGATGTCATATTTTCTAAGGCTATGTATGGGGATAACCCCGAGGCGAAGAGGGTATGGGATCATCACAATGAACACGAACTAAAACGAGAGGATCCTCTAGGGGATCGAGAACTATCGATGATCACACCAGCCTTAGCAGCCTTTCATCCCCTTGAAAAGAGTCTCGGCGTTCAATTCAATAATATTCGGTTGCTCGCTAAGGCTTTCACCCGTCGAAACGTCCCGAATAACGATCTGACGAAGGGGCATAATCAGCGTCTCGAGTGGCTTGGTGACTCGGTTCTCCAGTTGCTCATCTCTGATTATCTCTATCGAAGGTTCCCGAATCATCATGAAGGACATATGTCACTGCTCAGAACCAGTTTGGTTAGCAATCAGACCCAGTCTTATGTCTGTGATGACCTTGGGTTCGCTGCCTACGTGATCAAGCCACCGCATAGGGTTCCCGAGTTGAAGGTCAAGGATAAGGCGGATCTGGTGGAAGCATTCATTGGAGCACTCTATGTGGATAGTGGAATTGAACACTGTAGAGCGTTTGTTAGGATGGTTTTTTGTCCGAGATTGAAGGTACGGTAGCTTTTTAGATTTTTTTTTATCGAGAAAAAGTTATCCGAAAAATTCGAAAATCACGTTCAGCGATCGCGCTCCACCGAAGCTCTCGAATTTCGCTGCTTATGATTGAGTATCGGATTTTTTTTTCGCTAGAAACTGATTTTAATCAGTTTTTTGCAAAAAAAAAGCCGAAAGTTCACGTTTGATACTCAGTCATAAGCAGCGAAATTAAAGAGTTTCGATGGAGCGCGATTACTGAAGGAGCGGTGTTTTTCGATTTTTTAGGTTTGCAACGGTTTTTTTCGAGAAAAACCTATGCAAAGAATTCAGAAATCAAGTTCCTGTTCAGCAATCGCGCTCCATCGAAACTCTCTAATTTCGCTGCTTATGATTGAGTATCAAATGTAAAATTTTGAATTTTTTTTTTAGCAAAAAACTGACTTAAACCCCATTTAAAAGGCGGGATTCAATCAATTTTTTACAAAAAAAAACCGGAAATCCAGAATTGCACGTTTGATATTCAGTCATAAGCAGCGAAATTCAAGAGTTTCGATGGAGCGCGATTGCAGAGACTTGATTTTTTAATTTTTTAAATAGAATTTTCTCGAAAAAAAAACCTGATTTCCAGTAGTTTTCTCTCTCTCTCTAAGCCACGCCCCTTTTCAGCATTTCATCGAAAGTGAGCAGTGGAACGACGCAAAATCTCATCTTCAACAATGGTGTCTGGCGATGCGAAAATCGAGGAACGAGGCGCCGACAATGCCCGAATATCGAGTACTTGGGATCGAGGGACCGACGAATAATCGAATATTTAAGATTGCCGTCTATTTTAGGTGCGTCTAGTTTGTAGTTTGTAGTCTACAGTTAATGTCAGCAATCGCGCCGAAATTCTTCGATTTCGCTGCTAATGTGGCTGAGTATCAAATGTAAAATTTTTAAATTTGTTTTTGAAAAATTAATTAAAATTAAAATCAATTAAAAAAAACCAAAATTTTACATTTGATACTCAGCCACATAAGCAGCGAAATCAAAGAGTTTCGGTGGAGCGCGATTGCTGACATTAAAAAACATAATTTTTGAATTTCTAGAAAATGAAGTTGTCCAAAAGGACTACAAAACCGCTTTTTCCTGAATTGCTCAGCCTAAAAATTATATTCCAGAGGCCAACGCCTAGCCACGGCGACCGGCTCCAACGTCCATAAAGCCGAGTTAAAAGTGGCGGAAATCGCGCTGGCAGAGCTGGAAGCCACTTCGATGCTCAAAATGAAGGGAAAAGATTTGGATGTAAGATGGATTCAGAAGCTTCTAGTCATTCTAATCCGTTTTCGAAGTAATTTCAGAGTAAACACCGTCGTCTTCGACAAGTTTTCTTCGATTGACTCATGGATTGGATTTTTTGAAATTTTATATTTTTCTCTTTATTGACTAAAAAACGATCCGCTAACTGAAAATGATTATCAAATTCGAATTCCCCACGAAATTCCAACTCGAAAACCTTTTTCCTAGCTTTTTAAGTCTTCCAGGTTACGGTAGCCCCAAAAGTACGCAAACACTTCGTGATGTGCATGATTTTACGACACTTTGCAGAATCGCGCTGAAACTTGGACAATAGACTAAATCAAGCACGGCGAGCTCGATTCCGATATCAAAATTATCATTTTTATTTCAAAAACCATGAAAACCAATCACAATCTCTCTCCCAATGCCTCCTCGATATCCTTTTTCATATCTTTTGGATCCGTTGTCGGTCCGAACCTTTTGATCACTTTTCCATCCCTTCCCACAAGAAATTTCGTGAAATTCCATTTGATAGCGTCGAACATGAAACCGCCCTTTTCGGATTTTAAGAATTTGAAAAGGGGCGACGATTTGTCCCCATTGACATCGATCTTCTGGAAGAGAGTCGGCTCGAATTTGAATTTATCCGCTACGAAGGCCTGGATATCGACTTCACAGGAGGGTTCCTGACCGGCGAATTGATTACAAGGGAAGGCGAGCACTTCGAGTCCGTCTTTTTTGTATCTGGAAAGAGAGGGTTACTGTAGCAGTGATTAGGGTTACTGTAAGTACAGTAATCCCAACATCCTATTGCCAAGGTTCCGTGGATTACTGTAACTAGTACTCCAATCTTATCGGCAAGCTTCCCTCTGGGTTACTGTAGCTTCAGAAGTGGCTACTGTAATTAACAGTCTAACAGTACCTTCTACGGTACTAACCATACCGGCTACTGTAGCTACAGTATTCCCCGGGCTGTCAGTTTTTCCGGTTACCGTATCTTCAAAAGAGGCTACTGTGATTCTCAAAGTTACTGTATTACTGTACCTACAGTACTCCCCATCTAGCTACTTACACATCAAGCAACTCCTTGAGTTGAGTGTAATTCTTGTTGGTGAGTCCACATTGTGACGCCACATTCACAACGATCAGCACTTTTCCTCTGAAAATATCGGGATTTTCTGGATACGGTAGAAAAGAGGATAAGCTGAGCAATTTTCTAGTTGGCCGTTTTTTTGTAGCTATTACGGTAGTCGAGATAGATAGCTTTCTAACTCGCCTACCGTAATAGCTATCGAAAAACGGTCAACTGGAAAGTTGCTCAGCTTAAAATTCTCTAGCTCCTACCTGTACTCGGACAGCTTCACATCGTCTCCATTGGCATTTTTGACAGTGAAATCGTAAATTGAAGATGACATTCTGAGAAGAAGAATGAGAATAGAAAGTACAGGAGGGTTTATAAATCGAATGATGACAATTTAGAGAAGGAGCAGACGGAGGAAGAGAGAGAGAGAGAGAGAGAGAGAGAGAGAGAGAGAGAGAGAGACGAAATGAGTGGGGGCTACATCGTAGGGTTTGTGACCGAAAAGGCTTTTTCGAAATTTGTGATGATGACAAAAATCGTTTTGTACTCCTCTCGGACAAAAATCGAAAAGTTAGGAAAAATTTGTCCGAGAGGACTACAAAACTATTTAGAAAAAAAAAATTAATTTTTGAAAAAACCTAAAAAAAAACTATTTTCCGAAAGGACTACACGGACTTTTCAGTTTTCAAAATTCGTGAACTCCTCTCGGACAATATTTTTGTTTTTTTCGAGAATTAATTTTATTTTAGCTTTGTAGTTCTCTCGGACAAAAGTTGAAGATTCGGTTTTTTCGATAATTTTTAAGAAAAACGAAAAATTCGCAGTTGTCCGAGAGGAGTACAATGATTTTTCTATTTTTAAAATTCGTGTACTCCTCTCGGACAAGCGGTGGGTTTCGGATTTTTTAAAAATATATTTTCGATTGAAATTACAATAAAATTTTTAGAGGACTTCTCAGAACTAGAAAAAAATATTAATTGTCGAAAAAAAAAACATGAAAAAATTCACAAAATTCGTGTACTCTTCTCAGACAACAGCATTTTTATATTTGTTTTTTTTGAAAATTAATTGTTTCTAGTTTTGTAGTCCTCTCGAACAATCAATTTTTTTCCAAAAAGTTCAAAAACTCACTCTTCTGACGTTCCCGACGATTCCGTAGATTCTTCAGATATTCCTGAACTTTCCGGACGTTTTTTTGGTCTTCCACACATTATTTTTTAAATTTTTCCGTGTTTTCAAATTATCAAAATTCCACGTTTTTTCGGGAAATTACACGCTTTTATTTTAAAAAAATTGGCGGAGCCTCGTAAATCGACACCTAATTTTTATAAAAACCGTAAAAATCAATAGTAAAAATTTTATTATCTATCCCTGGACACACTGTTTTTTGAAAAACGAAGAAAAAAAATCTGAAAAAGTGAAAAGATCATTTCGAGAACCGAGATTTTCAGAATTTTGAAAAAAAATAAAGAATAAAAATTTTTTGAAAAAAAATGCAAAAAGACCCATAATTTAGGAAAAAATGGCACAATCTTGTCCTCGCAGACTACACAGAATCATCTATAAAAGAATACGGTATAAGAAAACCATCCGGGTCGCCACACCATAACCAATGATACGATGAGCAATTGAAGGAAGAATGGTTCGGTATCGCAGGCTTGTGCCCGGAGATCCGGTTCATAGATGAGGACATTATCTATCATGTGCATGTATCCATTGATTCCGGCGATTTCGCCGCCTTCGATTACCCGCGCCCGACGATTTCCACGTGGCCAATAGAGCTCGAAGACTGGAATTATTTGTTTTTGTGATTAGGCATGAAAATCGCTTTAAAATGGCTTTTGGAGCACCCGAAAATGTTGATTTTGACGGGAGTTATGGGGGTTTTAAAATGGAGGTGAGAGACGAGAGAGCGCAGAGAAGGCTAGAGTGTCTGCGTCTCTCCACTCTCTCACCGCCCCCTGTATCTCGAGAACCAGAAGAGATAGAAAATCGGTTCAAGAGACAAAGTTGCTCAGAAGTGAATGAAGATTCCGGTTATCAAGAAAAATTTCGAAAAAAAAAATTTTTCAAAAAAATTTTTTTTTAGAATTTCCCAAATTTTTATATTTAGCGTTATAGCCACTAACATTCCTAAGAAAATAAGCTAAAAACCGCTCAAAAATATTGATTTCAACGCGAGTTACAGCTGTTTTAAGATAGGCGAGAGACGCAGACACTCTAGCCTTCTCTGCGCTCTCTCCTCCTCTCGCCGCCTATCTTTGAAGAGCGATATCTCGAGAACCACAAGAGATAGAGAATTTGTTCAAGAGGAAAAGTTGCTTAGAATTTCAAGGAGATTCTGATTTGTCAAAGAATTTTTGGAAAAATCAAAATTTTTTAAATTCTTGAAAAAAAAATTTTTTTCCAATTTTTCAAAACTTTTTTGATCATCTGATTCTCCTCAAATTTCTGAATATCTTGCTTTTTAAACCAATTTTCTAAATCCGCCCCTTCTCGAGATACAACGATTTGAAGTTGGGCGGCGAGAGGCGAGAGAGCGCAGAGAAGGCTAGAGTGTCTGCGTCTCTCGTCGTTCCCTGTATCTCAAGAACCGTTAGAGATAGAGAATCGGTTCAAGAGGAAAAATTGTTTAGAATTTCATGAAGAATCAGATAAGTAAATAAAATTATAGAAATTCAAAAAAAAATTATTTTTCAAAATTTTCAAAATCCCAAAAAACTCACATCTTCCTCTTCTCGTTATCACCACTTTCTCATCGTTCATCATCACATATGTCCTTTCTCTCAAATCAGTGTACATCAATGCCTATAAAAGCCTCTCTCTTAATCTGCAGTCCAGATTACTGTACCTGTCCCTGAAGAACATGTCTCTTGTAGACATATTGCAGTGCTTGCCAATGATTTCCGTCATTCATTCTGGCTACTAACGAAGGCGGCTGCTTCTGCCAAGCCTCATTGGTTGGAACGAAGAATGTGAAATTCTGTTCGGGGGTTAGAACTTGCCATGGGTCCATTGAGTACCGTAGTTGTAAGTTGCTCATCATATGGAACGAAGCTCTGCAATTTTTTTTGAATTTTTTTGAATTTTTTCGAATTTTTCTCGAATTTTTCATGCATTTTTTTGAATTTTTTGAATTTTTTCCGGTAGAAAATTTTTAAAAATCGATTTTTCGAAAATTTACCGGTAGAAAATTCTAGAACCCTGTCAGAATGCTTACTGTAAATTTTTTTTCAAGTTTTTCTCCGGTAAAAAATTTGAAAAAATCAATATTTCTCGAAAAAAAATCTTACTGTATCCGACTCTCGTTTCTCATAATTTCCCAAAGAGTTTGGTACGGTACACCGAGTACTCTTTCGATGTAATGAACGATTCCGTTGGTGGCCGCCACGTTGTCCATCATGATTGCCGTTTTGATGCCACCACCGATGACGTAGTAAGCTGGGAAGAAAAAAGGATCAAGAATAGTTGCTCAGCTTAAAATTCTATATATTTTGTTAGTTGACAACTTTTTGGTAGCTGCTAAGCCCAGGAAGTTATAAACGTTTGAAGTTAGGGATCGCCCATATCGGCGTTCTTTTTTTAAAGGCGCATAACTCCATTCATATTAGCGCTATCAGAAAGTTGTCAACTGAAAAGTTGCTCAGCTTAAAAAACTGCGTATTTTGTTATTTGGAAGTTTTTTGATAGCTGCTAAACCCAGGGAGTTACAGGCCGCTGAAGTTGCGCGCCACCCGAGAGAGACGCAGAGAAAGCGGCAGGCTAGAGTGTCTGTTTCTCTGCGTCTCTCCCTCCAAACTTCAAGCGCCCGTAACTCCCTTGGTTTAGCAGCTATCAAAAAACGTCCAACTAGTAAAATGCCCAGAATTTTAAGCTGAGCAACTTCCTAATTGTAGCTATTCTGATAGCGTTACTCCTAACTGAGTTACGCTGGAAAAAAAAACAAAAAAAAGTCACTCACTGACGTTATTCGCTGGCCATTCTCCTTTAATAAAATACAACTGTCTCATATTATCTATCGTGTTTACTATCGTCTCATTTGTAATTTCATCTGATGTTAGCTCCTTAGCCGGAACAATATGAAGTTTGAGAATCTGTTCTAGCCAGATACGGTCACGAAGAAGTCTCCGTTCAATTTGTTCTGGAATACGGTCAAATGCCTCGTTCCATGGGGCAAAGAAGGTGACGAGGCCTCCGGTGGCTGAGAAGTAGTTTCGAACGATTTGTCCTGGAATTTTAGGGAGGTTAGAGGAAGAGAACGCTTGTATCTCGATTACGGTAGAAGC
This sequence comes from Caenorhabditis tropicalis, assembly GCA_016735795.1. Taxonomy (NCBI): domain Eukaryota; kingdom Metazoa; phylum Nematoda; class Chromadorea; order Rhabditida; family Rhabditidae; genus Caenorhabditis; species Caenorhabditis tropicalis. The sequence continues at coordinate 1,514,394 of CM028614.1, read as the reverse complement.
TATCAAAAATGTGTCAACTAGGATGTTGTTCAGCTTAAAATTTTGCGTATTTTGTTAGTTGACAACTTTTTGATAGCGTTAACCTGCAAGGAGTTATGCGTCTTTGAAGAAACGGGCGGTCTTTAACTTAAAACGCTTATAACTCCTAGCAGGTTGACGCTATCAAAATTTTGTTAACTAAGAAGTTGCTCAACTTAAAATTCTGCGTATTTTGTTAGTTGACAACTTTTTGATAGCTGCTGAACCAAGGGAGTTACGGGCGCTTAAAGTTTGGAGAGAGAGCGCAGAGAAGCAGACACTCTAGCCTCCCTGCGTCTCTCTCGGGCGGCGCGCAACTTCAGCCGCCCGTAACTCTTTGGGTTTAAGAGCTATCAAAAAATTGTCAACTAACAAAATACGCAAAATTTTAAGCCGAGCAACTTTCCAGTTGACAACTTTTTGATAACTGCTCAACTCAGGAAGTTATGCGCCTTTAAAGAGAAAGCACGGGCGGTCTCCAACTTTCAGCTCGTATAACTCCCTGGGTTTAGCAGCTATCAAAAAGTTGTTAACTAACAAAATACGTAAAATTTTAAGCTGAGCAACTTTCTAGTTGACAACTTTTTGATAGCTGCTACCGTAATCGAGTTACGTAGCTTCAAACCCACCAATAGTGTTAATATATCTCATGAGCGTCGTCGTCTTATCATTCCGATAAATCATCATATCAATTGTCTCTGATACAATTCCAAGTACATTATCAACAATGTGAACTACTCCATTTTGAGTGGGGATATTCGGAACAAGAATTTTTGCCCAAACGGCTCCTCGTCTGAATTGAGAGTACCGTTCGTAGACTTCCGAGACAGCGTATACTGTAGTTTAAAATTCAAAAAAGGGGCGGAGCTTCCACTTACAATCCCATTTTCCTGTCCTTCGATCGGTGATATTTCTCATAACCAACTTCAATTTGAAGTTATCCTCAATGATATTCGCCGAAAATCTGACTGACGGATAGTAGTGTTGACCGCCGTCGTAGAGCCATGGCCAGGTGAATAGAACACGGTTTGTGCTTGTAACATGAGCAAGAAGGACTTCACGATCAATTCGGTTACGGTCGACCACCTATAACTAGGGTACTGTAGCAGAAATCGAGCATTTTCGAGATTTTTTAAGCCTAACTTTGAAGCGGTGTAACTTTTTTAGGAGTGAAGCTATCAAAAAATCTTCAATTAGAAAGTTGCTCAGCTTAAAAAACTGCGTATTTTGTTAGTTGACTACTTTTTGATAGCTGCTAAACCAAGGAAGTTACAGGCGCTTGAAGTTTGGAGGGAGAGACGCAGAGAAACAGACACTCTAGCCGCCCGCTTTCTCTGCGTCTCTCTCGGGCGACGCGCAACTTCAGCGGCCTGTAACTCCCTTAAGGTAAGAGCTATCAAAAAACTTCCAACTAACAAAATACGTAGAATTTTAAGCTGAGCAAAAACGCTTGAAGTTAGGGACCGCCCGTTTCTTCAAAGGCGCATAACTCCTCGCAGGTTAATGCTATCAAAAAGTTGTCAACTAACAAAATACGTAGAATTTTAAGCTGAGCAACTTTCTAGTTGACCACTTTTTGCTATCTCTAACCCCCGGTCAGATAAAAGTGACATACCCTCGCAAAAGCGGCGTCGTTTGGAATGAAGAACGTGTGGAAGCCATTCCAAGCGGAAGATCCATAGATAACCAAAGCGATGTCTGGAGTACGGTCAAGGATATCTCGGATTTGTCTGGAAAAATTTTTTCAAATCAATCAAAAAATATTTTTTGGCTTACGATAAGTCCCTATTATTATACTGTCTCTCCTCGAAAACAGTGACATCGTGTTCTCGAATGAAAGAGAGAGTGGTTCCGGGGTACGGTCGATGTCCCATTGGTGTGCAGATCTGGAATTGTAATCTTTTTGGACAAGTTTTTTTTGGTTATAGCGCTATTTCCAAGCACCGGGGGCATGCTATTCAGATAGCGCAACTTGCAAGCAGCGTATCTCCGCTAGGAGAAACGCTATCAAGATAGCGTCAACTAGTAAAATATAGCTAATGTTAAGCTGAGCAACTTTCTAGTTGACTGCTTTTTGATAGCTCTTACGACAATTGAGTTATGCGCCTTTAAAGGTATGCGCCTTTAAAAATAGAGCGCGTCAACTTCCAGCGCCTATAACTCCTTTTCGGTAAGAGCTATCAAAAAGTTGCTGACTACAAAAATATAGAGAATTTGAAGCTGAGCAACTTTCTAGTTGACCGCTTTTTGATAGCTTTTACGACAATTGAGTTATGCGCCTTTAAATAGGGCTGACCCGGGCGGTCCCCAACTTCAGGCGCCTGTAACTCCCTTGGCTCAACAGCTATCAAAAAACTGTCAACTAACAAAATATAGAAAGTTTTAATCTGAGCAACTTGCTAGTTGACCGCTTTTTGATAGCTTTCACGGCAACCGAGAAATTTTACTTTTCCCAAAACATACCTTAAAAAGATACTGTTCCCCGGAGATGATTCCCCATTGATTTGACGCATGATTACACATCATTCCGGCATTGGCGAAGTATGACTGGAACCAGAAATGAATAAAAATAAATAGAAAAAGAATAAAAAAACCCACAAAATTTCCGGGATTATTTTCGAATTGTGTGATATAGGTGTATCCAGAATTAATTGTCGAACGGATCAACGTCTGCTTATCCCATAACTTGTTCATTGTTAAATCAACCACTTGCGAGTCTACTGTAATTGATTTTTGCTTTTTTTGAAAAATTAAAAAATTAATTTTCATAAAATAAAAAAAATTTTTTTTGTTAAAAAATTTTTTTTTCAAAATCCAAAAAATCCTAAAAAATCCAAAAAACTTGCCAATATGAGAAAGAGTTTCCTTTTGATCCAGTGCTCTTATATCCGGATTAAAGGTGAAAACATCGTCGACGGGAGCGAATACCGTAATCCTTGCATTGCTATCCTTCATGTAGGCGGTGGCGACGGCGTAGTATCCACAAAGAGCTCGCCACTTAAATTTAAATTTTAAGAACAACGGGGTTTTATTGTCCGCGAGGAGTACACGGAAAAATTTTTTTCTGAATATTCTAATTTGTAAAAAGTCCCTGAAGAAGCTTCCTTATAGGCTCCCTGGTGACCCAGATCTCGCGGTGCACGGATAGCTCAGTCGGGAGCGGTTTTGAACTTCGTTTCATAGCTGGGTTCAATATTTTCTGTGGCAAGTTCCCCAAATTTTTTTGCTTTTTTTAAAATTAGAACTTTTGTTTCAGAATAAACCGTACTTGTTGTAGATCCGGCATTCGTTCGGTTTCCGCCCATAGATCCGGTTTGGCGGGTGAAAATAGTAGAAATAGCAGGAGAAGCATTTCGTTTCACATTCGAGAAAAGTAATAGTAGGTGGGTGGAAACGATCGATATGCAAGTGAGTCAACCTGAGGGGCTCCGTGGGGGTGGAAGAGAGAGGAACATGGGCGGCAGACGGTTTGTTTGATCAAAAAGAGAGAGTAGGAGACGGAAAGAGAGAGAGGGTTACCTATGGGAGGAAGGGGGACAGGAGGGGAAGCTTCATTAGCATATAGGGGGGATACAAACATTGTTCTCCCCTTACAAGAGACACATGGGTCGTCTATTTATTCTGTCAAAAACCGTGGTGCTTTCTTGCGAAACGCAACGGTACAACAACACATACACTATACAAAATAAATTCGGTTTTGTCGGTGGTTGGAGAGAGACATGAAGAAGGAACAGAACTAATTTATTGGTTGGCCTTTCTGAGCTGGTACTCGACGACGATGAACGGAGCCCAGAATCCGACGGCGAGGAAGGTGACGGCCTTGGCGGCGAATCCCCACTTGTTGGTCACGTGGAATGGGAGACGCTGGAATGATTTTTGTTTTAGAAAAGCGATTTCTGATCCTTTTAGCTAGGAAAATAGGGATTTTGAACGAAAAAAAAATCTTTATTCGCCGAAAAACCTAATTCCTAGAATAAAAAACTCACAGCAGAAGCCCATCCGTCGTTGACGAAGGTGTTTGGCCCTTGTCCGGTGTAGGTGACAGCCGATGGCGAGTGACTGCTGTGTCCCTTTCTGACAGCTTGGACAATTGGGCGGATAACTTGGCGGCTCAACATCCTACTGCAAGAAATCGAGTTAAAAATGAATGAATACAACATTTCAATGGAGAAGACAAAAAATTAAACGTGAAAAATGCTAGAAAAAATTATTTTTAGTTCAAGTTCAAAAAACTTGAATTTTTCAATTCAAATACACAAAACTATTTGAAATTAACAATATTTATACTTATTTTAATTTTCTAAACATCAAAAAAAGCAGAAAAATAGCAAAAATCGTTGGAAAAAGCTGGAAATAGTGTGGAAAAGTGGGGCAGTCCGAGGGGAATGAGTGTCGTCGCTCGCGTCGCGTGTCGCGTGTCGGTGTTCAATGGAGCGCACATGCAATTCTTTATTTTTAGCTTCTTTTTTTCGCCTTAAAATCGTTCATTTTCTGTCTTTTTTCTTGATTTCTGCTTCTGAAAATTTGTAAAAATGTTCAGCAATCATGTCAAAACCAGGAGGACGTCCAAACCTGTCGCTAGCCGGTAAAAAAGAGGCTCCAGCTCAACAAAAGCAAAATCGAGGCGGAGCAGCGAATAGAGGCGCTGGGAGAGGGTAATTCGGCATGAAAATGATGAGAAAATCGATAGAAATTCGTTTTCAGACGCGGCAGAGGTCGTGGACGAGGCGGCGGACCGCGGGAGCGACAAGATCTCATTCAAACTGGCGGAGTGTTCTCCGAAGGCCTTTCCGGCGCTTTTCCGACGAAAAAAAAGAGGGATAAAGATGATTTAGCTGGTAAAAACCTAAATTAAGCTTTGAAACCCCAAAAAATTCAGAATTCTCTGGTGCAAAACGTGTCGGATCGTCTTCCACAGCCGATGAGGTCGTTCCAAAGAAAGAAGAGATAAAAATGGACGGAAAAGCGTCGTTTGAAGGGTATGATGCTCTCTGGTGTACAGATGATGAGGATGAGCACGTTTTGAATACTCTACACCCGCGAGGAGTGAGTTTTTTTCAGAAAATCTCGAGAAAAAAATTATTTTTCCTTTTTTTCCAGTTCATCAGCGATTTGAAGCGTGGTGACGTGGCGCCAGTGGTGTTGCCATCCGAAGATCAATCTCAGTTTTTGGAGTTAATGACAAAAAGGATTTCCCTGGAAGAAGAGGAGGAGGATAAGAAGCCAGGAACGAAGGAAGGGCCGACGGCTGAGCAACTAGTCAGAATGCTCGAGAATTCCGGAGAGGATCTCCTCCATATTCAGCTTCCGTCAGTCGTCGCAGCGATTTGTAGTCGGATTCAAGAGCCTGATCCAGTGGAGCCAATGGAGCTAGACGAAGAGGCTCCACCCCCTCCTCCACCTCTTCCATCGGGTCTCCCAGAGAATCAGAAGATCGGGAAGCTTCAGGTGACCCGAGACGGGCGGCTCCTTCTTCAGATTGCCGGGCATACTGTAGAGATGACGGCGAAGCCTCTGAGTGGAAAGCAGCAAGGTACAGTACTCCTCGAGGTGGATCCGACTGCCGATCAAGAGAAAGGACCGTTTTCTCCGCCGCCCACTGTCGAAAACGCGCTTTTTCATTTGGGAAATGTAAAACATTCACTGATTGGATCGATGAGTTGGGCGGAGTTGAATCGGGAAGAAGGGGGCGGAGCTTTGGAAGAAAGGGGCGGAGCTTCAGAAGGAACACCAGCCACCGAGGATCTAGAGAGAATCGAGGAGCTGAAGAGAGAGCAGGCGAAATGGGCGACGCAGGCGGCGAGATGGGCCACCGGACTACCGTAATCCACTTGTTATATCATTTTTTATTGTTATCAAACACACACGGGAAGGAGGCTTTTGCGCTCTATTGATAAAATTTTTTTTTGAGCAAAAAATATTTTTTGACGATATTCATCTTTTTTTCCGCTAAAAAACCTCGCCAGTTCGGTAGAGCGCACTTGCAAACGGCTGAAAACTAAAAAAAATTCGAATTTTTCCATCAAAAATAAAGAAAATAACGCTAGTTCAATAGAGCGCACTTGCTCTTCTCCCCGTGTCTGTTTCCCTTTCCTTGTTGACACTTTCTCATATTTATCACGTTCCGTTTTGTTCATTTTTTATTCGAAAAATTAAAAAAAATTTCATTTTCATTTTAAAATTAATGCTGAGCGCAAGTAGAGGGAACCGTCGGCTTTCGGAAGTAGAAGTCCGGGGACCGGATCTTCTTCTCAAGGCTTCCGATGAGACTTCCAGTGAAGGGACGACATCGACATCGCTGACGAAATCAGTGGAGGAGAATAAGAGTGGGCAATCGAGAAGTCATCATGTTCTGAAGATTAGACTCAAAAAAGTGAGCTTATCAATGTCCTCGCACCCCTAATCTAGAAATGCCCGTCTGGCCTAGTGGCTAGCGCTTTTGCCTGGCGTTCCAGGGGTCAGGGGTTCGACCCCCGTGCCCCTTTTTTGTTTTTGCCTTTTCCTGAAAACACTTTTCCCGCGTATTCCGCCTTATAGATCACAAATTGGAGTGGGTGCAGTGGAGCGCATCTCGACGACGAGCCATTCTATCACGGATACATGTCCAGGGAGGAATCGGAGAAGTTGATCAGGGCACAAGGGGAATTCCTTTTGAGGAAGACAGAATTAACGAGAAGAGGGGAGGTGGTAGTACTGTCAGTCTACTGGGATGAGAGACCGTATCATTTGGTGGTTGAGAAGGCGAATAATGGACTGTTTTATCTGAAAGAGTTCTGTTTTGAAGTGGGTTTGGGGGTATTGAGGGGAATAACACGGGGAAGAGAGAAGATAGAGGGTTACGGTCAACTGGAAAGTTGCTCAGCTTAAAATTCTCTACATTTCATTAGTTGACTGTTTTTTGATAGCGTTCACCTGCGCTGAGTTATTGGCTAGGGACTGCCCATGTCAACGCTCCCACTTTAAAGGCGCATAACTCGAGATTGGCGCACGCTATCAAAAAGTTGTCAACTAACAAAATGTGTAAAATTTTAAGCTGAGCAACTTTCCAGTTGACACTTTTTTTCTATCTCCTCTCCCCACCGAGTTACGGCTTCCAGAACATCAGCGACCTCGTTCGGTACCACCTCCAAACCCGAACTTCGGTCTACAAAAGCGGAATAAAATTGTTCAGTTGGGTGGTCAGAGAGGAATGGCAACTGTATCACGAGCAGATTAATCTGGGGAAAAAGCTTGGAAATGGGGAGTTTGGGGAGGTATTTCAAGGGATGCTCTCTCTTGGAGTCTTCACAAATGATGTGGAAGTGGGGGTGAAGACGATGAAGGGAAGTAAAGTGACAGCTGATGAGAGGTTAGTTGGGGAGAGCGGATCTATGAATATTTTTTGACGAAAGAAAATTGAAAAAAAATATTTTTTTTGAAAAATTAAAATTCGAAAAAAAATTTTTTTCTCAATTTTGAAAAATATTTTTTATATTCAGAATCTCCCTGAAATTCTAGTCATTTTCGTCTCTTGAACCAACTCTCTAGCCCCGCCCCTTCTCGAGATACAGCGCTTCAAAGTTGGCGGCGAGAGGCGAGAGAGCGCAGAGAAGGCTAGAGTGTCTGCGTCTCTCTCTTAGAGATCGCGCCAATTTCGAAGCTCCGTATCTCCCCTACCTTGATAACTAGAAAATGGTATACATTTTAAAATAAAAATTTTATTTTCGAAATTTACAGAGTGATTTTTCTCCAAATTTTAAATTTTTTGAATTTTCAAAAAATACTTTCTGAATAAAAATCTCCTTTAAATTCTGATCATTTTTGTCTCTTGAACCATCTCTCTAGCTATTCTGGTTTCCGAGATACACTCCACGTAGCCTAGAAACACCTCCGGTGGCCTAGAAACTCAAAACTAGGCCTCGAGACCAAGCGCATTGAGTTCAGCTCGTTTTCAGCTTTCAAAAGAGTATAATCATGACAGGGTTCCGATCGCTTTGAATTTTGGGGTTAGAGACGCAGACACTCTGGCTTCTCTGCGCTCTCTCGTCTCTCACCGACGAGTTTTGAGGCGCTGTATCTTGAGAAGGGGCGAAGCTAGAGACTTGGTTCAAGAGACAAAACCATTCAGAATTTCAAGGAGATTTTGACTATCAGAAAAAATTTGGAAAAATTCCAAAAAAAATTTTTTTGAATTTTTATTATTCGAAAAAATTTTTTTTTTAATTTTCTGTAAACAAACTTCAGAATAACATTTCTTCGGGAAGCCAATCTGATGTTGAAACTAAACCATAAGTACGTCGTCCGTCTCTATGGCGTTGCCACGCAACAAGAACCGATAATGATAGTGATGGAACTGTGTTCGGGTGGAAGTCTGAAGGGTCGAATTGAGAAGAAAGACCTGGAGATGACGGATCAGCTGAAGAGGAAGTACTGTAAGCAGATAGCAAAAGGGATGAGGTATCTGGAGAAAAAACAAGTGATTCATCGAGATCTGGCGGCACGGAACGTCCTTTTGGACAAATTTGACAATTGTAAAATCAGTGATTTTGGATTGTCGTTGTTTGGAAAGCTTCACAAAGAGCAAAAATTGATGAAGGTTCCGATTCGATGGTTGGCCCCGGAGACCCTCCTAAAAGGGATTTATTCGTCGAAAAGTGATGTTTGGAGTTATGGAGTTGTCATGTTTGAAGTCTTTAGTAGACAGTATCCGTATTCGGAAGTTAAGGTTGGATTTTATGGATTTTCAAATTTTTAATTTTCGGAAAAAAATTTTTTTTGAATTTTTTAATTTTCAAAAATATATTTTTTGAATTTTCAAAAATTTTTTGATAGTCAGATTCTCCTTGAAATTCTGCGCATTTTTGTCTCTTGAACCACCTCTCTAGCTCCGCCCATTCTCGAGATACAGCCCCTCAAAGATCGTCGGTGAGAGCCGAGAGAGCGCAGAGAAGCCAGAGTGTCTGCGTCTCTAACCGCGAAATTTAAAGTGATCGGAACCCTGTCATGATTATACTTTTTTGAAAGCTGAGAACAAGCTGAATTCAATGCACCTGGTCTCGAGGCCTAGTTTTGGGTTTCTAGGCCACTGGAGGGGGTTTTTAGGCCAGGCCTCGTGTATTTCGGAGACCAGACTAGCTAGAGAAATGGTTCAAGAGACAAAAAGATTAGAATTTAAAAGAGATTATTATTCTGAAAGAATTTTTGAGAAATTCAGAAAATTTAAAATTTGAAAAAAAACTTTTTCATTCTCAAAAAATGATATTTTCATTTCAAAATGTATACCATTCGATAGAGAATTTTAAGTTGAGCATTTTTTAAGTTGAGCATTGAACCGTCTCTCTACCTATCACGGTAGGCGAGATACGGAGCTTTGAAGTTGGCGCACTCTCTAGGCGAGAGACGCAGACACTCTAGCCTTCTCTGCGCTCTCTCCTCCTCTCGCCGCTAGATCTTCAAGGTGCTGTATCTCAAGAAGGGGAGGAGCTAGAGAGATGGTTTAAAAGGCAAAATGTCTAGAATTTTAAGGAGATTTAGATTTTCAAAAAAATTTGGAAAAAATTCAAAAAAAAATTTTTTCGAAATTTTCAAAAAATCCTTCCCAGGAACCAAAATAGCTAGAAAAATGATTCAAAAAATGGGAAATATCAGAATTTTAATTCGAATTCAAATTTCTAGGTTCTAAAAGAGCTCCGACGGAAAGTGGCTCTTGAAAATCTCCGTCTAAAACCACCCAAAGAAATGCCTGAAGCCGACGCAAAAGTGATGGAAATGTGCTTCGAACCAGTCGATTCGAGACTTTCTTTTGGACAATTATGTAAAAAGTATTCTCATTTTTTTTTGGAAAACTAGAAAAATCTGAATTTCTTGAGGTATAAGGAGCTGACGAATCCGTTGACGACGTGGAATGGAATCGCCAATAAGCTAGTTGGAATCGGAGTCGCTGTTTGAAAAAAAATTAGAAGAAAATGAAGGGATTTTTGTGAAAAAAATTTATTAAAAAATGGAATTTATTGAAAAAAGAATCTTATTATTACAATTTTTTTCGAAAAATTAAAAAATATTATCCTAATAATTGAGAACACCTTCACGTGTGCGTCTGATTTATGGAGTGCTGGCAGAAGTCATTAGTATACTTCGAAATCCTGAAAAAAATTTTTAATTAATTAATTTATAAAGGTTGATTAGATTTTAAGTGTAAATTTATAAAAATAAAAATTTATAAAATATTTTCAAATAAAATTTTTTTTCTAAAATTTTTTTCCCGAAAATTTTGTCGAATATACGAAGTTCAATTGTTCAACTGAACGAAATATTGAATTTCGAGGTTCAAAAACTCGGAAATTGGGTTTTTTTTCAAAAGTATATTTTCATTATTCAAAATTGATTTGATAAAACAAAGCGATTTTAATTTTTAAGTTGAAATTTATAAAAAATGAAATTTTCCTAAAATGTTATAATTTATATATAACTTAAATAAAATATTTTACTGATCTCACGAGGTGAGACTCGTGGCCGTGGAAGAGGATATCTCACCACGAAAACTACTGTAGAAAATTTATAAAAGCAAGTCTACAAATATTTAATTAATTTTTTTCAGCGTTTTTTTTACCGATTTTTACCGGTTATGATAGTTTTTAAAAACGAAATTGCAGATTTTATACAAAAATCGGTGAAAAATCGCTGAAAAAAAATAATTAAATATTTGTAGACCTACTTTTATAAATTATCTACCGTAGTTTTCGTGGCGAGATATCCTTTTCCACGGCCACGACTCTCACCTCGTGAGATCAGAATATTAGGATAGCTTATACTCGAAAATACAAAATTTTTTGTTCAAATGGTTTTTGCCAAGGATTTTAAAAATAAATATAAATGGCTTTCTGTAGAAATCATAAAACTTTTGAGAATTCTTCTAGATTTCCGAAAAAAAACCGGTTAATACCAACCTTCCACCAATAAAAGCGTCGTCTCCATTCGGTTCTTCATAATGCCAAAACCGAAAGCTCTTCTTTTCCTGAAAAAAAAATAAAAATTCGAATGAATCAAAAATTGACTTACGCCCAATCGTCCTCATCCGCTTCGTCATAATCCATTTTCTGAAATAATTTTCGAAAAATATTAAAATTTAATTAAAATTATTACCTTTTCAAGGGATTTCCTTATTTTAACAAAATCGTCCTCGCTTTCGTCATAATGAATCAAAATGGAAATTTTAATTTCCTGAAATCACAAAAAAAATAATTTGAAAGAAGAAAAATTAGTACCTTTTCATTGAAAAATATCCTAAAAGTGAAAATCATATTTTAAAAAATCAGCATCAACATCTGAAATACATAGGTAATGATTAGGATGTTGAAACGGAAAAAAATTTTTTTAAATGGAATTTCGATTTTTTCAAAACCCGTAAATTCTAGCCAATAACTAATTATTCATAAAATTTTAGGTTCATTAAATTTTTTCAAAAAACAAATTTTTTAAAATTTTTTCAAAATTTAAAAAACTGTTTTTTAATTTTTGATTTTTTTCTAAATTTTAAATGTTTTTCTCAATTTTTTCAAAAAAATTTTTTTTAATTTTTAAATAAATTTAAAGAACATTTTTTTAATTTTTAATTTCTTTTCGAAATTTTTAATTTTTTTAAATTTAAAATTTTTTTCCTAAATTTGAAAAAAATTATTATCACTGAAGATAAATATTTTTCTAAAAATTAAATGTTACCTTTTTCAACCAATTTTACAACATCCAATAATAAATAGCATAATAAATAAAAAAATTCAAAAAAATCAAGAGAGGACGGGATACACAACCATCCTTTGGAGTCAGTGAGTATGAAGAATGAGAGATACTAAGCCATCTTTCCTCGGAGTGTGGAAGAGAGAGAGAGAGAGAGAGAGAGAGAGAGAGAGAGAGAGAGAGAGAGAGAGAGAGAGAGAGAGAGAGAGATAGAGATAGAGAGAGAGAGAGAGAGACGCTCTCGGAAGAGCAACGACTCGGGAAAAAGAGTTTCAAAGGAAGACCCTGAAGAGATTTTTGATCACCACGAGAATATGTAAAGCTTCCCTTTTATGCCATAATCCTCTCTAAAAATAATTTTTTTTCAGGTTTTAATCCGATTTTTTTTAAATTCAATAAGCTTCTAGTCTTCATTAGCACTCCAAATAATTTCTAATACAATTTGAAAATCAAAAAATCCGGGAAAAACCAAAATTTCCCTGAAAAACCCACGGAAAACCCTAAAAATCACTATACCACTAGTTTGAAGCATAATTTCTCAAGAATCAACGGATGGATTTATCTGAATTTTTGTCAGGATGTTGAGAAAAACTTGAATAACATATGTGTCAAAGATTCAAACAATAGAATTAATTTTTACAGGTAGAAAATTGAGTTTTTGCTGAAAAAATGCGGAAAACCATTAAAAATAGTTTTTTTTTCAGGTTTCAGGCAAAAATTTCTCGAAAACTGACTGTTGAAATGTTGTCGAACTGCTAAAAATTTTTTCTGATCTCACGATCTGACATCGTGGAAGAGGATATCTCGCCACGAAAACTACTGTAGAAAGTTTATAAAAGTAGGTCTACAAATATTTAATTTATTTTTTTCAGCGCTTTTTTATCAATTCATTCCGATTTTCGTATAAAATATGCAATTTCGTTTTTTAAAAACTATCGGGAAAAATTGGTAAAAAAGCGTTGAAAAAAATTAATAAAATATTTGTAGACCTACTTTTATAAATTTTTTACAGTAGTTTTCGTGGCGAAATATCCCCGGCCACGGTCACGAGGCCAAGTCTCACTTTGTGAGATCAGAATAATACCTTTTTTTAAAAATTATTCCTTTTTTTATCGCAAAAATTTTTTTTTCAGATTAATGTGTCGATTTCATGGTAGCCTCATAACAATATAAGTAGAAATCATTTTATTCATGGATGAAGCCAAAAAAATTTAAAAAAAATTTTCTTCCTGTGTTACGTTCGGGTTCCGGTAAATTGCTGAAATTGAATTTTTTTATTCGAAAATCCCATTAAACTCACTTTTTTGCAGGCAAAATCCGTGATTTTCAATGGGGTGGAAACATTTCTTCGGTTATTTCTCTTAATTTCTTAATTTTGTAGCAGCAACATCCGTACGTTGTTTTTTCTGAAAAAAAATTTTTGAAAAAATTTAAAAAAAATTTTTTTTAATTTTTTCAAAAAAGCAAATGCAAATTTAAACTGAATTTTTGGAATTATACTCACTTTTTTCTGAGATAAACGATGTCGAACGATTTCGGATTCGAAAATTTTTTCTTCATTTATTCTGGATCGACCATCAGACTGCAGAAGGGTTCTCTTTTAGCATCCTCATTTACTCCCGGAAATATAATTTCGCTAACGGTGAGAATAGTTGAGCTGATAAAATCAAAGCCATTATCGAGTTCTTTTTCAGTAGAACAAATCTCATCCATGAACAGTTTTACACCTGGAAATATAAATTATAATGAATTATGGAAAATAAAACTCACTTATTTTATATCTTCCCAATTTTTTGCTACCGTGCATGCCGGAATTGAATTGAGAAATGTCGAAGTTTCAGTAGTATGGTGATAATAAAAACTAGGAAACCAGTGAAATAAAACTGAACCATATGGAAGTTTTATTTTTTCCAATTCTGAAAATGCAAAATTAAATATCTGAATAATGATTCTTTGAAAAAAGACGTTTTTTTTTCAAAAAACCTCTTTTCGATATTGTCATTAGTTCTGAAATATAGATATTTTTCAAAATTATAGAATTTCAATTTTTTCTAACTAATTTTTTAAAAAATGATTTTCTAACGGTAGAAATTATCCAAAAAATGTTTTCTCGTATTTTCCACCGATAAAAATTTAGAAAAAAGTTTTTTTTCGATTTGTTACAGGTAAATATTATTTTAATGGTTTTTATCGGTTATTTCAGGCAATTTTCTATTTTTCGGAAGATTAGAGCAAACGAAAGACTGATTATAAATTTTTAAAACAGGATTTCGAATTTGGCAAGAAAGTCCAATTCTAAAAATAATTCTGAGCAATATGAAAAATTTCAGAATTTTCGGAAAATTGAAAGAGGGGACCCTAACTTTGGTAAAAAAGCTTTTTTTCCTCAAAAAAAAATTTTTTTTCAGATTTTTCTGATGATATAAAGGCGCTCCAATTTTTAATTAATTTTTTAAATTAAAAAATTTTTTTAACACCACTTGTTCAATTTGATAATATTTTATTTTTCAAAAAAAAAAAATTTTTTCGAAAATTTAAAAATTTTAATTTTATTTAATTTTTGCTGAGAAGTTGAGAATAAATTAAATTATTTTAAAATTTTAAAATTTTCGAAAAAAAATTTTTTTTTTGAAAAATAAAATATTATCAAATTAAATAAATACTAGAAGACTAAAAGGGGCGGAGCCTAACCCCCTTTTTTCTTTAATTAAAAAATCAGCTTACCTTTAATCTCAATGCCTTCTCTATTGGTACCCAGCAACTATTTTCGTCTACTTGACTAAAAAAATGTTTTATTTCAATGATTAATATTTTTCTTACTCGTTTGGCCATTTCAACTTCATTGGTCCCTTTATGACATTGAGGATTACGATTTTCCGCGCTCTGAAATAAATTATTTCGAATTGAAAAAAAAATTTTAATTTCGAAAGAAAAGAAAAAAATATGTGAAAATATTCGAAAAAATCTTAATCATCACAGAAAATCCATAATTTTTTTTTGTAAAAAATTGAATTTTGATTAATAAAAAATGTTTTCATAAAATATATATTTTTTTGAAATTCCAGGTAATAAGGAATTTTTTATAATTAAGCTCCGCCCCTTTTAGTTCATATTTTAGAGATAGCTCTCTTTCCAGAGAATGCAGAATATTTTTTTGAAAAAAATTTTTTTTTAAAATTTTTTTTTTCGAGAATTTATTTCGCTGCGCTCAAAAGGGGCGGAGCCAAAATTTTTCGTAAAAATCACCTTACCTCAATATCAAAATGCCATGCGATTCATCTTGACAAATTGTCTTTGAGCACTTTACTAAACAAAACACATTATTTTATTTCAATGATTACGAATTTCTTACCTTCTGATTCATTGATTGCTCCTAGTGGAATAACTACTTTTAGTTGTTATCAATGTGGATACTGACACCTGCAGGATCCTCCACGCGCTGAAATGAGCCATTTTTTTTATTGAAAATTATAATTTACAAAATAAAAAAAAATTTTCAATTAAAAAAAAACTGAAAATTATTTCAAATTTTATTAACTTACACCTTGAACCTTTTTAACCTTCAAAAGCTTGAAAAACCAAGATTGTTCTTTGTCTTATCCATTTAGTTGTGTGCTCCTGGCCACGATGATTTCTATAAATATTGAATTTTGATAAAAATCGTTTTTTCGTCGTTTTTTGATAAATTTTTCAGCAATTTTTTTAAAAAAATCTGTGTCTCACGTGTTCCTTGAATTATCCACAGATTTTCAAAAAGATTCATCAAAAAAAACCGAGAAAATTAGGTTTTTTTTAGTTTTTTCGATTTTTCGTCGTTTTTTGATAATTTTTTCGGCAATAATTTCCTACTTACAATTCATTGTTTGATCCATAGAACCAAATAAAAAAATTTTTTTTTTGAAAACATAATTTTATACTTACCAGTGATTAATATAATCCATATAACCAAATAAATAAATAAATAATAGCATAATAAAAAAAATAAGTTCAGAAAAATCAAGAGAGGACGGGTAACACAACCATCCTTTGGAGTCAGAATGAATGAGAAAGTTGCTGACGAGAGATAGAGAGAGAGTGAAAAATGAAGAGACGCAGAGAAAAAAAGGGCGCGGAGACGGGCGGTTTCTTGGAGTGTTCACGAGCTGTCAATTTCGATATTGAGAGTTCGATAAGTGGAGATTTTTTGAAAAAGGAGTTCAACAGAGGGAAAAGAGGTTAGAAAATACTGAAAATATAGAAAACTTCAATAGTTAGAATTTTCTGAAAATTACATTGAACATTCAGCTAAACTAGTACAAGATTTTCATCAGGATTGAATTTATTTCGAGAAATTGATAATGTAATTTCCCTGGAAAATTACACAAAAACCAATGAGAACCACTATTAAACCTAATTTCTCAAGAACCAATTGATAGAATTATTTGAAGCTTCAAGAAAAAATAGTCAAAACAGTTTAATTAACCTGAAAAAAATGATCTGAAAATTTTCTTGACTATTAAAAAATATTAATTTAAAAAAAAATTATGTTTTAGTCAATTTTTATCTTCTGGGAATTGAGTTTTCACCACTGAAAATTCCTATTTCCCTGTTTGAAGCCGGGTTTCTTGAGAACGGACTGATAGATTCATCTGAAACTTTGCAGTATGCTGAAAACACCCTGAAAACTAAGCTTATTATTCTGATCTCACGAGGTGACACTAGGGGTCGTGGCCTCGTGGTCGTGGCCGAGGATATCTCGCCACGAAAACTACGGTAGAAAATTTATAAAAGCAAGTCTACAAATATTTAATTAATTTTTTTCTGCGTAATCGATTTTGTCCGATTTTCGTGTAAAATCTGCAATTTCATTATTTAAAAACTATCGGGAAAAATTGGTAAAAAAAGCGCTGAAAAAAGTTAATTAAATATTTGTAGACTTGCTTTTATAAAAGCATCTTTAGACAATTGAGTCCATTGAAAAAGTGTTGAAATTCTATAAAATTCACATTTTTCTTGGTTTTAACCCTAATTTCTCAAGGAATGACCTGTGGAATTTTTTCAAATTTTTTCGGAATACTGAAAGCACCCTGAAAACTAGAATTATCAATTTTTTAGTCAATCGGAATTTTTTTTCGATTTTTCGAAGCTCCCGTTTTTCTGTCATCTTCCTTTTTTTCGCTGTGTTTCAACTAGTAGGCCCAGAAAAGATTATGCATTCGAAAAAATTGAATTTGCAAACATATAAATGAAATTATCCAAGTTTCGAAGACAATCAGGGCACGAAAAAAAAAGTGTCAAAATTGTGAAAATGAGCGGAAATTGAATTTTAAATAGTCGTCGAGGCACCCAAAAAATAAGCGAACAGAGACCATTTGTACTATTTTGTTATCAAATTTAATTGCTCATTTTTAAGAAATTAAGCCACGCCCCTTTTTTTAAAGGAAATAGCTAATTTTTGAGACGAAAAGGAAGTTTTAGCTTGAAAAACGTATTTTTAAAGTAAATTGAAAAGGGGCGGAGCTTAATTATTTGGATAAAGTCAGCAAATTCTTTAATTGATTCGATAATTCAAAAAAAAAATTGAAATTGAAAAAAAATTTTTTTTTTTGAAATTTGAAAAAAAACTGAAATCAGTGCGATAGAGCGCATTTCCACCGGATAGAAGAAAAATCTGAAAATATCTATATTTCCTCCCTTTTACATAAACAACGACCACCACTGATTCCAAATAAGTGAAATTGGCAATAAATCATCTGGAGACAAGAGGAAGAAGAGATGATGAAGTCAGGTGTAACATCTCCTCATCATTTACACCTCAATAAAGATGAGAATACTGGGAGAAGAGAAGAATTGCGTATTTGGAAGAATTATTCCGCTAAAAAGAGCGGGAAAATCTGAAACTATATTATAGAATCAGTGAAATTTGAAATTTTGTATTGCGGGTGAAAACAGCCAATTTTTTGAGTTTCGCTGGAGCGCGTTTACTGCAGACGTTTTTTTCAAAGTTTATTTTCAGAATAATTAGCTTTATAAAATATTTTTTTCCAAAAAAAAAGACGAAAAATTTGTTTTAAGCACGGCGTTGCGGTTGCGTCGCGGTTTAATGTTTGTTCAGACCGCAATTCTCATTTACAGCGCGTTAATTTTTTTTTGATCTGCCAACGCGCTCAATCGCTAAGAACTTGAAAAACACATTTTCCGCGCTCATTTAATTTTTTAAAAAATCAAACAAAAACAAAAATTTTCAAAAAAGCGTGCAAGCGCGCTCCATTGAACTAGCGTTTTTTTGTTTTTCACGGTTTTTTACCATTAATTAACTTATTTTAGAGCGAAATAACCTCAAACTTTAGTGAAATATTTTACGTTTCGCGCGAAGAAAAGTTGGTATGCAAACGCGCGCCACCGCTAAAAACCAGAAAACGACTTTTTCAGCTATTTTCTTCATTTTTCGCCCATTTTTTCGAATAATTAGCTATTTTAAATTTAATTTCCAGCAGAAAATCCCCTACTTTTGTTATTTTTCTTCGTTTCTAACGCTTTTTCGCATTTTTTAAAATTTCAATTTATAAAATCCAATTTTATTTATTTTTAACGGTTTTTTCGCATTTTTTTCAATTTCAAATAATAAAATTTAATTTTGGGCGTAAATCCCCCGGGCATAATTTTCTCTATTTTTCTCTTTCTCCAAAAAGAGTTCAAAATAATCCAAAAATGGCGGGGGACCGGAAAAGAATTCAATTAAAAAGAGCGGAAACGAGGAGGGTGGATTTCCGAAAATCCATTGCGCGCCGAATTTGTTTCTTTCCCATTCTTTGATATGATTATGATGATATGGGGCGTCTCTCTCTCTCTCTCTCTCTCTCTCTCTCTCTCTCTCTTTTCTATCGGAGAAGAGAAGAAAAGTGGGCGGAGCCTAAAAGCGAGACGTCTTCTTCTCCTTGTCTCCCCTTCGCCCTGACCCGATTGCAAGAGGGGCAACTTTTGCGTGTTTCGCAAAATTCCATCTCTTAAAAATGCCACCCTTACTAATACTATTCCTACTGATTACTGTAGTCGACTCGAGAGGTTTCTTCGGAATTCCAGGTATAACCACGCCCACTTTTTTTTTCTTTTTTTAAAACTTTTTTTTCTTGAGTTTTAAAATCCCTTTGGGAGAAGGCGATGATTGATGGGGGCACACTTCGTTCGGAAATTCCGAGTTTTGGGGGGGGGGGGGGCTAAATGTCAACTTTTTTGATTTGAAAAGGCTCGATTTCTAGATTTTTTATAGATAAAAAGTAGCAAAATAGGCTCCGCCCACTTTTTGGTTTTAAAGATGAAATCGGAGGGAATAGAAAAAGTTGGTTTTGTCCAAAAGGAGTACAAAAATAATATTTTTTATTGAGAAAAAAATAGAAAAAAGAGATGAGTTGTCCAAAAAGACTACACAAAAAATATTTATCTTCGGTGAACTAGTTGTTAAATTATCTCGATTTCTAAAAGAGCTATCAAAAAGTGGTCAACTAAAAAGTTGCTCAGCTTAAAATTTTCTATATTTTGTTAGTTGACAACTTTTTGATAGCTCTAACCGGAATGGAGATAATTTTAAAAACAAAAATTGTTAACTCATTTTTTTAAATTTTATAGTGAAAATTGCGTAAAATGTATAAAACCTGACGAAATATTCAATTTTTTCTTTATATTTTAAATTTCCATAAAAAGCAAAGAAAAATAAAAGAAAATCGACTAGGGTGGGTTTGAACCCAATGGAACCAAAATCAAAGCTCTTCCCAGCTGCGCCATGCGGCCGCTTTTTGGAATGGCCCTCTCTAGCCGTATATAAAATCGCGCACGGTCTGAAATTCTTTGAAAATCATTTTTCAACGAAATAATCTTTTTAAAAAAGAATTATACATTAAAAAATCAATAATTTCCCTTATAACCTATCTCATTCCCTTAACCATTCTTTTTTTCCTTTTCTTTTAAATTTCCAAACCAAGAGATTCGAGGGAGAAATTGTAAAAGAGGGAAAGGGAAATAAATAACCTTGAATGGGTCTTGGTGATAACTTGATTTCAAACCAAGAAACTATCAATTTAGTGTAAGGGGTCAGTTTTTATAAACTTGCGGCGGGCCGACTGGGGAGGAAATTGACCTTGTTGGAACTTACGAAAAAAAATAGGCAACCTTAAAACTACCGTATCTTGGTTCTGAGTAGAGCTATCAAAAAGTTGTTAACTAACAAAATATAGCTCTTGCTAAGCTTATTATTTTGTTAGTTGACAACTTTTTGATAGCTCTTGCGGTAGCGGAGTTATAAGCGTTTGAAGTTAGAAGCCGCCCGGAAAGTGGCTGCGCAACTTCAAACGCCTATAACTCAGCTATTTTGATAGCTATCAAAAAGCTGTCAACTAATAAAATATAGCTCTTGATAAGCTGATTATTTTATTAGTTGACAACTTTTTGATAGCTATTTTGATAGCTGAGTTATAAGCGTTTGAAGTCAAAGTCGCCCGGGAGCTTGGAAGACGAGCAGCATTAAACGCCTATAACTCAGCTATTTGGATAGTTATCAAAAATTTTTCAACTAACAAATTATAGATCTTGCTAAGCCTTATATTCTACCATAAACCATTTCCCTCTATCTCCTTCCAGGCGACTACTGTTCCACTCGAACGCACACATGTTGCGAGAACCGTGACGACGATTGCACTGTGCCGATTCTGGGTGATCATCTCTGCTACTGTGACATGTTTTGTGATCGTGGACCAGACGGAGGTCCGTTTTTTCCGTTTTTCTTTCTCTTTTTGAAACAAAAGTTTTCAGGAAACGACTGTTGTCCGGATTTCGAGGCCACTTGCCGCGGAAAAGACATTCAGAACGATGAGATGCGCGATGGGGAAAGTTGGTTTTTATTCGGAATTCTTCTTTTATTGTTTTCATATTCAGGTTGCTCATCGGAAGGAGATACTATGGAAAAGAATTGCGAGAAGTGGTAAGGAAATTTTTTTTTGCTTAGTGAAAAGTTTTTTTTTGATTTTTAAAAATTTCGAAAAAATTCAAATTTTTCAAATCTTCTCTATTTGTTGAAAAATCATTCCGAATAATTCTACCGTAACTCTGAAAAAATTTCATTTGGATCCCACCATTTTCCGGCGAGTTAGGATGGTTTTAAGTAAAGCCACGCCCCGAAAAATAGTTTTTTTAATCGAAAATCGCGTTTTTCTAGTTTTTCTTCACGAAAATTGAATTTTTCGTAAATAAATTTTTAACCCAAAAAAAATTTTTGCAAAAATTTTTTTTTGAAATTTCAAATTGTATTTTGTGAAAACTAAATCTTAAAACTCCATAGTAGCATTATGAACCACAGTGTCTACCCGAAAAATCAATAGAAAATTGGAAAAAAACGAAAAAAATTTTGGAAAAAATTTTGTCCGAGAGGAGTACACCAAAAATTTTTTAAAGCAAAAACCGGTAAAGAACATTTTTTTAAAAAGTATTTAAATATGAAAATTACAAATTCTACCCAAAAACTCAATAAAAAGTGGAAAAATTTGAGAAAAATTTGGAAAAAAAATTTTTGTCCGAGAGGAGTACACGAAAAAATTTTTTTCGGTTAATTTTGGTAAATTAAATTTTTTGCATGTTTTTCAGTACCCAAAACAAAAAATTCCCGTCCAAAATCAAAAAGATCCGAAAAAAAAATTGTCCCGGAGGAGTACACGATCAAAATTTTTTGAATTTCTTTTCTCTTCCAAAAAACCTGTAATAAACGGGCATACCTATCCACTTTCGCAACAACTTATTTCCGTCGCGTCTCATCGGAGAAAACAAAAAGTGGTTCTGGGCCATTGACCCCCCCCCCCTCGAAAACAGGGATAAAGTGAAATTAAGGGGGGATATCAAGGGAAATTTAAAATCAAAAATGCTAAAAATTTTTCTACAGTACCTGTCAAAATGGATTATGGAAGTGCGATGGAACTGCTTGCCTTATTCAACCGGACATTCTCGAGAAGCTTCATACTGGACGATTCTCGTAAGTTTATTTGGGTTACGGTAGGAGATAGGGAAAAGTGGTTGACTAAAAAGTTGCTCAGCTTAAAATTCTATACATTTTAATAGTTGTCAACTTTTTGCTATCTCTAAAACTACTAAAGTTATGACCTTCTAAAGAAAAGTGCGGAGAAAAAGGCGTTTTCTCTTTCTATGTACATTTTTAAATCGCTTCTAACTTTTTTCCCCTAAAAGATAGCAAAAAGTAATCAACTAAAAAGTTGCTCAGTATTAAATTTTCTATATTTTATTAGTTGATCACTTTCCGCTATCTCTAATAGCAACGGAGATATCGGAAGATCTGTTATCACTCTTGACACACTTCTCTCCTAATCATCTCCTCCTTATCTTCTCACTTTCCAGATGGACTGCCCGCAACTATTCGGCATTCTGGGGACGAAGTTTGAGTGATGGAATCAAATATCGACTCGGAACACTATTTCCGGAGAGAAGTGTTCAGAATATGAATGAAATTCTCATTAAACCAAGGGAACTACCCGAACATTTTGATGCCAGGGATAAGTGAGTAATTGGAAACAAAAGGAATCGCGCTCTATTGCTAAAATTGAATTGAAATAATTTTTTTGTCAGAAGAAAAATTGAGAAATTTTTTTCTGAGGATTAAGCAATAAAAAAGTCTTTAAAAATTTTTTGGAGGTTTATTTTTGAATTTTTACGGAAAAATGTAAAATGTAAAAAATTTTTAAATGGAAAATATGTTTTAAAAATTTTTAAAGAAGATTTACCGGTAGAAAGCCTAGAAAAATAAGTTTTATTAGCAAGTTTCGCAAAAAAATCGCGAAAAATTCAAAAAAGGAAGTTGGAGCGCGTTGCGGTCGCGTCGCGGTCGGGAGAATTTTTCAGGTTTTTTACAGATTTCTAGGAATTTTTATATAGACTTTAGATTATTAAAATAATTTTTTGAAATAGAAAAACTCTATTTTTCGAAATTAAAAAAGCTATCGGCAATGCAAACGCGCTCTGCCGGACTTTCCGTTTTAAACGGAATTTTTGAATTATTTCTGACTGAGAATGGTTTTTCATGGATTTTGCACTGAAAAATTGTTTAGTCATGTCGTAATTAATTTTAAATTCAAAAAATGGGCAAAATTAAAATTTTTCTAAAAAAATTGAGAAAAAAAATTTTCCAAAAATTAAATTTAAAAAAGTTCTCAATAGGGCGGATTTGCAGACTTTTTTGTTGAATTGTCTGCTTTTTACCTTTGAAATTATTGAAGCTTACCAAGAATTTTAATTATTTTATATTTAAAATTAAAAAAAAAGACCGCGACGCAGCCGCAACGCGCCGAAATAAAAATACGTTTCAAAAATGAGGTTTTATCAGATTTCAAAGGCAATTTATAAAAAACTGTTCAATGATAAAATGAAAAGCTTAATTTTGTCTACATTTTGAAAAAAAAATAATCCAGAAATCTTGAAAAATAAAAAAGTTACGGTAGTTTCAAATCAGCATACCTAAAAATAGTAGAAACTACCGTAACTTTTTTATTTTTCGAGATTTTTGAATAATTTTTTTTTCAAAATGTAGCTAAATTTCAGCTTTAATTTTTTAGTAAACTAATTTCCAAAAAAACTGAAATAATCCCCAAAAAATTACAGATGGGGTCACCTTATCCATCCGATCGCTGATCAAGGAGACTGCGGAAGCAGTTGGGCGGTATCCACCACCGGAATCTCGTCGGATAGGTATAGAAAATTCTGGAATTTTTAATTTTGAAGGATTCCAAAGATTCCAGGTTATCAATAATCTCCGAGGGTCGAATAAACGCTTCCCTCTCGTCTCAGCAGCTTCTCTCATGCAATCAGCATCGTCAGAAGGGATGTGAGGGAGGATATTTGGATAGAGCTTGGTGGTATATTCGGAAACTCGGGTAGGAGTTCTAGAATGTCCTAGGACATTTCGGAACCATTTTATTTTTCCAGAGTCGTCGGCGATCACTGCTATCCATATGTATCTGGACAGAGTCGCGAGCCGGGACATTGTTTGATTCCGAAAAGAGATTACACGTGCGTTTTTGACTTTCTAGAACTTTCTAAGACGTTTTAAAACCATTTGAAACGTTCTAGAACTATCTGGGACATTCTAGAACCATCTGGGACATTCTAGAACCATCTGGGACATTCTAGAACTATTTGGGACGTTCTAGAACCATCTAGGACGTTCTAGAACCATTTGGGACATTCTAGAACCATTTGGGACATTCTAGAACCATCTGGGACGTTTCAGAATCATTTTGGACGTTTTAGAACCATTTGGGACATTCTAGAACCATCTGGGACGTTCTAGAACTATCTGGGACGTTCTAGAATCATCTGGGACGTTCTAGAACCATCTAGGACGTTCTAGAACCATCTGGGACGTTTTAGAACCATTTGGGACGTTCTAGAACTATTTGGGACGTTCTAGAACCATTTAGGACGTTCTAGAACCATCATCTGGGACGTTCTAGAACCATTTGGGACGTTTTAGAACCATCTGGGACGTTCTAGAACCATTTGGAACGTTCTAGAACTATCTGGGACGTTCTAGAATCATCTGGGACGTTCTAGAACCATCTAGGACGTTCTAGAACCATCTGGGACGTTTTAGAACCATTTGGGACGTTCTAGAACTATTTGGGACGTTCTAGAACCATTTAGGACGTTCTAGAACCATCATCTGGGACGTTCTAGAACCATTTGGGACGTTTTAGAACCTTTTGGGACGTTCTGGAACCATTTGGGACATTCTAGAACTATTTGGGACGTTTTAGAACCATTTGGAACGTTCTAGAACCATTTGGGACGTTCTAAAACCATTTGGGATGTTCTAGAACTATTTGGGACGTTCTGGAACCATTTGGGACATTCTAGAACCATCTGGGACGTTTCAGAATCATTTTGGACGTTTTAGAACCATCTGGGACGTTCTAGAACCATTTGGAACGTTCTAGAACTATCTGGGACGTTCTAGAATCATCTGGGACGTTCTAGAACCATCTAGGACGTTCTAGAACCATCTGGGACGTTTTAGAACCATTTGGGACGTTCTAGAACTATTTGGGACGTTCTAGAACCATTTAGGACGTTCTAGAACCATCATCTGGGACGTTCTAGAACCATCTAGGACGTTCTAGAACCATCTGGGACGTTCTAGAACCATTTGGGACATTCTAGAACCATCTGGGACGTTCTAGAACCATCTGGGACATTCTAGAACCATTTGGGACGTTCTAGAACCATTTAAGACGTTCTAGAACCATCTGGGACGTTCTGGAACCACTTAAAACTTATTTCAGTGACCGTCGTGGCCTCAGATGCCCAAGTGGGTCCCCTGACTCCACTGCCTTCAAAATGACTCCACCCTACAAAGTATCTAGTCGTGAGGAGGATATTCAAACGGAATTAATGACAAATGGACCAGTTCAAGCCACTTTTGTAGTCCACGAGGACTTTTTTATGTATGCCGGAGGTGTCTACCAGCACTCTGATCTGGCAGTTGAAAAAGGAGCCGCCGCGGTGGCTGAAGGATATCATTCGGTTAGAGTATTGGGGTAAGTTGGGTTTGGAACCAGGGGAGACAGGGGGCGGAGTCAAGAGACAATGTTGCTCAAAATTTTGAACATTTTTGCTTCGTTTATGGGTTTTCGAATTCTTTTAATTTTCGAAAAAAAAATTTTTTTTGAATTTTTCCAAATTTTCAAAAAAAATTTTTTTTGAGTTTTTCCAAATTTTTTTCTAATAGTCAGATTTGCCTTGAAATTCTGTGCATTTTTGTCTCTTGAAGTATCTCTCTAGCGCCGTCCCTTCTCGAGATACAGCGCTTCAAAATCAGCAGCGAGAGAGGGGAGAGACGCAGACACTCTAGCCTTCTCTGCGCTCTCTCCTCTCTCACCGCCAATTTTGAGAGGCTGTATCTCGGGAAGGGGTGGAGCTAGAGAGATACTTCAAGAGACTAAAATTATCAGAATTTTAAACAGAATTTTCTTATAAAAAAAATGTGAAAAAATTCAAAAAAAAAATTTTTTTTGAAAATTTGGAGGGATGTATCTCGAGAAGGGGCGGAGCTAGAGATTTGGTTAAAGAACAAAAATAAAGAAAATTTTAAGCTGAGCAACTTTGTCTCTTGACCCAACCCACTAGGTATTACGGTTTTTGCGATAAATCGGTTTTAAATTTTCAGATGGGGAATCGATCACTCAACTGGACGCCCAATCAAATATTGGCTTTGTGCCAACTCATGGGGCACTCAGTGGGGAGAAGATGGCTATTTTAGGATTCTAAGAGGCGAAAATCATTGTGAAATCGAAAGTTTTGTGATTGGTGAGTTTCTCTCTCTCTCTCTCTCTCTCTCTCTCTCTCTCTCTCTCTCTCTCTCTCTCTCTCATAATCTCTCTCTCTATTCCAGGCGCCTGGGGCAAAGGATCAAAACGACGACGACGCTTCAAAATGCGAAAACTCCGAAGATTCCGGAAAATGTTCAAATAGGCTCCGCCCCCTTTTTTTTCTTTTCTTTCTCTATAATCTCACTGCCATCACGCAGGGTTCTCGAATCTCCGCGCTTGTTTCGGATCAGCTTCCTTCTTATTTTTATAACTCGCTTATTTCGCATTTTTATAAAAAGTTGTCAACTAATAAAATATAGAGCTTACAATTTTACACATTTTGAAAAAAAAATTGACCAAAAATCTTGGAAAATAAAGAAGTTACGATAGGTTTAAAAAATTAAAAAAATTTTTTTTTGCTGTTTTGCGAAAAATTCGATTTTTCATTGGAATTTTAAATTTAAAAAAATTATTTTAAGATAAAAATTGAATAATTTGCTAAAAAAAAACTAGTTTTCTCTTGAAAAATACCAAAAAATCAATTTTCATCCGCAAAAACTCGAAAGTTCAGTAGAGCGCAGTTACTAACTCGCCAAATATATTTTTTTCAGATCGGTTTTTTGATTTTCTAACAAATCAAGGCTACTTTTTTATCAAGCATGCCTATGAAAAAAAAAAATAAAAATGGCGACCGCGACGCGACCGCAACGCGCCTGGTAACTTGAAAACCTGCAATCGCGCTCTATTGCTAAAAAGTTTCCTGGCACGTAATTTACATATTTTCCAACGTATTTATATTTAAATGGACTCCAAATATTTTAATTTTGGTCTCCCGAAGACTATTTTCAGCGCTAGTTCAATAGAGCGCATTTTCGATGTGTCTAAATTTTTTTCAGAATTTTTTTTTCTCAAAAATTTTTTTTGTCTTGATTATTTCCAAGTGACAAAGAGAAGGAAAATATATAATTAAAAAACGTCTTGACACCTCTTCTCTCTCTCTCTCTCTCTCTCTCTCTCTCTCTCTTTCAAAAGACCACACCCATGTCTCTCCACCGAAGAGGAAAATTCTTCGAGAAAGAATAGATGATTCATAAAAAAATTCCGACGGTATTTCGGTTTTTTTATTAAATTTTTCTTCTTTTTTTACAAAATTAATAATAAAAAGTTGTTTACAAGTGCAGGTAAAAAACTTTTTTATTAAAGGGGAGCAGTTTTTTTCGAAATTTTTTTCTGTTAGGTCTTTTTTAAACCGCTATAACTTGGTTACGGTAGATGCCATAAAAAGTTGTTGTCAACTAATAAAATAATGCTCATGTTAAGCTGAGCAATTTTGTAGTTGACAACTTTTTGATAGCTTTTACCGTAATCTAGTTATAGGCGCTAGAACCTAGGGTCCCCCTTGTGACACCGCTTTATAGTATCCGTAACTTCCAACGCTTATAACTAAGTTTCGGTAAGAGCTATCAAAAAGTAGTTAACTAACAAAATACGCAAAATTTTAAGCTGAGCAACTTTGTAGTTGACAACTTTTTGATATCTCTTACAATATCCGAGTTATAAGCGTTTGAACTGAGCAACTGCCTCTAGGAAGAGCGCAGACAACCAAAAAGTCTGCGTCTCTCACACCTTTTAATCCGATTACTCATTCTATTTTCACAGTTTCTGACTTGTAAACAACGATTAACTGAACATGACCTTAATCAGTAATTTGTTCAGCAAAAGTTTAGAAAACAAGACCGCCCGTGTCGGGAAAACAGTTTTTGCAGACGGTTTATCCCGGTAGGAGATTTTTTTTTAAAATTGAATTAGAAAATACGTAAAATTTTATACTGAGCAAGTTTCTAGTTGACCACTTTTTGATATCTCTCACCGGAATCAAGATACGGTAGTTTTCTTGGTCTTCTCTCTCTTTTTGTTGCTTTGCAGTTAGCTATCTCGGTTACGGTAGACGCTACCAAAAAGTTGTCAACTACTCAAATATAGAGCAAAAAATGCTTTAAATTTTGAAAAAAAAATTATTTGAAAATCTCAAAAATTGACCAAGTTACGGTAGTTTTTCCTCAAATTTTGGATTAAAAATTAAAACTACCGTAACTTTTTTATTTTTTGAAATTTTTGGATAATTTTTTTTTAATGTAGGAAATTTCAAGCTCTTTATTGTATATGTTAGCCTTTTTTCTCTAAAATTACCGGAAAACCCTCAAAATCTCAAAAATCTCAAAATTTGACAAAGTTACGGTAGTTTTTCCTCAAATTTTGCATTAAAAATTAAAACTACCGTAACTTTTTTATTTTACAAAAAATTTGGATGATTTTTTTTTCAAAATGTAGACAATTTCCAGCGTTATTTTTTGAATGTTGGCTTTTTTTTCTAAAATTACCGGGAAATCTTCAAAATCAAATTTTCTGTTTAATCAGAAGATTCGTCTCTTTAAAAGGGGTATTCTTTTTGGGGTTAAACGAATCAAAACCAAGTCAATTAGTTATCACATGGTAAAAAGTGTCGTGTGATTCGAATTCTGACTCATTTGATACCTATCTCTCTCTCTCTCTCTCTCTCTCTCTCTCTCTCTCTCTCATACCCCAAAATGACGACGACGCCACCAAAAAATGTTAATTTGATATGACACCGTCTTCTTCTTTTTCTCTTTAGAAGATGAAAGAGAGAGAGAGAGAGAGAGAGAGAGAGAGAGAGAGAGAGAGAGAGAGAGAAATCAATTCGAACCGCCCATCATCTATTCCATCTTATCATCACTTCTCTATATTGTTTTCTTCTCTTCTCTTGTCTCCACATTTCCTCCTTAATCACAGAAGAAAAGATGATTAACATCTTCAATTCACCAATTGATCCATCACAACTCGATGAATTCGCAGAAGGAAAACAGGATGAGAATGGAAAAGTTTTTGATGTGGTAAGTGCGTGTAGCCTGGGAGGACAAGGGGCTTTTTTTGGTTTTTTAGGTTTTGAACAGAAATATAATAATTTTGTTAGTGAAAGTTAGGATGATGTTAAACAAATTATAGTTGATAATGGAAAAATTTAAGTATATTTTTCAAAAATTCAAAATTCCTTAGATATTATCAAATTAGTGTGTATTTGTGTACTCCACGTGGATAATTGTCAAAATTTTTTTTTTGATTTTTTAGAATTATGTTAACTGATCATAGTTGATAATTAACAAATTTGCCTTTTTTTGAAAAATAATTTTTTTTCAAAAATCAAAAAATTCTTGAACAATAGTTAAGTTATTGTATATTTGTGTACTCTACGTGGACAAAAACTTTTTGCCATTTTTTCAAAAATTATTTTTTTTATAACTTGTTAGAATGATGTTAACTGTAATCATAGTTGATAATTAACAAATTCGCTTTTTTTCCAAAAAAAAAATTTTTTTCAAAAATTAAATATTCCTTATTGTGAGATATTAGTTAAATACATATGTTGTGTACTCCACGTGGAGAAATTTTGAAAGCCTTTTTTTTCGAAATTATTTTTTTTGTTATCAACATAAGTTATGAACTGTGAAATTTCGATAAAAAACTTTTTTCGAATTTTTTTTTCAAAAACTCAAAATTTTGATTTAATCAGGGAAAACACATTTTTTGTACTCCACGTGGAGAAGTTTTTCTAAGTTTTTTTTTTCGAAATTATATTTTTTGTCGTTATTCAGCAACTATTATCCAGGTTGATGAATTATGAAATCATTGAAGAATTTTCTGAAAAAAAGTTTTTCCAAAACCTTAAAAAATATCGATAAGCTCAGAATTAACATATATTTTCTATTGTGTAATCCGAGAGGACAAGATTTGAAATTTTTTGAAAATTTGAAAATTAAAAATTTTTATTGAAAAAATGAACAAAAAAATTTCCGAAAGAAATAATATTTTTTTCATCTAAAATTTCCTCGAAAACCGAAAAAAGCACTTCATATACAGTGTACTCCACGTGGACAAGTTAAAAAAATTTTCTTTCAAACTAATTTTTTTTCCAGTAACACCTCAATTCGAATGCTCTCTAAAATTCAACATTTTAGAAAATTGCCCTAG
This sequence comes from Caenorhabditis tropicalis, assembly GCA_016735795.1. Classification (NCBI taxonomy): domain Eukaryota; kingdom Metazoa; phylum Nematoda; class Chromadorea; order Rhabditida; family Rhabditidae; genus Caenorhabditis; species Caenorhabditis tropicalis. The sequence continues at coordinate 1,484,281 of CM028614.1, read as the reverse complement.
AAAAAAATTTTTTTAAAGTTTTATCGCTCAGATTTAGTGAAAAACGAATGATTTCTTTATATTTTTCATTCTCTGATCCCCTTCTTTGTTCTCCAAATGTGTTTATCAATACCATATCATTCGAATCTCAAACATCGAAAACATTTTTTTTCTGTTCTAAATTCATCTAACTTCCTTGTTTGAAGATTTTCAGTTAAAAAAAAGGGGCGTGGCCTAAAAAAATTTTTTCCAGAAAAAACGGAAGCCTCAAGTGACGTATAACAGTGATGGGAGACGGGTAAGTTTTTTTTCAAAAATTTCAAAAAAAATTTTTTTTCAGATGTTGGATGGAATAGTCGAAAAGCAACATGAATCGAATGCTCTCTGGACGACGACAATCTCGAGGGGCGTGGCTAATGAGTGGCGTGAAGAAGCTACTGGAACACGTCTTCAGAAAACGAAGCGATATAGTGAGTTTAAATTCGATTTATCTCAAAAAGGGGCGGAGCTAGGGAATTGGGTCAAGAGACAAAGTTGCTCAGCTTAAAATTCTCTACATTTTTGTCTCTTGAAGTATCTCTCTAGCTCCGCCCCTTCTCAAGATACAGGCCCTCAAAGTCGGCGGCAAAAGGAGGAGAGAGTGCAGAGAAGGCTAGAGTGTCTGCGTCTCTCCCCTCCGCTGACTTTGAAGCACTGTATCTTGAGAAGGGGCGGAGCTAAAGAGATGATTCAAGAGACAAAAATATATAGAATTTTAAGCTGAGCAGCTTTGTCTCTTGACCCAACCGCCTAGCTCCGCCCCTTTTTGAGATACAGCGCCTCAAAGTAGGCGGTGAGAGAGGACAGAGTACAGAGAAGGCTAAACTTCAAAGCGCTGTATCTCGGCTACAGTAATAGCTAGAAAAATGCTTCAAGACACAAAAATGTGCAGAATTTTAAGGCAAATCTGGCTATTAAAAAAATTGGAAAAATTCAAAAAAATTTTTTTTTCGAAAATTTGAAAAATTCGAAAACTCGTTTCTTAATTTTTCAAAATAGTTAAAAATCATATTTTATTGATAAAAAAACCCCTAAACCTATTAAAAACCTCCCACAATCTAAAAATCCATCAAATTCCAGTTTACCAAGTCTCATACGACGCCCAACTGCTTGTCCGTCAGACGTATCGTCGTCACGCCACCCCAATTCTAATCGCCACAAATGTGACACTTTTCCTTTGGTTTTTGTATATTTTCCGACTGTTTCCGTTTAATAAATGAGTGATTTAGAGTTTTTGAATTTTCTGGGAACCATCTTGTGACATTAAGACACAAGGAGGTGCTATAGTGTTGGTCATAAATATATGAAAAATCGGGTTTTTTCAGTTCAAAATGGTCAACTTTGGGCGTTCGTAGCAAAGTGGGGAAAAGTGGAATTGTTCTAAATTTTTCAGGGTGGTTAGTTGATAACTAGATTTGCATTTTATTAGTAGAAAACTTTCTTCTAGAATTATTTCTAAGAGCTACACGGCTCGTTGAAGAGGAAGATGTTGAAAAACATGCTATTTTGCACTGAAATTGGCAAATTCCTGTTCAAACGAGCCGTGTAGCTCTTAGAAATGATTTTAGAGAAAAGTTTTCTACTAAGAAAATGCAAATCTAGCTATCAACTAACCACCCTGAAAAATTTAGAACAATTCCACTTTTCCCCACTTTGCTAAGAACGCCCAAAGTTGACCATTTTGAACTGAAAAAACCGATTTTTTGAAAACAGCGCTCTAAATATAGTTACATGTCTTGCTAAAGAAAATGTTTTTGTGACATTAAAAGTTCTGATAAAAAATATATGCTTAGATTTAACAGAAAAATATGAAAGAAAGTCTCCAAAGTAGTTTCGAAATATGTAGATAAGGGGTCTCGAGATAGGTGGTAATGACTATACTCTAAGAGATACTGCTCGAGGTGGTTTCCCAGACGAAAAAACCACGTCAGCTGTGTTTGTCAACACACAATGAGTCCATCTAGGTGAGGCCCCCCCCCCCCTTGACTACCTTCATTGATTTTATTCTATTTCTCAAGACCATTTTGCCGTATGAGGTCATTTCCAAATCCATCTGGTTTTAAAATATTATTTTATCATCTAATTTCGATTTTCAGAATGGCCCTCCACTTATTCCACCTTCCCGAATCCGTTTACATCAATATCATTAATAAAATGAATCCTTCTGAACAGTGAGTTATTATTTATTTTCCCATTTCTCATCTTTTTTTCAGATTTTTCACATCATTATGCTCTCGGAAAGTATATTCAATCATCAAATCAAATTTTCATGCAACAGAAGGATTGAGTATTAGAACTGAAGGAAATTTCGAATTAATTCTTGAAGATTACGAAAATGCGCACTTTTTTTATCAATCATCTGGGAATCCGAATCAAAAATTAGAAGAATTGATAATAGATGGAAATTCAATTAAATTTGAATTGAAAGAAAACAGAATGATTACATATTGGGCGGAGCCAATTCTCGGAACCATGACACTCATTGAATACCTATGTGATTTATTCAATATTGAAGTTGATTGTATGGGTATATCCTCTGATTCGGGTGATCTTCTCATGAAATGGGTACAAGGCCGTCAGAAACGTCTTGATACCGTTCGATTTGATTCGAATAAACGAAAAGCAAAATTTACTCCAGAATCATTAAAAAATCTGTTGATGGATTGTGAAGCAGAACGAATTGCGTCACATGCACAAACCACAAAACCACTCGAAATTCAAAATTTTTATAAAAAATGTGACTATTTTGGTGTTTATAATGGAACATGGTTTTCTATGGAGAATTTGATGACGTTGGATTGTATCGAGATTTTTGTGAGGAAGAGACGTTTTACAAGTAGAGAGATGAATAGATTTTTCAAACATTGGATGAATGGGGGAAGCCGAAGATTAACGATTCTCGAGGTCAAATTGGAGAATTACAATGAGCAAGAGCTGATGGAAGGAATCAATGTGAAATGGAATATGAAGACAGTGCATGTTTGGTAAGATTCTTTTGTATCCACAGATTGACATACAGTAGCGTGTTTGAAAATATATAGAAAAATTGTGTTTTCAGTTGATTTTAGGCCATTTTCAGGGGCTTGGTTCTCGAATCTTGGGTTTCCGATCGTTTTCAAAATTATTGGAGACTCAGAACAGACCCTAATAAAGAACTTTTTATTCACACAATTCTCAAAAAATGCCTCATCATCTTTTTATTGGACGAATTGTGAGAGACACCCCATTTTCGGCAATTCTAGTACTGAAATTAGGAGAAATTCAGGTGTCTCTCAAAACTTGTCTAATAAAAAGAGAATGAGATATTTTTTGGGAATTTTGTGAATATAAAGGTCTATTCTAAGTTTCCAATCATTTTCAAAGCGATGGGAAACCCAAGATCCGAGCACTAGACCCCTGAAAATGGTCAGAAACCGCTAAAATCAACTGAAAATTGTTTTTTTTTCAGTACCAGTGAGGAGGACGTCACTCGTCTGTTTGACGGTTTCTATGAGATTCAGAGAACTACAAATGGAATGAGTGCTGGATTCAAACTCGAAAATGGATCATTTTGGTTTGGAGTGTGGCCGTGTTGTTTTCGACTATTCCGTCTTCCACATGTTCCCTTCATGATGGTTATCAATGCAATGGGGACAACTGAACAGTGAGTTTTTTTGCGCCACGAAAACTACGGTAGAACATTTATAAAAGCAAGTCTACAAATATTTAATTAATTTTTTTCATCGCTTTTTTACCAATTTTTCCCGATTTTCTAATAAAATATGTAATTTTGTATTTTAAAACTATCATAATCGGAAAAAATCGGTAAAAAAGCGCTGAAAAAAATTAATAAAATATTTGTAGACCTACTTTTATAAATTTTCTACGATAGTTTTCGTAATTATTTTGGGACCGTGTAATTCCTGAAGGATCGTATAATCCAGAGGGAGCCACGTTTTCACACTTATATTTCAGATTCCTGACCTCTTTGTGTTCTCGTAGATCATTTTCCACTATCAGAACACTTCGTCGTAGTTCAAATGACATCAGGATAACAGTTGGTAATAAATGTCTAGTCATATATACCGGCAATGAACGGTTTATAAGCTATCAATTCGAGGAAGACCCGAGAAGAGAGGATATGGTGATAGTTAACGGAAAATCTTCCGCGTTTGCTTCTAATGCAGAGTTATCCAAGATTAATACATTCTGGGAGGATCCTATATTTGGAACGATGGAACTTGTGGAGCATGTGACTAGTTTATTTGATATTCAAGTGGATACTGTAGTTATCAATAACGATTCGGGAACCCGATTTATGAATTGGGTACAAAAACGTCAGAGATCTCTTCGAATGCTGGAAGTCAATTCTTATGATATTGAAGATCAATTTGAATCGGAAAATTTGAAGAATATAATAATGGAATGTGAAGCAGATTATATTCAATTGCGTGCACTTCACTCATCACCATTCGAAATTCAAAATTTGACCAAAAAATTCGAAAAATTCGAGTGCTTACGTGGAACATGGATTACTGTAGACAATTTGATGACATTGGATTGCATTAATATCAAAGTAAAAGAAAAACAGTTTACTTGTGCAGAAATTAACAGATTCATCAAGCATTGGCTCCAAGGGGGAAGTCATCGATTGGAAACACTTCGAGTCGTGAATGCTGATTTCAATTTAGATGATGGACTTAATGCTCGCAATGAACTTCATGCTCTGGTTAATGGACTTAATGCTCGCAGGAGTTTTGAGAAAGTGGTCATGTTAAAGTAAATAAAGATTACAGTACCTACAGTATCCTCTGATTTTCAGCAATCATCCAAACCCATTCAATATTTTCGAAGTAGTCAGAAATGACGGAATCACTGCCGGATTTCAATTCTTCAACGGTTTCTTTTGGTTTGGAGTATGGCCAAGTGACAATGGAAATGTGTTGTACTTGGATTCATTCTGAATATTTTTTTATCGCATCGTAATATTTCCGTTAATAAAATAATGGTAACACATTACGTCTTGGATAACAAGTTTGGCTCCATATTACAAAATGCCGATTGAATATTTCAGCTTTGAGTTTTATCTGTCGAAAACCTTCGAATTGCGCGCTCATTCTGTTTAAATACGATATGAAAAGTTTGAAAAAGATTTCTAAAAGGCCCTTTTCAAAGCAACATGAAAAAAAAATGAAAATGACTAGTTTTCCTCCATCAGAATAATACTTTATTGCTTTCCAGTTTTTTATTAGTTCATTTTTTATATGTATATGTACCAGTCGGCTGACGCCGCCAAACGGCTGCGCCGGGGTAGTAGCAGCCGACATCTCGCGGGTTCCGCCGCCCACTATACTTTTCGGGTATTATTGACGAAAAACGTATACTTTCAGAAAACAGCTCTAAATGTTTTCAAAGTAATATGTTGAAAAATTTGAAAAGACAGGCATTATCTCAGACAAATTCTCTATCGATCTATATAAGTTTTGTCAAAAAAAGTTCAAAGGCGGATCAGCAAGGGCTTGCGACCAACAGGCACACAAAATCTTCTAATTGTTATTAGTAAAGATTTATTCGTCATAAGGAAGAATAAAGTGTTTAATACAGTAATAATGATAATAATAATAATAATATATTATATAATAATAATATAATACAATAATAATATATAATTATAATAATTAATTATAATATAATTATAATGAAAATGAAAATTAATTTAAAACGAATCCAAATACAACACATTTTCACTGTCACTTGGCCATACTCCGAACCAAAAGTAACCATTGATAGCCTGAAATCCAGCAGTGATTCCATCACTTCTGACTACTTCGAAAAATCCATTGAATGCGTTTAGAAGATATCTGGAAGCCAGAGGGTACTGCAGGTACTATAGTTTTCACTTACCTCAAAACAACCACCTTCTCAAAATTCCAACGGGCATCCAGTCCATCAAACAGATCCTGTTCATTTATATCAGCTAACACGACTCGAAGAGTTTTTAATCGATGACTTCCCCCTTGAAGCCAATGCTTGATGAATCTGTTGAGTTCTGCACAAGTAAACCGCTTTTCTTCTACCGTAATCCTGACACAATCCAATGTCATCAAGTTGTCTACAGTAATCCATGTTCCACGTAGACATTCGAACACTTCGAATTTTTTGGTCAAATTCTGAATTTCGAATGGCGATGAGTGAAGTGCACGCAATTGAATATAATCTGCTTCACATTCCATTATTATATTTTTTAAATCTTCCGATTCGAATTGATATTCCATTGAATTATATGAATTGACTTCCACCATTCGAAGAGACTTCTGACGTTTTTGTACCCAATTCATTAATCTAGTTCCAGAATCTTTTTCAATGACGACAGTATCCACTTGAATACCAAATAAACTAGTCACATGTTCCACAAGTTCCATCGTTCCAAATATACGCTCCGCCCAGAATGAGTTAACCTTTTGGCGTTTATCATAATCGAAAGGGACCAATTTTCCGTTGATTGTCACCATTTCATTTCGTGTTGGAATTTCCCCAAATTGAAAGCTAACTAGCCGTTCGTCGCATTGAGCTATTACTAGACATTCACTACCAGCTGTTATCCTGATGTCATTTGATTTACGACGAAGAGTTTTGATAGTGGAAAATGATCTACGAGAACATAAAGAGGTCAGGAATCTGAAAATGAGCCACCTTACAAACCTCACAACTATTACAGTACTGGCCATTAGTTTATATAAAATCGGTTTTTTTCAGTTCAAAATGGTCATCTTTGGGCGTTTGTAGAAAAGTGGGAAAAAATGGTATTGTTTTGAATTTTTCAGGGCGGTTAGTTGATAACTGGATTTGCATTTTCTTAGTGGAAAACTATTCTCAAAATCATTTTTAAGCACTACACTGCTCGTTTGAACAGATGTTCGTCGATTTCAGTGCAAAATAACAGTTTTTTAACACCTTTTTTCAACAATCTGTGTAGCTCTTAGAAATGATTTTAGAGAAAAGTTTTTTACTAATAAAATGCAAATCTAGTTATCAACTAACTGCCCTAAAAATTTAGAACAATACCACTATTCCACACTTTGCAACGAACGCCCAAAGTTGACCATTTTGAACTGAAAATACCGATTTTTCATATATTTATGGCCAGGACTGTGTGTTTTTCCTACGCAAAATAAGAAAACTCACTGTTCAGTTGTCCCCATCGCATTAATAATATTAATGAAAGCAAGATGTGGAAGACGGAATAGTCGAAAACAACACGGCCACACTCCAAAACACAGTAATCCATTTTTTAACTTGAATCCAGCACTCATTCCATTTGTTAATTTCTGAATCTCATAGAATCCGTCAAACGGGAAAAAGCAACCCTCCTCGCTGGTACTGAAAAAAAGGAATTATCTAGGAGTCTTATTGTTATTAATGGAGATTTCTCGATACGGAAAATCTTACGGAGCGAGAACAGTCTTCATATTCCATTTCACATCGATTCCTTCCATCAGTTCTTGCTCATTGTAATCAACCAGTTTAACTTTGAGAAACGATAATCGAGGACTTCCCCCACTCATCCAATGTTTGAAAAACTCATTCATTTCTGTACTTGTGAACCGTTTCCCTGTTATCGAAATATCAATACAATCCAACGTCATCAGATGCTCCAAAGTAAACCATGTTCCGATTGAAACACAGAAACGATCGTATCTTTTTTGGAAATTCTGAATTTGGAGTGGCTGAGTGGTGTATGCATCAAATCGAATATCCTTGGCTTCACAATCCATTATAAAACTTTTTATTGTTTCCGGAGTGAATTGATTCTTTTCGCATTGGTTTGAAGAAAATCGAACTGTATAAAGACGTTTCTGACGTTGCTGGACCCATTTCATGAGAAGATCTCCCGAATCCCAGTGAATTGTCATATCGTCCACTTCAACATTAAATAGATCACAAAAGTATTCAATGAGTTTCATTGTTCCGATAATTGGCTCCGCCCAGTATGTAATCATCACTTTTTTTTCTTTTAATTCAAATGGAATTGAATTTCCATCAATAATCAATTTTTCTAATTCTTGATTCGGAGGTGCGGATGATTGACGGATAGTCAGAAACGTTTCAGCATAATGACCAAAAGCTAACTCGAAATTTCCAGAAGTGAATATTATCGAGTATTTGAACTTAGAACGATGAGTTTTGATAATTGAATATGCTTTCCGAGAGCATAATGATGTGAAGAATCTGAAAAAGAGAAGAGGAAATAAGAAAAAGAATTTAAAAACTCACTGTTCACAAGGATCCATGGTATTAATAATGTTGATATAAACGGATTCGGGAAGACGGAACAATTGGAGGGTCATTCTGAAAATCTAGATGATTTTTTCAATAAGATAAATGATTCTAGAGGGTCTTGAGAGATGGACTAAAATCAATGAACGTTCTGACACCCAAAGGGTCCCACCTAGAGAATGAATGGACTAATGTCGACAAACGCAGATGACGTGGTCTGAGAAACCACGTCAGCGGTCAGATGGTGTATGACACTTTATTGGAGTTTTGTGTAAAATAGAAACGCACTGCGATATTAATGCTCAGAATAATAGACTTGTGTGAAAGTTGAAAATGAGCTTCTTTCGATCAGTTCAATTATTCTCAAGGTTTTTTTGTTTTGCTTCTCAGAGATTCTGAATGTTCTAAATTATGAGCGAGCGAGATATTTGGAAAAAGTGGAAGACCATTCTGAAGATTAGAATTGATTATTTTGATAAAAGGAATGATTCATATTTCGATTAGTAACGACCTAAGACAGCTAAAGAGTCGTGAGAAATGGTATAAAATCAATGACACTCAGGGGGTCTCATGGACTCATTGTGTGTTGACAAACACACCTGACGTGGTTTTTTGTCTGGGAAACCACGTCATCCTGCATCAAGCAGTATCTCGGAGTCTTTGAGTGTAGTCATTCCATTACCACCAAGACTCTCTATCTGTTTTAGACACAGTTTTGAGCGTTTTATTACATTGCAGGTTGATTGAACAACTAAAAAAAATTTGGAGAAAATCTGCAACCTCTTCTTCTTAAATATGGAAAGTATGGGGGTATACAATTGAGGGGCGGAGTTTGTCATAAAAATAGACCACAAAATGTGTCCGCAGTGTTTTCTCAGCTCCTACCTGACCGATTTTGATCGTGTTTTCACCAAAAGATGGGGAATGTTGGCGGCATGATGCACGACTTTTTGGATTTTTAAATTTTAATCTCAGAAGCTTTTTATAATAGTTTTTATCATCTTCCCAGGAGAATGGTCCCTCTGCAGGGGTGTGCTTTTACGTTTACGGTTTTTACGAATTTCACGGTTTTACGGCCCTTTTTCGTAAAAATTTTATTTTACGAATTCGTAAAAAAAATTTCCGTAAAATCGTAAAAAAAATTTAGGTCTAATTTTGGTACTCTGAAGGTAAATTTTGTCTTTTTTTCAAGAAAATCAAACTTTGAGAAAAAATTTCCCATGTCCGAAAGGGTATTTTTTGAAGCAGAAACATATTCTCTCTTTCTCAATTTTCGAAATTTCTTAGAAAATTTTCAGTGAAAAATTCCTACTGATGCTACTCAATTCATATCAATTCAATATTGTTTCAAATTGTTCACAAAACCATGATTTTACCTCTTCACTTCAAAAAAATCGAATATTTAGCCTCTACTGTAGTTGGCATGTGTCTACATTAATTTTACGAATTTTACGGATTTTACGAGGGTTGATTTCGTAAAATTTTACGTTTTACGAATTTTACGAGAAAAAAATTTTACGCACACCCCTGATGGCGGCCAGGCTAGTCGTAAAGTGTAAAAATCCCAAAAAAGTGTAAATCCGAATTATGCCATTTTTAAAAAATGCGGAAAAAATATTTTTCAAAGCTACCCTGGCCCAGGGGTGTGCGTAAAATTTTTTTCTCGTAAAATTCGTAAAACGTAAAATTTTACGAAATCAACCCTCGTAAAATCCGTAAAATTCGTAAAATTAATGTAGACACATGCCAACTACAGTAGAGGCTAAATATTCGATTTTTTTGAAGTGAAGAGGTAAAATCATGGTTTTGTGAACAATTTGAAACAATATTGAATTGATATGAATTGAGTAGCATCAGTAGGAATTTTTCACTGAAAATTTTCTAAGAAATTTCGAAAATTGAGAAAGAGAGAATATGTTTCTGCTTCAAAAAATACCCTTTCGGACATGGGAAATTTTTTCTCAAAGTTTGATTTTCTTGAAAAAAAGACAAAATTTACCTTCAGAGTACCAAAATTAGACCTAAATTTTTTTTACGATTTTACGGAAATTTTTTTTACGAATTCGTAAAATAAAATTTTTACGAAAAAGGGCCGTAAAACCGTGAAATTCGTAAAAACCGTAAACGTAAAAGCACACCCCTGCCCTGGCCTTTATCAAAAATTTCAAAATATCATCTTGCTCAGCTTAACAAATGCTATTTTTTATTAGTTGACACCTTTTTGATAACTATAACCATAGCCGAGTTACAGTATTTGTAAATAAGCAAAAATTAAACTTGTTCAAGAAAAAATTTAAAATTTTTTTTGAAAACCATATATCTCAGCTACCGTAACTGCTATCGAAAAGTAGTCAACTATTATCTTGCTCAGCTTAACAAGCACTATTTTTTATTAGTTGATTATTTTTTGTGAACTGTTGCAGTAATCAAGTTACAGTACAGTACAGCAAAAAATGAAAATTTTCAAATTCAATTTTTCTCAATATTTACAAACCGGTATATCTCAGCTACCAAAACCGCTATCAAAAAGCTGTCAATTACAGTGTTGCTCAGCTTAACGAGGACTATTTTTTATTAGTTGACAACTTTTTGATATCTCCTACCGTAATCGAGATACAACTCTCTACATGCCAGTGATCTAAAAAAAAGCTAGTTGACCACTTTAATCCTTGAATTCCTGAAAATCTACCGGTGCAAATTCTTAAAACATTTATTTTTACCAGAAAACCCCTAATTATTGCCAGGTGCGTCGACGTCGTTTCCACTGCGTAAGTTCTAGAAGCAAATGCGCTCCATTGACAACTCAACTTTCAAAAGAAAGTTAGTCAGTGAAACCTCTTTTTTAAGAAGTTGGCGGGTTTTAACCGGAGAAACTATGGAAAAAAACTGGAAACTTTCCAGAAAAAGCAGATTTTTCGAACGGTAAAAAAATTTTCAAGCAGTCAGTAAACGCGCTCTATAGATAAAAATCGGAAGGAAACTTTTAATCCAGTTTTTACCTGTAAAAAAAATAAAAAATTCATTTTCTCAGTTTCTCCCACGCCCCTAAATGCAAATCTTTCGCCCTCATGAGCAGAGCTTCTGGTGGCGTTCAAGAATGGTGGGCGGGGCTTCCTAAAGCAACCGGAAAGTGGGCGGAGCTATCGCGAAGTATCAGAAAGGGTGAAGCCTGGGCAAAACAATAAAAGGTGGCGTCCAGAAAGCATGGAGACGGGGTCTCTAAAACATACCCGGTAAATTGGAATTTCGAAGTTCCGCCCCATGATCAAGCTTCTGTACTCCTCCTCGATTTTTTCGATTGTTGTAGGCGGAGTTTCTGTGAAATATCTGGGAAAAATAGGCGGAGCCCGACCAAAATATCATCTGTAAAAGTGGGTGAGACTTCCCGAAAGCATCCAAAATAAGCGAAAAAAGGGCGGAGCCTCTAGAACATCCCCGAAAAAATTAGTGGGGCTTCCACAAAAACATGTGTCCCGATTCCAAAGCTCCGCCCATTTTCGAAAGTCTGCTTGTTTTCTTATTTCTCCTTAAGCTTTCAGTTTGTTGGCGGCACTTTGAAAAAAATCCGGAAGGGGCGGGGCCTAATACGGAATAGGCGTGGTTTAGAAACAGGCTGAAGCTAAATAGGCGAAGCCTATCAAAACTGTGGGGAATATTGGTCGGAAAAGGGGCGGCGTCTCGGAAAATCCTGGAAAAAATTAACTGTAACCCAACATTTGGCCTCGCGGACATCATGTCCTCGCGGAGCCAACAATCACGCTCTACCGAACTTTGTCGCCCAGTTTGCTGAACTTTTTTTCTCATTCGCATCCCGGGCCCATTCGCCATGGTTCCCATCACTTTTCGGTGTCAAAACTTATGAAATCATCTGGAATTCAAACCTTTAGCCAAATTTCAACATGAAAAATATCGCAAATTTAAAACACAGTAGAAATTAAGACGAGATCATATGAGATGAAAGGAACGCGTGGAAAAACAAAAAAAATTATAATAAGCCGGGCGAATTCCGAAAAACGGAAAAAAAATGAATGATTTAACAAACCTTCTCTTCTTCTTTTTCTCTTCCAGTTCTTTTCAGAGACAAAGAGAGAGAGAGAGAGAGAGAGAAGTTGAAGAAGACAACACGAGTTAAATAGAAAAATCAGTGGGAGGCCGAAAATAAAGCAGAAAAGGAAAAGAGGAAAAGGCGATATCGGCTTAATTTTTTCAAGTTTTCAAAAACTAGAAAAATGTGCAAAGCTTTCCGGGTTTCTGTTCTTTTTTTTTGATTTTTGAGGGAAGAAAATGATGAAAAGAGAACCCGGATTTCAAGTGAAAACCATTCGCTTCAAGGCCCTACGACTATTTTAATTTGAAAGAAAATCTGGAAAAATCCAATGAGAAATGAAGAAATAGCCGGTGTAAAATCAATAAGTACAAAAGACATGCCTTGATTGAATTATTTGAACACATCGCCGTTTCCACTCAAATACATCTAAAAAAACAGAGAGAAAGTTGGGAATAGTGTGGGGATAGCATGGAAACATATTGTTGTTGTTGAAGAGTAGCCGTCGATTCGTTGTCGATGTTGTTGATAGAAGTACGGTCGCATCTGTAAAAATAACTATTCGTACTCCGCGTGGATGATTTTCAGAAAAAAAGAGGGAGATTGTTTTTAGATTTTTCTCGAATAGAAAATCAGTAAAATATTCGGTTTCAACTCTTTTTTCTTATGGGGTTATGCAGCAAATTTTTTATTGCATTTTAATGATTAAAATGCCATTTTAATGTTATTCACGAGTGCATTTTAATGCAAAAAAATGCATTTTAATTCAGTACTGTGGGGAATTAAAATGCAATTCGGTGTCGAATATCGCCACTGAAAAAGTCTGTGCGCCTTTAATGTGTCGATTTACGAGGCTCTGAATTTTTTAAGAAAAGTTCTCTTCATTACTCATTTATAGCTGAAAAATATTTTTTTGATCAAATGAATTCTCTTTTTTTCCACAAATATGAATTTTTCGCCCAGGAGTGAGCTTTTCTTAAAAAATTCAGAGCCTCGTAAATCGACACATTAAAGGCGCACAGACTTTTTCAGTGGCGATATTCGACACCGAATTGCATTTTAATTCCCCACAGTACTGAATTAAAATGCATTTTTTTGCATTAAAATGCACTCGTGAATAACATTAAAATGGCATTTTAATCATTAAAATGCAATAAAAAATTTGCTGCATAACCCCATTAGAAAAACCACGCGGAACTCAGAAAATCCTCAGTTTTCCAGATTTTTTGAAATTTCGCGGTGGGAAAAATCAGTTTTTTTCCGCGAGTAAAAAAAGTTTTTCTCAAAAAAAAAGTAAAAACGTTTCTTCTTTCTCAACCGGATTTTCAGACTGGATTTTCAGTACTATAAACTGCAAAACAGATGATTCCGTAAATTAACGTCAATTTTCGGCTCGCGATTGTGCAATCGCGCTCGCTTGCAATCTTTTTTTTTGTGAGAGGAAGTTCCACGTGGCTGTTTTTTGCGTTTTGTGAAATTTTTCTAAACAAAATTAATACTTTTTCAAATTTTCCCAGTTTCTTGGGGATTTTTATGCTCGAAAATATGAAAAGTTCTATAAAAATTTTTTTAAAATTATGTTTCTTTGAAATCGATTCAAAACTAAAAAGAATTTGCCGCCGGGCAACTCGAAACCGAAAAATTCATTATTTGAAAACTACTGTTCTGCAACGATGCTCGACACAATTTCCTATGTTTTTCTCGTTTGTGTCACAATGAAATGTAAGTTTTAATTTTTGGTTTTTTTGTTTTATAATTTTTTCTAAAATTCTGTTTTTCACTTACTGACGTCATTTGGGGGGTTTAGGGGCATCGGTGCTGTTCGAATCCTATTGGCATTGTGCACAGCTCTCCGCAGGTACAGACTTTAGTCTGCAAAATAAGTATAAATCTGTTAAAATAAAAATTCGAAAGTCTCGAAATTTGAAACAGAAAAAAGGAGGAGCTTCAGCTTTTGCCCCCAGCAAAAGTAGGAAATAGCTGATTTTCTGGTCTTGGGGTGGGTGAGAAAGGTATTTCTGTTCAGTATAATTAAATTTATTCAATAAATATGAAGTTGAAAGGCGTAGTCCGAGTTTTTGCCGTTTAGTACATCTCCCACGCTTTATAGTCTATTACTGTGCGTACGAAAACACTTACTATCACGGCCTCGGGGTCGGCCACCGAAATTCGCTAGGCCACCATAAATAATTCTTTTTTCTCAAGAAACAATTTTTTTTCACATTTTTTATTAGTTTTTTTCGCTGTTTTTTTTCACTTTTAGAATGATTTTTAGAAGTGCTTAAAATATAAAAATCATAAAGTTTCCAGAGAAATTTTATTTTTTTTTTAGCAAAAAATCGATTTTTTGAAATTTTCAGCTTCGCCGAAAAATTTTAAAATCAATTAACCAGATTATTTTCGTGTAATTCTTTTCAAATAGTCCCTCAAAAATCTTTTTCTTTTGAAAAATTTCGATTTTGAAAGGTAATCCGTTCTCAAATAGAATTAAGCGAGTCGTTTTTTCGGTAAAAAACTGAAACATTCTTACAAAAAACATGAAAAAACTGAATTTAAGGCTTCTAAAACTCTCATTCATTAAAGAAAAAGTGAATTAATTGATTTTAACATTTTTTTGGCGAAGCTGAAAATTTCAAAAAATCGATTTTTTGAAAAAAATGAAATTTCTCTGGAAATTTTATGATTTTTATATTTTCAACACTGCTAAAAATCATTGTCAACGTGAAAAACAGCGAAAAAACTATTGAAAAATGTGAAAAAAACTTAATTTTCTGGCGATAAAGAAATTATTGATGGCGGCCTAGCGAATTTCGGTGGTGGCCGACCTCTTTTTCTGAAACTTTATCGAAACATAGTGGGATTCCGTAAACTGCGATTTTCATACATGCCTAGTGAAAATCTTCATTTGCTCGAAGATTGCTTTGGAGGAAAAGCTTGTTTTTTATGAGCTTCTTCCCATCTTTTTAATACCAAAAATGAATTTCAACGGAACTTCAACGGTTAAGACCCAAAACAAGCTTTTCTGGTTTTTCACCGGAAAAAAAGAAGAGATTCTACTTTCGATGGTTAAACCCTACATGTTCGCGATCGTGTAGGTACAGGGTGTGTTTTTGATACTGGGAAAATTAGGTGGTGAAAAAAAGTTTTGAGAAATGGTTTGAACTGATTTTCGAGAAATTTTCTACTTGAAAATAAATGAATAAGGTTCAAAAATTAAACAAAAATAGCTGAAATTCTGATTTCCGTTGATACATCCACTGCTCAGAGAATCAGAACTTTGGTTTCTACTGTAGAAATAGCGTTGAATGCATTTCGCCGAAAATTCGGAAAATTTTTGTAGAAAAAACCGATAACCTTCGGATGTTTTGTTTTGAAAAGCTAAATGAAGTTGTAACTCATCTTATTATCAAAGAATACTGAGCAAAAATGTCTTTTACCGTCCGGCATAGCAATCGTGTACCTCAATAGCTAGCGAAAAATGAGCAAATTAATTTCGAAGGGAAGGAATGAACCAAATTTCGAAAAATTAGGGAAATCTTAATGTTTTTCTATTCGTAGCTCCCAAATAAAATTTGGGAACATATCGTTAAAAAAAGAGGGCAGTTCGAGGAACACATATGATAGGAGAATTTTACTTTTTTTTCCTTCCGATTTTTAAAATTCTAGGTGGTTATTTCGAAAATTTTTTCAGAATGCCAGGTGGTGTTTTTGAAAAGAATTTTTGATACACGAATGGCAAACATGTATGGGTTAAACCCAAACATTCGGCTTTCCGAATCTCACAGAAGAGATGTTTTCTTTCGATGAAAAATGGGAAAAAACGAAAAAAGCCATCAATACCAATTTCGGACTGTCTGCAGGATGGATACCATCCCCTTTCCTCACGAATCCAACGAATGGAACGACTCTCTGGTGAGTAGAAGAAGAAGAAGCCAACGTTGGATATCTGCAAAAGTAACTGAATTATCATAAAAACCACTATTTTTATCATAAAATAATACAAGTTTTCTCCAATTTTCGACGTTTTCGTTTTAAAATCAAAAAAAAACTTGCATTTATCTTTGATTCACTTACCCATGTCCGTTTTGAAAACGCGGGAATCCATGGATCAATTGATTTCCGTTGAATCCGAGAAGAGTTCGGTATTCGGGCATTGGAATTCTGCAAAAAAGCAACGGATTAGCATTAAAAACCTCTATTTTCATCAAAAAACACAAGTTTTCTCCAATTTTCGACGGTTTTCGTTTTAAAATCAAAAGAAACTTGCATTTAATTTTAATTCATCCGCAGAACGAGAAGTTCTGCAAAAGTAACTGAGTTATCATTTAAAAAATCCATTTTTTATCAAAAACAATACAAATTTTCTCAAATTGTCGACGGTTTTCGTCTTCAAATCGAAAGAAAACTTGCATTTAAGTTTAATTCACTTACGTTTGCTGTGGAGTCGCGGCTGGAGTAGGCGGATCATCGGAAGCAGCTGCGGCAGGGGAGACGGACGGAATGTCCTTTTCGAGAAGTGATTTAATAGTGAAAGCTGGCTTCTTTCTTTCTCCTCCGCTCATCCTGAAAGCTTAAAAAAAGTTGATTACATTGAGAAAGATGAAAACAAAAAAAAGTACGACGGAATAGAATCGCAGGCTTATCGCCACATAAATATTTGAAGTTTAAGCCTACAGAAATGAAAGCACCGTTTCTGTATGCAACTGCTCGGTGTGGTATGGTTAATTAAACTGGGAACGAGGGAGTACGGTATGTGCATGACGCGTGACGCACAAATGCAGAGCGCATTGCTCTTCATTCGTTAAATACAAACTTTTTGATTTTATTTTGCATTATTTTAATTTTCTGATTTCGCGCAACTTTTTAATTTCTAAAAACTATCAAAACTTTCTGATTTCGGGCAAATTTTTAATTTCTAAAATCTATCAAAAGTAAAAATTTGAAGAAAAGGGAAATGGAGGTAACTTTTTGCCAGGAAAAATTGATTTTTAAAATGTTTTTGTTCTCAAAATTGTCATCAAAAAAGCAATGAACTGGAGAAGTCCAGTTCGACACGTGTCACCGGGGCCACGTGTATTTTTTCACGTTTCTGTTTTTTTAATTTCTTCCGCGCAGTGCTCGTTATTGATTGGAAAAATGTAATGTTTCACTCGAATATAGCTTTGGTTTTAGTAGACTTTTCGAAACTCGAGCCGGAATTTTTCAAGTTTTTCCGACTCAAAACAAGGATAATCTTGAGAAAAACGAAACGCATATTGGTTCAAGCAGCCTAAATTAAGTAGTTTTACGACGACGATATGAGAAAACATGTCTTGTGAAGTATTTAATTTCTACCCGGTTTTTTTAAACTATGATTTCTTTTTAATTTTCTGTTTTTTCGGCTTCACTTCGCTTTTCGAACTCCATTTTGGTGAAATCAGTTTCAAATAGAAAAATCTCCGGCATTTGATATAATTATGTTAGTAAAAACACAATTTAAATTTCAAAAATTGATTTTTTGCTTTAAAGACTATCTCAAAAATATTCTCTATTTTCTGCGTGCTTTTAATTATTTTTTTTCCATTTTTATCTCTTTGAATGAAAGAAAAACACAGTTTTTGAGAAAATTGCCAAAGAAATTATGCCGTACTGAAATTTCACGCAGCGATGAAAAACGTGAGCAGCTATTGAGACGGCGAAATAGAAAACAATGAACTCTCAGATACCTAGGGGGAGGGAGGCATTGCGCTACACTGCGCACTCTCACTCGGCGCTCATTTAAATTTTTAAACCAATTGGTTTCGCGATTTTTGCTTTTTTTTGGAAAGGGAAAATGATTTCCAAAAGCAAGAAGTTGCGGAAAATGAAAAAATAATTTTTCCCTGCTTTTCGAACTAATTTTTTTGTCACAAGCTGTTTAAAGAGATTTTGAAGGGTAGAAAAACAGCGATGAAAAATTTATCTTTAAAAAAACGAGATTTTCAATAGCTCTTCCCTTGAAAAATAAAAAATATTGCAAGACACAATTGAAGCGGTGTTTTTCCAAAAAGTTTAGCCCACGCACAGGGCCCCGCATCGGGAATGCGCGGAAAACTTCATTCAAACGGAGTGATGGAGCGCGATTGCTACGATCTTTGTTTTAGCATTGGAAAATTTGATTTTACAAATGAAAACTGCTTCACCTGGCTTTATTTGGAACTTTTAAGAGCGAAGCACGCTAAGAAATCGTGGAGGATGTTGTTCTGCACATATTTATATGAAATTAATTGCGGAAATATCTTCGATAATTTTATAAGAGATTTTCCGCAGCCACTCGGTGATTTTCATTGAAAAAAAAACAGAAAAACTAAGTTTTTAACTTAAAAACGGTGAGAATAGCACTGCGCGGCGAACTCGACGCGTGGCCGTCGCAGCGAAATTGCTCGGCCGCCGCGGCCGCCGCGGCATTTTATTGCGCAAAATTCAAAAAATTGAGAAAATAAAAAAGTTTTCTTATTAAAAATGCATTAAAAATGCTTAAAAATTGTGATAGTGTTTCATAGCTTTTTTCCTATTTCGCTGTTTTCCGTCAACAAATTCAATTTAATGCTGAACAAGGCGAATGAACAAGTACTCATTTTCAAACGTCGAAATCTCAAAAACTAAACCTTCGAATTGGCTGAAAGTTAACATTCTCAAATTAAACATGGAGAATTCAAAAATATAAGTTTTGAGTTGATCAAAATATTTCAACTGGTCGAAAACTCTGTGTCTATCAAAACATGAGGAAAATAAGGCGAAAATTCGGAATTTTTTGTATATAATGCTGATCTCACAAGGGAGTTAACTTTACCCTGCTTTAGAGATTAATCATAGTTAGAACCGCCAAAACTGAGGAAAAGCTCAAAAAAATCGGGCTCAAAAAAGTGCTCGAATCGGTAGTTTGGAGGGCCACTCTCCTCATTGCCTCCAATGTCCTAGTTTCAGCAACAGCCGAGTGGCCGAGTGGTAGAGTGGGGGTCTAGTAATCGAGGGTCTCTGGTTCGAATCTACCCTCGGTCAACTTTTTTTGTTTTTTATCCTGACTCTGGAAAATCCATTCCCAGGCATTCAGAATCCATTTGAAATCAAATTTTTGTTTTTCTCGGTTCAGAAAAGTGAAAAAAAGCAAATTATGATTTTTTCCAGAAAATAATTTTTTCATGATTTCGACTGATGATGAGGTGGTCGACTATTTTTTCAAGAAAATTTTTTTATGAATAGAAAACAGTCTTATTCAACAAATTGAAAACATACACGAAAAAAAATTTTTTTCCGGGTGATGAAATATTTTAATCAACTCAAAAAAACTGAATATACAATACTTGATTTTAGTTTTTTTTCTTTAATGAAATGAATTTAACAATTTAGAAAATGTATTTTTTCATAAATTTATATAAGAAAAATTATTATTTGTAACATTTTATCGTCGCTTTTTTAAAAACAGTGAGCGCTTGCTCGAAATATTCAAAACTGAGTATCAAACGCATGCGCTTTCTAGGCCACGCGTCGAGTTCGCCGCGCCGTGATAGAGACATATTACTTATTTTTGACTGTTCTAAAGCTATTCTGATTGACAAATCGTTAATTTGAGGGCTAAAAACCATTTTTTGAAATGAATTGATTGGTTTTTATTCGAAGAAAAATCGAAAAATTACTAATTCAAGCATTTATCGAACTATATTCGATGTTAATTAGCCCCGTTTCGTCTTCAAAACCCATTTTTTGCAATATTCAAAACAAATATTCACTAAATTCTCGCTCAATAATCAAAAAAAAATTTAAAATATGTTTTATTAAAAGTTCAAATACGTGTTCAAGTCAATTTCTCTACTTTTTTGAATTTTTCGATCGCCTGGAAGCGAAGGGAAAAGCAAGGGCAATCAGAGTTTGCCACACCGCCCGCTCAAACGAAAATTTTCCCGGATTCCCGAAGCGAGGTGCTGTGACATGCGCTTTACTAACATTATTTCAGCATTTCCGATCTTCAAATTGTACGTTCGAGAGTCGGTTAAATCGGCTTTTCTTCGTTTTCATCTGAGATTATCTGATGAATTTGAAAACTAATAACCAAAAAATTTTCGCCTGTATCGACTGCCCTGTCGATCGCGACGACAGCTGCCTTTTCACAAATCTGCTCTATCCGAATGGTAAAAATAAAGAAAAATAAGTATTAAAAGTCAAAAATAGTACGCAAAACGTCAAAACCCTATTCTCACAATCAGAAAGTCATTAACGAAGAAAAGAAACAATCGATAAATCCCTTCAATTTTTCTGCGCACGCAGTAATTCGCTGTGGAGCAGATCAATAAATCGGGCAGAAAAGTCTAAAACGCGATAATTACCCGTGCTATTTCTAGGGCTTATTCATATCAAGAGAATCACGAAGAGCATAACTTATTCTACTAACAAACGTTGATAAATAAAAACAAAATGAAAAAACAACATCAATAAAAGTTAACAAATGGCTGAGAGGCATAAAGAATCCAATGAATCACCTTAAACACCTGTATCTTGACGAAAGGTCAAGGCCTAACTATTCTAACTCAGAAATGACACGTCGTTATACAAAGCGCATACGAATGGAATATCGTTGACATTTTAAAAATCAATGTGCGGGAAACGAGAGGTCCGCGGGCTATCGCTCACTACGGTATGTGCATGACGCGTGACGCACAAATGCAGAGCGCATTGCTCTTCATTCGTTAAATACAAACTTTTTGATTTTATTCTGCATTATTTTAATTTTCTGATTTCGGGCAAATTTTTAATTTCTAAAATCTATCAAAAGTAAAAATTTGAAGAAAAGGGAAATGGAGGTAACTTTTTGCCAGGAAAAATTGATTTTTAAAATGTTTTTGTTCTCAAAATTGTCATCAAAAAAGCAATGAACTGGAGAAGTCCAGTTCGACACGTGTCACCGGGGCCACGTGTATTTTTTCACGTTTCTGTTTTTTTAATTTCTTCCGCGCAGTGCTCGTTATTGATTGGAAAAATGTAATGTTTCACTCGAATATAGCTTTGGTTTTAGTAGACTTTTCGAAACTCGAGCCGGAATTTTTCAAGTTTTTCCGACTCAAAACAAGGATAATCTTGAGAAAAACGAAACGCATATTGGTTCAAGCAGCCTAAATTAAGTAGTTTTACGACGACGATATGAGAAAACATGTCTTGTGAAGTATTTTTTTCCAGCAAGAGTTTGAACTCTATTTTTCATCATACTTTTCTAAATCAAATTGTAGTTTTCGGTCTATACATAACTCTGATCGGCGCTACAAGCTAGTATTATAGATCAATTCATAATAAAGAGCACATCAAGATATGTTATTTCCATCCTCTTCCAATCCATAATTTCTGATTTTAGAGTCAAAATTACGCATAGCCAAGCGCCACATCTGGCGCGTGGTAATACATCGTTTGCAGAATTGTCGTTCCATGGGTCTTCTCTTCGGCTATATAGTGTTAAAAGAATACGGTCACAATTGTCTCACAAGGGATGTTCATTTAGACACCGTTTGAGAATTTCATGAAACTTGGTGGAATGGTTCATGACATGACCATTTATGATTTCCAAAAAAAATTTTGTTGCCCAATCGACAGGAGAAGTTCAAAATTTGGCTCCAAAGTTGGAGCCCTCAAATCAGCGGTAAACCAAAGCCTAGAGCTCGTGTGTCGCCGACCCACACACTGTTGTCACTGGTCCCAATCGCAGTTGAAAAATGTGGTTCGATGGCCGAACGGTGAGCGCGCATGTCTTTGGTGCAGAGACTCTCTGGTTCGATTCCATTTTGGGACAATTCATTTTTACTTTTTTTTCTTGAGCCCAAAAGTAGCTTTAAAAACATTTTTGAGTACAGCAATAATGAATTTCTTGTTTTTATGATCCAAACAAACATTTTGGAAGGTTTTCAGAATATTTTATTTTTTAAAAATCTTCTCTTTTATGTCTCCATGCATTTTTTGATGAAATTTTTTTTCAAAAAACTTTCAAAACATTAGGAAATTTTTATTTGACATTCCTAGTATAGTTGTTCACAAAATAATGAGTTCACAATAAGGATTTATAGTAAAATCCTTATATAGAACATGTGGTTGTAACATTGATGCTATCATAAACTATCATAAACGGAAAAAATCAGCAAAAAAGCGCTGAAAAAAATGAATTAAATATTTTTAGACCTACTTTTATAAATTTTCTACCGTAGTTTTCGTGGCGAGATATCCTCGGCTGCGGCCTAGTGTCACCTCGTGAGATCAGCAAAATAACTTGCCTCAAACTGTTCCTATCATTTTCATCTTTTGACTAAAATTAACTCCGATAAAAAACTGATCGTTAAAAAAAGGCGCTCAAAAAATATTCCGAAAATTATTCGAAAAATTTCTCAAATAATTTTCGAAAAATTCACGAGAAAATTTTTCGAAAAAATTTCGGTTTATTTTCGAATAATTTTTTGAGAAATTTTTCAAATCGCTCTCGAAAAGACACACTGGGTGGGACACTATAAGCAGAATCGTTTTATTAAGTCAAGTTAAAAAAGAAAGCACAAAAAATAAGGAACTGGAATTGAATCAATAAGCGGAAAGCATTAAATGAGCCGAATGACGACACGATGGAAGAAGATCAATGAACTGTGGAGACCAATAGATCCTTTGATATCTTCGATCCTCATGACGTCCATAATCCTCTCGACGAAGGAACGGTGCCACGTAATCGAGTCCCAAAGCCCTCCCATTCCAATAAAGCATTTGATTCTGATGACGCATTGTATCGATTGGAACAGTGAATGTTCGACGGGAAAGTGGAGGAAGAGAAAGGTCAGAAGAGCTCTTCGTATGGATTATATTACGTGGAAGACCACGGACACGATACCGTTTATCTTTCTCCAAAAGCCATTCCGATTGACGAGGGTTGTAGGCTTTGTGTGGAGCCAAATCGTATGAGATTGAGCGGTTTCTAGAATAATGGGACTTTTTTACCGGAAAAATAGGGAAAATAAATTTTAAACACTTATTTCCCGGTGAAAAATGGAAAAAATTTTTTCTATAAAAACGAAGAAAATAAATTTATAATTTTTTCCACTTTTCTATCGGTAAAAAGGATGAAGCCAAATTTTCCGAATTTTTCTCCGGTAAAAAATTTTAAAATTAATTATTAGATTTTTTCCGGTTAAAAATAGAGGAAAATGGTTTTTAAAAAATATTTTCACCGGTAAACAAATTGAGAAAAATTTTTTAAAGACTTCGTTCCGGTAAAAATAGCAAAAATGGTTTTCCAAATATTTTTCCGGATTTTTTGAACTTATTCATTGGAAAAAATTTTTTTTCAATTTTTTTGGTGAAAAGTTGAAAAACTAATATTTATTTTTTTGCTCCGGTATTTAGAAAATTAAAAATATTTTTTTCCGATGAAAAAGCTGAGAACGGATTTTTAGATCCGGTAAAAAATAGAAAAAATCAATTTTAATAATTTTTACCGATAAAACTGCAAAAAAAATTTCTGGTAATTGTCAATAGAGCGCGTTTACTAACTGTTGAAAAATTTTATTTACCGGTAGAAAATTCTATTTTCCAGATTTTCCAATATTTTCGCTGATAATTTACCAGTAAAAATAAAACATTTCCAGTTTTCAAATAATTTTTTTCGGTTAAAAATTACTAAAATAAAATAGCTAGGTTATCTAAAAAAAACGCGCTCTCGCGGTAAGTTTACCGGTAAAAATAAAAAATGTGAATTTTATACCGGAAAAATTTGAAAAAAAATTGGTTTTTCTAGTTTCACACCGGAAAAAAATTTTCGATCAAAATTTAAAATGACTTGTCGGAAAAAATTGAAAAAAAATATTTTTTAGTTTTTTTACCGGATAATTTCGTAAAAAATAGAAAAAAATTAACTAACGGTTGATTAATACACAAGCTAGGGGCAATCGAAGTGTAGTTGTGTCGTTCGCGAAATGATCCCAAATAAGGAGTGTACATTTCATCGAATTTCGAGTGACGAGCAAAGTTCATCGTATTGGTGGCGTCCTCGAAACTTAAAGAAATTGTCAATGGAGCGCATTTGCTTCTAGAACTCACGCAGTGGAGACAACATCGACGTAGGTGCTCGATGGACTGCCGGCGACAAATCCTTTGTAAGGACTTGATGTCCATTTCGAATCCGATGCCACTTGTGCTTTCACCTGAAGGTTTTACCCAGTAAAAATGGGAAAAATAGATATTTTATCTTTATTTTCCGGTAAAAAGTAGAAAAAATAAATATGTTTCATTCTTTTCGGTCAAAAATATTTTTTAAAACATTTCCAAAGGTCGATTTTTTGGAATTTAACGGTTGTAAGTGGTCAACTAGCTTTTTTAGGTTACTGACATATAGAAGGTTATATGTCGATTACGGTAGAAGCTATTAAAAAATTGTCAACTAATAAAATATAGAACTTGTTATGCTGAGCAATTTCGTAGTTAATAACTTTTTGATAGCGGTTACGGTAGCTGAGATATACAAGTTTGGAAAAATTCAAAAAAATTTGTAAAAATTGATATGTTTTTTTTTGCTTTTTTGAAGTTACCGTAACTCGTATACCGTAATTGTTATCAAAAAATAATCAACTAGTAAAATGTAGCTTTTGTTAAGCTGAGCAAGATGGTAGTTAATAATCTTTTGATAGCGGCTACGGTAGCTGAGGTACACCGGTTTGAAAATATCCGAAAAAAAATTGTAAAAATCAAAAAAAAATTTTTTTCATTTTTTTAACTACCGTAACTCGGCTATGGTTACAGCTATCAAAAAGTTGTCAACTAATAAAATGTAGCTCTTTTCAAGCTGAGCAACTATGTAATTGTCAATATTTTAATAGCTATTACGGTAGCTGAGATATACCGCTTTGAAAATTTTCAAAAAATTGAATTTTGAGCCAATTTTATTTTTTTGCATAAAAGTACTATAACTCGATTACTGTAATAGCTATCAAATAGTTGTCAACTAATGAAATATAGTCCTTGTTAAGCTGAGCAACTTTGTGATTGCCAATTTTTTGATAGCGGCTACAATAGCTGAGATATACCAGTTCAAAAACTACACCCTAAAATTTGACTATTCTGTGCTATTAGAGGTGACATTTAATTGATCGTTAATGTACTATAATTTTACAAAAAATTTTTTTTTAAAAGTATATAGCAGACTTACTCGATCGAAAGCTCCCATGGTTGTTGTTGTGTTTCTTTCGTCGTTTCGTCGAAAGAAACTGAAGGGAGGGATGGGCGGGATGAAGGGGGGAAAACACAAACAGCTGGTTCTGAGGAGAAGAAGAAAGAGGGGGCGGATGGATATGAAAGAGAGAGAGAGAGAGAGAGAGAGAGAGAGAGAGAGAGAGAGAGAGAGATAGGAGAGTGTGATTAATGAAAAACTTGTGTTGTTGTTGCTCTCTCGGTATTTTCGGAGGTTGATCCCCTCGTCGTCGCAAAAATAGTTTAACAATTTGGGTTCAACACGAATTGGCACCGATAAAAATATCGAAAAAAAATTGCTCAGATTAAGAGAAAAACATGGGTGATTTGATGAGCAAGATCAATAGAAATTTTGACCGATGGAAAAATTTGAAAAAAATTTTTTCGAAATTTTCTCGGGTAAAAAATTTTTTGGGTTTTCACCGGAAAAGTAACCGTTAAAAAAATTTTAAAAAAAATAGGAAACATGCTCTACCGGACAATTTATTTTGTTATTTTGTTCTGAAAAATTCCAGCAATTTTTACCGATGAAAAGATTTTGAAAAAATTTTCAAAAATTTTTTCGAGTAGAAAAATCGAAAAATTAAAATTTCGGGATTTTCACCGGAAAACTAACCGGGAAAAAGACTGTAAATGAGCTCATCCGGACAATCTACCGGGTTATTTTGTTCTGAAAAAATTCCCGCGGTTTTTATAAACAATTTTTAAAAACTGAAGAACTTTTTTTTTGAAAAAAATCCAGAAATGTTAATTTTTAATTTTCTACTGGAAAAAAACTTATTAAAACATTTTTAAAAAATTTTCCACTGGAAAAATTTCAAAAAAAAATTTGATTAAAGGTTAAATGAGCAATAAATAGCCGGTTAACATATTTTTCAGTTTTCACCAGGAAAATTTTATTTTTCAATTTTCCATTGGTAGAATTTCAGAAATTTCTCCATTCAAAGAAGCATAACCAACAACTTGCCTATAAAAATAATTTTTGTTCCATTTCATCCGGTAAAAGGTTTGAAAAATTAAAATTTAAGATTTTTCACAAAAAAATTTTTTGAAAAACAAAAAAAATTAATTTCCACGTGGACTACAAACCTTAATGTCAATTTCCGTTCAAACTCGTTTGATTCAATCACTTCTCGAGAAACCCTTGATCAAAGCGACTAAAAAATCCACTCATTAGAGACTATTGAAGATGGCTCCGCCCACCGAGGTATACGGTATCTTATGAAAAATAAAAATTTAATAATAATTAAGGATGCAAGTGACACGTCATCGGTCCTCTCAACCGATATTTCTTATGATGGAGGATCCGAATCCTCGACTACTCGTTCTCCTCATCGGAGATCTCGTCTCGATTCATTCCTTTCTTCTGATTCTTCGACTTCTAGAGGATCCAGAGGATCTTCTTCATCTAGTCTTAAGAGTATTCTTAAGAAAAGAAGACGTTCTTCTCTTCCGAAAAATAGAAAATCACCGGCTAAAAATGTTCGTCCAATTGGACAGATCTCTATGATTAAGAATCCCGTTATTCGTAGTCAAGGTGAGTTTTTTTGGGGGTTTTTTTGGGGGTTTTTGGGGGTTTTTTGGGGTTTTTTGGGTTTTTGGCAGGAAATTACCGGTAGATTTTCTTGGAATTTTGCTAGAGAGTTTATGAACCACTGAATAGTAGGCAGGTTGAATTTCAAGCCGATCGACCAGTTAAAATTCGTTTTTTTTTGGTAAAAAAACACGAAAAATAGTATTTTGCTAGGCTGCGGGTCATTTTTTTTGGAATTTACGGGTAGATTTTTCTGAAATTTTGCTAGAAGCTTCGAGAATCCCTAAATAATAACCAAGTGAAGATTTAGATTAATTGATTGTTTTTTAGTTTGTCAAAAATAGCTTTTTTCTGATGAAAACCACGAAAAATTGCTTTTTTCCGGGGTTTAAGCTGTTTTGCTCAGGAATTTATTATGCAGATCTAACGAGGTGACACTAGGTGCCTCGTGGCCGTGGAAGAGGATATCTAGCCACAAAAACTACTGTAGAAAATTTATAAAAGTAGGTCTACAAATATTTAATTAATTTTTTTCAGCGCTTTTTTACCAATTTTTCCCGATTATGATAGTTTAAATCACGAAATTCCATATTTTACACAAAAATCGCTGAAAAAAATTAATTAAATATTTGTAGACCTACTTTTATAAATTTTCTACAGTAATTTTAGTGGCGAGATATCCTCTTCCACGGCCACGAGGCCACGACCCTGACTCTCACCTCGTGAGTTCAGCAGAAATTTCGATTATTTTTTTCGAAATAATTTTTTTCCATTTTCTGAGTTTTTTTTATTCAAAATTGCAAATTTGCAGTCCGCGGATTCGTCTCCGAGTATTCTGCCAATCCGGATTTCGAAGCATTCTCTCTTTCTGTCGACGGAATTCCATTTGTGGCCCTTTCTCTGATGAATGCCGAACCGGAACTCTGCGAGAAGTTTCGAAAGGCTCAGCCGCCGACTCCGATGAAGAAACACACTCCGGGTAAGGGAGATACAATTTTTGAAGTTCAAAAACCTCAAAAAATCTAATAAATTAAGTCTCCAAGGCTCTTTTAGCAATAGAGCGCGATTGCTCGAAAAAAATTTTTTTTGAATCAAAAAAAAATTTTTTTTCAGGAGTGAATAGTCCACGTAAACGTGCCCTCCGTGCAAGATCCTCTTCATCTGGCAATTCGAAATGTGTCCGTTTCTCGGATGAAGGTGGATCTTCAGTGTCTCCTGCCCATAAAAAGAAAAAGAGATATCGGAAGAGACGATTGTCGGCAGAAGATGAGGAAGAGCTTAGAGAACTCGGAGAGACTATTTCCGATGCACAGAGTTGGTTTTTCTAGGCTCCGCCCACTTTTAGCCACGCCCACTTTTTTTGACACTGTTGATTTTTTTTCTTTTTTTCCAAGATCTTGTTGATTTCTGGAAGCGCCGCCCTTTTTAAAATTGTTTAATTTTTAAGGATCCGCCCCCTTTGACCACGCCCCTTTTTTAAGCCCCGCCCCCTTTTCCGAAACATTTTTAAGTCGGAATTTTTTTTTCAGTTGAAACGGACCGTCAATACAATGATTTGTGGAATGATCGTGCCAATTCGGATAAATGAGAAGATTTCTCTTCTTTTTTCGATTGGCGTATTATAAAATTTGGATTCCTGTATTTTTTATATTTTTCAAACTGGAAAAACTCAGGCGGTTCTGGGAGTTAAAATCGGACCGACGAAAATGAAATTTTTTATTTTTGATCTACATTCAAAAAAAAAATTTTTAGCGAGTTTTTCATCGCAATTATCGACTTTTAACGGATTATTAAGCTTTTTAAACTGCGAAAATTGATTTTTCATATGAAAATGAATATTTTGAACACGAAAATAATGGAAAATAAAGGATTTTAGATTGATTTCTAGGTTTTTCCTCATAATTTTAGCGTTTTTTCCATAAATCGGGTTTCCTATCGTTTATTAGCGAAAATTTCAAAAAATTCATTGATTTTATGTGAGATAAAAAAAGAAAACGAGGAAAAACGAAAAAAAATGGTAAAAATGAAGTTATTTATTTTTGATCTACACACAAAAAAATTTTTTGAAACGTGGCTATTTTTTGATCTCTCGCGCGGGAATTATTTCTTGTTATTGTTTCTCAATGCCTGTCTCATTTGTCATCATTTTTCATCGTTTTTCTTGTTATTTTCCTGCAAAAATCGCGTTTTTTCTCTATTTTCCGGATTTTTTTGCATTTTAAACGAAAAATCTCTTTTTTTCAGGTCATTTCCCTTTCGAATGACTGCAAAACGAATGTCATGCTCACCTCTGCCCATGGTTGGTTTTTTAGCTTCGGATATATTGTTTTAAGAAGTTTTTTTTCTCAGGCGGCACGTGCTAGCAAGGAGTTTATGGGTATCGATTGGAGAGATAGGAGGTTTCGAGGTAGGAAATCATGGGATTTTGAGTTAAATAAAGAGTTTTTGCAGATGTCGACGATGGGGGGCAAAGCGATGGGACAGGGACGAGACGGGGGAAGGCGCAGCGACTAGGAGGACAATCCCAAGCGGCGTCGACGATGAAGGAGGGATCAGCGACCAGGATCTAGTCAAAAGGAGAGAAAAAAGCTCCAGAAGGATAACAATAAGGTAATTTCCCAGAATTCAAAGATCTGACTAGGGAATGATCAGAATCGGGTGTGGAAATTCGGTTCAAGACCTATACCGTTTGAAAGAGGACGTTTCGGAGACGTAAAAATCGTTTTTAGTTTTTTTCTGGGATTCGAGATAAAAGGATTTTGGTCTGAAACCCCCAGTACTAATTCCAGTTGATTTTGCATTTTTCCGTTTTCACGTGAATACTCGAAACTTTATGGAAACAAATACAGTGGAAAACAGTGGTTGGATGAGCAATTGGAAGTATTATCTTTCCACGAGGACGTGAGCCATCGCTTAAAGGCGCAAGAACAAATGTTTTCAGGTTCTTGCAACGGAAAAAATTTTTTATAACTGAAAACAATTATTTAACATTGGAGAACTTTTGGTCTCGCCACGTAAATAATTTTTTTCCGTTGCAAGAACCTGACACCATTTGTTCTTGCGCCTTTAAGCGATGGCTCTCGTCCTCGTGGAAAGATAATAGGTCCTCTTTCAAACGGTATAGGTCTTGAACCGAATTTCCATACAAGATTCTGACCATTTTCTAGTGAAACTTATATCTTTATAGGCTCCAATCTCATCTGAAAGAGTCGGACAAGAGGAGTAGGAAGCAAAGGATTTTAAAGGTATATCATCAAGAGAATGTATCAAGAACCCTAATTTTTCCATTTATAGTCAGAGTTCCGAAGAAAAGGGATGCCCCCAACGACAAGGCCGGTGATTCTGGAGGTAGAGAACTGCTATCATGCGAAAAGGAGGAATGGCAACTGGATATGGTAAGAAGCTGAGCACTCCAGGATTCTCAATAATTTGTGTGGTTTCAGGAGGATGTAGAGGAGAGCAGGTGGGATTCGCGAGGATTTATTAAGAAGGAGGACGATGGGAGCGAAGGAGCAATACCTCTAGGACATCTGATAATACTTTTTTTCTTTTTCTTCTATTTTCCTCAGGTGGTAGAGTTCGGTGATCATCCACGGTGACTAGGATTTATCCACACCTTCGCCCCCTTATGCTCTTCCACCGCCTCCTCTTCCTCTTCCTCCTCCTTTCCCGCCTTTTCCTTCATCAATTCCACACTTGCCCACTGATCTTCCTCCTCCTTCTCACTTCGTTCTCTTGTTTCACTTTTATTTCTGTTTTTTCAAATTTTTCCAGGTACCGGGGTCGCGAATTAAGAATCTCGCGATCCCCGATTGAATGATTTCTAAAAGCCCCCGCGGAGACGAAGACAACGATGCTGGAAAAAAGGTGAGATGCAAGTCTGCGGCACGGAGATTTCAGTGTGATGACCGAGTAGCCACGCCTATTTTTTTCCGAACCCCCACTCCGTGTTTGAGGCTCCCAGACATTTCGAAACCGCCAAAACACATGTTTAAAAAAGGTTTTTTGGTTTTTGAAATGTCCGGTTTCGAGATGTCCGGGAGCCGTGTTTCAGTGGTGCCTCGATTTCTGGGAGCAAAGAATACGGTTTCCTACTGTATTTCATGAACGTACATCGAGGGTAGGAGTCTGGGATTTAATTCTAGTGACAAGGATATCGGTTTCAAAGTCAAAAAAAAAAAAATTAATTTCGAAAAATTTCAAAATACCGCATTACTGTAATTGCTATCGAAAAAGAAGTAACTGATAAAATACAGCTTTTTTTAAGCTGAGCAATTTTGCAATTAACAGTTTTTTGATGGCAGTTACGGTAGCTTTGCAAATGGCAAAAAACTGATTTTTGGAAAAATTTTATTTTTTACATTTTTTCAAAATTTCATAACTCGAATACGGTAAATGCTATCAAAAAGTTGTCAACTAATAAAATATAGCTCTCGTTAAGCTGAGCAACTTTGTAGTTGACCACTTTTTGATAGCTTGTACCATAATAAAGATAGGCGGCTTTGAAACAAAGGAAAGGGGGAAAGGCAACAGGTTTCTAAACAGTATTGTTATTATTCCGGTGAGTGTTGTTTATTCAAATGAGTCCCGTCTCTCTCTCTCTCTCTCTCTCTCTCTCTCTCTCATATAAGCTAAACCGTTCAAACATATATACACTTAGAGAGAGAGAGAGAGAGCTAACAATGAGAGAGAGAGAGAGAGAGAGAGAGAGCCCATCTGTGAGGGAGGGGGTCAACTGTCCCTCCTTTCTTCCCGCCTAGCCCCTCCTAGTCAGTGTTCCTTTTGTCTTAGAAGAGAAGAAAGAGAGAGAGTGAGAGACGACAGACACATTATGTGTTCATCACGATTCCCTCTCTCTCTCGAGATTATTTTTGCATTTTGGTGAGGTGATTATGGTTTTAGAATCGCTTTTGCTTAGATTTTATGGTTTTTTTTCCTATTTTTTTTTAATTTTAAAAATTTTAAATAGCTTTTTTTCTCAAGATTTTTAGTTTCCAAGTGGTTTTTTATAATTTTTGGATTCTAAATTTTTTTTTAATTTTTGTATTTCAAAATGGGCTTGTTTTCAAAATTTTTGGATTTTAAATGTTTTTTTTCTAGATTTTGGATTCTAAGTGTCGTTTTTCCAAATTTTTAGATTTTAAGATAGCTCATTTTTCAACTGACTTGGTTATTAAGGTCTAAAATATGTCGATTTTGAAATTGCTCAGCCTTAAAAATGGCTTAGTTTGTTTTAGTGATATATAGCATTTTTTTCCTCCAAAAACAGCATCCCTTATACATTTTTTGTTGACCTCTGGAGTCAATTTACATAATTTTGCATTTTTCGATTTTCTACAAATATTTTGGAATTTTTGACTTTTTTAATCGTTTAGAAAATCAGTTCTGAACATCCTGTTAAAATTTTACATTGATCCAATTCCTACAACTTGAGTTATGGACAAAAATTAGGAATTGTATATTTTATTGCGCTTAAAAAATTTTTTTTTGAAAAATATAGGTTTTATGGTATCTCAATTGGACTTTTGAATTTTATTTAGCAAAGAAACACTATTACTTTTTCATTTTTTAGAGGATATCTCGCCACAAAAACTACTGGAAAAAATTTATAAAAGTAGGTCTACAAATATTTAATTAATTTTTTTCAGCGCTTTTTTTACCAATTTTTCGCGATTTTTGTGAATAATATGCAATTTCGTTATTTTAAAACTATCATAATCTGGAAAAATCGGGAAAAATTAAAAATTTTAATTTTAAATAACGAAATTGCATATTTTTATTACAAAAATCGCAAAAAATTGATGAAAAAACGCTTTAAAAAATTAATTAAATATTTGTAGACCTACTTTTATAAATTTTCTACAGTAGTTTTCGTGGCGAGATATCCCGCCCTCTAGTGTCACCTCGTAGATCAAAATAATCTTTTTGTCTCTGGAATGGTCCCGTTTTTAGTGGAAGCTACTGTTTGTTCCTACCCCACGTCATTTTCTCTCTTTCTCTCTCTCTCTCTCTCTCTCTCTCTCTTTCAATGATTTAGAAACATCTCGAATAATACAAATTGTTGCTTCTCTCTCTCTCTCTCTCTCTCTGTGACTCACTCTCCCATAGAATTAAGTAAACATTTCATAAAAGAGAGACAATGAGCAATTTTATATTGTTGTTGTCTTCTTGTTGTCCAAAAGGACTACACAGTTTAAATTTTTTTACCGGAAAATTCCGTTAAAAAACTTGGTATTCTGGGGTTTCTCGAAAGTTTTTTTTCCGAAGTTTTCAAAAAAAATAACGGATAAAAAAATTAATTTTTGCGAAATTTTTAGTAAAATTCAAAGTTTTCCGGTATTTTTAATTTTTAGCTAATTTTTCTCCCATTTTCCAAAAATTTCACCGGTAAAAAATTTTTTTCGTCAATTTTTTGTCAATTTTTCGTCAATTTTCTGTCAATTTTTCGTCAACTTTTTGTCAAATTTCCCAAAAAATTTACCGATAAAAATATTTTTTATTTTTCGCGAATTTTACTAAAATTCAAAGTTTTCCGGTGTTTTTAATCTTTATTTAGAGCTGATTTTTCCATTTTCCCAGAAATTTTACCAAAAAAATTATTTTCGTCAATTTTTTCAACTTTTTTGCCGATTTTTCGTCAATTTTTCGTCAATTTTTGTCAATTTTTCGTCAATTTTTCGTCAATCTTTTGACAACTTTCAAGAATTCTCGTAAGTGTTTAACTACTAGTCGCTATTACATATATCCTCCTCATACTTTTTTCATGTTCATCCATCCCGCAAACACAAAAATCCTCAAGTACATACTTGATGAGAGAGAAAAGAAACAAGTAGTATATCTTCCCCCCTCTGACTAACACACAATTCTTTCTGCTAGTGGTGGCAAAAAAAACAGTATGTTGACAAGGACAAGAAGCTCTCCCGCTAGGAGCAGAAACTTGACGGAGAGGGGGGGGGGGCTAATTAGTCGGAAGAAAGGATTTTCTCTTTCCCTTTGTTTTCACCTTTGTTTCTTCTCTCTTTTCTCTTTTTCCCGTTAAAAATAGAATGTCGCCGCTTTTTTATTTTATGCTAATTATTCATTTTTGCTCTATTTAAAAAAAAAAATTTCCGGTAAAAATTTGGAAAAATTGATAAAAATAAGGTTTTCGGTAGAGCGCAATTGCTTTTTGAACAAAAAAAATTTCTATGCAATTGCGCTCTATTTTAAAACAAAATTTACCTGTGAAAAATAGAAAAAACCAAAAAAAATCGTTTGTACGGTGGAGCGCGATTGCTTTTTCACACTACACGAAAAAAAAATTTCACGCAAAAATTGTTGTAATAATTTATGCAATTGCGCTCTATTTTGAAGTTTTTTTTCCAATGAAAAATAGAAAAAAAAACGAAAAAATTGTATTTTTCGGTGGAGCGCGATTGCTTTTTGAATTTTCTATTGGTTCAAGAACAAAAAAAAATTTTCAATTTTTTTACCGGAAAATTAACTTCAAAATAATTTTTTTCGGGTATAAAAAAAATGGAAAAAAGCAATTGCGCTCTATTGCTAAAATGGGTCCCTTTATTGAATTTCCACGGTTTTACCTTTAGTTTGACTCCAAAAATTCAATTTTGCCCCTTCCGATAATTATTTTAACGCTAGTTCAATAGAGCGCGATCGCTGACTCTAGTATTACCACCTTGTGCGCTCTAATGAGAATTAAGTCAATTTCCGATGCTTCTTAAGATTTTTCGAGTTTTTTTGAAGAAAATTTAATTTTTTTGTCGTGTACTCCTTGTGGACAACCTTCACAGTTTTTTCATTTGGCCTAGAAAATGTTCGTTTTTTTTCAAAATTTTTCGGTCAAATTCAACTATATATTATTTTGATTTTCCAATTAAAATCATATTTTTTTGTGTACTCCTCGTGGAAAACCCATATTTTATTTGTATTTTAAGAAAAAAACCGTTCAAAATTCGAGCTTTTCGTTAGTTTCAGTAGAGCGTATTTGCTCGCCTAATTTTTTGCCAAAAAATAATTTTTCAAAAAATTCGAATAATTTTTCGTGTACTCCTCGTGGACAATCTCTCTGTTTTTTTAAATTTAGCTCGGAAAATCTCAATTTTTCTTAATTTTTCCCGGACAAAATAAGTTTTTTTTTCGGTTTTTCCAAAAAAAAATATTTGTACTCCTCGTGGACAATTTTTGTTAGTCGACCCCCAAAAACAAACTTGCTTCTTCGTCAAAAATGAATAAAAGGATTACTGTACCTCTTTTTCCTATTCATCTGAAGCTCATGACTCACTTGAATGAATAGGAGGGGGTTGAAAGAGGGGAGTAATACCTCCAAAAGAGAGGGGTATTATATCTGTACGCATCGGTCCGTATCTCTCTCTCTCTCTCTCTCATACATAACACCACAACAACACTTCAAACACACACGCATATTCTCGATATATCTGTTTCCAGAGAGACCCCCTCAAGGTCTTTTGCCCCCCCCTCCACCATACCGTATTGTTTGTCAACATATCCCCCCCTCATATCATCGCACGCAATTCTCGCAAATCCGTCTAATACATATCCGCCCGTTCATTTCTTCTTCTTTCTCTTCTTCCCCCCCGCTATAACTGTATTATATACTACATTTTATACTAATGATTCAATTGTCCCGAAGGAATTTTATTTTGGAAATTATTTTTAAAAAAAGCCGGTAGAAAAATTGATTTTTAGGGAGATTTATCGGGAAGATAGTTTTTAAATTGATTTTTTTCGGTAGAAATGATTTTTTTCCAAAAATTACCCGTGAAAAATTGATTTTAGAGGAATTATATGGAAAACCGGTTTTTAAAAAGTTTTTTTTCCGGTAGAAATTGATTTTTAGCAAAAAATTAAAAAATACGAGTGAATTTTTTCATAGTTTTACCCGGTAGAAGACCGTTTTTTAGAAAATTACTGGAAAAAATTGATTTTTAGCGGATTCAAAAAATTTCTTTCGGTAGAAATTAGTTTTTTTTTGAAAATTATGTTCAAAAAATTGGTATTTTAGCGAAATAAGATTTAAACCATAATTCTTGAATTTTTGAATAATTTAAAAGTTCTTTTAGCAATGGAGCGCATTTGCGGACTTCATAACAACTCCCCCTCTCATTTTTTTAGTTTTTTTATCCGGCGTTCACCGGTAAAAACTTTTTTTGATAATTTACCGACAAATTTTGTGTTTTTCTATTTTTTCTTCAAACTCCGATCGGAAAATTTTTATTTACCAGACAAAAACAAATTTTCCGTGATTTTTTCGAAAAAAACAGGCTTGTTTTAGGTTTTTCTCGAAAAAATACCGGCAAAAAATAATTTTTCGATGCGAATTTTTTTCTGATTTTTTCTGGCGGAAAATTATTTTTTGTCACAATTGACCAACAAAAAATTTTTCCGATACATTACCGGTATAAACTAATTTTTTTTTCTTGAACATGTCCGATCTGTGAACACTCGATCTCTCTCTCTCTCATTCCTGTCAACTGATATTTATCTTTCACCGGGAAGTTCTATCAGGTTTTATCCGTTTTTTTTTCTCCCCCAGAACCGACATTTCCTTCCGTAAACACTTTCTGGTCACTTTTTGCCCGGTGATTTCCTGGATTTCCTGGATTTTCTTCCGGATCCTTCTTGAAATTTCTGATTTCTTCCAATTTTTAAAACTTAGTTTCTTTTAGTTTTTTACTGAAAAAAATTTTGAAAAAAAATTTTTTTCTCATATTTTTTAGAAATTTCGGGTTAAAAAATTTTTTTACCGGTAAAAAGTTTAAAAAAATCAAAAAGAATGTTAAATTCCAATTTTCCTTTGTTTTTCCCAAGAAAAAGTAACAAAAAACTCGTCGAATTTCTCTTTCTATGTGAGAGATTTTTCCGAAAGATTAGCTAGATAGGAATCGAGAAAAAACGGAGTAAAAGCTGTCGGAAGAGAGAGATGAAGTTTCTCTTTTATAATATATATACATATGCATTCCGATTTTTAAACTAAGAATATCCGATTTCTTCCCACCCCGTTGAAAATTCGCTCCATTGAGATTTTTACGATTTTCTAATTTTTTCGACGATTTTTCCGAAAAATAATACTCTAAAAAATTTAAAAAATCGCTTTTCATTTTAATTTGATTATTTTCTCGGCCGGAAAATGCGCTCTATTGGACTTTTCGGGTTTTTATGAGTTTTTCAAAATTTTCCGCCATTTTTTAGGTTTAAAATTATCGGAAAAATTTATTTTTTAATTTTACGACTGTTTTCCCGGAAAACGGTTTCAAAAAAATAAATTTTCATGAAAATTTGTTTTTTTTGTCGGAAAACTCGCTCTACCGAAGTTTTTCAATTTTTGCTAGTTTTTCAAAATTTTCCGCCATTTTTTGGTTCAAAATTATTGGAAAAAAAATTATTTATAAATTTTACGTCAAGTTTTTCGGTAAAAATCAAAAAAAAACTTGAAAAATCGGCTTACATTTGTTTTAATTTTCTCTTGTATGGAAAATGCGCTCTACTGAACTCCTTCGATTTTTCTGTAGATTTTTCCGTATTTTTTATTGGTTGTTTTCGGTCGGAAAACATTTTTTGCTTTTTTCTACTAGAAAAATCCAAAGAAATTGAAACAAAACCATTTGAAAGGAACGAATTGGGGGTCCCATGAGGAAAAACGGAGTGTTTCCATTTGTTTTATTGAGTTTTTTCTTTGGAAACAAAATCCTTAAAACTAGTTTCTTTATTCAAAACACAAAAATAGGAAAATCCGATAATTTTGAGCTACTTT
Source organism: Caenorhabditis tropicalis (assembly GCA_016735795.1). Classification (NCBI taxonomy): domain Eukaryota; kingdom Metazoa; phylum Nematoda; class Chromadorea; order Rhabditida; family Rhabditidae; genus Caenorhabditis; species Caenorhabditis tropicalis. The sequence continues at coordinate 1,446,439 of CM028614.1, read as the reverse complement.
TTCAAAAAAAATACAGAAAAATTAAAAAATTCCAAAAAAGTGCGGTAGAGCGCGGTTTCCAACCAGAAAATTTATTTTTGATAAATTAAAACTTCTAGATTTTTTTTTCACCAAAATCAAATCAGTTTTAGTCGGAAAAGATGAAAAAAAATCTGTGTACTCCTCTCGGACAATATTGTCCGAGAGGAGTACACAGCCTTCCTACCTCCCGTTCAGAGATATATCCACAGATGTTATCTTCAATGGGGTCATCTGTTTCTTTTTCTCTTTCTCTCTCTCTCTCTCTCTCTCTCATCCTCATCTACTTGTTGTTACTAATCATCATTTTCTCTCATATCTTGTTCCTTTTGACTACAGTAGTCTCTTTTTCTTTTTCTCTCCCGAAAGAAAGACAAAAAGCATCCAAATGGGAAACAGACACCTCTCTCGGAGAGTCTATAATTATATTCCCCCTTCTCTCTCTCTCTCTCTCTCTCTGTTCCCTTAGAATGAAGCAGAAGACACTTTCGTAAATTTTGAGATTTTTGTGTAGTCCTTTTGGACAAAAATAGGCGTTTTTGGCGAAATTAGGCTTGAATACTTGTTTTCACCGGATTTTTCCTTCAGTATTTTCAGTATTTTTATTCAGTTTTTTAATGCGTTTAAAAATTTTAAAAACCAACTTTTTCATCGAACCGAAACATTTTTTTAAATTTTCGTGAAACCGTAGATTTTCAGATTTTTTGTTGAATATTCCGGTTAATTTTCGTGTAGTCTTTTTGGACAAAAATAGGCTTTTTTCTACGGAAAGTAAGCTCAAAAAATAGTTTTCAAGAATTTTCTATTATAATTTTTTTCGGAATTGTACAAAAACCTTCTTCGTGTAGTCCTTTTGAACAAAAATAGTTTTCAAACAGTTTTCAACGGAAATATTTCTTTTTTTGTTATTTTCAGAATTTTAAAATTCCCAAAATTATTTTTCGTGTAGTCCTCTTGGACAAAACAATTTTTCTTAACTTTTCCGGCAGAAAAATTTTTTTTACCAAAACCTCGTTTTCCAATAATTTCGGCTAATTTCCTTGTACTCCTCTCGGATGAAAAGCTTTTTTTCGTTTTTTCGAAAATTCCACCGATAAATATTTTAATCGACGTCTTTTTTCTCATGTTTCGTCTGTATTTTGATGAATCAATTTTTTTTGGATTTCCCAGTGTTCTTGGGGCGTGTGATTTGATTACCGATTTGTGTGTGTGTGAATCAATTGTGACTCATCCTCCTTCTTTTCGTCTTGCTATTGTTTTTCCTAGTTTCTCTGAGAAAAAAAATCATTGATACCGGGGCGATTATATTACAAATTTCGCCATTTTGAATGAAAAAAAAAAACGTTTTTCACCTGAAAAATGGCTGAAAATCCAGAATATAATAGTCTGAAATTCAAAATTCCGTAATTTTCCCTTTAAAAAACTGGTTTTTCTCTGGTAAAAAGCTAGAATAGACTGAATTTAAACGAAAATAGCAAGAAACCTCTTAATTTGATAAGTTTTCTGCAGAAAAAAAATAAAATTTACCGAAAAAAATTGACAAAAAAATTTTTCCGCCCATGAAAAAAATTTGAAATTCATTTTTTTAATTTTTGAATAAAATATAAAATTACTGTAGAAAAAACTTCTCTAAAAATGGGGAAAAAAGTCCATTTTAGATAGAAAAAGCAAAAAAACCTTTCATTTTTATAATGTTTTTGCAGAAAAAAAAGATTTTCACCGGAAAAATTGACGAAAAATTTTTCCACCAAAAAATTCAAAATCCATTTTTCAAATTTTAGAATAAAATATAAAATTACTATAGAAAAATAAAAACCCTCTATTACAAGGGCACTCTCTTTTTCTATTCACTCTTCCTACTTAACCCTCTGAGACAACACACCACCTGACCCCTATGTGTTATCACCAACTGGTCCCTCGTCTTTCTGCGATGGAACATTTCTCCTTCTCTCTCTCTCTCTCTCTCTCTTTCTCTCTCTCTTCCGTGTTCCCCTCTTCTTCTCATAAAAGTTTCCTTCACCTCCACCGTCCGTCCGAAAACGTTTCCGTTTTCTCTTTTTTTTTTGATGAATAGACCCCTTTTGAAGGGGGGCCAAACGGAAAAGAAGAAAAAACAATAAAACTGTATGGTTTTTCCTTTTTTTTCTTATCAATTAGAAAAGAAATCTCTCTTCTTCCTTTTTTCTAATTGAGAAGAAGATGACCGTTTTGGTTGGCTTTTTTCACTGACGAGAACGCATTTTTTGGTTTACCCATTATTTTGTTCGTTTTTTTTTTTCGAAAATCACTTTTTTTTTGAAAAATTTTTTTCACCGGATATTTAAGTGATTAAGCTGTAAAAATACCTTTTTTCCTCGGAAATTATATTTTCTACTGGATTTTTGAAAAATCTATGAAAATTTTGAATTTTCTTTCATTTAGTCAAAAATTTTCCGAAAATTCGCTGAAAAATTGCCTATTGGTTATAAATCTCCGAAAATTTGCTTAAAATTACCTAAAATAGGTTGAAAACTTTGGAAAATTCACATTTTCAATGAATTTTTCAGTTTTCCGTTCGAAAATATCATTTAATTAAGTCAACCAAGTCCGTAATTGCGCTCTATAGCTAAAAGGGCCTAATTTGATTATTTTCGAAGGTTTTTAACTTTAAATATACTCCGAAAATTTCAATTTTGAGCCCCATGATAATTATTTTACCGCTAGTTCAATAGAGCGCCAATGCTGACTTATTCGCTGCACTTCCCCGTTTGAATAATATTTTTGCACTGTGGAAAAATTTTAAAAAATTATTTTTGTTAAATTCTGACGATAAAAATAATTTTTAATATTTTTCCTAAGGTTATTTTCAGATTTCCTAGTCAAAACTATCTAATAACACATTTTTAAAAGTTTTTTTAATTTTCCGGAAAAAATTTTTAATCGGAAAAAAGTTTGAATTTTTCAAAAAAAAGTTTTTCTCGTAATTTCTTGTTTTTCCATTCTATATTTTTCCGAGAAAAAAATCGAAAAATTTCCGGAAAAACGAATCGGAATTGTCCGAGAGGAGTACACCAAAAAGTTTTATTGTTGTCTATATTAAAATAAACTTTTTATTTGAATGGTAGTAGTATATGAGAGAAGGGCATTCGTTTTATGAACCCAGCCAATTCTGACCGCAATTTAATGTTCAATTGCTGTCTCTCTCTCTCAGTCAACGGAAAGAGAGAGAGAGAGAGAGAGAGCCATCCGGGTTGGGTTTTGACGAAAGATTTACGAGCCACTTTTACTTTTTTTTATGAAAAGAGAGAAGGGGTACCCAACTGACCAGGTGAACACAACACTTCTCGAGTCTTTAGCCAGGAAAATACTTCTTTTCGAATTTTCAAAAATTTTTGTCGGTAAAATTAAATTTTCTAGCATTAAAAATTACCCTAAATCGGATTTATTATCGAAAAAAAAATTTTTTTTGTAAAAATCAAGATTTGTCATTTTATAAGCGATTTCTGGATTTTCTAGGCAAAAAACTAATTTTTTGAATTTTTTTTTGAGGAGATAAAAAGCATTTTATTTCTGAAAAAAATTCAATTTTTAACTTTATTTTTTAAAATATCAAAAAAAAATCTCTCAAAAATTTTCTTTTTAATTTTTTAATTTTTCAATTAAAAAATTTAAAATCTCTCAAAAAATTTTAATTAAAAAAAATTTGAATTTTTCATCGAAAATTAAAAAATTAATTCTCTTGAAAACCATCCTATTGTCCACGAGGACTACACAGTCAATATTATTATTTTCATATAATAAAATCCGATTTTCAATCCAAAAAATTCAAAGCCAAAAAACGGCTCTTGTCCACGAGGACTACAAAATTTTTTTTTCAAAAATCCAAATTTTTATGAAAATCATTGTTGTCTATTTTCCGAGAGGAGTACAAAATAAAAAAATTTTTTTTTGAAAAAAGAACTCTAAATTGTCACTAGATAACCACCAATGAGCCTGTTTTAACTAGAAAAAAGGGGCGGGGCTTAAATTTTTTTTTCGCTCTTTCTGTTTTTTTTCTTCTCTTTTTTCTTTTCCCTTTCGAACCAAAAAAAAAAGAAAATAATTTTCAGACTCCGATATCCATGACAAAAGGAAAAAGATGAACGATTGTAAGAGGTTCGAAGCGAATATATTCAACAATGGAAAATGCAAAATATGTTATAAATCGAAGCAGAGTCACTCTTCGGAATCGATTGAGAATGCGAAGGTACGCTTTTTTGGGATTACGGTAGATAGAGAGAGAGAGAGAGAGAGACGCAGACGCTATCTTTCTCTGCGTCTCTCTGGGAGTGGCTAACTTCAAACCCCTATAACTCCTTTCCTATTAGAGCTATCAAAAAGTGGTCAACTAATAAAATACGTAGAATTTTAAGCTGAGCAACTTTGTAATTGCCCCTTTTTCTGTATCTTTTAAGCTAGATGAGTTATAATGCTTTGAACTTTTAATTGCTATCTAGTAAACAATAAAATAAGTGTTCTCTTTCTCTAATTCTCTTTTCTTATCTTTTGCAAGTTCCGATTGATAAGAAAATAGTTTTTTGCATTCAAAATTGCCTTGTTTTTCCCAAAAAACTTTTTTATTTTCATGCCTTTAAGGGCTCCCTCCCTTTGAAATTCGATATGAAGTCTATTTTCGAATTTTTTTTGAATACTTTCGAAAAAAAACATTGTTAAGAGGCGGAAATGACGTCGTTTTCAAATGTAAATTGATACTTTTTCTTTGATAACAAACTTTTTTTCTTGGTGGTGAGAAATTTGAAATCGAAGTTTTGTAGTCCTCTCGGAAATTTTTTTTTCGGAATTTTCGGGATTTTGGATAAATTTCGCATTTTTTTTTCGAATTTGTTGTCAGAAATAGCTATAGATTTAGGGTTTTGGATAAAATTAAAGGTTTTACCGAAAAAAAATTTTTTTTTGAATTGTTGAATTTCGAAAAAAAAATTGAAAATTTTGAAATCTGATGATAATTACAAAATAAGTTTTCGTTTTTTAGGCTCTGGTTTAAAACTCTATTTTTATTGCATAAAAGCTTTTTTCTAGCTAAAACCACAAATTTCGTTACCAGTAATTAACTCTTCGCATAAAAAGACATACTATAAATTCAAAGAGCTATATCTCGATTACTGTAGCAGTTATTTGTACGTAGTTAATCAAAAAATATAGAGCTTACAAAAATCTACATTTTGTCTGTGAACAATGTTTCAGTAGCGCTTACCATACTAAAGTTACGGTGGTTTCAAAAATGTTATTAAAATTGAGTAAAAATTTTTTTTCAAATTTTTCAAAACGGAGTATCTCAAATACCGTAATAGCTATCTAGAAATAATTAACTACAATGTTGCTTAGCTTAACTAGCTCTATATTTTGCTAGTTAACAATTTTTGATAGCTGTTACAATAATCGAGATAAAGTGTTTTAAAAAATGGAAAAATGCAATTTTCGTGAGAAAATAGTCATATTTTTCAAAACCCAATTTTTCAATTACCGTAACTGCTATCAAAAAACAGTCAACTACAAAGTTGCTCAGCCTAAAAAGCTCTACATTTTATTAGTTGACGCCTATTTGATATCTTCTACAGTAACCGAGATATATAGCGATGGGATGACCGTTCCACTTGAGTTCACTTCTCAATCACACCTCGGCCCATTTGATTTTTTTGTATGATTCAAGGAGCAATTATTCTTTTCTCTCTCTCTCTCTCTCTCTCTCTCATCCATCTCATCCATTCACACATTTTCATAAAACTGCGCACTTTCGGAAAAGAGAAGGGGACACCCTTTTACTACCAGAAAAGCATTGATTCTATATTCTTTCTCCGTCTCTCTCTCTCTCTCTCTCTCTCTCTCTCTCTCTCTCTCTCATTCATCTTCTCCTTTTTCATCTCCCATCTCTCTTGTTTATTTATTCAGCAGTCATACTTCTTCTCCTTCTCTCTTCTTCTTATTCTAGTTCATGTTTTTAGAGATTTTGGTTTGTGTACTCCTCGTGGACAAGAGCCACGGTTTTTTTTTTGGTTTTTAGGAAAATTATTTCGTTTTTTCCTCAACAAATTAGCAAAAAAAAATTTAAATTTTGAAATTTTCTAGAAAAAAAATATTTTTGAGTTTTGTAGTCCTCGTGGACAAAACGGATTTTTTCAAAAATCGAGGGTTTTCCAATAAAAATAATTATTTTGGCTGTGTAGTCTTCGTGGACAATAGGATTTTTTGGTTTTTACAAAATTTAGTTTTACAAAAAAATTTTGTTTTTACAATTTTTTTCAACAAAAATTTTGAATTTTTGAAATTTTCGTGGAAAAGTGGATTTTTCTTTTTTTTTTCAAAATTTTTTAGTTTTTCATATTTATCCGAAAAAACCGTGGACTGCTCTCGGACAATCCTTTTTTCTCCTGTCGCAGACAGTGTCTACCTTAATTAACTACAATTTCGCGGAAGACACACCACTTGACACTTTTTCATTCTTCTATTCTTCCTTTTTCAACAGTTATTTTTTGCATTTCAATTGAAAGACGACGTTCCCTACTCTTTGAATAAAATTCTGGTTTTCCAAACCGTTTTCTTTATAAATTGCTTGAAAAACTATTTTTTATACGAAAATTGGCGAAAATTCCGCAAAAAGCAATGAAAAATAGAAAATTGTCCGAGAGGAGTACACGAAAAAAGTTTTTACATTTTTGAAATTTTTTTCTACAAAAATCCCGTTATTTTGTACAATAGAACCCAACATTATTGTTTTGAAAAAATTTTAAAAAAACAAAAACTTGTCCGAGAGGAGTACACAAAAAGAAATTTTTTTTTCATTTTTGAAATTTATTTCTACAAAAATCCATTTATTTTGTACAATAGAACCCAAAATTTTCATAAAAAATCTCAAAAAAAAAGAAATTTTCAAAAAAGGCCAAAAAATTTGCTTTTTTTTTCGAGATAACTTTTTTTATAAAGTTCATTTTATAAAAATAAATAAATAAATAAATAAAAATTAATAAATTTTAAAAATTAAAATAAAATAAAATAAAATAACTGGATATTTTTAAAACCCGAAAAAAAAAATTTCTGGAATAAATAAATCCCATTTACATATTATTTCTCCCCGTAATTTTTAATATCTCTCGTTGTCGTCTTGGTCACAATCAAATCACGCTTCTTCTCCTCTTCTTCTTCTTCTTCGTTATCATCTGATTATCACATCCCCCCCCCCTCTTGTTATCAACTCATTTCCTTCTTCTTCTATTTCCTATCTTCTTGTTCTTCAGACCCCTAAAAAGGGTTCATGAACGGTTTCTCCCCCTCCAATCGACTTCTTCTCGATATACAATCGTTCACTTTCCTATTTCCTTCAATGACCTGCTTTCATCTCTATCTCTCTCTCTCTCTCTCTCTCTCTCTCTCTCTCTCTCTCTCTCTCTTTCTCTCTCTCTCTCTTTCTCTTCCTCTTGTTTTCAACATCTTCCCCCTTCCTCCCCCCTAATTTCTCTGTTTTCGGTTCTCTTTTCTGTCGACTAACAACAGAATATAGGTAATGAGACACTTTTTTTCCCTCTTTTTCCTAGTTTTTCTCTAGATTTTCTCCCCGATTATTATAGGCTTAGAAAGTGGAACCCCCGAAGGTATTACTGGTTGCAAGAGAAGCTCCGCCCCCTCTGACTCCGCCTCCTTTTTTAAAGAAAAATCAAGAAAATGTTGAATTTTTTTTGTTTGTTTTTTGGTATCTAGAAAGACCACATTTGCTGCTTGCTTGAAAATTGAGGAAAACGAATCGTAATTCCAAATAAATTGAAAAAAAACTTGTTCGAAAAATTCCGAAAAAATAGAAATTTGAAAAAAAAATTCCACCCGACAAAAAAATTTAAAATTTATTTTCCAACAAGAAAAAATTAATTAATTTCCGATAGAATAATCGAATTTGATTATTTCCGATTAAAAAACGTGAAAAAATTTTTACATCGAAAAAATTAATTTTCCCCGATAAAACAAAAAAAACTCTATTTTGTCCGGTAAAAATAATAAAAAACGAATTTTAATTTTTAAAAAAGTGGAAAATGCAATATTTATCTTCCAGAAAAAATAATTATTTGAAAAAATCTTCAATTTCTTTTTTTAACGGAAAAAAACAAGATTTTTAAATTGGAAAAGTCAGCAAGGGCGCTCTATTGAACTAATTCAATTTTTCGGTTAGAAACTGAACTTTTTTGAGTTTTTATGTATGAAATCATGGGAAACTAACTAAAGGAGTTTTGAAATATTACTTTTTGGCGTAAAAATTATTTTTTCCGCTTAATTATTAGCAATGGAGCGCGATTAAGCCGAGAAAATTTGATTTACACTTAAAATTCATTTGAAAAACATTTATTAACTATGAAAAACCATTAATTTCGGTGAAAAATAAAAAATTTTGCTAAAAACTATTTTAAAAAATTTTCCGAGAGGAGTACACGGATTTTTTCCATTATAATATTTTTTTTTGTTTTTCAACGAATTTCCTATAATTCTTGAAAAATTAAAATTTCTGTCAATAATTTTTATAAAAACAAAAAAATAAATTGTCCAAGAGGAGTACACAATAAGAAAAAAAGCGTTTCTACCGGAAAATGTCGTCTCTTTTGTCTTTTTTCTTGACCACCCCGCTAGCCGCCATCGCGTCGAATCATCTTCATGATAGAAAAGAAGACAAGAGAAAAAAACATGAACAAAGAAGAAGAAACTAATCCTATTTCGATTCCTCCTGTCACTCTCTCTCTCTCTCTCTCTCTCTCTCTCTCTCTCTCTCTCTCTCTCTCTCTCTCTCTCTCTCTCTCCAGGCATCCAGTTGTTGTTCGGATGGATAGTTTTCTGTTTTCGCACTAACAAATGTTTTATTTGTTGTCTGTTTGTGTGTGTATGTCCATTCGATATCTCTCTCTCGTCATCTTTCCCTTTATTTGTTTTGACTTTTAGAGGAAGAGAAAGGGTGCAAAAATGCCATTTTCCAAATATTTTTATTTTTTTAGTCTAGTTTTTCTTTTTTTTCAGTTTTTGAACCAAAAAAAATTTTTTTGTTTTTTCTGGAATTTTTACTTATTGAAAATTTTTCCTTTTACCGACGAAAAAGTACTTTCTTCTTTAAAATATATCTTGATTACGGTAGAAGCTATTAAAAAATTGTCAATTAGTTTTTTTGTCTAGTTTCAGTAGGAAATAGTGAATTTTTTTTGAACCAAAAATGGTTAATTGAAAAAACCGCCGTATCTCGATCATTTTTCTTCTAAACTCAAATTTTTAGATAGATTTAGAACCAGCAGGTTAAGCCGGTTTGAATGAGTATAATTATGATTAGGTTCTGAAAAATTTTTTGAAAATAGGTGGAAAAAATAGATTTTTTCGATTTTTGTATTCCGTTTTTTTGAAAAAAAGTGTTACCGTAATTTTGAGTAGTTTTTTTAATTTAGAAAAAAAATAGAAAATTTAAATTTAAAAAGAAATAACGGAAATTTAAAAATTAAAACTTTGAACGCAAAAGATTTTTTCGAATTCAAATTTTTTAAAAAATGTAAATTTCCTTTTTATTTCGAATTTTTTTGTAATAAGAAAATTATGAATAAATTTTAAATTTGGGATTTTTAGCAAATTTCAATTTTTTTAAAAATTAAATTAAATTTTAATTTTGCCAATTCACAGTTTTGATAGACTTTTGCAAACAAAACATTTATTTTATCTTATTTTTCGTATTTTTTAGAAATTTATTCAATAGGGGAAATTTATTGAAGGAAATATAAATATTTAATATAAAATTTTTTTTTAAATTTTATAAAAAAATTATAAAATATAAAAAAATAATAATAATTTTTTAATCCAAAAAAAATAGAAAATTAACTTTTTAGTCTTCTTGAAAAATTTCATTTTTCACAATTTTCAAAAAAAAATTTTTTTGGATTGTCCAAAAGGACTACACTAGAGAAATCCGAAAAGCTACAGTAATCTCCACTCGATCATAAAGCTTCTTCATTTCTAAATGATCTTGCATTCAATTAATCCTCCTCTTCAATTTTATTACTTCATTCATTCAATCTCCCTCCATTCACATAATAATAATCTTTGTACAGAAGAGAGGCCGACTCTCTCTCTCTCTCTCTCTCTCTCTCTCTCTCAGTTTTCAATCGCTTTTTGATATAAACTAGTTCTGCTTGCCTTCCCTCTCGAAGTGACCAATCCAATTATAGAATCTCCTCTTTTGATACAGTATATCTCGATTACGGTAGCAGATAGAAAAAAGTGGTCAACTACAAAAATATAGAAAATTTTAAGCTGAGCAACTTTGTAATTGATAATTTTTTAATAGCGGTTACGGTAGCTGAGATATACAAATTCGAAAAAAATCACCCACATTCAAATTGCTCTAACTCAATTGTGGGCGGAGCTAACAGAAAATAGTTAATTGATAAAATACGTAAAATTTTAAGCTGAGCAATTTTGCAGTTGACTACTTTTTGATAGCAATTACCGTAATCTAGTTATGAGCATTTAAAAAAAAGAGAGTCTGTTCTAGCTTCAATCGCTCATAACTCCTTTCCAGTGAGAGCTATCAAAAAGTGGTCAACTACAAAATTGCTCAGCTCAAAATTCTCTATATTTTCTTAGTTAACTAGTTTTAAATATCTGCTACCGTAATCCAGTTATACCCCGTTTTAAACTCCCTCTCCCTTTTAACTCACAATTTTTATACCGTAAGCCGCTTACGGTAAGCGCTATCAAAATACGATCAACTACAAAAATACCTTATTTTTTATGCTGAGCAAGCTTGTCTTATTATTTTAAATTTTCAGATGAATCAAAAAGTGATAGCAGTGGGATTTCTATATGTCGCCCCACCGAATCTCGACTTTTCGATGCAATGCCATTCGGGAAAACGATGGCAGCGACGTTGCTTTCGGTTATTTGACTCCGGGGTCTTAACCTATGCTATCGATATGAATGTGAGCTACCTTTAATATAAGGGCACCCAAAAAAATCATTTTTAGGTAGAAACACTCCCCCAGTTAAGCATCGACATGTCGCTATGCTATCGAGTATGTGAAGCACATGCAATCACAGGGAATGCTCATTCGATCCTCTTGGCTTTCAATAAATCTCGAGAGGATCAGCCATCGATTCTCTACGTAAAAGCAGATTCAACAGAGGAGATCCGCTGGTGGCAGAATAACCTGAGCAAGTATGCTAACTCGCAAAACATGACTATCCGACCGCCGAGAAGAGGAATCGATGAGTTGCCGATGGTTAGTTTGGAAAGCAAAAGAGATTTGGGGGAAGAGGGATTGAACCCGCGTCGAGAGGATTGTGGGCAAAAAGCTACCCAGCTGCGCTATGCCGCAACCTGAAGGAGGTGCCTTGGAGGGTCGTGATATAACTGATAGTGCCCAGCTCCCCCTCGCTTTTATATTAAAAGTGGGCGGCCGGTGAGGCATGCATCCGTCACAGGTAGACCGGGAAGTCTGAAAAGCGGGCGACGGGCGGGCGAAGTCGCCCAAGTGGGCGAGCGGTGGGCGGCAGGCAGGCGAGTGGCGGCGGGTGGCCCACCGTCAGTTCAACAGCGGACAACTCTCTTTTGTCAAATGAAGCCGAACTTTGCTGTCTTCAAAATTTTTGTAGTTTTCCTAACATAATACGGTTAAACAAAAAAGAAAATAATGTTTGGAGTGAAAAACTAGAAATTGATGAAAATGGACGAATGGTGGACGAGTGGCGGACCAACAGTGGACCACCTTGTGTCGGCATACGTGCGCACATCATTGGTGGCTCACTGTCAGCTCAAGAGCGGGCGAACAACTTTTAGTCAAATGAAGCCGATTTTCATAGTTTTTGAAATATTATTATATTCCCCAGCTAAATACGATTTAACCAAACATATCCATATAGTATTGGAGGAAAACACTAAAGATTGATGTCGGTGGACGAAAGGTGGACGAGTGGCGGACCAACAGTGGACCACCACTCGACCGGCTTGTGTTGGCAAGTATATAGAACAGCAGTATGAACTACCAAAAGCAATATCTCTGGCTACTAAACTTCTGTTAAAGTTCGCGAACATATGACTTCTATTGAGATAGATTCTCCAACGAACTTTTGAAGCAGGTTCTCTTTCGATATGAAGGGTATTATCGATACATAACGTCTAAGCAACAACACTGTTACTGTTGAAGACATGATGCGTTATGACTATAGTCATGACTATTTCCTTTCATTATTTGGGCTTAACATCATTTTAAGAATTTTCTTATCTCTGGTGATTAGTAATCAAGGATAGGACGTTGTAGTAACAACTCTCCTTCTTTTCTCTGTAATTCCAGCTTAAGTCAAAAGTTGGTTTGCAATACTATCATAACTTATACTCCTTCTGTTGTTTCTGGGACACACCAATTAGGAGACTTTTTCGATAACTGTTGAAGATCAACATGCTCCCTCGCATACATACTATCATACAATCATTTGTCAGAATGTGACATGTCTAATTTTACATCTGTAAATAGTCCATAGAAAACTGTTCTTCAACACTTTCTTTGTTGGCCGTTCGTTGCTTCCAATCACTGTCATCCAGTAAACCTCAGTTCACAGAAGATTTACAAGAACTCCATCTACTAATGAAATAAGCTTATTTTAATAAGCAGTGTCAGATGATCGTCTAAATATAAGCGACGGTGTCGCCTTATCAGTGACGAAGCTCCGATATTCCGCCACTGCACATCGTTTATCCCATGCCGGCAACGCATTTTTTCTCACTTTTCTTGCATCTCTCTTGCATTTTTTGGCGATTTCTCTATTTCCGACATAGTTTTTTGCAAAAACAAATTACGTTCGAATGAAAAAATAAAAATAAGTGTTTTGAATTTGAAAATTAAAAAGTCTGCCGCGAAAACTAGAGTTTTGGGCGAAAGCTCAGCGCGAAACGGAAATCTGTTCAGAAGTTTATTCTCTTTCGGATTAACTAATGTATTATTCAGATAAAAAATCAGGTAAGCTGGTAAGTTATGTTTTCCGAAAGAAAATAAAATTCTGAGCTTGTTTCCGATAATGAACATGTTGAGCTTTCGCGAAAATTTATAACTTTCGCGTAGGCTTTCGCCGACAATTTTCTTTTGAAACTTGACCAAATTTCATTTCAAAATATTCAAGAAGTCATGAATCTGTCAAAATTAGTATCATTCGACCGTTATTTGTTGTTTGTCAAAATGTAATTTGCACCGTCGGAAAAGAGAAATTTCCCAAAAGTGAAAGAAACTTGAGAAAAAATGAATCGAAGGAAAAATGAAACAGGAGAAGTAAATATAGCAAAAAAACAGAATTCTTTTGTATTAAATAAGCATTAGTTTAATGGGAAGAATCCCAGTAGTAACTATCGATAAGGGAACCCCTGGACCCATGCCGTCCGTTCGCCCGCCCACCGACCGCAGACGGACGAATGGTGGTCCGCCGGGCCGACCGCACACTCGCCCGCTGATGGTTCCCCCGTCGCCCGCCACACAGCCGCCAACGGGCCACCCGTCGTCCACCCCGGTCTACCTGTGGTGGCGCAGTTGGGTGCGCGCTTGTCTCTCGTTCTAGAGGTCACAAGTTCGACTCCACCTGAGCGGATTTCTTTTTGCTTTTTTTCTAAATTCAAAAAAAATTATTTCAGAGCGAGGACACAATGAAAGACGTGCCATCATGCACCTCCTCGAGATGCGCATCCCCTGTGGAACGTCTAGAAGTCGATAGAATCGAAGGAAAAGAGCTGCGTGGATCAGTGCGAAGTGTCAAACAAAGAAGTCTTCGAGACGAGAAGAAAGAGTCAGAGGAGGCCCTTCCGACGACTTCCAACGTCGTGATAAACGTGCCAGTGGATTCCCAACCGACTAGCACCACCACATCCCCAACCACTCCAACAACGACGCCAACCCAGAAATTGAATATTGACGTTTCGAATGTTCATACTCTCCGAAAAGGATGGCTCATGTTAAGAGGAAAATCGGATAATGATTGGGGTAAACATTGGGTCGTATTGGCTGGACTTCAGTTGAAATTGTATAAGGATGTGTGGGCTGAAGACTCGACAGAGCCATTGCTCACTGTTGATTTGTCGCAATGCGAGAATGTTTATCCGTCGGCTAGTGCAAGGAATTATGGGATTGAGATTAAGGTAAGAGGCAGAATTCAAAAAATTGAAGTTGAAAAATTCACCCAAATTTAAATCACTCTAACTCAATTGGGGGCGGAGCTAACAAAAAATTGTCAACTGATAAAATACGTGAAATTTTATGCTGAGCAACTTTGTAGTTGACCACTTTTTTCTAGCTCTTACTGTAATCCAGTTATTTTTGATTTAAGATTGCATTCCCCCAAAAAAAAATTTTTTTTTCCAAAAAATTTGTATGCTTTAGAAAAAGTGCTATAACTCAATTACGGTAAAAGCTAGAAAAAAGCGGTCAACTGTTTAGTTGCTCAGCTTAAAATTTTGCGTATTTTAATAGTTGACAACTTTTTGATAGCTCAAACCGGAAAGGAGTTATAGGCGGTTGAAGTTGCGCGCCGCCCGAGACAGCTAGCGCCTCCTGCAACTTCAAGCGCCTGTAACTTGCTTACCGTAATTGCTATCAAAAAATGATCAATTAGTGAAATACGCAAAATTTCAAACTGAGCAATTTCTTAGTTGACTGTTTTTTGATAGCATTTACAGAAATTGAGATACAGCGCTTTGAAAATAATAATATAATTTTCGGAAAATTTTTTGCAATTTTTGAAATTACCGTATCTCGCTTACCGTAAGCGCTATCAAAAAGTTGTCAACTAACAAAATACGTAGTTTTTTAAGCTGAGCTACTTTCTAGTTGACCACTTTTTTCTATCTCTGCTCCCAACCCCTCAAAACCCTCTTTTCCAGTGTCGCCGAGTCCGGTACGTTCTCTCCGCGATGACTCCCGGAATCCGTGATTCGTGGGTCTCCGCCCTCCAACAGAATCGTCATCATCCGTCGCCGACGTTCACCGAAACATTCTCCAACGATGCGAATAGTCTAGCAGATAGTTCGGATATTCTTGGTCTTCCAGTGGTACAGTAACCCCTCTCCCATGGCTACCGTAATCCTTTTTTTTCAGAAAAAGAAGCATATTGCTTACGTGGCACCAGAATCTCATCATTCGAATTCAATGATGGATGAGAACAGTTCGACGGAATTAGAAGAAGATACCACTAATACTACACGTCGAAGACGCAGTCGCCGAGTGGGCGGAGCATCGGAAAGTGCGGATCCACGTGGAAGGGGGCGGGGCGAGAGTCTTTCCCCATCGGTTAGAAGGAGCCCTGTGGCAAGGGTTAAAGAGAGGAGAACTGATTTGAGACAGAGACATGCGTCGAATTCGTCGGCAACTTCGCTTCAAGAGAAACCGGAGGTGGGATTTTTTTTCGAAAAAAAATTTTTGGAGCGAAAAATTTTTTTTTTAATTTTTAAAAATTTCCACCGGAAAAAATTCCGGAAGATCATATTTACCGTTGAAAACTTGGTTTTTCAAGTTATTTAGTTTTTTTCCCAGTTTTTACTTTAAAATTTACTGGGAGAAATTGTTTTTTTGTTGAATTTTTGAGTTATTTAGCTATTTTTGCTATGTTTACGGTAAAATTTACCGCGAAAAAATCTTTTTCTCTCAAAAAATGAAAAAAAATTCGGCGCAAAAATTTTTTTCCAATTTTTTTCAACGAACGAAAATTTCAAAAAAATCAAACAACCGGTAGAAAATTCAATTTTTTAGGTTATATTGCTATTTTTACTATTTTAAAGGTTAAACTCACTAAGAAAAATGTTTTCTTCTCGGAAAATTGAAATAAAAAATTTTTAATTTTCAACCGGAAAAAAATTTCAAAAAAAAACTATATTTATGGTAGAATACTTAATTTTTCAAGCTGTATAGCTATTTTTGCTATTTCGAACGTTAAATTTACCGGGAAAAACCTTGTTTTCTCGGAAAATTAAAGAAAAATTCGGCACAAAAATTTTTTTTTGTAATTTTCAACCGGAAAAAATTATTTTGACAGTAGAAAATTTAATTTTCCAAGCTGTATAATTTGCGCTATTTTTACGGTAAAATTTACCGGAGAAAAAATTTTTTCTAGGAAAATCAAAAAAAAATAATTTTTTTTTAAAAATAATTTTTCGTCAACCGATGAATCCCGAGAACAGATGTGTTCCCACATATGTTTCGCATTCTCTCTCTTTTTTTCGCGTTTTCCCACCATCTGATTCGAATTGTTTTCCCTTTGCTCATTCTATTCTTCCTTCCCCCTCCTAGTACTCTCAATCATCATGAAAAGTCACGACGACGAGGCATTTGACCGTGTTATTCGAAATCTTGAACTTATCAGTCAACCATTACAGAGACTCACACCAAACACTCGGATTTCAAATGATGAGACACGATTACGGTCATTGGAAAAACAAGTGAGTTGGGGCGCGTTTGCATAGTGATTTTTTTTCAAAGAATTTATCGGTAAAAAAATTTTTAAAGTTAGCTTTATCGGTGTTTTAACGCGGTTTTTCAATTTTTCAGGGTCTTTACCGGAGAAAAATTTGATTTTATTGATTTTTAGCGTTTTTTTTTCGACATTATAATGCATTTTCACCGGTGAAATTTTTTAAAAAATTAAAAAAAAATTTTTTATTCAAATTTTTTACCTTTTAACTTTTTACAATGATTTTTAATGAATTTTTGCAATAGAGCGCGTTTTCATTAGTATGAATAAGTCTGAAATCGAAATCGAAGTGGAAAAACAAGTGAGTTGGGGCGCGTTTGCATAGCTAATTTTTTTTGTTGAGAATTCACCGGTAAAAATTTGTAGTTAGTTTTTATGTTTTTCAGATATTTTCCAATTTTTCAAGATTTTTACCAGTAATTATCGAAGAAATTTAAGTTTTACAACTTTTCAAATAATTTTCGAATTTTTTAGAAATTTTCACCGATAAATTACGGAGAAATTAAAATTTCCAAATCTTTTTTAACAACATAGCGTACAAAAAAAATCGGTAAATTTATAAAAAATTCAATTTTTATTGATTTTCGCAATGGAGCGCATTTTAACCGTTAGAAAATTTGAAATAGTGTATTGAAAGAGTTTTTAAACAATTTTTAATTTTTTTGGAGTGTTTTGCCGGTATTTCATTGATTTTTAGCGATTTTAAATTACTTTTCGCAATAGAGCGCATTTTCACTAGTTGAACTATTCAAAAAATCCAAAAAAATCTAAATTTTTCAGGTGGAAAATCTTCGAAATCAATTGGATAAAGCAAAAGATGATTCATCGAGACGAAAGCGTGATATGGTTAACCAGGAGATAAAAGAACTCCGAATCACATTGAAATCATCGGAAGATGAACTACAAAGATATCGGAAAGAAGTTGATTTGTTAAGGAGACAGATCAGTCAGAATACACAAACGTAAGTTTTTGATAGAAAGTGCGCACTATTGAAATTCCTGGAATTTTGAATAAAAAATTTTTTTTTCACAAATCAAAATTCTCTGAAGAAAAAATGCTGTAACTGGATTACGGTAACAGTTATTAAAAATTAGCTTACTAGAAAATTGCTCAGCTTAACATTTTCTATATTTATTTAGTTGATGACTTTTCTTTAAATTCTACCGTAATCGAGATATATAATACCAAAAAAAATTGTTTTGCGTCAATAAAAATTGAGATCTTTAACTTTAAAGGCTCATAACTTTTGCCCCGTTAGAGTTAACAAAAAGGGCCCAACTAACAAAATACGCAAAATTTTAAGTTGAGCAGTTCTTTAGTTGGCCAATTCTCTCTAGCTTCTACCGTAATCGAGTTGTAGCACTTTTTCTAAAGCATATCATTTTTATTTGAAAAAAAAATAATTTTTTTGAAATGTAATTTTAATTCAAAAATATCTAGATTCTGGTAAGAGCTAGAAAAAAGCGATCAACTATAAAGTTGCTCAGCTTAACATTCTCTACATTTATCTAGTTGACCACTTTTTGATATCTCTTACCGTAATCGAGATATACTGTACCAAACACAATGAATCTGAAATTTTTGATGTTTGGTTTTTTAAAGGGTCATAGCTCCTTTCCGGTGAGAGATATCAAAAAGTGTATAACTAATAAAATGTAGAAAATTTTAAGCTGAGCAACTTTCCAGTTGACTATTTTTTGATAGCGTAAATTTAAAAAAAAATTAAAATTTTCAAAATTAAAAAAAATTTTTTTTAATTTTGTTAAATTAAAAAATTTTTTTTTAATTTTTTTTAATTAAAGAAAACTTAATTGGAATCGAGTTATTTGAGTTTTAAAAATATATATATATATATTTCAGTGTAAGCCTTCAACGAGCAATTCTCTCCACTCTTCGTACTCAGCTATCCGCTCTCTCTTCCCTCCTCCGATCGAATATCTTCGTTGGAGCAAGTGATCTATTTGATTCCTTAGATCTAATTCTAGATCGAATATCGATTGATTTGAGTTTAGAAGAGACTGAAGATGTTCTTCGTCACACTTCTGAATTATTTGAGAATGTGTCGACAGCTGTTACGATACCGTATCTATCGGATTCATGGACAATGACAGAGACGAAAGAGGAGGAGGTGGGGATTCTGGAGATGCAAAGGAATCATTCGATGGAAATTGATTCAATTAAAAGTCAATGTGAACAGAGATTAGCTGTTCTGAAAGAGAGAGCTGAGAGAGAAGAAGGAAGACGGAAAAAACTTCAAGAGCAGTTGGTTATGGCAACGACAAGGAGTGATGAGTCTATCAGTAGTGTCAAAAGTTCGTTCTCTCAAATGTTAGCTGAGCAACGGAAAACATTTGACGAAGAGCTGGAAATAGTGAAAAAAGAGCATGAAGAGAGACTTATGGAGGAGAAACATGCGACACGGTTGGCATTGGAAGCGGTTAGAAGGGCACATGAAGAGGAGTTGAAGAATGTGGCTGAGAAAAGAGGAGGAGGAGGAGGAGGTGGCAATGGAGAGGGAAGCTGTATTGGGAGGCAGAGGTAAGGGATCTTGTAGAAATGATTTTTAACTTTTTTACTGGGTAAAAATAGGTTTTACAAGGTTTTTACCGGACAAAAAGTTCGATTTTTTAATGATTTCGCAAATTTTTTTTCCAGGAATTTTTCAGAAATTTTTTGAAATTTTCAGAAATGTTTTGGAAATTTTTCAGAAATTTTTTCGTAGAGATAATTTTTTTTTGGGCTGAAATAGTTTTTACAAGGTTTTTACCGGACAAAAATTCGATTTCTTAATAAATTCCCATAAAAAAATTTCTTTCTTTATTTTCAAAAACAAAAATATTTGAGGTCTTACCTTACCAAATTCAATCATTTTTTTCGGTTCAAAACTATTTTCTTTAGTTTTTACCGGGAAAATAAAAAATTTTTATAGAAAGTTTTACCGGAAGAAATATGGTATTTTAACCATCTTTATCGGGTAAAAACCAGTTTTTTTCAAGTTTTCACCGGAAGAAATTTTTTTTTTGGAGGTTTTTACCGCACCAAAATAATTTTTTCTATAGTTTTATTAGTTTAAAATAGTTTTTCAAATTAACTAGGTGGAAAAAAGTATTTTTTAGTTTTTACCGGACGAAAACCATTTTTTTAAACTTTTATTCAAAAAAAATTTTTAATGAAAATTCACCGGACAAAAGTGCTCATTCCTAATTATTTCCTAGGAAACAAATATTTTTCAAGATTTTCACCGAAAAAAATTTTTTTTTCAACTTTTTACTGGAAAAAATCTGTTTTCAATTCTTAATAAAAAAAAATTTCACAAAAATTTTATTACTCAGAAAAAGTGCTACAACTCGAGTACGGTTGAAGCTAGAGGTAATAAGCTAACTAGAAAGTTGTTTAGCTTAAAATGTTACGTATTCTGTTAGTTGACAGCTTTTTGATAGCTATCACGAAAAGCGAACAATGGGCCATTGAAGTTGATAAAACCACATAATTCAATTGACGCTATCAAAAACTTGTTTTTTGGTACGGTATATCTCGATCACGGTAGCAGTTATCAAAAGTGGTCAACTAGAAAAATGTAGAAAATTTTAAGCTGAGCAACTTTCTAGTTGACCACTTTTTGTTAGCTGTTACCGTAATTGAGTTACAGCTATTTTTCTGAAGTATATATTTTGGATTTGGTCTCTATATAGATTATCAGCTTATAATAATTTTCCTTGTTTTCTACCGGACGAAAATGAATTTTTTATTGGAAACGGGATAAATTATTGATTTTTTTACTAATTTTTACCGGAAAAATTGATAATTTTTTTCAAAATTTCAGCGAAATCTTCGACGAAATGCGTGAAGAATTGATCAACGTATGTGCCTTATACTCTGCGAAATGTGTCGAAAACTCTCAATTGGATGAGCAATTGGCCTCTTTGATAAGCGAAAAGGAAGCGAGTGTGTAAGTTTTCTTAAGCTCCGCCCCTTTTTTTTCCATCTTCTAACTTTTTCTGCTTTTAATTCGCTTCGCTTCCAGTGAATTATCGATTGAAAACGAGAAACTTCGGACGGAAATTGATAGAAAATCAAAGGAAATTAACGATTTGACACGGAAAATGAGCAATTACGAGAAGTTGAGCCAATCGAGACAAGGTAATTCTTTTAGCAGATGATATGAAGGTCGTGTACTCCTTTTGGACAAGTTTTTTTTCGAAAATTTGAAATTTTGATTTTTTCGAAATTTTTTAGTGGTTTTCTCGGGAAAATTGAATTAAAATTGAGATTACGAAAAAAAAATATTTTTTTGTACTCCTTTTGGACAAAAAAAATCATATCCGGGGAAATTTATGAAAAAACCATAGACTTGTCCAAGAGGACTACACGACGTAATTAACACTAAAATTGAAAAAAATCACTTTTTCATTTATTTTCGCACAACACAATTTACCCCCCGTTTTCTAAAACCCAAGGAATTCTGAATATTGGTAGCACTACTTCCAGGTGGGATATCTGGTTTACGGTAAGAGGTATCAAAAAAGTGTCAACTAGGAAGTTGCTCAGCTCAACATGGGCTATATTTTGTTAGTTGAAAGTTTTTTGATAGCGGTTACGGTACCCGAGTTACGGTAGTTTTACAAAATGCAAAAAAAAAACTTCAAGCGCGCCTATCTCGATTACGGTAGCTGCTATCAAAAAATTGTTAACTAACAAAATATAGAGAATTTTCAGTTGAGCAATTTATGTAATAAATTTTTTTAAATACCTGCTACGGTAGCCGAGATATAAGTGGTTAAAAAATTAAAAAATTTTTTTTTGAAAAATTTAAACATTTTTCAAACCGTTATATCTCGGCTACCGTAATCGCTATCAAAAAGCTGTCAACTAGCAAAATATAGCCCACGTTAAGCTGAGCAATATTCTAGCTGACAATTTTCCGATACCTCCTACCGTAATCGAGTTATCCCCCCTCAAAGTGCACTAAGCCAGAATTCCAAGGTTCACCAAAAACTCAGTTTTTCACTACTTCTCAACTATTTTTTCGTTTTTTTGGGTTTTACTGGTAAAAACCTCAAAAAATGAAAAAACCTCAAAAACCCTTAAAAACTAGATAAAAACTAGAAAAAACACAGAAAAAACCAAAAAAATCCGCGATTCCAGGTTCATGTAGTAGCATTTCGATGCCACGGTAAGTGTGACCAAGAAACCCCCAGCATGTCCCTTTAATTTCTATCTTTCAATCTAAATTAACCATTTCCCTCTAATAGAAGTGCCCCCCTTTCGTTTTGTGGTTGTTTCAATGATATTTCGGTGGAGCGCATTTGCATTTCTCTGGCCGTTTTCCCTTTCTTTCCTTTCCTAATTTCTTTT
This sequence comes from Caenorhabditis tropicalis, assembly GCA_016735795.1. Taxonomy (NCBI): domain Eukaryota; kingdom Metazoa; phylum Nematoda; class Chromadorea; order Rhabditida; family Rhabditidae; genus Caenorhabditis; species Caenorhabditis tropicalis. Next base: position 1,424,577 of record CM028614.1, on the reverse strand, counting down.
TTTCGCTGTTGTGAATGTTAGATTAGAATGATACTATCCATTCTTTTTTTTATTTTGAATTTTCGAGAAAAAATAATTTTTTGCAGACCCCGAAGTGTTAGCCGGTACGACAGTCTCGCGCGCTCGACGCGAAAAGCAGAAGAAACGAAATCGTCGCCATGGTAAGTGTGATTTTTTTGTAGTCCTCGTGGACAATTTGATTTTTCGAAAAAAAAGATCCGATTTTTAAAAATTGATATTTTTGTCGAAATTGACTTTTTTGGATTTTTTTAAAAATTCGAAATTTTATTTTATCGATGCGAAAAAAAATCGCCCGAAAATTCTCATTAAGCTCCGCCCACTTTTTTGAAAAACTAAATTCACGCGAATACAGTGACGAAAAATAGTGGGCGGGGCTTGATAAATGGGCGGAGCTTAATTAACGTTAAATTTTTCAGGCGATTTTTTCGAACCGATATTATTTGTTTGTAGTCCTCGTGGACAAAAACCAATTTTAAATTTTTTTTTTTCGAAAAAATTTAAAAAAATAGGTTTTTGTCCACGAGGACTACAAAGTCCTTTTGGACAACATTTTTTCGATTTTTAATAATTTTCGATTTTTAAAAATTTGGATTTTGTAGTCCTCGTGGACAAGATGAATTTTTCGTTATTCTGAAAACTTGAATTATTTTTTAATATTTCAAAATTATTGTCCGAGAGGACTACACGGAAAAAATTATTTACCAAAACAAAAAAATCTCGTGTAGTCCTCGTGGACTAGACAACTTTTCGTATTTTTAAAAATTATTTTTTTCGAAAATTCGAAAAAAATTTGTCCGAGAGGACTACACGAAATTTAATATTTTGTTCTACAAAACTACAGCAATCCTAGAATTTCTAAGAATCAACTTTTTCATGAAATTAGCGATAGAGCGAATTTTCATTTTTTTTTCGAAAAAAAAATTTTGTCAGTTGAGCGCATTTTCATCGTTCTAAAATTCAAAAAGGCGCGCATTTTAATTTTCAGAGAAAAAACCAAAACTTTATCAGTAGAGCACGTTTTCAAAATTTTAGCAATGGAGCGCATATTCAAAAAAATTTATAAGTTATCAATGGAGCGCATTTCCATCAAAAACTAATTTAAAATTTCCAGACGTTCGTTTCCACAGTAATCCAGTCGGCGCCCTACCCGACCATCTAATCGAAGAAGCCCGTCGTTCACTGGATGTTCCGGTCTCCGAGCGTCGCAAATTCTTCGAACATATCGCCGAGTACAGTACTCCTTTCTAGCTCTTTTTTCTTTTGAATTTTTTTGAATTTTCGATCCAATCGTGTGTCTATTTGTAGTCATTGCTAACCCTTATTTTTCTCCGGCTAACCCCCCTTATTAATTTATCTGTGATAATTCCCCATTTTTCTAGAAAGTTCTTTCATTTTTAGAAATCCCCGAGAGGTTGTTGCAATCGCGCTCCATTGGACTAGCGCTTAAAATAGCTTTCAGGCGGCGAAAAATTCAATTTTCTAGGTTTTTACCGGTTATTTTTATTTTAAAAGGGGTTTTAGATATTTTCCATCGGTAGAAATTCAAAAAATTATTCAAAAAAAAATTATTTTTTTGATATTTTTTTGGATTTCTACCGATGGAAAATATGTAAAAACATTTTTAGAAAAAAATTTACCGGTAGAAAATCTAGAAAAATTAAATAAAAATAGTTTTCCGAGAATTTCTACCGGTAAAAAATTCCGAAAATAATTTTTTTTTGAATTTTTACCGGTAAAAACCTAGAAAATTGAGTTTCCCGCCGTCAAAAAGCTATTTAAACGCTAGTCCAATGGAGCGCAAATGCTGACTCCGTCGTGATTTCTATATGGTGCTCTCATTTTAAATTCTCGAGTAGTAAGTACAATAATAATAAACATTTACATGAAAAAATGGGAAATTAAAACTTTTTCAAAACGAGACTCGCATTCGTCGCACCGAATCCGAATGAATTACAAATCGATATTTTGTTAGGCGCCGCCCACTTTTGGTTTTCACGAAGAATATTGAGACCGTCGGATTCCTGGAATTTAATTTTTGAAAAAATTTTTTCGCGGTTCGAAAATGCGCTCTAACGAACTTTTCAAAATTTTAAAATTTTGAAAAGTTCATTAGAGCGCATTTTCTAATTTTAAAAAATTTCCGAAAAGAACTGAAAAATCAGTAAATGCGCTCTATTGAATTAAAAAATTTAAATTTTTAAATTTCAATTCAATAGAGCGCGTTTTCTGAACAGTCAGTAAATGCGCTCCACTGAACTTTTATCCAAAAATTTGAATTTTCCGGTAAAAAATTCAAAAAAAGCAAATTTTTCGGTGGAGCGCATTTTCTTCGTTAAACACCCAATAAAATTGAAAATTGAAGAAGTCAGCAAATGCGCTCCATTGAACTTTTATCAAAAAATTGAATTTTTCACTGAAAAAACGAATTTTTCGCGCGAATCCAATAGAGCGCACTTTCCGACTCACCTCTGTCTCTTCTAAATTCCGATTCGCCGGCAGAAAATCATCATTCATCGCACAAATCGTCGCAATTGTTTCGACGGCACCGGCGGCCCCTAACAAGTGTCCAATGTGTCCTTTTATACTGCTAATGGGAATATTCTGATCGGGGAACACCTTCCGACAGGCCGACGCCTCCACACTGTCTCCGTTTGGTGTCGATGTGGCGTGCGCGTTTACGTATCTGAAGGAAATAGGGGTTTTTGGGGGAAAAGGGGCGGAGCTTCTTTATTTAGGTTTGAAAAATTCAGTTTAAAAAAATTTCCGGGTAGTCCTTCTGGAGAATAAATTTAATATTTTTTTGAAATTTTGATGAATTTTCGAAAAAATAATTTTTAAATGTTTTCCGAGAGGAATACACAGAATAAAATCTTTCGAATAATGCGAAAATTCTAATTTTCTGTGTACTCCTCTCGGATAATAATTTTTTTTAATTTTTTGAAAATTTCGAAAACACGGGAAAAGTGAAATTGTCAAAAAAAAAAGAAAATCTCTGTGTACTCCTCTCGGAAAATTAATTTATAAATTTAATTTCCGAAAAGACTGACGAACTCTTTTTTCCGAGAGGACTACACAAACTATAAAATTTCAAAAAATAGAAATTTATTGTCCAAAAGGAGAACACAGAAAATTTTTTTTTTTCAGAATTTTCGCTTCGTGTAGTCCTCTCGGACAATAATATTGTTTCCTTCGAAAATTCTAATTAGGGAAAAAGTTAATTTTCATAAAAACTCAATAAAAAATCGAAAAATCTGAAAAAAAAAATGGAAAAATCAAATTTTCTGTGTACTCCTTTTGGACAATTAAATTCTCCAATTTTTTTGAATTTCGAAAAAATAATTTTCATAAAAAACCAAATATTCATCTTGTTCGAGAGGACTACACGAAGCCAAAATTCTGAAAAAAGGGAAAAAATAATAATTTCCGAAAAAACGGAAAAAAAAATCTTGTCCACGAGGACTACACGGACTGGAAAAAAAATAATTTTTTTTGGAAACCCTTACCCAATCTGCCTCGGACCAATATTAGCACTTCCAATAGCCCTTCTCATCGAAAGAATGGCTCCAATGGCCGACGGATCTGGGGTCGAAATATGATAGCAATCCGATGAGATACCGTATCCCAATACTTCTCCAAGGATAGTGGCTCCACGTGTTTCCGCATCCTCTAGCCTCTCCAAAAACAGTAATCCCGCCCCTTCAGCCATCACAAATCCCGCCCTCTTTTTATCAAAAGGCCTGGAGATTTGAGGATCTTCTCCTTTTGCTAATGCTCTCATTCTATCAAATCCCGCCAAGGCGATCGGATTGAGAGCACATTCGACGGCTCCTGCTAATGCTCTGCGAGAGGTACCGTATCTGATGGAGTGGAATGCGTTGCCGATGCAATGGACACCTGTGGCACACGCTGTCGACGTCGATTCGACGCCTCCCCGCATTTTGTATCTGCAAATGCGCTCTATTGATAACGGTTCAGAAAATGCGCTCTACTGATAAAATTCAGCAATCGCGCTCTATTGCAATGAATCAGAAAACGCGCTCTATTGCTAATAGTCAGCAAATGCGCTCTATTGATAAAAGTCAGCAAATGCGCTCTAATGATAAGGGTTAGAAAACGCGCTCTATTGCGAATAGTCAGAAAACGCGCTCTACCGCTAAGCGTCAGAAAATGTGCTCTATTGCAAAAATCAGCAAATGCGCTCTATTGCAAACGGTCAGAAAACGCGCTCTATTGCTGATAATCAGAAAACGCGCTCTATTGCTAATGGTCAGAAAATGCGCTCTAATGATAATAATCAGCAACCGCGCTCTATTGATAAAAGACAGGAAACACGCTCTATCGCTAACTATCAGAATATGCGCTCTAATGCGAAAGTCCAGTAGAGCGCACTTACTTCATTGCGACGTATCCAGCCGGAAGATTATTGAGAATACGTGGCACAAAATACGGAGAGACCCTTCTCGTCTGTCCTTCCGAAACCTTCTGTGCAGTCTCTCCAATATGCTCGAGATCTGACATACATGTTCCAATGTTCACAAGAGTCTCTTCGTGATCCA